>CM024655.1:15395644-16690644 GCA_014182695.1 Eucalyptus albens
TCGCGACGACGACGACTCCATGCACAACGTCTCAGTGACGTGGCGAGTGATCGAGAGGGGCACGAGTCGTTTCCGAAAGAGCAAAGGACTGGCCACGGTCGTTGGCGTGGCCCACTGTTTGGTCGGGTAGAGGAAGTACCGCTGCACCTCGTGGCGAACGAGCCTGAGAAAAAGGAGCTCTGGAGCTTCCCCACGTTGTAATACGTAGGGAAGGAAAAAGAAAACCAAAGGAGACGTGCCAAAACTTTCTACGCTCGAACACCATCGACATGGCTTTCCTTCGAGTAGTTGGAGATTGTTCCCTCTCCAACTGACTTGAATATGAATGCTCGGCTTTTTCATGCGCTCCCCAGATGCATTACTACTGCAATTTCGAATGGAACCCTTGATCAAGTTCATTCAAATTCAGGCATCGACCTTTCGACTAGACAGGTCGGTTCAATCAAGTGCCAATCCTGCCTTCGGTTCGACCATTTTCCTCTATGGTTACCGGTCTAACTCAATCATCTACATGCCAATTAGATAATAAAACGGTTCGATCTCTGATAGGTTTGAAAAACGCTTGGTCAAACCTATTTATGGAAACCAAGTTTTTCACCGAATGAGAAAGGTAGGTTCTTTTTTTTTTTTTTTTTTAAATCCCGCTGTTATTGGTCGAGACTTCAACCCAAGTCAGATTCGTACTTTTCATGTTCTACCATATTGACATCTTGGTTTCCTAATTAATTTCGGTCCGTTTGTCAAAATCCGATCCCGGCAATTAATTCGTGAACAATCTATGCATATCTACTGCTCATACGAGGAGGAATCAACCTCATCACGTCATGTTTGAAGGCAACATGATGTAACATGCTCCTTGAAACGATCGGCGCCAACCAACTCGAAAATTCAAAACAAAAAAAAATCGAGAAAAAGAAAACAGATAAACCTACTCTCAACTATTTCCATGGTTTGGCCATTGGTCTCAAACTCAAATTGTTGACCATAGAGAAATATTTAATGCATCAGTCACATGGCGGACACACATGGCGTGGTCGATCTATAAATTTTCTATGTAATATGCTTGATATCTTACGTGGCGCTTAAAATTCGGAATCCGTCATTTTTTTTAATAGATTGATTATATCACGCGCTACATTACTGCATATATATACCTTGTTACTAACAATGTTCTATGCATCCGTTTTTCTCACCATTTGCAATTTGAGCAACCTAATCCCTATGCTTCCATCACATGCCCAAGAAAATTGAATTTGACTAGTCCTTAAATCATATTTAATGAACATAGTAATTGTTAGCTTCCAATCCTCTATATTTTCAGACGCTAAATCACATACCTTTAGTAAAACCTTAGTTCCACAAGAAAAGGCTATCCATCAGTCTATTCCATTTTCCAGCTGTAGGAGAAAATAGAAGATGCAAAATGGACGATGCGACGAGAATCAACCTGCGTCGAGGCGATCATACCCGAACAATCCAAAAGGTATCAAGATCGCTCCACGGCTGCATGCTAGGGCACAGAGTGCGTGAATGAGGCTTGAACGGGGTGATGAATTCTAAAAATCTAAGTGAGACCGAAAGTAAATTAATTAGATTTGAGGGTTGGGTCAAAGTTCTCGTCCGCATGGTAGATATCTAAAGCGACTAGACATGCTAAATCGCTCGACACGTCTTCGCCTTCAAAGTAGACCAGCAACCTCACGGTCCAAGGGCTCGTGGCTCTAGGGTTTCATCGATATAGATAGGCTTGTGAGGTTCATACACACTGCGCAACAAGGACTCTCTCGTGTTGCATGCATTCATCACGTGCTGTATATATAGATGAAAGTAGCTTGTCGTGCAAGTTAAAAGGACGTTAATCTGCTTTTTTTATAAGAACGTGTTGCCACCATCTGCGGTTCACAGAGCAGTTCTGTGGATCGTGGCTTTGCTGGTGAAGCTGAATAGCACATGCTTTGACATGGTTTCGAAATTTTGTTATCTAAAGTTGGGTTTTATCAAATCAAATCAAATCATTCTGTGGTATTAAAGTCATGGGTCAATCACATGTAAAATCATTTACGTCTCTGCGGAGCTGAGCCAGTTGACCCCACTCAAATTCTTGATTTGCCTCCCCTTTTTATTTTATATTATAATTTTTTGCTTTGCAAGAGCATAATGTTTATATTGATCTCGTTCTTTTGTAGGGTTTCTTTCGATAGTGTATTTGAGTCTTCAGTCTTGACATCATAAGAACGTTATGAGCCCAAAGTGTAATTAGGGTTCCAACTTTGTTGAGGTCTGTCGTACTTACGATTTAGTAGTCTTGTTTATCATGACATAATAAATGTTCTTGTACATTCCTATGGAGTGATTGGCATCTTATCGTTCATGTCATCAATTCCACGGAACTTGTTGCATAGTAGTTCCTAACTCGTGATATATTGAGTAAGAAATTAGCTTAACCGATAAAAATGGTTGCTTGAAAATCTATATAATAAAAATAAATAAATAATTAAGCTCAACTCATTATCATCTTAATTCAATCATAAATTTTCTAATTTTGGTAATTTAGTTTAAACCTTTTGCATGAAATTCTAATGTACTCTCTCTTTGTAGCCAATTTTCAGTATAATTTTCGAGGTGGGGGTGTGTCACATAAGATGGCCAATGATAATCAAACTACCATGTCAACAATTTCCTAAAAATTAACCAAAATGATTACACTGAATTCCACGAAAAAATTTAAAACTAAATTGGTAAGATTAAATGTTTAGAACCGAATTAACATCCGTATAATAGATTTATAATTGATTTGGTAATTTTCCTTATATATTTTCTTCCGCAACTCTATAGAACACGTAACAAATGTTCTTTTACATTCCTATATTGTGATTGACATCTTGTCTACCATGTCAATTGAGTATAAGCAACTTATGGCATATTGGTGCCTCACTCACGCTCAATTGATGCAAGTTAGGAACTATTTCCATGTACATAAGAAAAAATGATATTTTAGACTCATCCATTTCCGCGTTGCATAATTTTTGTCCACTTATTACTAACAAAGATAAGAGAAACCAACATACTTTTTTTTCTATCGAAAGAAAATTATTTTTATTATTCAAAAGGATACTTAGAAGTATATAGACTTTCATAGCAAAGCAAATAAGAGCAGAGTGAAGGCTAGAATACTACAAAACAAAACCAAATCCAGCAAATAAGAAGAATCAACAAAGTATCAATATGGTTGAGCACACGTCATATGAAGTTAATCAAAATAGGTTAAATAATTGATAATGGAGGTGGAGGACCTGCAGATGAACAAAGCACGGGATATTGAATCCCGAAAATATTATTAAACTCCCAAATTTAAATTGACAGGGAGAGAACTCCTAGATCTAGAACTAGATTAGGAGAGTTCAAACTTTCAGATCTAGAACTAGATTGGAAGAAGATAGCTCCCAGATTTAAGAAAAGAACAAGAAAACTCAAATAATATCAACAATAAATGGAGGGGAGGGTGAGACTAGCTCAAAGCCTCCCTCATACATGAAGCTCGAAGAAGATGATGGAGAGAACAGAGAGAGGAAGAGAAAGAAAATGCTTTTCAACAAACCTATCAACCAACATACTTAACCTCCCTATAAATCAACCTAGATATGCAAGACTAAAATTACAACGTGGAATCAAGATTTATGATAAGATATGGTAAGTGGTTGGTCGTTTTGAATAAGTTGGCCACTCGAGATAGGCTTGCAGGACGAAAGTAGAATTATGTTTTCTTTGCCAATAACTTCTCATCATTGGTTTGGTGGAAAGTATTGGTACTACATGATCTACAAAATGAAAATTATTAGCCCCACATGAGATTTGTAAATAAATTCATGCTTTGAACTCAAATTACCCACAGCGAACGTAAACATATATTAGTAAAAGAACCTTCTTAAAAAAGGTCTAAAGGATAAACTACATGATATGTATATTAATTTTCTTCTCTCACAATAGGCTTAATGTGGTATCATCTTCCTTTATATTGATCAAGGCTTGTAAGCCCATTGATCCACACAACTATCCATGTGTCAGTAGAAAATTCATCAGCTACGGCAGCCCTGCTTCCTTAGGCGGATCTCCATGTTGAGAAGTTATTCAGAATATTATTAAGATATCGGCATATTTGGTTTTATAATCAGGAGTATAATAAGTCATTTTGATAATGAGCAAGCAAGGACCCCTCGTTAATTTTTGGTGGAGGCCTATCTTGTATACGTGCTCGTATTAGATCAATGATAAATTTCTAGATTTCGTTGCAAACCCAACTGATTACTTTTCAAATCAATAACTAATATCGCTTTAGAAGACAAAAGGCTATTCCCTATTCTTATAGAAACTTCATTTTTATCCACCACCCCCTCCACCCATCCTCCTTGACGTGTAAAGTTGAGCGAGACTGGGCAAACCAAATAATGGAGGCAGCTCCAGGTTGTCGGCTCAATCGAATCTTCAGCTGATGACATTGACTGCATGGGACAGTCGAGGTTACTTTGGGGGTCCAAGAAGAAGTGATCATCATAAATGTTTGTCCGGACACAAATCACCACGAGGCACGAAAGATTCTCATTGTTCTGGTTCGGCACAGAATCTGCAGAACTGGCTTCCATTGACAGAACAAGAACGAACGGGTGATGGAAGGTCCACGCGTCTGATGGACGTGGGGTCTCCTACACGGTTTCTCTTGCCCTACCTTGGATTTTGTTCCCCAACCCGAATGCTAAAGAGACGACACGAGAGTTTTCTTGCAATTGCATTAAAAGATCGTGTTTGTTAGCAGTAATGCCCGAAGTCCCACTTTATGGAGGACAGGTATTTTTTTATCGGTTTGTAAACGAGACCCCTAATTTCACGGGCAACGGGTCGAATCATAACACATTATAATCGGTGATGGGATACGCGGCGTAGATAGGATTAAAGCACCGTCGATTGAGGAGTTTATGACACTTTCAGTCCATACTGGATGAAAATTTGTTTGGCCTGGGCGTGAGTCGGGTCACAGAGGCGATTTTTCTTCACTTTATCGGATGATTGGCAATGTTTGGTTGTTTCTTTGGAGAGTGATTTTGATTCCAAGAAATTTATAGTACTTTCCTATTAAGAAGTCCGACAAGTAAATCAAGTGAGACAAGAAGAGCCAAAAGCAATATTCTACTTTCTAACCAAAATTTAAAATATAACACTACATGTGAAATTACACATCGAGGAAAACTTGATCTATATGCGAAATTACATTTTAAGAAAAAGCACAGTTTGTAAGGTTTCAATTATTTTAAAATAAGTCAAATGTGCGCGCCGTAAGATTCAGTAAAAGCAATAGGCAAAATGTAATAAAAAACCACTTGACACAGACCTTAATTATCTGATTCCCGCTTTTAGGGCTTTCATTCACTCTTTTTTCCCCAACAAATTTTATGTAAAAAAAAAAAAAAAAAAACAGAAATGTTTTACATATGACAAAATGATGTAGCCCAAAGTTCTGTCCTGCAATTATTTTGACAATATAGCTTGGCTCTCTAATCATTCGTAAAGGTGAAAAGAGAGCTCTTTTCTGCTAGTACGTTGGTTGAGGGAATCAGAATCAAACTTTTATGATATGCTTTCTTTCTGGCGAAGGAATTTGATCTTTTCTGGTTATCTTCGAAACAAAGAGATTCTAAAAATATAGAAGCTTTCAAGTCCCTGTGGAACCGTGCTTGCTTGCTACAGTCACTTCGTGCCTCGCGACGAAATCAAGGTAAAGGTTGGAAGCCACTCTCGGGTCTCAACTTGTAAGGATGGCCAACTTCCTCACTAGTTTCCACTTTTAGATACCACTGTCGGCAAGCTCTTTTCAGACTGAACCATTTATTTATCGAAAAAAGAAGAATTTGTGTTAAGAAAATATCAACTTCATCTTCTTCTGCCGACACCTAGATTGATTAATTTTCTAGACTATTTCTTTTTTACGCTTGGCTCACACGAAATAAATCAAGTGAGATATCATAAGAAAAGTGTACTAGTCAAAGGTGTAGGACTACGAGTGACAAAATAAAGCTTTGGGTCGGAGATAGTCTATTTAATTTGTTTCACGCGGAAGTAGTCCTTCATTAATGCTTACTTGTGGTGTGAAGGATGACTTGCTTTGGGCTAAAATGAGAGTTGATGAACACAGTAGTGCTTTGGAAATCCTACATTTTACGTAGAAGACACGATTGAAATATGCTGAAATTTTTTATTGGTACAATCAATTCTCGAAATTTATCTAAAGGTACAATCAAATCATTACATTAAATCTTAATGGCACTGCTGTTGCTGTCTCTTGCACTATGGTTCTTCCTAGAGTCTTCTTTGCTTTGTCCATCCATTCCCACTGTAGCTCGTTGTCATCAATCTTGCTACCTCCTTCTTCAACTTTGATAGGCCTTCGTGCCCTCAACATTGCGACTCTCAATCTTGCTTCGTTGCCGCTAGTCACTACAGGTCATACCACCTTCTGCACCGTGGTCCTTATGTCACATACCTTCATGACCAACCATTGCGGTCTTCTCTTCTATCCCTTATTATGTTTAAAGAATGGGTACAACGCGTCACATCCTAAAATTTCTGAATTGGATGAACTAAAGTTTACAACCAAGAAGGGGGGAATTGGTTTTGTAGGATTTTAAACCGTTTCATACAAGATAACATCCGGAGGACGGAACAATGTTTGTATATATAATATGCTATATAGAGCAAATATTTCTATCATTAAAATTATAAAGAGAATAAGGGACAAAAGAGATTGCAAAGCAACTTATAGTGATCGGGTCTTTCCACTCTACTTACTTCACTGTTCCAACTCTAACAACCCAATATCAAGGTTGAGATCTACTTGTGCAATTCTTGAAACCTTGGATAACGTTTATAAATAGAAGTTGCGTCTCCATGAGGGATCGTAACTTACTGTACAAGTACACAAACCTCACTCTACACTCAAAGCACTCTTCCTCAATTATTACACCAACAGTCTCTCAAAGAATACAATCATATTTCATAAGATTTTTTTCTTGAAGAATAACTAAGGAAGTAAAAACAAGTTTGAGATCGTTTTGATCTTCTTTGTTGACTTCAACTATCACTTTGACACGTATATAGCCCGACAAGCTTCCTCAGCATGTTGGAAACTTCAAGTAGGTCAAAATAGCCGTTGCAAAAACTAATCATAGCTCAAAACGTTAATTGGAGCTAATTAATGAACCTTGTCCGAAATAGACCAAACTGCCTCTATGAACTCCTCCAACACTTCTACTTAGCCAAAAATGGCCAAACTCCTTTTGAGTTCTCCATAACGTTTCTATGTGGATTCCAAGTCCTTAAATTGGCTCCAAAGCAGCAATTTCAATTTGAATCTATTCAATCCCAGGTTTGTGGAGTATTGTCCACTCGGTCTGTAGCATGAATTTGCTCTACAACGCAGTCCATCTAGACTTGCCGATTTTCGCTAAATCCCTGTCCGTTCAACTTCCGTAGTTAGGTCTTTTCTAGTAAATTGACGTACTTATGTTGTCCAAGTTGTTCTTCTCCTGATTGATCTATCCAAGTACCTCCACGTCCCTCGCTTGTTCACCCAAATTGCAAAGGTTATTGCAACTCTAACACTCTCTGCAGACAAAGGAAGCTCTCTTCTAACACGACGTCTTATTATTAACATCATCTACATATGAACTTGTATATACCGAGGATCTTTAGTCTGCACACTTAAGTATATTTATTAAATTTACACATAATGTTTTGTCATTTTCAAAATACATAGTCACTTTTCTTAATATGCATGTCCTACAATTGCGTAGGATGTCAAGACAATGAATGATTTGGTCGGGTTATTGAACGGCTTGGTGAAAATTACAGTTCCCTATTGCGTAGCTTAATCTATATTCTTCCAAACTCACATTTCTATTGATTCTTAATCTCCAAATGGACTTATCTGAATTGATAACGTAAATTGTGTCACCACCTGTTTGCTCCTCAAGTTTTACTCATCTATTTAGTTTATTTAAATAGTTGTACGAACACGATACATTTTAAGTGTTTATGGAATAATGATTTTCAGTTTACTATTTTTAAAGTAACGCAAAACTAAGTAAAATATCATTAATTTTCTTGATATATCCTAAGATTTTACGAAAATAAGATTTTAGTTTACTATTTTTTAAATGACTCAAAATAAAGTAAAACATCATTAATTTTCTTGAAGCATGGTCATAAATGTTATTCCACTTATTATTTATCGCGCATCGCACGGGTCTTAATCTTGCACGGAGAATTAATATGATTGATTTGACGCAAAATCAAGGGAGTGGGGAGAGGTCCAGATTCCTACCAATCAACATATCCTTTGTCTCCCATGATCTAAAAAGGATTGCCAAAGCTGCCTCCTCTTTTCCTCCTAAAAGTGCCAATAGTGGATATTCCTTATTGATGATTTACTCAAACTCTATTGTGGTCGATTCATGCTTCTTGAGTGTTAAATCAATGTCCATATGAAGTATGCAATTATTGGCATGAATGATGCTTCTTAAAAGTTCTTCATTGCTTAAATGTAGGTTGATACCAAGTGCGAGAAGTTCCATGGAAGGAAAAAGTGCAATTGGTAGTTTCATCTAGACCTTGGATTACATATGGTTTATGCCCACACTAGATAAGCAAGGGAAAATCAGAAATTCAGTGCTAAACTTTCTAATTTTACCAATGTAACCCTAAATTTTGATGCAAAATTTCAATGTAGTCAATTTAATCAATTGTTACTAGAACTCGCTAATATGATGGTCCATATAAGTTGTTTCAAAAAAGTTGTCAATGTTGGCGTGTCATGCAGAACAACCGATATGATTGCACTTTCGGTGATTCGACAACAGTTGACCAAAATAACTACATTGAAAGTTCGTGCAAAAAGTTAGGATTACTTTTGACAAAGTTGGAGATTTTATGATTGAATTGACATTCATAAAATATGTTTATGATTAATTTGATAATTATCTCATTCAATAAAAGTAGTGAAAAAATTAAAGTTTGCTTGCATTTAATTTTCTATTTTAAGAGTCAAGAGAAAACGTCTCCAATTTTTGTGAGTATTCTCATTAGTGATCAAAGCATATTAATGAGTACATCCAACCTTCATAACAATCTAAAGATGGAATATAATCATACCATCACATTTTCAAAGCAATGTTAATATACAAATCATAGTAATCGATGGTATCACACCACGGAGTAATTATCACTAATAGCTATTACTTGCAAAATAGTTATTACAAATAGGAGCACGATTGTTATTACATGACATAGATATGGAAATGCGTGATTAACATGTAATAAGGATTGTGATGGGGAAAATAACAAAAAAAAAAAGTCATAAATATATTACAATTGTGTCAATTCAATTCTAAATTTTCTTTTTTGGCCAGTTCAATCATAAACATTTTGTATTTATGCTAGTTCAGTCTTTTCACAAATTTGGGCTAGTTAATGTTAACGTGGGTAATTTTTTAGTAATATTTTATTTTTTTGAAACTTTTTATTTTTCTTTTATTTTTCCTATTCTTCCTTCTTTCCTCGTAATGGTTGACAAGGGCTTCGTGAGCCTACTCCGTGGCAATGAGGCCATGCTCACCTTCACCCATGGCCGACAAGGTTGGGCTCAAGCCTAGATTGTTGTGTGTGCATGGCTCTTATAAGTTGGTATGATTTCTCTTGCGATCTATGCACAAGGCCTAGGGCTGCGGGCAAGGGCATGGCTGCCTTCGCCCTTCACGTCCCTCACTAGACATTGTGGGGAAAAAAAAAAATTATTATTATTAAAAATTGTTCAAATCAATGTCGAACGGATGTCTTGCCAAAATTGATTGAATGGACTGAAAAGTGTATAATCGATTTAGCACAAGTCCAAAAGGTTTATAATTAAATTAGTAAAAAAAATTATGACTGAATTATCGTAATTGCAATAAATTTAGGACTTTTTGTGATAATTTTCCCACTTATGTTATAACAAGTATCAATGCAACCAAACTCGAAGCAAGTACAAAGTATACATAACAATGACATAATAAATATAAGCATAAATTGCAAAAAAAGAAATAAAGAAGGAAAGAAAAATCAATATGCAAAAACGAAAAAAATTAAGAATAAAGGAAACCAAATACAAAAAAAAAAAAGGGTAGTGACAGTGAGCTTGGGCCCACTAGAGCCCAAGAACCACAGCATTGGGCAGTCTAAGTTGGGCATGGGCCGGGCTGGGCCGTGCTGGCCAAGAAACATGAGCCCAGCCCATGCGAGCTGGAAGCCGGTCTATCCATGGCGGCTCAGGCGAGGGAACAACGCCACAGGCGTCCATGTCCCTGGCTCTCTCCTTCCCTCTCCCTCCGTCTCTCCATCGACGACGTCGTCGCGGCAATCTGCTGTGCAGAAGCAGAGCGAGCGACGCGGCGAGCGTGGGCGTGATGAGGGAGGTGAAGCTGAAACCCATCGAAGCGACCCCCGAGACCTTCCAGGAGTTCGGCCAGGTCATCGAGGCGTCCCCCGACGGCGACGTGTTCGGCCCGAAGGACGCGCAGCTCGACCTCAGCCGTGGGATTCCCAGGTTTTTCTTTTGCTATCTCGTCGCAAAACACTCTGAAAGTAGATGGGTTGGAATCCGGTTCGATGTAGATGGGTTGCTTCGTTTGATGATCGGTAGGAATTTGCAGTACCCATATGCGAATTAAGGGGGAAAAGTCATTTTTTGTTTGGTTATGCAGAGTCTGAACTAGCTACGAAGTGCACCTGACACGTGTTTGATTAAATGTTTCGGTGGTCTGTCGAGGCAAATGGGCAACGGAATGAAAATCCTATGCCAAGGATTCTCATTTTCATGTTCAATCTCACATGCCAGTTGCGTTTCTATTGTGAAATGGTTAGTGATTATTTATTGACCAGTGGATTTACGTGGAAGGGTTTGCCCAACAGCTCCTTTTGTTATCGGTTGCTTGTTGAAAATTCTCTGATATGTCAGGCAGGAGACATTTGGAAATTCAGTGGTTTTCCAAATGGAGGAGGAAATTGGGCGTGGACTATTCTAGTTGAATTTTGAGTCCACTTTTGGTCCTGGATATCAATGAAGTATTCATAATTTTCTCTTTTTAACCCTGGAGTGTTGCTAAAAGGAGAGGGTGAATGCTTACTTGCTTTATATTCCTTTTTGCCAAAGTAAATGATCCATTTTCCCTTTTTTCTGGTTTTTATGTTGATCCAACATATGCATTATGAAACGAGAGGGATGGATACACAGCCCCAAAGCTAGTCATGCGCTGAAATTTTGTAATGTTCTACTGGCAAGCAAAGAATGCGCAGGTTCTCTTGCTAATTGGGAAAGGAAATGTCAGACACTCTAATCATTATATTAATTTTGTGTTGGCATACTATGGATTTTCATTGAAGGAAGAGAATTGGGTAACAATCTGTGCGTACAAAGTTGTAGTAATTGTAATTGATCTTTTTGTCTTCCCCTGCTGATGGCATATTTCATTGCCTCTATTGGTGCTTATTCTATATTTTTTCGGTGGAAACTATGTCCAAATTATTCAGAGCAGTATCTGCTGTAACAGGTTTTACATCATGCATCTTGAAGACCGACCGCTCAAGTTTTCTGACATTACACACCATGCCAGCGTGACCCAGTGTCTTGGTTCAATTGGGGGGCATCCCTGGTATCTTGGTGTTGCTAGACCGTCCATCACAGCTCCAGGGGAAGTGAAAGATGAACCTACCAAAAACTTAAAGCAGTCTCAGTGTGGTCACTTCTATGTGCCTCCTGCTGTGGATGACGTGTATGTGTTCAGAATTTCTGGTTCCAAATTTGTGAAGCTCCATCGGGGCACATGGCATGCTGGACCCCTGTTTCGGGCAGACAAAATGGATTTCTACAACTTAGAACTGAGTAATACCAATGTGAGTTTTCCATTTCTTTCGATCCCTCTGTTATTTTCAATACTTTTATCCCTCAATGAGCAATATGTGGATTAAGTTGTCAAGGTTCTGTTTTTGTTGACTCTATAATACTTCTCTGGCATTTTGTCCATTCTCATCACATGCTTATGTCCACGAGAAGAATTCATCTAAGAGACAGACGCTACAGCACAGTTACCATATTCCATGCAGGTGGTGGATCACACTCTTCACAGCTTTGTGAAGGAGAATGGAGTTGTCTTCTTAATCGATGAATAGCCATGCCCGCTTTTATGCTTCTGGGTGAACGTCTGCTGCAGTAACACAGTGCCTCTACGGATGGAAGGGGGAAAAATGTTTCCGACTGCCATAGTTTTGGCATATTGAATAAGACTCTAGAAAGGCCGGGAGTCAGTACGGTACATTGTAAATTCTCATTTTGGGATAAAATGATCACAACTATGTGTATCGCAAGATGAATGATTCTGTCAATGTCGGTTCTTTGCTTGTCCTAACAGGGTTACTTTCATGTACATCTTTTGTTTTCTTAAAAGAGAAGTCGAATGCTAGCAATATGACCAAGGAGGATGTATTAGCTCTCGTCGTCTGCTCTTTACAGTCTGTTCTTCACATCAAAACATGCTGCTTGATGAGGTTCTTCTATCTTTACAGCTGAATCGGACGTTACTGTTCATATTTATTTGTCGTCCAGAAATTGATCTGGTCGTTTACACGGGGAGTTAGGACTGCTCTAGCAGGCATGCTAAGGGCACATTTTGAAAAGCTTGCACTTTGCTAAGTCTATGTAAAAGCTTCACTTTCCTCCTAAATTATCATCGAGCAGTCAACTGAGTGAGTAGCTTGAGCGAGTGTGAGTATTATCTACGTCAAATCGATCATATTTGTAATTTAAGTATTTAAGACACTAAATATATAATAAACAAAGATATTGGTTTGCATCCACAATCATCGACCGACCAACTGATCATCTCTCGAGGATGTGAAATCTAAGGTACGGTCTCAAAGCGAGGGTCCCATCGTGGTTAAGAAGCAGTATATGAAAAGAGTCTACAGGGATGGATGCGCAATTGCACTAATGTATTTGCCAGGCATCATGAATCAAGCATCTTACAGATTTTTGCCCAGATGACAAAAATGCCGTCTTGAAATCAAGCCTTGACGTGTAGGTTGGGGTTACATTCCTGGCCCTGATGGATCATGTGTGAACCCCAAAGGATCGGCCTCAGCTCCATTAATCGGGGAAGGGATTCAATGATCATGTAATACCACGTCATTGGTTAATGTGGTATGCATTTTTTTGTTGAAAGCCATAAAAAAATAACCACCGATCAATGACATGGGCATTAAGAAAGAAGATGAGTGCACTGAAAGTCCTAAAACCTATTACAAAAGTGTAATTGAATTTAAAACTCTCAAAAAAAATGCAATCAAGTCATAAAATTCGTTAAATTAGTTAAATCAAGTCCTTTCATTATTGTCACTTTTTGAAAGTTACTTGATTGCACTTTCTAAAAATTTTAGGACTCAATTGCATTTTGTAACAAGTTTTAGAACTTAAATACACTTTTTAAATGTTTTAGGACTTAATTATATTTTCATGACAAGCTATAAAACTTCTAATATACTTATCCAAAAAAAAAAAAAAAAAACCTCCCTCCTTTTTTTCTTTGTTCCTACTCCATTCCCAGCACTGCCGGTGGCCATGGACCTTAGATTCCAGATTTCCACAAGCACCGATGACTCCACTGGTGGCCATGGCTGAGCCACTCCTTCTATTGTCGCGGCGGCTCACAACCGCACCATCCCCGAGCCCACGTCACTCGTGGCCAGGCTCCTCCATTGCCAGATCTAGCTAGGGTAGGCAAGGTATGGACTAGAGGATCTCCCTTTGGAGCCCGTACATAACGCGGGAGGGTATTCTCATTGGACAAACCAAAAAGGAACAAGCCCCCCTCATTCTTTGTTCTCCAAGCAAACATCATGAGCAGGCCATGACGAAAAAGTGGAGGATGCCAGAGAAGCAGACGGACGAAATCTGGGCTCGTCTTGCCTCTGCTGTTCAAGCCGATCGTTGCAGCAACACGAGGTGGAGTGGCCAGGCAACGAGAAGGATTACACCCCTCCGTCAAGCCTCGTAGATGAGGTGGTTCCTTCACCATCAACAGATTCTGGAAATCTAGACGAATCTGATGAGAACAACAAGATGGCAAGGACCTAAAAGCATGCCCATAGATGGAGGATATTGACAGGAGTCGTCGGTGTCTGTAAAAGGAGGAGATGGGGGAGCTCGCGGGGAAGAGAGAGAGATTGGGATAGGGCTTTAGTAAAAATACATACCACGTCAGCCTATGACGCGGTTACCAAATGTCCACTGAACACCTTCTCGAGTAAAAGGTACTACCCAATAACCGGAGTCCACTAGCAGAGATGAGCCGTAGACTCTGCCCAAGAGATTTTTGCTCGTCAGAAAAAAGAGGGGAGAAAAGTTGAACCACCGAATATTTTCTCCTGAAGATGTATCTCTTAAGAACTCCATGATGCAAATTGGTGGCTCTAGAGCATGGATTAAAATGATTCAGAGTTTCCAATTAAACGTCTTTTTTCTGGCATTAAGTTCACTCAGAGGACATAGTCTCAGTTCAATCAAGCAAATCGGGAAGAACGGAAAGCATGCGCAAATGAATAACCGATAGAATGCATTATTTGTCGAAATAATATTAGCAAATGGACCACCCAAAGTTTGATAGTCCATGTCTATATTATGTACAACAGATATATTGGGAAAAATTGTGAGCTGTGAACTCACAGCACACTATCAAATACGTAGGACCTATGCCATTCAAAACTATTTCCTACTTTCCCGCATCATTACAAGTCAATGCTAGTAATGGCTGACCGAGTGACAATATCATAGACGGAAATCAGAATCTCAGCACCTATCAAAATGATGATGAGCCACTCCAGAAAATCTGACTTCCTGTTCTGCAGAATTTCCTGAAGAAAGCGAATGTTATGCTGCAAAGAGAACAAGATGTCAGCTCCTAAAAGACAGTTTGTTTAAATCTTCCCACTGACCAACACGAATTTCCATGACTACAAGGATGATACCTCTACAAACTTCAACTTGAAATCAAGACTTGCAAATCTCTGTGTTAACTCAAATTCGTCTCTCAGATATTCCCATATCTGAGCATATTTGGCATTCTTCCATGCAATATCTGATCTGAAAAGTCCATGCAGGCCACAACATTATGCAACGCACATAAGACAATGAAAGGAAATGTTTGAACTCAGATAGAGGCCTTAAAACGGCTGTGAAGCTTAACTCGTTTTGAGTATCACAAATATAACTAATGTCACGTTCAAAGTCAAACCAAGATGTTATCACCAAAATCAATTGGATGAACGACCGCACAAGTTACAAACGAAGGCAGGAGAGAACTTGTGTATGCTAATGGACCAAGAAAAGACAGGGACTGTCATGTGCACCTCCTCATGGCTCTATTCTTTCCTTATGCGTATTTTTCATAAGAGGAAGATATTCTTTTGCTCAGGATACTTCAGCTTTGTCTATATTACCAAATCACCATTGAAGGCCATAACAAAAGCTCAAATTGTCAAGCAACAAAGCCCAATTTAAGCCACGGTGGAGATGAAAATCATCTCATATACTACTTCAAGGATTGGGTGTGTGCATGTCTATTCTGGTATATGGAGCATATCTAATGAGAGTGGACTTCCATAACTTCTATTACCTAGTCAATAACATTATCAAACTCTTCCAATATTTCTAAATGGATCTTCCCATAATCGATGGTGATTTCTTCAAATACAAAATGAAAACTATCAGCAGAACCTGGATTTAACTATCTAGACAAACAGGACATAAGATCCTCAAAAGAGGTGATAGCAACCCAACTATCACAACCTTCTTAACCTATTATATTACAATAGGACTGTTACCTCTCAAAAAGCCCGAGTTTAAGTATCACATCAGCAAGATTAGAATTTGCTTTGCCCACTAACTGAAAAAGTTTCTTCCGATCCATCTCAAAAGTCCCAGTTTTCTCCATGCCACGATTGATGTCGGTAAATTCTGCAACCATCCCATCAACCTAACGCAGGAGGAAAATGAACATGATAAACATAATTAAAAAACCTTCACCAAGAGAAATTTCTCAGCTTATGTAAAGCTTACCTGTCGAACATAATAATCAAGGGCTATGCTTTGACCAAGAACACTACCAATGGTTCGGATCCCATCAGTATTTAAGTACTGTAGCATAATGAAATCCAACCCCCCTTGCATCCATGTGCTTAATGTCGGCTTCTCTCTTACTTCATATTCTATTGTAGCAGAAAATAAAGTTCAGATATCCTGAAGTCCAAGAGATTAGCAAATTACACCAACATGTTGACCCCCAAGAAAATTTAGCATTGATGATAAGAACCAAACTTTGCATTTTAGAAAAAAGAGTCCGTGTTATAAATACAGAAAAGAATGCCAAATTTGCAGCCTGCAGTGCAAGATAACACACCAAATACCAAAGGATCAAGAAAGAGGAGAAGCCATGCTATCCAGGGTAGCAGAGGCTCCTAGAAAACAAAACTTAGTGAGCAAGCTGCACTGAGTCACATGACTGAACAAGATTTCACACAGCATGGAGATGCCACAGTTCATTCCTAACAAAACTACGTCCTACCCTGAGAGGGATGCAGCCTAAGGAGTTACAAAAGGGGTAACTTGGGATCTACTTAAGAAATATAAAGTTTTCTTCTTCGTTTTAACAAAGGATGCACTCTTGTATACTTTTACTTCAAACAACCAGTTTCGTTACAAAGAATCTTTACACTGTACTACCTAGATAAAGAAAAGGCTAAACTTTGTGCTGACAATCAAGCTCTGAAATGTAATGATCAGCAATCTTAAATCAGCTACTAAAATGCACCTTCATAGCATTTTAACATCAATCCTGAAATTCGATCCAAAAAAAAAAAAAGAGAAAAATCGGTCCTGACTAATTTTATCAAAATTGCAATAACATAAAATACAACTCATCAGTGGGTATATTGATTCCAAATTAAATGGAATTAAGATAATTCAAACTTGACAAGAACATTTTAGATATATGGGCTCACCATCTTTCCTCATTTCAGGAAGTAAACCTGAAGCATGTTTTTCAACAATTTTCAAGTATCCATCAACATCATGCTCACGGACATTAAACAGCACAATGGATCCGTATTGAAAAACCACCATGTAACAGCAGTCACTTCCGCTTAAGCAAGCACCCAATCCCTGAAAGTGAAAACAACCTCACCTTAAGCAAAAGATGCGATATTACAAGCATTTTCAATGCAACGGTCTCTCAAACATCAGATCGATTATCTGAGGTAAATTCTAGTAGAATAAATTTCCAACATTTTGGAAGAACTAGGCAATTTTAATCCTCACCAATGAAGCAGGTAACTTTTTATGCACCTTCTCCGATCAGTAAAGTTTAGTTCAACCACTGAATGTCCAAATGGAAAAAACCACAGAGTTTCTTCATTGTGTTACCAGCATCTAAGAATTCTAGCATACAGAGGAGAGATCTTAACTTCTATTCAAACATCTCTCACTGAACTATTTTCCTTCAAGGAAATTTTGATTAAAAAAACATTAATATCTTCTCTGATCTTTCTTCAGCAACTCACTGAGTACAGAGGGTGTTGAAAACAATTCCTCATGCATTTGAGGATTTCAACAGTCCAACGAAATTTCAACAGAAAAATACCGTTAACCAAAAGTGGGATAGGCGACTTACATCCGCATCAGAAAGATTGCCAAACTTAAGGACCACGTAATTTGTCATACGAGATGTTGGAGGGATGAAATTGGCTTTGTTCTGATCCACTAAGCTCCTCAAGTCCACACTGCAAAAAAGGAGGACCACAAATTTCACAAATAAATCTGGAAACAATTTAGACGACAAGTTCAATCAAAACAATTCAACTGGCCCACACAGACCAGGAATCCGCAAAAACACCTCCACCGGGACTGGAAGAGTCAGATTTCAAAAGATGATTCCTCACTAGTCTATGAAGTTTCATATTTGGTTCTTTGAGCGAACAACAGTCTCAGACATAGTTCACCACTTTTCTCGGTTTAAAAGACAAGTCATCCTTTTTCTGTGTATCATGCGGAAAGCCCAACTCTCTTCCGCAAAGAAAGTTCAAAGAAAAGTTTCAATATTTTTCAGAGGTTGTGTGCTTCAACTCCCTATATGCACTTCATTCCCAACTCCTAACTGGTTTTCTCCTTTTCTCCTTCCCATCACATTGACTAACTCATAGCAAACACCTAACTTCTCCGGTCTCCACTTCGCTGCATCTCCATTCTTGTCTCCAAGCAACACAAGCATTTGATAACCCGCCCTCATTCGTCCCCAACTCAAAATCACAAAGAAAAAAGAAAAAGAATACGCAATTTCTGTCATTCAAACTGGTCCATCATATCCTGACTAATCCACCCAAACTGAACATCCAAAGCTAAATCACTTAAAGTTACAAGCTGCAGAAACAAGCAACAAGAAAGCACCAATGAAATTGCCAATTAGAAAGAGAGAGGGAAAAGCAGACCTGGTGGAGAAAAATAAGCTCTGACAGGTATAGAAGGCTTCGCGTCCTCTTCGACGACTCCAGTGTCCCCGCTCTCGACTTCACCGACCACCTCGGAGCACGAGACGGGCTCGTTCCACTCCAGCGTGTGCGCCGAGTTCACCGACGAAATGCACTTCGCGGCAAGGCGACCGAAATCCGAATCGAAGCCGCGGCTCGCCCTCAAGTACTTGACGGCGGGAGAGGTGATGGAGGACGACGCCGCCGCCGGCGGAGCTAGGGTTGTGGAGACGGAGAACGCGCAGCTGATACCAAGGAGGAGGAGGGAGGAGGAGGGCGACGGAGCGAGGGCTGCGCTTCGCGAGGCCGGAGAAGAGGGAGCGGATCGTCGGCGCCGCCGGGAAGCGGAGGGAAGACACCGCCGCCGCCGCCGCCGCCGGAGGAGGAGAGGAGAGGGAAGGGAGGAAGCGCATTGTCTTCGAGGCGTGGGCGTCGATTGCTCTCCTCATTTTTTCAGGCTGCTGGAGGAGGAGGACATTCACTGATTTTTCGGGCAACTTGATCGCATAGGTAATATAGGAGATTAAAGGGTCATGTTTTTCACGCTACAAATTCAAAATCTATAATTGTTTAACACTTGCTTACCCGGTTAGAGAAGTTTTTGTATTTTCTTTAATTGTGCGTGTATATATATGTGTGTGTTTTTAATAATTTTATCTTAAATAATTCCAAAAATATGGATGGTAGATGTAATAATAAAAATCAAGGATTAATTTGTCAATAAGATCTCGGCACTTTTTGATACAGATGCAAGCCTCAATTATAACAAAGAACGATTAATACCAAAAAGGTATTTCCTAAAAACAACAAAATCATTAAAATCAACCTGAGGTGATAAATTTCATTTTAAATACAAATTACATAAGTTTTTACAATAAAAGATCAAATGTCTTACAAAACGACTTTCTCATTAGTCAAAGATATTGAGACAAAATGTAATTCTAAGAATGCTATCGATACAATTAGTACAACCTTTCACAATCATAAGTGAAGGATTGAAACTCGAATTTTCCCAAAAACATCTAAGTTTCCCAAAAAATATGTTTAGGATTCGCCGAAGTTGTAGAAAAGAAAAGAGAATTGTTAGGAGCATCTTGAATGCCCACAGTTAGGTTAACACGCTTTACGGCACTATTCTCAACCATAGGTTAACCTAGTTCCCTCGGTTGAGGACAATGCTGTATCAATACACCAAATTAAAGGTTGTATTAATTGTGTAAATGGTGCTCCTAGAATTACATTTTATCTCATATTTTTGACTAGTAAGAAAGATGTTTTGTGAGATATTTAATCTATTATAACATAAGCTTCTAGTAATTTGTGCTTAATACAAAGTTTCTTGAGGTTGATTTTAATAATTCTATTGATTTTCCACATGTGTCAGTCATGCCAAATAGAGTGATCGGCATTTAGGTCAACATATTCTAGTCAAAATGGACCAAATATACTTAATTGGTAAAATTTGAAAAGATTTAGAATTAAATTGGAAAAATTAAAAGATTTATGATTAAATTGACGAAAGTGTAATACGAATAGGATTTTTTTTTTTGCCAATTTTCCTTCCAAAGAATGATCGGATTTTGTAAAAGTGTGTGCTATGGATTTTATTTTTTTATATACAAGTTGACCGAGCTAAATTATTTTCTTCATTTCGCTCTCTTATTTTCTATTATTATTAATAATAACATTATGAAAATGCTTATGCAATTTGTTGGTGAAAATACATGTGTCAACATAGAGTAAGCATCTATATGCTTGGAAATTTAAAATGTTTTGCATTAAAAATTGTTAAAATGCCTAAAACACAAGATTTATGGAAAAGGAAAATCAAAAGTTGAAATTGACATATCATCAGTAGGACTGCTATATGCTGGGAGAGATGTATCGCCAGCCATTGAAGCCCCTTGTGTTGTTGGAGTCTCTGGGACACATTTCACAAAAAAAAAATAATTTTGAAAATAATTTCCCTAAAAGATTGTTTATATTACTTCAAATAATTTGCCAATAAAAATTACTTTCATTATTTGTCTAACATCTTCGTAAACGATGAAATAATTTCTTTTAATAATTTTCTTAAGTGATTATTTTTAAGAAAAATATTTTTCAAATTATTTATTTTTCGCGAAATAAATGAAAATTAAAGTTGATCTGATATGTGGAAACAAACTAATGTGAGGTTTTTCATAGTCTTTTTTTTTTTTTATTGATCCTACCATATTTTTACTTTAACTCAGTAATGTTCAAGTGGCTCACTGCCATCTATTTGCTTTTGTAAATCTCTCCCACCCCTATGGGATATATTCAATTGGAGCCACCCGCTTTGCTTGAAAAGTGTTGGATGATGCAAATCTTTCTTTCGATAAAAAAATAAAAATAAAATTATATACATTGACTTAGCAAGGAAAAAATGGAATTTGATTGCTATTTTTCTTTAGCAAGAGGATTCTAACGATAATTCTAATGACAGGAAGTTCATCTTGAATAAGTAAATTTTGCATTCATGGGCAATTACCTTGTAGCCGGAGGAAGTCAAAACTTGGATATAGGTTAGCACATGAGATTTTTTACAATTTGCATTGTGTGGATCACACATATTTCAAGCCTTAATCGATCAAGACATATGCCGATGTGCCGAAGGACAAGCAACCCACTACAAGGGAGGGACTAATTAATATGTCATTACCTCTAATTAACTTGTATTAATTTATAACAATTCAAAACGCCATTGAAAAAAGAAAAGAAAAAACACTAACGTCAAAGCAACATCAATTTGATTTGCTCGACAACATATCTAATATAAGTTTAACCAAGAAAGCAAGACTTTTGCTTAAGCCTAAAGCGTAGAAATATGTAATAGAGGCAAATAGAAGCCCGAACTTTAGTGTCATGTGAAATTATATGAGATAATCACAAACTCTACTAAGTTATTATATGAATGCATGGTTTATTATATATTCCCACAAATGATTAACCAAAAGTTCGTGTTGCACCTTATAATTAAGTGAATATACATGGATCGTGGGACTTTTTGAGCAAAGAGAAATGTCCCAAGAATCGGTAGCAGGTGGCCAAGTCGGAGTTTGGCTGCCGGCAACCGGTGGTTGGTGGCGGGTGGCCAACATCCAAAGTTTGATAGGCGTCCAACATCCGGTGGGCGACGGTCGACGTTCGGTGGTCGATGGTTGGTGGCAAGTGGTTGTGGCTGGGGCGGTGGTAGGCAATCGACGACCAGTAGTGGGCGTTTGGCATCCCACAGGCAGTGAGTGGGTGATGGGCAATGACAAGAGTGAATGATGAAGAAAGTTTTGATTTATCATTTCTATTAGAAATAGAAAAGCTAAAAAATTTTACTTCTAATTTTTACTTTAAATCTATTTCTAAAATAGAAATTTGTTAGGAAAAATGAAATTGCATTATCAAACGGATTTTTATTTCAAACGTGTTCAGGAATAAAAAACGAGAGAAATAAAAACGTTGTCATTCGCTCCCTAAGATCCCCAAACTAAATTTATAATAATAAAATGAAAATAACCTAAATCTAGTACTAAAGTCACACGACTAGATTAGGACCTATTTCCAAGCTATTTTCTGATTTTTCTTTAAAATTTTAATTTTTTCGATTTTAAAATAAAGTACAAAATAGGGACTCGGGCCTGGCCCAAGCCCGGTCCACCAATGGACTGCACGCTGCTCTCACGGACATGGGCCATAGGTACGAACTGGGCTTTATTATAGCAAGCCTCCCTTTAGTTATAAACTCTCAGAAACCCATCTTCGGGGGAAAGAAAACCACCCTTTTAGACCAGATTCAGCCCAAAATAACCGCATTGCTACTAGCTTAATATCCAGATTACTAAAACTTTTAACAAATCTACACCTAAATCAGACTTCACCATCGCTAGCCAACCGGCCTCGTCGCTAGCCGTTTCAAACTCTAGTCATTCAACATTTATGACCACAATATCACCACCAGCACAAATGGATCCGTAAATAGAGCAAAAACACGGTGGCAGCAATACTCTTTGGTAACAATGACATATATAGCAGGAATCATCATACTCAATAACTATTGATGCTCAAAGTAATCTACAACCGGAAGTAATCTAACACGGATTTGGTTCATGCATTTCATCGAATAGGTGGTGGGCCAATCGGTTAGACACCAATTCCAGGCAATGATTCATGATAAACTACTAGGACTAACCTTCCTGGGAACTCGAATCATCAACCCATTCACAAAGTCAACACCAAACATAGCAGATTTTCAGACACCACAGGTTTGGGTTTTCTTCCAAAAGTGACCGGGAGCAGGGCAGGGGAACCAGAGGCATTGACGAAGGATCGAATATGAGATAACAATCTGCGAACTTCTCGGGTGCGAAACAGAGGTGCGGCCCCGGAATGGCAAGGACTGGCGGCTGCGGTGACCAATGGCGGAGGGGAGCGATGGAGAAGCTCTCTGAAGTGATGACGTGAGTCTCAATCGGCAGAATACGCGACTATGACTCCGGACTCCTCACGGACCGAAATCCGAGAACAGAGGCTATAACATGCGGTGACGGAGATGAAGTCCGATGAGTGATGAGCGACGATGAATGGCATAGACACGGTGTTTAGAAACCAAAAGAGAAGGAAGTAGAAAAAGAGAGACTTCTGTTTCTCCATTTTAGCGTGCCGCTTGCCTCCTCTCCACCGGCGGAGAAAGATCAGACCATGAGGTGAGATTTACAGGGGTTGGCCTTGGATTCATGGTGTCTGGTCAAAGGTTAACCTCACCAAAGTCAGGGGATTTTAATCCCTACGAGGGCCTCCTGCGCCTATCCATTTGCTTTGTAGAGAGAGACGAGGAGCTGTCATGATGCGTTCTTTATTTTTATGCGTCAGTGTCCGCACGCCCCCATATCTATAATTCCCTCCATATATTTTTCTTCCCTAAAGGAGGGAATCTCAAAAATCTCAAGATCTTGACGATATATGAAATGAAGCCTTTCAGGGAGTTGTTTAGGTCTGTGCTTCTTGCGTCGTCTCTACACGCTTTGCACCTCTAATTTTCTTCCCTAGATAGGAGGAATTTTCAAGGATCTCGAGATTTAAATGAGACATGAGATGAAATCTTTTAGGAATTGGCTTTGATCTGTGCTTGTCTCCTCTTTGCTACTGGAAAAGATGAGACTAAATAGGTGAGATTTTTTCTTTTGGGCTTTCTCATCTTTGATCTTTAGTGGGCTGGCTTCGTGTATGGGTTGGTTTTCATGGGTGGCGAGAATCCAAAATTTTATTTTTTAAGGAGTTTAACTAAGCCTCCGAGAGTTTTGCGTAAAAAAAAGAAAATTATCCAAAAAGCCTTAAACTTATTTCATATTAATTTTGCCATTTGAGTCCTAGACATTGACTTTTTACCAATCGAGTCAATCCAGTCAAATTTGGCTAGAATGCAACGACTTGGATGTTGGATGTCCTACGTAGCACAATTAGTGTTAATAGGAACAATTTTTAATAATAAATTAATATTTTTCTCAATTTTTTTTTTTCTTTTTTCCTTCTTTATTATTATTTTTTTTATAACCAACTGATGAGGGTTGCACCCTTGCTAGTTGTGGGCAAGAATCGCGGCTCTCCCCTAGATTTGTATGAGCCATGGCGGCGCTGCCTCGCCCATGCTAGTCCCAAAAATTTCACTTAATGAGTGACGACACTAAAAGAGGCAAAACCTTAGAAGAAATTAACCATTTTACAGGATAAACATCAGCCATTGCGACCCTTGCCTACGCCTGTGATATCCTCCCCTAGACTTGGGTGCCGAGGCTAGGTGAGGGTTGTGTGATCCTCTCCTAGTGGCGGGCGAGAGTCTACATCAGAACCGGCCGTGTCATGTAAGATGGATAGTATCCACGTCGGCATATTTCAGCCAAAATTGGCTAGATCAACTGAATTAGCAAAATTTAAAAATATTTATGACTCAATTGGAAAAAGTAAAAGATTTAAGATTATATTGACAAACGTACAATAGGTTTAACATTCTTTTGGACAATTTTCCAACCAAAAAATGGTCAAGTTTTCTGAAAAGTGTGTGCTATGGATTTCATTTTTTTTTTTAATGGAGTTGACCAAGCTGGATTTTTCTTCCTTTCCCTATCTATTATTATTATTATTATTATTATTATTATTATTATTATTATTATTATTATACTTTTTTTTTTGGATAATTTGTTACAAATGTATCGAAGTTTTTATAGTCGAAAAATTAGTTTGAGATAAATTTGCCACAAATGTATTAGTTGGGATTTTTTTATGATATTATTGACTCTTGACAAAATTATGAAAATGCACATAAGTTTTCGATATGCAGGTTTCAACGTAGAGTAAGCATTTAAAAATGTTTTGCACTAAAAAATGTTCAAATACCTAAAACATAAGATTTATGGAAAATGAAAATAAAAAGTTGAAAGTGACATATCGTTCGTAGGACAGCTATATGTTGGGAGAGATGTTATCACGGCTGTCAAAGCCCTTGTGCTATTGGAGTCTCTCAGTCTCATTTGTTTCACAAAAATAAATGATTTTAAAAATATTTTCCTAAGAATAATCATTTGCATTGTTTAAAATTATTAACCACCAAAAATAGTTCTCATTACTAATAATGATTTCTATCTAAACATTTTCGTGTATGATACAAAATATTTTGTTCATTTATTTTTTTAAATGATCATTTTTAGGAAAAATATTCTAAATTTTTCATTTTCACAAAATAAATGGAACATAAAGCACTTGCAAAAGCGATATGATATATGGAAACAAACTGATGTGATGTTTGTAGAATCTAATAGCTTAGCACTCGTGAAGCTCAGCTCTAGTTGCTGGATGTAAGAAATGCTATGCTCGACTCGGTGATGTTCAAGTGCCCCCTTGCTAAGGGAAGCAAACCAAGTGACTGACTTTAGGCCCTCCCATCTTTCTACTTTTGTAAACCTCTCTAGCCCTTATGGGATATTTTATGTTCGAAAGCACATCGAATTGTTCAAAAGTGTTGGATGATGCAATGAAATATTTCTTTCAACCTCCAAAAAAAAAAAAAAATTATACATGTTGACTTTAGCAACAAAAAATGGTATTTGATTGCTATTTTTCTTTAGCAAGAGGATTCTAATGATCTCTCTTAGGACAAGAAAGTTCACCTTGAGTATGTAAATTATGTCCGTAGACATCCTACTTGCCACATAGCCAACAGAAGTCGAAACTCAGATATTGATTAGGACATGAGATTATTTATAGTTTGCAACATTATTTCAAATAACATTCAATTATTCTTATTTATTCAGGGAGAAAGAGCATGGAGATATGGTTACATGGAGACCCATGAAAGTGAATGTCAAATATAGCCATAATTACTTCACTCTAAACTTCCTAATAAGTGCAGATGGGCCCGTGAAGTAATTAGACGTTATTCTAGTTTGGAATGAGCAATGCACGTTCAATCGTACACAAAAACTTGAATTTAGATAACGTAAGTTGAAGTTAGTTGTATGATTCGGATTCAAATCCTTCTGTCGCAAACCCAAAAATTGTGGGAAGTCTTTGCATCCACAAATGTCAAACATATAGAAAGGGAAAATTACACAAATAGTCCCTATATTTTCACTCAATGTCCAATTTCGTCCCTGAACTTTCGATTGGCTCAATTTGGTCCCTGAACTATTGATAAAATGTCCGATTTAATCCCCGAACTTTCGAATGGCTCAATTTGGTCCCCGAACTATTAATAAAATGTCCGATCTAGTCCCCCGAACTTTCGATCGGCTCAAGTTGGTCCCCGAACTATGATGAAATGTCCGATCTAGTCCTTCGTTACTATTTTTCTTTTTTTTTTTCCCCTTTTTTTCCTCTTTTTTTCTTTTTTTTTTTCCTTTTTTTTTTTTTTTTTTCGCTTTCCCTCCGCCGGAGCCGGCGGAGGGCCGGCGTCCGGCGAGGGAGCCCCTCGCCAGATCGGCGAGGGCCCCTCGCCGGCGTCCCTCGCAAGCGGGCGAGTCCCTCGCCGATCTTGCGAGGGAGCCCCTCGCCCGACGCCGGCGAGGGGCTCTCCCTCGCAGATCTGGCGAGGGGCCGTCCTCGCCGGCGTCTGCGAGGGAGAGCCCTCGCCGGCGTCGGCGAGGCGAGGGCGAGGGGCTCCCTCGCCGGCGTCCCTCGCAAGTGGGCGAGGGCTCTCCCTCGCCGGCGTCGGGCGAGGGGCTCCCTCGCAGATCCGGCGAGCGAGCCCCTCGCCCGACGCCAGCTGCGAGGGCTCTCCTCGCCGCCCGACGCCGGCTGCGAGGGAGCCCCTCGTCGGCGTCGGGCGAGGAGCACCCCTCGTGGGCGTCGGGCGAGGGGCTCCCTCGCCGGATCTGCGAGGGAGGCCCTCGCCCGACGCCGGGTGCTCCTCGCCCGACGCCGACGAGGGGCTCCCTCGCGGCCGGCGAGGGGCTCCTCGCCGGATCCGCGAGGAGCCCCTCGCTCGACGCCGGCGAGGGCCGCCCTCGCTGCGTCCGGCGAGGGCGACCCTCGCTGCGTCGGCTTCCCTCACGGAGCGGCGGAGGGAAGAGAGAATAAGCAAAAAAATAAAAATCATTTTAAAAATTAAAAATTAAAAATTAAAAATCATTTTAAAAATAAAAAAAGGAAAAACAAAGAACTAAGGACTAAATCGAATATTTATCAATAATTTAGGGACCAAATTGAGCCGATCGAAAGTTCGGGGACCAAATCGACATTTATCAAATAGTTCGGGGACCAAATTGAGCCGATTAAAAGTTCGGGGATCAAATCGGATATTTATCAATAGTTTAGGGACCAAATTGAGCCGATCGAAAGTTCAGGGACCAAATTGCACATTAGGTAATAGTATAGGGACCATTTGTGCCGATCTAGTTTGGAATGAGCAATGCACGTTCAATCGTACACAAAAACTTGAATTTAGATAACGTAAGTTGAAGTTAGTTGTATGATTCGGATTCAAATCCTTCTGTCGCAAACCCAAAAATTGTGGGAAGTCTTTGCATCCACAAATGTCAAACATATAGAAACAAACTGACCGGGCATCAAAGCCATTTAACTACCAGCTGCGCTGTCAGGATTAGCTGGATCTGGTCCCCTTGGTACTTGTCACGTTTGACTTCTTTTCCAAAATAGAGAATTCACGACCTGGCTAACATCGTTGACTATTGACTATAAAGAAAAGTCTCTTCGTTGAAGAGAGATGAAAAGTCAAATCCTGGAATCTTACTTTAGAAAATGGTATAATTAAACCTGAAAATATATTTTTATTAATTGGAAAAACTAGGCCGACAGCTGCATCTGATTTCTTTTGAGAAATTTCTTTTGTCCAAATAGAATTTTTGTTCTTGGCCTAAATTAAATACTAATTAATTTTCTTTTTCGGCCCCAGTGAGAAATCATCTGACCTTCTTGACCTTAAATAACACTACACCAGTCAGCTCATCACTCCATTCTCCTCCTACTTCAATCTCCTCCTCCTCCACCTCTCTCTCTCTCTCTCTCTCTCTCTCACTCTCTCCATCCTGCAACCATTTCTTCAATTTGCTATAGAGCAATGGAGAACAGAGCAATGAAAGAACAGCACAAGGAGACGCCATCATCGTCAAAGAAGAGAAGAGTCGCAAGAGTCCCGCCAAAGAGAGGGCAGATCAAAGTGAGGATCTTTCAATCGCTGGTCAAGAGAGTGAAGGAATTGGCGTCCATGGCTTCCGCAAAACAGAGCAGAAGGCGTAGCTGCTGCTGTGGCTGTAGCAGCAAGTAGCCGTCGGCGACTTCACTCGAAGACCCGTAGGTCATAATCTCGAATCAACTCTTATAGCTATATAAGCCGGTTTATTCTTACGTCTGACCCAGATTAGCGCTCAAGACCGATGCTTTTTGAATCCTTAGCGTCAATCGAGAACACTTTGAGCAGAAATCCAGATACAGAGTACTATCGTGATCGCATGAGAGAGCAGAAATCCAGCAGAAGAAGATGCAAGCCGGCAATTTGCGATATACACGTGAAATAATAACGAACTTGTGTTAATTCACGATGTTGTAAAAGTTTTAGTGAAAGGATCGGTTGAATCAGATTCTGTACGTTGAGTGTAGCTATGAAAAATGGAGTTCGGTCGCTATTGTTCCTAGCAAGAGTATTTTAGTTTCTTGAAATGGTGAAAACCTCAACTTATTCCAACGTTTCTTCTCAGAACAAGGAAGTTCATCTTGAGTGAGTAAATCTTGCGCTGACAAACTTCCCGCTGACCTCATAGACATCGAAAGATGAAACCTAGATAAATGGTCCAAACAGGATTAGTCACAATTTACATTGTGTGACTAGCACATATTTCAATTCTTAATCGGCAAATCGATCTTGCGAGACTAGTATTCAAAATTGCCCTTTTTTGCATATATGAATTTATGCAAATCGCTCCGTTCATATGAATGAATGAGACTTCACGCACGAGATAACTAGCACATACTCTGAATAAAAGACTCCACAATGGTTGAAGTTGGATTTTGATGTTATAGATCCAAAAAAAAAAAAAACCGTTGAAGTTGGCTGAGTGACAAAGTAGGTTTGATTTTGATATTATAGACCTTCTGTTCGATCCAAAAAAAAAAAAAAAAAAAAACAAAATCTCAATGGTTTCATTCGTTTGTTGCTTTAAGTGGGAAAAATAAACCAATGACTATAAATAGTAGGGAGAAAAGTAGATATACTTTTTAGTTTAAAAATTTGACTAGACTATGCTAACGTATATGTCAACCACGGCTTGTGTAGACATAGGCAATTTCTATGATATTTTGATATTTTTTCATATTATTCGTCATTTTTTTAATTTTTTTTTCTCTTTTCCTTCTTAATTTATTTTTTATTGTGGTTGGCAAAGGTTGCCAAGCCCTTGCCGGTCACTAGGCGAGGGTTGTTGGGCCCTCATTGGCCACAACACCCTTGCCTGCAGTAGCGATGGCCTTCTGTCGAGGGCTATGGTTGTTGATGCTTGTCTTGTGAGATGGTTCATCTCTTATAGGGTTTTGCCTCTTTCAGTGACCTAACTCCATTTGGACGAAATTCTAAGGACTAGAATGAAGTGATGCGAGTAGGCAAGGCAACCTTGCTTGCGGTTGGTGATGGTGGACGGCCGGTGTCCACGTCGGTGCTAACCGACCAATTTTTGGCCGGGTGAAGCGAATTGGCACAATTGTAAAATGTTTAGAATTAAATTGATCAAAAAAAAAAAGTTTAGGATTGAATTGACACAATTACAATAAATTTAAGACTCTTTTGGTAATTTTCCCCATTGAAATGCTGACGGTCCATAAGAAGTTCCATCTATGTTCTTATGGGCAAAAAGCACGAGATGATTTCACAAAAAAAAAAAAAAGAAAGAAAAAGCCTACAACACGGATCATCCGCATCCCCATGAAAGGCATAATGCTCGTGAACCATGATTTGGTAGCGATGGTTATCTCATCTAGAGTATGACCCATCGTCAACGAAATGCACTCTAAATGGCAATGAATCATAAACTGTAAGAAAATAGCAATAGTTTGACACAAGCAAGCATGACCCGTGTTCTATAAATGCAAGATACAGGTCAAGGAATTAAATAAGATAGAGGGTCAAATATATTTATAATAACACCATATCGACAATTAACTCGATAAAACTGGATTCACCAATAGAACCTTTATAATAAGCAAATTCCGGTAATGCAATCCATAAGAGCTAAACCGTTGAAAACGGGGATAGCTATAGTTACTCTTCAGCATCATCAGTAGTTCCACAATAACAACATCAAACCACCAAACCACAAGCATCAGAAATGTGAAGCATCTAGAAAATCATACAATCAAAGAACCCGGTCAAAGAAAATCATTTGCGTAATCTAGGCTTGCCCATCCCACTCTTTGTAAAACAGTTATAGATAATTTGAGACAAATGTGCACTTGACAACACTAAATATCGCTAATATCATAAACTTCAAAATTCATAAAAACCCGAATAAACACCATAATAGTCATATTTCATACACAGTAACAAGTGCAAATAAAGATCACGACACAAATGTCCTTGTCCAATAATAGCAAAAATCATTTCCAAATCATCTGAGAACGGAAGACGCAAGGCCATCAGGGGGCTTTGACCACTTCAACATATAAGGAAGTTGTGGGATTGTGAACAATTAGACAATGAATCCACCCATCAAAGTAATTGGGATGTGAATCCACTTGAATTGTTTACTCAGGATCAGAACCAAACACCACCAGCATACAGGCCAAAAAAAGAAGAAGAGAAAAGTGAGGCCCCACATGAATTTTCTAAATAGTGACCAGCGAAAATTCTTTGCGCATGCTGTGAAGTTAAGAGTGCCCAAGAACAGCAGAGTGGCGAAGACAGAGGAGAAGAGAGTTAGAGCGTATGCAATTGCCAATATGATGAATAAGCTCTTCTTTAAAAAGATCGGCCTCCCTATACCGCTGTCATTTCTTCCTAATTAGTGTAAAGGCCCCAACGAAAACTACCGTTTTTTTTTTTTTTTTTTTTTTTCTTTTGGGCTCTTTAATTTACATTTACATTAATAGACCTTCTTTTTATTTCTCAGAAGGTAGTGGAAGATATGAACTCTTTTTACCGAGTACAAATAGAAAATCATACTGGGAAGGTTTTCTAAAACAAACATCAAGACATGGTCAAGGAGGGAAAGGAATGGATGAATCATTGACAATGATTTATGTCAAACATTTTCGTGTACGATAAAAAAATTTCGTTCCTTATTTTTTTTCAACCATCATTTTTAGAAAAGATATTTTCCAAATTATTCATTTTCCGTGAAATAAACGGAATCTAAAGCACTTGCAAAAGCGATCTGATACGTGGAAACAAACTAATTTGAGGCTGTTCACTCGTGAAGCTCAACTCTAGTTGCAATTACACTCAACTCGGTAATGTTCAAGTGGCCCACTGCCGAGGGAAGCAAACCAAGTGGCTGACTTTGTTGCCAAGGCTCGATGACTTCAGGCCCTCCCATCTTTCTGCATTTGTAAACCTCCCTAGCTCTTATGGGATATTATATGTTCGAAGCCCGTCGACTTTGTTCGAAAATGTTGGATGATGCAATGAAATCTTTCTTTCGACCAAAATAAATAATTAAATTCTATACGTTTACTTTAGCAACAAAAAATAGAATTTGATTGTTGTTTTTCTTTAGCAAGAGGATTCTAACAATCTTTCCTAGGAGAAGGAAGTTCACCTTGAATAAGTAAATTTTGTGTTCATGGACTTCCTGCTTGCCTCATAGCCGACGGAAGTCGAAACTCGGATATTGGTTAGAAGATGAGATTATTTACGGTTTGCAGTGTGTGGCTCACACATATTTTAGACCTTAATCAGTAAGACAATTGTGAATGTAGACCAAAGAAGAAATATTGTAAATGTAGAAATTCCAAACCTTATATATAATGTTCAATTATTCTTATTTATTCAGGGAGAAAGGGCACAGAGATATGGTTATATGGAGACCGATGGAAGTGAATGCCAAATATAGCCATGATTATTTCACTCAAAACATCCTAAAAAGTGCAAATGGGCCCTTCGAAGCAATTACGCGGTATTCTAGATGGGAACGAGCAATGCACGTTCGGTCGCACACGAAAACTTGACCTTAGATAAGAAAAGTTGAAGTCGATTGTACAATCCGGATTCAAATCTCCCAGTCGCAAATCGTAAAATTATGGGAAGTCTTTACATCCACAAATATCGAGCATATAGAGACAAACTGACCGGACATGAAAGCCATGTAACCACAAGCTGCCCCGTCGAGATTAGCGGGATCTTGAGCCCTTTGTACTTGTCAAGTTTGACTTCCTTTCCCCTTAGTCAAAATTGAGAATTCACGGCCCATTGGCTAACATGGTTGACAATGAGGCCGTAGACTAAGAACAAAAGTCTCCCTCAGTGTCGAAGAGAGATGAAAGGTCAAATTCTAGAATCTTACTTTAGGAAATAGGCCGACATCTGTATCTGATTTCTCTTCAGAAATTTCTTTTGTCCAAATAGAATTTCTTTCTTGGCCTAAATTAAATACTGATTACTTTTCTTTTTTGGGCCCAGTGTGAAATCATCTGACCTTCTTGACCTTAAATAACACTACACCAGTCAGCTCATCTCTCCATTCTCCTCCTACTTCAATCTCCTCCTCCTCCTCTCTCTCTCTCTCTCTCTCTCTCTCTCTATTCCCTGCGACCATTTCTTTGAGTTGCTACAGAGCAATGGAAAACAGAGCAATGAAAGAACAGCACGAGGAGACACCATTTTCATCGAAGAAGAGAGGAATCGCGAGCGTCCCGCCAAAGAGAGGGCAGATCAAAGTGAGGATCTTTCAATCGCTGGTCAAGAAAGTGAAGGAATTGGCATCCATGGCTTCCGCAAAACAGAGCAGAGGGCGTAGCTGCTGCTCTAGCCGTAGCAGCAGCAAGTTGGCGTCAACGACTTCACTCGAAGACCCGTAGATTATGGTCAACTCATATAACTATATAAGCGGGTTTGTTCATATGTCTGACCCGGACTAGCTCTCAAGACCGATGCTTTTCGAATCCTCGGCGTTGATCAGGAACACTTTCAGCAGAAATCCAGATACAGAGTACTATTGTGATGGCACGACAGAGCAGAAATCCAGTATAAGAAGATGCAAGCCGGAAATTTGTGATTTACGTGTGAAATAATCACGAAATTGTATTAATTCGCGACGTTGTAAATTTTGTTAGTGAAAAGGACCAGTTCAATTAGACTATATGTTGAGTGTAGCAATGAAAAATGAAGTTTGATCGCTATTTTTCCTAGCAAGAGTGTTTAAGTTTCTTAAAATGGCGAAAACCTCTAATTATTCCAACATTCCTTCTCAGAACAAGGAAGTTCATCTTGAGTGAGTAAATCTTGTGCTAATAAACTCCCCACTAACCTCATAGACATTGGAAGATGGAACTCAGACAGTGACGAGAGATCAATAGCAACCCAAACAATATTGGATTAACGTAGCGGAATAGAATAACCTCCCATCTTATGTAAGCCAAATAAAAAAAACAATATAGTAGAGCAAAATAAATATTAAGCACGCAAACACAAGGTGATTTTTATGTGGAAAATCTCATCAGTATGAGGAGATAAAAAAATCATGGGACCGGAGTCCACTAAAAAATCTTCACTATCAACAAAATTGGGTGAACAAAGTTTTTCTCTAATAAATACTAGAAGTATATAGCAGCAAAGGCCTCAAGAACATCATTCTTTGCAATACATATAAATTTCACAAGAGATCAATGATAAATTTAGCTAAAAAGCAAGTTTTGATCAATCCACGAAAAATCTGATGTGGCGAGCTTCAAACGAAAATCAAACCGTCTAGATTCAAGATGAGTACTCCACGAACACATTGACAAAATTTCAGTTTAATCGGACTACGAATCAACTTCTGATGTTAGCTTGATGTAAATGATATTAATTTCCAAACCTTCAGATTTTCTGTATACTCTTTTTCTCTTATTACTGCATCTCTACTAACTTCTTTACAGCTACTACTTAAAAGATAGTAAGAAACCATATTTCTCCACATAACTTATCATATGAGCTCGAACTCTTTTGGGCTTGCTATTAATTGAGCTTCCTCCACATTAGAGTGAACACAGCTAACAAATCCCCCTCTCGTGACGATGTGGAGGGATTCATCATCCCTACTATCAATCGACAATGTTCAAGCTTCTCTTTTAGTGGAGTATTCATTATCATATTAGAACCGTTATGGTTTATATGAATTTTCTTAAGTTCCAACAACTTTTCATTTAGAACATCTCTTATCTAATAATATCTAACAATAATATGTTTCGATCTAGAATGAAAAGATGATTTTTTACTAAGATGAATCGCACTTTGATTGTCACAAAATAACGCATATCTTTTTTGCGTGAACCTAAGTTCTTCCAAGAACTTCTTTAGCCATAGCATCTCTTTACTAGCTTTGATTGCTGCAATAAATTTAGCTTATGTTGTAGAAAGTGCAACACACTTCTACAATCTTGACTTTCATAACACAGCTCCATTGGAAAAATAAATCAAATAAAGATTTACGAGTATCAATATCTCCTACCAAGTCGGAATATGTGTATCTAACTAATTCAAGTTTCTTAGTCTCGAAACTGAGTTTCAAATCGGAAGTTACCCGAAGATGCCATATAATCCATTTTATTGCATTCCAATATTTTTTATCTGGATTTGACAAATAACGACTAACAGTGCCAATTTCATATGCTAAGTCTGGACGTGTACATTCCATCGCATACATCAAGCTTCCTACAACTGAAGCATATGAAACAATTTCATATTTTTCTTCTCTTTATCAGTCATAGGACTTTTCTTTGCATTTAACTTAAAGTGAGCAGTAAAAAGAGTACTAACCACTTTAACATTGTCCATGTAAAATTTCTGAAAAATCTTTTTAATGTACTTCTCTTGCGACAATAATAACTTCTTAGCATCTCTATCTTCGGTAATTCTATTGCCAAGAATTTGCTTCGCTGTGCCTAAGTCTTTCATGGCAAAAGACTCGCTCAATTGTTTATTTAACAACTCAATTTGTGAAACATTCCTATTAACAATAAACATATCATTAACATAAAGCAAGAGAACAATAAAGTCATCATTAGAAAAATTTTAGACAAATGCACAGTTATCAAATGAAGTCTTCTTATAGCATTCTTCCATCATAACTGACATAAACTTTTTGTATCTAGTACTTGCTCTAGACAATACAGACTCTTTTTCAACTTGCACACATAGTCTTCTTTCCCTTTTACTTTAAATCTCTCTAATTGTTCCACATATATCTCTTTCTCCAAGTTACCATGTAGGAAGGCTATCTTGACATTCATCTGCTCAATCTCTAAACCTAGGCTAGCTGTCAAGCCTAGTACGACATGGATAGAAGACATTTTTATTATGAAGAAAATATATCATCAAAATTAATACCCTTTCTCTGACTAGTTCCCTTAACAACAAATCTAGCTTTGTATTGAGATTGTGAAGTCTGTTTATCTTATTTCAAATTATACACCCACTTATTCTTTAAAGCTCTTCTACCTTTAGGCAACTTCACCAGTTTAAAAGTGTAATTATCATAAAGTGATAATATTTCATCCTACATAGCATCAAGCCATTTACTTTTGTACTCATCTTCTATTGCTTTTACATAGCACTCTGCCTCATCTGTATCAATTAATAATATATACTCATCTTCAGGATGTCTGGTGGAAGGTCGTTGGTCTCTAACAAATCTTCAGACCGGGATATCCAGTAGAGCATCTAATGGAGCTTCTAGTTCAGGAACAATATCATCTGTTTCTACATGTTCAGGAACATGTTCATTATCTGGAACATTCACTTCATGTTACTCCTATCAACTTGTGTAGAAATATATGTAAAAGGAACTGGATCCAAGTCAACCAAATCATCATTAACGTGTGGTGCTGAAATCATCTATGATTTCTTGATATCATGTATTGTCTGATCTTCCATAAATACAACATCTCTACTTCTTACAATTTTCTTCTCAACTAGATCATAAAATTCGTAGCCAAACATATGATGTCCATAACCAATAAATATGCATTATCGTGTTTTCACATCAACTTTAAACCTCTTATCTTTAGGAATATGCACAAATGCCTTGCACCCAAAGACATGCAAATAATCATAAAAAGCATCTTTGCATATTCAAACTCTATTAGGAACATCAAACTCTAGAGGAATGCATGGGGTAAGATTTAATACATGTGCAACTGTACTTAAAGCTTCACTCGAAAAGTCCTAGCAGCTTTGACTATGAAAGTAGATATCTTATCCTTTCAACCAATGTCCTGTTTAGCTAAGCCATTTAACAAAGATATCTTGGGAGGTGTCTTTTGATGTCGAATATCCTGTTGTTCGCAATATTCATTAAAAGGTCAAATACACTCTCTCTCGTTATCAATTCTGATGCATTTCAACTTTTTTCCAGTCTGTCTCTCTGTTGAAGCCTGAAACTACTTTTAAACATCTAATACTTAGTATTTAGTTTTCAAAGTATAAACCCATATTTTCCTTGAATAATCATCTATAAAAATAACAAAATAAAAAGAGTCACCAAGTGATTTTGTCTTCATAGAACCACAGACATCAGAATGCATTAAATGAAGTATACCTGACTTTCTTAAAGGATGGAAATTTTTGAATACAACTCTATTTTGTTTTTTGCTAGACAGTGAGCACATTTCTTTAGTGTTGAACTTTACATACCTAAAAAAAGTTTCTTTTTAGCCAATATTGACAAACCTTTCTCATTGATGTGATTGAGTCTCTTGTATAACTTAGCTTTCTCTTCGTTATCTATTGCATTAATTTTGTCTATGGAAAATTTCACCTACATAATGTACAACAAAGAATATTTTTTACCTCTAGCCACAACCAAAGAACCTTTAGTGAGCTTCCATTGACCGTCATTGAAGGTGTTGCATTGCCTCTCATCATCCAGCTTGCTTGTGGAAATCAAATTCAAACAAATATCATGTATATACTTAACATTATTAAATACTAACCTTGTGCCATTGTTGGTCTCTAGGCACACATCACCAATGTCTACAACTTTAGCTAGTTATTGTTTCTCATCCTCACAGATCCAGAGTCACATGACTCATATGAAGTAGAGAAATCCTTACGAGATATAGCATGAATAGATACACCACTATCAATTACCCAACTAGTTTCACGACATACAAGATTTACTACATCACCATCAAAAACAATAAAAAAAAAAAAATTCTTTAAGTGTAGCTATATGATTGTCATCGTTGTCATTTATCAATTTTTTTCTCTTTACCTTTCACTTTTTGTTTCTCCTTTTTGAACATGCAACAAAATCTCTGAATATGTCCTTTTTTATGACAATAATGACACTCAACATTAGCAAATCTATTGTATTTACCTCTACTTTTATCTCTATTTTTCGAGCCTTAAGACTCACTTTTTCACCTTTTTCTTAATAACCAAAGGCATTAAAATGTGAAGAGGATAATCCATGTGTCTTTCTTTACATCTCTTCATTTAAAACACTACTATTGGCCAAATCCATGGTAATCATAGGGCCTGCATGTTTGTGTTTCTTTTTTTTTTTGTTCATAAACATATTTTCTATTTTTTTGTTCCCGGGAACAAAAAAAAAAGAACAAAAACGCATTTGTTTGCGTTTTTGTTCAAAATCTGTTTTTTGTCCCGGGAACAAAATTAGAACAGAAATAAGAAAAAAAAAATTATTTTTTTGTTTAAACACTTTTAAAGAACAAATTTTCTCTCTCATTTCTTTTCTTTTTTTTTTTCTTCTTCTTTCTTTGGCCGGTCGTCTACCTCGGCCATGGCTAGCGATCGGCCGTCAAGGGTCGACGACCTCGCCCGAGGGTCGCCGGCCCCGGCAAGGCTCGGCCTCACCTTGGCTAGGCGAGATTGGGCTCGCCCGGCCATTGGCGAAGCTCGGCCTCGTCGAATCCGAGTGAGCTCGAGCTCGCCTAGCCAAGGCGAGGCCGAGCCTCGCCATGGTTGGGCGAGGCCATCGGCCCTCGTCGATCGGTCGCCGACCATGGCCGAGGTCGACCGGCCAAAAGAAGAAAAAAAGAAAGAAAAAAAGGAAAAATAAAATAAAAATATTTAAAAATTTTAAAAAAGAATATAAATTTACTAAATGTGTTTCTATTCATTTTTTATTTCCGGAACAAGTTTACCAAATACATTTTTCTAGTCAAAAATTGTTTCCCGAACAGAAATAGTTTTTCTATTTCTGTTCCCCGTAACAATTTTGAACAGTAAACATAAACAAATGCACCCATAGCATCCGGGGTAGAAATAGACAAAGATATTCAAAAGGTCTCCCACAAGTCTGGCAATTGATTCCCATCATAATTAACTTATTGATAATCCCTTGAAAAGAATTTAAATGATTAGTTAAATGAGTATCATCTTAATATCTTAGAGCCATTATTTGTTTATAAAAAATAACTTATTATTCCCAGTTTTTCGAGCATATAATTGTTCGAGCTTATCTCACAAACTGTGTGCATGTGTTTCCTCAATGATATGGTTCAAAATATTATCATCCACCCACTGCCTAATATAACCACACACTATACCATTCGGTATTAGCTTTATTCTCCGGTTTCTCTTCAACAAATAGAAGCATATAATAATACTTCGCATATAAAAGGTCTTCCATCTTTCCTTTCCAAGTATGATAATTCAAACCATTCAATATAACCATTCTATTCGTATTCACTTCCATTGTTAAAATCAAGTAATAACTAAAACTCTGATACTACTTTGATGAGAGAATAGTAGCAACTCAAACAAATATTGGATTAACGCAGTGAAATAGAATAATCTTCCCTTTTGTATAAACTTAATAAGAACCGATATAGTAGAGTAAAATAAATAATTAAGCACACAAGAAAACTTTCTCAATGTGAAGAGATAAAAAATCATAGGACCGAAGTCCACCTAAAAATTTACACTATCAATAAAATCGGGTGAACAAAGTTTTTCTCTAGTAAATACTAGAGGTACATAACAACAAAAACCTCAAGGTTATCATTATTGGCAATACGCATAAATTTCACGAGAGATCAAGGATTAAAAAAAAAAAAAGGTTAATACCCTGAAAAACCCCAAATTGGTACACTTGTGACAAATTTACCCAAAACTATTTTTTTGACCACAAAAAACCCCAAACTGGTATATCTTTGACAAATTTACCCCAAATTGATACACTTGTGACAAATTTACTTTCTGTTGGTTTTTATTAAATTTTACAGTTAAATTATTAAGTTAAATGACACGTGACAGTTGATTGGTATACCAATTTGGAATTTTACGTTCTGTTTGTCACAGTTTACAATTTTTGTGATTTTTTTGTGGTATTAATCCAATTTAGCATAGGGTATATTTGTCACAGGTGTACCGGTTTAGGATTTTTTGTGGTCGAATAAATTAGTTAATGGTAAATTTGTCATAGATGTACCAGTTTAGGGTTTTTTATAGTCAGTCGGGGTAAATTTATTACAGATATACCAGTTCGGGGTTTTTCATGATCAAAAAAATAGTTTTTGGTAAATTTGTCACAGGTATACCAGTTTGTGATTTTTCAGGGTATTAACCCTAAAAAAAACATAAGTTTTGATCAATCCATGAAAAATCTGGTGTATGAAGCTTTAAACGAAAATCAAACCATCCAAATTCAAGAAGAGTGCGTCAAGAACATGATGATAAAATCTCAGCTCAATCGGACCACGAATTGACGTCCGATGCCAGTTTGATGTAAATCAGACTAATCCCCAAATCTCTAGATTTTTTACTTTTTCTTTTTCTCTTGTTACTACATTTTTACTAACTTATTTGTGACCATCTCTTAAAAGATAGTGAGAAGCCATATGTTTCCTTATGACTTATCATATTGACTCAAACCTCTTTGGACTTGCTATTCATTGGATTTCCTCCACATGAGAGTAAACCCAGCTAACAAATATATGGTCCAAATAAGAGATTATTAACAATTTGTAGTACGTGGCTCGCGCATATTTCAATTCCTTCATCGGCAAATCTTACCAAACTAGTATTTAAAATTGCCTTTTTTGCATATACGAATTTATGTAGACTGCTCAGTTCATATGTACTAATGAGGCTTCACTCAAGGGATGACCTACACGTACTATGAATAAAAGAGTCCGCAATTCCAATGCAAGATCTATAACATCAAAATCAAACCTAGTTTGTCTCTCAGCCAACCTCAACAGTTTCATTCATTTGTTGCTTTATAAGTGGGAAAATCAACCAATGACTATAAATGGTAGTGGGAAAAGTAGACTTGCTTGTTTTGAGTTTATTAAACAAGAAGAGATAAAAATGGAAATCAACGTAGAGATTCTAGAAGAGCAAATCTAAAATTTCCAAACTGTGTATGGAATATTTAATTTTCCTTCCAGAATTCATGATTACGAGCATAACCACAAAGACAATATAAAAACATCTGAAACAAAGCCTTTATAATCACCTTAATCGAAGCTTCCGAAGGAGTGCAATTTTGATTCACTGAAGTAATTATATCATGTTCTAGATGGTGGGAGTGATGTGCATTGGGTCGTGCACGAAAATTCATGACAAGATCCGGTATGATGAGCTGCACTTGCGGATTTGACTTTTTCTCATTTTTCAGAATTGAACCCATTGACTAATCAAGCTGCTGACGAGGAGGCCGTTGACGATAAAGCAAAGTCTTCCCTCCCGGTTGAAGAAAGACTGACAATCAGATTCTAGATTCTCACCATAGAAAATGATATAATAAGACTCTGTGAACTATTTTATCTTTTTAGGAAAATAGGTGGACAGCTGTATCTAATTGCTTTTTGGAACCTTCTTCTGTGCAGGTTGACTCTTTTCCTTTGTCAAAATTACATGCTATTTTTCTTTTCATTTTTTTTGCCCAAGTCGATTTAACTATTTGTGTGAAATGCTCTGACCTTCTTGCTTATATGACCCCTCCCCCAGTCAGCTCAATCACTTCATTCTCCTCCTTCAATCTCCTCCCTCTCTCTCTCTCTACCCTGCAGCCAAAATTTTCAGTTTGCTACAGAGCAATGGAGAACAGAGCAATGAAAGAACAGCACAGGGAGACGACGTCGTCGTCGTCGTCCTCAAAGAAGAGAAGAATTGTGAGAGTCCCACCGAAGAGAGGGCAGATCAAAGTGGGGATCTTCAAATCGCTGGTCAAGAAAGTGAAGGAATGGGCGTCCATGGCTTCCGCCAAACGGAGCAGAGGACGCGACCGTTGCTGTAGCTGTAGCGGCAACTCGGCATCAGTGACTTCCCTCGAAGACACGTGAATAATCATCTCGAATCACCTCGCACCAGCGATATTTAATCATATGTCTATACCAGATTAGTGATCAGGAACGCTGCTTTCCGAACCCTCGGCGTCAAATCTAGAACACCCGGAGCAGAAATCCGGATGCTGGCTCCTAATCAATCGCGGGAGAGCAGAAATCCCGCATAGCAAATAGGCAATGATATCTCTTCTTCTCTCGAAAGAGGAGCCGGTGGTTCGGAGCAAAGCCGGCGATTCGCGTTTCTGTGTAATATAATCACGAATATGTATTAATTCGTGTTGTTGTAAAAGCTTTTTAGCTTTTTTTTTTTTTTTTTAAAGCTGAATGTGAGGTTTATCCTAAAATTTGAGTTTTTGAATGTTTAAATCTATGTTTGTTTCCAGTTCGCATCGATATGTAAGAAGATATCCGGTCATAAATCGGAGAAAGTACGACGGCAGCTACATGATGTGTCGGATGGCAAACTGAGCCAGCGACGGTGCATGAACATGCGAAAACGCATTTTGGCTTCTTTTTTTCTTTCGAGAGAAAATTATATTTATTGTTTTTTGGTAAAGGACAAAATTATATTTATTACTAAAAAAAGAAAAAAAAAAAAAAAGCAAATCAAAATAAAGTTAACATTAAAATACTACAAAATAAAGCCGAATCCAAAAAGTAAAAAGAAATCGGCAGGTTAAATAAACACTCATGAAATTCGTGAATTAGTTCATGTGCTCCAAGTTTACTTGCATAAGGTGATATGCCGCGCCGTAATTCTCAGGTGAAACTCGAGTTGATTACAAAGCAACAATTTTAGATCTAGGAAGTCATCTTTGAAATTGAAAAACAATGACGTAATCTTATTCACAAGGGAATCTGAATTTTTTTGGTTTCCTAGAAAAACTCGATTTCAAAATGACTTCTAGCCCACTTGGAATTTAGGATAAAACATCGAATTAGAACATAATGTTTCGGTATTTTAGCTTTTGATTCTAATCTCTCTTAGTACTTAATATTAAAGGTTAATATCACGGAAAACTCTAAATCGATACATTTTTGACATATTCATCACATACTAAATTTTTGATCATGAAAAATCTAAATTGATATATTTACGATAAATTTATTCCAAACTAATATTTTTTACTATCGAAAACCTCAAACCGTTACATTTGTGAGAAATTTGTCATTAAATTAAATGAATGCCACAAGAACTATAAACTAGTACATATGTGATAAACAAAGGGTAAAACCTAAAAATAGTACAGTCGTCAACTGTTACGTGCTATCTAAGTCAACAATTTGATGATAAAATTGAACGGAAATAACGGAGAATCAAAATATTATAAGTATACCAGTTTGAGATTTTTTATTGTCAAAAAAATTAATTTGAGGTAAATTTATCACAACTATACTAATTTAGGATTTTTCTCATTATTAACCGTGATAATAAATACTACAAAATTCTAGGTATATATTGCTCTAGTAATTAAAAAGAATCAAAATTTACATGTTCACTTTTGTAGAGATTTTGATATAAAAAAATCAAGCGAAAGAATTATATAATCTTAAGATTAATACCACAAAGAATACTAAACTACTACATCTATAACAAATTTATCTCAAACTTAATTTTCGTCTATCAAAAACCTCAAATCAGTACAATTATGATGTATTTACTCTCTGTTACCATCATAAAATTTTACCATGCTAAGATGGATAACATATGAAAATAAAATACATATGAAAATTTATATCAATTTAGAGTAAATTGATCATAAATGTGCTAGTTTCGCGTTTTTTGTGATCTAAAAATAGTTTGTGATAAGTTTTTTACAAGTATACTAGTTTGAGATTTATGGTGATCCAAAAATTAATTTAAGGTAAATTTGTTACATATGCTCAAATTTTGAATTTTTGTGATGTTAACCCTAATCTAATCTACCAAAAACATTATATTTGATGTCATGTGACTCATTTCAATCATAATATATTATTATTTTATAGTAAGCAAAATTACTTTAGTACGAAATATTTGAATTATTAAATCATACAAAGAAATACTTGGTAAAATACACAATATGGACAGAGTGATTGAGGATATTTCAGAATGTCAATTGATTGAGATCTCTTTAAAGAAAACACAATGATTGATATCAACATAGAAAAGTTGATATTGTTGATGATAATTATTAAGTATTCGAGGAGTACGAAGATATACCCTAAGATTCTTCCCATATCATTATGCACGCGCCGTGTAGTTTACGTATACGGCACTGTTAAGGATTTAATTATAAAATGCAGAGGGCAATTTACTAATACAGCCAGACTCAACGACTTTTTTAGGCAACGTCATTTTACATGTGGAGTGCACTTATAACTTTAATTAAATCCAAAATTAAAATCTAATTTTTTGCAGAAAGTATGGGCCGCAGGCCCCACACATTGGGCCGAAACCCTGTCACCTAAGGTAGTTTTCTATTCCAAGATTTATATAATCTGTCGAGAATCATGTGATATCGTCTCAAATAGGATCTAGCTATATAATAAATTATAATCGTTGAAATATTAGATGTTAAAGTACAACTATTACGTTCTTTTTTCAATATTTAATTGCATCAAGCACCTAAAAGCCACAAGGCCATATGCAAAACCATATGCAAAACCACCATCTGCTGGTCAAATTTTTCATATCATCTTTTGTCACAGTTGATTAATTTCTCAGTTGACCCTCTTTTATAACACAAAGTCAAAAGCAAAGAGCTGGGGCATTGCGCCATGCCGCCCAAGCCCAAAGTAGCTCAAAACATTGGTTAAATAAAATAATTTAAAACAAAAGAAAGGTTATCATGAATGAATTAATTAATCTAGATTGCGTCAAATGCAAGAGGGTGGAAGAAATTGACATACTCAAGTTTAGATCTTCTGCTCAATTACTTTAGTGACAAATTCGATCCCTTGAGATTCTTGGGGATTAATTAAGGATTGACAAAGGATTTCATGATTCATTTCATATTATCTTCCCCACTTTTTATACGAAGACCACTTTGCGTGCTCTATTTTTCAAAATATAAGTTTTCATCCTGTATGTTCGTGTTAAATACCCAATTGCATCTCGGATCGGTTAATATCTTATAGTACTTATGTCCCTCTTTTAAATTCCTTAACCCTTCAAAACAAAATTCCCCACTGGAAAATCCTCACCTTAGTCACATGTTGTCGGGGCGGCCCTTGAGCACCTTGGATCGACGTTGCAAATGCCTTGACGCCATTGATATGAGGTTGCCATGATCTCTCGTGGCTCGGGGGGTCCTGCACGAGAAAAAGAAGGAGAAAGAGGGAGAGACAGACCCTACTAGCTAGACAGAGGGTAAACAACGCATAGAGCCTGGAGGGGAGGGAGAGACGAAGGGCTGGCAGGTGACCGTTGACAACGGTGACAACTGACAAGGTGCGGCGTCCGACAGCTTGTGGGGTTGATGGAGGGGGTTGGGCTTTGCTGGTGTAGGGGCTTTTGGAGTTTTCCATTTGGGGTCTGCGCAATGTTTTTCAAGGAAGGGTAAATTGTTACTTTGATCATTGGGAATGAAATTAAAAAAAATAGGGAGGTTCTAAATAGGGGTGTGCGAAACAATTAACAATTGTGGAATTAGACCGAATTGGTCTAGAGTAGCTAGTTCTCATGAAAACCAATTCGGTTCTTGATTCCAATTTGCTGGACTCGTAAATATCGGCCAAGTTCTCGATTTTAGGTATAAAACTGTTTATCAGGATCAAACCAGTATATATATATAATTTTTTAATTTATTTTTTTGAGTTTTAACCTTTCAAATCAAAATCCTAGTTTTCTCTTTGTCTCTTTCCATCTCTCACCTCACTCATCTCACGATCTTGCCTCCCTTACTCACTCTTTCTCTTGGTGGCCTCTAGCCTCATCAATTCCTCTCTCACTCTTGCTCTAGATCGCCTTCAGCCTCATTGCTCCCTCTTAACTCTCACACCTCTTCCAAAGTGAAGACATTTTAACCACTTCCATTGATCCACCCAGGAATCGGACCAAACTCGTGGTCTAGTTCTTAAGTAGATCTATGGAACTAACGAACAATTTTCAGTTGTAATTTTTCGGAGCCAGTTATTAGTGGGCAATTCCCGACTCCAAGGGGGGAATCACCTATCCTGATATCGATCACCTCTTATTCCAAATATCCAAAAAATCATGTTCACTAGGTGACCCTCATTGTATAGCAATACACTAGCTTTAAGGGGTATAGAATACTTCAAGAGTAAAACTTTGTTTACTATAAAATAATTACAATCATTGAGTCAAAAAGTATAAAGTCATAGGGATTCATATAGAAACTTATTTCGATATTTTTTTTTCCACATAGATCAACAATCGCAAATGCATCTAGTTTGCTTAATGAGTATTGAGATTCCTAATGAGTATTGTTCTTAGATTTGCTTAAAAAAGTCACTTTAGGACCTAAACATTTCTATCCATCAAGGGCCGACACCTTTAACCACATTCTTTCCTGGCATATACCGAAGTGCCCCCACCAAAGGACAATCAACTGGACCCAATTCCCAAAGCCGGCCATTGCCTTAAAGCAACCTTTGCCCCTGTTAAGTCTATCTGGTTAGTCATACGCTGCTTAGGATTATTGAAATACAATCAACATCGAAAGAGAACGAAAGATTCATTCGATCTTTGATCCTTGTAGAGTGAGAAAGGGGCTCCGCCTCCGACTATGGCAGCACCATCCGCAGACATTTCACGGCGTTTCTCCTCGCATTTGTATGATATCACATTCAAACTCACGCCTTGATTATTCAATGAGATCTGTCTCCAACCCAAAGTCAACATTCTGACCGGAACAGTACAGACCCTTCTTTAACAGGCTGCTATCCGTCGGTTGGGTCAAAGCGGAACCCACATGAAAATGTGGAGGAAAGGCGAGACGGATCGGTCAAACATCCGCTTCGGATAAAACCCTTAAAATTGAATTTCTCTCTGGTCGTTTTCTTCTCTTTGGTCGCTTCGTAGACTTCTCGATTCACACTGAGATTTTCGCTCGCGGAACGGCCTGGCCAGCTGTTTCAGTCAAATGAGGAGGGGCCCCTCGGCGATCCGATCATCGTGCGAAGCAAATAGTTTACATGCACAAACGAGTCAAAAGATTCTCCGGCAAATGAAGAAGAAATCCTTAAGCGATTCCCCCGTTTGATTCCCCTGTGAATGATTTAATAAAGCATCATCTCCCATTGGAAGGAAACGTGTCCGTGGATCAAGGCCTATTTTCGAAATTTATTCACGACATTGTCTTCATGCTCTCGATTTTTAATCAGTTCATCGTCCTCGTGTCGATGCTCATTAAGATTTCCTATACGCAATTTGCCAATGATGGGCCCATATTGGTGCTCTAGCAAAAGGGTTTCGAGAGCATGAAGGACTCGAAATCGAGTCTTTAGTGAAAGAGTTTCGATTCTTTTCGACCCTTGTGGGGGGGTAATCAGTACTTTGATCGAACAATGAACTTCTATCATTCTTGTTCTAAAGCTGGATTAAGATGTCGGGCAAACGAAGGTGGCTAATCATAGTGCACTCGATCCCCTCTTCTTTCTTTTTTGATGCACGTCACGCTTTTCCTTTCCCCCTTTCTTTTTTTCCCTGCAATTTTGGGGGTTACAAAATGGAGACATCGCTTTCCGCCTTTTCTTTTATGGGATTTTTTCCACATTTGACTTTTGAACGAGATAAATCCGCTTCTGATGATGGTAAGGGCCAGCAGGCCTTGTCGATGAATAGAGCTGAGCTGGTAAAATATCCTCAGCCACATTCATGAATCTTGAGCCTCAAGTGATCAACAATATATTGATCAAAAAAAAAAAAAATGAAAGTGACCGAGATAAGATAAAATGAAATAAAATTAGGTTTGACTGTCCTTTCAAGGGTTGTTCTTTCCCATAAACTGACTAATGTGCACATATAGAGTCAACATCTTCTAGACCCTTTGTATTCCTCTCTCTCTCTCTCTCTCAGAAAATGCCCAGTTAATGTAGGACTAAACGTGGATCAGTGGGCCATCTTGAGTTGCGGTGTTTTGTTCCGCCTTGGTCATCTAGGAAACATTTTGCGTGCGGTTCCTACTAAAGTCTCAAGAATCCACTCTAACGTAGAGCTACTCATTCTCTCTCTCCGTCACGGTTGAGAACAAAGCCAATTTGGTGGCAACCGGTTCAAATCACTTGCAAATAACTTGAGTTGGATAGGATAGTTATCAAGTGTCGATTTGACTGATTTCGAGCAGAGCACGGGCCTGGGTTATTCGAATTCGTGTGAACGCACTTCGAGATGGAATGGAGAGGCAAGTATTGGTAGGCATCAAGGAAGAGAGGACACTCCAAGCCAAGGCACTTTCAACTTCAATTTTTTTCCAAGTATAGACGAACTTGGATTTTGGCTCTTACTCACCCTAAACATGTACAGCCTTTCAAAATGTCCAAACACTAACTCTTAATCAATGTAACCCTTTTTTTTTTTTTTTCTAAATTAGGTGATTTTTTTTTTTATAAAAAAAAATTGGAGCGAATAAGCATAAATAAAAATCAGACTTAGTCCAAGAGGCCAATCAAAGGGGCCCCACGAGGTTGAACCTAAAGGGGCCTGTTCCCACTGCAGAACCGCTCTGACATAAATTAACTTAGCCCCCCATATAAAGCCCCACCAGTCTAGCTCCTCGCTTCACTTCATCTCCTTTCTTCAATCTTCTTCCATTGATTCTCTCTCTCTCTCTCTCTCTCTCTCTGTGAAACAGAGGCCGTCGCATCTCTGTTTCTTCTCCAGCAGAACCAGAGCTTGCCTGGTGTGAAGGGGATCAGAGAAATGGAGAACAGGGGCGAGACGAAGAAGACGACCCAAAAACCGAGATCGACACTGCCGCCAAAGAGAGGCCAGATTAAAGTCAAGATCTTCAAGTTGCTGGCGAATCAAATCATCAAGCTGGCGAAAATGGGCGTGCGGAGACAGAGGAGGGAAGCATGCTGCTGCAATTGCAAGTTCGCCTCTGTAACGCCACTTCAAGACACCTAGCCCCACCAGGCCGCTGCGAGAATCATTTTCTAGGAGGTCGATAACGATTGGGTTCATGTTTTACCCTTTTCATTTTGGTTTTCCTTCTGTACAGTGGTTTAGAATACTTTTTCATGTTTATCCCGAGTTCTTCCTTGGTAGAAGACTCGCTAATCCAGAAGTAGAGCATGGCTCATTGCATAAAGGTTGTAGCTTCTTTCACGGGTGCCATGAGAGATGTAAATAAAGAAATCTCAACTTAAGGCGAGTTCCTTTCTTGCAGAGCATCGAGCATGTTGTTAGCTTTTGTGCTCTGTTTTCTGATTCTCTGCTTCATTCTACATTAGCAGTTTCACATGCCGTTTATCCAAGATTATAACCCTCCACTCTCTCAAATCAATGGTTCCTTTCTGTAATTTCGGGTCTTTTTGATTTTTACGAGCTTCCAAAATGTTGAGAAAGAGAGACTGAGAGCGAATAAATGCAGCTCAATGGGAAACTTTTATGTCTTTCGAATGTTCGTCTTTTTTATGTCATCTTTTCGCACGCATTTTCTTGGGGGGAGTTTGAAGGTGGTGATAAGGTAAGGTCTACCTGCAGCTTTCCAGCTTCCCTCTTTGGCTTCAAGCAAAGTGCAAAATAAACACAAAAGTTGGCACGGTCAATACCTTTTACATCTTCTGCTTTTCCTCTTTTGTTGTCATCTTTCTTCATTTTCTCCCGTTTTGCGGTCATTGCCGTGCCTACAAATCTGAGGTGGGACAGGCCGACTACTAGACAAATGGGTCAAATGATTCCACGGCGAATGAATAAGAAATGGTTAAATAGCGTCCCGTGAATAATTCGATCGTGCGTAAACCCCATAAAATAGAAACGTGCGTAAACACAGGTCTGTTTCGACAATATTCTAAGGTGCCGTCTGCGCGCCATCAATTTCAATCAATTCGCCATCCTTCTGTCAATGTTTGTCAGGATTTCCCGATACCTAATCGGCTCTAGCAAAAAGGGTTTCAAATCCAAATCGAGTCTTTAGCGAACGAGCTTCGAGTCTATGGTATTAGCACTCCGATTAGACACCGAGGGGACAGAGTGCTCAGCAGGATGGGGCCGGCTCTCATACCGCAGGATCGACTCCTTGGACATAGATCGATCATCACGGCAAGCTCTTGAGACGAAAGGGTACGACCCATCAAAGCATAGAAAATATGCATTTCGATTTTAGCACATGGGGGACGTCACGGTCAATCGTTTTGGGCGAGCGAAAGAGGTAGTGATCATTCATTTGTTCACTCACTCGAGCTCCTTGACTAAAAAGGGACGCCGACTCTCTCTCTCTCTCTCTCTCTCTCTCTCTCTCTCTCTTCAAGGAAGTCAAATTATTCCTTTTTCTCCTTTTTTTTTTTCCTGTAATTATGGGGCCAAACGATGTAAAATCACTTTCTTTCTGGATTTTGCTTACTTGATTCTTGAAAGAGATGCGCCAGCTTTTGATGGTGGGGGCTGGGGCCTGTTGATGAACCAGCTGGTAATTACTCACGTGAACGTAGAGAGATTCAACACCTTCTATACCCATCTCTCTATCTCACACACTGAGACACAGCCACAAACAAAACGTATGGTCAATCATTTCCATGTAAGCCGAGTCAAATTCCTCGCGAATAACTCAAATTGGACCGACCGACGACACACTGAATACCGGCTTTCCACCAGTTCCGAGTGGAGCACCGGCTTGAGCTACTTTCGGGTTGGTGTGATCCCGCCTCGAGATGATGCAGGTGAACAAATTCAGCTAGCCACTTTCAAATTCACTCCGGATTTTGATGTTTACTTGCGCCGAGCACAAAGAAACCTTTCGTCGTGTTGAAATATCAACACGTGTCATCGTATCATGATTTTTTATTTAATAACTTTTCTAAAGTTAGTTAATAAATTTTTATTTTGGAATTTTGCAGCCAAAGTCGCAAGGCATGGAGGATAAGGGCAGGCGGAAGGGGCCCCCCAAGAGGCGCTCCGTTCACACTGTGTGAACCGCTTTGACCACCTTTAACTCCAAGCCCTCTCAGATAAACCCCCACCAGTCGCGCTCCTCGCTTCGGTTTATTCCCATCTCTTCATCCTCCTTCCATCCATCGATTCTCTCTGTCTCTGTCTGTTTGTCTCCTCTCTTTCTGAAACAGAGTCCTTCGTTACTCTGTTTCTTCTCCGGCGGAGCCAGATCTCGCCTGTGCGATGGGGATCGGAGGAACGGAGAACATGGACGATGCGGAGAAGGCGACCCCCACAGGCCCGAATCGATGCTCCCGCCGAGGAGAGGCCAGATCAAAGTCAGGATCTTCAAACTCCTGGCGGCTCAAATCGTCAAGCTCGCGAAGATGCTGGGGAATATACTGAGGAGCGCGTGCTGTTGCAGTCGAGAGTCCGACTCCGTGGAGCCGCTGGAAGACACGTAGCCTTCCGACACGTCGCTCGCGTCATTTTTCCGGGAGCATACTACCCATTGGTGCATGGATTTTTTCCTTTCGTTTCTGTTCTTTGCTTTTGTACAGCGGAGCAGAAATTTTTCTCCCTTTTTTTTTTTTTTTTTTTTTCATGTTTTATCTCGAGTTCTTCCTTGATCCCGGATGGGAAGAAAATTGAGTAACTCACAGAAGCAGAGCATGGCTCATTGCGCACCCAGTAAAAAGCTTGTAGCTTCATTCCGTGGGTGCTTCTATAATGTTATTTATATAATAACAGAAGAAATTTCGATGGTCGCCGTCGCCATTCTCTCTCTCTCTCTCTCTCTCTCTGCGGCCTCTGATCCGATGATGATGCAGAGATCGCGCGCATCGACTCCTGATGTGGCTACCTTGGATCCGACCGGGGGCGAGAGACTTGGGTCGTGCTCGAGCCTGTTTCATGGCGGTGAGGCTGAGCAGCGTTGACAGTGGTGGTTGAGCGTGGTTGGCGGGAGTGAAGCCCAGTTTTGGTATTGTAGGCGGCGGCGGCGGCGGCGGCAGCCCGGTGGTGGTGGGCTTTCGAGTTCGGGTTGTTCGAGGGAAGCGGCGACTGTTGGTGGCGGGCGGCCATGGCAGTGGCCGAGAGCTAACTTTGGCAATTTTGACCGACCAATTATTATTTTCTTAACGTGCATCCATTTAAAACTACACATCGGACAGCTCGGTCGATTTAACAGTTTTAGTGCCACATTATAATTTTTAATGTATGGGTTTTATGAGAGACCTTTGAGAAGTTGTACAAAAGGCAAATTAGGTTTCGATTGGAAAAAACAAAAAGGTATAAAATCTCGGAAATTCGCCGTCCTTGAAATCCGCGAGGGAATGGTGTCGAACGAGAACAAAATTATAGCCATCTTCAGGGCCGTCAACAACCTAGGAGCATCATCTCTTACCGCAGCAAAAATGTCGGTTCGCGAAAATTATAGATTATCTCATTCTCCCGGTCCCAACACAATCCGGACTCTTAAGTTTAATAGTAATAAATAAATAAAAAAACTTGTTAGGAATATGAAAGTCTCTAAGGCATTGCGTGCGCTGTACATCGACCTAATCTCACGTTGTATATAACTCCATATTGCTTGGTGGTTGAGATTCTATGGCACCTTTGACTTTATAGAACTCATGATCGATGATGATGTTGATGTTGATAATGTTGGTGATGATGATGATGGCAATGACGGTTCATGCGTCGATGCATATGAAATGGGTGCTCATGTGTTATGTGCATGGTCCGTGCGTTTCGCTCCCACATCACCATGAATTTGAGTTTGCTTTGGTCACCTTTTCTTTCTTTGTCTTCATCTCTCTTTTCTTTTTTCAGTGACTATGATGCACCACGATGGGATGTTGCAAAGTTGTTCCCAAATTTCTTGGGTCACTAATCATATTGGTAAAAAAAAGCAGTGCAAAAGAAATTCGGACACGCTTATATTTTGAACGTGGGATTAGGGGCAAAAGACGTGATTATGCCATAATTTTTTTTTTCTAAATTGAAATGCTCGTAACAAGTTTACTCAAATCTCAAGGAAATTTTTTTGACAAAATTAGGGATTTTGACGTACTTTCAAAATGCATGGGGCTTTCAAACAATTTATAACAAATTTTCAAATCTTAGTTCATTTTCTTCGAATTTGATTTCCCTAGAATGACGTTGTTTAGGAAACCCATTTTCATTGAATTACACATCGGATCCACCTCACGTGCCAATCATCCAAGTTGCTAATGTAAATAATGGGTTGAAGCTATAGCAAGCTAGATTCTTTGTAGACATGCCTATTTGAGTATTTTGTAACATGAAAATTACCCGAGGGTAAATACAACGCGGGTGTGCCGATTTGGGTTTTTTTTTTCGTTTTTTGGTATTAACTGAAAAAAATTAAGTTGCCGCTTGGAACATAGCCTGCGACCTCATCTACATTCATTCAACCCACTTCAAGCCACTAAAATTTTGCTTTTCAAGGAATCAATTTGACTCAGGAGATTTACAGCTCATCCACTGGCGACTGACGATAGCGACTCTTGTTCTTTACGTATATGCGCCGCTGAGTCGAGACACGTGTCCGAAACAGGCCAGACAATGTGAAATTTAATAACCCAATAAAGTAATATTCCAAAATAAAATTCCATACTAAAGCAAACATTTTTCATATATATTTTTTTTGTTGGCCGACTCATTAATTTAAGGAGCCTGTGGGCCCCACTAAGTGATTGATCCGGTTTGCATCCTCCCTTTGATAAAATGACCCGCCACGTGTAGCTCGGCCGAAAAGCGGACCCCAAGCCAAAAAAAAAGGGACGTTTTTTGGTAAGGCAGACCAAAAAAAAAAAAAGGGTCGTTGATAACGAAAGAGTCGGCAGACCAAAAAAGATATTGACAATGTCAATGCATTCAAGGATGATGGGTTATATCTTTGAAAACTTACGTCAGGTTGCTGATGTCATAATTCATTTGACTGGCTGTGATCAACTCTCACGTTTTTTTTTTTTTTTTTTTTTTGTCCGTCATACTCTATTTTTACTCTAACACTTACTCGACTTTTTGTCCCGCCCCATTTGCGTAGCGTGAAAGTCGAAACTCATTCCTAAAACTAAATCGTCTCCACCCCAAATCCCAGAAGGTGGGATTCGAACTCCCACCTCCTTCTTTCAAGTTAGAAGAGTGGCCACTAGAGTAAATTCTAATGGTTGATCAACTCTCACGTTGATCACATGGTAAAAATGTAAATTTTTAATTTTTGTTTCAAGACACTTTTTGGAGGTACTTTTAGAAGATTAAACTTATCACCACGAAATATATAGGCATCACAATAGGTTGGCTATTAGTCAAGAATTATTCTATTTCCTAACGAAATATATGAACTTTAAAAGACTTGTAACCATGAATACTAGTTTTGTGGCAGATCACTCTACTTTTGGCAAGAGGGGGAAAAAGGACAACTTTATCACGCAGATCGCTTCGATCATATAGGCAAGAATCAGGAATCTATATATAAGAAGCATTGGGCAAGTTAGTAAGTATTTCCATGTCCCCCGTCTTCCCAAATATTATTACTTGAGCCCCTTTTGCTAAAGTAAGGAATCTGAACATTTTCATGAGTCTCGTGACAATACAAGGAATAGATCAAAACCAACTAAGTAATGAGATCCATTCTATATCTCCACGGTGAACTCTCTCCCAAATTGAATGAATTCGGATTCTTTTGAAAAAAACAAGGTCCATAATTGAAAGAGTACGTCGGCTCTACAATTATTAGCTGCACTGCCTGCTCAAGATGTAGTCCACATAAGACATACTCGAAAGTTGGGATGAGCATGATTTTTGGATAAAATCGGGAATTGAACTGAATTGGGCATGGGAATTGATTCGGTTTTAGGATTTAATGAGAATTTATCCGGTTTTCAACTCCCGATTCCAAACTTTTGAAATTGGCACTGTGTTGTCCAATTCTTGGTTCTATCCTTAAATTGGAACAAGAACTTGTGCTGTTGGAATTAGTAGTGTGCACCTAATAAAAACACTACTTCTCTCAATACTATTAAGTTTGTTCTTCTCTTTTCTTTTCAACAGACTTGAGTCTGGCTCTCTTTAGGTGCATTTGGTTCAACATTTTGAAAACCCATCAAAGAAATACAAAGCATCTTAGCCTAAAAGATTTTGGGCAAATGCAAAGGTCGTTTGATAAATTACGCTTTGATAAGAAAATTTGAGGAAAATATTGTTTGATAAAAAAAAATTATAATTTTTTTTACGTGATTAATATTAGTTTTTTTTTTTTAATGGCAAAGGGTTATGAATGCTGGCAAGCCAGATCTGGCATCGGCAGCCATCGAGTGACCTCTAGCAAGAGTCGCTCAACCTCGGGTGAATGTCGGGAGGGTTGTGCAATCCGAGTGAACGTCGCTTAAGTCTTGTGGCCTCAAGTGGCCCTTGCTTGGGTGTCACTAGGGTCGCATGATCGATGGTTGCTGTTGCGCGACCCTTGCGAGACCCAGGCAATGGCCGCTACGCGACCCTAATGAGACCCAAGCAATGGCCGCGGTACCCAACGTTGGGTTGCATGTCACTTGGGGTCGTGTAACCTTCGGTGGCCCTTGCCACTCGAAAGTCATCCGACCTCAGGCGACCTCGATCAACAGCCGCTAATACCAAATCTAGCTCATTGATGATCATAGCCCTTGCTGGACTATCAAAGGGTTTGGTCTTTTTTTAATTGAAGAAAAAAGAATGATGGACAAAATCGAAGATTTGAATAATTAATATGGTAGTTTTGGAAGGAAAAAAAATTAATTTTAGTATTTGGCCAAATGTTAAAAGCCTAATGCTAGTCCTTAATATTGGGCTTTCAGCTTTTACTTGAAAATTTCTTTAGAATAGTTGACAAACGGTCTAGCAATTCCCTAAGGAGGATTGGAGGATGAAAGCTTCTTGGGAATGCTGAATCAAATGCACCCTCTCTCTTTATTGTGCTTCCAAATAAAACAAGACAAACACTTACCACCCATGTCAAACCCCATACAAACATATGTGCATGGTACCTATTAACTAGGAAAAAATGCCTACACGAACGGCTAAGAATTTTCTGACAAGTTTGATTACTCTTCATGACAGTGCCTGTGACCAATACCGAGACAATACCAGAAAGAGCAAAATCTTTGAACACAATAATTAGACTGGTTACCAATCAAATTACATACTCTAAAAAGATGAGAAATGCGTATGCTGCAAGAAGCTTTATGACATCCATTCTAAAACAGAGAATTGATAATAAGACTAACAAGTAACTTGAGCACAGCTTGGTTCACTTGAACAACATAAGCAACCTTTTCTCTAGTCCAGTAATTGAAGAGTTTCATATTCTTCATTATTGGTACAAACAACAAGAAATAAAAATAAAAAAAAAAAAAAGAAGAAGAAGAGGAAATGGCCAGTACCCAAAGAGGCTCTAGAATTGACCCTCAAACCAATTGATAGAGTAAGGCCCTGTTTGGTAATACTTCCGAGAACAAATGATTCTCTTCTTTTATTTCCCAAAACCAAAAACGAACATAAGTCCGTTTGATAAATTTTTTATTTTCGAAAATAAAAATCCATTTTTTTGTTCTGGAGAATAGATTTGGAACATAATCAAAAGGTAGAAAAAAATTATTTCTTGTTCCTAAGAATAATTTCCTGAATCAAGTCTATTTTTTTTTTTTTTTTCTTTTCTTTCCTCTTCTTCTCTTTCCTTTTCTTCTTCTTCTTCTTCTTCCTTTTGGCTGGCAACCTCACTGGAGCGTCACTGACTCAAGCCTTGCCAAGCCAGGGCAAGGCTGACCTCATGCCACCTGTGCCTTGCTTATCTCGCCTAAATCTAGTGAGGTTGAGGTTTGCAGTGGCTAGGCAAGCCTCTGACGAGCTTGCTGAACCTCGCTCAACCGGTCACCGGCCATTATTGTGGTAGGTGATCGCCATGAAGAAGGAGGAAGAAGAAGAGAAAAGGAAAAATAATACAAAAATAAGGAAAAAAAGTGTTCAAAAATTAAAAGAAACAAAAAAATTTGAGAATCCGACCAAACTCATTTTTATCCCAGGAGTAGAAATTTAAAATAATTACCAAACCTCTTAAAAACTCAGAAATTATTATCGAGAATAGATTAAAAAGAATCATTTCTGAGTGAAAATTGCTTTTAAACAGAATGGTTACCAAACATATCCTAAATTACAAATTCAAAAGATTGAGGGACCGATCCTGATAGGAGATAAGTTCCAAGTTTCAAATCAAACCAGAATGACTCAAGAATTTCTTACCCCTAATTGAGATGCGCAACAAAAACGGGCCCATAAGTTAAAACCTATGGGCGCCTGTTCACACTGACACACTTGGACCATCTTTGATTTAGCCCTCATTTAAACCTCTGCACCCGTCAAGGTCGTTGCTCCGCTTCTTTCCCTTTCTTCAATCTTCTTCCATCGACTCTGACTCTCTCTCTCTCTCTCTCTCTCTCTCTCTCTCTCTGAAAAAGAGTCCATCGTTACTCTGTTTCTTCTCCAGAAGAGCCAGAGCTTGCCCGTGTAGAGGATCAGAGAAATGGAGAACAGGGACGAGACGAAGAAGACGGCCTACAAGCCGAGATCAAGGTTGCCACCAAAGAGAGGTCAGATTAAAGTCAGGATCTTCAAGCTATTGGCGGCTCAAATAAGCAAGCTCGTGAAAATGGGTGAACAGAAACAGAGGAAAGGATGTTGTTGCGATTGTCGATCCACCTCCATAACGCTGCTTGAAGACATGTAGCCTCCCCATGTTGCTCGCATCATTGTTTGGAAAGATAACGATTGGCACATGATTTTCCTTTTCATGTTGGTTTTTATTTGGTGCAGTGGAATAAGAATGTCTTTCGTATTTATCTTGAGCTCTTTCTTGATCCGGGACTGGTAGAAATTTCACTAATCCAGAAGCAGAGCATGGCTCATTGCGTACCTTGTAAAAGCTTGTAGCTTCATTTCATGGACGCTTGTACAATATTAGAGAGAAGTAAATTCAACAAATTTCAATGTTCGCCCGTCGCCACTCTCTCTCTCTCTCTCGGGTTAACCTCCGTGGAGGTCGTCAATTCAAATCTGTTGGTCATGGCTATCTTGGATCTGACTTGGGGGAAAGAGAGTTGGGTCGTGCTCGAGCTGGTTTCATGGCGGTGAGGCTGAGCCGTGTTGGCGGGGGTGAGGGCGAGTCCATGGCGGTTGACTGTGGTTTGGAAGTGTTGGTGGCGGCAGCAGCGGCAGTTGTGGCGGTGGACGAGCTTGGTGGTGATGGTTTTTGCTTCCCGAGTGTTTGATTGAAGTTATTGTGGTTGGCTGCGGCGGTGGCGGCAGTGGTCGAGCTTGGTAGTGGTGGTTATTGAGTTTAGGGTGTTTAAAGATGACACATAACATGCGTCGATGGAATTATTTTAACGTTAAATTAACAACGTTAGCTAGCTGTAAGCGGTTTCAAAATCAGTCTAGGTTCTACTTGGATCCTAGAATCTATCCATCGAAATTGGTTCCAAAATTTTTAGAACCTATAACTTATCATACTTTTGACATCTAAATCCAAGGTCTACCCAGATTTCATATGTATTTAATTGCAGTAAATCATCACCTCTAATAATCACCATTTGCTATTATAATCCACTAACCCCAACATATATGTAGACACACCAAAGAATATGAAAATATTTACAAAGTAAGAGTCTCAACCGTGGATATGCTTACTAATGGTTCCAAATTATATGCTAATCATTAGAAACAATATAATACAACTAGATTATGCAAACACATATCAAAACTTATTTAATATTTCACATGGAACCTGAAATATAAAATCTACCGCTAAAACATGTTCTTCAATTTTTGGAACTCTTCCTATATACTCTAAAACTTGAAACCGAACTAATTCCAATAGGTTTGGTTCTCCAGTTCCCGCTCTACTGTGGAACCATACTTACCTCTAATGTTAGCACCATATTATCATCTTCGAAATGTGAATCTAATGAAGACATATGTATTTAGCATAATTGAAAAGTTGAAATCTTTTATCAAACAAAAAATGAATGAAAATCCAAATATTTTACGACATTCTATTTCTAAAAATTTTCTTGAAAGCAAGATCCTCTCTCATAAAGTTATGTACTTTGTCCACAAGTCTTCTTTTGAGTGATGTTTTGATGTCTAGAGGCTCTGTCTTCCCTGTACAAACGATAATTTTTTAAAAAAGAATTAAATTTTATTTCATTATTATTATTTTTTTTTTTTGCAAAAGAAACGAAATTCCGATTATTTAATTAGGCTCTTTCTTTCTTTAAACTGTGAACAGAAAATTGCCATTGTTAAATCATCGACGGATGTTGTTCAATGAGAAAGAATCAGAATGATTTCGGCGCCGTCGAGAACAAAGAAGCAGCATCTCTTTTCGCAGCAAAAACATCGTCCACCTTATACCCTATTCTTGCTGATCTAGTAGTACAAGCCAGACTCTAGTTTTAAGAACTAAAAAAGAAATAAAAAGGGTAATCAAAGAATAATATTTAAAAAGAAAAGGAGGTTCTTTTAGGAGTTGCTTGCGCTTCACATCTTCCTAATCTCGCACATTATAACTACACGGCCTAGCAAGTTGAGATTACCTATGACATAAACTTTTATAGAACAACCTGCCTCAGATGTTGCCTGGTGAAGTTCTTGCAATCTATAAGAAATATGTCCAAGCTCAGTGTACAGGCTAACACAAATGGTTGAATATTTAATCTGTGAAATATGGATCATTAACTTTAGCACAATGTACAATTTCATCTTTAAATTTTTAATTTATTTAATATGGTTCATAAATTGTTGTTATATGTTTAGTATAATACCTATATCATATGAAAATGTTGAGAAATTTAGGGAGTATTGAAGAAATTAAAGTTCATAGTCGATATTGCATATTGAATCAAAGTTTATGGATCATTTATGTCATTTTACCTTATACATAAATTTTGCTCCACATACTATAATAATTGGCCATGGATCAATGCATAGGAAGTGAGCATTGATGTGCATGTGCATAATGCACGAGTGGTATCCCACATCTTTTGCATACATACCTTCTTTACATACATGCGTTCTCTTTTCATCTGTAAATTTATAATTTTGGGTCAAATTTCCTAACATGGTAGAAGGATCGCGTTTTGCCCAGAGGTTTATTCACACTTACACAGCCTCAATCTCTAACTTTAGGGTTGTGCTTTTTAATAGTGCGGTCATTTTGCTCGCGTGTGCATTTTGCCCAGAGTTTATTCACACTTGCACAGCCTCATCTCTAACTTAAGGGTCGAGCTTTCTATTAGTGCGGCCGTTTTGCTCACGCGTCACGACTGATTTGAATTGGCTTTTCTCTGGCTTTTCCCCTTTTTCGGCTTTCATGTTCTTGTTCTTTTCTTAGCGACTACACATCACAACGACATGCCGTAAAAGATTTTTTTTTTTCGAAGTTGTTGAAAACGAGAACACGCCTACTTTTGGATTGGGTTGACGGCACTCTAATGGCTCTTGACATTAGTAGGCTGCCATATGTCGTCTACATTCAAGCCCCCTAAAATCTGGCTTTTTCAAGGGTTTTAATTGGACTTAAAAGATTTTCATACCAATCCAAACAGGCGACAGCGATTCTTCTTTACATGTGGACCGTTGATAACTTCTATTTCGAACATATGGAAAATGTCATTGCATTCATACGATGATGGGTCAGCAATCACGTTGAGAGTCCTAGGGGTCTTACGTCACGTTGCTTATGTCATAATTCGTAGGACTGAATTTTTGACCGACCTCCACACCAACAATATGTTATAATTGTAGGAGCCCCAAAAACATATGAAATTCAAACAAAGGACAATAGTAAAGTGATGATTGCTAAATTGAGGATTCAATAAGGTTGGAGACACTTGTTTGTTTGCACGAAATGTAAAGGCATGGCAGTAGGTCGATTACCGGTCATGACCTATTCCATTTCATGGTGAAAGACATGAACAACTTTGTAAGACTTGCAGCCACGGACAGTAATTTCGCAGTAAATGATCCTCGTTTTGGCAAGAGGGGAAGGACGTTCGGTCTCCCAGATCGCCTCTATAGGCAAGAATCGGGAATCTGTATACAAGAAGCATTTGGCAGGATAGCAAGAATTTCCATCTCCTCACATATTATTACTGAAGCCCCTTTTGCTGAAGTAAGGAATCGAAACGTTATCACAGTCTCGTGACGAAACAAAGAATAGATGAAAGCCAACTAAAAGTAGTGAGACTACCCATTTTGCTTATCCACAGCGAATTCGCCCCAGCAGATTGAACGGGTCCGGATTCTTTGTGATAAAACAAGGGCCGTGCCGGTTTAAAGACTAGCAGCAGGCTCTACAACTATCAGCTGCCCTCCCTGCTCAAGATGTAGTCCACCGCCTCTTCGACTGTGTCAACAACCTGTCGAACAATGCGAAGGAGCAATGCTCAGAAGCCAAACCCAAATTCGGACCAATCTTCCATCAAAGTAGATACGCATTCTTATGGAAAATCACAGCTCAACTTCTTTTGCAGCAGGAGCAATCTTCTTAAGATATCCTTTTGCACCTTTGTCAACTTACCAGATCTGCAGGAAAATTTGTGTCGTTATCTTCTCCCTTGAACACACCTGTTCTAGTCAAGATAGAGAACCAAGGACGTCCTGCCTGAAAATCAAGCATATGTTCTCTTGCTTTAGGTATTAAGCTGAAAATAGAAAAGGTATTGAGAAGCCAGGAGTGGATGACGTGTGCAACTAGCGTGAAGCAATATGTTCAAGAACCGCATCTTAGCCAACCTGTTGAGCACCCTTGATGTCTACAGAAGGATTGTCGCCGACCATGTAAAGGGTGCTGAAGGAATATGACTGGGGAGATACATCGTCCATGCCACGAACATCACAGTGCGAAAGTGAGAGCTGTCTCAACGTTGTTTCAGCATTGTCAAACACGAACGGATTAGGTTTGCCAAAAGAAACATACTCCAAGGGATGATGATGAATTCTGCATATATCGAAGAAAAGCATGTGAATTGGAACAGTTAAGGGAGTGTTAGGTGATTGAGGGATTTGGCAAGGGTTTCGGGCTTTATCAGCGTCTTTTAGCTATTGGCTTTCACAAGACCTTCCACTGAAGTGTGTGAAACTTGACTTTAAAGCTTAAACTCATGATCGGTTATGACTTATTAGGCCTACTGTAATCGCTGAATGTTTCCAATTTCTTAACACATAATTATTTTCATCCGAAAAGGTTCAAGTTTATTTAAGAAAAAGACACTTCACCTGTTGAAGACACTCTCTAAAGCAACTCTAAAGGCACCCATCCCGAGTCGCTCCAGTGGAAAAGCAGCCTGCACTGAGTACCCTTGGCTAATTTGAGAATTGCGAACTCTTCCCTAGAGAGGAGGAGAAGAAGCATCCAATCGAACTTTTCATGTTTTCAGCCAATGAAACAACCTGATATTCAAGATCGTCAGCTGCGAAGTATAAAGGTGGTTGACGTCCATCCAATTGTCCCGGAAGCCCTCCTGACCTTAGAATGTCACAGAGAACCTGTTGCAGTTATTCTGTTATTGCAGAGCAATTACAGTAGGGTCCAGACCTTAGACTGCACATGTATTGCAAGATATTTCTTTCTAACAGAACAAGATGACTAAAGGAAATTCAGAGGCAGATTTCATCCAATAGTACCATAACGATATCGTAAATTCCATGGAAACTAACACGCATTCAGGGGATACTAGAACTTGGAGGAGGTATATCATAACACAAATGGATGCATATATTGACATAACTGATGCATTGAAAGAAAAAAATACAGCAGAATACCTGTATGTCTCTGCCCCAATCTACAGGATCACTGACAACAAATGCGGCCTGCACTCTCTCAGAAAGAACGTCACACTTTAATTTCAAATCCTCAAGGCAGCTACTTTGGCCACAGACATTATCGTTTGTCCAGGCTTTGTATTGAGATACAGGATCGATGTTACTGAAACAGGAAGCATATTCGTCGATCGATAACACTTTTCTGCAAAGAAAAATCCCCAACTTCCTGTCAGATCTCTAGTTTTAGAGAAGCCAGCCAAGATGAATAAATTGGAGTCGTTAGGCTAGTACTCACTTGAATCCATACTCAGACATCACTAGAGCAGGGTCTCCCTTCCCAGTGGCTACAATGAGTTCATTTTCGTATCTGGACAATACTAATTTATTTACACAAAGTCAGATTAAATTACTGCTTGAGCAAAAAATTTTGGACTTAGGTAAATGAATTATCTTGATGAGGATTTTCATCATCAATGAATTATACAGGAGAAACACTATATACAATCTGCAAGCAAGAAAGCTTGTGTCTTTCACATCAAATTCATACAGATTTCATGATGGGTTTTGCAAGCATAGTTCATCAAGTCACCCCATTGAAACATTCATGGGAATGCAATTGCCAATATGGGCATGCAAATATAGAACTATTGATTACAAGTAGCGTAAAACTTCCAAAGTGCTAAGCACCAAGAAACCAATTCTGTACCTATTCAACAGATTTCTGAAAGGAGAATGACCCTGCAGCACCTGCAGAAGGATAGCATAAAGGAAGCAAGCTGTGGCAAGGGCTCAATCAGTCATGCCATGAAATGTGAAAAACAGTCCATTCTGCAAGTCCTCTTAGAAACAATACCTGAGCAGGAGAAATGTTCACTCCCAGAAGCTGACTCAGTTCAAGTGCTCGTGTAAACTCTGGAGTACCACCTCCTATCAGACAACATGAAACAGTTTGCAACTAGGAATCATATGATTTATAAGCGCATTGCAATGTTCACGGGTTTACTCTATTCTTCCAGATAAAACTTCTCAGATAATGCCAATGCCCAGAGAGTCACCCAATTAAAATCTACCGAAGGCAAGGATCGGACCACAAGTTTTCCCAACCCATAAATGTCGACGGGCGACACAAATATGCGATGTCAAACTAATAGAAAGGCGTAACAAACGAATAACTTGTCTATCGTCACCTCCGATTCAGCCAAAGCATAAATAATCAGAAGGAGCCCCTCGATTCATCCAGAAGCGACCAGTAGTGGCTCACCGTTAGTCAAGAACACAAAGGGAACCTTCAAAACGCCTGAGAACAACGATCATGACAATTACATGAAAAACGAAAACCTCGAAACCAAAGAAAAAAGGACAAAAAACGCACAGGACAATCGGGAAAACGTGAATTTTTACCGTGATCATCGTACAATCGCCGCAAAGCCTGGGAAGAGCCTCCGATCCGAGCACGGCCCCGAAGAATGACTCCATCGACGTCGAACGCAATTCCAAAAGAAGACCTGCAAAGTACACCACGAGAGCTCCCGTGATTCTGGGACGATTACAGAGCGAAGAGAGAGCACCGTTTAAGCACCTGTTCGGCCGCGACTGATGCTGAGAGGAGACTGGAGGTTTGTAGGACGCGAATGGAGCTCCGCCTCGAAACGGAGAAACCCGAAACACCGAGCGGAGTCTCATCTCTTCACTGGCTCACCCGGCGTCTGGTGAGCAGAGCGTCTCCTGCTCGTGGTCGGGAATGCAACAATGGACATCCACGTAAAATTGAGAGGCCTGCTAATGGAACGGTCGGTGTCGGTCGTTCTTGAGAATGACGGTCGCTTTTGAGCCGCAAATTCCACCGTAGTCACCTACGTAGTCTCTTGCCTTGACCGAGGAGTATCCGAGAAAGAGGATTAATGGAAAAATCACAAGATCAAGAAAATTCCTAAATGGATATATCTACAATATATTTATCTCATTAATTTTTGCATGATAAAAAAATCATAAAGTTAGAGGATGCAAGTATACAAATTAAGTGAGTTTATAGAATATTGATGCATAGAAATAGCGAAAATCCCTTTTCGTAGTCTAAACTCGAAGGCAAAATACTCATTCATGCTAACTAGATATTCTAGATAAATTATTTCTATGTCATTAATGTTTCAACCATTCGAATAATGTAATTAGCTTCAGCTTAACGGGAGAGTGAGAGGTGAATAAAGATTAAGAAAATGCACCCAAATTTGAATTTTCTATCCTCTTTGCATTCATAAAAAAATTTGAACTTTTGACCCAAATTTTCAGTATTTTTATATTTAATAGTAAATTTATTAATTTGAGGTTTTTAATAGTATTAATCCGATTTTCTCTCTTTTATATATTCATATAAGAAACCTTTTTAAAATTTCCCCCTTTGCAATTTTCTTCCCCAATTTCCCCAATTTCCCGAACAAAAGCCACAGCGCTCGGGGCAACTTGGCTTCTGCCGATAAGATAAGCCCCACCAAAATCAACTCTTTCTCTCTTATCACTTGAGCTCTTCTGATCTTCTTCTTCTTCTTCCAAAGGCGCCTGCAATGGAGGCCGCTCTCCTCTCCTCCTCCTCCAAACCGCCCCCAACATCGCCCTCCTGACCCGACCCGCGAACCCATTCCTCCCCCGGCCCTCGGCACCCGACCCGCCCGCCGCCGCCCCCACCTCCCTTCCGTCCGGGCCGCCATCTCCCGCTCCCGGAAGGAGGAGACCGTGGACACCGTGAAGCAGCAGCTCGAGAACTGCCACCTCGTCGCCGGGATCAAGTACAAGGGCTTCACCGTCAAGCAGTTCCAGGAGCTCCGGCGGGCCCTCCCGGAGACCACCAGGCTCCTCGTCGCCAAGAACACCCTCGTCCTCAAGGCCGTCGAGGGGACCCCGTGGGAGGCCCTCAAGCCGTGCATGACGGGCATGAACGCGTGGCTCTTCGTGCACAGCGAGGAGATCCCGGCGGCGATCAAGCCCTACAGGGACTTCATGAAGGAGAAGAAGCTGGAGAGCAACGACTTCAGCGGCGCGGTCTTCGAGGGGCAGTTCTACGGGCCCGACGACTTCAAGGTGCTCGAGAGTATGCCCACGAGGGCCGAGGTGTACGCGAAGCTGCTGGGTGCGTTGCAGAGTCCGGGGATTGGATTGGTGGGGACTCTGCAGGCGCCGGCCAGGGAGGTCGTCATGGTCTTGCAGGCTTTTGTGAAGAAATTGGAGGAAGAAAGTGGCGGGCAGTGAGGTATTTGAGCGTTGATCTTCATGTCGATGTAAGTGTAAATTTAGATATGATTGTTTACTTGCATTGGTGTAATCAAGGCCAAAAAATGAAAAAACAGTCAAGAAAGTGGGTGAAAGAAGATTTGCTTTGTTTGAAGAAAAGCTAAGGTTACTCAGTGTGTTGTTCAAGTGCTGCTGAATTCGGTAGATGGGCGTTGAATTTTTGTAGAATGGGGTAGGGATCAATTATGCAACGCTAGCCACTTTCAAGTATTCATGTTCGATTTGCTCTGTTTTGTGCTGCTATCCATTCTTTTTAAGTATATGTATTGCGAGTTCATCACAAAATTTGGGCTGAGAATGAAGTACATTCTATTGGCTTATCAGTTAGATGCACTTTCTTAGTAAATTCGATGCTCACCTTGATTAGTAGTTAATGGCAGATGGTTCTAGCTCAAACAAAGAGCTTGAATCTTTTGAATGAGCTCTAGCTTTACCAGTGATTGCACTTGCTTATCTTTGATCTCATGGTGTATGAGGATGATTTGTAGCACGGAATTTTGTTCCTATAGAAAATTTTGGAGGGATGGTGTTGCAGGTTCTGGTGTGGAGAAGTATGTCTTAGGAGTGAAAGTGTTTGTGATAAGTTGGTGCAGTTATTTTGTGCATTGCATGCTCGCGGTTAAATTGTCAAATGGCTGAGGATTTTCACTGTTGTTGTACCAGAATTTCGGCAGTTGTAAGCTGAATTCAACTGGGAGCAGAGGCTCTATGTGATTTTGACAATATAGCATGGTTACTTTCTGGTGGAAAAGTTGAATGAGGTGCAGATTATGAGTTTTAGTCTTTGGGTCATGGATGGAATTGCAGCATCTTTTGTGTTCTTGGAAGGGAAAGGATTTACTACTATACGTCCGGTAGTCTTGATGCACATCTGAGTGAAACTTTCAGTGATCGGACAGGGGTAGAGTTCAATTTCTTTTATATGCTCTTGCATAGTTGTTTTTCTTCTGGTCTTTGGCAGAAATAATGAGTGTAGCTTAAGGGACAAATCAGATGGGGAAGCACGTAAAATAGGAAGGATTCTTCAATGTGATACAGTTGACTCAGGAGTCTGATTCATAAGGAGGGATCAAGAAGCTATTGATGGAATGGCTAGTAAAGGGAGTATCTGGATCAACCGTAGCTAATGTACCTGCGACATTTAACTCATGAGTGACAAGGCTTGTTTATCGCGTACCTCAAATCTTTAAGACCGAAGACACGTTAACCTGATGTTCCTTTAAAGCAGGAAGAATGGGCATCATTTTCTTCTTATTCTGGATGTTTCTCGCAAGGCACTAGTGTAGCAATGCACTGTGCCAAAGCAAGAAGTGTTTATAAGGGCCGGCTTGTTTAGAATTAAGATAAAAGGCATAATTTTTTTTTAAAATTTTTACTATCAAAATTTAAAATATTATTTATATGTTAAAAGAAAATGAAAAATTATCTGTTAAATTTATGATAAAATTTCAGATATTTCAAGTTAAAAAAAACTTTAGAATGTGTCTTGCAAAATTTAAATTAAAAAAAAAAAATTAGAAAGTAAAATTCTATCGACCTGACTCTTGGGAAGAGAAGTCCGGCAAAATTGATCATTATCTGAATGAAAAGGAATAATCATTCTAGCTTGAGTTTTGTACTTGAGTTAAGGCAACAAAACAAGAACAATAATGTCCATGACTTATGAGATATAGTAAAATTATTTACTTTAATGTAAGTTTCAGACCACCTCTTTCACAGACGAACATAACAGTCCCTCTTAAGGTTGGCAATACCGAATGAGTAAATGCAGCTTGCCTGTTTCCCCCCTTGTTATTTATACGCTCTCAAAGCACCCGACTAGTCCATGCTAAAACCTGAAATGCAGACGATGAAGGTATCGATAATTAGAGACATTCCATTAATTCTGTCCTGACAAACCGGATCACCAGATCATTCAAGCTGTATCCTAGGATCGTTAACAAAAAAAATTGGTAGCCTTTTTCGCTATGCTGCAAAGATCTACAGCAAAGGACTACTTTATGTTAAGAGTCGTGAGAATTCCAGATCCAGGATCTGGCATTTACAGTAGATATATACAGGTTTTACATGTGCTTGGCGAAGATCGACTCAACCACACCCTGTGCTATTGGGTGGTAACAGTCACGAGCCTCTGTGAAAACCCTTTTTGCGAAAATCTTTTCTTCTTGCCTTCCATTGCCCTGTACAAGAGCAGTGTAGAGCGGACGGAGGTACTTCATTCTTCCCACTTCTTTTAAAGTTCTCTCCACCTCGCCGTGATACTGACTGCACCCGGAGGTAATTGCCAATTGGAGAAATGCCACCTTCACTTCGTAATCCTTTGATTCTGATAACCTGTATCGAGCATCCAAGGCTAAAATCTGCACAATCATACCATAACAAACATTCATCACTCCTAATAGTTTAAGCAAACTGAATATGAGATCATTTCACCTCAGGGGCTAAACCTTTTAGATATTCACTGCGTATTAGTTCCACTTTTATTGCCTTATTTTCAAATAGAATGATAAGGTTACACTCTCAACCAGCAGGAGAACAGAAATTTAGGAAACTAAGCCGAGAAATTCCATCAATTGAGGAAAGTGATAAAAATTTCTGTTCTGGTAGGTACAATAATAAGGGAGGGGTAGGAAGAAATCTAACCCAAGACTCCTTACTTTCTTGGTAAGGATAATGCCCCACTAAGCCAAGCCTCTTTTATATTCTCATAAAAGGAACAAATCAGCTATCCAAACATCTTTTTCAGCTCGTTGTTGAATTTAGGACATGAAAGGTTATGAGAATCAAGTAAAGTAAGAGTTTGAATTTATGCATGAGACATCTTAGCAGTCGGCATCATTACTCACTTAACTTCTCAACCACAAAAGCTGGTGCTCCATCCAAGAATTTCATCCTCATATCAGAGAAGAATAAAAATTAATGTAAAAAAGAGGAGAGAAAATTCTTGAGGAACCCTCCACAAAAAGCCCTCCTTGAGCCCCAAACAAGCTTATGTAACATACAGATTTCATGACATAGTGAAAAAGCAGTTCAGACTTCAGGGGGAGACAAAAGACAAGGGCAAGTATCATAAGCTGTGTTTCCTATCTGGATACACTATCATGTCTCAACAAATAACTAATAACTGTTAAAAGAAACTATATGCTCGACTCTTCCATCATCAGTCAACCGACCTCTACAGCATGGTAACATAATCAGTCTGTTTCAATGAAGAAAGAAGAGAACAAGTACTCAAGGGTATGGTACCTGAGAAGCTTCAACAGATTTTGGAAGGTTCTCCAGGTAAAGCTCCCATTCCTGTCCTTGCCATTCAGCAACTTCATCCTCCCCTGGCACCCTCCCAGCTTTAAACTCATTAGCCAATGTCACAATCTTTGTGTATATATTTGAGATAGGTTCAAGGGCATCTGGAGGAATGCCAGTGCCCTCGGTCCATAAAACCAAGTCAATCTTTGTCTCTATTCCGGGAATATTGGTTTTCAGGAATTCTAGGAACATCTCTGTATCAATTGATTTAAACTTGAAGGTGGCAATGTACTTCTTCAGGAATTCATCGAACGCAGGTCTTCCAACCTAAGAATTGTTGGACAGAGTGTCATGGCCAAAACAAATTATGCAGATGAACCTCATACATTAATGCTATAAACACAATACCTCACGTTCAATTCGCCATAGAAACTGGAAACCTTTCTCGTAAGGAACTTGAGAATACACATCATCTGGGTCTACTCCTTCCTGCTTTGTTTTGAGCTTAGTGAATTCCATATTGTCGCTAAATCTCTCCATTTCCTCATTTAAACCTCTCCAACCAATTCCAATATTCAATGCAGCCCTCTCTTCCCCTTGGACCACCTCCACGATTCTCCTCTCAGCATAAGTTGTAAATCCCTGTAAAAATTTGGAAAAAACCAAATAAACCAGTAAGGAAAGGTTTAAAATCCCATCCATCTCCACTACGTGCCCAGAATGGGACACCAAAACCTCATGACAAGGACATTAACTCTATAAGATCAATGCACGAGGGGCCGTGTTTCGTTCTTCCATATTGGTTCTTGATTAAATACACTTCTTGTTATAGAGTATGATATCAAAATCCGTCTTTTGATCCAAATATGTATCGCATGTTTCATGTATTGTAATCACAAGATCGCAGGATAAAAATGAAAACTTTAAGGCCATACATCTCAAAATTTCCTTTCCTATAGAGTGTAAGACATGCACAACTACAAAAAGAAATCCTTACTGTCTGAAACAATGAAAAATCAATTTGCAAAACAACAGAACACAGTATCTCATCGCAAAACATTCAATAAGCCGAGGAACATTCAAGTGATCATAACCCAAAAGGCTACCGCAAACTCAATACAAGACTCCGACAAAACATCCTATGGTACTTGAAAATTAAACTTGTCAATCAATCATAAACAATCTAAAGCAAGTACATTTAAGGGCTGAAAAAACAATTTGGGTGCGGTTTAAGTACCTCATTTAACCAAAAGTGCTCATTAGTCTTGTTGGTGATCAAGTTCCCCGTCCAGCTATGAGCAAGCTCATGGGCAACGACCTGTGCACCACTGGCGTCCCCCTTGATCACCGTCGGAGTCAAGAACACCATCCTCGGGTTCTCCATTCCTCCATAAGGAAAGCTCGGAGGCAGCACCAACAAATCAAACCTCTCCCACTCATAATCCCCGAACAACCTCTCCCCTTGCCTTATCATGTCCTCTGTCCCGGCGAACTCTGTTGCCGCCGCCTCTAACACCGTGGGCGCCGCCTCCGAGTAAACTCTAGTCCGAGGACCCACATCCCTAAAGCCCAATTCCCCGACCGCAAACGCAAACAGATAGGGCGGAATCGGCTGCTCCATCACGAACTCCTCCACCACCCTCCCCTCCGCGCACCACAGCGCGTCTCCGCAGGGCAGCGCCGCTCCCTCCCCGGCCACCGGAGGGCGGCGATCCACGTGGCGGGCGGACATCACGGCGGAGAGCTGGCGCGGGACGTTCATGCGGGCGGAGTAGCGGATCCGCGCCGCGGGGGTGTCCTGGCAGGGGAAGACCGCGCGGGCGTGGATCGACTGGCACTGCGTGTAGACGAAAGGGAAGGCCTTGTTGAACGTCTGAGGCGGGTTCAGCCATTGCAGGGCGGAGGACGCAGGGGTGGTGGAGTACACCACGAGGACGGAAGAGTGGTTGGAGGGAGACGACCAAGTTCTGGCCTTTGATGGGGTCGGGATCGGAGAGGGAGTAGGGAAGCGGGTTTCGGGTCTGGGGGTCGAGGACGGAGAGGAGGGTGAGGGAGCGGGTGTCGAGGAAGAGGGGGCCGGAGTGGGGGAGGAGAGGGAGAGGAGGGCGGAGGAGTGGATGGTGGAGGAAGGGAAGTCGAAGTAGAAGGAGAGGTGAATGTGGGTGGTGAAGGGGTGGGCGGAGTCGGTGAAGGAGTGGGGGTCAACGGGCGCCATGGAAGAGGCGGAGATGGTTGCAGAGAATTTAGGGTTCGGGAAGGTGGAGACAGACGGTGAGCTTTTAGAGGGAGAAAGAGAGAGATAGTGGGGTTAGTGGAAGGACAAAGCAAGGATTAAAAGCTGCAAAATGGATTTCATTGGTCAAAAGAAAAGGAAGGAGAGAGAGAATATATTCGTTTCTTCTTTGCTTTGGCCGTCGTAAGGATAATTAATGGAGGGTGGTTAAGGAATCGGAATGTCGAAAGTGGGGAGTCATTTATATTCTTTCGTATGTTTTCTTAAGTTTGCTGCCTTTGTTACGACTCTGCGAAAATGAACTCAGAGAAATTTCATCTCCAGGTGTATTTACTCAAAGCAGACCACCGTTTTGGCTCGAGATGTATTTTTGCAAAATAGTTTTGAAATTGAAAAAGAAGGGTAAGAAAAGGGATTTTTGTTTTCTGTTCACAGCATCTTCTGCGAAGTTGAAAACAGACCCAAGCGAGCCAACCCCTCTCTCTGTTTATTGTCTTCCTCCGTCATCTCCTTTGTTCATCGTCATGTTCTCTATTCATCATGTTCATCATCTCCATCGCGGAAGGCCCTCTGTTCATCGCCGCTAGTCCAGGTGAAGCGATCCAGGTTGAGCGGCTCAACTAGGGTTGCACAATCTCGGGTGACCTGATCGTCGTGTTGCCTAGGACACCAAACGCGCATGACCCTTGGCTTTGCCTAGCCTTAATCGCACGACCTTAGGCTACATTTGATCTGGACACAAAAGGCCCATCAACCTTGGCCATGCTTGAGATGGCGACCATTAGGCTTCAACAATTCTCACCGACCCTTGACTAGCCAAATCTTGCTTGGGCCACAAGCCTTCAGATCTCACCTTGTACATTTGTGACCGTCTATGAGACTTAGTGACCCTTGGCCACCGTTAGCAACCGTCGGTGTCATTTTGTTGACCTCACACGATGGTTGGTGGAGTTGGACAATGACAATCCAATGACAATCCAAATCTGCAACATTGAAGAAGATAATTAGTCCCACAAGTAACAATGGACTATGAAAAAACTAGTAAGCGCAATTTGAAAAGAGAATTTTTTATTAGCCCTTTATGCTTGCACTCCGAAAATGTTAAAAGCCTAGTACATAAGAGGAAAATGCTGGAAAATGTTTTATTGAATAATATTTTTTGCGAAACAATTGAAGTCAAGCATATTATAATTCCCACCTTTTTCTCTTTTTGTAAGTTTGCAACGCACAACAGAAATGCGACAATTGGGGAGAGAGAGCCCAAATTGTGAGTTCGTCAATGCATTTAGTTTAATTTGCATTCACTCAAATGAAGTATAATATTAACTTTTCCCTCTTACATTACATCTAGAATATGGGACTTCTTTTTTTGGCTAGCGTTCTCACATGTGCATTTCAACAAATCTATTTTTATGTGTAAGCCTCTTATGTTAAGTTTTTTTTTTGGTAAAAGCCTCTTATGTGAAGTTCGCTCTTTCTTAATCCAAACATTCTACACAAAATTTATCTCAACTCAATTGAGTCCCCACCTTAGACCACCCAAATTTGATGGGCCATATCATTCGCCTTTTGCCCCCTCTCAATCGGCTTAATCCTGTAAGAGAACACCATTGGCCATCCGATTTGAAAGTGACATTTGAGATTCCTTCTTTGAAATATTCAGCGTACTTTCGACCTTTGCGTGTGCATGTCTCTGATTTTTTCATTTCATATTTTCAAACGATAACTTAAGAGTTAATGCAATTAGAGACATTCCATTAGTTTTCCATCCCAACGAACCGGATCACCAAGATTATTCAAAGTGAATCTTAGGATTCTTAACATAAAATCGGTAGCCTTTTCCCCCCGCTGTAAAGATCTTCAGCAAAAGACTACTTCATGTTAAGAGTCATGAGAATTCCATATCCAGGATCTGGCATTTACATTTGATATATCTCAGTTTTACGTGTGCTTGGAGAAGATCGACTCGACCACACCCTGAGCTATCGGGTGGTAACAGTCGCGAGCCTCTGCAAAGACCCTTTTGGCGAAAAGCTCCTCTTCTTGCCTTCCACTTCCCTGTACAAGAGCAGCGTAGAGTGGACGGAGGTACTTCAGTCTTCCCACTTCTTTTAAAGTACGTTCCACCTCGCCTTGATACTGACTGCACCCAGAGGAAATTGCCAATTGGAGAAATGCCACCTTCACTTCGTAATCTTTTGATTCTGATAGCCTGTATCGGGCATCCAAGGCTAAAATCTGCACAACCATACCAGAAGAGACATTCATCACTTGATAGTTTAAGAAAACTGAATATGAGATCCTATCACCTCAAGAACTAAACCTTTTTACTCCTTGCATATTAGTTCCAGTTCTCGTAAGTACGGTGAAAACAATGCACTGGACCGATGGCTACCTACGGCAGTATGGCCTTATTTTTAAAATAAAATAACAAGATTATACTCTCAACCAGCAGGAGAACAGAAACTTGGGAAACTAAGCTTGAGAAATTTTATCACTTAAGGAAGTTATGGGAATTTTCTGTTTTGATAGGTACAACAAGGGAGGGGTAGGAAGGAATTGACTCCAGGACTCCTCAGTTTCTTGGTAAGGGTGATGCACCACAGTGCTAAGCCCTTGTCTACATACCCATCCCATAAAGAACAACAAATCTATCCAGAAACATCTCTCGGCTCATATTAGGACACGAAAGGTGATGAGATTCAAGTAATGTAAGAGAGTTTGAATTTATGCAGGAGACATCTCAGCAGTCAGCATCATTCCTCACCTGACTTCTCAACCCCATGGTTGTGCTACATCCAAGAACTTCATCCTCATATCAGAGAAGAATAAAAATAAATCTAAAAAAAGGAGAAAGCCTTGAGGAACCCTCCACAAAAAGCCATCCTTGAGCCCCAAACAAGCTTGTATAAGTCTTTTGCAAAGTCTACTAGCTGGCTTGGAGCAAGACATTCAGAATTGAAAACATAGTGAAAAAACAATGCAGACTTCAGGCTGAAACAAAAGTCAGGCGCAAGTATCATAAGCTGTGATAGCTATCTGGCTACAAAATCATGTCTCTACAACAAGTACGAACTGTCAAAGAACTACATATCTATGCCTCCATCATCAGTCAACCAACCTCTACAACGTAGTAATGTAAATCAGATCTGTTCAGAGAAGAAAGAAGAGAACAAGTAATTAAGGCTGCACTACCTGAGAAGCTTCAACAGATTTTGGAAGGTTCTTCAGGTAAAGCTCCCATTCCTGCCCTTGCCAGTCAGCAACTTCGTCATCCCCTGGCATTCTCCCGCCTTTAAACTCATTAGCCAATGTCACAATCCTCGTGTATATATTTGAGATAGGTTCAAAGGCATCTGGAGGAATGCCAGTGCCCTCAGTCCATAAAACCAAGTCAATCTTTTTCTCTATTCCGGGAATATTGGTTTTCAGGAATTCAAGGAACATCTCTGTATCAATTGATTTGAATTTGAAGGTGGCAATATACTTCTTCAGGAATTCATCGAACGCTGGCCTTCCAACCTAAGAAATTTGGACAGAAAGTCATGCCCAGAACAAATTATGCAGATGAACCTCGTATATTCCTGCAATAAACATGATACCTCGCGTTCAATTCGCCATAGAAACTGGAAACCTTTCTCGTAAGGAACGCGAGAACCTACATCATCCGGGTGCACTCCTTCCTGCTTTGTTCTGAGCTTAGTGAACTCCATGTTGTCGCTAAATCTCTCCATTTCCTCCTTTAAGCCTCTCCAACCAATTCCAATATTCAACGCAGCCCTCTCTTCCCCTTGGACCGCCTCCACAATTCTCCTCTCCGCATAAGTCGTAAATCCCTGTAAAAAATTTGAAAACAACAAATACACCATGAGGCAAAGATCCAAAACCCAATACATCTCGGCAAACTGCACATGATGATATGTCAACACCCTGGACAAGGAAATTAACCCTCTGAGTTCAATGCACAAGGGGCTGTGTTTTATGCTTCCAAAATGAATTTATGTTAAGGGTTTGTTCATTTCGTGGAAAATATTTTCTGGGAAAACATTTTCTGATTTTCCTGCATTTGTTTTGCTTAGAAAAAGAGTTAATGTAAAATGTGTTCTTAGTCAATGGAAAACTATGTATAAATTCAGGAAAATGATTTAAGTATTGGCTTTTGAACCCAAAACTTTACATTCGAACATGATACCCTCAAAACCGACCAAAAAAAAAAAAAAAAAAAAGAACACTATACCCTCAATGCTAGTTCTTGAGTCTCCAATGTCCAGGCTGGTTCTATCAAGGTTGGGCCTGAGTCCATCCAGGCCTGGACCAGGTCTCCAATGCCCAAGCACGAGTCCATTGAGACCAGGGCCGATCAATTGATGGAGGGTAAATATGTCACACAAATATATATTTGAGATTTTTTCCCTTCAAATTTTATGAATTATTGGAATTGAGTTGAATTTGTCAAATTAAAACAATAAATGTATTAATAAACAATGGATTTATATTTTTAGTGTAAATTTATTCGAGGCTTTTTTTTTATTATTCATTTATTTATGAATTTGAATAAATTAATTTGATTAAAATAATCATTATCATATACATACACACATTTAATATACATCGTGTCTCAACATGTCAAAATTCCCTCCCCCTTTTTTTTTATAAAAGACATGTCGGCGTGTTGTGTCGTGTCATATATCGAGTGCCAGGTGTTGATGTCGGTGCTACTTAGAGCTGCAATAAAGCTGTGCTATTGAGCATTTCTTTCCTACTCGATTTCAAATCCTTCGTGTCCAGATTCACTTGGGAGTTCAGCCTGGAGTCCAAGCGCATGATTGGCGTCGAGTTTGCCTTCTCACGAGCAGATTTGGGACGCTGCCGGACAAGAGAGGCGAAATTTGCGTTCCTCATGGTGTTTTTGGAGTTCTCTCTAATACCAATTGCTCTGTTACCGTCTTTTCTTTTGTGTAGCGTGTTGGATCTCGAACTTTATTTTCAAACCTTCAACTGCTAATCATTTTTTCAGTTAATCGCAATCACATGAACGTCTTTTTTGAAAAATAATAATAATAATGACACGGCATCTTTTTCCCATTAGCAAAATTAGATAAAGCTTACGGATGAACTTAATTGTACTAATTTAACAAGTTTTAAAGCTTAATAGGACATTTTGTAAGTTTTAGGACTCGATTATATTTTAATAATAAAATAAAATTTTAAAACTTTTTTTTTTTCTTAAATAAGGATATGAAGGGACATTGTTTTAAATAAAGGCCCAAAGTGCCACGTCAGTCTCAAAGAAAGGCTTGACTCGCCGTCTGATAAAGGCATTCTTGTGCCTTCCTTTTTTGAATATTTTACCTGTTTTTCTTTTTTTTTTCTTTTACTGTATTAGATGAAAATATAAATTTTACAAAAAGGAAAGGTAAGGAAAAGTGAGGGCTTTGCAGGCCCTCACCGCCTTCACCCCATGGTGGGGATGGTTGGCAAAGTGTCAACTAGGACCCTTGTCAACCACAAGTGAGGGCCCATAGGCCCTCGGCCTGATGTAGGCAAGGGTTGCCGACCCTTGCCTACATCTAGGGAGGGTCGCAACCCTTGCCCAAATTGCTAATTGCTCGCAAGTCTTGATGATTCTCACCAACCATTGGCTGGCCATCCCCTTCCATCACTGGCAAGGGCTGGCGATGGTAGGGCAACGATGGCACTAAGCCCTTGCTTGATTTCCTTCCTTTTTGTTTTTTTAATTAATTTATTTCTAATATAACTTAAATAATATTTAAAATTAAAATTATATTGGATAAAAATGTCCTTAATTGGCCAGTGAGGTTAAATCTTTATTTGAAATTATTATAATCACTACGAAACCACTTCAGGTCTTTGTTTGGAATATATTCACCTAAAAAGGCTAGCTCCATCAGATTTATGCGGCGCTTCACCACTAGTGAGTATTTTCTCGCAATCATTAGAGTTTCCACGATTCAGGCTTCTTGAAAGTAATTGCAGAAGAATGAAACCCATGTAGGACAAAGAAGAGAGAAAGAAAAAAGGTTAAAATTTAATTTTTCTCATTTAGTTTCAAATCGGTTATATGTGTTCGTTCGCGATTGGTGAACAATATATAATTACTTACCACGTTAGCCTATAATGTGGTATTATGCAACTGCTGAATATTTTCTCCAAATAAAGGAACATAGAATGTAATGGCAAAGTATTAAAGAAACCCAGTGACATATGAATATAACCATGACCCAAAAGGCTACGTCAAAGTCGATGCTCGACTATGACAAAACATGTAAGTTACTTTGAAAAAACTTGTGGATTAACCAGAAACAATCTAAGACAAGTAAATTGTCACATTGAGTGCCGAGAAAACAATTTGGGTGAAGTTTAAGTACCTCATTTAACCAACAATGTTCATTAGTCTTGTTGGTGATCAAGTTCCCCGTCCAGCTATGAGCAAGCTCATGGGCAACGACCTGCGCACCACTGGCGTCCCCTTGATCAACGTCGGAGTCAAGAACACCATCCTCGGGTTCTCCATTCCTCCATAAGGAAAGCTCGGAGGCAGCACCAACAAATCAAACCTCTCCCACTCATAATCCCCGAACAACCTCTCCCCTTGCCTTATCATGTCCTCCGTCCCCGCGAACTCCGTCGCCGCCGCCTCCAACACCGCGGGCACTGCCTCCGAGTAAACTCTAGTCCTAGGCCCGACATCCCTGTAACCCAATTCCCCAACCGCAAACGCAAACAGATAGGGCGGGATCGGCTGCTCCATCACGAACTCCTCCACCACCCTCCCCTCCGCGCACCACAGCGCGTCCCCGCAGGGCAGCGCCGCCCCCTCCCCGGCCACCGGGGGGCGGCGATCCACGTGGCGGGCGGACATCACCGCGGAGAGCTGGCGCGGGACGTTCATCCGGGCGGAGTAGCGGATCCGCGCCGCGGGGGTGTCCTGGCAGGGGAAGACCGAGCGGGCGTGGATCGACTGGCACTGCGTGTAGACGAAAGGGAAGGCCCTGTTGAACGTCTGAGGCGGGTTCAGCCACTGCAGAGCCGAGGACGCAGGGGTGGTGGAGTACACCACGAGGACGGAAGACTGGTTAGACAGGGAGACGACCAAGTTCCGGCCTTTGATGGGGTCGGGCTCGGAGAGCGAGAAGGAAAGCGGGTTTCGGGTCTGGGGGTCGAGGACGGAGAGGAGGGTGAGGGAGCGGGTGTCGAGGAAGAGGGGGCCAGAGTGGGGGAGGAGAGGGAGAGGAGGGCGGAGGAGTGGATGGTGGAGGAAGGGAAGTCGAAGTAGAAGGAGAGGTGAATGTGGGTGGCGAAGGGGTGGGCGGAGTCGGTGAAGGAGTGGGGGTCAACGGGCGCCATGGAAGAGGTGGAGATGGTTGCAGAGAATTTAGGGATCGGGAAGGGGAAAGAGAGACAGTGAGCTTTTAGAGAGAGAGAGAGAGAAAGTGGGCTGGTTGTTGGAAGGACAAAGCAAAGAGTGCAAAACTGTAAATGAATTTCATTGGCCAAAGAAAAGAGGAGAGAGAGAATTTATGCATTTCTTCTTTGCTTTGGCTGTTGTAAGGATAATTAATGGGTGTGATTAGAGGAATCGGAACATCGAAAGTGTCGGCGCCAATGGGTGCCGCCCCAAAGTCGATGAATCATTATATTCTTTCGTGTATTTTCTTAAGTTTGTTGCGTTTGTTACAACTCTGTGAAAATGAACTCGAAGAAAATTCTAGCGGAAGGTGCATTTACTCAAAAGCAGATTGCCGTTTTGGCTTGAGATGTATTTTTGTAAAATGGTTTTAAAATTAAGAAAAACAAAGGGGAAAAAGGGATATTTGCTTCTGTTTCATCATTTTCTTCGAAGTTAAAAACAGAGCCCCAAGCGACCTCTGTTTGTTGTCTTCTCTATCATCTCCTTCATCATCGTGTTCTCTGTTCATCATGTTTATTAGGGTTCTGGTTCAAAAATGAGACTAGGAATCGGATTGGGAGGATCGGTTCCCAAAAATTGAAACTAGGAACTAGACTAAAAATCTGACCAAATAGTATAAAGGAACCGATTACTAATTTTTTCACACTTCTTTTTTTCATTACTTTTTTTTTTCGCATTACTTGGAATGAAGATAATGATTAACTCACATTTTATTAATTTTTTTCTTGAAGAAATAATAAAATAAAAAAGTATATTAGTTGATCCAGTCCTATTTCCTCTTGAAATCGAGAATCGGACCAAACCGGCTGGTCTACTACAATTCACGTAACTTCTGATTCAGGTGGTCTGTTTTGCACTTTGTTAGTGTCCATCATCTCCATCATGGAAGGCCCTCTGTTCATCGTGGCAAGGACGGGCGAGGCATTCGAGGTTGAGTGACTCAGCTAGGGCCGCTAATGGATGCCACCGCAAATATAGGAATAATCGTTAATTTACCTTAATTTAATTAACTGTACCCTCGTTCATAAACTACATTTTTTCTTGGGGTCGGTGTTCACAAACTGCTTCAGTAGCTAATTGTTGGTCAAAAACCTTCTTTTAAGTGTTTATTATATGACAGTTCGTATAGAAAATAAGGCAAAATGCACGCCATTGCTACGCGTTAATTAAAGCTCTAAATTTAATTCTCGAAAAATTGTAGAAACGGACGTGAGCCGGATTTGCACGAATGGTGGGATAGGGTGGGCTTTCAAACGCAAAGGCTTTGACAATATATGCCAATAGTGCTGCGATGAATCGAGTGCACTTGGTATTACTTTCAAATTTTCTCAAGTCCAGAAGAAAATTGCTATGGATGCTTTAACAAATTGGCCTTTCAGTAACCGCAAAAATGGAGACAGGCAATAATAGCAATCTCCTCAAAACTGCATCAATGTAGATAGCCGTTTCAAAATTCGATCGACTACAAGTCAGGAAAGCATCGTATGGAGGCAATGCCAAATTGCTATGAGAAAACTACTTTAGTTTCGTGATGTTTCCGAACAACGTTGCAACGTTCAAAGGAGACTAAGGACGCGCATGGAAACACTTCTGTTCTTTTTTTGTTTATGGGAACAGAAATAAAAAAAAAAAATGTTTCTGTTCCGGGGAACAGTTTTTAAACAAAAGAACGCGTTTGGTAAGTGTAAAAAAAAACTGTTCTTGGAATAAAAAAAGAACATAAACATGTTTGGTAACTCAGTCAATTTATGTTCCTAGAATAGAAAAAGAATAGAAACACGTTTGGTAAACGACAAAAAAATTTCTGTTTTAATTTTTTTTTAAAAAACCTTTTTTTTTAATAAAGTTTAAAATTGATATTGAATTCTTATTCTTATGAAATGCTCATTAATTTTATTTTGTTCATGGTTAGTGAAGACAAACATTTTTAGCATGATCATATGACATATTTTTTGTAGAAAATTTTGTAATTAAAGTTTGTATCAAATTTTTTCAAGTACTTTTTTATTTTTTAGTTTTAAAGCATATAAACTTGATATTGATTTCTCATTCTCATTAAATGCTTATCGATTTAATTTTTGAAAAATGGGGTGTGAAATGAAAAATATTTTCAACATGGTCATATGTGCGCCCTTAAACGAAAATTTCATACATCTCAACATGAACCCTTCCATACATGACATCACAATAATGAAGTAATATAGTTCATTATTCAACTACATCACAGTGAATACGTAAAAGAAATATTACAAAAGTCAACAAATCTCATGCATATTGTGATCCATTGCCATTTTATTTGCAATTCTTATCATAAGCTTTGTTCATCCCGGATGATTGCTCATCCGATGTATCATCTGCAACTTCCCCCCGTAGGTCCAAATGGATACTCCGGATCTCCATACATGGAAAAATTTCTGTCCATCCTATCTTGATCAGGAATGTAATTATGAAGAGCACAACATGCAATTACAACAAATGCTTGCTTCCGAATTGTAAATGGAGGCATATGTCTCAAAATGGTGAAGCGGTTCTTTAATGCCCCAAATGACCTCTCAATTACATTTCTTAGTGAAGAGTGCTTATAGTTGAATAACTCTTTTGCTGTTCTTAGCCGTCTCTCACTCCCTCTATATTCGCTAAGATGATACCGTTCCCTTCTAAAATGAGTTAAAAATCCCGGAAGTGCTGCATAACCGGAATCTGCCACGTAGTATTTCCCTACAACATGATATATATATATATATATTTGTTATGATATTAAACCATAATATAATCACAAATGTCAATATAAACAAAGTAAATACCGGGTGGTGGTCGGGGAAATTACAATTGAGGAGTTTCGAGTACTGCCGAAAGCACTCGACAATTATTGGCATATCCTTCCCATCCAGCATACATGTAAGTAAATTTCATATCAAATGAACAAACACACAACACATTATGTGTGGTAGTCCCTCTCCTGCCTCTAAATCGAACTTGCTGAGACACCGGGATAATATCATTTATATGGGTGCCATCCAGAGCACTTACGCAGTCCTGTCAATTTATTACCAATCTAAGATTATAAAAGATTATGAACTACATGTATTTGATGGTATAAAGTTGATATATAAATCACACCTTGAAGTAGCGCTTATGACTAGGATCCATAAGAATTTCTTGAGGGATGACATCAAAGGACGGTGGTTTGATTATCTCTTTTGAAAGTTTGATAATTGCTTTCAACACTTTGCTGAAATACTTGCTGCTCGTTTCTCCAGAATGTTGAAATCTCTCATATAAATTTCTATTTGAGCTACCATGACAAACCATAGATAAGAATATCCCAACTTGTTCGTCTATTCTAATATATCGACTATCTTTTAATCAACCTCTTACTCTCATCAAATCACATAAATTCAGAAAAAACATGCCTCTCCATCCTGAAGGCTTCATATATCCTATCTGAATATCCAGTAATAATCTCCCTTATAATTTGTTGTCCCTAATTGGTTCTATTGTATGCATGGACGCGTCAATGGCAACCATGCACAACCACGCTAGCAATACGGCTAGATCATCCTCATCCAAGAATTGTTGAACTTGTTCTACCTCTTCACTACATATACTATCCGATCCCTCTTTCATAGTACCTATACCATCACAAAAATATAAAAACATCAATAACATAAGTCATAGTCCCAATAGAAAATGCCATTACATATAAGTACGAAAGGTCTCAACACTTAAAATGACATATTAACAGATAACATAAGTCATACAATCTCTACGTTACCCCACTCAATTCATAAATCTACTAAAGATGATAAAGAAGTTCAATTCTCCTTTCAGGTGTGGATTTAATGAAAGCCACCCTCCATGAGGCACTATCGCATGCTCGATCCACTGCTTTATTGTAAAGATCTTGGTCTATCTCAGACATAGTAAGCAGAATATCCATCACAGCAGCGACGGAGAAAGGATCCTCAGGTGATGGCATAACCCCAGAGGTCGTAGAGCCACTAGTAGATTGACTGGACTTAACTTTCAAAAAGTCTTGGATAGTTTTGCAAGTGTCATCAATACTGTTTTGGGTACTCCTCCTTCTCCTCTTAGTAGTTGGAGTCCTATCCAATTTGTGCTTTCCACGAGTTGAAGTTCCAGCATCTTCTGGTGTAAAGACTCTCTCATCATTATGGTGATCACCGAAGTCATTTGTATGGCCACCACCAGCATCACCATAGGCATTGCCACCACTGTTGTCACCATATGCATTGTAACCACTATTGTCACCACCTACATTGGCATCACCAGTGTCATCTTCATCCGACACCGTCACATCTTGAGCATTTGCAGTGCCATATTCCCCAGTAGCATATGTACCACCAAATACAATACATAGCTCGGGATATTGGGGAAATCCATCATTCCTGAATTTTGCCCACTCTACATTCTCCTACAATTTTGACAATAATGACATTTGATGTATATAATCATACATTTTAAAATTAATATACATAATGACATTAAAATGACCAAAAAGTTAAAAAAAAATATATATATATATATATACCTTGATGTGAGCTTCCCATATGCTTGGATCGTCAACAGTAACTATTTTATTGACATTATCCCAACCGAATCTAGACTGAGACATAAGTTTTTGAAAACTGCTATACTGTTTTCTCAGTTTGTTTACTTTGTTCCTCAGCTGGACCATGCTATATTGGCGTCGTGTTTGCCTAACGAATTCAGTCTGTATATTCCTCCAACCTGCTTTGTTGAAAGTATAAGAGGTCTGATTTCCCTTTTTGACCTCATCCACCATCAAGCCAATGAATATGTTGGTTACAGACTCGGTCCACTTTGCATTGAATGTCTGTCTCTCAGATGCCATTTAATCTTTGATCGGTTGAGCAACATATGAGTTATGAGTTAAATCAATAACATAATACTATATATGCCAAATATTAAATCATTCTCAAGAGATGCAAGCCAAGAAGACTAACTTGTGTAAAAGACATCATAAGTTGCATTTTAAGCTACAAGAAGTACATGGTACTATGACTAGCAATGATCAATTAAACAGAATGCTCAAAATAAAATACAGATCATTGTGAGAGACCTAAACAACTACTCTCATTTGCAATATTTTTGAGCTGTAAAATCCAAATGATTAGCCTGAACATTTCATTGTAATGCTATATATAGAATGCAACCATGAAATTCAACCAACACAATGCAACATTACCCTTCGTTCCTACCTTCTTACGATGCCGCGGTTGTCGCTGCGCCTCGACTTCGCCTGGTTCTCCCCCTTGGTGGTGAAATCGTCGTTGAACGCCCTTACCACGAGCTTCACTAGCCTGTGCAATCCACATCACCATGAGCAACAAAACAACAATCAAAGGAAACTCCAATCCAATCGATGAATTGAAATTCCCCAATTCCAAAACTGAATCAAGCAACCACATAACATCACTCATCACTCGAAGCCCCTACGGAATTGAATGATCCACCTGTTCAATAAATCGATCGAGCGTCGGTCCGTGCTCCTCGAGCGAGCTGGGAGAGCAGCTCAGCCGCTCTCCCAGCTGGCTCGAGCAGGAGGTGGGAGAGCCTTTGCCGCTCTCCTAGCTCGCCCGCTCTCCCAGCTGGCTCTCCCAACTCGAGCGAGCAAGAGCTCCTCGAGCCGGGAGAGCCTTTGCCACTCTCGGAGCTAGCTCAAGCGGCGAGCCGGGGAGAGCGGCGAGAGCACGCTCGAGTGAGAAAGCACCTCGCTCCCAAGCGAGAGCGGCGAGAGCCGGGAGAGCGGCCCGCCGCTGTCCCGGCTCGCTCGAGGAGAGCGGCGGAGCCGGGAGAGCGGCTCGCCGCTCTCCCGGCTCGCTCGAGGAGAGCGGCGGAGCGCTTTGCCGCTCTCCCACTCGGCTCGAGCATAGTGGCGAGGCGGGAGAGCCGCTCTCCCAGCTCGCTCGCGCGAGCGGCAAAGCGGGAGAGCCGCTGCGCCGCTCTCCCGGCTCGAGCGGAGCGGCGGAGCGCTCGCTCGAGTGGGAGAGCCTCCGCCGCTCTCCCGTTCGCTCGAGCAACTCAGCGACCGTCGGTCACCTAGATCTTGCAGATCGGGCGACCGACGCTCACTTGGGCGTCATTCTAGTCGCTCGAGCGGTAGAGCAGCCTCTCCGCCCGGCTCGAGCGACTAGAGCTGCTCCGCCGAGCGAACACGGCGGCTTTAGCTCGGCGGAGCAGCTCGAGCGAGCCGCCGTCGCCCGGATCTGCCGCAGATTTGGGCGAGCGACGCGCACTTGAGCCTCCACCGAGCTGTCGCCGAAGCCCTCGTTGATCGGAGAAGGAGGAGCACCGAAACGTACTGGATTCGGAAGCTTCAGCCGGTGTGTCGGTGGAGTGAGGAGTCGCCGGAGAGTTGGCCGAGTGGGAGGCGCCGAAGAGAAGGGAGACACGCCGGAAAGTTGCCGGAGACAGTCGATGCGTCGGCGTCGTTCTTCGCCGGAGAGTTGGCCGAGTGAGGAGTCGCCGGAGAGAAGGAGGACGAACGAAGGAGAAGGGGACGAACGAAGGAGAGCACGAACGAACGAAGTGTTCCCATTTTGTTTTTTTGTTCTTTTCATTTTTGTTCCTTTCGGGCGTCCAAGAAGTGTTTCTCAAGGCCAGAAACAAGAATTTGTTGTTTCTTTTTTTTGTTCCTATTTTGTTCCGGGAACAAAAAACAAAAAAAGAACATAAACGCAACCAAACGCGTTTCTGTTCTTTTTTTGTTCCCGGGAAAAAAAAACAAAAAAAATTATTCAGAAACAGAAATAAAGAGTGTTTCCATGCACACCCTAAGTCTCCACAAGAAGATACGCGGTCAGACAAAGCAAAATGCAAGAATATCAACATCACAAGATCAACTTATCATACCCTAAATTGTGAACCACTGACCATTACAAGTCTTAATGCATCCGAATCAATACGATCTCCGCCATCCGGCTCGACAAAACAACTCGAAGCACAATTCATATTTACGGACCCTCTAAACTTGACTCTATCGGGCGGGGTCGCTTAAAGAAGATTTTGCCGCCCAGATGTACTGCTAATGAACTCATTGGTTTGAGAACATCAAAATTTTTGCTGGCTCACTTAAATGCTAAATCGAAGAAAAACGATCACTTAAGTACAACGGCGAGAAATTCCGATCAAATTAATTACGTATCATTTATAATTAAATTTATAATATGACTTGGTAAATTTTTTAAAAACTCTAGTCCATATGACATTTCCACATGACATGCTTGTTACTAAAGTGATGCTTTTTCACAACAACTGACACTGAAATGATCATTTTAAACAAAATTTTATACCTAAATGATCACTTTAAATAAAACTTGGCACCCAAATGATCAATACTTGTGACGTTGTTTAAGGGTTATGTTATGAGAAATTAATAAAATATAGCCACATTGGATTTTCAATAACCCATATCGGAGTTGGCACTTAAATGATCGTTTAAAAAAAATAGTAACTAAGTGATTCGAAAAATACTTTTGGCATTAAAATGAACGCCGTGCACAACTCTTAATACTTCTAGTATACTTATCCCTCAGAATTCTACCTTGTTTTTCTAAGAAACCTTGTTTCATGATCCTTCCACCATTCATGAGTCGGCGTTGAATCTTCAACATCTAATAATCTACTAGTCCTACGATTGTCAAATCTAAGCTAGTGCTCAGGTATATCTAGTTGAAAGTGACACAGCAACTCTCTCAGTGTATAACGAGCAACCATTTTGATCAGTGCTCCATCATCGCTGTAAAACAACACGAGGAAAAAAGGATTTTTAATGGACGCACAACTACACCGACGACTCTATTTTGGTTGTTGTGCAAAAATCACGTGAAAGACGGTAAACAAGGCATATGTTGAATTGAGTTCGTACCAGCTTTTTGTACTTTCCCATCCCCTAATTGAGGCAACCTCTCTGAACACTCCGTAGCCTTCCTTAGTAGCATCCATGCCATTGGGATGTTCCCTACGTGACCAGAAGAAGGCATATTGCTCGTGCGAAGATCTTGTGAAAGCTAGTAAACAAGGCATGAGTTGAAGTAAGTTTGTACCTAGCATGATCATGGTCCCATCCTCTAATGTTGGCATCCACTGTGAGTGCTTGGTGGCCTTCCCTAGGGGCAACCATCCCAGGAAGACTTTTCTCCCGTGAATGGACGGTACGCCTGAATCTCCCTTCAAGGTTTCGCACATCGGAGGGGTTTACTCCGTAGAAAATGGGCAAGACAATGTGTCCCATTTTCTTCCTGCACTCGACCATTTTCGCGAGCTCGCGATAGCACCACTTGCTAGTTCCGTATTTTTCAGATAGGACCGTAATGTAGATTGTAGACCCTGTGATTGCAGTGAGCAGCTCGGAACGAAAGTCCTCACCAATGGGAATGCTGGTGTCGTCCTTGAAAACAGAAACTCCGATGTCCACAAGGTTGGTGTAGAGTTCTTTGACAAAGCCTTCGCGAGTATCGGTGCCTCTAAAGTTCAAGAATACGTTGTACTTGACAACCCGAGGACTTCTCAGTATACCTAGCCACAAGTATCTCTGAACAGTTTGGACCACCTCCTTCACTAGTTCTTCTTGGCACCTATCAAACGCCACAATTGGTGAAAAGGATGGTGAATTAGGGCAAAGGATCAAGATGGAAAGACATGAAAGGAAGAGAGAGGAAGACAAATACACGAAACAACCACCGGGAAAAACAATGGATGGACACAATCGCTTGTTTGATTAGTAAGAGTAAATTAACGCTATATTTGGTAGAGGTGATTAATCAGAAAAAAGGAGGAAGTATTAACAATGTACTTGGTACAAGTGATTAGAAAGGAAGAGAGGAGTCAAAAGATTAGAAGGAAAAGAAAAAGAGAGAGAGACGAAGGGATTACGTTATAATATCATTTGAATGCTAGTTAGAAGGAACGGAAAATAATATATTATGGTAATAAATTAGACTCCTAAATCCCTTCATATTTTGACAAATGCACATAAAACTGGCCGCACCCAATCTCTCTTGATCCTTCCCTTTCTTTCTTTTTTACTTATTCTCGTCCCTTCTATGCAAACAAGACACCCCCGTAAAATCCTTTGTCTTCCCTCTCAATCTCCTCTACCAAACATGTTAAACAGAAAAATTAAATGAAAAAGAGGCTAAAGAAATTAAGAACTCTAGTCCCAAATTCCCAAACAATACAATTACTAAAATTTAAGTTCATTCTATATCTTGCGAAACAAACAATGCATGTCAAATATTATGAGGAAAGATAGTAGATAGAAAGATTCGGGTGGCAATGAGGTCGGTACCAGTTAGTGACGATCCATCCTCGTAAGTAGCCCACTTCAAGTGCTCCCTGCAGTCCCTTGATGTCAGAATGGTGGGCCTTAACAGAATTCCATGCCCAGCGTCGCACGAACCTGGGATCCACTCCGTCGAAAATGGGCAAGACTGTCTGTAGTCCGCTTCTCTTACGCTCCATCATCTGGGCGAGCTCACGGAGGCACTGTTTGTTGGACAAGTAGTCGTTTGAGATGATGGGGATGCAGATTTTGGACTGCTGGACGGCCAAGTTGGGAAGTCGCGACGATGAGCCGACTGCCCGGCTTTTATCGCGCCCTTTTATGGAGACTCCGGCAGCTGCGAGGTTGGCATGGAGGCGGTAAGGCAAGGCCTCATGATTGAGGGAGGACTTGCGACCGGCAAGAATTGCACGTAAGAAATTGAGGGAGAACTTGGCTCCGGAGCCTTGTTCAAAGCTCAAAAACACGTCGTAACGTGTGGAGCCTTGTCCAACAGGACTAGGATGAGAAACACACAAAGGCGAAGCATCGTCCATTGATTTCTTTTGTATCCTGATAAATTCCATGACTTCTCAGCTGGCTTATATATTGTCCAAAAAGAAGAAACAAAGTCTCATGCCGACATAAAGATGGACCTTTTATTATGTTTATATACCGATGGTCATGACCTAACCCTTTCCAACTAGGGAATGAGAATTAGGTGTAGGGACATTTGTTTGTAAAATAGTCTAAGCAGGCCTCCTCAAAAGAGACGGCTTCAAGAGCGATGTTTAGTCAGTGGGCCATTCTCGATCCATTAATTACGAACTTGGTTCTCCCAAACCTATGCCTCACATGACATCAAATGTTCGATTTCAATCAATTAAGTCCATGCAAATTTTAACTAAGAAGTCGCTACTAACTTTTTTGAGATCAACTAAAAATCCAGTAAGATATGGAAGAATATCATGTTATTTACACAACCAAAGATTCTAAATTCGGGGACTTGATTAAAGGCTAATGCCCTCTCGGTACTTGATCACATGATAGTTAACACCATAGCAATCTATTAAAAAAAAAATCTGATATTCGCCCTAACTATACTAGAGCAAGAAAGTAACACTCAAATGCGCAATTAATTATAATGAGAAAAGAAAGCACATAAGCATCCTAATATCATCCCTACAAATAAAAATAAGACAACACAAAACAAAAAATTCCTTTGTAAAGCCCTAGAGGCTTGTCCAATTTTAGGTTTAAATTTCTAAGGATTTAAAAAAATTATTTTTATTTATTTTATTTACTTTCTGGTTTTTATTAAAAAGATTTATCTGAATTTTTAATTATTTTTTTATATTTAGAATTTTTCATAGTATATTTATTTATTTATTATTATTATTATTTGTGATATTAATATACAAGAAATTCGGACCAGGTCAAGGGACCCGACCCAACTTAACCGACCCGAAACCTATCGGATCTGGTTGGATTAAAAATGTTTATCCTGAAAGCCCACTCAGAAATAAGTAAACCAACCCAAGAATGCTTCTCTCTCTTTTTAAAAGAAAAAAAAAGAAAAAGAAAAAGAAAATTAGGCCCAAACTCTAAAAGAACTTAACCCATAACAAACAAACCCTTAGCCCACCATGCAAGCCAACCCTCAGCCCATTCCTCACTCTTTCTAGTTTTTTTACTTTTTCGGTTTTTCTCTTTTTCCTCTCTTTTTTATTTTCTTTTATTTCTTTTCTCTTTTTGTCTCTTTTCCTTTTCATCTTCTCCCATTGGCCTTGTTCTTCATCGAACATGAATGCCTGCAACTCGCTTTTGCAGAACCAAAAGTCCCGACGCCGGCACCATCGCTCCAGTTGTGTCGTTACCGGAATCCACGTCACCGCCTAAACACCTCTCTCTTCCAGTCATCCACTCCGACCAACAACACCCAACTCCGGCCAACAACACCTAACTCCGGCAACCGCGACAACAAAAGGAAATAACCATACCGAAGCTAACATTTTTTATTCCAGGTTTCCAGCAAACAAACAGTCACTAATACATTAAAATGGGAAGAAATGCTAACTAGGAAGCCCTTAAACCGCAGGACTCGCCGGTGAGGGGGAGCATTGCGATGAGGTTTTGCTTTTCCACCGACCCGAGAGACTGATGCATATCCCATGAAAATCGCAGGGAAACAAACAGAAAAAACGCCGTAAACGAGGGTTCCAAAGATCGATCCGGCTACTCGGGTTTCGGCACCTCACTTAAGCATTCCATCAAACGTTCGATACACGATTTAACAAACGTGTTCCACAGCGAAACTTATTGCAATCTTCGTGTCAGAGATGATGCATACAAGCCTAAATAGACATGTTTCGTGCCAGAACTGTCTTAGTTTCCGTTTGAAACTCAAAAGATCGAATACGGTGATACCATGCCTCACGGACAGAACAGAATACGGCTCGAGCGGGCTTACCTGGTTCGGGAACGGGGTGTTCGTCGCCAAACGATCGCCGGCGGAGCTTCGACTGACGGTGAGCAGCCTCCCTTTTCGTCTAGGGATTTCGTCCAATGGCCGAACGCTCAACACTCTGCCGTGAACAGCACGCTGGCCGGCGGTCGCGCAAAGGCTTCTCCAATGGCCGAACCACCTTCTGCTCTTTTTTCTCTCGATTGAGCAACTCTCGAATGGCCGGACTCTGTGTTCTTCTCTCTCTGCTCTCCCTCAAGGGAGTATCGTATCTATGTATGAAAGAAAAGAAAAAGGCCTCCACCCAGAGAGAACGAAGAACGAAGAAAAAGCCAAAAACCCCACTTTGAGCTCTCCCCTCTGGCTATCTTCAAGATCGGCTAGCTCATTCACCTCTCCCTTTCTTGGCCAGCAACCCCAAAAACCAGTGAACCCAGCCCCCAAGCTCTCTCCATTTTCTGGTATTTCTCTCGTGCGACCCACACCTTCGCTTACGCACTCCTCGCTCGAATCTTTTCTGCTATGCTTCTCGTTCATTCGCCCACCTCTCTTCTGACAACAGTGCATCATTCCCCAATAATCCTCCGTTGCTCAGGTCGTGGTGGCGTCAGCCTTCATGCGCACGCCACAGACGCGACTTTTTAGTGTATTATATGACAGTTCGTATAGAAAATAAGGCAAAATGCACGTCATTGCTACGCGTTAATTAAAGCTCTAAATTTATTTCTCGAAAAATTGTAGAAACAGACTTGAGCCGAATTTGCACGAATGGTGGGATACGGCGGGCTTTCAAATGCAAAGGCTTTGACAATATATGCCAATAGTGCTGCGATGAATTGAGCGCACTTGGTATTACTTTCAAATTTTCTCAAGTCCAGAAGAAAATTGCTATGGATGCTTTAACAAATTGGTCTTTCAGTAACCGTGAACATGGAGACAGGAAATAATAGCAATCTCCTCAAAACTGCATCAATGTAGATAGCTGTTTCAAAATTCGAACGACTACAAGTCAGGAAAGCATAGTATTGAGGCATTGCCAAATTGCTACGAGAAAACTACTTTAGTTTCGTGATGTTTCCGAATAACGTTGCAACGTTCAAAGGAGACTAAATCTCCACAAGAAGATACGCGGTCAGACAAAGCAATATACAAGAATATCGACATCACAAGATCAACTTATCATACGCTAAATTGTGAACACTGACCATTACAAGTCTTAATGCATCCGAATCAATACGATCTCCATCATCTGGGTCGACAAAACAACTCGAAGCACAATCCATATTTACAAACCCTCTAAACTTGACTCTATCAGGCAAGGTCGCTTGAAGAAGATTTTGCCACCAGCTGAACTGCTAATGAACTCATTGGTTTGAGAACTGTCAGAAAAATAGAAAGCTTGGAGTTTTGGGAGAATTGTATATTGCTTTTCTATATTCCTTTCAATTTGTAATTACAATCTATTTATAATACAGAGAGTCTAAAATAATAAAGGAATAAAAATATACACAACATCCCAAAGATGTACATAAAATATTCCCTATAATCAAAAAGTCAATTAAGATCAATCGACATCGGCAACGGTATCTTCAACACTCCCCCTCAAGCTTGGCGGTCTATACACATCGAAGACACCTAGCTTGTTTAATAGATACAAATGTTGCCTCGACATAAAGCCTTGGTAAAAAATGTCGCAGGTTGCTCGTTGTTCTTATCTCTTTTGTTCTAATCACCCCACTCTGGATCTTGTCTCGAATGAAGTGACAATCAACCTCTATATGTTTTGTCCTTTCATGACATACTGGGTTCATTGCAAGCTTAATTGTAGCATCATTATCACAAAATAGGACAGTGGGCTCTCTTATCTGTACACCAAGGTCTTGAAGGAGGCCTCTTATCCAGACTATCTCACAGCTAGTCTTCGCCATTGCTCGGTATTCTGCCTCAGCGGATGATAAAGATACGGTTGACTGTTTCTTTGTCTTCCATGAAATTAGAGAATCCCCTAATTTTATACAGAATCTTGTGACTGATCTTCTACTCATGGGACAAGTAGCATAATCTGTGTCACAATATGCTGTCATCTCCATATTGTTGTCTCGAGACAACAATATTCCCAATCCAGGATACCCTTTCAAGTATTTTATGACTTTCAATGCTGCATTCATGTGAGACTATTTCGGAGCATGCATAAAGCGGCTAAGAATCGAACCGCATAAGAAATGTCGCCCTGGTCATGGTCAAATAAATAAGTTTTCCAACAAGTCTTTGATAAGCGAAGGATCTTTAAGTAAGGGATCCTTGTTTATGGGTGACAACCCTTTGTCATATTCAGCTGTCGTTAATATGATATTCTGATCGATTGGAATAACAACCGACCTAGATCCTGACAAACCTGCTTCTGACACAATTTCTAAGACAAATTTCCGTTGGCTAAGACAAATGCCTTTATTTGACCGTGCAATTTCTATCCCAAGAAAGTATTTGGGAGAACCCAAATCCTTAATATGAAATTTAGAATGCAAATACTCCTTGAATCTCTCAATGGCAGGCGCATCGTTTCCCATAATGAGTATATCGTCAACATATATAAGTAAATAGATTGACGACATACCTTGTTTCCATGTGAATAAAGCATAGTCATGCTTAGATTGCTAGAATTTTGCAGTTGTAAGTGCACTGGTGAACTTGGCATACCATTGACGAGAAGCCTGTTTGAGTCCATATAGAGATTTCTGAAGACGGCACACACTCCCCTCCCCCTGTCTGCGAAATCCCGGTGGAATATCCATATAAATCTCTTCTTCAAGATCTCCATGTAAAAAAGCATTGTGACGTCCATTTGATGAAGGGGCCAGTCACGAATGGCATCAATGGAAAGAAAAGACCGTACGGTGACTTCTTTGGCAACTGGAGAGAAAGTTTCCATATAGTCAAAGCCTTCCTTCTGTGTGAATCCCTTCGCAACCAATCTGGCCTTGTAACGTTCAATGGATCCATCTGCTTTATATTTGATCTTGTATACCCATTTGCATCCTATGGGTTGACGATGGGGAGGTAGACGAACAATATCCCAAGTCTCATTTTCGATGAGAGCTTGTAACTCATCTTTCATAGCCTGTTGCCAACGAGGATCCTTGGTAGCCTCATCATAAGAGGAAGGTTCCTGCTGTGCAGAAATTCTACTAACACAGCATCTATGTTCAAGAGAGAGATTAGCAAAACTGACATAAGAGGAGATGGGGGTATTGTGTACCACGCCTTTTTGACGATGAACAAACGTAATCTGCTGTCCATGTTGGTGGTCAAACTGTGCGTCTTGATCGCTGAAGATTAGTTGGTTCAGATGGAACATCAGTTTGTGAGGCTGCAGAGACATCGTCCGCCGGAATATTGGCTTGCAAAAATTCAGGTCCTTCAGGTATACTTGATGAAGGAAGACTGGAAATTGCATTGTCCCCATCTGAACTGATAGGTGCATCGATACTTGAGGATGCTATAGGAGATATCATTTGTGGAAGCATCATCATTGATCCTTGTGGAGGATCGTCTTCATGCAGAAAGGGATGAGAAGATGTCAGGGGATCTTCATGCTGATATGATGGTAGCCTATCCTTGAAAGGGAAGACATCTTCATGAAATGTGACATCTCTGCTGACAAAGAATCTGCCAGTAGATGGATCAAGAACCAAATATCATTTTTGAAGGGTAGGATATCCCATAAATACGCAAGAAAGGGCATGAGGACCAAATTTGTCCCGAGGGCCCGTGGTAGAGACATAGCATAAGCATCAAAAAACACGAAGATGACGAATATCCAGATGTTTTCCAAACAATGACTCGAATGGAGTCTTTCCACTCAAAATTCGAGATGGCATTCTATTGATCGGGTATCTTCTTTGTGACCACATAGTCTCCCCAAAAAATTTCAGGAATTGAAGCTTGATACTTAAGAGCTCGAGCGACTTCTAACAAATGACAGTGTTTCCTTTCTACAATCCCATTTTGTTGAGGAGTATAAACACAGGAGCTTTCATGAAGAATGCCATTGGAAATGAACAATGAAGAACATTCATGATTAAAGAATTCTTGCGCATTGTCAGTACGAACCCGTTGTATGGATTTGTTAAACTGATTTTTGATCAGGACAATGAAATTTTTGAGATGTGAAAGAACTTGGGCTTTGGATTGCATAAGAAAAACCCAAGTTTCTCGAGTATGATTATCTACAATAGTAAGAAAGAAGCGTGACCCATCACGATGAGGGGTGTGATATGGGCCCCAAATGTCCATGTGCAATAGAGAGAAGGCTCTAGTAGCACGCGATGTACTTTGTGGAAAAGACATTCTAGACTGTTTAGCTAATGGGCATATAGGACACTTAGGATAAGGAAAAACGGCGTTGTGGCCTAGACGCTGATGAGATAAAAAAAAATATTTATTATGATTGGCATTACATAAGATGCTCTTATTGAATGAAAAATTCTTTGGAAATGCCGTCCAGAAATAAAGTCCCTCGAAATTCCTATCCGAGCCCATCAGTGTCCCAGTTAAAGGGGCCTGGAAGAGACAAGTGTCAAAATCGAAAATGACCTGACATAAATTGTCTTGACAAATCTTGGATACATAAATGAGATTGAACTGAAAATTCGGAATGAAGAGGACATTTTTTAGTGTGATGGAAGAGCTCAGTTTAACATCCCCAATTTTATCTACTGAAATATCACTACCATTTGGGAGGCGAACGGAAGTGTAATTTGAGGATTTTTCTAATTTAGAGAAGAACCGTTCATCACAGACTATATGGTCACTAGCACCTGAATCAATAATCCATGCGTTGCTCGAAATATTGCAGTTCAAACAATGAGAAATACCTGCATAGCTAGGCATTTTTTCTTGAATGCCCATTTGACTTAAGGTCCTCATGATTTGTTGGAGTTGGTCATTGCTGATGGGTTGATTCACCTTAGCATTTGCTGCTATAGAATTGCCAAAAGAAAATTCTCGTTCCTTCTTCTCCCCTGGTCTTCCATGCAATTTCCAACAATTTTCTTTGGTATGATAAGGTTTTTTGCAATAATCACAAAATTTACCTTTCCATTTGTTTGAACTATTTATGGTCGAAGACGTAGCCAAATTTGGGCCGCTGGATCGCTTTAAAACGGACACTGATGGTCCGTCCGATCGCAGTGCTGCAAGGGTGAAATTTGAGCCGTCCGATCGCGTAAAAGAACCTCCACCGTCGGATTTGAATATTGGATCTCGGCCATTCAATCTGCATGAGCTGCCCGAGCCGTCCGATCTCCCGAAATGATCCTGGCCGCCCATTTGAGACATATAAAAGCCTCATCTTCTTCCTCCCGAAACCCTAGCATCCCTGCCCTCTTCGAAAAACCTCCATGGCCGGATCTTGAGGACGCTAGCCGCTGCTCCGACGAAGCCTTGGCCGTGAGAACGATGCGCTCACCACTCTTCACATACTCGGACGACACCAGCCTCTGGGATTCTTCTTGAACCGCAAGCTGGTATATGCGGCCGAGCGGCGGGACCGGATCCATGGCCAAGATCTGGCTAGGAAACGGTAAGTAGGTTTCATTTAACACGAGTAGGAACCATGTAACCTTCTCCCGATCTCTCATGGCCCGGTATTGAGCCAAGGTCGCCTCGGGTCCCTCTAATTTCTCCTATGTCATGTCGATTTCATTCCATAAGGCAGAGAGTTTGTTGTAGATTGCTGAGATCGACAAATTTCCTTGCTTGAGATATGATAATGCTTGCATTAAGGTGAAAATTTTCGCTTTATCGAGCTTGCCATACATTTCCTTTAAATTCTCCCAAAATTTGTTTGCATCTTCGGTCGGTGGTACTCCGGCCGCGACCTCCGCCGTGAGGCAATTTCCAACCCAAGTCCGAACAAGTTGGTTGCACTTGCGCCATTGTCGTGCAAGCCGCTCGTCGGACGGTATCGGGATGGTGCCGTCCAAAAAACCGTCCTTGTCTTTGGTCACGAGCGCTCGTCGGAGCTCGCGAGACCACAAAGAGTAGTTCTCCGGTCCTGACAGCTGCTAGGAGATTAGGCGCAGCTCCGGTTCGTCGGCGGTCGCGGTGTACAGCGGGTCTCCAGGTTCCGGTCGATCGCCGAGACCTGCAAAAGGAAAAAAACCGGGTCCGTAGGTCGGGTAGGAATTGTTCGCCCCATGCCCAGGACCCAAACCATTCTGACCTGGGAAGGACCAGTTCGCCCTGTATCCAGGACCCGCTCTAGGTAAGTGCGATGAGCTTTCCTCTAGCCCACTAATCCTTCCGGGGTCGATTTGAGGTGAATTCTGTGTCGAACCTCCTTGATTTAGTTGGATTGATACAGGTACCCACTGAACGTATGGTCCTGTGAGGGGATTTCCAGGATTAAATCCTGTGTTGAGTGTGCGGCCCGCACGAGGCTGTTTGACTTTACGATGGATTCATCGTCGTTCGCGGGGATGACTTATGGATTTCCCTCAATCCCCACAGAAACGCCGGAAGTTGAATCCTCGTCTTTGACATGATTTCTCCCTAAGAAGGCGTTGCGGAAGCTAGGCCAAAGCGGGAGGCTCTGATACCATATCAGAAAAATAGAAAGCTTGGAGTTTTGGGAGAATTGTATATTGCTTTTCTAAATTCCTTTCAATATGTAATTACAATCTATTTATAATACAGAGAGTCTAAAATAATAAAGGAATAAAAATATACACAACATCCCAAAGATGTACATAAAATATTCCCTATAATCAAAAAGTCAATTAAGATCAATCGACATCGGCAACGGTATCTTCAACAAGAACATCAAATTTTTTGCTGGCTCACTTAAATGCTAAATCGGAGAAAACGATCAATTAAGTACCAACAGCGAAAAATTCCGACCAAATTAATTACGTATAATTTATAATTAAATTTATAGTATGACTTGGCAAATCTTTTAAAAACTCCAGTCCACATGGCATTTCCATGTGACATGCTTGGCACTAAAGTAATGCTTTTTCACAACAACTGGCATTAAAATGATGACTTTAGACAAAATTTGGCACTCAAATGATCATTTTAAATAAAACTTGGCACCCAAATGATCAATACTTACGACGTTGTTTAAGGGTTACATGCGTAGTATTGAGAAATTAATAAAATATAGCCATATTGGATTTTCGGTAACTCAGATTGAAGTTGGCACTTAAATGATCTTTTTTTTATTTATTTAAGTAGTACTTGAGTGATCCGAAAAATACTTTTGGCACTGAAATAAGTGTCGTACACAATTTTTAATACTTCTAGTGTACTTATCCTTCATAATTCTACCATGTTTTTCTAAGAAACCTTGTTTCATGATCCTTCCACCATTAAGGAGTCGGCATTGAATCTTCAACATCTAATAATCTACTAGTTCTACGATCGTCAAAGCTCAGGCCTATCTAGTTGAAAGTGACGCAGCAACTCTCTCAGTGTATAACGAACAACAATTTTGATCAGTGCTCCATCATTGCTGTCAAACAACACGAGGAAAAAAGGATTTTTAATGGATGCACTACTACACCGACAACTCTATTTTGGTTGTCGTGCGAAAATCACGTGAAAGACGGTAAACAAGGCATATGTTGAATTGAGTTCATACCAGCTTTTTTCACTTTGCCATCCCTTAAGTGAGGCAACCTCTCTGAACACTCCGTAGCCTTCCCTAGTGGCATCCATGCCACTGGGACGTTCCCTACGTGACTAGAAGAAGGCATATTGCTCGTGCGAAGATCTTGTGAAAGCTAGTAAACAAGGCATGAGTTGCAGTAAGTTTGTACCTGGCATCATCATGGTCCCATCCTCTAATGTTGGCATCCCCTGTGAGCGCTTGGTGGCCTTCCACGGAGACAATTCTCCCGTGATTGGATGGCACGCCCGAATATCCCTTTACAGTGTCGCACATAGGAGGGCTCTACTCCGTAGAAAATGGGGAAGACAATGTGTCCCATTTTCTCCTTGCACTCCAACATTTTCGCAAGCTCGCGACGGCACCACTTGCTGGTTCCGTATTCTTCATATAGGACCATAATGTAGATTGTATACCCTCTGATTGCAGTGAGCAGCTCAGAGCGGAAGTCCTCACCGATGGGAATGCTGGTGTTGTCTTTGTCTCCGATGTCCACAAGGTTGGTGTAGAGTTCTTTGACAAAGCCTTCGCGAGTATCGGTGCCTCTAAAGTTTAAGAATACCTTATACTTGACAACCCGAGGACATCTCAGTATACCTAGCCACAAGCGTCTCTGAATAGTTTGGATCACCTCCTTTGCTAGTTCTTCTTGGCACCTATCAAACACCACAATTAGTGAAAAGGATAGTGAATTAGGGCAAAGGATCGGGATGGAAAGACATGAAAGGAAGAGAGAGGAAGACATACGCGAAACAACCACCGGGAAAATTAATGGATTGACACAATCGCTTGTTTGATGGGAGAATTACCAAAAAAGTCCTAAACCTATTGCAATTGTGACAATTCAGTCCTAAACTTTTTTCTTTTTTGCCAATATAGTCCTAAACCTTTTACAATTGTGCCAATTCAATTCCTCCAGTCAAAATTGGCCGACCGGCATTGACGTAGACGCCGGCTGGCCAGCGAACGATTTTTTAATAATTTTTTTAATTTCTTTAATTTCTTTTTCTTTTCTTTTTCCTTCCTATCTTCTTCTTCTTCCTTTGCGCCGGCCGGCCATTGGCTAGGCTCGCCTTCGCCGGTGGCCGGCGGGGGTGAGCCTCGCCTAGCGACGGTGGCCGACGAGGCTGCCGTTGCCGATCGGGCGAGGCTCGACCTCACCATGGCCGGGCGAGGCCGAGCGTCGCCTTGGCTGGGTGATGTGAGTAGCCTTGTCATCGCTAGGCGAGGCCAAGCCTTGCCTTGGCTGGGCAACGGTGGCCTTGCCGTCGTTGGGCGAGGCTCACCTTCGCCGTGGCCGGTGGGGGCAAGCCTTGCCAATGGCCAACGAGGTTGACCTCGCCGGCCAGAGGAAGAAGAAGATAGAAAGAAATTTTTTTTTTAAAAAATCTAAAAAAATCTAAAAAATTATTAAAAGATGTTCGCCGGTGTCCACGTTAGCGCCCGGCTGGCCAATTTTGGTCGGATGGAGGATGGACTGAATTGGCATAATTGTAAAAGGTTTAGGATTAAATTGGCCAAAAAAAAAAATTGGACTAAATTAGCACAATTGCAATAGGTTTAGGACTTTTTTGGTAATTCTCCCATTGTTTGATTAATAAGAGTAAATTAATGCTATAATTGGTAGAGGTGATTAATAAGAAAAAAAGAAGAAGGTATTGACATTGTACTTGGTAGAACTGATTAGAAAGGCAGAGAGGAGAATCAAAAGATTAGAAGGAAAAAAGAAGAAGAAGAAGAGAGAGAGAGAGAGAGAGAGAAACGAAGGGATTACCTTATAATATCGTTTGAATGCTAGTTAGAAGGAATGGAAAATAATATATTATGGTAATAATTTAGACTCCTAAATCCCTTCATATTTTGACAAATGCACATAAAACTGGCCGCACCCAATCTCTCTCAATCCTTCCCTTTCTTTTTCTTCTTCTTTTATTTATTTATTCTCCTCCCTTTTATCCCAACAAGACACCCCTTGTAAAATCCTTTGTCTTCCTTCTCAATCTCCTCTACCAAACATGTTAAACAAAAAAATCAAATGAAAAGGAGGTTAGAGAAATTAAGAACTCTAGTCCCAAATTCCCAAACCATTCGATTACTAAAATTTAAGTTCATTCTATATCTTGCGAAACAAACAATGGGTGTCAAACATTATGAGGAAAGATAGTAGATAGAAAGATTCGGGTGGCAATGAGGTCGGTACCAGTCGGTGACGATCCATCCTCGTAAGTAGCCCACTTCAAGTGCTCCCTGCAGTCCCTCGATGTTAGAATGGTGGGGCCTTAACAGAATTCCATGCCCAGCGTCGCACGAACTTGGGATCCACTCCGTTGAAAATAGGCAAGACTATCTCGTAGTCCGCTTCTCTTACACTCCATCGTCTGGGCAACCTCGCGAAGGTACTGTTCGTTGGACAAGTAGTCAGGAAAATTGTCCAAAAAGTTCTAAACCTATCGTACTTTTGCCAATTTAGTTCTAAACCTTTTAACTTTGCCAATTGAGTCCTAAACCTTTTCACTTCTTGCCGATTCAGTCCATCCAGCTAATTTTGGCCGGAAAATGCTAACGTGAACGCCGACGGTGCCACGTAAGGCTGTCGGCGTTGACATGGATAATTTTTAAATAATATTTTAATATTTTTTGAATTATTATTTTTATATTTTTTTGCTGTTTTTCCCCCTTTTTTCTTTTCTTTTCTTTTCGTTATTATTATTTATTTATTTTTTGGCTTTCTTGGCCTTTGTTGGTGGCCAGCCACCAGCTGTGGCATCCCAAAATTCAAAACCAAGCCATGAGGTGTGTTAAAGTTCCTAATTAGGTGATAAAAATTTCCATGGCTTATGCTTTAACCATTAGTCTTTAATTAGATGATTTGTGCATATGATTGTGAAAATTTAAATTTGATAGATTAATAATTTATGCTTGGCCATGTACTTTATAAATTAAATTTCAATGAACAAAATGTCCCAAGACTTTGGCCAAGATGAAAATTGAAATTTAAAAATAATTATAGAAAGGAATTCAAAAAAAAAAAAAGAAGGGAAAATGGGGTTAATTTTTGAATGGGCCTTAAGCCCATTTGGCCTAAGCTTGATGGGCCAAGCTAGTCGGCCCAAGAGGGAGTTCGACCGGCCCATTAAGGCCCAAAGGAAGAGGTGGCCGGCCCATGATGCATGTAATAGGACAAGTGGCATGGAGGAGGTGAAGCATGGTGGACACTTGCCTTCCTCCACAATTACACTTGTCCTTCATGCAATCTAAGAAAGCATGCAATATAAAAGGGAAGAAGAGGAGAGAGAATGGCTGGTTAGCCATTCGGCTAAGTGAGGGAGAGAGAGAGAGAGAGAAATCGTGCGAGAGAGAGAGGAAGCCGAGAGGGAGAGAAAGGAGCCCGTTCGCCGCCGTCCGCTCATGCTGTTCGTGAGGTCTAGAGGCAAGTTGGGAATCCACTTTCTACTCTTGCACCAATGTTTTCGCATGAACTGTTTGGAGTCAGAAACTTGTTTGAGCTTGCATGTGTGTTTAGAGTCCGATTTTGGCTTCGATCTCTTCATGAAAGTTGTAGCTAACATCTTAAAATATAACATACTGAAATTTCGTGGAAAATTATGGAGATTTTAGGGGTCAAACTCTCATCCTACGGAGATGCTAGATCTGGAATATTTTCGTATGAACTGTTTGAGTCAGAATGTTGTGAGAGCTTGCATGCATGTTTAGAGTTCGATTTTGGCTGTGATATCTTCATGAGAGTTTTATCTAACATCTTGAACTACAACATAATGAAATTTCGTGGAAAATGATGGAGATATGAGGGGTTAAAGTTCTATTATACGGAGACCCTAGATCTGTGAAGTTTCCACTGACCTCTTGCTGGATTCTTGTTTGCATGTTAATTTCTATTGAATATTTGACTTTGATGTCTTCATGAAAGTTGTAGGTAACACCTTAAACTACAACATACTCAAATTTTAAGCGAAAATAACAAGTATAACTTGGTAAATCGGCTATATCTTGGAGACAATGATTCTGGTGAAGTATTCCGAGACACCCGAGACTTCATGGACTTAAATGGTGACCATACTTTGGTTATTTGACCTAGATCTCTTCATGAAACTTTTAAAGGACACCTTGGTACATAACATAATCAAATCTTAGAGGAAATGAAAGAGAATAGATGGGTGAAATCTTAATATTTCGGAGATGTGTATTCTGGACGACGCGGTAATGGTTCCAGAAGTTTCGTGGGGTTGTATAAATTAATATAAAAATAATTTGGCTTAGAGTTCTTCATGAAAAATGCACGAAAATGTGTTGGCTATCACCCTGTAAAATTTCGTAATTTTTGGAGGCCATATGAGTATTTTAATCGAATTTATTTGGAAACTGTGCAATTCTGGTCATTATCCGAATATCATGTGCTATTTTGTGGAAATTGTGAAATTATGTGAAATCCAATTTGGCCATGAATTTCGTATGAAATTTTCATCCTATTGATTTGTTTAGTGATTGTTTGAATATTATGATTTTGGGAAAATCATAGATATTAAATTTAATATTTATGAAAATAAATAAATATAATAATAAAATAATAAAATAATAATAAAATAAAAAGGGATTATTTTATTGGCCATGAATTCCATTGAATTTATTATGCATTGTTATATGACATTGGTGTATGTATGATCATAAATTGTGATGCATGTGTGAATCATATGCCATGTAATAATGAGATTAAAAGGATGGTGAATGTGGATAATGATAAGTGAGGAAGTGGTTGTGGTGGATGATGATGCTCGGTGGCCTAGTGGCGTAATTCCAGAGATTCCCCGGGAGTGTCGGGATGCCCGGTGGTATACGGTACATAATTCCAGGGTAGGCTTGGTGGTATGTCGGTACATAATTCCGGAAGCCCTGTCGGAGGTCTTTGCCCGAAGGGAATGCCTCGCGATGCTAGGATTTGGGTGCGAGATGCTCGGCTAGAAGGGTAAAGGCCGGATGTCCGGTTGTATTTTGGATACATGCCCGGAGGTTTCTCGTGATGCTAGTTGAGATGCGAGATGCCCGGAATGTGGGGGGCCGGATGCCCGGTTGTATCTTGGATACATGCCCGGAGGTTTTTCTCGCATGAGATGCGAGTGTAAAATATGAGATATAATTGATGAATCGAGGAAGGGTGATGTGGTGATCAAATTTAAAGATAAAGATGAAAATTAACTCATGGCATGATATGGCATGATATGCATGATGATATGCATGATGATGGAGATGATGATGTGATATGATATGATGATCACCCATGGTATGATATGCATGATGATATGCATGATGATGGAGATGATGATGTGATATGATATGATATGATGATCACCCATGGTATGATATGCATGATGATATGCATGATGATGGTGATGATATGTGATGTGATATGATGATCACCCATGGTATGATATGCATGATGATGATGATGATATGTGATGTGATATGATGATCACCCATGGTATGATATGCATGATGATATGCATGATGATATGCATGATGATGATATGTGATGTGATATGATGATCACCCATGGTATGATATGCATGATGATATGCATGATGATGATGATATGTGATGTGATATGATGATCACCCATGGTATGATATACATGATGATATGCATGATGATGATGATGATAATATGTGATGTGATGATGTCATGATAAGGATGACATGTATGATATAATGATGCCATGCTGATGATTATGATGATGACATATGATGATCTGATACGCATGATGATGCATGATAGTATTACGCATGGCTGCAAGGTAAGTTACGCCTACAATGCATGTATGATTTGTATGATGCATTAAGTGGTTATTGGATTCCTTTATCTGCTGAGTGGTTGTCTCACCTTTTGGGACCAACATTTCAGATTAGTAGAGGGTTTGAATGGTTGGATGTGACCGTGAGGAGGAGGATAGCAAGGGAAGGAGCTTTTGGACGCCGACACTAATCGATGAACTTAAAGTGTATGACTGTTTGAGGAAACATCGGTCATCTTTTGGAGTGTAGCCAAATATAGAAGACTATGGCATTTTGATGTACCGATGAATGATGTCCATCTAATTTAAGTAAATAAAAAGTGTATGGCCTTTACCTATAAATGTTTAGTAGGTGTGCATTGTTTTTTTAATATAAGGAAGGGAGTTGTTGGATGTGCTTCCGCATATAAATTGCACAAGGGACCGATCGAAAAAAAAAAAATGTAAACCCCTAAGTTGTATGGACCCGCTGCAATTGAAATTGTATCAGAGTAACATGTTAATAGGGCAAGTGAAAGGTAGAGCGAACTGTGGGCGACTCTAATGGATCAGGGGCCGTCGAGGGGTGCCACACCAGCCACAAGCGATGGCCGGCCATCAGCCACAGCCAGCCAGTCGGCCTCGCCCGCCACAGCTCGCCGAGGCTCGTCCTCACCCAGTCGAGCATCGGCCTCACCTAGATTAGATCGGCGAGGCGGCCCTCGCCCTTGGCGGGCGACAGCGACAACTTGTGAGAATCTGTCCGTATGTCTCCGATTGTTCCTGGCTCTCCTTTTCCTCGTCGTCTTCTTCTTCTCCTCATTGTTCGCGATTGGCGTCGTTGCAAGTCGTCGTTGTCGCCAACAAGGGACAAGGGCCAGCCTTGCCAGATCTGGTCTGGGTGAGGCCGACGCTCAACCGGGTGAGGGCGAGCCCTGACGAGGCCGGCTCTCGCCTAGGCCAAGGCGGCCTCACCCGGAGTCGCTGTTGCCCGACCAACGCCTTGCAAGGCCGCCCTGGCTTGGGCGAGGGCTCCCCTCGCCGAGGCTCGTCCTCGCCCAATCGGGCCTCACCTGTGGCGGGCAAGGCCAGCTGTCACTAGTAGCCGGTGGCTAGTGGTTGGTGGCCGACCACCGAAAAAAAGGCCAAGAAAGCCAAAAAATAATAATAATAATAATAATAATAATAATAATAATAATAATAATAATAATAATAATAATAATTCAAAAAAATTCAAATATTATTAAAATTTGTCCACATTAGCGCCGACAGTCCTACATGGCACCGCCAGCGTCCACGTCGGCATTTTCCGGCCAAAATTGACCGGATGGACTGAATCGGTAAGAAGTGAAAATGTTTAGGAATCAATTGGCAAAGTTAAAAGGTTTAGAACTAAATTGGCAAAAGTGCAATAGGTTTAGAACTCTTTGGACAATTTTCCCCAAGTAGTCATTAGAGATGATGGGGATGCAGATCTCGGATTGCCAGGCAGCCAGGTCAGGAAGTTGTGATGATGAGCCGAGCGCATTGCGCCCTTTTACAAAGACTCCGGCGGCCGCAAGGTTGGCATGGAAACGGTCGGGCAATGCCTCGTGATCAAGGGAGGACTTGGGAGCGGCAAGGATTGCACAGAAGATATTGAGGGAGGACTCAGCCTTGGAGCCTCGTGCAAAGCTCAAAAACACGTCGGAACATGTGGAGCCTCGTCCAACAAGACCGGCATGAGAAACACATAAAGGCGGAGCATCGTCCATTGATTTCTTCTGTACATTGATAAATTCCACGGCTTCTCAGCTGCCTATATATTGGCCAAAAAGAAGAAACAAAGCCTCACGCAGAAATAAAGATGGACCTTTTATTTTGTTCATATACCAGGTTATCTCGTTATACCTTAGCATGGACGGGTTATAGAATTCTTCAGTAATGACATCCTGGAAATAAAATCTGAGAATCGACATGGCAATTTGAGGCTTCAAGACCTTAGATTCAGTCCCTATTGGATCGGTTTCAAATTCCTAAGCTATGTTTACTTGTAAACAGTACCACGAGTGAAGTCACAACTTAAGCTGATGAAGCCGAACCCAACGTAAGTGAAGATTTAGCATAATCTTCCATCAAGCGCCCTGCAGCCTATGAAGAAGCATTTGGAATTTGAAAACTGCTCCTAAAAATCAGAATTATTGTATGGTCCCTATAATAAAATGCTTTACACACCAAGGAAAATCTCTATCCAAGGAAAATCGTACCTATCCTGTTCTATGCTCAAAGCAATGAAGAAGTCTTAAAGATAATCGAACACCTTTTCCTCTTATGCCCATGGAGAAACAGAGTTTGATCACATCCACAGCTTACAAATACTCATGTTTGAATAATTAAATATTAAATCATGCATTCATTCATTAGCTTATTTTTAAAATAGTTTGTAGAAGTTCCAATAGTTTGCAAAAGTTCCATAAGACTTTACAAAATATTTCATCACAAGTTAACAGTAATCTCACAAAATCTTACGACACACATTTCATCACAAGGATTATCATGAATCGAAACTTTTTTGGTTAGCAGATTTGATAGAATGCCAGGACATCTTACTTGATATGGAAGTCGTAGCCTCGGTCCTTTGGCAGATAGGAAAGGCACGGAACCATTTCAGATTTAGAAATCAACACCCAGATCTGAAGGATTTCAAGATGACGAGGAACGCAGGATGCAGATCTGAGGAAGTAAGGAAGCGAAGCTTAAGGAGAGTGTCTTCTTCTTTTTTTTAAGGAGAGTGTCTTTTTGAGAGGTGACCTCTAGTACAGGGACGAGACAAAAGGAGGGAGAGAGTTTGTGTGGCGTCTCGGAGGGGACGGAGGTCAATGTGATCGGAGTGGCGGGGGCGATCCCAATCCGGTCGCTTGGATTTGACGGGGGAGGAGTCCAAGAAATTTCAGAAATTGGATGGGCATATTTCCGGCGCCTCGTTGATAATCTTGTTTCATATGGAATCGATGGACACGAATGTGGTAGAGATTGGAGCTCCTCGAATTTAAAGTCCAATTTGTTCCTTCGACTAAGAAAATATGTCAATTGCTGATGGAAACTCTTCAAAAGTTAGATCCTGAAATTTGTTGCAAGTCATGCGCATGTTAAAATTGGCACTTTGTGACAGAAAGTTAAGGGACTAAGAACTTTGGAATGAGGACATGAATTTAGGACGAGATTCCCGAGCTAAGCAGTGGAGCTTGGTGTCAAATTTGAATTGATCCTTCAAACCTGTTCAAGCTAAAAGATACATATAATTGATCCAACTACGCGCACCAAGGCGATGGTGGCGGACCTGAGACCCACTCATTTTGTTATTCGAGCCTAGACAGGGGTTTGCCCGTCGGTCAACAAGGTCGAAAGAGACCCGTTTTCTCTCTCTTTTTTCTCCTTTAAATTGAAATTTTGAGAGAGAGTTCAACGTGAATGCGAGGAAAAGCAGGATGACAGAAGCATGCCAACGACGCGTGTGGGATGTCGTAGTCATTGGATTTTAAAGATTGTGGGCGTGTGTGCGCGTCTCTCTCTCCAATCACCCAGCTTTGCAAAATCTTGTTTTATTTGGTGTTCTTGCAAGCTGGAGAATCACTAGCACATTAGGGCCTACACAACGTGGTAATCCTTCAAAACCCAACCAGCTCCTACCTGATTTGTTGTCTACCGATGCTCGGGTATCTTAACATAGATATCGATGGAGCTTACTCGCTGGGAAAGGAAGAAGGAGTAGCTTGAGGGTGTCGGGATCACCGAGGAAGGCTTGTTGATGGATTCTTTCTGTCTGTGCGGCTTCCTCCGTCTAAGTAGGAAACGCATGCCTTGTTAATAACCCTAAATTTTCCGCTTCAGCGGAAGAAAGAAAAGGAGAATCCAATGTCGGAATCATATAATCTTTTGTCCAAATATGTTGCTCTGTTGGTTTGCTTTCCATGTATTCGGATCGAGCACTGTAGAGGGCAGGCCAATTTTGATTGCGGACCCAACCGCTAAAGCCCACGGACACAATTCTCTACTTATAGATTGGGTTGTTTGGCATCCTCAAACTCTTTTGGACCTTTTGTTCACCGACGCTCATTTGATGGGCCATTTTGATTTTTCTAGCTGAATGAAATACACCTTTATTTTGACCAAAGAAAAAGTTGGGAGTTGATTCACCCGACCCTATTCATGATTAATTGATGCTACAAGTGAGGTCACAATCTCAATCTCAAACCGACCCACCTCAGCAGCAATTGATCACGGTTGATTCACGACCTTGAATGTGAGTTGATGTCTTGATCTTATTCACAATCCATACAAGTATATTCCCTGCACATAAACCAATGAAGCAGAGAGTCGATTCATTCCGACCCCGTCCAATTGTAATTGGTACTACAAGTGAGGTCACAAACCTCAATCTCAGATTGAACCACCTTGGCCGCAATTGATCACGGCTAAGATCTGCGACCCCAAATGCGAACTGAGGTTGTGATCGTATCGCTCAGCCCGGTCCATGCATAAAACAACTCAGCATCGCATCATTACCTCCACCAATTCACCCTCTCACCGGTAGAGCAAGGAGAGAGGACTTACGCGTGGACGAGAGACGCGAAGCGAAGCACCAGTCCGCACGCTGTCCAGTTTTCACAGAGCAAGCTCGAGCAAGCAAAATGGAGAGATATCGACTTCACCAATTTTCAGACATATGCATAGGGTTTTCATGAAAAAAAAAATTCCATGGAAGGTTAAGGCTGAAGCGATCGTTGGATTTGTTTAATTTATACTGTGGATTGAATGCTGCTTATACTATTCATTTATCGAGTCAAAGTAACCAGCAACTACATGTTGCGTAGTCTTTACCTTGATCAGTATTACAAAGCAAACCTACTCCTAACATTCCTCTTCTAAATTTCAGAGAGGAAATTCTTGGAAGCTGAAATTCTGCGATTGTGAGTCCTCCATTTATCAAGATAAATAGACGAATTTTTTTATCAAGTTCCCAAGAAAATCGTTAAATTAAAAACGAGATGGATAACTTTAGAGTCTCCAGTCTTCCCTAACTGTGAAACTGAGATAAGCTACGTTCACAGCCTACATAAACTGCATCAATCCAGATAGCTGCTTCCAAAATTCGAACAACTACAGAAAAGGAAAATCTAATATCGAGGCATTGCCAGATTCGTGAGAAGAAAATACTTTAGTTTTCTGAAGAACGCGCAATGAGTTTTGTAAAGTCAAGTTGTGCAAGAAGGCTGCAGTCAACAGGATATCAACTTAGTACACTAAATTGATTAGCAAGAACTTACATACTACTAGCTGTTTTTCGGTCTTCATACATACTAATCAATACAAGCACTCTCTCTAAGAGACCGACTCTTCAACTTGTGGCTCAACAAAACTACTCGAAATACCCCTCTAAACTTGACCCCATCAGGCAATGTCGCCTGCAGATTTTTCGACCAGCTGAACCACTAAAGGACTGATTGAATGAGAACATCTGAATTTGTATCTTCTCCTAGGAATCCTATTTTCACTATCCTTCCACCATTAATTAACTGCTAAGACAAGCATTCATGTGTAGGCGTTGAATCATTCACTATCTGATAATCTAATTTGCATGCCCATGATCATCAATTCTGACCAAGTGCTCAGGTACATCAAGTTGAAAGTGATGCCGCAACTGTCTCAAAACACCTCGAACAACTACTTCTATCAGTTCCCCATCAGACCTGTCAAACAACACAAGAAAGAAGGAGATTCAAGGATGTATACCAACGATTCTATTTCAGTTGTCGTGTGGAGATCTCGTGAAAGAAAGTAAACAAGGCATACGTTGAAGTGAGTTTGTACCCGGTATAATGATAATGCGATTCTTTGAGGTTGCAGACATTTTTTAGCGCTCGCAGGTGTTCCATAAAGGCCTCCCCGCCACGAAAACCCTTCTCACATGAATGGTAGGCATCCCTGAAATTCCCCAAATTCAGTTCCTTTAGGCGTCGCAGGATGGAGGGATCCACTTTGTAGAAAATGGGCAGGACTATGTGTCCCATGCTTTCCTTGCACTCCATCATTTTGGCAAGCTCGTGAAGACACCACTTGCTGAAACAGTAACTTCGAGAGATGACAGTAATATAGATTGTAGACCCCGTGATCGCGCTGAGAAGCTGTGAGCTGAACTCCTCACCAATGGGAAGGTCGGTGTTGTCTTTGAAAACAGAAACTCCAGCATCCAAGAGGTTGGTGTAAAGTTGATAGGTGAAGCCCTGATGAGTATCGGCACCTCTAAAGTTCAAGAATACATTGTATTGGGCAATTTGAGGACTTTTCGGTAAATCTGGTTGTAAGCATCCCAGGATAGTTTGGACCACTATCTTAACTAGCTCTTCTTCACGCCTATCAAACCACAATCCGTGAAAAGGATGCAAATTTCGTACAAGATCAGGATCGAATGAGATGAAATGAAGATAAATAAGTGAAACAACCATTGAAGAAAAGAGTGGATGGACACTTTCATTTATTTGAATAAGAAGTATGAATTAACACTGTATTTGATAGAGGAGACTAGAAAGGAAAAGAAAAGATTCAAACGATTATAAGAGAAAAAAGGATAAAGGAATGAAGGAATCAACTTTTTATGTTGTTTGGATGCTAGATAGAGAAATGAATGAAAAATAACGCAGTAGGACTATTATCCCTCTAAATTCTCCATAATTGAACGGATATGGAGGAATTTTAAATATATAAAGTCGGCTACACCATGTCCATCTTGATCCTTTTTTGTCTTTTTTCTCGTCTCTTTCATTTTTATCCAAACAAGAGAGCCGTTTGAAACCCTCTCTTCCCTGTCGATCTTATCTACCAAACATGATGAAAAAGGAAAGAGAGACAAAATCGTGGAAAGAAATCAATTTAATAAGAGTCTAAAAAGATTAGGAGTCCTAGTCTCTGTTGCGCAGGGTTCATATTCTCGCCGACATAATGGCACGAGGGTTCCATTCACCGGTGAGTGGAGTGGATGGGGTCCAAGGGCCACCCCAGTAGGTATTACGGGGCAGCACCCCAAAGCCGCTTTAAGACTTTTATGGTTTAAAATAATATTTATTAATAGTTTGGAGTTTAACCTTTGAATAGTTATTAAGGATGTGTTTAATAATATTTATGTTTAAAAATTATTCTAGGGAATAGAAATAAAAAAAAAAAAAATTATTTTTGTTAGGAAAACAATTTTTGAACATAATAACGCGTTTTGGTAAACATGAAAAGAACGTAAACACGCGTTTGCAGAACTTGTACAAATTTTCGCCCCCATGGCCATCCTTTCAACATGGAAGGGGGAGGTGAGGGGTTCAAATCCCCACATTCTCAGGGAGGGATAAGGTGGGGATGCGTAAGTTTCAAGAATAAGTTTCAACTCCCACGTCCTGCAAGAGGCAGGGCAAAAGTCTGAAAGTGAGTGTAAAATAGGAATAAAGTAGGACGGCAAAAAAAAAAAAAAAAAAAACTTGTACAAATTTTTTTGTTTTGTTTTTTAATTTTTTAATTTTTTAATTTTTTAATTTTTATTTTTTATTTTCTTTTTCTTCCTTTTGGCCGATCACCGGCAATCGCCAATGAGGGCTAGCGGCCTGGTCTTGGTTGGGCGAGCTCAAGCTCGCCCAAATCCAGCGAGACCAACAAAAAGAAGAGAGAAAATTTGTTTCTTGGAAGTATTTTAAAGAAAAGTTTTTCTTTGTTTTGTTTGTTCCAAATTTTTTTGTTAAAACAAAAAAAAAACATAAATTGTGTTTATGACCAAAAAGAAAGAACACAAATAAACACCAAAAAAAAAAAAAAAAAAAAAGCCCCTAAGTATATATAATCTTTTTCTCTTATAATTGAGAATGAAACAGAGAAATACAAGATGCTAATTATATTAGAAATATTTGCTAGATATAGTCTTAATTTAAGGTTAAATCAAGATAAAATCTTGCGTTTCAAATTCTCTTTCTCACTTTTTAATTTATATTCCCTTGTAATTGTGCACCAAATCCTAATAATTTCAAATCCAAGACCATCCTGACTTTTGATTACCAAAATATATGCTCGAGAACTAAGAAAAGATATGCTTCCATTTTCATTCTTGCCAACCAAACAGGACTTCCCAAACATCATTGGAGAAAGAAAGTAGATGAGATTCGAGTGGAGATTGAGGTTGGTACCCATCAGTGACCTTCCATCCATGTAGCATGCTCACTTCTTTAAGTGCTCTCTGCACTCCCTCTGCGTCCTCTGCGTCACGCGAATGGAAAGACTTTCCAAAACTCCCTCTCAGGTATCGCACGTCTGAGGGCTCCACTCCGTTGAAAATGGGAAAGACCTTCTGTCGTGCGCTTTTCTTACCCTCCATCATCTGGACGAGCCCGCAGAGGCACCGTTCACTGGACGCGTAGTCCTCCGAGAGGATCGGCATGGAGATCTTGGACCGCTGGGCTGAGTCAGGAAGTTGGGATGGTGAGCCGACCGCCTGGCTTTCGTCAGGTCCGCAAACGGAGACTCCGGCAGCAGTGAGGCTGGCATGGAGACGACCGCCGAAGGACTCACGAGCGGCGTTGGAGCCTCTTGGAAAGCTCAAAAACACATCATAACGTGTGGAGTCGCTTCCAGCAGGACCTACATGAGAACCACGTAAAGCCAGAGCATCATCCATTGATTTCTTCTTTTTCTCTGATCGATTTTGCCCCTTCTCTCTTCTCTCCGTTTCTTTCAACAGGGCCGGCCACTTTGGTCCTTGAGACCTTGTCAACGCAAAGATCCCAGACCAAGTTGCGTGGTGGCACTAGCTTTAAACCTTGGCAACACGTTTCAATCTTAAACCTTTTCATTTCATCCATTTATCTACTACCTTGTCTCATAAGTCAGTGTCACGACCAATCATCAAGGCCAGACTGCCCAACTGCCCCCAACCAGTCTACCACCTTGACTGGAAGCTTTGCGAACCTGATAAAGCTGGAAGAGTATGAAACAGACTCGAGAAAAGGAGTGAATCAAACTTTTGTCTTTGTTGACTGCCGTGAACATCGTATCCGAAGCAAACGTGCAGAACGCGCATCACTTGCAAATGGATAAAAGTTCAATGTGCTCTGTTTCTGTGTGGATGACCCAAAATGCACTTTACTTCAGAATAAAGTGGCTACGCTGTACAATTGCATGTGTTTTTTCAGTTTATGCTTTGAGAAAAATCCCCTCACGTTAGCTGGGGCGAGTGACACTGAGTACCTTTAGGCCCTCGCTTGAGGCCGGCAAGGGTTGCCGGCACCTCTGGCAATGGGCAGCAGCGGCCACCAATGAGTCGCTGCCCTTTCATTTTTTTTTTTTTTTTTCCTTTTTTTCTGTCTTGTTTTTAAAATTATTTTAGCTTTTGGTAGTTTTTTAACATTCTCTAGATGTGATTTAAAGGAAAAAAAAAAAAAAAAAAAATGCGACCTAGGAAAAAAATTAATTAAAATGGTTATGTTAGCATTTTTCGTTAAACAAATTAACGACGTTAACAAAATGACTTAATTACGCCAATTTGATAAGTTTTAAGACTGTTATGCACATATCCCTAAAATTATTGACCAGTCTTGATTTGTTTCATCCTCATCTAGAGTTTTGATAGTTTAGAAATATTACCATTTAGAATATTCAACAATGTAATAAAACGAAAACATTTATACACTAATTCAAAGTAAATTCAAGATTTGGAAAATATTTTTAAAAAAAATGATCACTTATATCACTTTAAAAATGAATGAATGAAAAAAATTTCCATTATACTATAAAAAGAAAAGATAAGTGTACTAGAAGTCCTAAAATTTGTCACTTCTAAAATTGTAATTAAGTCCTACAATTTATCACAAAAATGTAATTGAGTCCTAGAATTTTTAAAATATGCAATCAAGTCTTAAAAGTTGAATTTTTCTTTTATGAACATCATGTTCTTACTTCTTACCAAAAAAAAAAAAAAAAAAAAAAAACATCATGTTCTTACTTGGGAATTTCTTATTATATATTTTGAAGGCACACAAAGCGCTATTAACACTGAATTTTTGTCAACCTTTTAGTTTGTGTTCATTTTACAAAAATATAAAAATAAGTAAAAAGATAAAAAAAAAAAAAAAGATAAATATAAATGAAATGAATGAATAAAAAATGAATGAAAATGATATTAAAAAATGAAATGAAGTCGAGCGGGCCGGCATGTCCGGCCCACTTAGCAAAATTTTTAGCCCCTAAGCCCCTCCCTCTATTAGTCCAGCCCAATTTTAATTCCTCGAGCCCATCTTTTGCTTTTGCTTTTAGCCCATCCCTTTATGTTTTCATGGCCCAATAGAACTAAACGAGAGGAAAACACAGACGCGATTTACTCTCCCTCTTCGTTTCTCTTCGTTTTCTCGCTTAACCTCCATCTTCTTTCCTCCTTCTCCTTCCGCCGTCAGTCGCCGCCGCCGCCGCCGTCAGTCGCCGCCGCCGCCGCCGCCGCCGCCGCCGTCTTCGCCGTCCGCGGAAAGTAGAGGGAGCGGCGGGGAGAGAGAGAGAATTTTCCGGAAAGGGGGCGATCGAATTCGCTCGCGGAAAGCGATTGCGCTTTGATTGGGCGGATCTGCGGATCTAAGCGACCCTCGACCAGTCGCCCCCACGTGCTCTGTCGCCGTTCCCCGGTCTTTTAGATCTCCGTCGCTGTCGTCCGGCGCGGTTCGGCCGCAAACCTAAACTCTGCTGTGAGTTGCTATCCTTCGCTCTATCCTCCCCCCTTCCCCTTTCTTTTGGGTTCTCGTTCTGGTCTCGTGTCGTCGCGAAATTCGAGCGATCGGTGTCCTTGGAGCGGTCGTTTTCCTGTTCTTTGTCTAGGTGCTGATCTTACAGTGGTCTGGTTGCTGAATTTTTTTTTTTGGTGGGCCGCCGCCGAATTGCTGTGGCTCGAGGGTTAGAATGTGGACAGTTGGATTTGACCCGATCAGTTGTAGATGGGTTTCGGTTGGGTGTTTCGTTAACTCTTATGATGTGAGTCTCTCTGTTTCATGGGGGCTTTTCGTGGGTTCTCTTCGTTTGAGCTGCAGTAGTTATTGGTTATGGATTTCGTGCAAGTGAAGAAGGCAATGAGGGAAAGAGGAATAAAAAAGGTCCCTGCCTGTAGTTGGGTTGAGATTAGACATAGAACTCATGACTTTCTGGCGAATGATAATTTGCATCCCCAAATAAAGGAGATCAGGAGAAAAATTGCCACATTGGCAGAAGAGATGGTGAAAGAAGGATACAAACCTGACACAAGTTGTGCCCTTCACAATGTTGATGAGGAAGTTAAGATTGAATCTCTTAAATATCATAGTGAAAGATTAGCAATTGCATTTGCACTTATTAGCACACCTAAGGGATCACCTATCCTTATAATGAAGAATTTGAGAGCCTGTACAGACTGTCATGCTGCAATCAAGGTGATATCAAGGATTGTTCAAAGGGAAATTACAGTTCGAGATTCAAACAGGTTTCATCACTTTAGAGATGGAATTTGTTCTTGTGGTGATTTTTTTTTTTTTTTGGTAAAGTAAGAAATCTTGTGGTGATTATTGGTAGGTTTTGCATGGAAAATTCACTGCAATGGATGACGAGGTCACAAAAACGAGTTCTTGGGTTTAGTCGGGGCTAGATGACTGTAATCCAGTGTTGCTTAAGATCGAGCAGCTGATTTGAGTCGATCAATAGAAGCTACTATTCTGGAGTTTATGATGACAATTACTGCACTAGAGGGCACAAAGTCTAAAGGTATGGGGATTCATAGGAATATATCTTGTAAAATAACACAGAAAATAGCAATTATGTCTATATGATTCATATTGTTTTTACCTATTAAAGAGAGAATGTTTATTTAGTCTGTTGGTTGTTTAAATAGGGGTGGGTGAAAGGTACAAGATATTTCAATGGGATAATCCTTCTTTAACCGTTCATGATTCATGATTTGAAATCTGCTTTTTCCTTTCCATAAAGTACAGATACTTTGGTTGGGATTGTTTTGCCTGAATTATGAGCAAGAACAGTTAGTTTATCTCGTATGATCCACTTGCAAGGTGTGATTATTTTTCATTTTGATTACCTTGGCAGAAACCTTTCTCAATTGGTTAAACAATGAATGGGTCTCGGACAAATTCAGGATTATAGCCACCATTTGACAATTATATTTTGTCGGCTCTCCTACTGGTATCTAAAAAAAAAAAAAAAAAAACATAAGAATAAGTTTTTCCAAAGTTAATTAAATATGAAAATATTTTATTAATATGGATCGGGTCGGGTATTGGTTGGGTCGGAAAATTTACATTATAAATAAACGCCATAAATGGGTTAATGGGCGATTTGGGTCGGACCATTAATGACCCGACCCAAACCCAACCCAACCGTTTAATAGCTTTAATTCTTGGATGCGAATTTCTTATTATATGTGCAATCGTCCATTTTGAAGGCACATAAAGCGCTGTCGACACTCAGAATTTTTGTCAACCTTTTGGTTATCTATTCATTTTACAAAAATATAAATATAAATAAATAAAAAAAAAAATGCAAAAAAATGAAATGAATTAAAAAAATTGAATGAAAATGATATAAAAAAAATGAAATGAAGTCGAACGGGACGGCATTTCCGGCCCACTTAGCAAAATTTTAGCCCCCTAAGCCCCTCCCTTAATTGGTCGAGCCCATTTTTAATTCCTTGAGCCCATCATTTGCTTTTTCTCTTAGCCCATCCCTTTTATGTTTTCATGGTCCAATAGAACTAAGCAAAAAGGAAGCCCAGGCCCCATTCGCTCTCCTTCTCTCACACGGCTGCTCACGTCTGTGAGCGTGCCTGTGAGGGAACCGCGACTGACGAGGGTGAATCCGAGAGAGCCTCGCTGGTTTGGAGGCGCTGGATGAGGAAGTCGTCGGCCATGGCAGAGCTCGACTGAAGAGAGAAACCGGAGAAAAGAAAGAAGGAAAGAGAGAAAGAACGAAGGAAAAAAGATGGAGAGCGTCGGCCATGACAAAGCTTGGCTGAAGAGAGAAACCAGGATTTGTGTCCACCCACAATCGAACCAAGATATGAGGAGAGTGAAGCCGTCCGAAGCGGATTCGTGAGTTGTCGTTTCAGTCGAAGGGAGAATCCTCGGGATTTCATTGATCTCGGTCAGTTCAAGTTCAAAAAATCAGTCTCGCTGAGGTAAGAACATGTCCTCTATTTCGGTCCTACACATGACCTGTTTGATGTTTGTCTAGATGTCCTCAATGTCGATTGTTTCCTGTTACTGGCCAATCCGTGAGCATTTTAGTATATGAGTCTTGGGTTGTTAAATGATGCAGGTGTTATTATAATCCAATCTCGGTTTTCGTTAATCAACATTAGCTTTTGATTATCCCTCTGCTTCAATTTATAATAATCTGAACAATAGAAGTTAGTCTCTGTTATAGATAATTTTTTGTGCGTCCGAACACGTCATGGAATTGATTGTATGGTCATGATCTCCTGCCTTATTCTCAATCACTTTTGGAGCACAATCTAAACCTATGTGACATGGATTGGATGTTGTGCCTTTCTTATTCATTCGCATTGGGTTCTGTGATGTGTTGATCACATATGTTGATGATTGGAGTCAATATGTTGATGACTTTGATCTGGTGATGGTCAGAGGTGATTAATATTGAGGTAAAAATATATATATGCTGTTCTCTGCTTAAGATTTATGTAGGTGATCCTGTATATCAAATTCATATGTGCTGATCTTGGGTAGATTGAAAATGCTCATATGCTGTTTGTTTTATCTTGACACGTTCAACTACAGTGGCTTTCAAGGAACATTGTTTATAGTTGAGAGAATTCTGTTTTGAATGTTCGATAGATTCTGGATAAGTAACTTTGTATGTTTTGTTACTTGAATAGAGATGGATAAAGATTTGGCCGAGAATTAAAGGAATAAAAGGGAAGTTTGAGTATACTGGAAATGAGAATGAAGGAGTTTTGTCGAAACGAGTTGAATCTTGTCAAAACATGCTGGAATTTTGCTAAATTTTGTTGGAAAACATGTTGGAATTGAACCGGATGCATGCTGACCGTGATTGTACTCCTCACTCCAATGAAGGTCTCATTCTACTTTGTCCTTAGTTTAATAACATGAGTTCATGTATATTGGTGTGATGACATTACATCAATTTCATGTCAATTCTTTACAAAAACAATTGGAAATTTTGATCTTGGTTAATCTGTAATAATTCTGAATGTTACTGGATGATACTAATTGGATATGATTTTGGGAGATTGAGACTTGGTTTTGCTCTTGCGTGATTAGCTTATTCCATGGTAGGCTCTGATCTTTTCTCATTAGAGTTTGCTAGATTTTCGTCCATTCTTGATGTACGCTCACCACCTGTTTGCCGCTATGTCCTTTAGACATAGAAATGAAATAAATCACGTTTTTCGTTCAATCGAATGTCCAAATGTAGCACGAGGTATGGATTGGGAGAGTCTGAGTCAATAAAAGGTTGTCGGCTTGAAGTTGGCAATCCTTCTAAACCTTATTTCTTCCTCTTGTCGGGGGTTAGGTCGCAACAAGCACTAGAGCTTAACAATCTGCTACAATCCAATTGATCCCGCCATAACCCCTAAGATTATCCACTGCTTCATTAAGCATCACTTAAGAATCAACATTAATGGAGGGCTGTCAATTTTATATCAAATCATCCTATTTTGGTTGTTATCAAAATTGTTTTCATATTGTAGTTTGTTTGGGTGTGATGTGCTGAAATTAATTGCTTTGACTTTCTTCTTACTTATTATTGCATAAGGGAGAAGAATTTTTTTAGACATTGGTGTTATTAGCTGATGCATTTATACACTAATACTTGTTCTGCTAATTAATTTTCGCTAGTCTTCCACCCTTACCTCCCGGCGCATCTGCACTTTGGGGTAGTCTTCATCAATGGGGCCGAGATGGAAGGGAAAGGGTGCAGAGGTCAGAGCACAAGCCGATCCGATGTCCGAGATTATATCTCTGCTCAAGTCATCTTTAATTGAGTCAAATGCTCATGGTTTGCTCTCAGGTTGCTCTGTTCTTCTTGCTGTAGAGGCAGTTCAAAGTGATCTTCTAAATCGGGCATGTTTTGGCCGACCAGTAGTCACAGCCGAGAAGGACAGGCAATGGTTTCAATTGAGTATGGAGGAAGCCTTTTATCTTTGCTATACCCTGAAATGCCTCAGGATTCACGGTGGAGATAACTGTCAAAAAACCGATGAAGAGTTATGGGAATACATGACGGACAAGAAATCTACATTCCCTGAATTTTTCAAAGCTTATGCTCATCTTCGAACTAAAAATTGGGTGGTGAGGTCGGGATCGCAGTATGGTGTGGAATATGTTGTGTACCGGCACCATCCGTCTCTTGTCCATTCTGAATTTGCCGTGCTCATTTCGACAGAGGGGGACAATGGCGAGAATGGGCGATTGAGGGTATGGTCTGATGTTCATTGCGTGGTCCGTCTTTGCGGGAGCGTAGCAAAAGCGCTCTTGGTGCTCAACATCAACAAGTGCGGTCATGGCGATGCATCTCCTTCGTGCGTGACTCTCTACTCTGTGGAAGAGCGAGTCGTAGCAAGATGGAGTCCGAAAGATTGCCGCGAAGATCATTCGATGGCCGCGGTTAATGGCAATTGACCCAGCGGAGAATTTCGTTTTTTTTTTTTTGGTCCTTTTTGTTTCTTGTTTTCTGGGATATGATACGAAGACAATGGCAGAAGACAAATACTAAACTTAGGAAATATATTCTAATCCGATTAGATATTCAAAACCTAAGTGAAGATCTAGTGCGAATTATCTTCTTCAAAACCAGATGGACTCCTTGATTGACGTTGTCCGATTATTGTTCAAAGTATTTTGATTGTCTTCGGACATTTGTCTACTGTATTCTAGATGATGTTGAGCTTCCTCTGCCTTTCGGTATGCATCCTAAACTGCCATCGGAAACTCATTGCCAGTGTCCGATTCTTCAGCCGTGTTTATCCCTCGGTCAGGGATTACTCTTTGACTCGGGACCTAAACTTCCTTTCATGTCTTGAGTCTATATCAGTGTCTTGCTACGCATTATAATTTCCATTTACACTCCGTCGACTGAAAAACTCACAAATCGTTCAGACATCCCATCAACGTGCTTATTTACGATGAAAAGTGGAAGGTGGTTAAAACAAGTTGATAGTAATGTTGTTTTTTCTCCAATATTTACAGAACAAACATGGATGATAAAATATTTGAAATAAAGTAATGGACGATGATAAATTGTCATTTTGATACTTTAAAAAATGAACTGAAATTATTGTCGGATGAGATAATTTGATGTAAACTGAATTTGGAAAACATCCTAGATATCTAAGGTGTATGATAACTCACCTCGCACAGAATAGGAAAATATTAGATTTTCCAAGATCCACAGTCAAAATTGAATAGAAAAATCTAAAAGATATTCAAATGGAATTACTTCATCAAAAGTGAAAAACGAAAAATTCCCCTTATTTTGTTTTTGGGGTCGGAAAATATAACTAAACTTCATTACTTGAAGTAGTTTCTTCATTAAAAAACACGGGCCTCGGAAACAATGAGGTCCCATAAAGTACTAGGGAATCAGCAAGCCACTCTCTAAGAACGAGATGATAGTCGCGTCTATGGCTTTAGCATTCCAGTCCGTAGCTTGATTTGCATCTCTCAAACAGTGGTCTAGATCTAGATTTTCGAAATAGGCTATTAATTTGCAGGCCGACGAAGCTAGTTCTTGGCCTGCCACCGCCACCGCTACCACTCTTATTAGGTCAGTGCAAGCTATCTGACTCCACAATTTAAGCTGAGAGAAGCGCACGTACCGCCTCAAGGAGGGTGCGAGGGTTTCAATCTCCAATCGAGCCACCTCGGCTACAATTGATCATGGCTAAGATCCCGACCTTAAAATGTGAGCCGACATTGTGATCTTATTGCCAAGCACAAAGATTGTTGGAGCAAAAAGTCGAATCATCGAGATCTTGTCCAGTTATAATTGATACTCCAAAGGAGGTCATCAACCTTAGATCTCAAATCGAGCCACCTCAGCCGAAATTGATCATGACTAAAACCGATGAACCCCAATTCCGCAAGGCTACGATCGGTCTGTCTGTCCAGTCCGATCCGGTCCGGTCCAATCTAAGCAAGTGTATTTTCTCACTCTGATGAAGTGGACGACGCAGATGCGAGCTCATCTTCCGGTGGACCCCACCCCAACAACAAAACAAAACAACCTCTCCGCACCCGCATAATTACCCCCACCAATTTCACCTCCTCACCAGCTCCCTCTCTCTCTCTCTATCTCTCTCTCACTCACTCTCTCTCTCTGAAATCGGGCTCAGGAGAGAGGGAGAGAGCGCGGAGCGAAGCGTCAGTCCCGCACGGTGCCACAGTGATCGATCGCAGAGCAAAAGCTCGAGCGAGAGAGAGAGATGGATGACTACACGAGGGAGATGATGGACCTCAAAACCCTAGTCACTCGCTCTCTCGAGAAGAAGGGCGTCCTCGCGAAGATCCGGGTAATGTCTCCCCCCCTCCTTCCCTCCCTTCACCCACCTCTCTCTTCCTTCCCGCGTGCCTTCGCTTCTCTAATCTCCCCTTTGAGAATTCGGGCGGCGTGCGATCGGAAATGCCGGGGGGAATTCGAGCCTTGTTCTTTTTGCTCGGGGGATGCGCGGGCGACGTTGCGTCGGATCTTGTGTTGTCGTATTCGAACGGGTTTACCTAGCTCCAACCCCCCCAAAAAAATTGGGCAGCTTTTTGTTTTTTGGGTTTTGATCAATTCGTGCACTGGCATCCGAGAAGTACAGATTCGATTGCTCCGCTATGATTTCGTCTTGCTCCTCCTGTTGCAAATGTATGTATCTCGCGCTTCCTCGTGAAGAGAGAGGCGGATGCTTGTGGTTTTAGCACCGGAAATTTGGTCCCGTCCGTGCAAATTCTGGCGGAAGTCGCGTAGGAAACATCGGGAACTGGATGGCAGTTGACTAAAGGCCTTTTTTCCCCCTTTTATTCGGCCCTGGAGAGTTTAATTAATTACTCAGTTACGTCATCACAATTTTTGGGTTCGTTGTAAGCTGCTGGCTTCTTGTCTTGATTATTGCATTTATTTAGTCGCTCCATCGCAATATCTGCTGCCCCTGCTTTGAAATGGGCGAAAAGGAAAGGAGCGCATCTTTTGAGCTGAAGTGAATTTGCTGTGGAGGGTGGCTGTTAAGTTTGAAAAGATAAATGAGTGCAATGACATGGCAAATGCATTTATTGGGCTGTTGAACAAGTTACTATTTAGAGCACAACTTTTAGTTGAAATGTTTTTTAATGAATTATGGGCTTTCCTATAGTAATTCAGGAATTCAAGTAACTGAGCAGAATGTTGATACATTGATTGTCCATGAGTATCGATCTTCTTTTCAACTTGTGGATCTTCATCTTCTTTCATGCCATTTACATTCTATATGTGCTTCTCAGTGCTGCTGTTATTTCTTTCACTGTTCTATTTTGCTTGCTAAGTTGAACTCAGGATTGGCGCGTTTTAGGCTATTGAATGTGCTTTACGTGTTCCCTTGACTATTTATTTGAATGCTAGGCGGAACTGCGGGCAAGTGTATTTGAAGCAATTGAAGAGGAGGATCAAGTTGTGGAGAAGGAAGGTTTACCTCCTGCTTTGTTAGGTAGCTGCAATGAACGAGCAAAACAACTTCATGCTTCTCCTTCAGGTTATTTTCTGGTCCTTTGGTATGGACCCTAGCGATATACTTTCATTTTCTGATAATCTCTCAGCTATTGGCTGATGGATATTGATATAGACTCTGCAGATATCTTTTTTTGCCCCTCAGGTTTGTTCAATGTAAGCGGCATGTGCTTGTGCTTGTTAATGCGGTGACCTTATTCAACTGTCCTCATTTTATTATGCAGGGAGGCTGTTAACAGCATTGATTTCTGAATACTTGGACTGGGCGCAACTAAACCACACATTAAAAGTTTATCTGCCTGAGTGTAATTTGGTAATCAAGTAATTCCAGCTGCAGTTTTCTTCTGACATTATTGCAAGTACCTTTCTATGTTCTGTTCTTCTAGAGGACTGCTGAATTCAATTGAGTTTTTATGAATTACCCTTGCAGCAAAAGGATTTTTGGAAAGCTGAGTTGAAGGAGTTTAGCAGCAAGAATGGATATGATATTAACCGAAATGGAGATAGTGGTCCTTTGCTGTTGGATGTACTTGAAGGATTTTTAAAATACGAGGTTTGGTGTCTGATCTTTTCCTGATTTTATTCTTTTTGCTCACAGCTTTGAACCCATGAGCAAGTCGTATATAGAATACTTTACCATTTACCGTACGATGTGCCTTAGGTTGTTTTAATGGCAGAAGTTTTGTGGGATTCTGTTTGTTGTTTCATATGAAACTTGACTCATCTTTGATAGAGTTTAACCAAACCAAGGGGCGGGGGAAGGAGAATGACTACAGAAGCTGATTCCGTATCATTAGAGTCTCGGGATGTTCGTAGACCTTCATCATCTATTGCAGGGGGCTTACCCCCATTGGGAAGGTGATTATAAAGTCTTGTGCTTATGGTTTGTCCATTTCATTGGTTGTCTATGTGTCTCTTTTTCTTAGTGCTAATATGACTTTCTGAATTTTCATTTTAGGTCTGCTCCGCCTGCCCAGGGATCTGGTAATGAAACTTTCCATCCATTTATATCTACTTTGCAGTTTCAGTTGTCATTTGGATTTGCTTATTGATATACCTTTGCCAAATAGGTAGGAGAGCTGGCTCCTCAACATCTAGTTATAGAAAAGATGAGTACACCTGGAGATATGACAATGACGAGCTCCCTGAGGATATTGTCCGAACATCAGCTGCTTTAGAAAATCTTCAGCTGGACAGGAAAGCTAGGAATCTGACTTCTTCTTGGCGGTTTGTTCTCAAAACCCAACACTTAACTTTGTATTCATTTTAGATATCATCTTTTCCTTTAGATTCTTAGTGGATGGTGATGTCAGTTTTCATTGAAATAGATGGTGGGACTGACTTCACTAGATTCTCATACGTTTGTCTGATGTGCCCCATCATACATCTTGAACATGGGCAAAAGAGAAAGGAAGAAAACTGCCCAACTCACTCTGTGCACTTAGTATCATAGTGCGATGTGATCTGAGCAAGAATTTTTGTCTCTTTTCCTTGCTTTCAATCTAGGAATAATTAAGGGGTGCGGGTTGTTTTGTTGCATGTCCAGCAGGTCTATTTTGAATGTTTGATGGTCTTGCTTATCATATGGAAAAAAAAATATGCCAAGAGACAAAAGGAGAGCCTGGGTTGAGTTGAGACAAATGCCATCTAGAGGTGAAATTCGATATAGAGAGTTCCATTGTGTGATGGAGGCAGGTTTCAGCTCTGAGCTCCTGGAACAGTTTAGATCGTTAGTAAAGGGAGGAACTTCAGTTTTTTGGCTTAGCAATTAATTTCAGCAGATATTACATACATTTCATGGGAAAAACTGCACAACATTGGACACACATGATCTCGACTTCCATGTTGCATCACCGATGGTGTTACTTTGATGTCCATGCATACTTTGTGTGTGTGTGTGTGTGTGTGTGTGTGGTGTGGGGGTGGGGGTGGGGGTGGGGGGGGGGGATCCCTATATCTGGCATCATTTGGATTCACTCCTCAGCAATGTGCAAGTGTGTGACGGTTCATCAGGAGATTTGGTCTCCTTTCATGATTAAAAAAAACCATTTTAAAGTGGGACAGTCTTTTAAGCTTAACCTGAAAGGTACTTGTAAGTACAAGAATAAATGAGTTTTACTTTGATGGTTAACCTTTCTGGGCTTGCTAGAAAGCACCAGGTCTGCCAATGTTTTGTTTTATTAGTTTGCTTAGTCCGAAAAGATTTTAGCTGAATGTTTGCTTGTCATTGGAAACTCTAGCTCTAACAATGGGTTGGGACTAGTGGGACAGGAGAGGCTAGCCTGCTGCACATCCTCAGCCATTTTACATGTTTTATCGATGTAGTTTAACACAAAAATTGAAGTTTATGAGCCTAGTTATTTTCTCTAGCACCAAATGTTACTAGCTTGCGGAGACAATAACTTCTACTTGCTAGCTGTAAAATCAAAAGATGAATATTTGAACTATAATCAGGCCTATAGTGTGGCTTGTGAAATGCATTCCCTTCATTTAATTTTGGATGTCTTTTTGTTCAATGCAAAAGGCATGTAAGTTCACATGTGACCATCAGGTGTCTTAGGGTCCGTTTGGGATGTGCTTTGGTAAGGGACTTTGAGTGTCCAAAGTTCATTTGACCAAATATTGAGTATTTCTTAAAAATTTTTAAACCCACATTGAGAGAATGTTAGCCTTTGAAAGGCTGAAAGCCCAAGGTAGGTCCTAGGCTGCCTTGGGCTTTCAGCATTTTCAGAAACCCCACAAATTATTGTTCTTTTTTTTTCCAGTGGCGTGGTTGCGTGTGGCTGGTTGGTGATGGGCTAGAGAGAGGCCAGCAAGGTTGCGGCTACCCCAGCAACCGTCACTGACCAGTTGTGCAACCCCAATGAATCGTGGCAACTGCCGGCAAGTCACATCGACGCAACCTAGCTTTGGGTTGCCGGAGGTCATGCGATCTCACCGCAACCAAATCTGTTGCCAGAGGTCACGCAATCTCAAGCTAGGTTGCTGGTCACGACGAGGTTGCATGACCTCGTCGTGACCAGATCTATCGTTGGAGGTTGTGCAACCTCGCTGCAACTAGATCTGTGTCACCGGAGGTCACGTGACCTTTGTGAAGAGTTGCTAGAGGTCGCCCAACCCTAGGCAGCACTCTGTGGGGGTCGTCAGAGGTCTCCTGACCCAAGGCAGCCCTCACCGATTGTCTCTGAGGGCTGCCTGAGGCCATCGGCCCTTGCCAGCCAACTTTTTTATTTTTCTTTTGACAATTTTTCTTCTTTTTTTTTAATTACAAAAGTCCTTTGTAAATATAATCTCTCCAAACACTATTTTACTTAAAGATACTTCATAATAGACTTTCAAATTACAATTTAACAAACACAATTTGTATTTTGGAAAACCCCTTTGACTTAAAGTCCTTTGCATTTTCCCAAAAGCTTTCCCCAAAAATCCAACCAAACGCACCCTAGACCAACCATAATTTGTCCCCCTGTTACTATTATGACTTTAAAAACATTTTTTTTTTTGGTCAAACAACTTTAAAGACTTTAATTTGTCTAATATGGTAGTACCCTATTGGAACCTCCTTGGGCAAGCAAAATTGTATATTCCACAAATATATATCGACTTGTACCTGAAAAGGCATCTAGTACTTTGTTTTTCCTTGGATGATGAAAAGGAATTATGTCGGATGTTTGCAGGACTATAATGAGGTATTTTGGTATCAATAGTTCTTGGTAGTTTTACTAGTTTTTGTGTTTCTCATCGAACAGTCAAGCCTGAGACCATTACAAAATCTCTTTGCGCTAATTCTTGGAGTTCTTTTTGAATTTCGTTGCAGGCATGCTGGGGATGGGATCTCTGACGATGATGGGAGGGCGGACCATATGTAGATGGCTGACTTAGTAATTTCTCGCTCTGTTGTGTATTTTGGATTGCCTTTATCCTTGAGTGTTATCTAAAATTAGGCCGATTTTATATTGTGGTCATGTAAGTTGCAGCAATTTAGTTCAGGTTTCTCACGCTATCCTTTCGAGTTTGATTCTCTTGAATCTTTCACTCTCAGATCTGGTTCTATTTGTCAAGGACATCTTGCTTTTTTATCCTTTTAACATAGTGGGAATGGCCTATCCAACATATGAAATGCTACAAAGACCGTGCAAAAGTCAGTATCATTATAGTTTCGAGGCAGAATTCCAAGTTCAGCCGAGACCCATCTGCTGAATGGTTTGGGATGGATGTGCCTCAGGCCAAGTGAAGGACTTCAAATTCGGTCCAATGCTGTGCTTTGTGTGAGAGAATTTGCCTATGTACTTGCTACATAAGGTATTGGATTGTTCTTGGAGAAATAGTGAAATGTTGTTAGGCCGGCAAATTTCTGCCCAATGTATCTGTTAGTGTTTCTCATTTGATAAACGGTCACGAGGGTTCCAGAAATAGCATTCACTCTCGTTTGTGATTGGTGATTCACCCAAAAATTTGAGATGAACTTGCTCTTGAGCGCTGGTATATTTTCAAAGAAGCCAGAAAAAAGTTATCCTTGTTCCACCAAGCAAAATTCAACGGGTCGGTTGTCTAGGTGCCTTTTAGAGCGTCTATTCTTTTCTTTTCTTTTTATTTTTTCCTTTTTTGACCCAAGAAATTGGTCTAATTCATATGAGTTCTAGCTACTTGTTATTCTTTATTGCAAGCTGGGACATATCTTCCACAGTGGTTCACAAAGTTTGAAAAGACTTGCGTCCCCTCAATTTCTGTTTATTATATGGTTTACTTTCTGCGGCCATTGCTGTCTCCCAAGAAATCGGCACTCAAACGAGAAAATGGGAAAAAGGGCGGTCAAACGATTTAAAAAGTCGATGGCTTGTGACTATGCAAGTCCTCATGCCGATAAAGAAAAACAATAAAGAGAAGGCACTTTTGCCGCAATTTAGCCATCCCATCCGAGCTCATTTAAATTTTGACATGCCACGGCATGCTCCAAAGTTCTCCTTTTACTCAAGTGCCATCCGCGGGCTGAACTTTTACTTCGGGACATGAAAGGAATTGAGCTTTGAGTCCTGAGGTGTTGCTTTCCATCGATTTGGTGCACAAGGTATGGTTTCTAGCATATGCGAATAGGGACTCAATTGAAAAGGAAATCTTTATTATCATGCCTGAATAGTGAACAGATGAAAGTGAGTAATTGAATAGTAGAAAATGATTTAAACATGCTTTATACAACACACTATTACCGAAATCTCAATTTTAAATTGCTTGACTATTTAGAACTTTTTGATTTTGATATCAACCACTTACTAAACACATTCCTAGTTACTTGATATAGTGTGATTTTATTGAAGCTTTTGGAGCAAAATGTTTCTTTCAAAGCACGCCATCTAAACGCCTACAATTACCTCGTGCTTTTGTATAGTTGATTGCTTGACTAGGACCGACAATCAAAATAAATGCGAATGATAAAATAACTTGATAATTGTTCAAATTATTTGAGACACATTTTTATTTATATAAGAATGGGTAATTTTTTTTTTTTTTTGAGTCCCAACAACGGTTATTCTTTTGGACCAACCTCAAGAGGCGTTGTTGCTTTGATTGGATTGTGGAAAGATGGGACTGTGCGATGAGCCAATCGAAGGTCAGGCATGTAAATACAACGAAACTTCGGGAGTGAAATTATAATTTCAAACGAACCCGGGGACCCGGGGGGGCCTAAATGCAAGGAAGAACCAGGAAGAAACAAAGCAAAAAACAAAGGATTCACGACAGTCTCTCTCCCACTGTCCACCTTCCCTGCCTGTCCTAACCCAAGTGCTCTCTCTCCCTATCTCTCTCTCTCTCTCCCTCTTTCTCTGTCTCCGAGTGGCGAAGTTAAGAGTGAAGTCGCAGGAGAGACATGGGGTGGTGCTCCTGTTCTGGGAAATCGAAGAAACCCACGAAGAAGAAGCAGAGCACTGAACCGGACTATCAGATCCAATCCACTTCAGGTACTCTTCCCCCACAATGGGGAGCTCAATTTACCCACTGACCCCTCCTCAGTGCTCCTGTTCGTCATCTTCGCTTCTTGCCCGCAATTCAAGTCGCCATTTTGATGCGTCCGCTGCACAGTGCGTGATGATCGGCGTCAGTGTGACTGGAGTTCTGCTCCCGCGAGTTGCGAAAAGTGCCGGCTTTTTTTGGTGGTCGTTACTTTTTAAGTGGGGAACGTCGGGCTTCTTGATCTGTGCTGATTTGGTATTGACAATTGGATTGAATTTTGTGATCGCAATGTGTGTTTCTGTTGTGCTTGGGCTGTTGATGGGTGTTTTTCTTGAAAATTTAATTGCTTGACGTTCAAATTCTGAGCTGAGGGTGCTTTGGTAGGGTATATTGGTCTCTTGCAGAAGTTTGATGTCAGAGATTGTGCTCTGTGCGTTTCGTTGGGTTAAAGGGAAGATCTTGGCTCTGTTGATTACTTTGAGTGCTCCATAGTTTTATTTGTTTATATTTGTATATGGCATGACCAGCATTGTTATTGTTTTGAGGGAAAAAATATGGTAGTTGATTTGGTAATGGACTTACTTTGGATGTTTGAATTTGAAGTAATGTGGAAACTATTTTGTTTGGTCTCGTGTGCGAGTTCTTTTGATGAGTAGACTGAGATGTAATTTGTCCTGATAGTCTCTCCATGTTGACTGGCAATTAAATGCAGTGTCATTGAGAAGAAACCAATTCAAAATAGAAACCATTAGTAGTTTTTCATTCTCACCATGGATATAGACTACTGACTTGACTATGATTGTCCTAATTTTTGTAAATCATATGGGGGTTTACTTTGTCTCTCTCTTCCCATCTCTTTTTTGCTCTTGGGAAGGGCCATGTGTATCTTTTATGTTGCAAAGTGCATTTTATGCCTTACGGAATGTTATCAGTCTGTATCAGTATGTCAACAGTGTCAAGCATTATACATTGATCTTCTTATCTTGTATCAGACAAAGTGAAGGTAAAGCCGGCCTACAATGTAAGTAAGGAGGGGGATAAGGATGGAGGATCTGATCACATTGCTGCTCACACTTTCACATTTCGTGAACTGGCTTCTGCAACGAAGAATTTCAGGTCAGACTGCCTCTTGGGAGAAGGTGGTTTTGGCAGAGTATATAAAGGGCGTTTGGAGAGTACAAATCAGGTTTGATAAATATTCCAATACCTGGTTAAAATGCAGTCCAAATTGTTTCATTTTCTTTTTCCCTTTTGGTCCTCATCTCCACTTCATGAATCTAGCTCCAAAAATAAAATGAAATTTTTGTCAATAGTAACAATATGTTGGTAAGCTGGTATAGCTTAAAGTGGACCTCCTTATGGTGAGATATAGAGTGGAGACTGTATGTTACAGTAATGAACAGAATGTTTTTAATTTAGATCTTGGATGCTAGAATACTGGCATAATAAGGAAAGATTCTTCAATATGTTTTCCATGAGTTCCATGATGGAATTTAGGTATTTTAGTTTGATGCACCTGTGGATAAGATTAAGCCTTTTCTTCTGTTTGTAGGTTGTTGCTATTAAGCAACTTGATCGCAATGGGCTGCAAGGGAACAGGGAATTTCTGGTTGAAGTCTTGATGCTAAGCCTGCTTCACCATCCTAATCTTGTAAATTTAATTGGTTATTGTGCTGATGGCGACCAAAGGCTATTAGTTTATGAATATATGCCATTGGGTTCTTTGGAAGATCATTTGCATGGTAAATTTATTGGAACTTGAACTTCACTTTGTTCTGTGTTAAAACTAGCATTGAAGCTTCAAAAGTTTCTCAGCTACATGTGCTACAAGATTTATATAATAGCATTTGACAAGCCTGTGATGCCAAAGAGAGAATCAAATGATCCAGTCACCTTTTGAATTGTTTAGTGAATTTTCCTTTGAATTTCTGTCTTTCTTTAGGTGCCTTCAAGTTCCTTTTCTCCCATTTTCAACTTGTCGAAATTATGAACTTTCATCCTTTTGTGCTTGCAATCATGTCAAGCCAAAAAAAAAAAAAGAACTGGCTTTAGAAATGATGTCATCTTTCTTTATTTTTCTGATGCTCATACAATATCCTGGTTGTGTTATTTTATATCAAATGCTTAGATTCTTTTGTGCAAGCTACCATTCAATGGTTACACCTGAGATGATTGTGATGCAATTGACTGACTTTGTCCCCAATATTTCTTTTCAGACCTACCACCAGATAGGAAGCAACTTGACTGGAATACAAGAATGAGAATAGCTGCAGGTGCTGCGAAGGGTTTGGAGTATTTGCATGATAAAGCCAATCCCCCAGTCATATATCGTGATTTAAAATGCTCGAATATCCTACTTGGTGAAGGCTATCACCCCAAATTATCTGATTTTGGTTTGGCAAAATTGGGTCCTGTTGGGGACAAGACACATGTATCTACCAGAGTAATGGGAACCTATGGGTACTGTGCACCTGAATATGCAATGACTGGGCAGCTAACGTTAAAATCAGATGTTTATAGCTTTGGAGTGGTCCTTCTAGAAATTATCACCGGTAGAAAAGCAATTGATCACTCAAAATCTGCTGGGGAGCACAATTTGGTTGCATGGGTGAGACATCTCAGCATTCTCTCTGCTTACCTATGCTTCTGGCATCTTAGTTGATTTTTCTTGCATATTCATGTTGGATGGTACAAAGTATCCTAAATGGGCTTTTGTTATAAACTATTCATTGTTGCATCAGTTGCTAGACTTATCTGCAGTTGCAGGAACGCATCAGTGTAAGAGCTGTTGGCAGCTACATATTTTGTTATTTTCTGCCTTTACTTAATCTCTCCACATGGTCTGGCGCAGCTGAATTGAATTGAATATAAGTCAAGATAGTAGGATGGGATAGAAATTAGCGGATCCCCATTACCTGGAAAAGAGCGCATTATGAGATTATTGTTTCAGATTGAATATAGATATAAATATATATATTTGTATTTGATGCGTGAAAATAAAATAATTATAATTCAGACATAGGAGTTCTAGGGTAAGTTGGTGGGCTCAAGGGTAAATTTTGAACCAAAACTTAAGAATATCTTAATGACACTGAGATGAACATGCAAAGACTTGGTAAGAGGCTGGTCGGCAGGTGAAGGCCAAGGCACAATGAGCGTGCAGCTGATGCAGTAAACAAATGCTTTTGGGATGAACAATCTCCATGAACAAATAAACTTAGCTATCTTTTTCCCCTTTCATGGGGTTATACTCTCTGGACACTCCAATATTCAGGAGCTTATTGTTAGCGTCTTTTTACTTTTTTATTTGGTTTTGGTGAAAGACAATATAAACTCCGTGTCTGGGAGTTCTCGCTTCTTCCTATTTCAGGATGAGTTGCATTGTTAGAATTAGAAGGTTGTTGTGCTCTCTGGGATAATACAACTCTGATTTTGTGCTAAAAAAAGGGAACACCATAAACACAGCACTTGAAACTCAAATGGAAGGAGGATTCCATCTGTGATTGTATCAAGGTGCCTTCAAATTTAATTATGATCTGAAACTGTGTTCATTGATGTTACTGGGAGAATATCTCAGGCTCTGCATCATCAATGTAGTTAAGGATATGTTGCTACTTAGTGAAACTTTGCTGCCTTTGTCTATGTTCCTTATATGTTTTACATGATAGTAAGTGGAGGCTCCTTGTTATGATTGTGGGACTACATCCACTAGCATGTGATGTGAATTTTTAGTCCTATAAGATATTAATATAAGAATTCTAAACTTTCTCAGATAGTATATCTGTTCACATTACTGTCATGTACTTCCCTTGCTTTAGACAAGTGATGGCTTCTGCTACTCTGTTGAATCCTTTCTACATGAATAATATACATTATATCTCAAGGCAACTTATGTATTGTAGTGCTACTCATATTTCGACATTGCTGTGCAATTGTACTAGCTCTAATATGAGCGTTAATTTGCATATATACCAATTCCAAGATTTAAGCAGGAGAAAAAAAAAAATTCGCATTTTTGAGATCTTTTTCTCCCTTCTTTATGAGCAAACCGGAGAGCTGTATCTAGTCAACTTCTTAATTAAACATCTTTGCAGGCCCGTCCCTTATTTCGAGATCGGAGGAAGTTTTCACAGATGGCTGACCCGATGCTGCAAGGGCAATACCCAGCGAGAGGCTTATACCAAGCTCTTGCCGTGGCTGCTATGTGTGTTCAGGAGCAGCCTAACATGAGGCCAGTCATTGCGGATGTGGTGACGGCTCTCAGTTATCTAGCTTCCCAACAGCATGAACCAGATTCACAATCAGCTCAGAGTTTCCGTTCAAGTTCCTCCACCCCCAGGGCAAGAAGAGACCTGTGAATTGGAAAAGAACTGAATTGCATCAACATCACCGTTCAGAGGGAAAAGAAATTGGCGGCCAAAATTGCTCCATGGCTTCTTCATGTGAGAAAGTTGAACTTCCTGGCCTTGTCTGTGATTCAGAGGTCATTCTGATTGAGTTCTTTTCAAAGAAATTACAGGGCGGCACAAGAATCATCCCACGGTGGGATTTTGAGCCCGGTCTAGATGGTTGGTCAAATGGAATGCCAGTAGGTGCTTTGGCTGTTAGAATGAGCCTTTTTCGTCTTGTGGCTCTCTCTTTCTCTCAATTTTTGGGTGTAGTTGACATTGGGTTGTACGTATCTAAATCTCATTTATACACATTAGCTGATGAACATTATTACATTGTATATTTCTTGACTACATGAGGGGTCAGCTCAATGAAAAGTGAAAATCTCTTGGAAGAATTCTTAGGTCACGGGAAACTTGATCGTTGCCCAACTTGCGCCGAGGGCATGGAAACTACACCGCATTTGAGAATTTACTGGGCTGCTCAGGAGAATCTAACTAGCATCGACACCCTAGGGAGCAGAATGGTAGAATTGAATCATCTTTTCACAGTTTCTGTTTCGCCTTCCTTCCTACCGCTTGCTGGAGAATACTTTCAAGTAAGTTGTACCATATCTGTGGGGTCGTTTAGGGGTGCGATAAATTTTGACACGACCTGAACCGTAGATATTAGAAACTCAAAAGATGTGTTATTACACTAATTATTAAAACTAAATGTTTTAGCATGTTTAACAAAAACTTTATATTTTGCAGTTATTCGAATTAATCATCTTGTTCGGACATGTGAATCCAGATGGTATTCTATTATCATACGGACTTAGCCATAGTCCGAGTCGAGATTTGAATCATGAAAACTCACCAAACTTTTGACCATAATCTGGCATGCGTTGAGATTTCATTGAAACATTTGTTTTGGGGTTCAATCCAAAAATAATTGCTATGTTGATCCTTTTGTTGATAAGCCTAAGGTCATCTTGATTTCAACCCTAAATTTTATTTTCTTTGTACTCTATTTGTTTCGTGGGAAAAAAATTCTTTGAAAGACATTTTCTTAAAAATAATCATTTATATTACTTATAAAAACATATGAACAATATATATAATTATATCATTCACAAAAAGACATAGGTATAAATTTATGCCGATGATGAGAACATTTTCCATTGATTGATTATTTCAAGTGAATAATTAAGAAAATATTTTTCAAATTGTTTATTTTTTGAGAAATAAATTTTGCTTAAAGTTTGATTTGTTGCAGGAGAATTTCATGCATCATCCCTAGTCCCATAGGTCCTGTTTGAATCAAAGTCCCATAGTTCCTGTTTGAATCGAATGTCAACTGTATCGAGGATTCTCTCTCTCCCTCCCCGCCTCAAAAAAAAAAAAAAATTGGAGAATGAAGACCATATAAGATTTGAAATTGAAGGACTTTCACCCTTGACATAAACATGACAAGAGAAGAGACGTCTCCCTTCTGTTTAACTAGTTTAGGTTCATGTCGTGCGAAAGCCAAGAGTACAGACCAGAAAACGACAACAAATCTACATTTTGCACTTTAAAATGCAAAGCATGTGAATATTTACTTGCAGACCAAAGCTCAAATCAGATAAGTTGGTCCTCCATATCTCCACAACAATTTAGCATCTCATCTACAGGAACTTTAAAGTTTCCGATTGCCAATGCAAGGCAAAATGGTTATGCTTTCTTCCAAGGAAAATAACATCACTAATCTTTCGGTCCACGAACTATTCTCATCGGTTCAATTTCAATAGGGTCCTTCCGTTGAAGACAGGTACATGTTGGCGGACAATGATGCGGAGGTAGGCTAACCAAGGGCACTGTCAAGCAAAGATGTAAGCTGGGCGACTTGGCTGCACTTCCCCGACTTCATAAAACGCGCTCGTGGGCTGCAAGCCCACGCACTCAAAACTGGCCAACTGGCCATAGATCCGTACCTGAATTTACAACCAAATGCGAGCACCACAAATTTTTTTTAACCTTTTCGTATTCGGTTGTATTATATCTGCACATGTGCATGGCTATGAAAGTTCTTATGAAGTCTCTTTCCATTTTGGCACGTCTGCTTTCTTATGTGCTTCGGGTCCATGAGCTCACCTCACTGCTTTTTCATTGTATCCGATCATGAAAAAAGAAACGTGGTTTATTTCGCGATATTAGAAGCTGTCCGTAGTTTGACTACTTTCAATGTTTTCTTTTAAACCTGAATGAACAAACCGTGCTTAAGCACCAATTAACATCTTCAAAACGACAAAGAGGCAAAATGTTGCAATTATTACATTACGTGTAACCAACACGCTGCCTGAGGTTGAGACCGAGGCCAAAAAGCAATTGGCCGGCAGTTGGAAGAGAATATCTTAAAAATTTAAAAAAAAAAAAAAAAAAAAAAATCTACAAATGTAAATTTTCATCTTTCGGCTATAATTTACCAAAGCACCGAAAAAGGCTCGCCCCACCTGTCCCGATCCAAACGCCCACCATTGCATCCGCCTCTTCCAATCCACAACCTTCCGCTAGATAAAATTTTCAGTCTCAACGACCACAGGAACAACCTAAATCTATACAGCTTGCACTGTTTACCAGGTAAATGCACACAATATATAACTCTAAAAATATACCTCGCGTTCTTTTTACATCCTTTCTCCGCTTTGCTAGTGCTAACTCTAAATTTTATTGTTCTCTTAAATGAACAAACAAAACAATAAATGCAAAGTTCATACAGGGATGGCGGAAAAGAATTACATATGTGCATGCACCACAAAATTCAAACTTCACTTGAATTGCTGCTTTCATTTTCCCGAGATTAAAAAATATTTATGCCAGCTAGGAACTTGAGGAACCGGCAACCTATATTTAGACGGCGTTGGCCCTGATCAATCTGATATTGTTTGCTCCGTGACTTGTGATACAATCCCGTTGGTTTCTTTTAGCTGGGAGCTAGGACTCTGGATCTCGTCTGTAGGCTTAACATCATTTGGCTCGTCAGTGTTGGCTGATTTTCCTGCTGCCGTATTCAGAAAATGATGTCAAAACCCCTCCGACACATCAAACACGTGCTCTTAATTTAAAGTAAGAGAAGGTGTCTAGCAAAGCAATTTTAGCATCTGAGATTCATCACGATTTTCAACAATTTAGGACAGGGATCTTAACGATAGTAAAGACAGTGATTCTTGCTTCCTGTTACAGCTAGATTATTAGCTCCAAATGAAACGGTATGATAAAGCGATGTTTCGCGTGGGAAAGTCTTTCATTCATGCTTGTATGCAAACAGACTGTAGCTATACATAAAAGAAAGTGAGAGTGCACAAAAATGCCACATTGACCTTGAACCTTTTAAAGACAGCCTAGTTGCCTGAATGGCCAAGCAGATCATCCTCAGGATAAATAAATGCATTTACAGTGCTGACCTTATTGCGGTCCCGCCAGCCAAGTCCAAATGGTCGACTAAGAAGGCTTATCTTCCTGGGGGGCAGCTCTTGTGTTGATTCTTGATTACTGCTAAATCTGGGCGAAGAGTCTGAATGCAAGGATCTAAAAAGAAACATCAATTCATAATTATTAACCCCAACCAACAGGAGCGAGTGCCAGGTTTAGAAGAGTGAAGCATCACATGCACACAAGGAGCCAATGTTTTTTTATGAGGGTGATACATGGAATTAAACTTGCAAAAGATTATAATCATGCTAACAAATTGGAAATTTTTTTGGTTGAATAATAATTTGGAATTTTTCTTTTTTTGGTCGAAGAATAATAATTTGGAATTGAATTATGAAATAAAGTAGTGTCAATTTTCGATGCTGCAGTTTCATTAGCAAGAATAATGTATGACAATTAAGCTGTTCCACTTTAAGCCATACCTTGGGGAAGGTTGTGCTTTGACTTGGCCAGACTGATATTGCAAGGTAGCCTCCAACATTGATTCTGCCATTACAGCTCTCTTCTCCATCTCACCAAGAGAAGCCATTGCCTCCTCATACTTTTCCTGCATAGCAAAGCCCTTCATCAGAGTTTGTAAACACAATCAGAGTAACATGCAGACAGACACATATACATTGACTATGTAGTTATGTACCGTGCTGACAGTGACACCAGAAATCATTGGAAAAATTTCTCAGCGAACAATGTTTTCTATGTTCACTGATTTCAAGCAATCTAAGTAGAACTGGTTTTGACGTTATATGTTGACCAGAAGTACACTTCTGGAACTTCAAAGTATGCTTTTCAGTCACCATTTCAGCAAAAATGTGGGTTAACATAGCTTGTAACAAACAGATGATCATGACAAAATCATATCCTGTGTGCGCGTGCATGCATGCGCGTGTGTGTGTGATGAGATCATTGAATAACATCATATCCATTCTAAGATTTTTCAAAAACTCTGCAGAAGACACATCCATCACTCAGGAAAACTTCAACGTGTACGTTCAAGGACAAATTCATTATTACAGTAGAAGATGGTTCAAAACGACCAATAGCCATTCTGCACTTCAATGTGAGATTATAGCACAAACAACACAATAACTCTGTGGAGAATAAAATCATAATATTGCTATCATGTTGAAATGTAATACAGTGAAATATTTTCCCTTGATGTATCTCAACTTTCCTGATACTTTTTGACAGCCAGTTTCAACCATAATGGAGGCAATTCTAGAACTTTTACAAACACAATGTGAAACTTAAAAAAAAGAAAGATACCTTGAGTAAAAGGCTATTAGAGAAACTGGATTATTATTTTGAAAAAGGAAGGCTAAAAGAGACTCCTTTTTGCACTCCTATAAGAGAGCAGTGCTGGCCATCAGTTGCAAAAAGTAAAAACTGAGAAGCTGCTCTTAGGATGCTTATTTTCAATGTTGTAGTTCCTTAATTATAGCACAGTACAAAAAATAGCAAGGTCAAGTAGGAGTTCTGGCAGAAAAGAATGTAATAGGACTAATTCTCAGAAAGCTAAATCAGAGACACAATGATGTTGGAACTACTGTTATGTTAATTGTGGCTAACATTTTCCGAGCAGAACATATGATAAGTTTCCCATTTCCCTGTCATATTTACGAGCTATGGAGACTGCCAGTCTTGTTGGAACTTAAGAATTGCACCACTATACAATATGATTGATTTGGTGAGATTTAAATGTGCCTGTGCAATGAAATTTGCCTGATTTCAACAGCCATTGCAATCTTAAAATTCTGTTTCGTAAGAGATTATTTCCATTCTCATAACCTCATGCATATACAGACAAGCATTTATTGCATAGTATTATTACTTCCGTACCATTGATGAACAAGACCTCATTGAGGGCAGGAATTTATAATGTTAATGCATTGCCTAAATTCACCCATACACAGGTGACCAGACATCACGTAATATCATTACTCCTGACCTCAATGAATTACTTACACTCTCATAAAATCATTCCTTCCAATCAGCCAAAAAACTTTCCAAAATTAAGGAGCAAACATGAGCAGTGACAAACCTGAAGCACTTGAGAAGCATATCTCTGTGCAGCTGCATCTTGCTCAGCAAATCTCCGAGCATCTTCTGTTAATCGCTGCTCTTGCTCTACCCGCATTAGGACCTAAATATAGGTGAACATCTTAGTGACACCACCCCACAATGCAAGAAAGAAAATGCTAGTGGATAAGGAAACAAACCTGAAGCATCACACTTTCTTGTTCCTGCTTATCAGAAAGAGCTCGTTGGAGATCAGCAACCTCTTGCTCTAGCTTCTCAACCTGAACAATAAGCATAATATAGTTTTGTTTCTTATCCTTGAGAGAGTAGAAAAATACCCACTACAGGAAGTTACCTCACTTGCTCAAGATTTTCCAAGATAAGACTGCTAATACTGCCTAGTAAAAAAAACTGAAGGGGAGGAGGGATCTTTGCCTTTAGAGGCACTCTGCCAGAGAAAATAACCAAGGAAGACACAAAGGTGAGAGGAATCCTCCTCTTCTGGAGCATCCACCAGGGTATTTCATTCCATTTTGTAGAGACAGAAAATATTAAAGTCGAGGCATTTTCCTCTCCCTAAGGATGACTTCTAAAAACAATTGGTTCCTTTCTAGTAGAATTGTATCAAGCCTCCAGGCTCCAGCCAATTAAAAAGCTTGTGACTCAGAGCCCATGGTAATGGTAAGTATACCTTTGCACTTAATTCTCGCCGATTATCCTGCTTGACCATCTCCATTAATGCTGTCTCAAGTTCCTCAGCTCTAGAGAAAAGACAAAGCTTATAAAATATTAGTAGTGTCATTGCATCACAGCAAATAGTTGGCTCAAAAATAGAGTACACCACAGCAATGTTGTCTCGAACTATCTTAGAATAGCTGCTAAAATTTCAGAAAGATGCATCTGATAGTTATATCATCCATCATATGTCTGAACAAAATATTACTCGAGGGCGTCCAAATGAGGTGTTTTAAGATAATAGATTCACTCCAAAAAACAAAGGAACAGCAAATATTTAACCTCAATTTCCTACAGAAGGAAATTTCGAGGGTAATATAAATAGAAGGGAATGTCCTAGCAATAATCCTTAATGAGAATGTGACTTAGGGTAAACTAAGGGAGGATTTCATGGACTAAGGCACATGCCATGCTACAACATTCGAATTCAATTCAAAAGAGCTTCAGAGAAAATAGATGAAACCTAAGAACGGCAGATCTTTTCTCTTCTAGCAACTTGCAGAGCTCAACCTTCAACCAGACGACCTGCAATTTAACATACCTTACGGTAAACAGGAAATTCTATACAAGATGCTAGCTGAGAATCTAGAATAAAAGTAACTTTTCTCGGAAGTGTGCTGTCATTAACAAGAAAGATTTCTTTCTGAAATCTGATTCATCAAAAGATGTGATAACAAATGCCCCACACACATTACTATAACTGAAATTCGAGTGAGACAATAATTGAGACAAAGAAAGATGCATTGGCAGAAGCTCAGGAAAATGTACTGATAGTTCATCTAGAAGCAAGGTTGATGGTTCAACAATTACAGAGACAAAATAGACCAAGAAATGAGCAATTTACGCAGTAGGTTAAGCCTTTAACTTAAATGGCCATGAGAACTGTCAATCATAATCACAGTAATAATAAATCTGACCAGGCTGTGCATAATGCAGACATATAGTTTTCTTAAAAAAGCATGTTAAGCTTATTAAAAGGAAAAGGTAAGAAGTATCAGACATGATTTTTACGTGAACATCTAGCTCCATTGATCTCAATCTGAGTTGACCTACCAACAATTACACCTTTTTTTTTGGTCAGATACAATTACAACTTTAGCTGGTACACTTTCACCCAAAAAAAAACTTTAGCTGGTACACTTTAGTATGTAGAATTTTCAATTTGATGAGACCATTTAATTCCAATTTGGAGCTTGAAATTAAAGTAGACAACAGCATCTATAACAATGCGATGACCACACAAAATCAACCATTACAATTGTGATATCTGGGGTGCCTAACAGTGTAAGGGTTGGTATTAGATTGACTTGTCAGTTATACAGTTATATTAACTCCTAATGGGAAGTGAAGGTCCATCCAATCCCTTAAACACACTAAATATCCAGAAGGAATTTCACAGGGAATAGTGTCTGCCTCGATAATCAGAAGAAAAAGCTTAAAATTGCCAAGTTCAACTCCCCAGTGGAGACAAAGAAATAGTTCAAAGTTTCTTTCTTGTAACAGCAGGACATATTGCATGTCCATCAAGCAACAATTAAGGACTGTCCAACATAGAGTAAACTGCGGCAAAAGAGGAGGAAGAAAGCACAAAGTACCTGCTCCTGAAGATCTGGACCAGATTCTATCTCTAAGTCCCCTGTTAAACTGATAACAATTCCATCTGCATTAACAGAGTCAGAATTTGACCGAGATAAATCACCATTTGCCATTTTATCAACTGATTCTTCTACTTTATCCGTTCCTGCTAGCATTGACTTAGGGTCATGCTTAAAACCATATAGTTTTGAAGCCAGACCTTGAGAATCCCTCCAAGCTCTAAGGCCCTTAGATCTTTCCTCAACTGCAGCTATTACTGCTGCCCGATGCTTATTTCTCAACTCTTGTAATCTCTTCTCATTTACATTTTGGTAGCCCATACAGGCTGTCAAAACAAGTTGGCTGCTATCAAATGTAGATCCAGTCAGTGATTGCAGCAAAGTGACAGCATCTCCGGCATCCTTGGTAGTAACCAATGCAGGTCCTGCCAAAAAGAAAAACTGAAGAAATCAAGAACCGCAAAATAAGAAAATCCTCAATAGAAAAGAAATTTCATGCAGAAGCTCCACATCTGGAAGGTGCAAAGTTTGTTTATTAGCCGTTTATCACAGTACCGTATAACTCCATCAAAGCAAGTGCAGTTCTGAATAGCATGACACGGTTCCCTTCAAAAAGCAGCACATCCCAAACTCGAAGGACTGAAATTCATAGAAACAGATTAATTACTAAAATTGTTTTTCGAATTCTCCAGCACAAGTATAAGATGCTTCTGAACAGGCAGCATTATGTCACATAAATAAAAGCAGCAGCATAGAACCTGACCACTTTCCCAGGGTAGCATGTTCATAAAAATGGACAAGAACCATGGCCCTGTAACCCATGCAATCTGCACTCCCAGAAAATCCAGATGATTGACTGCATTGTAGAAGAGTGAAAGAAAAGTATGAAGCAAGCAATATATAAGGAAACTAAAGAGAAGACCTGAAACTGCAGGTTTAAGAAAACAACGTACCCAATTTGGGAAATCTCTCTCGTACCAACTCCTCAAAAACGAATTGATCAACCTAATATGGTAATAATAATAAATAAATAAAAAAAGATCACAACAGTAGCCATGTGCAACACAGACGCATGCGCTGTTTTGACAATAGTTTTGTCAACATCACTTATAGAGTGAGCAAACATTGAGGGAAATGAAAAGGGCTGTAGCAAAAATGACACCTGAGATTCTATCATCTCCTCAGAGTAGTAGCCATCAAAGTAATCATCAATGATGCCCATCAAAGTCCTGCAGATACAAGATTTAGTAACCAATTCACTGGTGCTATCGATGTATCAGTTTTCCGCCAATATAACTATGCAACTTGAAAAAGAAAAATTCCATCCTGATAAAAATATTGGACACTTAAGTGTGGTCGTAAACCACAGAGCTCAAACAATCATTTTGGTAAGCATTCTAGATCAATGTTCCTCACGTGCTCACCAGAAGGCATTTTCTTCTGGCATCAGCAAAAGTAGTAAGCCAGCAAAGAAATTCATAGCCTGCAGGTAAATTTGATGAAGAAAGATGTAGAGAGTCAATTATCTGATGAATGTCAAAAAAATTTGACCATATATAGTTACAATTCAAAACCAGAAAATATATCAAAGAACAAAGCACCAAAAATATGAATGACAATTACTTCAAATTGTCAAAATATTTCCCATGATTGACTTATATTTCTCTGTTAAATTGTTATAAAAATTTCTTGCAATTAATCTTATTTCAATCGTGGCGTGTTCTCAGACATTGCACAATCCTTTCTGTGCACATCTTTTTGTACCACTGCTACTTAATTACCCACATAGCTGCTTTATTCTTGAGTTGATAAATCCCATATAAGCTTATAATCCGATAAAAATAGCCAAAATTGTTGTAAAACCATTGAAGCCCAAGGAATATGAAAAAGCAAAATATTTGTAACTTTTGTAATACCGAAAACCTTTTTTAGTTTATCATTCCTCAATATCTACTGATAATGCTTTGGATCTAGGGATGGGCTTGACCTATTTACTTGACACAAACACTAAGTGTAATCATTCATGTTAAGTTCGAGCTTAATTCAAACGTATCATAGACAAGTCAACCCACTTATAAGCACCAAACAAAGTTGCTATGAACAGGTCAATCATCCTGACCTATTTGAATGCATTTAAGCATGTTGCACTAAGTAAGTTGAGACAAATTTGCATGTTAAGATAGTATTTGTTTATACAAGATAAACTCATATATGAAAAGAGAGCTCCTATTTTTATAAAAGTCAAGTGTGTCATTTGCCATCTATTTGGGAAATGTGTTTAGTTCAAGTCCAAAGATGTGACATCATAAAAATGTGCCATGGTTGGATCATGCACATCTGCTTATGCAATTGATTTGACACAACACAATTGCAGCAAAGATTCATTGATTGCAAGCCCTAAATGATCCAAGGTCTAGCTGTCAAAGGTAATCTACATTATTAAACATCACTTCTATTCTACCATTGTGTTGCTTCTTTGATAATGTGTATCTAACTTACTCCTAGGTGAGCAAGCACATTGGCCAAAGGTCAGACTAGTTAATGGCTCATGATCAAGTTGGCAATGGCATGGATGGATATGCCATCAATTTATAGCATAATTAGGCACTAAGACAAAGCAGATTTGGCATGCCCTACTAAGCAAATTTTTTGCAGTAATCACATTAGGACTTTTGCATTGTATGTTGCCACATATGGTATCATTTATAATGCCACAATATGGGACATTTCAGGACACCAACTGACAAAAAAAAAGAAAGGCCGCATTTAATAAAACTAGCCTACACCCTTCTTAAGACGCATCAATGTTATACTTTTCAATGTAGATGTCTTACATAAACTACTTATTTCCTTTCTAAGCCAACAGCTCTTAAATTCTTAATCTCCAAGCAAATCCAAATAAGCACCTGTCAGCAAACAGTGCACAGTCAAAATTGGCCTTGACTCAATCCATGGGAATATGGACTATCCATACTTGTTATTATTAGGCAATCACCATGTTCACTTTGCAACCAGGCTTTGGTGCAAGAACCAGCTCATAGGTAGCTGTAAGTGCTGGTCAATGTCAGAGTTAGCTGCCCTATTACTTTGCCAAAAGTTTAATGCACTGTCCACAGTAGTTGCATTTTTGCCACACAATTGCACACAAATGGGAAGGTTTTGGAGCCCTCTCTGAGCTTGGGTTTGCAAGAGAACTTCGTCAGTTGGACATACCGAGAAGCTGTTGGATGGACTAAAATACCCTCCAATAAGCCACATTTGAATTTCCCCCAAGAATACAAACATCTTGTTTTAATTTATGAAAATTGAGAAAAAAAGTGAAGGTGACTTTAGATGCAAACTTTATACGTAAAACTTCAGGTATATTACAGTAAGAAAAGTCACAGGTTTCACTTTAAAAGTAAATCCTAAAAGGTAAAAGTCAAAAGTAAAAGCCAAACCTATGGAACAAGGATTGAACGAAAAATAATGCAAATAATTACCGAATATTTTCAACCTGTTTAACCACAACCCAATCCCTTTGTGATACTTAGGCCCTATTTGCTGACCAGGCACCACATGGCATACTTCTTTAGAACTTAGAAGTACAGTGGAAATAAACTACCAGCTTGTGTAATGTGCCACATACACAAAGTCTTTGAATGGGATGTGTATCAGAGGGCAAACCATAGGCTTAAATGATTTATTAAGTGAGAAGGTGGATGTCCTTTAAGGGCCGCACCGCAATATTCTGTTCCTAGAAACCATAGACAGTAGTATGAAGAGTAAGAAAGAAAATACCTGACAATATCCTACAGATGGATTATGACGTGCATATGCAGTCAACAACCGTCTTAAAGCATTTCTACCATCCTCATCAAGGGCAGGATGACCAGGAAAGGTTCGAGGCAAATCCTGCATTGCCAAAACAATAAAGCAGCCATCATATTAGCACATACAAGCTCACATCAGATGAAGCAGGTACGAATTCTAAAGGTTTGTACTATGGTTACCTTTTCAATCTGCCCTTTCCATTTTTCTGGTACGCTTACAGAGTCTGCATCTGAGGCCTTACTGCCATTACCTGATTGCCCCATTTGCTCTTCCACAGTGTTTCCACCATTACTTTGTGGCTTTAACAGATCCTGATAATAGTTCTGCACCCGGCGTGTTTTCACACCGACAAAGGCTTGCCAAAGCTGAAATACAAGCACGGAACAGCAAAAAAAGGTAGATAAGGTGAAACTGTACCTTGGTCCGAAAATAAAAACATCTGAGGAATATGGTATACCTCTCCCCTTAAAGCCATTGGTACTCCCCCTCGAACAAGAACCTCCAACTCTTCTTTCCAAGGGAATGAAGATTCTAAAGGACAATCCACCATAGCTTCTGGAGCAGTGACATTGGAACTATCACTGGATACTGTGTCTTGAATGTGATCCGATGCTTCTGATTTCTCAACATCATAAAATTCATCCTCTGAGTCCTCTTCAGATGCTCCTTTTGGGGATCGAAACTCTTCTAATGGAAGAACAAGCTTCACACTTTCAGTTGATTGCTCATTCTTCTTTGAACTGCCCTTTCTCTTTACACGAAGGCTCATCATATCTTCGATAGCATGAAGAGAAGGTCTTATCTCGGTCCATATTTGGACCCTATGAACTCTTGACTCCTTCGGAGCTGGAATCTCTTTTTCTAAAACATTGCTGGTTAAACCATCAGAACCAGGCTTGTCACCAGTGGGTTCTTCTCCTTCAACATTGTCCTTCAAATGGTCATTTGCATCTCGGTTGTTGCTCTCATGCTGTGAGATATTGCCATCTATTTCTGAAGCTAAAGCATTAACTGGCACTTGAGCAGTTTCTACTTCGCGTTCCAGGAAATTATTCCATCTCTCTGATCTTTCTCCCTCTTCCTCCTAAAACAAGCATATCAGGTAATAAATTACTCTTATTATACTGAAGCACAAACAAAGAACTAAACTGCCACGAGATTTTCAATTGGTCAAGAACTTGGGCAAAGTTAAAAGCACTCCATAACTTTTGAACATTTTGGTCGTTCGAGATTCGCAGAATCTTACAGTGAGCAACAAAATACGCAGAAGAAAATGAGCAGCCCATACCTTGTAGATGTTCGCATATTCTCGGTATCTTTGTACATGTTGAGGTCTCACGGCAAAGCCATACGCATCCCTGCCAGAACAAGTTCCCATCAGTTTATCAACCTGACAGCCCGTCTCTGATCTAGCTTGTGCAGTCATCATAAGTCTTAAACAAGCAGAATAAACAACAATCTAAGCTCAAAAACTCCACCACACAACAGATCCCACAGAAGTCTTAGCTTAACCATGACCACCTAGTTGGGTTTACCTGCAATCAGCTTCCAAGGACCTCCTGCTCAGGCTAGACAACAACATAATCCGTTCAAAACATCGTTCCTACCTCCCACAGCGCTCGACATTACATCAGCGCGATCAAAATTCGCCATAAAAAACCGCACATTCAGCTTATGACCATAGATGATGCTTTCGACTCATCAAAAGAAGCAAAAGATCCGAATAAGAAAAAAAAGAAAGAAAATGGAAACGTTCAACTCCGAGCACTATCCAGACAAGAGAAAGAAAGAAAAAAAAAAAAGCGGCGAATACAGAGACGACCGAGCCACCGCACCGCGACACTTCGGAACTTTGACTAGAACCGGTCGCACGACCGGAAATTCCATTCGATCGCGCGCACGGAATGCGCGAGCGCCAGCGGGGCGCGCCAATCCGAGATCAATGCGATCGGAGCAGGGAGCGGCGCGATGCGGCCGACAGCGCACCGGTTCGAGAACGACGCGATCCTCGAATTACCGGACGAAAACGGAGCGAGCCGCGGACGGATCGGGAAATGCGGAAAAGTCAGCAGGCGGAGGGGGAGGGGGAGGTGGACGCGGACGCGTGGAGACTGGAGATGTATACCTCTTGTGCTCGAAGGCGATGACGGGGCTGATGACCTGGGCCTTCATTGGCGGCGGTGGATCGATTTGATTGGGCGAAGGGCTCTCTAGAGAGAGAGAGAGAGAGAGAGAGAGAGAGGAGGGAGGGAAGGAGATTCAGTTGCTGCTTCTGCGACCTCGTCTTCTTCGGGAAGCAGGAGATCTCGGGGGAAGATGGATGCTCCTGGATTCTCTGCAACTGAATTCTAGAGAGAGAGAGAGATTTTCCTGATGGTGATGGTGGTGGTGGTGGGAGTGAGTGTGGGCTAAGCGAAAGGGGCAAGAGGGAGGAGGAGGAGAAGGGGGGCACATGCAGATGGCGAAATTATCGTCGGCATTTCATCACGTGATCGTCTCGTGATGCGGGGGGAGTTCCTTTCCTCCTCCCGAACCAGCACGCAGAGAGAGAGAGAGAGAGAAGAAGAAGAAGAGAGAGAGAGATTTTAATTTTTCTATTTATTTTATTTCATTTTACGGGAAATTCAAGCAATTTTTTTTTTTTAATTCGTGAAATAGTGTTGCTGTTTTTTTTAACTGAGGATGGGAAAGCGGGGGCCCGCCGCTGTCCCCCGGGGTGAAATAAAAAGGTGTCCCTTGTGATTTGCCGACACCCAAAAATTTTCAACGTACCCTGGTCCTGATCTTGATTGTTCTCTATTCATTTACCTGCTAAGCCTTTGTAATTTTCCCTTTTTCTTTGGCCCCATTATCTTGAAAAGCACTGAGTTTTAGCTCGAGTCCCTATTTCAGTCTGAATCTGCTTTTGTCTCGTTAAAAACAACACCGACTCAAGTCTTGATCATTGTTCAAACCTGTTTTTTGTTTCGTAAAAAAATATTGATTTTAGCCCATATTCTAATTCAAGAGCGGATATTTTTTGGCTCGTGATAAGGCATACGTTTTAGATCATCACTCAGAACCTAGCCTGTATGAATCTTTTGTAATAAACGTTGTCTGTACGAATCATTTTTAAAGATATGGCTACATTTGGAATGACTCTAGAGCTAAATTTGGATATCTACACAAAGTTAGTATTTTTTTTATGGAACCAAAAAATTTTAGGCCAAAATTAGGACTCAATTCAAAGATGTGCTCATTTGTAGGACAAAAAAAAAAAAGTTAGAATTGAGATCCAAAAAGAATTGGCGATTTTTCAGAAGTCAAAAAAAAAAAAATAGGCCAAAATTATGACGCGAAATTAAAGTTTGTACTCTTTAAGGAAATTTTGGGCCAATTTTCATGTTGCGCTCAAAAAATTAGGTGTTGTATTCAGAATAATTTCTTAATTTACTTTTTGGTATAAAATTTGATTTTCACTTTAAAGGGGAAAAAAGAGAGAGGATATTCCATCTCGGCCGAGAAAAGGTTGTTTGTCCCCACGACTCACGCGCGATTCGTGCGCTTTGCCCGCACGGGTTACCCAATCATGATATTTCTCTTAACTGAGACCTTTGCTAACGTGCATACAAGCATTCATGTTCCTGCTCCATCCAAAGAAAAGAGCCGCAAAAAAATTTAAAATTATATTCATTGTGATATATTTATCTATAACACATTATACCTCAAACTTATGCCAATGCAATATATTTACCTAAAAACATTTCTTGTGAAGCGAAAAATCTTAAATTTGTATTTATGTGACACATGTGTTATGCGGATATAAATTTATCAATTTGAGAAAATTTGGAGTAAACCTACCACGTGAGTGAAAGTTTGATTTTTAGTATCACAAAAAAACTGAGGTGAACATGTCAATAGACATAATTTAGAGTTTCTCTGGTGAATTTTTCTAGTCCAAAATCTAAAAACTGTTTGAAGCACTTAGCACGTAGGCCCATTTAGAAGTACTCTTTCATGATTTTGAAAGTTTATAATATAATATGCTAATTAAATATAATGTGAGCTTCCTTAGCTTTAGCAAGTGTCTCAACAAAGTCTTTGACTATTATATCCTTATTCTAGTAAGAAGACGTAGGAGAGCGACCCTTAAAAAACCCTGAATGATGACGAAAGCGATAGATGACGGTCAAATGCAGCCCTCCGTCCATAGAAAATGCTTGATTTGTCGGATGATAACATTTCCCTATTCTTTTTAATGGGCAAGATTAGGATGAAATCGTTCCAGCCTGCATGCTTGCTCACCTAAAAGCAAAGTGTTAGGCTGAGGCCAACTACCCCAACAGAAAACAGGTTTCCACAGTGCCCTTTTGATATCACAACTTCTCGATGAAGCTCTAGATTGTAATTGTCGAACATGAAAGGTCTGAAAGTCAAATTTTGGTCGATGTGAGATAAAAAAGATCACGTCATTTTGGAGATCAAGCAACGTATTTGTGCGTGAATGTGTAGTTTAAATATATACTATGCATGGCGTATGGCATGAAAAGAGACATTGAATCAAACACGATTGAATGACTGCAAATCAAGTTTGTTAATACATTTTTTTAATCTATGTGGATTCGTGTTTCAAAGTTGATTTTTTAATGATTCTTTCCATATAGTATTACAAAATTTTAGCTTAGTCAACATCCCAGCAACATAATTTTGACCTAAGATTTAAAAGAACAACTACTGTAGGCTAGAAACATGCATAATTTTAATAAAAACATAAAGATATAATATGAGACTATAGATTTCAACATCACGTTAGTTTAAGAACATCTTATTTACGATTACTCAGATAAGCAATATAATGACACATTGTCAATTTTATGATTCTAAAAGAACATTATGGTGTTCTAGCCTACAATTTTATTTGAAATTAGAATCAAAGGTATCAAGACTTACCTTAAAAGTGCAAGAACCTTGAACATGTCAAAATCGCAATCAAGTAGAGACTATTTTTAGAGTTCATTATGGGGATCAGGACTTTCAATGCCCTAACTAAGTAAAAATGAATGGTATTTCTAAGCGAAATAAGCCGTCTCTTCTTGAGGCATACTATCATGTTGAGGTGGGTGCATTTTAAGTCGAGACTCACTCTTTAAAAGCATGTATCTTTTCTATTTGACGTCCATATCATGTGATTTTTTCACCTTCAATGCACTCTTGATGAGAGCTTTCCAAAGAGCCAAAATTGCTAGATTAAAATCACAAAATCACAGATCAAAGATTTTAACCCATATCGGGGAGTTCATGAACATGGCGTCATTTCAATGAGTTGTCAATTTCATCACCATCAACCATAACTTAGGGGGCTTAGAAAGTTTTGATCAATTTTGATTCTAGGTATGGTTTTTTGCTTTAGAACCTTTCTTTAGAGTATTGAAAAGTTTGACCGTTAATTACTTCCTCATCCAATATCCGTTCGACCCAATTCTTGTGATATTGGGATGCTTGCAATCCCTGATTGCTGGATGCAACATTGAAATTGGGAAATTGCTAACTTCCTCACATCATGAAGAATAGGCATCCGATCTCCAAAGATAAAAATGTGATCCTTATTTGAGTTTTATGAAACACGCTCCCATTTTCAAAAATGCATTGATCGAGTTGAATGAATGCCTGAGGTGAATAATTATGATTTTCCATTGACAAAACACCGATGAACGCACTTCTCGAGATGTCCAAACGGTCAAGACCGGATTTTATGAATTCATCGCTCGATTTGAGAAATCATAATTGGATCCCATTATATCCATAAAAAGGGAGGGGCAGGGACATTTCGTCATCTCCGCTTTGTCAGTCCACGCTGCCCGGGGCAACTAAGTGCGACTATACCCTTACGCAACAACAACCACCGTGTCGCTGGCTTTGTCGTTTTTCTAGTATCAAGTTTCGGATTCTGAGAGCGACCACCGCAAGAAGTACCGTGTGGCTGGCCCAGCGAGTCTTGCAGACTCTCTCAGAGACGACTCGGTCTGACAAGGGTGGGAGGGGTTGCCAAGCCAGAGGGCCTTGATAGGGAGCCTCTGTTAACAGTCTTATAGGATGGCAAAAAAGATGGGACTGAACTAAACTTTGCATTGAACAAGTGAAGAGTGATTGTAGAATATATATATGTGAAATCTTGAATGAACTAATGAAGGCGCTTTTTAATGTAATGGCAAGATTAGCCTTGAAACTCTAAAATTAAATGTGTCTGATTAGGAGCACAACGAGGATGGGTGATTTTCTAGAAATGTGTCCATCTATATGCCAAAAAATAAAATTGTGATGCTTGATATGAGATGAATTGAAACAGATAATACCTTAGTGATGTAATATAGGGATGTTATTATATGATATCAAAGTGAGATCACTCCAGTAGATGTGTGGTTCGAGGACGAATTGAGTAAAAGCTAATGGTTTTATAATGACCTGATTTGATGAGGGTAGAGAGTGGTCGCTGGACTAGAAAGTTAGATAAGGTGCGACTCCTAATAAGCTCTAGGATGGCAAAGAAGGATGGATGAACTAGCACTAAATAGAGAGCGATTTCATAATATACATATAAAAATTGGAATTAACTTACAAAGATACATTTTAATATAATAGTAAACTTAACTTTGGAACTTCAAAGTTAAGAGTGCCCAAGTAAGAGCACTACCATAATAGGTGATGTTTTAAGAAGATACTCGCTCGTACGTTAAAAGACAAAATTATAAAGCGTAGTATAGGATAGACGACCGCAAATGATATCTCATGAGATAATTTAGGGATTTCTCACACCCACGGTTTACATTGAGGACCGCGACCCCATTTTGTGGTGGTTTGCTGTCACAGGAGCAGGGGGTCAGGTGCTAGAATGGCCCATTTGTGGCCGCAACAGGCCCTCGTGTTCGTGTCCCCCTCTCTCGTCTTTTCATTTTCCAAATCTTAGAATTATCATGGGGCACCGCATTGGCCACATCAATGCGTTGTCCAAGCAAGCATTCCGGTGTTTAACTCACGGCGAAGAATTTTGACGGAAGGACTAAAAATTTCAGGGAAAAGTATAGTGCCCACTAGTGATATCGTCCCCCAAAAAAATATACAAATTTATTTATACCCATTTGCGCACAAATTTCAATATTCATATTTCAAAGATGGATTAGATTATAACTCACATTATCACACATAGTTCAAATCCATCAATTAGTGGAGGGGCAAGGCAATTCTCAGCGATTTGACTCGATCTATAAACTTGTTGGAGTCACAAGCTTTCCTTGATTCCCTCCCTAGCTCCTAAAAGAAAAAATCTCCACAATTTAAATCTTTTCGTTCGTTAAATGGTTCATGGAACTTGTGGGTCAACCTATACTATATCCCTTTCTACCTGTTGGGTGGATTCTTTCGCCCAACGTTATGATACTCAAGTCTCTGCGTTCTCCACTAATTCCTGTCGAGCGTGGTATCCCTTCCGTTTACAAGTACATTGATCCACATGGTGAGTCCACGAGAATTAAGTATTTGCTATTGATTTAAGGCCTCAACATAAAAAGATGGAAGCTTATCGCTCGAACCACCACCTTTCCAGATTGCCTTTCTCTTCCCAACGTGCACTGCTATTATGGCCTGATCTGCTCGCGGACCGTGCGTTAGCTTCGCTTCTCTTTTCCGGCATCAACTTGCTTCAAGGCGCCAATTTTGGCGTCGTGTTTACCGGGGAAATTGCAGCAACTTGGCTGTGAAATTGGGCCAGTGACGGAGCGCATGCCGCACGGGACTCCCCATAATTTGTGGCCACTATAAGTTACTTCCGAAGTAGGTAAAGGAGTTGAATGATTTTGGGGCTCGTCGAGGATGGAAGATCTACTTTTCATGTGCAAAATCTCAAAATGATGATCGAGCTCGTGTCTGGGTAGAAAAGGTTGACATCACGTTTGATGGAAGTGATTAAAAAAGGAGAAATTAATAAAAGTTCGATAGTTATAGAGAAAGGAAAGGGGAAAAAAAACCTTTATTTGATGGGGTACATTTAAAACTAGAAAAACAATTTTAAAATTTAAGATACTCTATCATAGTTCTTAAATTTTGCAAAACTGACCAAGCTCTTAATTTCTTCCAAAATTGGGCGAAATTTTTTGGAATTTGTATCAATCGATAGGTCCTAAAGGGCCCTTTTGGTCCGGCTTTGAAGAAATCTTTTGGGAGAATGCGAAATAGGCTTTTTAAGGTAAATGAGTTTTCCGAAATGCTAAACTGTTTGATAAATTATAACCGAAAAGTGCTTTAGAGAAATACAAGACTGTTTGGTAAACATTTATTTCTTTAGTGTAACCAAATTAAATTTTTTAGTTTTAGTATTTTTAAAATTACAAAAAGAAACAATGACTATATAACATTTTATATTTTCATGTTGAGAGTAATGTAAAAGATATATATTAGTAAATTTATTTAAAAATTATATTAAAATAATTTTATTATAGATTAGTTGTAAAGCTCAACTTTTGGCCTAGGGTTCTTTTATGTTTGTTTTCAACTTTGAATAATTTTTTTTTTAAAATTATTGTAGTGTTAATCATATTTGTTAATTAATGATCATTCTAGTGTATTGATAAAAAGTTGGGCTATTGATTATCAAAAGATAAAAATGACAAAAAAAAAAAAAAAGGTGAACCCAACATTTGCAGAGGTTTTTATTATTTTTTAAAAAATGAAAATAAAATCTAATGAAACTCCAATAGATTTAGGTTATAAACTCTCATTTGTTTCATTCTGGGCGATTGTTTTGTTTGAGTTGGTTTTGCATTGAAGAAAGTTGTTTGATTAAGAATTTGGGTGGCTCTAAAATGTAAAGAATCTTCCTTTTGACCTTTTGTTTAATTAATTGCTTAAGTGGTTTTTCACTCATGATGACCGACTTATTGTGAATTATTTTATCATAAATTATCTCAAATGTTTTAAACACTACCATCTATCAAGACTAATTGACAAATCACCGCACAAGTTTAAATTCCGCGTTTTGATTTTACCGACCAATTTACGATTAAATAATATTCCCACGATGCTTTAATTACAAATTTATTAATTTTCTTCTCTAAGCACTTCTCTAAGCTTTAAAACCCCGATTGTCGCGATTGCCCTTCTGCCTAGCACCACCGCCACAAGACTTGGTAAGGACCTAAAATTCGACAGGCCTGCTTAGGCTTAGCTTGAGCCACAACAGTCGGAAGACTTTTTGAGCAAGTTTTGTAAAAGCATTGAGTAGAAAAGTCAACTTGATCGAAGAATTTAGGCGAATTATTTAATGATGAGCGGGCTTGGATAATTTCCTCAATTGCATATGTTACAAATATCGTATTCATGGGCAAATTTGTCAGTTGAAACATGTATATCATCTCTTGCATATTTTAATTTTAAACTCAAATGCATTTTAGAATTTGAATTTTTTCTATTCTGAACAACCTTCCCAGAAAAAAACAATATTGATATATATATTTCTACTTCCACAAATGCTGATATAATTTTTTTATATGAATTTCATAAATTATTTCGAAAAATGGTGGTTTTGGATAATCCTTTAGATGCCAACTTCTTGAGTAAACGAAATGAGTGTGCACATTTGCTAATAAATAGATCGGTCATATCCTTTGTAAATAAAATTCAATCTTAGTCATATTCGACCAAAATAAAAATAAAAAATAAAAATCTTGGTGCCATAGATTGGTTTGTAGACCACTTTTAGCTAGGTTCAGTTTTGAATTACTCGTCTTCAAAGCATATAGGAGTTGACATACCAGATGCCTTTAAATCCTATAAGATTATGTTCCAAAACCAACAGTTTCCTCCAATTAAAATTTTTTCTTCTAATTATTAAATATCAACTTGCCGCAAGCAACCTATATTACACCATATTCAAAAGTGCTTTTCACAAATAATTTCTAATAATTTCTTGGCATTGGACATTCATACTAGGCAGCATACCTATTTTATAAATGATGAGCTTTAGGTTCATGAAATTTCATTTAAAATTTATAACACTTGATATATGAAAATGTACATTAGTTAAGAGTACCAATCTCTTAACAATTCATATATTTAACATTTTCCCAAAGGCCTTGGGAGCAAGTAACTTTATGACACTAGTTAAGATTATCAATGGTAAAAAAAAAAAATGGTCTTACTAACGCGTGTATCGAGAGTACTAATTGAGACCACTAAAAAGAGTAAAAGATAATATATATCAATGTAATTCGAACATCGAATAAGAACATACTTTAAGAAAACAAGATGCTTTTAATTAGAAATATTCATATATTCAAAGCACAATAAATGATTCTTAAAGAATCTTTAGTGACCCTTTCTTAACATTTTTTAACAAACACATAATTACTGAGAGGGTCTAGAAAATTCAAAAAGCCCACACCATCAGCAATATACTTGATATTGAGAAGAAAACTTTGCATTCTTAATATTATTCATTGATGAAAAGATATTCTTTAACATTTCAAAAGCTATGCTACAATGGAATTTGTATAGGAACACAAAGGATTTCTTGTGAAATGAGCCGATAAATTTATTTAAAAAATTTACTTAAAACTAATTTTTTGAAAACGATAAATTTATTTAAAACAAAACTACCAAAAACTTTAAACCAGTACACTTATAACACCAAAAAAGCCAAACTAATATATTTGTAATAAATTTATTTCATGTTAATTTTCATTAAATTGAATAAATATCACGAAAAATCACAAATTGGAATAGAGGGTGAAAGCTCAAATCGATACACTTGTCGACGTGTCATATAACTCAGTAATTTTAAGATAAAATTTATCGAAAATTAAAATGGAGTAAATTTATCACTGATGTATCAATTGGAGATTTTTGGTAATAAAAAAATTAGTTTTGAATAAATTTGTCACAAATGTATCCATCTGAAATTTTCATGATATTAATCTATTAAATTAAAGGCATCGATCAAAAATAATATGAGAAGAGATAATATCCTAAAAATCGTGTAATCCTTCTTAAATTTTGCTTATTTCACCGGTACTTGCTCTCAGACACTGGTCCACAAAGCGCGAGACAGTCAAAAGAAAGGCTTTTAACGCATGCTCTCTTCCCCCTGTTCGTCATCAAGCCGACAAAATAGGGGAAGACCCAATCGAAAGCGACGCGAGTGCCAGCCAGCGCCCAACTCCTTCACGTCCTCCCGGTTGGGCGGCGGAACCCGACCCGACCCGACCCGACCCGACCTCGCCGGAACCTCCCCCGCCCAGATCGCCGGCGGAGTCCCTCCCAGCCCTGGAGGTGCGCACGTTACGGCCTCCCTGCGCACCCCTCGCGCACGTTAGAGCTGCCCCCGGCCCCTCTGGGCGCAGGCACCACCTTCCACGTCCCCCCCCACCCCCACCCCCACCCCCTCGCGGCAAGAGTTGCAAGAGGCAACGACCTAAAAGGAAAAGGGAGAAGTTTTTATCTTAAACGCGGCGCGACAGCAAATGCGGTTGGGCGTGGTCTCATCTTTAGCACCTCCCGAGTTCCGAAAAGAGAGCAGCTTTTCCTGGGTCTGTGCGTCTGTTTTTTCCGAGCGATGGGGTCGGAAGATGGCGCCAAAAGAGGCAACGAACATCGGACGCGCTTGCTCGGCCCCGATCAGATTCCCTCTCCGCCTTCGCCTTCGCCTTCGATGCAACATTGTGGCGACAAGCCGGCCGATAAGCTGCTCACGTTGCCGACGGTCCTGACGCTTGGCCGGGTCGCCGCCGTGCCCCTCTTCGTCAGCAGTACGTCCCCCCGATTCCCTGAGATTCTGCGTCGAGAGTGCAAAGTTGGCTTTTTGATCCGTCGTTTCGGAGCTTTTCTGAATTTGGTTATGTGGGTATCGATCCTTTTCGGCGTCTGCGATGTGCTTGATGAGATGTTGTGGAAAGTTTTTGTCGAATCTTGTGTGCGTTCGATAGAAGGCTTCTTGGTTTCAGGTTGATCCGTTCTCGTTTTAGCTTTCTCTTTCTCTCTCTCCCTCCGGGCTGCTGTGGAATGCTGGCGATCAATCTGGGTTGATGTCGTTTTCTGTTCACTAATTGCAAAAACAATAGTCTTGCTTCAGGCGCAACATTTATCTTAACCGCCTGTTCTGCGTATCTTACCCGTCTTGCCTTAAAATTTGTTATAAAGGCCAAAATATACCTTGGTTTGGTGTTTTTTAGAGCAACTTTTGGCTTTTCAATGGCGTCTTAAGATCGATCTTAAGCTTCCTTGCACCAAGTAATGCGTTGCAGTGGCATGCTGTTGGAGATTGAATTTGAAGTATAGGGTTCACTATTACGTATGTGCTTGCCTGTGCCTATATTGCCATTTGTGTCTTTTCTTTTTTCTTTCTTTATCTCCATCAATGTTGAGATGGTAAGATATCTATGCTTATGGAGCTATGCTGGGCGATCACAATCGAGTCCCTTCATATCTCTTCCACTGTGGTTTTGATGGTGCTTGTTTGCTTTCTAATGCTATTGGTAGTGCAAAAAGTCTTATCCATGTTGTAAGCTTGATGGGAGACAAATTTCTCTAAAGTATTTTGTGCAAAATTTACCATGATTCTGCCATTCGGTTTCTCAGTTTTGTTGAGACTGATACTTACAATGTTATATACCAGCCTTCTATGTCGATAGTTGGTGGGGGACAACTGCTACGACAAGCATCTTTATTGCTGCTGCAATCACAGATTGGCTTGATGGGTATCTTGCTAGGAAGGTATACATTTTCCATCTGCTTAAATTTGAAGTAGACTTCTTGTTTGCTTTATAACAAAAGCACTGAAACTTTTTTAATGGATTCCAGATGAGATTAGGCTCTGTATTTGGTGCATTTTTAGATCCTGTAGCTGACAAGGTATGTGCTATCTGCCATATTAAAAGTGCAATGCATTTACAACAACTAGCTTATACACTGCCGTCTTAACTTGGATTTGGAAAAGGCAAACTGATCGCAATACTTAATGCAGCTCATGGTAGCCGCCACATTAGTTTTGCTATGTACCAGGCCTTTGGATGTTGACATGTTCGAGCAAGCACCATGGTTAATGACTGTCCCTTCAATAGCTATAATTGGTAGAGAGGTAAATATCATCACTCATTTCTTAAGCATCCTTATTCATCAATGTCTTTCTCTAAGTATGATAAGTTTGAGGTCAATGTGGTGCAAATTTATCTCTCTTGATATTGTAGATTGTCCTGGATATGGAAAATTTCCATGATCTGTCGTTTGATATACCTCCCTGTGATCTTTCATCCTCTTGACATTTGCCATATTGATAAACCATATAGGTTTTTCTCAATTAGTCGAATGTCCCAAAGTTGCACAGGGGAGTTTTAGGTTTCAGTTTGGCCTATTTTAAAGGGGCAATTAGAAATGAAGAACGGTAAGGAAAGTGTTACTTTGTCTAATTGCTGTGTATCGTAAAAATGCCACCCCTTTCAATGATGTCAGAACTTTTATGCCTTGAGTGATGTGCTCTCTTTTCCTCTGTTGATTTGTCGACCGAGTGTTTTATTAGGAAAAATTCTTGAACTATAGAACGCAGGCCCAATTTCCTGAAAGACCAGGCAGTTGAAGGATTTCCTTTTTTCTCCAATCTATTCTGTACTATAAAGACTTCCAATCATGCCCTAGTTTTGCCGTTAGTTTAAATTCTATGCTAGTCCTATTATTGGGTTAGCATGACTGCTAATTGTTGATGTGGCAACTACTATGTGGAATGGTCCTGACTAACTGCTAAATGCATACGACTTCATACGATTCCAGAAAAGACAAACAATACAATAAAATATACTTCCCACATCACTTATTGGCTCAGATGAAGGCAATTTCTGTCAGTCCAGTGTGGGTGAAAAGATGCGAATAGATTTTGGTTGGTAGGTGGCCAAAGTACTAATTGCGCTCTTAGCCTCCCTGCCTCTTGTTTTCTTGCTATTTTGGTACGTCCTCTGTCAATGTATGAGTAATAGTGTTGCATTTTCATCTTTCTGAAGAAGTCAATTCCTCATCATGAGGGAAGTACCATGTCAACCATCACATTAGACAATGGCTCTGCTAGTTTTATATGAACTTCAACTTTGAATTGAGGCTTTTAAATTGCCGAGTACAATTGATAAAAACCCTGAAGTACAAGATTATTAGTCAACTTGGCTTTACAGAAAACAAGTTTGCATATAATTGTTATCACTCCTACTTTGAGATGCCTCTTCAGTTACCTGTTAAAGCTTCAAAAAGATAAATAGGAAGAAAGGAAACAGCAAACTACTAGAGTGTTTATTTTGTAGGACTATATCTCAAATCCGGACCTTACAGGACTAGCTCCTTACCTTTTAGTTACCTTGAACTGTAGAAGGGAAAGGGACATCATTTAATGGAATTTTCAGCACCTGGTTGATTTGGAATCTCCATACAATCCTTCGCCTTGTTTTGAGAAGCATCACTTGTACTGCTTTTGAGACATGATGATGCTTCACATGTCTATGTTGCAGTTTTTGTGCTGTAGGGAAGCTTTCATTTCAGTCTGTGGAGTTTGGTTTTGTATTTGTTTTTAGAAGGATTATATGAAACATACTTGAGCAAGTAGATGATTGATTAGGATGTTATGTTATGAAGCAATTCACTGGTTAACGAGAGAGAGTCCTTATTTTCTTCATCTTCACAAGTTTTGGGTTATGAATGATTATCTTGGCCATTTGGCACAGTCGCCATTGAGATGAGAAACAAGTTCTTTAGATATGAGTCTATGCATTTTTCTGAGTGTTTTTTTCCCCATGTTCATGTGCTTTAGTAGGAGCTCACGTGACTGTTTATTCTGTTTGTTTCTCTATCTAGTGTGATTGTTCATACTACTTTTCAACTCAAAATTCTTTTGATTCATTGTAACTCTTTACTTGCTCAACTTGTTACAGATTACTATGTCTGCAGTTAGAGAATGGGCTGCTTCTCAGAATAGTAAGATTTTAGAGGTGAGATGTTATCTTTGTTAGTCCATTACCCACCTTCAAATTGGTTAACTAGTTGTCGGAATTGCTAGTCTTTTTTCCATGGCCCCACTCATTAGGATGTGATATTTTCAGGCTGTCGCTGTAAATAATTTAGGGAAGTGGAAAACTGCTATGCAGATGACTGCACTGACCATTTTATTGGCTACTAGAGACAGCAGGTTTGTAACAACTTAGCTTTCCTCAAGAATGTTGTGTAGATGTCTTTCTCTGAATCAGGAGGAATGTGAAAGATGATACCAATCATCGCTTGAAGATCTAATGCTCCGAGCGATTCATGTTTTCCTATGCAGCCTTGGAGGATCTGATACCTTAATAGCTTCTGGAGTTGCTTTGCTTTACATGTCGGCGGGGATCGCCATATGGTCCTTGATTGTGTATGTGGGGAAGATATGGAAAGTGTTGGTCAGATAAGTCTATTTGCCCTTTATAGTTGGGGTTTTCGGGCATAAGATAATTTTTACGTGCAACTCGTTCGAGGTGACATCGACCCAGCATGTCATGCCTATCTTGGATATAGAGCCATACTTGAGTACCGTGCTCAAGGCGACAGATATTTCTTGTCGATAGTCCCTTGTTTCTGGAGTTATTGAAGCTGAAGTTTTCAGCATCTGGCAGTTCTTTTTCTATTTTTCGGTCCGGAGTTGATATTTACTGAGTGATACACAACTTCTGAGACACAATTGGGATGAAGAATGACATGCAGGTGTCAAGTATCAGGCATCCCTTCTGTAATAGATGAACTTCCAATTTAAGAATATTTGTATTTGATTTGTTATAATGGGATCCAATGTAGCTCCCAACAAGATTGTTCATTTATCCATAAATTATTTTTTTTGGAGTTCTTTTCCTTCTTTTTTGGTTTTTCAGATTCGTATATTTCAATGGAATCCTGAATGAAGATCTAGATGTAAATCTAGCTTCTCAACCCCTTTCACAATATTTAAGCCATCTTAGAACTTCGGACAACATGCAAGAATATGAGTCGAATGACAACCGATAATCGGGTTCATATTGACTTTAGAATTCACAATGGACTTAAAACTTGAAGACCCCGATGAGCTCTTACATTATTGCATTAGCTTTTACTGCTTTTTCTAGAGTACCTTAAATTCTTACACAGAAACAAGATAAACTGCGAGAATCTTATTCTTAATAGACATGGTTTCTTTGCAAAACCAGACATTCATGTTCACTCTTAACTTCAGGGAGGTGATAATAGACCAATTGGGCCCTCAGGATCAGCGAGACAGATCAGAGCTGGGCCTGTACAACGAAGATAAAGAGAAGGATTAAAAACTTTCTTGCTGATATGCACAGCGACAATGAAAGTGAGCCGAATATTGTACACAATCGGAGTTTGTAGGGAATACCGCGAATCGTTTTTTATAGCTTTCCACAAGCTCCTTGGGGTCTCGGCGGGTCTGAGTGTAAGCCTCATTTTTGTTCATCTCCTAAATGGATAAGGAAAAACATGAACTGAGTTCTCTCTAGGAATTTAAATTGTTCTTACATCTGATGAATGACATCAATCTTTCTCATAAGAATACCTTCTTCTTTACTAAAAAAGTTAAAAACTGAATGATTCCATGTAATGAATCCCTACATCAGATAAATGACCATCCTAACTCATTGTTTTACTTTGCCCTGGACAATTCAGTTTGCTGATGCAATCAAAGATTTCCAGAGCTAAAATCACAAATTTTGCTAGTCTAAAATAATCAATCTGCTCAGTGAAAGCAGAAAAAAGAAATAAAATGCCAATACAATTCTACATCATGATCTGCAAGTGAATACGAATGCATTTGAAATGCATATGAAAGAAACGAGAGAATCAAAGGCCAGATCAACATATTTTCATTGAGTGATGTGCGGCATCATTTTAAGTCACAGACATTCTGTTTAGTACCTCAATCCAGGTTGCCAGTTTTGGCCTGCCTGCTGTAATGTCAATGCCTTTCACTTCTTGTAGATATGGCATAAATCTTTCGATAAATGGAGCATAAGCAATATCAACCTGTGGACGTTCACAAAACACCTTAGAGAGGCAAACTTGAATGAAACTCCAGAGCAATAATTTTCTAAGCTCCTTTCTCCAATATGACATGCATTTTGGAAAAAGGCTAGTGTCTAGCAGACATAAGCCGAGTTAAAAGAAAACAAATGTCTGCTTACCAGGCTGAACTGCCCAAGGAAGAAAGGTCCGTCCTCAAATTTGGAAAGTGCATTCTCGATGAAATCAAATGCAGCGGCTATGCCAGTCACCAATCACCACTACTATCATTCACCATTTCAGATTGAAAGAGAAATGACAAATGGAATTCAGACTTACCAGCTTGGTCGTCCCCTTCTCCTTTGAATGAGGAGACAACGGATTTGCTGAATGTGTCGGTGTATGAGAAGAGCTCTTCTGCAAACTCTTTCTTTGCAGGATCCTGTATCCCAGAGGATAAGAATTCATCACAGTCAATACTTGGACATACCAGGAAAGTGTTAATGTTCCTCCAAAACTTACCTCAGGCCAAAGTGAAGGCCCTCCAAAGTTAGCATCTAAATACTTAATTAGATCCAGACTCTCTCCTCTTACTTCATTGTTGTGTTCCAAGGCCGGCACCTGATTTGACACACCACACCAAAAGAAAGGGAAGAAAGTGTCATGATCCTTTAGCCTGGTAATTTTGAGTGGAAAACAATTTCAGCGGAGCTTCTATCAGACCAAGGTATTGTAGAAAGTATAATGAATGTCCACAATGTACTCCATAACATGATCATCAACGACACCATGAGTTGCGCATATTTCTTGTTCATGCGATCTTGGCCTTTTGAAAAACGTTACTGGCTTGTTCAAGAATAAATTTACGATCCTAAATGCTTCATAAATGCCCTTCAGAATGTCTTACATGCACTTTACATTCACAAAACATTTCACAAGGTTCCCTTGGACTTTCACCTTGTTAGCTGGGTAGACTTTCTCCTTGTACCAAGCAGGCCTGTTCTGCAGATCAATAGGGACCAACTTGATCTGATCCTGCAAGCCCTGCTTGAACCAACACAGCAACTCAATTAGCAGTCAATTCTATATCAAATTAGAAAAGAAACATGACTATACACGTTTCTATTCGTTAGTCCAAATTTGATACGAATTTATACTTTTTGGGAATATATTTCTTATTTTTTCAAACTATAATGATAATACTCGAATAGAGAGAGAGAGAGAGAGAGAGAGAGAGAGAGAGAGAGATTATGAACAACCTTGTGGTTCCGGGTAATCCACACACGCTGTGCAAACGGGCATGTGTAAGAGATGTATAATCTGTAGTTAGATAGGCAGAGAAGTGCCCTTAGAATGATAAGAGGTAAAAAAATCACGGGTTTCTATAATGCTGTCATTACATTACAATCACTGAAGCGAAAAGAGCAAACCTTGTCGTTCCATCAAAGATTGGAGGTGGGTCTGAAGTAGTGGTAAGAGCCGGTGGAAGAACCACTTTCACTCTTGCTCACAGAGAAATGAGACAAAAGTCAGTAACCAGAGCTAGAGCAAAATTAAATTAAGGCCCAAACAACTGCACACACAAGACTGACAAAATACTCTGTTATTAAAACGGGGGGTTCCATTTTGCTTGGCAAGATAAGGGAAAAAAGTTAGTTGGCTCAGCTAACTCTTGACACACCAAAGAGTCCAAAGTTACAAACTTTTCCAGTTCTCAACAGAGAAAATGCTCTTCATTCATCTGAAACAAGCCTTGTAGAAAAAAACCCAAGCGTCCCAAACTTGCAAATTTATACAATCTTGAGAGTTGACAGCACTCTTCTCGAAGCAACAAGGTAAAGAGGAACAACCCAGAGAAAAGGAATGTGAGAGAATAAACGATCCATAGTGCCAAGCTGAACAGAGTGATATTTCTCTCGATTTCTCAGCAACCAAACAGAGAACCACGAGCAAGCAAACAAGCACTTACCCAGTAGCCATTGTTGCGGAAACGCTAGCTCTGCTTCTGGGTCGAGCAAGAGCAACGCGGTCTAGGACGGGCTCGTGAGTTCGGGGACGAAGCAAGCAGACGAGGGCCGAGGTGGGGGGTCTTCTCAATCCGCCGGTACGGCGAAAAGAAAGAGGGGCTGAGGGGGGAGAAATATCAGGCCGCGACGTCAGCAGTGACGAAGAAGAAGAACAGGTGTGACAGAACAATGCTTTCAAAGTGGCCATCGTCGTTCTTGTCGGTTGAAAATTTCGTCAAATTCGTTGCTGTGCTCTGCACATCATGTAGCCACCAAACATTATTCGACAACAAGCTCGCGCGGTGGCATGATTCCCTTCTCTTGCGAGTGGATGGTGCACTGCCACTTGGACTTTTGGAAGAGTTTTTGTTCTCTACCAATGGCCGAGTCGCACGAACGAGATAGAAACAAGAAGAAGAAAAAGAAAAAAGGTGGCCAGTTAAAACCTTTACCAGTAAAGACGATACAACTTGCATGAAATGTAGACTTTAAAAGTGGACAGCTTGCGTGAATGGAGTCTTAAAAACGGGCAAATCCACCGGAACAAGTCGATATTGCAGGAGAATTAACAAAACAATATCAAATTTATTGCATTTGTACTAATCTGATCCTAAACTTTTTCATTGTACCGATTTAATCTTAAACATTTTCATAATTTGTCAATTGAGTTAACCAATCAATTTAAGCCAAGAGTTACTAATGTGGACACGAGCTATTGTTCGTGACTCAATCAGAGTTGTTGTGAACATTTTTTAAAATATCATTTGAGTTTTTTCTTTTTTTTATGATTTTTTTTCTTTTCTTTACTTGTTTTAATTGAGAGACACTTCCTGCCCAGATCAGGCGAAGGTGTTGCAGCTCTTGCCCAAGCCCTCATAAGCCATAGTGAGGACATCGAGCGAGAGCCACAACACCCTTGCCTAGTGCCCCAAGGGTCGTCGAACAAAAGAACGAGTAAAGAAAAAAATATTTAAAAATTTCAAAAGAAAAATCTTCAAAAGATTGTAAAAAGAATTACATGTCAGCATTGGCCGTGTTATGTAGACTATTAGTGTTCACATTAGAAATTTTTGGCATATTGATTGGATAGACTTAATTAAAAAGTATTAAAAAGTTTAGGGTAAAATTGGTAGAATGTAAAAATTTTAATATTAAATTGGCATTAAGTATAATAAATTTAAAACTTTTATTAGCAATTTCCCCTTGATGTTAATGTCTAACTCCCTCCGTGAACTCTAAGCTTGGTTGAGAGTCGAGACAAGTCTAATCAAGAACTGGGAAACATTCACCATTCCACAGTGGATGCTTTTTTCTCTTTGTTCGGAGATTATCGTACAGAGATTTTATATCTCGATCAGTCCTTCTTTCATGCGCCCAAATGGTGCACGTGGAACGCCCTCCAGTCAGTCTCTTTGCGCGGGCATGCTTTATGTATATTCTTTAATGTTCTTACGACTTACGAGGAGCGCCAAGTGCATTAACGAGTCTTCCTTGTTTGCATCTCTCCAGATCAAACTGGTGGATCTGAAAGTGATAGAATATTTGAATATCAAGACCCTATTTGTTTCGCAAAAAAGTCATATTTCTATAAAATTTTCAAGAAAATCACAATATTTTTCCATGTTCAATTGAAATCTGAAAATAAATTATAAAATATTTTCCATCATTTGGTATCTGATTTAATTTGCTGGGAAAAATTACCGAAAAAACTGAAATTTATTATATTTATAAATATTTTTAAATTGAAATTTTAATTATTTTATTTTTTAAAATCAATTTTATCTTTATCTTTATCTTTTCCTTCCTCATTCTTCCTCCTCCTTTCTCTGCCAGCCATATGCCTTGGGCAATGGCCAATCGGCCAAGATGTAGGTTGGCGATCGGCCAAGATGCTCGAGGTAGAGGTTGAGCTCGAGGCTCAGCCAATATAGGCAAGCCCAAGCTCCAATGATGCTGACAAGCTTGAACCTCATTAGTATTTGGTGAGCTTGGGCATTGTTGACTTGTGTTGAGGCTCAACATTGGCCTGTGGCTGGCGATTGGCCAAGAAAGAAGGAAAAAAGAAAAAAAAAAAAAAGAAAAAAAAAAAAAAAGATAATTAAAAACTCAAGAGAAAGGAAAGAAAAATAATTAGAAACTTGATATTTTAAAAAATAAAAAATAAAAAGGAAAATAAATCATAAAAATAAAAGAAAAATATGTTTGGTGAAAATTTGGTGAGGTGAAAGAAGATATGGAAAACGTTTTCCACTTTCCTCACTTTTGAATGTTTTTTCCTACTAGCGCAAAGTGTTTTTTGTTAATACTTTATTTTTCATGAATGCATGCTGGAAAATCCGAAAATTATTTTCTTAAAAGTTATTTTCCGCGAAATAAATGAAGGCTAAATCTTGCTTTAATAAAACAGTTCAAGTTTTTATAATAATTGGTAGAGTTGCTACAAAATTTCACATAAAGAGCCCTGACATCTATTAGAATATTAAGATGACGGAAAGCAGTCAAGAGTTGGAAAAGTTGTATTACTTGCTCATGTAAAGATTGTACAATTATATGCCTATATATAATATACAAGGCTTCGCTAACTAAAGAAAGAAATATTTAGCTGTATCAAAAAAAATATACACAATATATTTTACTTCCCATTAATGAACTGATTTGGATCAATCAATATCAATTATGGAAGCGGAGATTAATCAAAATTATTTAGGGCCACAATGTTTTTGACGTTTCCCCTCAAGCTGGTGGTCTACACACATCAAAGAGGCCAAGCTTACTTAATAGGTACGTATCTTGCCTTTGATATGAAGGCTTGGTGAAGATTTCCATAGGCTACTCTGTCATTTTTATTTCTCTTGTCTTGATTATCCCAATCTGAATATTGTCTTTGATGAAATAACAATCAAATTCTATGTGCTTCAATATATATATATATTTATGGAAAATTGAATTTGTTGCAAGTTTGAGTGCAACATCGTTATCATAAAATAAAACAATTCTTCACCCATACTCCGAGATCTTAGAGTAAGCCTCTTATTTGGACTATTTCATAGCTAGTTTTTGCCATTGCTCGATATTCTACTTCAGCATATGACAATGAAATGGTCAACTATTTCTTTGTTTTCTACATGAATAATGAATCTCCTAATTCTATGCAAAATCCTATAACGGATTTTCTACTCATAGGATGAGTAACATAATTTGTGTTGCAATATGTTGTCCTTTCCACATTGTTGTCTTGAGAAAAGTATCCCCAAACCCGAACACCCTTTCAAGTATTACACAACCTTTAATGCAACATTCATGTAAGACTATTTTAGGTTGTGCATGAACTGATTAAGAATTTGCTCTATATAGCTTATGTCCGGTCTAGTCATGGTCAGATGGATAAGCTTATCGATAAGCATTTGATAAGTAGAAGGGTCCTCGGGCAAAGGATTCCCATTTAGGGGTGGCAATCCCTTACCATACTCAGTCATCATTAGCTTGATATTTTGATTGATTGGGATGAAAGTTGGTTTTGATCCCGATAATTCTGCTTCTGATATGATTTCTAGGAAGAATTTGCATTGATTAAGGTAAATTCCTTTATCTAATTGTGTAATTTCTATTCTGAGAAATATTTGGAAGGTCCTAAATCCTTAATATCAAATGTATAATGTAGGTATTTTTCAAATTTCTCAATGACAATTAATCATTTCCCATAATGAGTATATATCATCAACATAAATAAGCAAGTAAACTGATGATATACTTTGACTAATGTTAAAAAAAACATAGATATGGTTGGACTACTAGAACTTTGCAATTATAAAGCTTAGCATGCTATTGATGAGAAGCCCATTTAAGTCCATGTAGAGATTTACGGGATGACATACTCGATACTCCCTCCTTTTGCGTAACACTAGTGGAAAATCTATGTAAATGGAGAAAAGAATTATAAACATCCATCTAATGAAAAGCCAATCTTGGAGTGTAGTAATATAAAGGAAATAATAAATAGTGACTTACTTTGTTATTGGAAAAAATATTTCTATATAGTCAAAACTTTCTTGTTGTGTAAATCCTTTGGCTACTAGTTTTGGCCTTGTAGCATTTCATGGAGCTATATGCCTTGTACTTAATCTTGTATACCCATTTGCACTTAATAGATGGAAGATGAGGAGGGATAGAAATGATATTCCAGGCTTTATTTTCCATTAGTGGTCGAAACTCATCCACTATGGCTTGTTGTCAACGAGGATTTTTGACAACCTCATCATATGAAGACAGTTTCTATCCTTCAAAGATTCCACTAGTGCAACACAATATTTAGGTAAAAGGTGAGTGAAGCTAACATAAGAGGAAGACAAGATGGTTTGTACCAAAAGATACAAATGTAAATTGTTGTCCATGTGGGTGGTCATGTTGCATGACTTGAATGTCGAGGATGAGCTGGGAGCTGGTGTAGAAGACTCCCACCTTAGAGCCGAAAGAAATATTAGGTGCGTGGGAAATATTATTTGAAGAAAGTTGCGAATCTGAAGTCATATGATTTTCTGATGTGACTACTTGTTAATCTCTTGAGGCTGCATTGTTCATAACTATCAAGGAGAATGTGTTATTGTTAGATGCAGGAGATGCAATGGATATGTTGAGATGGAGAATCACAGCCAATTATGGAAGATATTTCATTTTGGAAAGAGAAAATATCTTCATGAAAAATGATGTCTCTACTAACAAACGTCCAACGGATGAATCATAAACCAAATGCACTTATAGGAGAGTTGGATATCCCCTGAATATACATTTAAAAGCATAAGGACCCAATTCATCTCGGGAGCCCACTGTAGATACATAACACAAGCATATGAAAACATGGAGGTGGCAGATGTTTGAACGTTTTCCATAGAGCAACTTAAAGGAAGTATTTCCATTGAGAATCTGAGAAGACATTTGATTGATTAAGTAGATTGTTGTAACCATACAATCTACTTGGAATATTTTTTAAATTGAAGCTTGATATTTAAGGGCATGTGTAACTTCTAAAAGATGGCAATGGTTTCATTCAACAATCCCATTTTGTTGAGGTGTATAAGTGCAAGAACCTTCATTAATGATGCCATTTGAAATAAAAGGGCAGAAAACTTATGATTATTGCACAAATTTGTGAAACAGATTTTTAATTAAGACAAGAAAATTCCTAACATGGGAAAGGGCTTGGTTCTTGGATTGCATTAGGAAAACCCAAGTCACAGATATGTGATCATCCATAATTATGAGAAAGAATCTAGACCCATTACGGTGTGGGATGTAATATGATCCCTAAATGTTTATATGTATAAGGGAAAAAGCTATATTGACATGTGAAGTTCTTTATGGAAAAGACAATCATGATTGTTTAACTAGCGGACAAATATGACACTTTTTTTTTTTAATCAAAGGAAAAATAGGACACTTGATATGAGGAAAAGAAGCACAATAGTCCAAATGTTGATAAGATAGAAAAACAATTTTATTAATATTGGCATTACATGAGATGCCCTTATTTAAAGGGAAATATAAAATATCAAGATTTTTAGGAAGTGTGTCCTGAAAATAGAGTCCCTTATGAATTCTACTCAAACCATAAGTTTCCTAGTTGAAATGGCCTAAAAGAAGTAGATGTTAGAATTGAAAAAGACCCAATAGGAATTTGTCTTCACAAGGTTAAGTGACAGAAATGAGGTTAAATTGTAATTCTAGAATAAGCCGAATATTTCTCAATGTGATGGATGGAGTAAATTCAATATTTCCAATTTTAGTGAAGGAGGTGTTCTTTCCATTAGGAAGGCGTATTGAAGTATGAGGGGATGATTCATGAATATCAAAAAGGAAACGCTCATCGCAAACTATGCGGTTAATAGCACATGAACCAATAATTTATGTCTTAGTTGAAATGGAGCTTAAGCAATGAGAGATACATGGTTGTCTTATCCTTTGTTCCCAATTGGTTTAAAGCTTTAACAATTTCTTGGAATTGATCATTATTGATAGGCAAGTGAATTTTGGTATGTGCTACAATGGATATATCTCATTCCTTTTTATATGCTGGTTTTCTATGCAATTTCCAACATTTCTCCATAATATGATAAGAACACTTGTAGTAATCATAAAATTTACCTTTTCCTTTGTTGACATTTTTGGCATGTGATTCACTTGAAAATATGGCAGAATAATGGTTGTTCGATCCTTTCCACATACTTGTTGATGTGGCATGATGTGCATCATCTAATCTGGTCACTAAGATGAAGCTCGGGCCGTCTGATTGTGTGAAATGGTTGGAGTCGTTTGATCCCCCGATTAAATCACAACCATTCACTGGAATGAAGGACCTAATGTCCTGGATCATCTAATCACACATTAGGGCCATTTGCTTGAGATGATGTTAGGTCATCTTCTTTGCCTTAACATCCAGCACTGTTAGTGAGCTTCTGGGTTTGCCATGGCCATATCTCACCGCAAGCAATTGCTAGTCCGACATTACTCTGGTCATAAGAACAATAGTCTTCTACCTTGACATACTCTCAAGGAGGCCAAATGTTGTGATTCCTCCTATACCGCAAGCTAGTATATTTGGCTGAGTGAAGGGAAGGGGTCCATGGCAAGGATAGGGCTTCGGAAAGGTAGTTAAATCTCATTCACGATAAGTAATAATCTATTTACCGTTTTGCCGGTTTTGACCCGCGACGAAATATCTTTCATTGGGTGCTATCTTAGATTTTTATTTAATAGGGATAAAGGTTCTATACTAATTCCGGACAGAGAATATCAAATGCAATACAAAGATTGAATTTCCAATTTCAAACAGCACTATACAACCTTGATGATTAACTTACTAACTCTAGGACCTAATTTAGACTATGTTGGTATTTAATCAACAACAATATGACTAGATAGATGACACAATGTTGAAATCTAATTGGTGACGGTGGACTAGAGATACAACATTGGAATATAATCAATGATGTTGCACCAATATATAGACACTCGTTGGAATCTAATTGACGACAAGAACCTAAAATTTAAAACTAGGGAAAACTAAAATACAATAATGTAGAGATAAACAAATAACATTTGATGTGTTGTTCCAAGGGGGGCTTCCTTGTTCAACGACTGGTGGTATATATAGAGAAACTTGAGGTGCGAATGATAACCATTCTATTCTATAAATCAATTTTTAGCTAGAAATTCATTTTTCTATTTCTATTCCCCAAACGAGTTTTTGAGTAAAATTGTGTGTTTTTTTTTTTATAATAATATAAAATTTTTGCTTCTAGAATAGAAATTCATTTGATAATAGTAAAAATTTCTCCTTCTTAAGTGGCGGTTTGAGGTGGCGCGCGAGCGAGGAAGTTGTGGCGGTTGACTGGTGATTGGTGACAAGCAGTGACTACGTGGCGGCTAGCAAGAAGAGTGAATAATGATAAGAATTTTTCATTTTCCATATTTGTTCCAGAAAAAAAAAAAAAAATTAACTTTTGATTTTTGTTTCAAACCTATTTCTAGAGTAAAAATTTACTTTAGAAAAGAGAAATAAAATTGCATTACTCAATAGATTTCTTTCCAAACTTGTCCCCGGAAACATAAAAAAAAAAAAAAAAAATAGAGAAATAAAATAGTTACTATGCACAGCCTTGGTAACTGCCGAGTGGTTATTCATCTTCTAACAATTGTTTTCAGCCTTAGATACATTCTTTTCTCTTCATGACCAACTTGCGCATTTCCTTCATAACTGCCTTGATCTTGCCCTAGTGTTTCCTGGTTTGTCGACACTAATTTTGTAACTGGTTGCTTAGATGCTAATTGCTCTTTCAGCCATGCGTTCCTTTGGTGCTTCTTTAAATATTTTGAATGCTTTCATCCAAAACTTGCCACTAGCATTATTTGGGTAACCATTTAGTATTTGTCAACAATTGATCATGTGGAGACTTTTTGCCTCGTTGTCGATTATTGAGTCCTTATCCTTTGGCTCGTCAAGAGCTAGTCCCAAGCTAATATCCCAATGATGCACATATGTGATTCCGCCTGGCTTCTATTAGCCCTCGTGACTAGCACATGATAGTAAGGTCAACTTTGAGTGTCAATAGTTACCTTTTCCTCTCCTATAAACTAAGGGTTTTTTCAAGTCCTTGCAATTTTCCTTCAGTATTATGGAAGATTTGTTAAAGATTTACAATTTATTTTTCTAATATTTGTTGTATCTCTTATTATCAATTAGGATTTATGTTAGGATAATATTTGGTGTAAATCTTAGAATTAGTTAGAGATATCGCGTAAATATTTTCCTTCTCTTTTCTATTAAGCAATATGTTGTATAAATATTTGTACTATACCGATTCATTTCATAGTATAAGAGCAGAGAGTTTAAACACGCTAAACAATTCGATTCGCATTGTTTGCAATATGGTTGCGGAAGCGTCATGCAAAGAAGATCAACCCTTCCTCACCATATTACCTCAACACCTCCAATAATCTTGGAAGCATACTCGTTTCATGCTTGCTAACCCAAGGATAACTAGGCAACATGGTCGAAGGCAACAAGACATGCAATGTGGGCGAAAAATAAACTTGGGTTTATTGATGGATTGCTAAAGAAGCCAGATCCAAAGGCGCCCAAATTTAATGCTCGGGGCATTTGTAATTCCATGATAATTTCATGGATCTTCAAGTCCCTTGACAAGAGTCTACAAAGAAGCGCAGCATACATAGAATAAGCAAAAGTACCATGTGAAGGAGATATTCACTTAGGGTAACAAACCTCGCATCCACGAGATCAAAACTGAGATTGAGCGCCTACAGCAAGGAGGATTCTCGGTGGTGGAATACTACACCAAATTGAAGGTCTTATGAAATCAACTTGACGATTATAATGACGTCCCAGAATGTACATGTGCTGCAGCCATAGGATTTGCGAAGAAGAAGGAGGTGGAGAAGATCCCTCCTTATTCTTTGTAGTCAGGGCTTGCCAGAACTTTCAAGACCAGGCGGAATAGAATTCCAACCCAAAGAGCTATTGTGTAACGAGGCGGAGCTCGTGTTCGTCGATGGCGGACATGTACAAGGGATCTCCTGGCTCGGCTTGCTTGCCAGTGATACCTGCGAAGGAAAAAGAACTAGGTCCATAGGTCGGGTATGGGTTTGCCCCCAAAATGGATGGACCTGAACCACCTTTGTTCGAAAAGGACCAACCCAGTCCAGATTTCGGGTTGGGCTTAGCATTGAGCGGTGGGCCTTCTCTTGGTTCGCCGTTCTCAATCTAGGCGAAAGAATGGAGTTGAAACAGGAACCATTGAACGTTTGGCCCCGAAAAATATTGCCTTGGATTGGGTTGAACAAGCCTTGGATTGGTCTGAATCAGGCCCTGTCGTCCTTCAAGGGGGTGTGGTTGGCCCTGTTCCTTTGTTTGGTCTTTCCTAGCTTGGTCTGAATGTTGATCCAAAGGTAAGTCATCCACCGTTTAGATGTTGGGAAAAAAAAATAAAAAACTTCCGAATCTTGGGAAACTCCAGATTTTGAGCTTGATTTCTTGGCGTGGTTACTCCCTTTATATGCTGTTATAATCGAAATATTTTCTTCATAGGTTTGGTCGTGAAGAAGAAGAGGAGAAAAGGAAGGAAAAAAAAAAGGTTCTGAATCTGGGATGGGCAGAAGAGCAGGAGAGCAGGAGAGCAGAAGCATAGTGGAGGCTAAATTGAGAAGGAAAGCTCTGATGCCATATCAGAATATTGAGATGATGGAAAACACTCGAGAGTTGGAAAAGTTATAATGCTTTCTCCTGTAAAGATTATACAATTACATCCCTATTTGTAATATATAAGGCTTCACAAATTAGAGAAAGAAATATTCGGCAGCATAAAAAAATATACGCAATATATTTTACTTTCACATTGATGAACTGATTTGGGTCAATCAATATCAATTAGGGCAGCGGGGATCAATCAAGATCAATCAGGGCAATGGTATATTCAACAAAATCCTACAAGGATAGACTCCCACGGCAAGTTCCGGCGCCTTTTGGTGATGCCTTCTTTATGCAAGAAGGCTCCATGGAGGGCAGCAACTCCGATCGAGTAGAGGCAGTACTGACACTGATGATCAGTGCTTGAGACTCACAAGAGAAGAGAAAGACGAAGGATCAGGCGCCCATGTGATGCCATTATTGTGAAACTCTCTGGAAAAGGAACTCTGAGCTACATGAGATTCAAATCATGTCAAATTTGATGAACAGGAAGGGGGAATAGAACGCATGGATCTTGGGAACATTACCTTTTAAGTTAGCTTTGCTATAGTGGAGGGGACCTCAACGAGGTCTTAAAGGACGGCCCTTGATTCAGCAATGGATGATTCTGTCTATCCGCTACTGAAATTTCAACCGTCTAAAGCTGATGTCTGTGGTTGCGGTTTGGGTTCGTACTTTTGAAGTTGAGTCTTGAGCATTATAGAACAAAAATGTTGAAGAAGGTTGCCAATCTTGTTGGTCCTCCCCCTTCGCATTGATGTCAAGACTGCTGACGGCGAGGGGGTAAACTTGCTTGGTTTTGTATCCAAATTACCTTGACAAGCCCTCTTAAGAAGACAATTCTGAGGGATGGAAGAAGACTAGTCGTTCTTTATGGAAGTTCTGAAAATTTGTGCTTCCACAATGGAGTCCTCGGTCACAGAAAGATAGCTGCCTCAATGTACTTCATCAGCGTTAATGGAGTCTCAAAGCTGCACAAAGTTCTAGTAATAGCTACAAGTAGAACTTAATAGTTACCCTTGAATGCTTCTTGCAGGTTCCTAATGAGATGCTGGCCGGAAGAGAAAATGTTGGTGGTAGGTCTGCGTATTCTTACAGTGCTAGTATTCATCAAGACTATGAGCTTCTGCAACCTCATCGACATCGGTTTTACTCTGATCCTAAGATTCATTTGGGTTAAGTACATCGGAATGATGTTGCTCTTATTCAAAAGAGGCAGCGTGAAACCAGGGCCAGTCCCGACACGAGGCTGGTGTATCCACTATCCAGAAGCCGTCCAGCCAACTTAACACGTCGGTAACTTATCACTGCCCTATCCTCTTGGATTTTAGCTCTCCCAAACGAGGCACTGGTAATAAGCCACTCAGATTGGAACCCACGAGGATTTTCCTTCTCTTTCCCGCAACATTTGGGAGTTTAAAAATCTCGAGCCTGTTCGTGCTATGTATAAATTTCTTTGACTCGGGATCGGAACAAAAATGAAGAAAGAACTTAGTAGATTGACTGGCGTTCAGAAATTTCTCAAGAATCTTGTCCATGGGTATCAAAAGATCCTGAAGGAAGAAGAAGTACTTGCCAAGAATTTATCAAGTAAGCACTCTGGATCTTCATACTGATGGCACTTCATCTCCTTAGATGTTTTGACAAGACCCAACGACAGAAATTACAAGCAAAGGTATCTTGGCAACTCCAGCAAACCAGAACTTCTGTTCAACATAAACCATAGAAAGAGAAGATATATACAGAGCTTATCGATCAGCATGATGATCGACTTCTATTTAACACATCTTAATCTGTATCGCATGCATAGTATGAAACATATCGCGGCGTATGTCATCACAAGGCCATCGCCCTAGGATCAGCTCAATCCATCAAACCCCTACGCCTATAGATTTAAGGCTCTCCACATGAGGAAGCCTTCGAACTCCACCGGAAGCATCCTTATTAGGACCCGGTGGCGAGGCGGGGCCTGATGGCGGAATCACCAGTATCGAACTCCTGAAGGTGGGCGATCTTCCGGAACAGGGACTTGTTCACAAACTTCTCCGCCTTCTTCACGACCACCTCCGGCTCCACCACCTCCGGCAGCGTCTCCCTCCGCGACTTCCTCACCCACACCGTGGGCGAGTCCTTCAGTTCCCTCATCGCCGTGTAAAGCCCCAGCGAGGTGGAGAGGGTGATCATCCCCAGCGCCATGCAAACCGGCACGAAGTCTCCCTTCTTCATCCGCTTCTTCACTTGGTCAACCTCACTGCTGTCTATCGGCAGCGCGTGCGCTCGCATTTTCGGTGTCGTCGAAGTGGTGAAGCCGGCAGTCTGATACAAGCGGCTCGAGAGCAATCGCAACAAATTCTGGGCCAAGAAAAGAAAGAAACAAAAGAACAGTGAGAAGACTCAATCCAGCACAAAGCCTACCTCGGATCGAAATTAGCCATAGGACGAGAGCGTTTCCTGAACACGAAGCCTACCTTGGATCGAAAAGCCATGACGAAATCGAGACCTGTTTCCCAGTCGCAGGGTGATCAAGGAATCAAGATCATCGTTTTATCAAAGCGAAGAGAGGTATCTGGAGCTAGTAAAGCTACAGAATCTAGAAGACGCTTGAGTGAAGTGATGCTAATCAAATCATGAATTTTCTTTTAACCTTTTCCTTCTGGTGGGAAATCTGCAGTGAAAATGACTGCTTTCTAGGATGATCTGAAGATGACTACACTAAGCCAGAAGGTGCCATTCCTGCCCAGGTGGTGGGCTCCAAGCGTTGCGACGTTGCTCCACATTTTCTCCCTCGTACATGATCAAAATCACAATTTTTTTTATATAAACAGGACAGCTATCACACTAGAAAATAATCAGAATCTGTATTAAAACGTGTTAGGATCGTTTGATCCAATGAGATTTTATGTAAAATTTTATGTAAGACCCACTATTTTGAATAGTTGACATGAATAATGAGATTTAAGAGAAGCCAAAATGATAATGCAGAGCAGTAGTACTGCATTTTCTCGCTTGTAATGTCGGATAGTAGGTCCTTGCATAAACTTATTTGTTCCGAAATTGATAGCATATGACCCAATTCGTTTATCCAGATGTATACATGTTCACTATCAGATTGCTTAATAAGTTTCCCAAACAGTAAATGATGTATCTATTGTAAATGGGTGCTGCATCTTTTACAAAAATATATGGCAAACTCTTCGTTACTACGACGTCCTCGAAGTTACAGCAACTTATAGTTATTTCTGGAAAGTTGCCTCAACCCTACGCAAAGAGCGCGAATTCTATGACATCCAGCGCCTGTAGGAAAATAGAGAAGGGTATAATTGATCTTAATCCTGTCTAGAATTTAAAAAAAGCTTCATTGAGAAAGGAAGTTGGAAGCGACTGAGAGAGAGGTAAGCCACCTCCCAAAGCATCTGGTTTGTCCTTCTAGATTGAGTACAGATCGATCTGCCCTCGTCGAGGGGAATCATCCACGTTCGAGATCAAGTGGCTGCCTCTCAGGCGAGGGCCACCGATGAAGAGGGTCACCGGAGACGTTTCGTACTATATTTTTCATGCTATTAAGAGGATTGGAAAGTTCTCCCAATTCAACAGACATCTAGCATGGTACGGTATTACTGAAGAAAGAAGTAATGAGAAAAATATTACTAGAGATCAATTTCTATGAGGTGCAATACCCGTGGTGTCTTCTAGGCGTTATTTCAAAGGAAACAACGAGTTGTATCAAGAAATTATACTTCAATTCTTGTTCTTCGTTTGATGTGCAATGTCGTCACTAAATTTTTAAATTGTTCAATATGATTTCTAAATTTTTAATATATGTTTAATTTAGTCATTGAATTATATTTTCAATGTTGTCTCAATTCATATACTAAAAATTTAAGGATTACATTGAATCAATTAAAAGTTTATAATCAATATTAAAAATTAGGCTAAGGTTTAAAGATCATTTATGTCATTATCCCAAATTACAGTACATATGAGGATAGAAATCCCGTAACTATTTGAAGTTTTAAGATTGTGGCATCACAATGCTAAATTTCCCACATTTTTGAGCAATCGACATCATTTGTCTATTTTTTTTTATATATATACTGATTTTAAAAATCAAATTTAAAAAAAAAAATCAAATGCACGAGCAACGTTCCTTGTTGACATTACTTGCAAGTTGCAACATTGGTAATTTTTTTTTTTTTTTTTTTTTTTTTTGGGGTCCTGGTAATTTTGCTATAAAATGATAAAATTTGGCGTTGGGCTTGGTCCAAGGAATGGAAGTGCCGTGAGAGATACGGAACGTCGTCGTTCCTCTCCGAAGCGCTCATCTTCCCCAGCGCCACCTGAGCAACTCATCAAAGCAACCGAGAACCGACCACATCTTCCCAATCCAAATCCCCGAATCCGAGTCCGAATCCGAATTCCCGTCGATTCGTCCGGAATGGAGATCGATCCCCTCCCCAAGGGAGCGCAGCCGGCCGCCGCCGCCGCCGCCGTCGCCGCCGCGGCGGCCGCCACCAACGCCCCGTCGTCGAAGCTGTCGCGGCTGACGGAGTCGCTGAAGCTGGAGCACCAGTACATGCGGGTCCCCTTCGAGCACTACAAGAAGTCGATGCGCGCCAACCACCGCGTCGTCGAGAAGGAGGTCTCCGCCGTCGTGTCCGCCGTCTCCGACGCCGCCGAGGCGCCCGGCGAGGACGACGCCGTCGATCGGCTCAGCTCGCTCGTTTCCAGGTTGCAGGGGCTCAAGAGGAAGGTGCTCTGGTTTTTCTTGATGCGTCATCGGTGAATTGTTTCTAGTTGGTTCTTGTTGCGCTTAGGTTGGGAAAGAGGTTTGGTTTTATTGGCTGGCAAATGGAAGCTTTTGACGTGGTAGTGAATATCGAGTCCTGCGGAATTGCAGGGAATTAGGTAAAATTGAAATGAAGGACCTTAAAGTGAGGTTTTGGCTGATTACCTGATGAGAATTGTCGTCATAACTATGGGGAGTTTGATAGTTTTTTTTCCTAGCACTTTTATTATTGAAAGAGGTATAATTAACCACTGGGTTTGCCCAGTGGCCACCCTTCTCACATGGGAAGGGATGGGTGGGGAGTTCGAATCCTCACCTTCTTGGGGGTTGGGGTGGGACAATTAGATTCAGGTATGGTTTTCAAATCCCACGTCCTACAAAGAGGCAGGACAAAAGTTTGAAAGTGAGTTGAGAGTTGGAGTAGAATTGGCCCAAAAAAAAAAGGGGTATAGTTAATCAGCATTTCTCTCTCTCTCTCTCTCTTTTTCTTTGTGATGGAGTAAAGAAAGAGAAATTTTCTCAACTCAATGTATAAGGAAGTTAAGGGGTTGAGAGGAAGGTTTAAAGAAAACCTGGTTGTGTTCAAGTAGTTGAATTATGTTATCTCTCAGTACTGTTCTGTAATTAGTTGACTGAGAGTTCTCATATCCAATCAAGTTGCTTCCTTTAGCCGAAAAGAAATGAAAGATTTCCAAGCAGCCAATGATGAAAGATATGATGTGATATTTAGATTGTGATTAACATACCATTGGCTGAGGTCTTATTTGAACTACTTGTATTGTGATGAGGAACTTTTCTTGGGCAAGGCCACACATAATGTGTATATTCTCCCTTAGCTGTATGTGTGCTCAGTTAGTCTTAATGTTGTATGCTTAAGTAGCTGTGACGACATGTAACTATGTATTTTTTTGACCTTGAGTAGTTGGGAGAGGGAAGTCGGACAGAGCACTTGCAAGCTCAGAGATGCCGAGCTCGATTAGACCACTTAGAATCAGCTGACCCGGAGAATTTATCTGAGTGGAGCAACACTCGATTAAAGCGAATTCTTGTAGATTACATGTTGCGGATGTCTTACTATGATACTGCTGCAAAGCTTGCAGAGAGTACTAATATACAGGTACTTGGCTTTATTCTCTCCTGTGTAATCTCGGAAAATGATTATGATCTGTGTGATCTTTATGGGCTAGGATCTTGTTGATATTGATGTATTCCTGGAAGCTAAAAAAGTTATTGATGCACTCCAAAATAAGGAAGTGGGTCCTGCCCTAGCTTGGTGCACTGAAAACAAGTCAAGATTAAAGAAATCCAAGGTACTTACTCTCCAATTGATTGGTCCTTTCTAAATAATTAGTTAGAACTCTTCGATGTACTTTTTCTCTTAATGTGCTTGCTCTCTTGTGATGGCTGTATGATTTGAAGCCAAATAAATGTGAATTATCACTATGTAGAATAACAGCTTGACACAACTCATCTTTTTTCTATCTAAATTTGACACTTTGTTATTAACCCACTTTGTATATTGGATTGCACTGCTTAGTAATTCTTTGGTATGACACTTGCATCTTGTTGCTGCTTTGATATCGAATGAAGAATGTTGTACATATCAAAATGTCTTGACTAGTTATATGAATTTATAAGATCATAAACTGGAGCTTTTATTTATTTATTTTTTATGTTTTATGCTTCTAGTAGTGACAGTTGCAGATTACTGTGCAGATGGCTTAGTTGTTGAATTAAAGAGAACTTTTGCTGCATGATTCTTTCTGGGGCTTTGTAAGTTTGTGATAATCGCTTGAAAGATAGTTTAGTATGGCTCAGCTTCATGGATATGATTGAACCAAACATCCAATCTTGGCTACACTTTGGCTGGAAATTTTGTTGTTGTTTATGCTTGAGTTTGGTCCACAAGTCCTCTTCAAGAGTTGCCGAACAGTGTCATGTCAAGAAAATTGCAAAACCCAACAGAAGCCATGTTCTTCTGATTTCTCATTTTATTCTTTTGTTCATTGTCAAGGTTTATGAAATGGAATAAATAAAACCTAACAGATGATATTCAGGTATTTTCTTTGGCATTTTATTTTCTATTACTAAGTGGCTAGTGCTAGTTTTGGTGAATGGCCATTTAACTAGGTAATAGATGGCTTTCCCTGGTTTTTAGCCTGCTTAAGGTTATATAATAAGATCTTTAGGCTCTTATTATAAATTTCAGATTTTGAAGACAATTTGAAACTGGAAATTTTTGCTTCAGTGCAACTGCAGATCTACTTTGTCGCTCGATGACAATTTATATTTTGTGGTTTCATACTTGATTCATCAAGATATCCATTGCTTGAGGTAGATTGAGTTATCACATTTGTGCCAGTACCTGCATGAATGCGAATTGTTTGAGTTATAGTGAGGTTGCCTTTATGAAGAAGCCTCTGTGAAAATTTGTGATACACAATATAAAAAGAAAATGGTGCTTTGGCATTAGTGTCGAAAGGAAGGAGAATGACTTGTGGCCAATGAGCATGCATTCTAGGCATTTTTTGGTTAGATATTTTTGATGAAGATTACCTTAGGGCAAGTTTCATACTTTTGCTGCTATACTTTGATTTATCCCATGTCACTCAACTTTTTGGTATTGTCTCAGTATTTTGACTCTGTCAATTTGCACTAAAGCCACAAACAGAGATCTAATGTGCAAATTCACTTGAAAAAGATACATGTGGGCATCTTTGTGGAGATTCATGCGTAGAAAATATTTGTCACATCTATGTAATTAGCTAGTTACCATGTTATTAAAAGAATTGCTCATACAATAGATCAGATTTTCATCTGTGATTTTGATGTCAGGTCAAGAGAGTGGTAACTTTGAAATAATGTCAAAGTTGACCAGTTACTATACCAATGATAGTAGTAAAAATGAAATTCATGCCAGTGTCTATCGTATAAAAAGTAATTTTTTGGCTTTCTTCAACTAGTCACCGTTATTCATGACATTGTATTTTCGTCCACGACGAAGTTTATGTAATATTCTCTTAGTGAAAAAAATGATATCTGCATCTCCCAGGATAGAATAAATTAATTAGACTATCTATGCATTTTCTAGTAATCAGTCCGATATGAACAGTGTTTGGAATTATGTTGCAGTAGTGCTCGAATTTTATCGTGAAATTTTAAGACATGCAATAAGTCTAAAGAATGTTTTTCGTGACAGAGTATTTTCGAGTTCCAATTAAGACTTCAAGAGTTTGTTGAATTGGTGAGAGCAGAGAACAGCATGCAAGCTATTACCTACGCCAGAAAGTACCTTGCACCATGGGGATCTACACATATGAAAGAGCTGCAACGAGTCATGGCCACATTAGCATTCAGAAGCAACACTGAATGTGCAACCTACAAGGTGATCTGCATTTCTCTTGCGCTGATATGATGTAGAATGAAGGCCATTCATTAGTGCTTGCTCAAGCTAGATTACTACCATGAAGCAATGAGCTTAACTTCATGATGGCTGTCTATAGTAGCTGAAGACAATAGCTGTCTCTTTATTCTATTATCATGTGAGAGGAAAATAAATTTATTGACTTTTTGGTGTGGATCATTGATTTTTTATGTTGCTATTGAAGTTAAGTTGGGCATGCTACTGACAATTGAGTTCATTCCATACAGCCAGTGCTTGTCTATTTGGTATCTCACAATTCACTGTGTGTGGGTAAGGTGCTCAGTGAAAATTTTCTGTTAAATATTCTTACTGTTTAATCTGACAACTTTGTAGCTCTTTTAGTTGAAATTTGTTCATTAAAAGTCATTTAGTTTGTTTGTACCTTGTCTACCATGATAGCAGGTACTTATCAGTCATAGTTCTAATTAGGACCCTTCAATATTCTCACCAAACTTTGACCAAATCTAAAAGGTCTTCACTGACAATGTGTTATTGCCAATTACTTATGTACTCTTAATAACTTAACATCGGTCTGGGCATTTTCATATTATGTCTTGACTTGAAGGATGCGAATGTATTTTCTTACAGGTTTTATTTGAACCGAAGCAATGGGATTTCCTTGTGGATCAATTTAGACAGGAATTCTGCAGATTATATGGAATGACTTTTGAGCCTTTGCTAAGCATATATTTGCAGGCTGGATTGTCTGCTCTGAAAACTCCGTATCCTTTTTTCTTTTTCTATTTTTTTGAATTCTTTGGTGTGATTACTTCTCTGCATTTGTTCAATTCATTCTTCTTTCTTTAACATGTGAGTGCCACTGTATGCATCTACTATTTTGTTTTGCAATTTACCTATCGGATTTTCCAACTATTGTCATCAATCTATCAGATGAATAGTGATAGAGTCAATATTACAAGGAGGGATTGCAAAGATTTGCATGGTAGTCCACATACTTGAACCTGGATTTAGGGCATGTTATGCAATGAATTATTTGTGTATGTGTTTTCCCCATCTAATTCACATTTCTATTAGGTTACAGTAGTTGTGAAACCAAAGAGTACCACAAGAAGCATAATAGTACTTATTTTGTGGGGCCAATATTTTATGGGAATCTATGTATTAGCTTTCAAAGAACCAAAATGTATATAGGTTTGGCTCTTTTGCACTGGAGTCACAAAATTTGTAATTATGGAGTGGTTGAGAATTTGAGATGGAATACTTAGAGATCCACCCAAAATTCGGCCCAAATTTGGAGCCACTTTGATTCAGACTTGGCTTGTTACACTAAAGATCCATGGAACCTTGTTGCACACAGGCCACATAATTTGTTCATCTCTGGTGCAACCATCAGGAAGGCCTTGGTTGGCAATGAACGGTGGAAGGATATCACTGGGCCATGGCATTTCATCTGACGTTGTCCTTGAGTGTGCAGAGGACCCTGTAACAGTATCTGGAATCGAAAATTGCTTAAGGAGTGATACATTGAGCAAGAGATTATTCCATGAAGTCAACTATATGTTCTGAGGATTACCCATGTTAATTCAGCCTGGTTACTTTAGTTAGCTTTTTTGTTCCATTTCGCTTTCATATGTGTTTGCCTTGACCTAATTTAGATTCTGCACTGAGGATGGTTGCACAAAGGAAGACCCGTTATCCCAGGAAAGTTTCCGAAAACTTGCAATGCCATTACCTTTCTCCAAGCAGGAGCACTCGAAGCTTGTTTGTTATATAACTAAAGAACTTATGGACACGGAGAACCCACCTCTAGTCCTACCAAATGGCTATGTCTACAGCACCAAGGTATGTGTCGATGTGCAAATTGTTTACTACAAGTGTCTTGAGTTTTTGTTTAATTGATACTAACATAATCTTTTCTCCTGAGACAGGCTCTTGAGGAAATGGCAAAGAAGAACAAAGGTAAAATCACCTGCCCTAGGACAAATTTCGGCTGCGACTATTCTGATCTGGTGAAGGCATACATATCTTGATGTACAATTGCAACAGAGCTTATGAAGTACGGATTCTGAAGCTCTGTAATCTGCTCCTCTTCAGAGAAGCTCCTGAAAAGTCGTGTTGATATTTCTGGAAATCTCGTGTACATAATGCAGAAAGCACCCTTATCAGTATCAACACATCTATTGATTCATAAGTTCAGTAACCAGAGTTTTTCGTTCTCTTTTGTCTTTGATGTTCCGATTGATAGCAAATGCAATCGCATGCATTCACATGCTCAGATCAGACTAGTGGCAAAATAACAATCGCTGCCGCCGTTCGATCTTAATATTTTCTTATTTCCTTTTTGTTTAACTTCTGTTGTTTAGCAAACGTGGAGAATTTGCAGTGTGAAAAGTTCTTGGAAAGCTTCTTCTAGTGGTGACCGGAAATGTGCGCAAATCTGGGCTTTAGGCACGTGTAAAATAGTCCCACTCCCACCGGATGCAAAGCATAAAAATTGTAAATTAAGTTCAGAACTGAGGAGAAATAAGGTTTAGTGAAAAAGAAATCAGGGTCGAGGTAAAATTTTATCTGGCTTTTGATCATATTTTGTCAAATCAGGCGAAATCAAAGACTAGATACCTGGTCTTGAAAATCTGAACTTTTCCAAATCTGGAAAACAGTCAGAATTCGAGGATCGCTCCTCGTGGCAAATACTTTTATGCATACATTTTCTGGTTAATTTACACCATATTTTATTCTCATAAGATAATACACAATAGCTAACATCCCACCGGATGCTACATTAGAAGCACATTGGGAATGTAGATAATTGGGATCATATACATATAAAATGATAGCAATGGAATGTCAATCCTTAGGCTTTATTTGTACAATCTCTATTCCTTGATAATCGAAGCCTAAAGATCTATGAACTAGTCAATGCTTGACTAGCCAAGCAAACAAACGACCTTGCAGCTTTTCTATCTCCTGCTTTTTAATTTGTATTTTAATTTGTATAAGTAGTTCACATTTACAATAAGATGCAATTTATGAGGATTAATTTGTTGTTTGTTATTCTATATTAAAGAATGCTGCCTAATTCACTAATTCGTGGGATATACTAAACTTTTATATTTGAAAAATGTTTTAGGAGGTATCTCTAAAGTAGATGGTGATTGATAGAGTAATATTTGATCATAATTTGCAGCATGAGTACTATGTCCAACATGAAATTTGTGATTGATAGTAAAACACTGATTTTCTTCTTGAGATCTAATTCGCTCTTCATAAATATCTCTAGCTATTTTCTTACAAAGTTTTATTGTAGCATCTATAGCTAACTTTCTTTTAGGAGGACAGCCTAACAAATAGACTTCTATAGGAATTAGCTCATCGGCTTCTCGAACAGTACTATACGAATTAGTACCGAACACCCCCCTTTTAAGAAAATCTATTTTTGCTAAAAGAGTGTCTCTGAAGGGCTTGAACAGGAGAAGTTCGCCCACTGTGGGAAGGCATATCTGCCCGAAACTGACTTTTTTTCTCCCCAGTTTTAAGTTTAGATCCATTCGAATGGTATCAAAGCCATGGTTTTGTTTGTAATAATATCCATTCCATGCGCTTAGTAGATGAATCTAGTGCTGATAAGATCTTTTCACAACATAGCAGATCATCTATAAATACTAGAAGCACATGTTTCCCTTTTTGCATCTCCATCTTCTTCAACCCCTTCAGATTTTCGTGTTTCAAATGCTTCTAAGATAGACTATCTCTATGAAGTCTCTCTTAGTGATGAAACTAAGATCTCTGAAACCTAGCTTCCCTTGATGAACCCCTATTCTGCTTTTGCTAAACCCACTTCATCATTTTCTCCCATCCGATCTATTCGCCAGCTCATTCGCCAGACTTCGAAGGAAGTAAAAGAGTTTGTTATATTTTAGTTCAGGCATTTGTTCATACAATCTCACTAAAGAAGGAGCCACTTTCACTATACTGTGCCGGATATTAAAATGAGGTCCGCTTGTCTAGGACTCAATCTCTGTACGAGTCCATAACGATCAAAGTCGAATCGCGAGCTTGTTAATGAAGCAAATTTAATGAAGCAACAACTGATACCATAAAGAAGCGGCCATAAACTAGAGAGCCTTGAACAATTTTAAAGAATATTTAATGTAGTTGAAATAGTTGAACCGTCTCTATGTTATTTTTTTTATATACTTTTTTCATTGTCTGAATATTCAGGAACTAAGATCATTCCAATGATCCTTCTCGCCATGCATAAACTAAACCAACAATTAGGATAAGCATGAACATGAAAGCTTGTATAAATATGGATACCTCCAATACATTGAAACTCATTGCCCATGGATAAAAAAAAAAAAAAAAAAAACCATTTCAACATAAAAAAACAACAAAAACTAGGGAAAACATATAATAATTTATTCGAAATTGTAACCAAGCATCACCCATTGGTTCTATACCCGATTCATAAATCAAAAGTTTCTCTGGCCCTTTGCTAATTAGGGCTAAAATTCCAGAAATTAGAAATGCCAAAATAGAAATAACACTTGATATTATTAGAAATGCCCAGAAAATATCACATTCATAAAGCAAAAACATGGATGAACTCCTATGAGTTTGAAAAATATACCCAATTAGTCAATTCAATTTAGTCCATTCAATTAAAATTAATTGTAAAGTCATCCACAATATCAAATAAATCATTTTGATTGACCTATCTAGTTTCGTTTGTTAACCATAGTACATGTCTTGTTTAAATATTTATCAATTGGAATCCTATTTATATTAATCTTACTTCGATTTTTTTTTTTTTTTTGATATAGATAGAGTAGTTATAAATAGATAGTCTCTTATACAAAACAAATAAAACTTTTTGCTTTCACCTGGATGAATTTTTTATAACAAAGAAAAGGAACTCAAACAAGATAAAAAAAAAATTAATTTTTTATTTCTTTGGATTTGAAATTTGAATTCCAAAAATATTCAAAATGGAAATTAATTTTTTGTTTTATATTTAAAAAATATTTTATTATAATTTTAATATACTAGTTAACGAGACTATTAATTAGTTATAATAAATTATAATATTAGTTATATTAGGGCTATACGGACTTTATTGATGTTGTTCTCAGTACATGTGCCCTTATTGACGTTCTCATTTCCATTTGGGTATCAATGCTAGATTGTTCGTCTGTTTGATACTAACTAATTTGAATTTCATTACGTCGAGGGTCATTGATTTGTATTAACAGCAAGTAATTGTCCTATACGAGCCTAAAATTTGCAAGCCACGGCAAGGACATTGACCAGGAATCTTCACCGTGCAATATTTTTCAAGCACACCCTAGTGTTCAAGGAGATCATAATGCTCGGATGTTGCCATCTGCAAGAGATTTGAGATATGTTCCCGTGTTAAAGGAAAAATTAACTTTCAACTTCTGGCCAAACACTAAACTAAGTGCATGCAGTGTTCGAAGGGGAAAATTGTCTAATCAATCATAAATATATCGTTTGGATGCCTATTAAGTCATAATTTTTTTTTCAATTTTGTCTATTTAATCCTAATTTTTTTTTTCAAATGTGATTAGCATGATGTGAATCCGATATGGAAATTTGACAATATATAAGTCTCCTAAACAACATGGTCATGAGAAGCCATAACTGAACAAAAAAAACTGAGATTAGAAAATATGCTTATCCCTAATTTTGTCTCAATATTGCCCTAAAGTTCTAGTAGATTTGTTACGGGTATCTTAGTTTGAAATTTATTTGTGAGACAAAATAATCATTGGTTTGGGATAAATTTGGTACAATTGTATTGGTTCGAGATTTTTTCTTTTTTCATGATATTAGCCTAAAAAAACTGAAGCCCCTTGCGTTAGGTGTTTTGATTCTTAGGTAACCAACAGAATCACTAATACTTCTACATCGTATGCATGGACTCAAGTTTTTATCTCTTAACATTAGGGACGCTACACAAAAAGTGCTAAATCAACGAGTATTCATTAATCATTGGGGTTTGCCTTAGTGGCCAACCTTCAAATATAGAAGGGGGAGGTGGAGGTTTCGAATCCCCATTTTCTCAGGAGGGTTGGGTTGGGAATAATTTTGTTTTAAGAGTGGGTTTTGACTAAACGCCCTACAAGGAGGCAGAACAAAAGTTTAAGAGTGAGAATTAAAGTATGAATAGAATAGGACCAAAAAAAAAAATCATTGAAAAGGGATATCAAGCATTAAATGTAGATATTCCACAATAAAAGGGAGAACAAAGTGGAACTTCCTTTTGAAGATGAGTTGACTTTGAAAGAGGATATCGCGCATTAAATGTAGATCAAAAATTGAAACGCCACTAACTCTTAGCGTATTAAGTAGATGTAAAGTACAAGGTCTTATCATTAAATGATCTGTTGCATTTGAATCCTTCTCATTGTATAAATGAGAGTGAGAACCATCAGCGTTGGCACACAAACTACCAAACAATGACAATATCCAATCTCACATCAGCGGCTTTCCTCACTTGTTTTCTCATTGCCATTGAGCCTTTTGGGTCTGCCGGCTTCAACATCAAGCTCATCCCAATTGATCGATTCGACTCGACACTCTTTCCGTAGGAACCTCACCCCAGAAGAAAGATACCATAGAATCTTTGGAGATATCTCGAACTCGTGTGCAACAAGTCGGATTCGCAGCTTCTTTGAGTTCCGAGGGTCAAAGAGTGTCGGCAGAGCATGGCCCCAATACGCTACAACCTAAAACCTCTTTGCATGTTACTGAACCGACATGAGGGTCGGTACTCCCTCCATTCACTATCTCCCTAGTGGTAAGTATGGCTGGTGATGACACTTCGACGCAATGCGAAGGGTACACCAACTGCTTCCCCACAAGGCTAGGCAACTTCAACAGAAGTAAATCGCAAACGTATCGACCCTTACCTCATGATCAGTGATCATCCCCTTGGTTTGCCCAGGATAATAGTAAACGTCAAGCTAGGGGCTACTCACATGGAGGTCTCGAAGGGGCAGGTCGGGTTAGACACCTTTGTCTTTCCGGACGGTAATAGATCTGTCAAAGAATTCCCTAACACTGTTTGGTTGTGGTCTAAATAACCATAATTTGGGATGGGTCAAGAAGGGACAGAATTATACCATATCCGGAGTATTCGGATTGGGATTGGGGCCACGGTCTATCTTTTCACTGTATCGCAATGAGACTGAAGGACGTCTGTCCGATTGCTTGCCTTCATTATACTCCGAGCATGGGACCTATGTGTCACTTCAGTTTGGGGACGATGCCTCGTGGGACAATGGTCCGGACAACACCACTGGTCCCTAATGTGACCCAATATGCATTGACAGCCACGGGGATCAGTGTCAATGGAAATTGCTTCAATATAAATCCAGCGGGTTTTCGGATGAGACCGGACGGGACGGGTGGGTTTATTTTCGATGCCGGGACTGCCTCGCACTGTCCTCGTTCGTACTGCTTATACTGCTGTAAAAGAGGAGCTGATCCGATATTTCTCCAATGTCTACGGCTGGCGTCGCTGGACTCCTCAACACGGCGGATTCGACTTGTGCTATGACTTGCCGCCTGGTCGCCATACATTTCCATTTATGACATTCCATTTGGAAGGGGCCAATCTAATGCTTAACGACAAACAACTCTTTCTTTTCTTGGGAGCGGAATTTTGCTTGCAAATGATGCCTATAAGTGACAGCGGAATCAACGTACTTGGAGCATTTCAGCAGGCGAGGAATCGGTTCTTGTTAGATTTTAGATCACACAAATTATCTTTTGTAAACGAAGCGTGCCGATACCCTTGAGAATTGCACGCTAAAGAGAAGGAAAACAGCAAGTTAAGGTCCTCCATGTAGCTTTGTGTGCTAATAACTTGTCTAATAAAAGAAAATTTGCACAGTATTTTTCTCCAACGTGCATGGGTGTGAGAATAGATTATAATGGAGATCAAAAACCGATGGCTTCAGAGTCAAGCTCATTTTTGTAGATTGCATCAATACAGCAGTCTTCCCCCTAAACTCTCACCCGCGAAGAAAGATACGAAGGAGCTCGTTTCCATCGACTCGAGTTTTATCTCTTCACGGGAGGAATGACCATGCGCAAGTAGAGCTGATAGTTCAGGATTCTAGCGAAATTCAACCCCGCGCAAGTATTGTAGTGTTGTATGACTAAACCTCTAAAATTTGGACGGCTGGACCTCAAGGTATCGCGCATTCTAACCACAATCTGATTGATGTTGCGGGTGTCGGGAAATCGATGATCTTTCCCGATCAATTCGATGAATTCCTAAAGACCCATGATCTTGGGGAAGTTCGAATGGCAAACTTTTCGTGGTGCAAAAATTGGGCAAGTGGCGTCCTCGGAAGGAAAAGATATGTAAGGCAAAAGTTCAGTCAAACTACTGGCAAGAATTATAATAGGGTGAACGTCACGAAAAAACTCTAAATTAATATATTTGTGACAAATTTAACTAAAATTAATAATTTAATCATAAAAACTCCATAAATTGATACACATATGAGAAAATTAACTTCTATAAATCTCCATTAAATTTGACCATTAAATTATTAAATTGAATAACACATGATAGTTGGTGATTATACTAGTTTGTGATTTTACCCTCAATTTGTTAATTTGTGACTTTTCGTGATATTAATCAAATTCAACGGAAATTAACGGAGGATAAATTTGTCACTAAAGTACTAATTTGGAGTTTTTTATGATATTAATCCTTACTAATTAAAAATCAGCGGTGCACCCAGCTATTCAAAAAAATTTCCAAAGCGGGCTCGGTGGCTTGGTTCCTAGGGTCTTTCCCAAACCCTAGGTTCGAGTTGACTAAAAAACTAGATCCTTTAATAGATGGAAAAAGTCGAGAGGACTCGCCACAAATTGATCTTGTTCTTTTCTGTTTTACCAGGGTCATTTGAATAAGCATGCCTAAGAAATTATAGGGAAATATACTACCTAGGTGACATACGCATACGCAAAGTGACTAGTCTAATGCATACTCAAGAAATGGAGTTCGAGTGTTTCGTTAAAGGCGACTGGGCGTGGACAAATCAAAGCTTCAACGTAACAACCCAAACGGATAACATTAATCGGAACGGCCAAGCAAACAAAAATATGCATAGAGAGCTCCTGACCCGAAGGAAGAAGGTAAGGCTTCAAATACATTAACATGGGTACCAAAACTCAAGACATTGATTCAGAAACCAGATGCTTATCTGCATTAAGGGAGCTTAACGTGCGTGGATAACGGATGACCTCTTCTAACTCTGAAGAATAGAACATGAGAAACAGATAATCCGCACACCTGATTTGCAGGCGCCCAAACTAGAAGGCTCTGACTGGCTGCCGGCTGCGTTCAGATATTTGCACGCACCCATCAAAATACAAGCAATGGGTTTCTCGCTTCACTGGTGCTCCCTTTGATTTCTGACATGGAAATTGTCTACTTACTCAATTGTTTCACCAACTAACAAAGCCTCCAGCAAGTTTTATCTTGTCACAGGTTGGTTGTGTAGTTCCCTAGCCATGAAGCAGCAGATTTCAGAATACGAAGTTCACCAGCCAGCAGCTCACATGCCATCAACCTACGGATGCCATCTCTTTTGCTTGCAGGACAACCAGTAGGCTTCATTAACTGTACATATAACCACAGGATCGTCACCATATGCATATTGACGTTAATAACAGTACTTATCAAATTCTAACCGACCATTGACCTCTCAATCCCATGGTAATCTCAAGCACTTAAAATCTGAGACTTTTCATCAGGGAAGGGATAATGATAATTAACCATCATGTATTGCGGACATCTTAACAGTCACAATCCCACATTACAGGGTCTGGGGAAAGACTATGAACAACTCAAGCTTGAAGTTTAGCGAAGCTCTTTAAATGGGTTGACTTTAGAGGGCTTACAGTTTCAATTGAGAGTCTCTGAAAGTAATTCACTATGGTACAAATTGTTCCCTTCCCAAGACAGAAACCTTCGAGGCATATCAAAGCAGTTACCTATAACTTGGACTAAGAACCTGTATCACTTGCTCATATCATGTTCCTACCTAGCAACACTTCCGGAGTCCTTCAAATCAAGTATTGGACCTTTAGTAATTTGCTTAGCCCAGCTAAAATTGCATGGTCTAGCAAAGAACAGTATACGAGCCTAAGCATATTGATTTTTGATGTGCAAGCTCACTTCTTTTGCAGGCTTCTGGAGATAATCGCACATAACAACAAGGACTATACCTTCGCAGATGCATTGTATTGGTCAATCAATTTGGTGATACATGACAGCAACAACTGATGTGCTTGTATTTCCCTGATGATGTTCTTTAAAGGACGTCGGCCAAGCCGGCCATCATTTTGGGTGGCTTCCTCCTCCATATCATTCAGCTCTGAAAATCAAACTATCAGAGTACATTCACTAAAGCAGGTGTCCGTTTCAGAGTAAAGTCCATTCTAAAGAATACAGAACTATGTGTGGAGAGAAAAATATGATTCACACACCTTCAAGAGAGATGCAAGATAGCACACGGGCAGCAGCACGGAGTGATTGCGGAATCCCAGTGCCTTTTCCCTTAGCAGATCTCACTTCCCTGAAAGACAATAATTATCAATAGATACAAACCTATAACACAATAATGACATTGTCACTGCTCGATATTTATGTAAGATCACCTGCTTATGCAGATTTAAGGAAGTTACAGAGATATTCATACGATTTAATTACATCAAAGTAATTCCTTGTGTCTTGAAGGGAGAAGGCTTTAAGTTGTATACCACCTTAGCAACTCTACCTTTGACAACTAGTCAGAGTCACAGGTTGTAATGGTTTATGGTGTTTTATCAATCAGTAGCCCTTCTCTTAGAAGCTACATAAGAAGCCACAGAGCTTTTACTATGGGTATGAACAATCAAATAGACCAGGTCAACATTGAGAATAGTGATCATATTTAGCCGTTTATAGTAATTGCCAGAACTGAGAGAAAGCAGAAGCAATTTCATGGGAGCCAAGACTTCTCCCAACTTTCTCATTCAGTGAATTACCCCAACTATGTCTGACCCAAAAAAAAAAAAAAAAAAAAAAAAAAATTACCCCAACTATTGAGTAAAGTGTGTGTAACTAATGAGTGTCCCGTGACAATCTCAAAAGGGAAAGTTCATTCTTGGATTACCTTAAGGACCCAATCCATAACTTCAGTTGGACATACTATAGAAAACATACCAATTGAAACAGTCTCAAATTTGTGGCATCTAATGTAAGGAAAATAAAGCATCAATACCAACTTGATTGTGAAAGAATCTGCGGGACACTTGGAAATGCCAAAATTGCGAGTTATCTGCAAGCAATGTCTTTGCAGAAGATACAGCTTCATTTCGTATAGAGGATCTTGAAGAGGAACATTAAATTGGATCTGAACCTGAAAGTTGCTAATATTTTGTCAGAAGCATTCGTCATGACAAAACAGATGTGCGGTACAGTAGTTAATGAGCATGTGATGAAAACACTTTCTACATTCAATATGCCCCCACTGCTTTCTTTCTAGTTGTTTGTTTGTCAGAGTCTCCTGTCATGAACATGTATACAAGATAAAAGTTGACAAGTACTGGTGTCAAATATTCAGCTCCAACCTTCATACTGTATCTATAAGACAGCAGATTCCTGGAAGATGCAGTTTCTGATATTTCTGGAGGTACAAACAGAAAAAGAATGGCATGGCTGATTTTTACATGCACATCGGGAAATTTAGTAGAATTTAAATTCAAGGCAAAATAACAAGAGCGAACAATTTATCAAGAACGGTCATATCAGCTCCGTTGTTAAGTATAATTGAAGAAATTTTCCACTTCCAAAGCGATAATCACATATATAACAAGAAAAATTAATGTATTGAAATTGAAAACTTTCCATGATAGTTAACAAGTGCCTAAGGACACTCCCCAACAAAATCCTATCTACAAATGTCATATGGCTAAACTAAGCAGGAAAAACAAAAATGAAATCCTACTCATGAAAATAACTGTAGTCCTCAATATTTAATCTAGCAAATCACAATCAAAGATTCTGGTCCCAAAGGAACCTTGGAAGTTTAGAACCATCAATATACACAAAAATCAACATATCTGATCATAAGATATCTGCAGAACAAACATATCATTCAAGGAGGAAATTAGTATTCTCACGAAGACTATCTAACACAAACTGTGCAATGCTACCCTTAAGCAAGGATGCATATCTCATCCAAAATGGATGAGCACTCAAATTATCATATGTTCATTCACGAAAATACAAGGCTTTGAGAACATGATTAACAAAAGAATGTCACAGATACAAAGCATAATTTCATTAAATTAAACTAAGCCACTACTGCAATAATCAATTCCACATTGCAAATCACATCTAACCAGTACTAAACATGCACCACAGTGGGAAACATGGACCACTGTACATTTGTTTAATTAGAATATAAGACTGACCTCATCATAAATGTTGTGTGGAATGGTAAACCCGAAATCCAACAATAAGACAGCATTCGAAAGCTTCCCATATGATATTAGTACCTGTACACAAATGTCAAAGGTTCCTCATGATACAAACATATCAAAAGTGGACTACCAGAGATGTGAAGGGTTTGCAATCCATGTTTTGTTATTAATTTTGTTCTTCGTGTCCTCAATCAAAAGAGAGCAAAATCTCATACATTACCGCAAAAACCCTGAACCATGATCACCAAATAAAATCAACATATTAATGTGAGACATTAAAGTTCAGGATTTTCATAAATATCAAATTAATGTTTTGATGAGCGAATTATGTTTCTTTCCCTGCTTTGAGAAGAAGCATCCATGGAGAAGAGACTTATATAATCACTAGAACAATCTTTTAATAAGAGGAATCCAAATATAGTGAAAGCAAAATCAGTTGATTATGTGGTACAAAGTCCAGTATTCTTCCCTGTCATGGTTGAAGATTGACACTTTGTGAATTATTTGCAAGAAAGCAATTTGCAGCTACTGTGTAACTGGTTTAAATATCACAAAACATTTCATTAATGCACATTGATTGGAAACAGCAAGATATAGTTTAACTGTGAAAACGAAGACAGAAGTATCAACAGCCAATGAAATTGCAGAACCAGGGCAAGTATAGATGCCTTTTGGAACTGGTTTAGTTACAGTTGTCGCCTACAAATATTACTGACCAAACAACTTTTGCATCTTTTAGTGTGAGATGTTAAGAATGTACATCAAAATGTCAAATTATTTTACTCAAAACTCTCGCAAAGATATTGTCATCTTTGTGCTTTACTAATTTGCTGCAGTTTCTTGCTAATAAAGAAAGCAGTCGAGAGTTCTCTTAGATTGACTATAGGAGCTTTCACTTATAAATGCCTGGAGAACTTGTACTTCCATTAAAGGAAGATGGTTAATGCAATCTGTCCAAAGAACAAAACTCATGCAAAAATCTGTTTCATGAACAGAAGCATTTCTTAAAATAGAACGGAGATCCAAAAATAGAGGATACGAGTATCTTGAAAATTGACAACCAACCTGTTCACCAGGAGCATAATTGTGATCAGCAATCACCTGAAAAATTTTTTTAAGCTAATAAGGATTTTTAAACTTATAAGGAACAAAATCACCAACATATAGTACATTCAGCTTCGACAAGAAATTTTTTTGCTTGGGACCAATAAAACCATCAACAATTGGGCAAGAAAAGAACAAACGAATCAAATTTCGGGCAAAAGGAGAAGTGGTTGGTGCTAGTAGGAGATTACCTCTGAGAATTGCTTTTGTTCATCCCTCAACAAAACTGCTTTTGCAAGCCCATCATGGTTAAGAAAATCTGCAAAAGGGACCTACCAGAAGATTATTCAATTTCTGTAAAGACATTAGCAAGAGAAGTGCTTTTTCAATCTTATACGGGTAATCTTTACCAGAGAATAGCCCTTGCTGCTTTCCCATGCACGAGATTCCACTGTCATAACAATCATGTGCTCGTGAGGAAACATTAGAATTCGTACCAGTTAAACAACAACATAAAAACAGGTGATAAAACAAGGCAGCCAAAAACCTACAGTGACTAGTATGAAACGTCACATCCAAGATGGCAAACTGGGAAAAATGTATGATTTAAAAAACGACTGTCTTACATTCAGGGAAAGGGCCATTGCAACAGCAGGTGGTCTATTAGTGCCACATGTATATAATGGCAACAAAAAAGGGGGAAAAAAAGAGAGTAAACTGGTAGCGTGTTCTTCCAGTTTCATGCGCTTAAGGAAAGCCACATGAAGAAAATCGCAAAAAAGTTGCCAAAGCAGTACATTACTTCAACTCCCAAGAATATGTATAACCTCATAGAAATGCTAACTTGAAGTAAAAAACCCAAGCTTTGCAAGCAGAAATTGAGATAAAAAGAGGAGGAAATAAATTTTTAGAAAAAGGCCGTTCATGCAAAATGAGCAAAAGTTGGTTCCCCATGCAGTGAGAGAGCACCATAACTCCGAAGTTGCTTACCCAAAGCACATGCATGCATAAAATCTTCAAATTTCATATCCTTGGAAACTTCTGGCAAGTGACAATCAAGAGCCTGAAATTATTCGCTGTGGCATGTCAAAATTACTATCTTCTGGCAACATAAGGTCATTGCAAGTAACATCAAGCAAACGACTGGACTTGGCAAAGGAAAATAAATAGGGATATGTACATTGAAGGTGTTCTATCTTAGGGAGTTCCCATTTCATATGGATATGCACTTTAACTGTTTCACTCAGATACACCAACTACCAAATCTAACTATGTAAGGATGTGTCTAGATTGACTTTAACTTTTAACTTTTTTCTTAATCAAAATATTGCAAGTCACATACTTTTGACTTTTTTGAATAAGAGATGGCTGGAACTCTCACAATACATAATGCTCACACAGAGATTAAACCGTAAATTTTTTCATAATTGTTGGAAATTCGGATAATACTTCAAATGTTGGAGCGAGAGCAACAGCCAAAAACTACTTTTTGCTTATGCTTAATGCCAAACAAACAGGCCCTAACTCATCAAGAAAATCTCTCACAAATGTACTTGGAAGCTGGAACTAACCAACGATTCTGGCATAGACAAAGAATTCAGAAATAGGATTTTCTCTCTTATTTGTCAAGAACAAAGTTTGAAAACTACTGGAGAGAATCGATCTATTGGCATGCCAAAGCGAGGTCAAAAATTGACATGCGCCAAGGTGATCCAAACTTCAGATGATTGGAGAATGATCTAGATCGCTCCACAGTTCAACACTCCGGAACAAAGCGCATGAATGGAGCTTTGATGGAGTGAGGATTTTACAAACTAAGTCCAATGAAAAGTAAAATGCATTGGAATTGAGACTACTTTGAAAAGGAAAGACAGTGAAATGAAGTACATAAAATTGAAAGTGCACAAGGAAAATGGAAATAAAAGGAACATCTGTTTCTCTACGCTTGGCTGAGTGTTTTCATAGTCCTTGTGAAAATTGCAAATTTCTCCTGTTAATATCCAACACTCATGTGACTAACACCACTAAGGGCATCTTCTCATATTTCACTCGACCACTGCTTGCAACTTCTCATTTAAAGTAACTCTCAATAACCACTCATCTTCTTAAACCTTCCATACGGGCATGATCTAATTTTTTTTTTTTTTTTCCCAAAGCACTTAAAACACATTTTAAAATATGAAATATGTCAAAAAGTGGCATTAAGAAAAACAAAACCAAAAAAGTTAAAACAAACACTTTGCCAGGGAGTGACATCAAAGACAAACTACAAACTTCAAAATGACAACATAAACCCAAATTCCATTATCACAGAATTTAAATTTTTAAGTTCACTAAGTGCTGTTGGAGAACGCATGGTAGAGAAACCCAACACAAGAAGCCCTCCACTTTGAAGACTATTCTATGGAACAGTCCTTCAGTCATTTATAGCCCCTAGAAGACTATGGAAAAATCAGTTCCATCCAATTACAGCCAATTATAATTACTCAAAATGAGCTTCCTTCCAGAACCTCATAGAAACTTCGATTATCCCCATTGACTTGTAAAGGAGTTTGTGCGGAGAAAGAGAAGTGTAGAAAAATAAGAAGCTTGAGCAAACAAAGACAACTCCTTCTCAATTTATTTACTCTCTCCCATTATATCTTCTTGGCTGGTATCTGCTTTGTCTAAGTTTCAAATGGTAACATCTTTTTAATTTTCATGTAAAATTTAACCTCTTCCAGTTCAGCTCCTGACTACTTGACACATCATTAAGAGAATCTCATTTTGGCCTATACTTTCATCCAAGTCAGTACATTATTAAACCAAAAGTATTTGGTTAGAATTTACAAGTTCATATACTTGGAAAGAAAATTTCAATTTCCAGCATTCAAATGGAAGTATCCTGAAAGTGTGACTACTTCTGATGCAACGCATCCCAAATACCAATTAATAGAACCGCCATGAGTGTAGCTGTGGCATAATGAAGATATAGTTTACTTGATCCCCTATCTTGCCTTAGATAGAGATTGAGTTGTCATGGCTGAGAAGGTGATGTCGATTATGGTTTTGCTCAGATTAGACAAACTTCCACACTGTACATGGTTTAGCCTGTCTAATCTTTGTCATGCATCGACACCCAGAGTTAATTATTGATTCAACTATATTTCTTCCTTCTCTTTATCACCCTATATTACTTAAACATACCATTGTGTTCTATTCACCAAAAGGCCACCTGAAACTAACTGATTAGTTTTCACTAGCACAGTGCCATACTCAAAAGCACTGCTACTTGATAGACATTCATTAATCTTACATACATATCAACAGCACAACACTAAAAGGTAATCCTGTTGCCGGCACAGCATCTTGTAGATGAAGCCAATTTATACTGATGAAACCACCCTACAGGACAAAGTACTTATTATCTTATCAGCAACTTAATATTGCAGGAAAGAGAAAGTAGGCTTGTACATTCAGGACACATTCTGAATATGATCCTTATAACAGTGAGTGTAGCGATAATTACATGCTAAACATGCCATAGTAATGTATTTGCTCCTAATCATACATGAATAGCCAAATAAAATTGCCTCAACAATTAGAGTAATATTGCTGCGGGACACAACAAATACTTACATGCCTGAGTACTGAAAATTCTCTCTCCAGTCCAACTTTCTTGTCAATGGTTCTTTGATAAACCGAGCTTTCTTTAATCATCTCCAACTCCTCATCGCTCCAGAATACCTGAAGCCAGTTTGTAGCCATGTTCAAAATCCATACCAACCTTCCTCTAGGCTGTATGCTTATTAAAAAGTGAAGCGCCTAAACTGCAATTTCAATAATGACTGTAAGTGCTAGTAGGGTAGCATGAGGTTTCAAAGAGACATGGATGCCACAAAATTACCAATCCTGGGACTAGAATAGATTGCACTACATCTTACTTTAGTGGCACAGTTCTACAATATTTGTTTGTTTTCTTAATCTTGATTTTCAATGATCTTAAAATACAAAATTTGTTCTCTTAATCTTGATTTTCAATGATACCAAAATACAAATATATATACGTCAATCAAGCACTAGCAAATTTTCAGACTCCAAAACTTGTTACCATTTCCCATGATAATTATATCCATACAGATCCCTCTTGAACTAATGAAGCCTCCACAGCAAACAAAATTTTATCACTATCACAAAGTCCGAAATATAAATATAACCAGCGAATCTTGCTGCAAGGGATGCAATTTGTGGCAATATGGCTTATGCTTAACATTCAACTGCATTTCTATTGTTTGAATATTTAAAATCCTAACTATATTAGAAATGAAAGTTCATTATAGTAGATTTATTTTTTTATTATGCTTCGATAATATGCTACAGCTCCAAGAAGGAATATAGAAGATAGAATTTTATTACTCTTCATTGGCTATATGAAAAAGTAGCAATGAAATGCAAATCCTACTTGACCATTATGAGGACCTCCAACTTTCTCAGTGAAGGATTTTTTTAAAATACCCGATATATTTCTTTTCCCAAGACTATACAGATTCAGCATCAATAAAATAGGAAGAACAAATTCTGAATATCTTAGTGTAGGAACATTCAATAAGACATTCAGACCGTGCTATGCATCTCCTCAGGCTGAGGAAGACATCTTATATAAGGAGCCCACTCAGAATCCTGTAAAAATAAAGGAAAAACTGATCAACTGCAGAAGCCACTGCAAGTGCAAAGAAGTACACAGAACTGCTGTTTAGGAGAACAAAAGGAGCTACAACAGCATTACCTGACCCATTTTCTGTTCTTTCAGGACGACGGCAGCAAGTTTAGCTACATTACCTACTTTACAGGACCTAATTTCAGGAAGGAGATCATCTGGTGATATTTCCTGTAAATTTAAGACAGAGAGTTCAACTTAACTATGGTTCTCTCAATCAATCTATCCTTTACTTGAACCCACGACAAACAACTCACCACATTGAAAGGGACCTTCAAAATGCTGTCCCCTGCTCTTATTGACTTTGAAGCAAACAGGGACCTGCATCAACAAATCATGCACAGATAAAAGTCGAGCACAATTTAGAGTAAAAGAGTGGAGCATAGTAGGATATTTTCTCTTTCACACACACACACACAGAGACACTCAAGAGAGCTTGTATTCTTCTTCAATTTTTTTTTTTCCCAAACAAGCACAATGCTAGAGAAACTGACATGTTGTTAATTCTTTTCACGCTTGTGTTGAGCAGAGCAGATATAAGAGAAGGCTGAGATGATTGCAGATTCAGGACTAGGACTAGGACGATAACCCGCATAACGCCAACTCAAAACTTAAGACAAACTCAAAGCGCATCATCAAAAAACTCGAATTGTCCCATAACGTGAAATTCTATACGTAGCAGATTTCAAATTCGACGTGACATTCAATCCTAAGCAAAGTTCCATAAAGCTCTGCAGCCGTCAGCTCGAGCTCAAACAACTCCACGCACACTTCAGACAACAGAACCACGGCAAACAAGCAACCGGAATCGCCTCCCGAATCAACTCCCGACCGTAAAGTTCAAAACGTTAAAAGGCGGAAAACGAAACGCGGCACGCGGAAACGAACCTTCCGTAGACGGATTTCCCGACCGAGAGGAACGGCGAGACCTCGGCGCCGGCTTTCCGCTCCAGCCACGGCAAGAAGTCGCCGCACTCCTCCTCGTCCACGCTCGGCATGCCCAAGCCGGTGGACGACGAGGAAGTGATGCGGAGACGAACCTGAGGTGGTGGTGGTGGTGGTGGAGGAGGAGGAGAGGACGAGATGGCGCACCGGAGGTCGACGCCGCGGCGGCGGCGGGCGGCGGCGAGGAGAGGCCGGGGAAGCGGCCGGAGCTTCGCGAGCCGAGAGGGGCATAGCATCTGCGCGTCGCGATTGAGGCGGCGAAATCCTAGTGTGTATTCATGTTCTAATTTTGAGGTAAGCCCGATTTGAGTGGCCGGTTCCCATCTCGATAAGGGCGCGTTTGGCTGCACCTATTTCTGTTCCCAGGAACAAAAATTTCGTTTTTTTGTTCTTTTTGTTAAGAACAAAAGCAAAAACAAAAACAAAAAAGAAAAAAAAACTTGTTTTCTTATTTTTAACAAAATCTAAAAATACTTATCTTTTTTTTTTTTTTCTTCTTCTTTTTTTTTTTTTTTCTTTTCGGTTGGCCGCCGCCCTTGGCCATGGCCGGCGACCGCCTGGGCGACCGGCCGACGAGGGCGGCGGCCTCGCCCAGCCACGGCGAGGCTCGGCCTCGCCGGCGACCGCCGGGCGACGCCGAGCGAGGCCGAGCCTCGCCGCCGGCCGGGCGAGCTCGGCCTCGCCGGATCCGGGCGAGCTCGAGCTCGCCCAACCCGGCGTGAGGTCGGGCGAGCTCGATCTCGCCCAGATCCCGGCGAGGCCGAGCTCGCCTAGCGGCCGGCGAGGCTAGGCCTCGCCCGGCCATCGCCAGTCGGCGTCGCCGGGCGGTGGCCGGCGAGGCTCGCCCGGATCCGACGAGGCCGAGCTCGCCCGGCGGCGAGGCCGAGCTCGCCTAGCGGCCGGCGAGGCTAGGCCTCGCCCGCCATCGCCAGTCGGCGTCGCCTAGCGGTGGCCCGGCGAGGCCGAGCTCGCCGCCGCCGGGGCGAGCTCGGCCTCGCCGGATCTGGGCGAGGCCGCCGCCCCTCGTCGGCCGGTCGCCAACCATGGCCGAGTCCGGCGACCGCCAAGCCAAAGAAGAAAAAAAAAAAAAAAAGGAAAAATAAATAAAAAAATAAGAAAGAAAATAGAAAAATAAAATAAAAATATTAAAAAATTAAAAGAAATAAAAATTATATAAATTTACCAAACGTGTTTTATTCTTTTTATATTTTACGGAACAGATTTACCAAACGCATTTTTTTGTTCTCAAAAATTGTTCTCGGAACGTAAACACCTTTTTCTATTTTCGTTAAACAATTTTTAAACGTAAACGTTACCAAACGCGCCCTAAAGATCAATTCCAAAACATTAGAATCGAAAATTGCCCATTAATTTTGGTAAGTCCAGTTTTCTAATGGATCCATAGAATTTATCCCAATCTTGATACCTCAATGCCACTTTCCTACCCCTCACGTGTTTCGAGTGGGATTAAGATCGGCATCCACTGTCAGAATCACCGTAATTCGGATGAACGTGACGTCAGGGAAGTCGGGGTCCACATGCTCCACTTGGTCCCATCTGAGATCAATGAGGATGCCGTGGAGCATAGTGGAAGACACGAGCTGGAGAGGTATGATCACATGTATGAAATGTAATAATCCCATAAGAGGTGAGTACAACCACTCAGTAAATAAGAGTCTACTAAACCATACTGCGCAAACCTATCACCAACCGTTCAATGCAAGCCCAAAATAAAGCACACAAACTGAAATAATGAAATTTACATTGATTCTAAAAGGATTTCATGAAAACGGTATATTGAAAAACAATAGAAGTTTGGAATTTCAATTCTCCCAAATTCACTACCACCATCTTTTGAAGGGTACTGTGTACCATCCTCCGGGCATCTCGCACCTTACCTGGCATTGTGAGGACATCCGGGCCTTTATCACATTTCCCGAGCATCTAAAGGGCATAGTATCACACCCCTCCAGGCATCTTGACGCCTAGGGCATCGTTGTCAATGTGGACCGACGGCATCCATCACTTAAGTACCATGGTGTAGCAATCCAACAGTTTAATGCCAAAATATCTTTCACGTAATTCAATTCCAAAATCCAGAATTATAATATAACCCAAAGTGCAACCAAATTTTTAAAGATATGCCAAGCCCACGGCAGTGAAAACATTTAAACACTGAATAGATCACAATCAATTTGACGGTCTCGCCCCCGAAATTAGTATTGTTCTAACCGAATACCTTTGAAATTCACAAGCATGTATTCCAATAACCTTATCAAGTCCCGAAAATTCAGAACTTCTGTATAGAGTATAGTTCAAAACAGTTTGTCTATAAAGCCCAAAGAAAATTCTGCAACGTCAAAGTCACTACACACATGGATCCATAATCAAATATGACCATAGGTAAAACACGTATGTCATCCCCAAAGTTTGTGGTCAGCCCGAACGACTTCCGAACTCACCAATTAACGTGAGTATCATAGAAATAATATTAGTTTGTAGAATTCCGATGGAACGCATCTCACCAAGCAACGGTGGAATTCACTTTGCATAGATTAGTCGACGTCTACTTGCTTTGAATACGCGGTGGTGCAAGCCGGTGGTGCGAGCTGCGAGGCGACGCAAGCGGGACAGTGTTGAGCGGCTAAACGAGGGACGGTGATGGTTCTGGTTGGAGAAGGAAATTAGAGGAAATTGGCGAAGAAGACAGAGAAAGTGGGAAATTGTCGTGAGACGGAGGAAAGGAAGAGCTTGTTTTGTGTTCTGTTCTTCGCCGCCTGTTTTTGTATCTTGGTCCACATTCTCCATTTAGGGCAACTTGAGGAGAGAACACCTGGTGTTGGACGTGGCTGATGATGGCAAAATTCTAACTTACCATTGCGGACAGCTCGTCAAGGGAACGCGTGGGGGATGGCTGAAGCTTGGTCAAGGTCTTCAATCTTGCTGACCAGCTGAGGAGAAAGGAAAACGTGGCTGATGTCTTGTGTCCACGTTCCCACTCGCTGGCAGATTGAGGAGGAAAAACGTGGCTGCCCATCGGTGGTCAAAGTCTTCGCTTTTTGCTGTCCAACTGCGGAGAAACGGTGAATTTGACGTGGGAAAATGGTGGCTTTGCTCCTTTCTTTGGCTACTTGGACGTATGCGTGGGATTGAAGAAGATTTTGCATGGAACTCAGCTTGGCGACGTACTAAGGAGAGTAAACATTGGTCTCGCTTAAGGCATTTCATGGAGAGGAAATTTAAATAAGGTGATGGACTAGATGATGATCGAGTTGTCACAATGCAACGGAGATGTGATGATGAGGTGATGCCTTGGGGACATGACGAAACATGACGGTTCGGTACAGTGATGATGATGACGAAACGGTGGCCGTGAATGGTGCCAATAACAAAGTCCGATGACAAGCTTGTCGATGTGGCACAGACCATTACGTAATCGAGGTTCAGTGAAGTCCCGATGTCACATGCATAGATTTGAATACTTTTTTAAACATGTCTTATGGAAGAGGACTCCGATTGCACTTGTTTATCATATATAATAAGAAAATATTTCATTGGAATGTAAATAAAGAATACCACACTTAAAATCTCATCAACCAATGCAAAGAGGATGAGAGTCAATGTAAACACAAAGATGTTAATGTACTTGATGTGAAGAGTGCTGTTGGTTTTAGTATCGGACGTGGGAGGGACATGCGAAAGCCATCGCGGGAAGTGCGGTAATTGAATGATAAAGGAGTCAATTCTCCTCATAAGTTCGAGCATGACGAGAGCGAATTTTTAGCTAACCTAAAACTTAGGTTTTTGCTATATTATGTGGAGAGACTTTCTAATTTTTGGTATTCGATGCGTTGCTAAAAATATTATATAAATATAAGAAAAATAGAATATGCACCCTATTAATGTAAAGAAAAATTTTACACAGACTATCTCATCTACCTTTTCTCGAGAAATTCAAAATGGGCCTCATGGGTTTGGCTTCCTGGAAGAGGCAAAGACTAACAATGAAATAACAACTAAGCAAAACCCACAAAACGGCTCACAGGGGGCGTTTATTTTAAAGAAATTTAATTATTTATATAATATTTTCCTAAAAATAATAGTTTATTGCTTGACATAATAATAATAATAATAATAATAATAATAATAATAATAATAATAATAATAATAATAATATGTTTAAATTCAGGGTCTTTGATTCCTTGTTGCTCAATTACCATATATATGCCCTTTTTCCTTACCGATGCCTTCTCCTTGTAGATGGGAGAAGGGTCTAACGTGATTTGAGAGCTAATAAGTTCATTTACCTTCTCAAGAAAAGATTACCAAATCAATTGGGAGAACTCAAAAACTATGTGGCGTCTTCACGTGGAGATCAAATGTTGAACTTACCACTCAAGAAAATCCCAACTTAAGACCATGCATTTTAGTTATGATTAATACCATGAAAAATCTCAAATAAATATATTCATGATAAATTTATTCAAAACTAATTTTTACCACAAAATTTCAAACAGCTATACTTGTGACAAATTTCCCTCAAAATTATTTGACAAATTTTTTTTTTAAATTGATACATTTGTAATAAATTCACCTTCAATTAGTTTTCATTAAATTAGATTGATGCCACGAAAAACTATAAAATGCTGCACTTATGACAAACAGAGGGAAAAATCCTAAACCGGTATACTCGAAACTATCACATGTCATTCAGTTTAATAATTTGAATGTAAAATTTAATTGAAACTAATTAAGGGTAAATTTTAATTAAAGGTATACCAATTTAGAGTTTTTGGTGGTTAAGAAAATTATTTGGGTAAATTTTTCATAAATATATCAATTTGAGATTTTTTTTAATACTAACCCTTTTAACTAATCACCAAATTTTCTCAAGAAAATCCAATGCTCACCCCGTCCTCTCCCGCAAAAAGGAATTGTACAATTTGAGATTTATTAGCGGTTTGAGATTTTTCTTAATTATAACCCTTCCAGCTAATCACCAAAATTTCTCGAGAAAATCCAATTCCTGCGGAAAGTCAGAGAAACAGAAAAAGGTAAGAGAGAGAAAGAACTGAACGGGGCAGCTCCATGTGCTAGCCGTAATTATTGCTCCTAAACAAATGCACCATTACGGTGTTCATGGGGACACCACGCCTCCATGAGCTTTGCAGCTTCACCGCAGTTGATAACTCCCTTAACTCCTCCTCTTCCTCCTCCTCTATGGCTCTCCCTTGCCTTGTCAAGGTCATCCATTGCAACACTCGATTACATCGTCTCTGCAGCAAATCCTAATTTGTTCGATTATACCGACAATAATTGAGAGTCTTCAGTGAACATTTTGCAATAGTTTAGAGAATCTCTTGAAATGGTATCATTTCCCAAAGTTCATGGACTTTATTTCAAAATTGCTTCTGAATTTGATTACTTTGACTTAATAACCCCTGAAATGGCGCGCGTTTCTTGAAATTATGGATATCGTCACAATTACCAGGAAGTTTATAATAATTAATATTAATACCAAGGATGGTTTTAGAATTATCAAAGTTTCATAAGGATGTTCTCCAACGTGATAGACTTCTTTGAACCCACGTATGGTACATCTTGGGATAAAATGCTTCTCCATTAGAATGGACAAGAACCATCAAGCATGGCACAAGTCCAATGTGTGAGCCTTTTGAGAGGGGTGATAAGCAAAAAATGAGCTTTTTTTTTTTTTTTTTTTTTGGGCAACATAGAAGTGACTATTACTGGATTAAATAGGAGTCTTACAAACCACCGAAGGTGAGAGATCTGCGCATAATATATTCCATAAGGAACCAGGAGGAGAAGAGACCCAATTATGAGGAAGATCATTTAGTCGATGATGTCGTGCTACCCAATCTGCCGCTGCGTTTGTGTGGCGAGGACTGTAGATTACGCTAATATTTTTGTCCTGCTGAAGCCCATTTTTGCATCTCTGGATGAGTTCTTTTAGATCCCATGGAGGGTCGGCCCGGCCCATCACCATGTCTACCACTGCAGAACAGTCGCTTTCTATTAAACTCTTTCTTGTCAGGTTGCTTCCGAAGTCCCGCACGTGTTTGGAGTTGAGTTCTTTGAGATACGAAATCCCGTGTAAGATGGCTTGAGTTTCTCCTTCGCTGGCGGACGAAACCCTAGCCGTGGCCCCAAAACCGTCGATCATCCTTCCCACCGCGTCGCGAACCACTCCGGCGACGGAGCGAGGAAATCACCGGGTTGCCACGATGCATCAACGTTCATCTTCAGATTTGGCCCGTCCGGAGGCCTCCACGAACCAGGTTGGCTTCGATTGGGATAGCTCTCTCTTCGGGTTGATGTGTTCTTTCTGAGTGAATACTGTTGTTCCTGTGCTAGAAGCAGCAGATCTGCTGGTCGGGGTTCCTGCGCTCGAAAGATCCGGTTGTTTCGCGCCTTCCAGATGTTCCACAGAACCAGGCTGATCAGCTCTCGCTCGGGTAAGTTCCTGTCTCTATGAAAGGCGCTTGTTAGCCACTGATCCGTGCGTTTGAGGCTATTGTTTGGCCTGATCGTTGCAAAAATTGGGTCTTGCCAGATTTTTTTTGTCCACTTGCAAAGGAGCAGCAGGTGTTCGGTTGTTTCTGTACTCGAACAGCAGATAGGGCATCTAGGGTCACTAACAATTTTCCTTTTGAATAGGTTTTCCTTCGTCGGGAGGGCGTTCTGGCAAATGCTCCAGAGGAAGGAGCGAATTTTTGGGGGCACATCAAGACTCCATATTTGGGTCCATAAGGTGCGTGGCGGTTGGTAAGAGCAGGAGGGTCGATTCTGATCTGTATTGCTGGTAGCTTTCCTTGCTTCGTTGTAGCCACTCTTGACCGAATATTGACCTGAGCTGTTCCCTGTCCATATTATCGTGTCTTTTTGTGGTGGTTGGGTAAGGGGAATGGCGATGATCTCGTTTGCAATGTTTTCTTCATAAAGTTGGTATATGAGTGGCTGGTTCCAGTCTTTGGATTCTGGATTGATCAGTTCAGACACAATTTTAGGCTCAGTTTGGTTTACTGCCCCGCCAATTACTCCTTGTGACAGCCATCTATCTTCTTTTATGCGAATAGATGTTCCGTCTCCTACTGACCATTTCATCTTTTTCTTAATTGTGTCGCGGCCGAGCAGGATACTTTGCCATCCCCATGATGGGCGGCTACCCTTGGAAGCATGCCAGAGATCTCCGTCGGGAAAATAAAGCCCTTTCAACACTCTGCTCCATAGGGTTTGAGGGGAGGTGGCTAAACGCCATGCCTGTTTGCCTAGCAAGGCTTGATTAAAGGTAACCAGATCCTTGAACCCCATGCCCCCTGCATCTTTGCGAGTCTTTAACGTTTCCCAGTTTTTCCAATGCAGGCCTCTTTTAGCTTCACCATTCTGCCACCAGAAAGACGCAATGCGTTGTTCTATGGCTCGACAGATCGATAGTGGCAGCTTGAAGGTGGACATGGCATAGGTAGGAAGGGATTGCACGACACTTTTGATAAGCACCTCCTTACCGCCTTTGTAAGCATTTTTCTTTCCATCCCGCTAACTTAGAGTTCACTCTAGCCAGGATCCACGAAAAACTTGACTCTTTCTTGGAATGGCCCCACTCGGTCGGTATACCCGGTATTTTCTGTTTTCGTAGGATAGGAACTCTCAATTCCATCGCCAAATTGTGTTTCAAGATTTCTGGGCAATGCCTACTGAAATAAACCCCTGATTTATTCAAATTAATAGCTTGTCCCGTGGCATAGCAGTATTGGTTTAGGATGAGGTGAAGGTTCTGGCACTCTGTAACGGTTCCATCTAGAAAACATATAACGTCATCGGCAAACAGCAAGTGTGATAGTTTAGGACAGTGTTTGTTTACCTGTATGCCTTTGAGTGTGCCTTCTGCTAATGCTTTCTTCATCATCCAGGTTAAGACATTAGATATGAGGATGAAGATATAGGGTGATAGTGGATCCCCTTGTCTGAGTCCCCTCGATGGATGGAAGAGAGAGGTCGGTTCTCCATTTATCTTTAAGGTAAAAGAGACTGTTGTTATGCATTGCATAATTAGGGAGACCCATTTAACATCAAATCCCATATGCAACATTAGGTCTTGCACAAAATCCCATTCGATTCGATCATATGCTTTCTGCATATCAAGCTTCACAATCGCCTGATGTTTTGCCTTCTTTTTGGTTATGCGCAGCTGATGCAGAACTTCCTGGACTATGAAGATATTGTCCTGGATTTGCCTTCCCGAGACGAACGCTCCCCGCTTCGGTTCAATGATAAGTGGCAGCCATTTCTTTAGTCTGTTTGCTAATAGTTTGGAGATGACTTTGTAGCTGAAGTTACACGGCTGATGGGTCTGTATTGGCTGATGGTTTCAGGGTTTTTGACTTTTGGGATCAACACGATGTGTGTTTGGTTAAGTCTGTGGTCAAGAACACCAGTTTCAAAGAACTCTTGCACAAGCTTCATCAGATCAGCCTTAATAGTTTCCCATGACTGTTGATAGAAGACACCGTGAAAGCCGTCTGGGCCTGGAGCCTTGAGAGCTCCGAGTTGGAATACTGCTTCCTTTATTTCTTCCCATAGAGGTATAGCCACTAACTCTTCATTGATCCTCTCTGTTATTGGTGAGGGACATTGGTCTAGGATCGGTTGATAGTGTCGGGGACCATCTGAGCTGTAAAGATTCTCGTAGAACGCTTTGATGTGTTGCTGTATCCTTGTTGGTTCTCTACACCAGCTTTGATCTTCTAATTGGAGCATTGTAATACGATTGTTTTGTCTCCTTTGGATCGTCGTGGCGTGAAAAAATCTGGTGTTTTGGTCTCCCCAATGTAGCCATTTGATTCTTGACCTCATTTCCCAGAATTGTTCTTCCTGTTTTCTCAAGGTGGCTATCTGACTGATAATCTGTTGCACTTCCTGTCTGCTTGTGTGCTGATTTTTTTGATTCGTGATTGTTTGTAAAGCTTGATTTAGCTCTTTGATCTGTATATAGGCGTTTGCAAACTTTTCTTTGCTCCACTTCTTTAACTCTTGCGATGCCCTTTCTAACTTCTCTGGAAATAAAGGTTGCTGAGTTGATTTGTCTTCCCAGGCTTGCTTGATGACTTCCTGGTATTCTGCATGTTCGGTCCAGAAAGTTTCCAATTTAAACTGTTTTGTCCTTTTTTGTGTTTTAGGATGCAGTCGAAGAATCAAGGGGCTGTGATCTGATCCGATTGCAGGAAGGGCTTGTGCTTCTGCGTCATGAAAGGTGATTCGCCACTCTAGATTACAAAGGACTCGGTCAAGTCGCTTTTTAACCAGCTCGGCCCCCTCCCTTTTGTTAGACCATGTGAATGCACATCCATGGCTCTCGACATCCATCAGGGATAGATCATTTATCATGTTTCTGAAAGCTGTGATTCTGCGATTATCTGCCTCTTTTTTCCCGACTTTTTCCCATATATATAGTATCTCATTGAAATCTCCCATGCAGATCCAGGGAGTCGCCAACTAGAGTCGCCAACTTATTGGCTCGGTCTATCGTTTTATTTAGCTTGGATAGGATGTTCGATCTTGCCTGAAGCTTAAAACTTATGCTAGTGGCTCCTCATTCCCATCAAAATTGGCCCTTGGGATCATTTGTTCTATTAAAGTAATATCCTACAACAATGACAATGTGAATTTTCAATTGTAAGAGATCATATTGAGTAATTCATAAGTTAACATCCATCCCAAAGAGTTACCAGCTCATGTGGTTAATCAAGATACTCCTTTGGAGGGCTTGATCCATGTGAAACGGGTTGAATTGTTACAATGACAATAAAAATGAAGGAGGCGGGGTGTGCAGAATAAAAACTAGACCCGTTAAATGGGTGGGTCAAGTTGGGTTTGGGTCAGTTCAATAAATGGTTCGATCCAAATTGACTCATTTAACCCGTTTATGACCCATTTATTGTAGTGCAAAATTTTTTACCTATATCCGACCCGGCCTATACCCAACCTATACTCGACCCATTTAATGAAACCTAAAAAAAGTTATATATATATATTTTCAAAATGGTATGCTAACATGGTTTTATAAAATATAAATTCAACGGACAATTTTTATAATTTTTAAAATAATTATTTTAAAAAAATCGAATTTTAATTTTATTTTTAAGAATATAATTTTTAATTTTATTTTTAAGAATATTATTTTTAATTTTAATTTTCTTTTTTATTTTTTCTTCTTCCTCTTCTTTGGCTAGCCGTCGGCCACGATAACGGTGGCGATTGGCCACAAGCGAGCGGCTCGCCGAGACCGCCTAGCTCAAGGCTCGCTAAATCGACGAGGCTTGAGCCTCGCCGGACGTTAGTGAGACCTCTGTCTCGCTAGATCTAGCGAGCTCGAGCTTGCCCACCGCCGGTGAGCTGAGCTCGAGCTCGCTTGACGTCGCAAGCTTGAGGCTCGCTTGGCCGGTGGTCGGCCATCGTCGTGCCGGCCTCCCGAAGAAGGAAGAAGAAAGAAAATAAAGGAAAGAAAAGAAAAGAAAATTAAATTTAAAATATAATTTTAATTTTGATTTTTATAAAAAATATTTTTTAAAGTTAAAGAGGGAATGGAGAGATTGTGTGGTTTGGGTTGAAAAAATGGGTTTTAAATCTAACCCATTTAAGATCCACTTAATACCCACATATCTTAAGTTTTTAATTGTTAAACCCATTTAATTAGTTCCTTCAAAAAACAAGTGATCCATTTTGCCACCTCTAAAAACCCATTACATAATTCCTCTAAGCTAAGTTGTCATAAGATAATTCAATATTGCCTTTGATGTAATTTTCTACTTCAGTGGCTGGTCAAAAGTCATAAGTTTATCTTATTATAGGGGGTTGATCGAATAGTTTTTTTCAAAGTCCTACAACATATTCATAATCTGAAATATTATAAACTTCTTTGTATATTGCTAGGTTCTTATATTTTCCTACAATTTAAACTATGAAGAAAAATGAAATTGGTTCAACTATTTCAAGAGAGATTGATACCATTTGGGGCAATTCTCTCTCTCTCCCCTTGCTCTCTCTGTAACACAACTTTGTTCGGCAATTTAAGCTGGGGGAAAAGCATCTAGATGGAAAGGAAATGAAAAGATAACGAGTGAAATAGATAAAATGGAGGGAAAGTCTGTCAATCGATAGACTAAAACGCCCTTTCTCTTTTCGATTTTGGCTTTCTTTAAATAAGGGACAGTTTCAGAAGCAGGTAGGTAAATAAAATTTCCCTTCGTTTCCCTCCGACGTTGAAGAGAAATTTCTTTGTGAGGTTGAGAGATGTAATTTCATTCGCTTTCCTTCGTGTTTGTTCCCCGTAAATACGAAATAGGGTCTTCGAGTTCAAGCTTCAAGCGAATTCAAACCCCTTTCTTGTTCTTGGTTTTAGTTTCCAATGCTCAAATTAATTTCATGGAGAAATTGTCGGTGGTCTGAATTTTTGCATCTGGAATCAATAAAAATACTGCATTTTCAAAGGACTTTTCAATGTAGACATCTGGAATGAAAGTCTTAAATTTGCATCTCACATCTGAAAGTGTAGTTCTCGACGTGTCATTGGTAGTTCTTGACCTTCCAATGACACGTCTTGGCTGTTTTGGAACCATAGATATACAATTTAGCAACGCCCATAACAGCAGCAATATGCCAAAAGAACTACACTCAAAATAACAAAATCGATGTAGTGCTAGTGTTGTTTCATTGAATTATGCCACATTGAGGCCTTGTTTGGTTCAGTATTCCCATTGAAAGCTCATTGGGAAAAAAATTTAGGTGTTCGGTTCAATATTTGGAGATGTTCTTGACTAAATACTGGCGCTTTGAAATGCAAGTCCACCTCTACTATTCATTCGTTGACTTCTTCTTTTTTTTTAACTGATCATCTTCCCCACATCCCGACCGCCATTGATTGGCAACGGAGTTTCATCGGATTTTATTTTTATATTTTAAAAAATAATAAAAACTCTTTACAAATATTGAGTTCGCCTTTTTTTTTTGTTGTTGTCATTTTTATCTTTTAACAATCAATAGCCAAACTTTTTATCAATACACTAGAATGATCATTAATTAACGAAGATGATTAATACTACAATAATTTAAAAAAATTATCAAAGTTGAAAACAAATCTAAAAGAATCCTAGGCCAAAAGTTGAGCTTTGCATCTAATCTATAATCAAATTCTTTTAATATAATTTTTAAATAAATTTACTAATATATATCTTTTACATTATTCTCAACATGAAAAAACTTAATTTGGTTACACTAAAGGGTTTTTCAAATATATGTTTACCAAACAGTCTTTGCATTTTCCTAAAATACTTTTCAGTTATAGTTTACTAAATAGTCAAAGATTTAAAAACCCCTTTACCTTAAAGGTATTTACATTCTCCCAAGGGCATTTCCCCAAAGCCGAATCAAACGGGCCATGAATTAGGTTCATGATGTATCTATCTTCACTTTGTGTATTAATTAGAGGTAAATCCGAGATTTTTACTGTATCAGCGTGATGTTCCTATAGATCCATTATATGGGCAAGAAAGAGAAATAGGTGTAACTGCATAGAAATCATATGTGAAGAAAGTACCAAAAACTCAATAAACAATGACAATATCATGTTTAACTCCATTAGCTTTGCTCATTTCCACCGAGCCCTTTGGAACCTTTGTCTTCAACATCAAGTTCATCTCGATAGACAGATTCATGCTATGGTGTGATCATTCAATTATTATCAGGATGCATGATATAAAAATAGTGATGGATGGATTATATCATTTTTTTATAAAAATAGCGGAATCAGCTCCTAAAATGCTCCTTTCACGGGCAGAACAGCCCCAGCCAACTCGCCACGTCACCGATCCGAAGCCACTCCCCGTGGTCGCAATCTCGACCGTCCAAAACGAAATCGACGGACCCCGGACGCTTCCGCGAGAGCTACCCAGGATCGTCCCCTCCATACAAGTACGCGTTCCCCTCGCCGCTTCCTTCCCCACCAATCCTCCGGCTCACGGCACCCCGCCATCTCCGATCGGAAGCAGAGTCGATTGCGCGGAGCTCGATCGATCCGTCCGGTCCGCGGTTCGCCGGCGAGGAGAGGCGAGAGAGAGAGATGTCGGGGCGCGGGAAGGGAGGGAAGGGGCTGGGCAAGGGAGGGGCGAAGCGGCACCGGAAGGTCCTCCGCGACAACATCCAGGGGATCACGAAGCCGGCGATCCGCCGCCTGGCGCGGCGGGGCGGCGTGAAGCGCATCAGCGGGCTGATCTACGAGGAGACCCGCGGCGTCCTCAAGATCTTCCTCGAGAACGTGATCAGGGACGCCGTCACCTACACCGAGCACGCCCGCCGCAAGACGGTGACGGCCATGGACGTCGTCTACGCGCTCAAGAGGCAGGGCCGGACCCTCTACGGGTTCGGCGGTTAGGGCGGGGTTTAGACGGGGGTTAGCGAGGGAAAGAGCAAGTCTTGCTGTCAAGAAGAAGGAAGAAGGGAGGTTTTTTGGGGGGTTTCTCATTTTGGGGCTGTAGATTGGGGGTGAAATTAGGGTTCCGGTGGGGGATTGGATTGCGGGTTTTGCAAAGGGTGATCTTGTAAAGGAAGGATCTTGGCTGGAGTTGGGAATGGGTGGGTACTTGGGAGATACTGTTTATCCATAGTTCTATGTGTGTGTACTGTAAATTTGCCCTGATGCTTATTGAGCTTCATTTCGTGGCATTTTGAATTCCGGTGGTTTCGTCCTTGCTTAATGCTAATCTGGAAGAAGATTCAAGTGGATTCGATCTAAGCACGTTCTTTTTCCTCACGAGTTAAATGGGCATTTGAGCAAGGAAGTCTTTAGTTAACTGCAATCTTCAATTGAAGAAATAGATATGGGGTTCGAATTTGCAGTGAGCTGCAACTTTTTCTCTGTATTGTAGCTATTATGAAGCGGCAGAAGACATGGATGGAGCTCAAGTCAGAGCTGACTGGAGCTCGTTGACCCTGCCTTGAAGTGAAATTCACTAAGGCAAGTTGAAGGAGGGAATTTGACACTAGGAGAAATTGAAACCTTTTCCTTCGTAATTCAACAAAACTATATTGGTGTAATTCCTAACGAGTTTCCCAGAGTTTACGAGAATCTGATGCGCCGTTCCTTTGGCACTGTCCTCTCCTCATGCATCCACAATGGCTGGCATAATCTCTTTTGCTGCTTGGCGAACCGATGCGTTCATCTTTTAGCCATTCGACTTTCACTGAGTGGTGGGGGAATTATCCATAGCCTTCTCATTTGAATTCTTGACATGCATGTTGGCAAACCCTATCTCTAGTTTAGTTATTCATTCATTCTAGAAAGTGTTTTGGCCAAAATCGGCGAAAGACAAGAAATCGCTCCTGAAGTAGAGAAAAGCAATATAGATTATAGAGCCCAACAGACTTGCAAATGGAATATACATTCATGAAGTAAAATGTCGTGTTGACACCAGCATTCAAATCTGGAATGCTGTTTACACATCAGAGGCTCCTTTTGAACCAAACCTGGCGAAAACATTTGAACTGGGGGGTCTACCTCATATTCTCTTTCGCCATTTTGGCAAACAGTTTGCTCATCGAGACATTCGCGAGATCGCCTAGGCTTCCCATGCTGAATTGAGCGGTCGAAGCGCTAGGATGAGTGTCCACATAACCAATCCAATCTGCTCGCGGGGCTAGCTCGCCTCCATCGCTCGGTTTTTCTTCCTTCAATTGGACTTGAAGTGCAGATCCCAGGTTCCACAGCACGTCTCCCATCTGAGGCCGATCCAGACCGCATTGGGCTAAGCATTTTTCGGCAATCTCCATGAACTTCCAGAGGGACTCTTCACTTGCTTGAGCCACAAGATGAGGGTCTATGGTTTCTTGGATTCGCCCTCTTTCTCGCCATTTCATTGCCCACTCAACTAAATTCACCTTTTCTCTGGGAAGCGACGGATCGATAACCGCTCTACCACAAAGGATTTCAAGCATCACGACCCCGAATGAGTAGACATCTGATTTTTCCGTGAGCTGTTGTCTAGTCAGGTATTCAGGATCCAGATATCCGAAGCTCCCTTTCACGGCTGTGCTCACGTGCGTCTGGTCGATCTCAGGACCGGTCTTAGAGAGCCCGAAATCGGCAACCTTGGCCATCAAGTTCTCATCCAACAGGATATTTGCCGACTTGACATCGCGATGGATGATTGCCCTTGTGGAGCCGGTGTGAAGGTAGTGAAGTCCTTTAGCTGACCCAATGCAAATCTCCAGCCTCTGCTTCCAACTCAGCACGGGACGATCCGAACAGTACAGATGACTCTTGAGGGTCCCGTTTTCCATGAATTCATAGATAATGATCATCTCATTCCGTTCGTCGCAATACCCGATCAGCGACACCAGATGGCGGTGACGGAACTGAGACAACATCTCGATTTCTGTACGGAACTCCGTCAGGCCCTGTTGCGACTTGGATTGGCCCCTCTTCACTGCCACCTTAGTCCCATCTCTGAAAATTCCCTTGTAGACCTTGCCGAAACCTCCCGCCCCTATTATCAAATCTTCGCTAAAATTATTCGTAGCCTCTTCAATCGCCGTGAATGGGTAGCGATAGCCGAACGTCGAGGTGGAAAATACTGCCAAGCTGTTCGAGTTCCTATCTCCTGTCTGATTCATGACAAAATCGTCCTCCTTTGAGTGACCCACAGCTGCTAGCCTTCTTCTTCTTCTGCAGACTAAGAAGAGCGCTGAAACAACGACAAGGACGATGCAAATCCCGCCGGACAAGCCTGCGATCAGAATGATCTTGCTCCTTGAGTTCGTCTTTGAAGAACCGGTCTCGGAATTTGAAGTTTCAAGACTGCCCTGATAGTCACTTATCTTCATGATCTCTAGCCCGTTGAGGATGGCCATGGGGTAATTACTCTCAGGAGAAGGGCCAACACTAACACTCAGTGCACTACTACTGGTGGAACTTGTAATTACATCAAAATAATACGGGCGGCCGATGACTTTGGATGTCAGTTCGCTGAGATCGAAACTTCTGTAGGCAAACCAGGAATTGATGTAGACGTTGAAAAAGAACGGCCCCAAAGAAGAATTCACGATGTCGCAGAAGTGGAATCGGACAAGATAATTGAACCCAGCATCGACACTGAAGAGCCAAGTTATATTGGCGTTAAGGCGAGGATCAGAGCCCGAATCCAACTCGGTGGCCGTCCCATAGACCGAAGGGGGAGCAATGTTCTCAGTAACATTCCCATTCTTATAGGTGACAGCATTAACGTTCGACACAATTGATACTGCGCTGTGCTTCAAAAACGTGTCATCCGAGACCCAAAGACGCCACAACGTATCCTTCTGCGGATGCACAGTTTGCTTTCCCATGTTCACTCTCAAAACAGTCTCTAGTGCTTTACTCTGCAAATTCTGATAGTCTCCGGGCATTTCAACGATTCTGGCACTGGGGGGGATCAGCTCAATCGGGAGAGAAATGACTTCCAAAGCATTTACAAAGGCGAATGAATCGGTATTGGGCGTGAAAGTAAGAACGAGCTGATTAGTGGTGATGTTGAATGAGTATTCCTTCACGACTGAGCCCTTGTCTAACTGGAAACCCTCGAGAAGGGTGAAATTCTGTGCGGAGACGGAGAATTTGGCCGTGCTCAGATTGTACTCTCTATAGACAAAAGGGAAGAAATAGAGGCGAATCAAGTGCCTGCCATTTTCCTTTATCGGAAAAGTGTAATGGGAGGCTTGGCCAAAGATCCTAGCGGTGAGATACAGAGTCGAATCATAGGAGGATGAAAGAGAACTCGAGTTTGTGTTGGCAAGAATGTTTTGTGCAGTCGAAAGTATATCAGAGGAGAAGTTATCTGCCAAAAACGTGCGATTACCAACGGATGCATTCCGCGGGGATCCACAGTCTATCAGATAATTATCCAATGGATCAAATCCTGAAGCTATACAAATCAAACAGAAGAGGTATGAACATGAGAGGATCGACTGAAAACTCAGATTCCCCATCTTTGGAACAGCTCGGAGAGGTGGATAACGAAAATGGGCTATTCAAGATGATTGCAGAACAATTCCCAGGACAAGAATTCCCAGACCTTGATCATCAAAAGCTGTCGGATAAGTTCAAATATAACCAGTCAATGGCGACAGCTTAAAAAGAATTCGAAGGGCAAGAACTAAAAAGCGAACTCATAGACTTATACACAACCGTTTCCAGGGGAAAGCTATCGAATAAATCGATGAAGAACTCATAAGGGGAATCAAGAAAGGATAGAAAGATCACCTGAGCTGACATCAACGTGAAGAGAGATGCAACGGGATTCTAATTAAAGAATAAAGAAAATGAGCTCCTCAGTCTTCAGCTGATCCTCGAAGTGAATAACAAAAAGCTAGAAAACAAAGCGTAAAGCCGGAGTGGACAAAGCACAACCACTATAACAAATACAATCGACAGCAGTCCGCGTTGTTCCCTCTTGTTCTTTTGCTCATTTCTCTGTTGACATATTTGACAAGTTCTTGGAATTGGAAAGGAGGAGAAAGAAAAGGACAATCATAGAAAGGCGGAAAGTGATAAAAAGTTGAACGCGTTTTGCAATCATGAGAGTTCAAAAAAAGGACAGCTACGGGGGAAGGTTCGCTCACCTGCAGCTTCTCCATGTGAAGAGAGCCCAGAAAAGTTGTTGAACGTTAGACTCCACTGGCGTCCGTATCTGATATTTCTTATTTTAAAACCCTTGAATCAATCTTTCTTGGTTCTTAGGTAGAACTTTGATGCGTCAATCTCACTGCCCATCCTCTAGGACTCTAGGCACTTCCTTTGACCTTAAATTTAAAAATCTGTCTTACAGAAGGTAAAAAAGAAACATCTCGAAGTGCTGGGAATAACAATTTGGCTGCGCTATAAACATTGTCCATGCCATGATTCTGTTTTAGGCGTCAAAGATTTCTTATCGATCACTTAAGGATCAAAATTTTTATACATTATTTACCTCTAATATCAGAAATTCTATGTGGCATGACACTGGTGATGATCCGACACTCGTATGGCACTCAATCGATAGATTGAAAAGTTATAATACAAAGTCATAGTACCAAATAAGTCAAAAGTTATGCTATTCAAATGAGTGTTATATGAAAGTTATGACATTTGTGATATCACTATTTTGGGCAGGTTATGATGTTTTTACTCGATTATTCTAATTTTGTGTTTGACTTTATACAAACCAAAACATATAAAGTTGCGTAGTAGAAGGGTTATTCAATACCAAACCACATATGATAAGTAGTGCGGTCCTACTTTTATATGATTGTACTATGTGGTAACCAGCGTTTCAATTACTTCTGCAACAAGGTCAAATTCGTATTCACATTGGACACCTAACACAATGAGTAAAATATGGGCACTTTTTTCAAACGATTATCATGTGAATGATACCCATCTCGAGATCATGCTTCTAGATGCATTGAACGTTACTAATGATTTGTTTCATCATGCATCTTAAATTGGAAGATAGGAATTCAACCGAGGACCCCTTCAAAACAAGACGAAGCAATTGGTCAACCGCAATTCTCGGGCAACACTTTTTGGTGTATCCAATGCTTGAAATCCTAACAACTATTGATTTACTGACTATATGAATAACCAAACTGACATCGATAACCTTAGAGACGCGCACAAAAATACGTAACGTCGTTCTTCGATAGTAACTTTTAACATAACTTTTAGTGGTTTTTAAATCGACTGCTTCCTTCGATAGCATCATGAAGAGCTAGGAACTTCTGTAGGCAATGAAGCCAGTCAAGCGTCGAACGAGTGACTTGATTCCGTGGGAGGGCACGACGCTGTCGGGAGGAAGCTTCCTCATAATCCTTCGTGATCGCAAGGACAAGATAGTGCGGGGGTTGGGGGGTATGAATATGAAAGGGACATCGTACCGGCGTACTTCGTCAGCTGGTGTGCGCATCACGCGGTTTCTTTTCCACACCTATCTGACGGCTCTGCGCACTTATCGGGGCAAGGTGCGTCTCCTTGACCCGTGGAATCTACACATCCAGTGGGGGACACGGATTTCAAGATTTGCTCTGGTACCTCGTTTTCCCACCGAGCGTGAAGCATGAAGCACGAGCGTCGTGAATTTGACTATTTGCTTTTCGTGGAAAGTTTAAAGTGGCCAACACTTTGTGTTTCGTGAAGAGAAAACGACACTTGATGATTTTTGAGTTTTTTTTTTCTTTGATTAATATGAGTTGTAAATTTTAATATAAATATGTAATATTATTAATTAAATTTTAATTTATTTAATATGATTTATGAATATTTTGATATATATTCAATTTATTAAATTATATTTTTATCAATTTAACTTAACGGAAAATTTGATGATTTGGCCATTACATTCGAATGGTGGATACAAAAAAAAAAAAAAAAAGGTTGCACGTAGATTATGTTAAATTCGGTACACAATCATAAAAAAATAGAAAGTAAAAACAAGAAAGAGAATTTGAGATGCAATATTTTATCATGTTTATTCTTAAACTAGAATTACATCTGGCTAAGGATTCCGCTATAATTAATACATCGCGCCTATTATAAGAGAAAGATATATATATATATTCTTGAGTCCAAGTCCAAATTACTAATAAAATATAGGCTTAAATTATAAAATCCTTTTGGCAAGCAGGGGCGTTGCTCCTTATGACCCCTATCAGGACCTTCCTAGTTGCCTCGCCATCTTATCGATGGGGAGTATAACCCACACCCTAATAGGTTATTCATATAAAATATTTAATTCAAATTAGAATATTAGAATCCTTTTAATTTGTTGAACTTGTTTGATTTGAAAAATTGATTATCCATATTATATATGACATGAATAATTATATTTGGATTTGAGTTGAATATTATATGTGAACAATGCACTAACATAGTCATCTTTTTGTCCACCATTCAAACTTATAGGTTAGTTTTTCACTCCTCTTGGTACCACTAGGTCGCCCTTTGGTTAATTTGCCTCCATTCATAGAGGTGACTCACATAACTATCACCATCTTGCTTTCCTATGGAGATCAGGTTAAGTTGAATATTATGGACATGCCTTACCTCTTTCAACATTAGCTTGCATCTCGATCTCAACATTTCCTACACTAACAATCCTTGATGAGCCATCATTACCCATCCTTTGGAGATTGAAGTCTCCAACTATGTATGAAGAGAAAAATTCTCTCTCGAAGATTACATAAAACGAGGTTCTAGAATCAACTAGCTAAGTGGTGTCCTAGCATGTAAAGTTGATGGTCTCATTAGTGCAGATAATCATCATATCTTCATAAAGTATATTTGTAGCCAGTGTTTTAACTTCTTTTTGGTTGTCTTCAATCGAAAATCTCTAATGTGATGCCCAGTCTTTCAACAATAAAAATAGGCTCTCTCTCAGCCCTTTGTCTTGAGGTTGAATGACCTTTAGGTCCACGACTTTTACTTCTCCCACAATTTACTTTATTATCTTGTTCATTGATAATAAGAGTTTTGTCACCATGATTGTAGTACCCCTCATCCGTGCACCTTTGCTCTTCACTCAACAATTTTTCCTTCACCGACTCCACAATCAATGCTCCATTAGGCATGAAATTGTGAATCGACAAAGCTAAGGTGTCTTGGCTTTTTGACATAGAACTTGTCAGGAAGTGTGCTTGCAATTTTGAAGTGATCATCACCTCCATTGCATTATTTAATTCACTAGACCTCCCATAATGCCTATGCGTTCAGGGACACTGATCCCATTTTTGTACTTAATATGTGACACATTCTTCATCAAGTTCGCTCTGTTTTGAGATGTATTCCTCACCTATATCTACTTCAGATTTCTCCACAAATCATAAGCAATGTCCTCTTAGGTGAAGTTTTCGAAGATGCTTTGATTGAGCCACCTTCCAATGGTGCCAACACAATTTTTACTGAGGATAATCTACTCATCTTCCTTCTCCTCCTCCTCCACTTCTTCTCTTGCTAGTATCGGGGCTTTTGAGGAGTCTTCTCTTTCTTCTCTAGCTTTTGTTGATTTATGAGCTGAGTTTAGATTCTTTATCATGGCCTTCGAGGCATTCTTGTCTTGATTGCCTTTTGCAAGCCTTTGATGTATAGATGATCCTCCATCTTGCACCTCCATATTGCATAATTTGTAGTCGTGAGCAAGATCATGTTGACCTTGTCCTATGACATCTTTTATAACTTAGCTTTGATACCACTTTGTTGTAAATAAAGTTAAATTACAACCGATTGTAGCTGAATTCTAACTGTTAGAATCATCCAATATACGGTGAGTAGTTTTAATTTTATATAGGTTCTACATAGAACCTACTTATTATAATAGGTTTTTCATTTTTTGGAATCTGAAACTTATCCTGCACATCTTGAAACTTGGAACTTATTTTATCACAAGCTCCAAGGTCTACCCATATTCCACTTGTATTATTAATTAAACGATTGTAGTGAATCATCACATTTAATGACCACTACTTACTGTCAATTAGCTAACCACAACTCATATTTAGACATGAAGAATATGAAACATTAACAAAGTAAAAGTATCAATCATAAAATATAAACTTAAACTAATGGTTTCATATTATATACTCATCATTGGATGCCACGAAACATCGTAAGATCGTAAAAATATAGAGTAAGAAAAATACAAAAACTTGTTCTAGGTTTAGGTTCCACCTACTTAGAACATGGAACCTACTCGCTAAAATAGGTTTTCTAAATTTTGGCATCTGAAACCTATTTTGCATACCTTGAACTGGAACTAAATAGGTTTCCATCGGTCCAATTCTTCCGTTCTAGATTCTTCTCTAGAATCATGCTCACCTTTATATGTAGCAGTATATTCTTTTTACAAAAAAACGTAAATAACACATCATATAAGAGAGAAGAAGAATGATACACCCAAACTTTTACGTGGAAATCCAATGTGGGGAAAACCATGGGATGCTAATCTAGGAATTGCTCCACTATAATCAAAGGATTACTTAACACTTAAGTGTTTTTTTCTTCTTCTTTTTTTGGGTAAAATACTTAACACTCTAAGTGTTTTTCTCACAGAAGATCATCAAATTGTCACAAAACACATCCTTTTTTGATGAACTCTCAAGATCTCTCATTTTTAAAACTCTTGTGATTTCTCTGGAATATTTTCTAGTGCATCAAGAAACTTGCACTCAAGCCCTTTTGTTTATATAGTGATAGACCTCTACCCAAGTTAAGAATCCTCCATGATTGATTGACAATCACCTCCCAATTAGAGATCTCCCCAATTCATTGGATTTCCTCTAATTCGCAATCACCAAAATTGTAAGACTCATTATTATTTAGATTTCTTCCTTTCCGGCATACTACCATAATAGGACTCCTTCCTATTAGGTATTCTGTTGTGCTTCGGGCATGGGCTATCACTCTTAGGCGCAATATGTGGAGGGAGGGAGGGAGTGAGGGAGGGAGGGAGAGGTGGAGAGAGAGGTGTGGCTTCAAACGTGGGTGAAGGGGAGCACGGTTAGTGGTGCTATCGTTGGTGAGTGTCGTCGTCAACGCTACAACGATGGTCGCAATGAGAGGGTGGATTGTGTAGGGTTGCGTCGATGCAGTTGCAAAGAGAGAGATTAGGGTATTTTGTGAGGTAAGGGTATATTGAATAAAAATGATAATGTTGCATATAAAAGCAAAATATAAAATAACATTAATGTAATTTGGTGTTTAAGTACAAAGCTTAGGACGCAAAAAATCGTATTTTTAGAAGGATCTTGCTAACATAACCACATTGTTACTTCCAAGTAATAATGATTTTGACCAAAAAAAAAAAAAAAAAAAGTAGTAATGGTGCAAGTTCGACCACACATCTTATATCGTGTTCGATGATCAACTAATGTACAAAGTCAGTGGCCATTAGTTTAAACTTTTAATTTTAATTAGATGAAAAACGTAAATTAGTGATACTATTCAAGAAAAAAATTTCTTGAAGAAATTAAATATTATTTTAGGTGGATATTGCAAAACGAAAAAAGAGTCAAGATACAAAAAACTATGTACATGAATCGTATATATTAAGGACTTTCGACTATTAAATTTTTCGCATCACATATATAACGAATAAACTTTTTATCTTAGCCTCTCTCCTTCTAGAAAAGAGAGTTTACCAAACTCTCACTGACTTTGATTGAACATAATTAAATGGTACTTGACATTGAATTTTAATTTTATTTGTCAATATAGTTATTTTAAAAAATAAAAATAAAATGCTTAAACAATTTTCCTAGTTTGTCTCCCATGAATCAATGATGGAAGTTTCCTTTATTGTAATTTGATTGATAAGAAATGGTGGCAGAAAATTTGAAGAATGAAAAATTGTACTTCATTACTTTGGGAAGTTTAAGCGGTTTGACAAGCATGAAGAATTGAACTTTATTATTTGATAATATTAACTCGAGCTCGTCAATATTGATCATTTCATAAAAACAACAATCACCAGAAACGGAGGTATAAAAGTCCCGACTCACTCATCCTTTATTGTCACATCACAACAACTCAAAAACCTTTTGGTCGGTCAAACCTCATTAACAACACGAAGAGAAGCTGCTCTCAAATTATTTAATTATTGGATCATCAACTACTCTCAGTTTTCGCGATCCCTAACTTGAAAAATGCTCTGATTTGCCATTTGTTCCTTCCTTGTCATTGCTCTGAATGCTCTCCTTCATCAACTGAGCAAGCCTGCAAGCCACACAATGCCTTGCTGGAGGAGAAACGCCGTTCTTCTTCTTCCCTATGATCGTCTCCAGAACGGTCCCCGCCAGTTCATTGTCGTCAATCACTGCAATCCCGGTTTCCGGTATACGATCATGGTCGGAGAAACTTATCTGCAAGTTCATAAGAAGCGAATTACTAATTGATTACTGTAAATTTAATAAGATGACAACAAATTTACATATCAACTTCGGTTTCTGTGTCTGTACTGTTCTTGAACTAAAACTTATTTTATCTCACACCTCAATCCAATGACATAATTTTGGTTTCAAATCTCAATATAATGACATAGAGGTTGTAAATTAACTTCAAAATAAAATTTTATGAGTGAAATACCAATTACTATAGGGGAGGAGTTTGTAAAGTTTGTCTACTTTTTTAATTAAAATTCTTTCCATGTTTAGAGAGTTCCCATAATGATATAGAAAATAGGGGTGATCAGTTCCCGATTCCTAAAAGTTGGGAATTTGGGATCGGAAATGCACTAGTGGTTGAGTTCGGTTCGGTTCCAGTCCAATGGAACCGGTCACTTCTTTTTTCCCATTACTTTTTCCTACTACTTGAAATCGGACCAAACCAAAATGGTGTTTAGTTCACATTTTACTAATTTTTTTGAAGAAATTTTTAAAAAAAGTATATATAATCAGTCCGGTTCAAAAACATACAGCTTGGACACCAGTTCACTTTTAGGAGCCGATAACCGAACCAATACTCCCGGGAATCAGATCAACACTCATAGGAATCGGACCAAATTGGCCGGTAGTTCGGTCTAGTTGGTTTCTTGTTTGGGTGGTCCGTTTTGCACACTCTTAAAAATTACTTCTTAATTAATATAGAAAATCAAATATTTAGTTACCAAAATACGATTATAAGTCGATTTAGTAAGCTATATTCTCACCGACTACGGCACGTGTGCAAAAAAGACTACTGCCACTTTTTCAGAGCATTCGATCGTAGATTTATTCGTTTGGTATATCCTAAGTGTATATGGAATTATTACAGCTGATTGGTCAAATAATTAGGGGCCGGGAAACTGCGAGGAGGATAGTCTATCTGGGGCGCATGCCTCCTTTTCAAAGAAAATGTTAAAAGAGTGTCACCTGGGAAATTGTAAAGTCTCATTAGTATGTGCTTTGGAAACTTTGAACTATTTGAAATAAAAGAGGCTTTATTAAATTGTGCAATTTCTCAATTTTCGACGTGTCATGAAAATTGTCATTTCCACTTATAATCAACTTATTATATTAGTGCCTCAGGGATACTTGTTAACGATATCCAATAAAAAAAAATCCTTGTCACTTTTGTACATGCACATAAAACACCTTTCCTCATTTTCGAAATATACAAAAATCATCATGTTTTAGGATTTCATTTCAAGTTGCCTCTGAATTTTAATTAAAAAGGTGTTTTTAGTGGCTAAATTACGATTGAATTATATATGCAAGCTCCTACATCACAACCATCGAAGTTAGCATATGATTAATAAATACTTACCACGTAGGATCCACTAGTTAATTGAGTGAAGAAGATGGAGGAGCCAGGAGGGAAGGTTTGGTCCTTGAAGGCTTCTTCTTGCTCGTGACCTCCATTGCAGTTCCATAAAGCAATGCAATTCTCGGTTACTTTGTCCGTGTCTTGCGGTCCCGTGAATTGAGTGATGAATGACACGTGCGTGAGCTTCTCGAATGGCCCTTGTTCGAAAATAAGATGACACTCATGTTAAATTTGACTAAGCATAAGCATTAGTAAAAACCTTACAAAAAAACGTAATAATCAGTGCTACACTTGACATCTTGATGGCCCTATTTCATGTTTACCTTAGTTTGATCAATAAACTTCAAGACCCGCGCGTGTTATGGAGTTTCTAATCATTCTTTTGGCTTGACCAGCCGAACGATAGGGGCAGGGGAGAGCTAAGGAAACAAAGTAGAAAACGCAGCATCTTTACTCTCTTCACACGGCTGTATAAGGTCATTCTTACCCAAGATTGATTAAATGATTATGAGTTTATCTTGATTAGAAGGATAAGAGTGATTAAGGGGTCCATTAATTAGATAACTAACCAGTGACAACATCTCTGAAGAATTCAATCGAGTCTCTCAGTTCATCAGCCGTCTTGCCCTTCCACTTAGTGGCCAGATTAGGCACAGCTGTTGCTTCCAAGTAAACTCCAATGGCCGTGTATTTCACATACTTCCCATCAACTTCCAAGCCCCTCACTCCTGCCATGTCCAGCGGTACATCCATCTTATACCATAATTTTCCATAAATATATGAAATGTGAGGTGTCATCACAATAGCAATAAGATGTGCTGCTAAAGTTTTCAAAGTTTTGAAGCTTTTTCCTTATTTTCCAGCAGATTATTTATGGCTTAAATTTGAGGTGGCTAGGGGGAAAAAGTTTGAGATAGTAAGGACAGAATCATTAACTAACCGATTAAAGTGTGTTTGCTTCTCATAGTTTTTGAAACCCATAAAACATGAGGAGGTTGATTGAATGTGTGATGCTATTATAATAGTCCGTTTCGGGATATTACTACAATATGAAAGGTTCTATAATCTATAGAAATCATAAAAAATAATCTTGTTCAAGAAAAATGGTTCCTGGGTGGAACCGCCCATGGTGAAAGATCTTTATCCAAACTCCGTGCAGCAAGTGCGCAAAGCCTTTACATCTTGTAGACCTCATGAGGACCACATGTTCGCACTAGTTAAAAATAACAAACAATAAAGAATTACCAGTAATTATCTGGAAAGGTTTTAATAAAGAGAATATTGTACTTGATTTGTACAAGTGAATTCAATTCCCACCAATAGGGATGAGTCAGAATATTGACTCTTCTGACCAGAAATAAACAGGAAAGAATCTAAAAAATCATCCTGACTTTTCATTTTCATATCAACTTATATCGTAAGTTTTGAAAATTTACAGTTTTCATCTCCAAAAAAATTCCCAAATCAGAAAGGCTGGTACACCTTTATAAGTCATCCAAACCCTAAGCCGTTCTCGCTTTTTTCTCTCTCTCTCTCGACTCTGTGGGTAAAGAGCTTGACTCAAGCTCTGTTGGTGTCAAGCTCGACAGATCTGACTCAAGCTCCACCAGATCCGGGCCAAACTCGATGGGCTGAGCTCGACATTTGGTGGTCAACGGGTCGTGGATTTGTTGGGGGTGGCAGTTGGCAACGACTAGGTGGGCGTCGGGGTGCGGAGGAAGAGAGGGCCCAAGGGTAAGTGGTTTTCATTGGCAGCGGATTTGAAATGATAGGACGGGCAAATTTGAAAAGAGCTAAATTTGTTCGATGCAAGCTGTATGCTTTGAAAACTCAACATGCAAATCGATACGAGGATGACTGGTGAGAATGCTTTTCGAAATTTACATAAAGAGAACTTCAAATAAATGCTTTTTGAAATTTAAATTAGGACTTCAAAAATCCTATCCTGCCTACATATATTCCCAAAAGTTCAGGATTATCATTTCGTTGATAACTGACGCAAATAAAAAATTAGACAACTTCCCATAATCAGTTTCTTCTCGAGGATAGATGATTATTTTAAAATATGAAGGTTCCTAGATCATTTAATAGTAATAGATTTGCTGATGAATTTGCAAAAAGCTGCTTGGAACTATGTACATCCTGCTACATATTTTTTTTTTTTTTTTGTGGGTAAAATCCTGCTACATATTGTTTAGTTGTGCGATTCTCATTATTTGACAAAAAGAAAAAGAATGCACACAAACTTTATGGTTACCATAACGACATTACTCCCGAATATTGATCGGCTTGTTTAATGTTGATAAACCAAAAACTCAAAATATGATATTGATAATGAAAATATATAGGACCTGCCCCGCTGAGGAACAAGGTATTGCCGGAGCCAGGAGGTTTCGCCGTCGGCGGGAAGACGAAGCTCTCAACCTGAACCTCACTCACTGGTGGCACCGTCAATGGAGACATTCTCGAACTCATCTTTTCTCTTCTTTTTCTAGATTGTCTCTTTATGCAGGCAGGGAAGTTGCTAGCGTAAGGGCTTCAATTTATAGTGGCCACGAGGAGAAGTAGAAAGTGTTGGATCTTCAATTTATCTGGTTAATCAGTGATTATCTTTTACACTTTGGTAATTAATTTGTGGTCAACTAGGTATGTGCATAGGGGTGAGTATGGTTTGGGTTAGGCCGGTCCAACACCTAACCTAAGGCCCAATCCGCATAGCATTGGTTCCCTAATTTTAGGACTGGCAACCGACCTTGTTGATCCAGTTCCAAGGTCAACAAGAGAGCAACCGATTATTTTTTTGTCTTATTTTTTTTTTAATTCTTTGAAAAGACAAACATATTCTTTCATATTATGTATTCATTAATAATGCGATCTTGATAACCAAACTATGAACATCAGTACATATCAAACATAAATCTAAAATATGGTAACAATAGAAATCTTCATTTGTGATTGTTTAGCTGCATTTGTGAGGCAAGCCAAGAGTGGCAAGCGATTTCACTAGCCGAGCTTTGCTCACGAGGCGAATGGGGCGAGCAAAGAGAGACAAGCAGCGAGTGAGGATGAGGCAAGCGAATGGAGCGAGGCGAGTAAAGAGGCCTTCTACTTTATTGTTATTTTTTGGTCGAATGAGGTTGGATTTCTACTTTTTAGTTTACATGGTAGAACCGCATAATAAAGAGTAGAGATGAGGTGCAAGGGTTTAGAGTAGATTTATAATATATTATATAATATATATGATATTATATATTATATATTATATATTATATATTATATATAGGGTTGATTTGGGTTGGATTAACCCTAAAGTCCCAAGGCAGATGACCGACTAGCGTAATGCACGGTTCAAGAATCTCGGGACCGAGGACCGGCCTAATCTCCCTAGGAACTGAACAAGGACCAACCAAGTCGAGCTAGTGCCGATGCTCACCCCTACATGTGCATGGCGTTACATGGCTGAGTCCCTAGACAAGAATTAATTACACAAATCTAAAGATCTTCTAGCGAAAGTGCAGGAAATAAGAATGAAAACTATAGCCTGCACACCGGACCAAATATTCATGAGAAGAACGCGCGAAAATAGGAATGATGATAGGTCAAGACGGGGGTGCGTATCAGTCTCTCACCTCCTCATTATTTGGAGATACCTTATTGCAGTTGCATGTCCCCTGCAAAGGCATATTTATGTGCCCCCTTCCCAATCCTGACCGGTGTTCGAATTTATCTGTATTGTTGCCAGAAAGAAATAGAAACACTCATCTCAACTAATTTAAATTTATGTAAAGATCGTGTGAAAATAGGAATGATACTCGGTCAAGATGGTTGTGGGGTTCCGTCTCTCACCTCACCCCTTTATTATGAGAGACCCATCCTTGTTTAACGTCCCATACGGTGTATTTATGTGTATATGCGTATATATATAGATGTATTTATATATGTATGTGTGTACCTCATTCCTAACCTTAACTGGTAATTAAATATACCTGCCTCACTTTAAAAAAAAAAAAAAAAAAGAAGAAGTAGAAATACTCATCTTAGCGATGAAGAAGAAAGAACAAAAGAATAGATTGCAAAAATTTAATTTGGGAATTAATCATGATAGGCTACTGAGAAAAAAAAAGGAATGAATTATCGAAAGTACTCATTGTCAATATTGGCGTCGATGGAGAAAATAAAAACAACTCTGTATTACCGGAATGATAACTCATATAAAAAAATTAGCTTAAGACTAGGAATTTCCAAATTTTAAGAGCATGATCGTGGGTGGAGGTAGGTTTAGACCGACTATATCCATATTCATCGCGCGCCACATGCGGGGTGGAAAATCCATCCTATCCTCACATCAAAACCCATTAGGTGCGGATTTTATACATCCTATTTTAGAGTAGTGTGATGTGGGTATCGAGCAAGATGGATGATTGCCATGCCCGAGTAATGATTCATAGTCCAAGGGAGAGTCCCTATCAATCCGATTTATTATAGCCTACCAACAACTTGCACATCTTAGTTATTATTAAAAGCTATCCAGAATCATTTTGTTGAAATTGTTTTTTCAAGAAATTGCAGATTTCGGGAAAGAAGCCCCGGATGACGAAGCGAATCATTATCAAATAAGACGTGGGTATACATGTGGGTATTCAATGGAGTACAACACCAGAAATTCAATGTGAACCTTTGAGGGGACATAATGTGCAAAGGACTTTACATAAAAGGAAATGGTCGATTATTCCGATACGGATGCATGAATAGCGAGAATAAGATCCATAAGCGTGTTGGTTACTTTGGCATCTGTTTGTGATTTTTATGAATGGATGTTGAAAAAACTCGTTTCATATAAAATTCCAGTAAAACTTAGAAAAATTATATAATAAAAGATGCTAATGATGAAGATATCTCGACAATAAGGATCAATGAATTTGTGTCACCCTAAATAGGTGCGGACTTCAACCTTTTCTTACCAACAATCCATGAGTAAAGACGTGGAGAATAGGTTGCCTAGAGGCAAATGAAACACTATACAAACCCTATCAAACGGCTAGATACAGACCTTTAGTCTGAGCACGTAGCTTTGACTTTAAAGAAGGTGCATGCTGTCGGTGAAATTAAAACGAGTGACGTCTAATTCCGGAGCTAAAAATCTCCCATTGCTCTCCAACCAGCTATAGGATATTTTATGTTTCGTGATAATTATGCCAAAAGTAGAATTTGAGATATCAAGTCTATGACGTGAGGAGACGAGTATGAAGATTGTCCTTTGTATGTTCTAACAAAAGTCAAGATCGAGAGTATTCATCATTTCATTTCTTTAGCTAGAACAGTATTCATCTTTTTTAAAATCACCAGAAATGGTGGGGTAACAGCCGCCGGCTCGTTGACCATTTATTGGAAAACAGTGTCACATAATAACAACACACAAACGCTGGGGTCGATCAAACCTCATTAACAACACAAAGAGCAACTGCTCTTAAATTATTTAGTTATTGGACCATCAACCACTCTTACCTTTCACTCCCCCCTAACTTGAAAAATGCTCTGATTTGCCATTTGTTCCATCTTTGTCATTGCGCTGAATGCTCTCCTTCATCAACTGGGCAAGCCTGCAAGCCAAACTATGCCTTGCTGCAGGAGAAACGCCGTTCTTCCCTATGATCGTCTCCAGAACGGTCCCCGCAAGTTCATTGTTGTCTATCACCGCATTTCCAATTTCCGGTATACGATTATGGTCAGAGAAACTTATCTGCAAGTTCATAAGAAGCGAATTACTAATTGATTACAGTCAATTTAATCGAGACAAGGACAAATTTACATATGAATTTTGATTTATGTGTCTGTACTGTTCTTGAACTAAAACTTTTTGATCTCACACCTCAATCCAATGACATAATTTTGGTTTCACATCTAATATAATGACAGAGGTTGCAAGTTTACTTTAAAACAATTTTTATGAGTGAAATACCAATGTACTTAATAGAGGAGAAGTCTGTAAAGTTTGTCTACTTTCTTAACTAAAGGTCTGTCGCTTCGCGAAAAATTGACCATTTCCGAAAAACATTTTTCCGAAGCCATTTTCTAGGAAAATAACTATATTTTATGGTATTTGGCTAAAACTTGAACTTTGAGTGGAAAATATTTTCCACCGTTCGTTAGCTAGTTTAATTGTTTGGGAAAAATTATCAAAAAATTGAATTTTAATATTTTAATTGACCAAAACATTAGGTTTATTTTTTTATTTAAAAAATGAATTTTTAATTATTTGTATTTCTAAAAAATGAAATTTTAATTATTTTTATTTTTTTAAAATCGAAATTTTAATTGTTTATTATTATTTTTTTTTTTTTCTTTTTCTTTTCCTTCCTCCTTCCTCCTTCCTTTGCTGCCGCATGCTTAACGATGGCCGGTTGCCGGCAGTTGACCAAGACTCGGTCGCCAAATCGGCGAGCTCAAGGCTCGGGCGATCTCGCTTGGGCTCGCCAAAGGTTCGTTAGGCTCGATGAGCTGCGAGCTCGCCGGATCCGGGCGGCGAGCTCGAGCTTGCCTGGATTAGGAGCCCGAGCTCCACCGCCAAATCCGGCGAGCTCGTGGCTCGCTAGAACTTGGCACACCTCTCCGGTGAGGGCGGAGCTCGAGCTAGCTCGCGGCCGCGGCCGGTCATCGTTCGCCGGCCGCCGTCATGGCCGGCCACCGGCCAAGGCTAAGGAAGAAAAATGAAAAGGAAAGAAAGAAAAGAAAAAAAAGAAAAAAAGAAAAAGAAAACATAAAAATAAAACAAAAATGTGTTGGTGAAAATAAGCAAAAATGTGGAAGAAGTTATGGAAAATGTTTTCCACTTTTGAAAAGTGGAAAACATTTTCCTTATCTTTGAAGCTTGTTTTTTTCCATGGATGGAAAACATTTTCCTTGAATAGTTTATTTTTGTGAAACGAACATTGGAAAATTCGGAAAACGTTTTTCTGGAAGTCATTTTCCGTGAAACGAGTGGAGCTTAAGATTATTTCCATGATTAGAGAGTTCACGTAATGATATTGAAAAAACCCCTTACTTAATGGGGAAAATAAAGAATTTAGTTACCAAAATAGGATTGCGAGTAGCTATTGCCTCAGCAACTACGGCACTTGTACAAAACGATTACCGCCGCTTTTTGGGGCACCCAACCGTAGGTTTATTTGTTTGCCATAAATTATTATAGCGGATCGGTCTAATAATCAGGGGGTGGGACGGTGCGGGGTGCGTAGTTTGTCTGGGGCAATTGCCCCCATTTCCAAAGGAAAATGTTAAAAGAGTGGCCCTAGGCATTTGTTAAGCCTCATTAGTTTGTGCTTTGGAAACTTTAAACCATTTGAAATAGAAGAGACTTTATCAAATTGTGCAATTTCTCAATTTTCGAAGTGTCATGAAAATTGTTATTTCCACGTATGATTAATTTATTATATTAGTGTCTTAGGGATACTAGTTAATCACACCCAATTAGAAAAATCCTTGTTGCTTTTCGTACGCATACATCGAACACCTTTCCATATTTTCAAAGTCTACAAAAATCAACATGTACTAGGATTTAATTTCAAGTTGCATCTGAATTTAAATTAAAAGGTTTTTATTTTGGACTAAATTACGATCGAATTATGTACGCAATCTCCTACACCACATCCATCGAAGTTAACATATGATTAAAAAATACTTACCACGTAGGATCCATTAGTTAAATGAGTGAAGAAGATGGAGGAGCCAGGAGGGAAGATTTGGTCCTTGAAGACCTGGATGAGCTCATCAATGGCTTCCGCTTCTTCTTGCTTGTAACCTCCATTGCAATTCCAGAAAGCAATGCAGTTCTCAGTTACTTTATTCGTGTATTGTGGACCCGTCAGTTGTGTGATAAACGACACCTGCGTGAGCTTCTCGAATGGCCCTTGTTCGAAAATAAGATGACGCTCACGTTAAATTTGACTCAGCATAAGATTTAGTAAAAAATTTATTAAAAAAAAGAAAAAAGAAACGTAATAATCAAAATGGTAGTCCTCTCTAGTTTAGCAACCTCACTTAATACTCGAAACATCTATTGAATTTCGTGAGTAACAACAGTGTTACACTTGACACATTTCTATAACCCTATTTCATGTTTACCTAAGTTTGATCAATAAACTTCATGACCCGCGTGTGTTATGGAGTTTCTAATCATTCTTTTGGCTTGATCAGCCGCACGATAGGGGCAGAGGAGAGCTAAGGAACCAAAGTAGAAAACACAGCATCTATTCTCTCATCACACGGCTGTTCATGGTCAAGCTCCAAGACTTTTGTCATTTCATAAATGGCATTGCTTTATGTGTCTATCTTACCCAACATTGATTAAACGATTATGAGTCTATCTTGATTAGAAGGATAAGAGTGATTAAGAGGGTCGTCAATCGGATAACCAACCAGTGATAACATCTCTGAAGAATTCAATCGAGTCCCTCAGTTCATCAGCAGTCTTGCCCTTCCACTTAGTGGCCAGAATAGGCACAGCTGTTGCTTCCAAGTAAACTCCAATGGCCGTGTATTTCACGTACTTCCCATCAACTTCCAAGCCCCTCACTCCTGCCATGTCCAGCGATACATCCATCTTATAACATAATTGTCCATAAATATATGAAATGTTAGGTGTCATCACACTAGCAATAAGATGTGCTGCTGAAGTTTTCAAAGTTTTGAAACTTTTTCCTTATTTTCCAGCAGATATAATTAGTTATTTATGGCTTAAATTTGAGGTGGCTAGGGGGGAAATGTTTGAGATAGTAAGGAGAGTATCATTAACCAACTGATTAAAGTGTGTTTGTTTCTCATGGTATTTGAAACACATAAAGGAAGGGGAGATTGATTGGATGCGCAATGTTATTAGATTAGTCCATCTCGTCGTATTACTGCTATAATCTATGGAAATCATAAACAATAATCTTCTTCAACAAAAATGGGTCCCAAGAACCCATGGTAAAAAATCTTATCCAAACTCCGTGTGTGTCGAATGTACAAAGCGGTTACATCTTGTAGATCTCATGTGGATCACTTAAAATGTTTGCACTATTAATTAGAGAGAGAGAGAGAGAGAGAGAGAGAGAGAGAGAGAGAGAGAGAGAGAGAGAGAGAGAGAGAGAGAGAGAGAGAGAGAGAATTAGCAGTAATTATCCGAAAAGGTTTTAAAAGAAGAAATCTTGTACTAGATTTATACGAGTGAATCTAATTCCCACCAATAGGGATGAGTCAATATTGACTCTTTTGACCCAAAAAGAAGGAAAGAACTTAAAAAATCATCACTTTTCATTCTCATATTAACTCGTGTCCTGAGTTTTGATAGTTCACAATGTTCATCTCCAAACAAAATCCCCAAATCGAAAAGACCGGTATACCTCTTAAAGTCATCCAAACCCCAAACCCTTCCCGCCTTTTCCCTCTCTCTCTCTGTGGTCGGCTCCTACCATCAAAGACACTGAGCCAGCCACCAAGCCCTCCTATGTGTGTGTGTGTGTGTGTGTGAGGCTTGACTCGAGTTCTGCTGATGTCTAAGCATGATGAATCTGGGTCAAGCTCGACGGGTCCGAGTCAAGCTTGACCAAATTTAGGCGAAGCACGATGGGTCTGGGTCTGATTTGAGCTCGACACTGGCGGAGCTCGACTAGATCTGGGTCAAGCCCAACATCGGGTGGTCAATGGGTTGTGGCTGAGTTGGGGGTGGCAGTTGCCGACGACAAGCGGGGCGTCTGGGTGCTGAGGAGGAGAGGAGCTAAGGGAAAGTGGTTTTCACTGCCAGTGGATTAGAAATGATAGGAGGGAGAAAGTTGAAAAGAAAATGACAAATATTTTAGAGAGATACTAGCATGACGATACCGTCTCTTTTCTGCTAGCATGGGGCGGGCTCCATTTACGTTCTTTCTTTCTTTTTAAGTACCAAGAACAGAAAATGAGGGACAGAAACGGCTCCGTCACTTCAAATTGTGTGTTTTGAAAATTCAAGATACAAATTGAAATGAGAATGACACGCAAGAATGCCTTTCAAAATTTAAATAAATAGAACTTCGATTAACTGTCGTGCCTATATATATTCCCACAAATTCAGAGTTGTCACTTCATTAACAACTAACGCAAAGAAAAAATTCGACAACTACCCTTAATCAGTTATAAAAAGATGAAAGTTCCTAGATCATGTAATAAGTTTGCTGATGTATTTTCAAACAGCTGCTTGGAACTATGTACATACTGCTACATATTGTTTAGTTATGCAATTCTTATTATTTCACAAAAAAAGAAAAAATGCGTACAAACTTTATGGTTATCATTACGACCTCACTCACGAATATTGATTGGCTTTTTTACTGAAAAATCAAAAAATATAACATTGATACTGAAAATATATAGGACCTGCCCCGCTGAGGAACAATGTATTGCCGGAGCCAGGAGGTTTCGCCGTCCGCGGGAAGACAAAGCTCTCGACCTGAACCTCACTCACTGTTGGTACCATCAATGGAGACATTCTCAAACTGATTTTTCTCCTCCTTTTTCCAAGTTGTCTCTTTATGCAGGCAGGAAAGTTGCTAGCATCGGGGCTTCAATTTATAGTGGCCACAAGGAGAAGTTGAAGGCGTTAAATCTGTGCAGGATCTTCAATTTTTCCGGTCAATCTGTGATTATTTTATACGCTTTGTAATTAATTCGTGGCTAGCTATGCATGTGCATGGCGTTCCATGGCTGAGTCCCTAGACGAGAATTAATTACACAGATCTGAAGTTCTTCTGGCGAATATGCAGGAGATAAGGACGAAAACCGTGATCCGCACACAGGTCGAAATATTCACGTGAAGAGCGCACGAGAATAAGAATGACGGTAGGTCAAGATGGGTGTGTGGATTAGTCTCTCATCCGATTATTAATGGCGATGCCTACATGTTCCATGCGAAGGTATATTTATGTACCCCATTCCCAATGCTGATCGTTATTCGAATTTAAATTTATGTGAAGATCATGCGAAAATAGGAACGAAAATAGGTCAACATGGGTGTGGGGTTCCATCTCTCACCTCACCCCATCATCATGAGATAACCATCCTCGTTCAACGTCCCAAACAGTGTATATATATGAACCCCATTCCTAACCTTTACTAGTATTTAAGAAAATAGAAATACTCATCTAAGAAATGAAGAAGAAAGAATATAAGAATAGATTGCAAAAAATTAATTTGGGAATTTTTCGTGATTGGCTAATGAGAAAAAAGGAATGAATTATTGAAAGCACGCATTGTCAATATTATTGGAGATGGAGAAAATAAAAACGACTCCATATTACTAAAGCAATACAACTTATGCAAAGAAATTAGCTTAAACCTAGGGATTTCCAAATATTAAGATGATGATTGAGGGTGGAGGAAGGCTTGGACCGACTATATCGAAATTCATCCTGCCCCACCAACGGTGAGGAAAATCCATCGTAACCCCACATCAAAACCCATTAGTTATGGATTTCATCAGTCCTATTTAGAGAAGTGGGATGTGGGTATTGAGAGAGACGGATGAAATTGTCGTTCCCGAGCAATGAGTCACAATCCAATGGAGAGTCCATATCAATTCGATTGTCTTAGTGCTACCAACAACTTGCACATCTTACTTATTATTTAAATCGATCCAGAATCGTCTGTTGAACGTGCGTTTTCGAGAAACTGCAGATTTTCCGAAAAGAAGCCACGAACGACAAAGCGAATCGTTATCGAATAACACACGGAAGCTCGGGGATTTGTTTGTTGGATCCAAAATTCTACTGTATACACGTGGGTTTTCAACAGAGAGTACAGCACCAGAGGTTCAATGTGAACCTTTGAGGGGACATTGCCTGCCAAGGAGTTTACGTAGAAGGAAAGTTACGGATGCACAAATAGCGAGAATAAGATCCATCAGTGTGGAGGTTACTTTGGCATCTTTTTGTGATTTTTATAAATGGACGTTGAAACAACTCGTTTCATATGAATTCATGCAAAAATGAGACAAATTATATAATAAAAGATGCTAATGATGGAGATATCTCGACAATAAGGATCAATGAATTTGTCTTATCGTAAATAGATCCGAACTTTAACCTTTTCTTACCAATAATTCAAGTGTAAGGATGTGGAGAATTGGCTACCTGAAGGCAAATAAAACGCTTTATAAACTCTATGAATTGGTTAGACATAGACCTTTAGTCTGAGCATGTGGCTCTGACTTTAGAGCGAGTGCACATAGTCGGGAGGAATCAAACGAGTGACATATAATTCTGGAGCTGAAAATCTCCAATCGCTCTCCAACCAACTACATCAGATCATACATTCCGTGATAATTATGCCAAAGGTAGAATTCAAGATAACAAGTCTATAACAAGAATTGTACTTCGTATGTTCTAACAATATCAAGTCGAGGTCGACAGTGTTCATCATATCACTTCTTTTGCTAGAACAGAATTCATCGTTTCATAAAATCACCAGAAACGGTGGCATAACAGTGGCCGGCTCGTTCACCATTTATTGGGAAACAGTTTCACACATAGCAACAACAAACAAACGTCTTGGTCGATCAAACAACATTAGCAGCACGAGAGCAGCTAGTCTTGAAATTATCCAGTTATTGGGAGATCAAGCACTGTTAATATTCACTACCCCTAACTTTAAATGTGCTCTAACTTGCCATCGGTTCCCTCCTTGTCATTGCCCTGAATGCTCTCCTTCATCAAGTGAGCAAGCCTGCAAGCCAAACTGTGCCTTGCTGCAGGAGAAACGCCATTCTTCCCTATGATTGTCTCCAGAACGGTCCCTGCCAGTTTATCGCTGTCTATCATTGCATTCCCGGTTTCTGGTATACGATCATGGTCGGAGAAACTTATCTGTAAGTCCACAAGAAGCAAATTATTGATTGATTATTGTACATTTGGTCAAGCATACATTTGGTCAAGATAATGACAAATTTACATGTCTATTTTGGTTCTGTATCTTTACTGTTCTTGAACTAAAAACTTTTGATCTCACATCTCCATCGAAGATAACATTTTTTTTGGTTCGACGCCTCAATTTAATGACATCAAGGCTGTAAATTAACTTTAAAGCCAATTTTGATGGGTGCAAGTGCTCTTAATGGAGGACAAGTTTGTGAAGTTTGTCTACTTTCTTAATTAAGATTCTTTCCATGTTTAGAGAGTTCCTGCTATGATATTGAGAATACCTTTTTACTTAATGGGGAAATTTTCAAAGGGAAAATGTTAAGGGAGTGCCCCTAGCCACTTCTTAAGCCTCACTAATATGTGCTTTAAGAATTTAAAAGTTACTATTTCTATAAAAGTGACTTTATTAAAGTGTGCATTTGTCAATTTTCAAACTGTTATGAAATTGTCGATTGAAAAAAGAGTTTTATGAAAATGACATTTCCACTTTTATTTTAATTATACTAGTGTTCTAATTTGACAAAAAAAAAAATATTATACTAGTACTCCAAGTGCTCTTGTTAACCACGCTCAGTTTTACAAACCCTCAATATATTTGCGCATATACATCAAACACCCTCCCCTAGTTTCCAAAAACATAAAAAAAGAAAAAGGAAAAAAAAATTCATCCTAACGTTTGAGAATTCCATTTCAAGTTGCATGGAGTTTAAATATTATTTACGCATTTCTCATTTCTTTTCCAAATTTACAACTTCCTCTATTCCATACCCACCTACCATAAAATCCATTTGGACCAAAACCCTAACCCAACCCAAACTCAGCCCTTCCTCCCTAGCACGAGCATCGCCAGCCGCTGGGGGCTTGTGCACAGAGAACGGTGGGCTCGAGCCGAGCCATTGCCTTGTCGTGGCCATCCAACCCAAAATTCGACTGCCGTTGAAGTTACAGAGTGATCTAAGAGGGGCGACTTTCGAAGGCAAATTGTCGTAAGTCGAACTTGAGGTATAATAATGATACCAATTCGAGGGATAGTAGGGGATCTAGTGCATCTTTAACACTAAGTTAACCAAACCGTCTGCCCCAAGTCATGATGTCTTGCATGCGAAATACAGAACATATCGATTACTGGAGGAAAAAGAACACATGTCCCATAACAGCAGCAGTAGAACAAGACGAACTTAGGATGTAATGCTAGGACGGGAACTTGTGACATGCAGTCTGAAATCATGATGTACAAATCGTTTTTCATAAGAATCTAGACTAACAAAAATTTTCTTTTAACGACTAGATTACAAGTGAATTATGTGTGCAAACTCCTAAATCACAACCATAGAAGTTAATATATAACAAGTAAATACTTACCACGTAGGATCCATTAGTTAAATGAGTGAAGAAGATGGAGGAACCAGGAAGGAAGGTTTGGTCCTTGAAGACCTCGATGAATTTGTCTATGGCTTCGGCTTCTTCTTTCTTGTAGCCTCCATTGGATTTCCAGAAAGCAATGCAATTCTCGGTTACTACTTTGTCCGCGTATTGTTGTCCAGTCAATTGAGTGATGAACGACACCTGCGTGAGCTTCTCAAATGGACCTAGGTTGAATATAAAATGGCGGTCATATTCAATTTGTCTAAGCATAAGCATAACTATATTCCCTAAAAAGTAATAATCAAAATGATAGTACTCTCTAGTTTAACAACCTTACTTAATATGCCATACATTGATCGATTTTTGCGAGTGTGAGTGCTTCTGGCAGGTTACGATTATTACTACGTTTGACAATCTTGATAAACAAAGAGCATAAGTCCAAAAAGCAAGCGTATGGTAAAATCAAAATGGCGCGAGCTATCTAAACTCACTAAATGTGGACAAAGATAATTATCAATCTAAAGGCGCTCTTCTGCATTGGTCTGGTGCGTTCGGGATTTTGACTCTCGGAGTCCTCCCAATAAGATTTGAATCCAAGACCGTAAACAAATAAGTAAACTCCATTTACATCTAGGCCAACACGCCGTAGTAGAAAGGTAATTGTCCTCTACAATAGGCTAATTCTCCTTAAAGCTGTAGGCTTTACCTGACTATTTTTGTCTATTGATAATACTCACAGACAGTGTGTTTGTATGTGTCTATATATATGTACAATCAAATCAGATATAAGGATAATGGAAAGTGATGTTGCTAGTACGAGACCTAGAGGGGGGGTGAATAGGTATTCAAAGATTTTTCTTGATAATTTCTGAATACTTGCGCAATACTTAGACAGTTCAAGGATTAGCGAAAGATAACAATCAACGTAAGACTGAGCAAGGAAAGAGAGAATTAAACACGCGGTTTATAGTGGTTCGGCTTGATTCAAGCCTACGTCCACTCTTCGCACCGACAGCCAATTTGGCTGGATTCCACTATGAACAAAGAGATGTTACGGTGTTGATATTCCTTGATTTCTCGGTGTAGATGATTTACCACACTCGCTCAAGGTATCACCAAGTATAGACACTCTCTGTGTATACAATTTCGCTCAGACTGTATCGACTAATAATCAAGGTGCTTCAGACTCTGGAATTTTTCTATCAAATCACGTTCTTAAAACAACTAGAATGTCTTCCTTTTTATACTCCTTTATGCCATCATACCGTTGGCACTTACCAAAGGAATTCCTCCAATCTACCCGTTGGACGGAATCAATCAAGGAGATCATTCGAGCTATAAAAGGAACCTGACGATAGCCCATCAATCCGTTCGCCGATACAATCGGGATCTTGGTTTCCAAGAATAGAACATTCCAAGAATACTTCGTCGACCATCGGATCTTCGAATGATTTAGATCAAAAGAATCCGTTATATTCATCCAGCCAAAAATATCTTCTCCAGACGATAGGATTAAATCCTCAACCATATACTTCGGCTCTGGATTTCCTTCGTCCTTTGGATCGAAAGACTGTCAATGAGAATAGTCTTGAGTCTTGAGTCTCGAACCTTGAGTCTTGAATCTTGAGTCTAGTAGTCGAGTCTTCGGACTTTAAACTAGACGATCCCGCAGATACCCGGACTAGGCGAAGGAAACGTTTTGTCAGCTTCAAAATATTCTGGAACGATTTCTCCAACAATCTCCCCCTTTTTGATGGTGACAAAACTTTCCTGTAGATTTGAACCACTTTGACCTGCAAAAACATTTCTCAAGTAATATGGCAATCTCATAAAGATTAACAAAGCAACCAGACTCTGCATCCACAGAAAATTGGTTAGTCTTTCATGAGTAATACCATATAACAACACTTGATATGAATGCAAACAGTCAAGCATTAAAATCCACAGCCAATTCAGTCAAGTTCAAGTTCACACCCAAGATTGCTCAAGTCATAAACAAACATAAAAAACTTATAGTCAAAGAAAGTTGAAAGAAAGTTGGTTGGTTGGTTGGTTCAAATTGCTTCTCCCCCTTTTTGTCAACATTAAAAAGGTGAGAAAGATGTCATGTCTGCTTGGGAATGCGCACAATCTGGAAATCTCCCATGGACTGGACTACTCCTTCTAGCTTCTTCAAGTCTTCCCTCAGTTGAGCTACCTCTTCTCCCTTTGCATTGGCTTGAAGTTGCAGAGCGAGGTCTTTCATTTTATCCTCTAGGGTAACTGAAGATGCTTGTCCAGCATTCTTTAAGGCTTGAATTTCACAGTCCAGAGCATAGATTTGGCCACGCATTTCCAGAATAATATCCATAATACGACGAAAATCTGCAGAATTGTCCGTCCGAGTACTTGCATTTGCTCTTTCCGATGGAGTGAATGCGGACGATGGCGCTTCGTATAGTCTTGCAGATTTGGTTCGACGTATCGTGACATTCTTCGTGCAATTGAGAAGCCTGAAATTCTTCCCGGGGCTGCTGGAGATTGTCGTAGACCTTCACTATTGGCAGCATGAGGTGAGGCCCTCTCTTGCTCGCCAACTCCCCCGTCTCTAAGACATCAAGAGGAGAAGAGTGATGATCATGCTCTTCTGTATCCTTCTCTCCAGATTCAGCTGCAGACTTTTCTTGCTCTTGTTCTCCTTTTTCTTCAGCTTCTGTCTCCTTCTCTCTCTGCTCTTCTTCTTCTCTGTTCTTGTCTTCTTCTTCTTCTTCTCTCTGTTTCTTCTGCTGTTCTGTTGATTGGGGAACAGAACGTCTTGTCCTTATCAAAGCAGAGATTGTGAGATCTTCCTCCTCATCTTCATCTTCATCCTCCAAGATGAGAGTTCTCTTCCTTTTTGATGGGGCACCAATGGCTTCCTTTCCCTTTCTTTTTGAAGCGGACGGAGGCTGGAGTCTTCACTATGAATTTCTCCATTGCCTTAGAAAGTTCTTTCAGACGCATCTTGGTCAACATCTTTAAACCTACCACCATCTTATCGCACGGTCGAACACAGAGAGTGTGTGGCGGTTCAATATTCATGTGTTTGAAGATCTTGGTCACCAGACCTGGATAAGGCAATTGTCCCTTGTCTTTCGACATTGCTCGTACATGTGAAAGAGAATAGTGTGAGGAGAGAGAACTTCTTCCCGAGTTGATTGCGTACATCAATTTTGCTTCGAGTTAGACACATCAGTCTTTGATGTAGACTTAGGCCTAATGCAATTGATCACAATTTTGTGTAGCACAATATTGATAGCGCGCATCCTCGAATAGATGATTTTTCCCTCAATGTCTCTGTCTTCAACAAAGTCCATTGTGGCACGAGCAAGCGAGACTTTTGACTGGTTGATATCGTGCCCGTTCAACTCCAAGAATGTCCTCCAACATGTCCACATCCAACACATAATCCTGATCTCGAACACTGAAAGATATTCTATTCGTATCGATAAAGCTAAGATTTGAATAGAAATATGCGAGTCGTTGTGCATATCCGTCCGTGGTGTCGGTGCAAAAACGTTCCGGTTGAAGCGGCATCGAACTTTTCTCTCAAGTTCACATTCACAGCATCCAGAAATCAAAGTCGACACTCCTAGGGTTTATCACCCCTCGTTTCAGCAGTTTGAAGAACAAAGTTTCTGTTCCTTCGATTTAAATAACTCCATCCTCTTTCCCTTCACCTTCGCAGCAACAACACCCAATCTCGGTTGAAAATCGGTGAACATTTTGTCATTGTCGTTCCCATCGGTCAAATTTGGGCCCGACATCCGAGGGTCACTCGGAATATTTGCAAGCGCTTCCCTCGCTTTACCTTTGGGAGCAACTCCCAAATCCTCCATTTTCTTCAGAAAAATGTACTCATTCCCATAATCTTTTTCTTTAAGAAAATCATCCACGTATTTCAATGGAGTCCCAGTACTTTTCAAAGCACGGTAAAGTTTGTAAATATAAGAGGGTTTTGGACTCTTCCGGGTCTGCGTCCTCGATTATCTCTTCTTCTGGATTTTGACCCGCACCTTGTGGGGTAGAAGGCGTTGAGTGACGTGGTGGAGAATGAGTTGTGTTCTGATGCTGACTAGATAGATCTTCCTCTTCTGTGAGATTGAAGTGGGTAGGTCCCTCCTTCATCTTCTGTGGTCCCCTTGTCGCGATTCTTGAGGACTTCCTCGAAGACGACATTCTTCTTGTCTCTAAAAGATTTCTTTGCTTGCTTTCCCAAGAAAAGATGACAACTTTCTTGAGGATGAACTCGAAGAAGAAACCAGTTTGAGAGGAGAATACTTTTAGGATTTTGAAGATTGAAGGTGGAAACTGTATATATATAACTCGTTTTGAAAAGGGAAGTTCAATCGGTACAAGAAAAGTGTACGAATACTTCTTTTCGAAATCGATAATTGCCAAAATTAATTCTTTTGAAAAGACAAGTTTTTCGATTTTCACGGAGACTAAAATAACTGAACGAAAGATCATACCTTTTCGAGTTTAGATAAAGTAACAACTTACAGTCTATAGTCATCAACGTCTGAGAGATTTGAGTCTGAGAGATTTGAGTCTTACGGTCATCAACTTTCTAAGTCTGAAGGTTGGAGAGTCTCTAGACTTTAACTTCTTCGAGCTTCAAAATGTTGAGTCTGGAGCGGATAAAATCAAATTGATTTTTCTCCAAAGGCTTTGTGAATATATCCGCTAGTTGACTTTTTGAATCAACAAATTGAATCAAGATTTCTCCACTTTGAATATGATCTCTAATGAAGTGATGTCGAATTTCTATATGCTTTGCTCTTGAATGAAGAATTGGATTTTTGGTGAGATTGATTGCGCGGTGTTGTCACATTTGATTTCTGTGCATGAGTCTTCAATCCCAAAGTCTTGTAGCTATTGTTTTATCCATAGAATTTGCAAACAACAGCTTCCAAGGGCAACATACTCGCTTCGTTGTTGAGAGAGCTACGGTGCTTTGTTTCCTTGAAAACCAAGACACTCGCCCCCTTCCAAGCAAGCGGCAAGTTCTGAAGTACTCTTTCTATCGACTCGCAGCCGGCCAGATCGCGTCGAATATCCCGGAAGATTAAAGTCTCCCTTCTTAGGATACCAAAGACCCATGCTTGAAGATGAAGCAACGTATTTAATAATACGTTTTGCAGCATTGAGATGGGATTCTCTAGGATCTGATTGAAACCTAGCACAGATGCAAACACTCAACAAAATGTCAGGTCTAGAAGCAAGTAAGATAAAGAAGTGAACCGATGATACTCTGTACAGCTTTTGATCAACTTTCTTCCCTTCCTCATCTTTGTCTATCTTCTAAGAACTTGACATTGGTATATCAGTCTTCTTGCAATTTTCCAATCCAAATCTTTTGACAAGATCATTAGCATATTTTTCTTGGTAAATGAAAGTTCATTCCTTCAATTGCTTTATTTGAAGGCCAAGAAAGAATGTTAATTCTCCCATCATACTCATTTCAAACTCATCCCGCATAGACTTAGAAAATTTCTTGCATAGACTTTCATTAGGAGATCCAAAAATAATATCATCCACATATATTTGAACGAGTAAAAAGCTTTTGTTTTCCTTTTTGATAAATAAGGTAGTATCTACTTTACCTTTGACAAAACCATTCTGTAATAAGAACTTACTTAGTACGTCGTACCAAGCTCGAGGTGCTTGCTTTAGACCATACGGGGGCCTTTTCGGTCCGAAGGCGAGTCGGCTTCTTTGGATCTTCAAATCCAGGCGGTTGTTCCACATAAACTTCCTCTTGGATAAATCCATTTAGGAAAGCACTTTTGACATCCATTTGGAATAACCTGAAATTTTTGAAACAAGCAAACGCAAGTAATAGACGAATAGCTTCTAACCTTGCTACGGGAGCGTAAGTCTCATCATAGTCTATTCCTTCTTCTTGCGTGTATCCCTTGGCCACGAGTCTTGCTTTATTCCGTACGACTTTTCCCTTTTCGTTCATCTTGTTTCGAACACCCATTTGGCTCCAATAACGGTTTTACCTTTTGGTTTAGACGTCAATTCCCGGACATCGTTAATGTTGAACTGTCTCGAGCTCCTCTTGCATAGCTTCGATCCAGCTTTCATAAGATAAAGCTTCTTCTATGCTTTTTGGTTCAATTTCAGAGATGAGAGCCACAGCACTAGACTCTTCACGTCTTTTGGATCTGGTGCGAATTCCTTCATTAATTTCACCTATAATGAGATCTTTAGGATGACGGACTTGTGCTTCAAGCGATTCTTGGTTGATTTTTTTCGGATGATGATCTCTTTCTTTATTTGAATCTTCATGAACATCTTGACGCCGGTCTTCCAGTCCGAGATACTTTTCAGTTGTAAGCTTAGGAAGGTCTGGAGCGGGTTCGGACTCTTCATATTGAGTCGATCGGATTCATCTTGCGTGGAGTCTTGAAATTTGACATTCATTGACTCCTCCTTTTGTCCGGCTCTTCTTGTTATAGACTCGTAGGCTTTGCTTGATGTAGAATATCCAAGAAAGATGCCTTCATTTGATCTTTCTTCAAACTTACCAACTCGATCTTTTGCATTTTTCAATATAAAGCATTTGCAACCGAACACATGAAAGTATGAAATAATAGGCTTCTTACCTTTGAATAGTTCATAAGGGGTTTTCTCAAGAATAGGTCTTAGGAAGACTTTGTTGATGATATAGCATGCTGTTGAAACAGCTTCAGCCCAAAATCGTGAAGAAATTTTGCTTTCAATTAAAAGAGTTCTAGCCATTTCTTGAAGAGATATATTCTTTCTTTCCACAACTCCATTTTGCTGAGGAGTGTATGGAGAGGAGAATACATGTTTAAAACCAGATTCATCACACAATTTTGTGAAATCTTGATTTTCAAATTCCTCCACTAGCTGGCTCTTCTTGTTATAGACTCTGTAGGCTTTGCTTGATGTAGAATATCCAAGAAAGATGCATTCATATGATCTTTCTTCAAACTTACCAACTCGATCTTTTGCATTTTTCAATATAAAGCATTTGCAACCGAACACATGAAAGTATGAAACAATATGCTTCTTACCTTTGAATAGTTCATAAGGGGTTTTCTCAAGAATAGGTCTTAGGAAGATTCTGTTGATGATATAGCATCTTTGTTGAAATGACTTCAGCCCAAAATCGTGAAGAAATTTTGCTTTCAATTAAAAGAGTTATAGCCATTTCTTGAAGAGATATATTCTTTCTTTCCACAACTCCATTTTGCTGAGGAGTGTATGGAGAGGAGAATACATGTTTAAAACCAGATTCATCACACAATTTTGTGAAATCTTGATTTTCAAATTCACTTCCATGATCTGTTTTTATACATGAGATAACACATCCTTTTTCATTTTGAACATTTTTAGCAAATTTTTCAAAATACGAAAAGGTTTCGATTTACTTGCAAGGAAATATACCCAAGTAAAGCGAGAGAAATCATCCACAATTACTAGGCGGTATTTCTTACCTCCAATACTTTGAGTTCTGGTTGGTCCGAAGAGATCCATATGCAGCAACTGTAGTACATGATTAGTAGAGACATGGTTTATTGGCTTAAATGAGTTTCTTACCTGTTTTCCCAGAATACAGGGTGTGCATGGATCGGACTTTTGATATGGTAATTTGGGTAGACCTTGAACAAGCTGCTTTGATGAGATTTTGGCCAATTGCTTCATATTGACATGGCCAAGCTTTCTGTGCCATAAGCTTGCTTCATCTTGAATTGAGATTAGACATTGTGATTCATTTAATTTCATATCTAAGAGGTAGATGTTCCCATGTCTTCGACCCATGAAAGATTGAGTAGAGTCTTTACTCATTCCATAGCAAATTCCTTCTTGAAAGGAGATCTTGAAACCGATATCACGTTGACTAATGCTTTGAGGAGATTATAGTTGAGTCCTTCCACTAAAGAAACATTGCTTATTGTGAGATTTCCAATTTTCACAGTTCCAAATCCCACAATGCTTCATTTGCCGTTTCCTCCAAATGAAACATTTCCGCCGTTTACTTGAACAAGCTTTACAAAACACTTTGAGTCTCCTGTCATGTGTCTTGAACATCCGCTGTCAAGATACCATTTTATCTTTTTTTTGACGGAGACCTGCATTTAAAAGAGAGTCTCAAGTTTTCTTTGGTACCCAAATTTTCTTGGGTCCTTTGGTGTTAGTAGGATAAGCATTATTAGGCCATACTTTCTTAATGAGGCTTCCAAACCATGGGACACTCTTTTTCAAAGTGATCCTTACTTGTAACACTTTGAACACCTTAGAGCATTTCGACCAACGAGACTTTACAAAAACTTTCTTGAAATGATTTTTGTAAGCCTCTCTCGACGGTCTTTTCTTAATTCTTTCTTTAACTTTAGGAAAATCAATCAAGGGAATTGTTTCCGTTGTCATGCCTAGACCAGACTTATTGAAGTAAGGTCTTTGAACGAAAAAGAACTTTTTCAAGCTTTTCAGATCCTATTGAAAACTTCTTTGAAATATTTGATAAGTCCGTTTTTAAGAAAACATTTTCTTTCAAAAGATCATCTTCTTTTTCTTTAAGAGCAGAAACATTTAGGTCTAGACTTTTAACTCTTTCTTCTAAAATGTCTTCCTTTTGTTTTAGAGCTGAGTTTTCCTTTTTAAGTTGGGAAATCCTTTTGAGAGAAGTCTTAAGACTAAAACACAGTTCATCAATATATTTAGAGACTTTGACAGGAATTTTAAAATCACTTACCTCAAATTCACTGTCTGAGTCTGATCCAGAATCTGAGTCTGAGTCTGATCCAGAATCTGAGTCTGAGTTTGAATGTGCCATCAAACATATGTTGGCATATTCATTATCACTTTCTTCACATTCTCGTATCACTCCAGGTTTTGGCTTTGAGAGCTTTTCGAAACTTCTCAGCTTTTCCTCTTTTCTTCTTGAGAAGAGGACGGTTGGGTCCGATGTGTCCCTTCTTCTTACATTCGAAGCGAGACTACATCTTTATTTGGTTCCTCATCATCAACGAGACTTGGTCTGCTGTCTCGGAAACTTTGTTTCTTTGAGTTGAACCTTCTGCCTTTTCTATTCAGTTTTTTGAATCTTCTTATCATGAGGGCGAGCTCCTCATCGTCCATATCATCTTGAGAATCTGCATCATCGAGTCATCATTTGATTTTAATGCAATAGATTTCTTACCTCTTGGATCTTCGTCTTCATTAATTCGTTCCACTTCATATGATGAAGAGTTCCAATCAGCTCGTCGACGAGATAGAGGCATGATTCTTTGCGTCTCTCTTATTGAAGTCTTTATATGATTCCAGTCCTTGGAGAGTCCACGTAGTAGCTTGTTCACCTTCATGGGATCAGAAATTTTTGTCCTTGGTTCTCAAGACCATTGACAATATCGTAAAACGACTAAACATGTCGGTTATTGATTCTCCTGGTTTCATTTTGAAGGCTTCATATTGACCAAGGAGAATGTTAATTCTGGTCTCCTTCACTCGACCGTCCCTTCATAGGTGATGTGTAATCTATCCCATACTTCTTTTGCTTTGTAACACAAGAAGATATTCTGTTATATTCAGTTGGAGATAAGACACAATATAAAGAGTAAATTGCTTTTGCATCGAGTGCTTGTCTCTTGTTTGTCTCTTCTGAGTCATTCATTGGCATCAACAGTTTCTTTTCCTCTTTCAGAGATTGATGCAGCGGTAGGGGTAATTCCTCTTTCCACAACGTCCCATTCCAAAGGATCCTTGGATCGTAGGAAAGCTTTCATCTTGTTCTTCCAGATGTTGTAATCCTTTCCGTCAAAGTAGGGTGGTCTGGTATTGCTTTGCCCTTCCATCAGCCCTGGTGCTAGCATACTAGCCATGGATCTTTTACTCTGAAGTAAAACACTTCAAATAAAGTAAGAACACGAGCTCTGATACCAATTGATGTTGCTAGTACGAGACCTAGAGGGGGGGGTGAATAGGTATTCAAAGATTTTTCTTGATAATTTCTGAATACTTGCGCAATACTTAGACAGTTCAAGGATTAGCGAAAGATAACAATCAACGTAAGACTGAGTAAGGAAAGAGAGAATTAAACACGTGGTTTATAGTGGTTCGGCTTGATTCAAGCCTACGTCTACTCTTTCTCGCACCGACAGCCAATTTGGCTAGATTCCACTATGAACAAAGAGATGTTACGGTGTTGATCTTCCTTGATTTCTCGGTGTAGATGATCTACCACACTCGCTCAAGGTATCACCAAGTATAGACACTCTTTGTGTATACAATTTTGCTCGGGATGTATCGACTAATAATCAAGGTGCTTGAGACTGGAATTTTTCTATCAAATCACGTTCTTAAAACAACTAGAATGTCTTCCTTTTTATACTCCTTTATGCCATCATACCGTTGGCACTTACCAAAGGAATTCCTCCAATCTACCCGTTGGACGGAATCAATCAAGGAGATCATTCGAGCTATAAAAGGAACCTGACGATAGCCCATCAATCCTGTTCGCCTATACAATCAGGATCTTGGTTTCCAAGAATAGAACATTCCAAGAATACTTCGTCGACCATCGGATCTTCGAATGATTTAGATCAAAAGAATCCGTTATATTCATCCAGCCAAAAATATCTTCTCCAGACGATAGGATTAAATCCTCAACCATATACTTCGGCTCTGGATTTCCTTCGTCACTGGATCAGAAAGACTATCAATGAGAATAGTCTTGAGTCTTGAGTCTCGAACCTTGAGTCTTGAATCTTGAGTCGGTAGTCGAGTCGGACTTTAAACTAGACGATCCGCAGATACCCAGAGACTAGGCGAAGGAAACGTTTTGTCGCTTCAAAATATTCTCGAACGATTTCTCCAACAGAAAGTCAACACGAGTTTTCTGCTTCCTACTATCCGATCGTTGACGATGCTGATAACATATCCGAAGTTCCTTTTCCCCCCAAGATAATGCTGATAATGTACATATTTTTGCAGACATTTTGTCATGGAACCAGCTGGGCATCGAGCAAGTTCCAAATCCAAGAGTTTCGTCATATCCTAAATGACATTGCCTTATATTTTTACAGCCAACATTGATTACACGGTTTCATGAGTATATTTTACTTAGAAGGATAAGATTGATTGAATATAATTTAAGGGGGCGTCATCAAATGAAAAACCAACCGGTGACAACGTCTCTGAAGAAGTCAATCGAATCCCTCAGCTCATCAGCAGTCTTGCCCTTCCACTTAGCGGCCAGAATAGGCACAGCTTTTGCTTCCAAGTAGATTCCAATTGCCGTGTATTTCACGTACTTGCCATCAACTTCCAAGCCCCTCACTCCTGCCATGTCCATGGATTCATTTTTTCATGCCACGATTTCACTTAAATATACGAAATGTCGGGCGTCTCCAGGAAAAAAGCTGCTATGAATGTAAACTGGAGTAGTCATCGACAGCTAAGATTTTCAGAGATTTGTTTTCCCCCCTTAATTTACACCGGATACTATTAATTATTCATGGCCAAAATTGGAGCAAGCTAGGGCGAAAACTTTTAGGTAATAAAGATAGATAAACTTTTAAATGGGATGTGTAATAGGGATTGTCTCTATGAGGCAGATTTTTAGCACCTATAGAAATCATAAGTAAAACTGTTCTTTAAAAAAAAAAAGTTCCAGGAAGGAATCATGCATCGTAAATGATCTTGCCCAAACTCCATGTGCACCAACTTTTAAAGTTGTTACATCTTATAGATCTCATCTGGACCATATGAACTGATTGAACTATAATTATTAAAAAAAAGAAGAAGAAAGAATTAGCAGTTGTTCGGAGAAGGCTTTAAAAGCAAATGTCGTATGTTGATTTTTACATATGAACTCATTCCCACAAATAGGCGTAAACTTCCAAAATTAACTCTCTTCTGACCCAAAAGTCCATTTTAAACCATTTTACCACATATGAACTATCATCCCCCTTTTCATTCACATATCACTTAGCATCTCCAAACAAAATCCCCAAATAGAATACACCATTTTACCCATATCCAAACTCTAAACCAGTCCCGCCTTCCCTCCCTCTTGCCCCCTCTCTCCCCATGCTTTGCGCGTCTCTCTCTTCTCAGCCATGGTCAGGCTTGACCCTCAGCCAAGCTTCACGGGTGTCGAGCTCGACCTGAGCTCTATTAGCATCAAGCTCGATGAACCTAGGTTAAGCTCGATGAGAATGAGTGGAACTTGATGCCGGCAAAGCTCAACCATATCTGGATCAAGCTCGACACTGAAGTGGCTAACGGGTCGTGACTTAGCTGGAGATGGCGGTTGGCTATGACGAGATGAGCACCAGTGGTGCCAAGGAGGAGAGGGCACAGTAGTGGGTGGGAGGGTGGATTATGGTTAAGGGCAAGTACTTTTCATTATAGGTGGTTTTGAAATGGTTGAAGGGTTCAAGTTGGAATTAGAATGACAAATCCGTAGATAAGACCAAATTTTTTACATAAAACTGGGATGCTAATTATAAGTCTTCAAAACTCAAGTTGCAAAATTGACATGGGGATGGAATATGCGAATGTTTTGTGAAAATTCAATAAAGAGAGCTTCAAACAATTGTTCTGCATATACATGAGGGCACAAACTTAGGATTTTTATTTCATTGATAACGGACACAAAGAAAAAATTCGACAAGTACCCCTAGTCACTTAACTCCAGAAATAAGAATTAGATTTAAAAGAGTACGGTAATGAAAGTTCCTCGACTATGTAATAAATTTGCTGATGTTTTGTGAAATATCTACTTGGACCAATGTATATCCTACTACAGACTATATATAGTTATGCGATTCTCATTTGTTGACAAAAAGGCCGCACAAAAACTTTTGCAGGACAGCATCAATCATAAATATTGACTATCTTGTTTAGTAAAAAAGAAAATTTTAATGCAGATAATATATAGGACCTGCCCCGCTGAGGAACAAGGTGTTGCCGGAGCCCGGAGGTTTCGCTGTCGGCGGGAAGACAAAGCTCTCGACCTGAATCTCACCCACTGGTGGCACCACCGATGGAGACATTTTTCGGACTGATTTTTCTCTCCTTCTTTTTCCAAATTATGTCCCTTTCAGGCAGGAAAGTTGCTGGAGATATGGACTTCAATTTATAGTGGCCACGAGGAGAAAGTGAAGCGTTGGATCCGCGCAAAAGTTTCAACTTTGCGGAGCAAGTTATGATCGATTCTAGCTGCCGGTCTCTCCATACTTTTCTAAACGTCCATTCTTCTCTGGGCAACCGACTTATGTTAAAGGATGTAAATCGACGCCGATAAGGCGAGGGCATGGCGTTAAAATTGGTAATTAGAATGGAGATAATTGGACTGGAAGACGAGAAATGGCGGCAGGGGTTGACGGGTCTGAGGGTTTTCGTCCCTCACCGCCCGCTAATTATTGAGATGCCCTGTCCCCACACCACGTAAAGTACAACAACTGAGAAATTCAATGACTGACTACCTTTGAGGCAACGTCATTTCGGCGTAGAAAAAATTGATGGGAGTGATCCGTTAATTTTAATTTAATATTTAATATGATCTGTAAATTTTAAACTTGTTTAATACAGTTTCTGAATATTTAATTTTTGCCCCATATGATTTATGAAATTTTAATATATTATATGAATATGCATTATATAAAAATGCTACAAAAGTTTAAGGACCATATAAATGTTTAGGAACCACAATGCACAATAGGCTAAAGTTTAGGAACTAAATTGAATAAGTTTGGATTTTTACAGATCACATAATATATTGAATAAGTTTGGAAAACATTTTTCCAAAATAATGATGCTTATGAAAATGAGTAAGTGAAAAATATTTTCATCATTTATAAAAATAGTTAGGCATAAATTGTTATCAATAAAAAAAAAATTGCATTGGCTAATTAAGCGATATAATCAATCAATTTTCGGAAAATATTTTCCAAGTTTTGAATTTTTCAAGAAATAAATACACTATAAAAATGTTAGTTCCTTGGGCATCAATTTAAAATTCATATCAATAACAACTTTTTTAGATGTTAAATTCTTGTAAAGCAACCAAGGCGTTTTGTACTAAAAAAAAGACTGAAGTTGTAATATCTCACAAAAAAATAAGGGGATGAAATAAAAGGAAGAGAAAAAAAGTGGAAAATAAAATGAAGAAAAGAAAGGAAGTTCTTGAGTTTCCGAGGCTCTATTTATGTTGCGCAAAATAAATAATTTGAAAAATACATTTTAAAAAATGATCACTTGTATTACTTAAAATAATTAATAAAAATATGTCTTCATTATCGACGACAAGTAATATCTAAAATTTTTGTAGACGATAAAAATATTCTTCATTCATTTATTTTTGTAAGTAATATAAGCAATTATTTTAAGAAAATTGATAATTTTCAAATTGATAATTTTTCATAAAATAAACGAAACTTAAGTTTAAACATTTATTTTACCTTTTTGGACCACACTTCGGCCATTTTCCCTCGATGACATCCTTGAATGGATGCTCCACATGACAGGTGAACGCGTAGAATTTGCTAGGGAGATCGAAAGTGCGATTTAAATAATCTAATCTAAATTTCCAGCAATAATATTGATGTTTGGTTGAGTCGACAAGAGCTGGAGTAGGTGATGATATGTCAGCGAGGAGTGGTGAACATGAAAAGAGGTGGGGGCCCAATTTATAAATAAAAAAAAAGGGGATCTATTTTTACCCCATTTTTATTAAAAAGACAATTGTTCTCAACCATTCACTTGTAATTTAAGGGGCTGGTCCCATTTCTTTTCCTTTTTTGTTCACTTTTATTATGAATCTAGTTGTCACAATTAAATATTTCACATATTTTATTGATTTTTATGGGTATTGAAGGAGATAAGAATCACAGGAGTCTCATAACATTTGCACGATATTTACTTGAGTTCTATAATTTTTTTCCCAACTCAAGTGTCACAAATTTAAAAAATCAATTATTCAAATGTATCAATGATTTGGCTTGCCGAAAAAATCTGAAATGGCATGTTGGCAAGCTGAAGTCAATAATTAAAAAGTTAAACCATGTCACTTACTCATCTAATTAAAGAGAGAAGGAAAAAAAAAATAGAAGAAGAAATCAAGTTCCAAGAGAATTATTGTCTCTTGACCCATATCGACATGTTTTGCACGATGAACCGAGAGGAATTACAACCAATTGACTTTAAAAAAAAAGTAAATTAAAATTGCCATCTTTATATCACAAATGGAGCAAAGCGACAACGCTAACAAGCCAAAGCCTACGACTTGGCGAATGACATCCTAGTCTTCACCTTCCCAACTTCATTTGAGCCCAAGACGCTTAGCACGACTGGCTTGTTCCTCGGAAGAGTCAATGCCTGGGCATAGTCGGTGCCATCGAGAAGATGCTAAGCGAGAGGAGCACCTTGTCGACTTGGTACATTGCGAGCTTGGCATCCAGGTACAAAAACATCTTCGTTGCCGAGGTTCCATCGACCCTGATGAAGACGCTGACTGGGTTGTTGTTTGTGGTGATGCTGAGCAGGAACTCCTTGCCGCCTATGCCACCGGCCCGGTCATGAAAGGGTTGCTCACTCTAGAAGTCCTAAATTCTTAGGGAGAGAGCTCGACTTGGAGTTTTTCAGAAGCCCTACTTTGTGATTTGGGTTTTAGAGATGAACTGTTGAGGAACAGAGTTTGAGGAAGGGAGAGGGACATGTTGGACAAAAATTTCCACGTTGGACTTTCATTTATTTTTACAAATTCTACGTCAGAATGGAAAATTAATTAAAAATTCAAGCAGGAACCTGAAAATGACATTCATGTGAATGATTTTACATCAACATGTCACTTAAGTGAGCAAATAAATATCTAATGTCCTCAAGTGAGTGCCATACGAAAATTATGTTACTAATATGGTTCATATCTCTATACTGAAGGCACTATGTTTTCTTTTTTCTTTTTAATTCTGAAGAAATAAGTTTTGTTAAAAAGAAAATTTTCCAAAAAAATATATATCGGGTTTTTTTAGTTATAACATCAAATCATTTATATTTTTTCTTTACTATTGATGAGATATTTTTACACACAGTATATAAGATGTTATATAAGTATCTAGGAGTACACTAAAAACATCGACATGCATAATGAGGCATTTTTTAAATTTTTATTGTAAACACTTCATATATGTTAATTTTTGTCAATCCAAAATGATGAGATTTCATTGGCATTTGAAAGAAAAAAAAACTGTTTTGGGAATTCTTTCTTTAAAGTCTCGCGTTGAAAAATATAACTATGATTTCAATTTGGAAAATCTTTAAAGAAGGCTTTTCTTATTTTAATGTTTTTTCCTTTCATCCCATTAGATGCCGTATATTAAAGACGACCGATAATAAAAGGTTTGATGATTATATGCACAATAACAATGGATGTTTATCAACAAGTCATTGTGTTAAAAAAATTGTCTATCTCTAAAAAAATTGGATTTTATATGACAGCCGCTCCATAGTTTTGCTTAATAATGTAAAAAGGACTTTTGTTTCTTGAAAATTTTCTTTTGAACAAAACTAATTTCCATCAAAGTAAAATCTAACAATATAAAAGAAAACATAGTGCCCACTAGATGCAAAAACAAAACGTGTGAGATTTTAATTATGAGAGTTAGATCTTATATAAAACTGGAAAAGCCAAGAAAAGAAGGAAAGAAAATAAATTTACGGCACCAGTTTAAATTTAAATTAAATGATTTATAGCATTTTCCTCTTTTTGTTGAAAATTAAATGGATTTACTCATATAAGGAGTGGAAATATTGCTTGCCTAAAAAATATTGTAGTTTCTCTTATGCTCTACTATGGCTGCATTTGGAACCATCATTTGAAATGAGCTTTGAGTATCCAAAGTTCATTTAGCCAAATATTAGGTGTTTGGGAAAATTTTTAAAACTCACCTTGAGGGAATGCTAGCCTTTCAAAGGCTAAAAGCCCAAGGCAAATCTTAGGCTATCTCGGGCTTTCAGCATTTTCAAAAAGCCTGATCCATTGTTCATCTTCTTTAACCTTAGATCCTAAAATGTCGACTGGCGTGGTTGTGATGGGTTGGTGACGGGTTGAAGAGAGGCTGGCGTGGTTGCAGCTACCTTGGCAACCATTGCCTACTAGTCACGAGACCTTAGTGAGTTGCGGCCACTCGCCGATCGCCATGACCCTAGGTAGTGCACCCTTCACGAAGGGCCACCAAGGTCGATGACTAGGTGGCCATAGCAAGGTTGCAGCCTAGGTTGTGGTGTTGCGGCGAGGTTGTGATGTTGCGGTGAGGTCTGTGACCTAGCAATGACCCAAATTTAGGTCACTGCAACCTCCTTAAAGGGTCGCTTGAGGTCGCACAACTAGGTGGTCCTCATTGGGGGTCACTTAGCCCTAGGCGGCCCTCGCCGATGGTTGTTGGGGGTCACCCGACCTCAGGCGATCCTCGCTAGTCATCTCCGGTGGGCACCTAAGGTCGTGCAACTTGAGTTGTCGACCGTGGCACTTGCCCTTCGCCAGCCAACTATTTTTTTCCTTTCTTTTTATCACAAAAGTCATTTGTAAATGTAAATTTCTCTAAACGCTATTTTACTCAAAGGTATTTCATAATGTACTTTTAGATTATAATTTACCAAACACAATTTGCATTTTGAAAAACTCCTTTAACTTAGGTTTTGTTTATTTTACGGAAAATAACTTCAAGAAAAATGTTTTTTGGATTTTCCGGTTTTTTTTCATGGAAAATAAACTAGTCAAGAAAATCGTTTTCCATTATTGGAAAAAAAACCTTTAAAAGTGAGGAAAATATTTTCCACTTGCTTCTTTTTATCAAACATATTTTCATTTTATTTTTATGCTTTTTTTTTTTCTTTTTTATTTTTTTTTTTTAAATCGAGTTTTGAATTTTTTTTTTCCTTTTTCTTTTCTTTCTTTCCTTTTCTTGGCCTTAGCTAGTTGTCGGCCATGGTGGCTGCGGCGGACGGCCGTGAGCTAGCTCAAGCCTTGCCCTAGGTTGGTGAGGCTCAAGCTTGCCAAATTTTGATGAGGTCAAACCTCATTGGCCTATGGCAAGCTCAGGCCTTGCCAAATCTAGCTACTTGGGCGGGGCTTGGGCCTCACATTAGGCACCCGATCCAAGTGAGCCCTAGCTCTACCACTAGATCCGACGAGCTCGTGGCTCGCTTGGATTAGCCAAGCCTTGAGTGTCGGCCTAGGCGGAGTTCGAGCTTGTTGGATTTAGCGATCGCATCTTGGTCAACCACCAAGTAATTGGCCACTAGCTCCGTTGCCAGATTCGGCAAGCTCGTGGCTTGCCAGAGCTCAACGAACCTTAGGTGAGGCTAGAGCCTCGCCCAGTGTTGGGCGCTCGATCCAAGCAAGCCCTAGCTTTGCCGCTAGATCTGGCAAGCTCACAACCTTTCTGGATTGATCGAGCCTCGAGTTTGTCAGCCTAGGCAGAGCTCGAGCTCGTCGGATTTGGGATCTTGGTTGGCCACCGGGCAGTCGGCCATCATTAGGCATGTGGCGGTGGAGGAAGGAGGAGGAGGAGGAAAAAAAAAAAAAAAAAAAAAAAAAAAGAAAAAGAAAGAAAATTTAAAAATAATAAAATTTGATTTTTTAAATAATTGAAAAGTCCTTTTTTAAAAATATATCACAAAATAAAAATAATTTTTTTGGTCAATTAAAAATATTAAAATTCAAGTTTTTTAGTAATTTTTCCCAAAAAATCAAAGTAGTTATCGAACAGTGGAAAATATTTTCCACTTAAATTTCAAGTTTCGGTCGAATATCAAAAAATATAGTTATTTTCTTGAAAAATGATTTTCTAGAAAATATTTTCCGAAAAGATGATGATGGAAGTCCTTTGCATTTTTCAATAGTTTTCTTAAAAGTTTAATCAAACGCATCCTAAAACCGCTTGGGGCCTCAACGCCCATTTAATTTGCAATTGGGCCTAAAAGGCCAAATCCAATAATTTATTGAGCCTGAGAGCAAGGCCTAAAGCGGGCCAGTGTTAGGCAAGGCTCGTGGGCCGGTCCATGGTCAGCCATTCGTGAGATATTTAAATTACCAAAGAGGCATTCAAGGTACGTCAGAATATCCAAATTGCCACGCCAAGGTGGAGGGCGAGAACAGAAAGCCCTCGCCGCTCGCCGCGAGCCTGCGACTGCGATTCCTGCCGCGGAGGGTTTTTGGCTAAGCCTCCGGTCGGGTCGAGAGAGAGATGGGGCGAAGGATACTGAACGACGCGTTGAGGACGATGGTGAATGCGGAGAGAAGAGGGAAGGCCATGGTGGAGCTGCGACCCATCTCCAACGTGGTCTCTTCCTTTCTCAAGATCATGAAGGACCGAGGTTGAGCTTCCTACTTCCTTCGCCTCCGCCTTTTCCTTTTGCCCTTTTGTTTTTCTTTTCTTTTGTCAATGGAAGATTTTCCTCTTCAGTTGCCTCCCCGAGCGGTTTCCCTTGTTCGATGACTTCGATGCGTCTTGTCGACGATGCGCTCAAAATTGGGTATTTCGATGGAGTGTCGTCGTCGGTCGTCGTCGAGCGAGAATGAGCGGAGCGTGTTAAGAGTTTGCTCTGCGAAAGAGGTTACTTGGTATGTGTCCGCTGAAGAGGAGGATGCGTATCGCTTCGTGTGGTCTTGTGCTGATAGGATATGTCGTTCGAGCCGTGGCTGGCGATGACCGGAGAGCAGTTCCGTGCTTCATTTTAGAGTGGTTTGGCCTTCCTGTGTTTGTGACTTGGCGGTTTGGACGATGCAGTGGCAGTGACGAGAGAATGGTTTTGCGAAAAATAGGAATTTTGAGTAGAGACGTGTTCCTGAACTGAGCAACTTAAGGCACTAACTTTTGAGTCTAGAAGAAAATTTGCCGTGTCGATAGCCATGCTGCATACGAAAATGTTGATGATCTTGCTTCGACTTTATTCTTTTATTAATATGTTGGATAAATGGGAGAGTGTCAGTTGACTGTAGCATGAGCTCTTGGGATTTAGATTATTCTTTTCATTATGTGATGAATGGGCTCTTTTGGTTGGAATTTGTGGAGAGAAAGGATAAGACTACTACGAGGTATGTCAACATTAGCTATGTCTATGATTGTCTAAAAGAACTACCATTGATTGACCAGTGGCTCTTCTTAAGTTTTCTGTTAGGCTGAATGTTGGTAGGGTTGAAGGTGGATGAGTTGAAGGAATTTATGAGTTTATGATTGGGTAAGGAAAGATGAAATGATTTTCATCTGCCAGCCTAATAGCATGGTCATGTTTTATGAGCTAGTTCTATAACTGGCCTGCGTATCAGTTTGATTCAGCTGACTTACTAGTTGTGAAAATCTGTTTGGGTCAGATCAATTGAGAAAAACTTTTTTGTTGTGAGATTTTTGTGAAGGGCTGGTTGGTATATAAATGTTTTCCCTTTTGGTTTTGTTTCCTCAGGATATGTGAAGAGTTTCCAAGTTCATGATCCCCACAGAGTGGGGAAAATAACTGTTGAACTGCAGGGCCGAATAAAAGATTGCAAAGCTCTCACTTACCGGCAAGATATCAAGGCTAGAGATATTGAGCAGTATAGATTGAAAATGCTTCCAACACGTCAGGTACTTGAAAATTTGACTTCTTGTCTAGTCGATTTCTTGATGCATGCGAGTTTGTTGATGGTAATATCTCGGATGGTAGATGCTATTTCACATGCTATGGTTCAGTTGACATGCTTGTTTTTAGCTGAAAGAAATCTTTGGTAATTGATTGTTTACTCTCTCACAGTGGGGTTATGTTGTTATTACAACTCCTGATGGCGTTCTGGACCATGAAGAAGCCATTACAAGGAATGTGGGAGGCCAAGTTATTGGTTATTTTCATTAACCATAATGTGCTCTCCAACACAAGATGGATCGTGAAGTGACTAACAAGAGAAGATAATGCTGTTGGGCAGTATGGCAATGATGTATGATCTGTCTCCCTGCACTGATGAACTCGGTTGAAGCTTCAAATTGGTCTTGTTGTATCAGGTTTAGATATGATGAATGGCAAATGACCAGGGTTTCTCATTGTCTTAAAGACTTATCCCCCTTCCTTATGATTATTTTGCTGCTTTTCAATTTTTGGTAAGCAGCAGTTGGTTCTGGATTCAGAAAAAGATTAATTTTTATGCAGTCTATTCTGGAAGTGTGCGTGGGTGAAACATTAAGTCATGATTAATTATGTACTTGCTTTATGTGACACCGTAGAACTATTTACAACTTGTTATTCATGGAATATTGGTAGCAAATGGAGAGATTACTATCATCTTCAAAAGTTCAGTCTAAAAGATGGAATTATATTGATCTGTGTGGGTAGTTAATTTTAATGCTTCTGGAAACAACCCAACTTTGGCAAACTCGAAGGTTCTGGTTAACTTTCTGGTTGAATTTAGAGATGGTATCACCATCGTAACTTAATTATATCCTGTCCTTACAAGTCCAGCACATTAGCCGTTCAGTGTCATTTCTCCACATGCTCTTAAATATGAAAGTCATTTGCTCACTTATTCCAAAGCGCAAAATATATGCCGAAAATCTGTTGGGAAGCTGTCTTGTTTATCTATTTTTATCAGACGTCATTATGCTGATATTTTTTCACTTTGCCTTAGGATATCTGCTCTGCATTGGAATGTAGGTGCTCTCTCTGATTTCTGCACTTGTGCAGATGATAAATTTGAGCTTTGAGTGAGATCTCTTTCTGACCCAGCAATGCCTTTCTTTGTCTGGAGTGAAGAGTTGCTAGAATTGCTTGTCTACTCCAGCTTGGAAATATCTTTGAACATAGGTTGTGGATAGGGTGTTCAGGTTCCACGGTGGATAGGGTATTTGCGTTAATTTTGAGACCTACCTAATTGTGACCGGGTCCATGTTTTCAGAACTTGAAAGCTACCTTATGCTTTCAGGTTCTTGGAATTTCCTTGAAATTTGGGACCTGTTGGTTCCATAGGTTTCAGGCGACCTTGTATTTTTTCAGAATTGTATCTGATGAAAAACAAAATTGTTAGGTAGTTATTGACGCTTACCTGATAAAAAACAAATTGAGGTATTATAGTCACGTGACCTCAAGACGATAATGACATCGAGAGTAAAAGACAAATAAATAAATCAATTGCCATCCATCCTAATAATCTATGAGTTTACATGAAAGCTTGTCTCAATTTATTGGGAGCATGAATTGAAATGTCTCCTTATAGACACAGCCAATCACGTCGCCGAGAGGGACGATAATGCGGAGTTGGAGATTTGTTTCTTCTAATGAATTGGGGATGGGATCAATTAGAGCTTTCACACATATAAATGTGAATTTTTTTTTAAAGGAAAGATATTTTTTAACAATATGGTAGTTATTGGATAATTATTACCTCCACTATTAGTGTAAAATTTTTCTCGCACATCCATTGTTGGACACGTCACCCAATGTCGCCCATGCTATTATGGTGAATGAGTAAAAAATTCTTTGCACCGACAAGTTACCCTAAACCTTTCAACACAGTAAAAAGTACCTGTCCATGGTGCCGGATGGTATGACTTGAATTTTGAAACCTACCCTATATTCAATGGTTTTGAAACTTATAATTTGAAACATATTTTGCAAGCTCTAGTACGCGCCCAGAAAGCAGAAACCTACTCAACTATGTTAGTTGTATAGGGTCTACAAACTTCATTGGTTCTCCTACACACCCATAGAATTTAGGGTTGTGATCCTTAGTTCTTTTGAAGAAAAAATTACATAAATGGCTCTTGAACTTTGGCTCAATGTGCAGTGTTGTCATGAACATTTAATTTGTTCAATAAAACCATAAATTTAGTTCGATGTGTAATGTCATTCATGAACTTTTAATTTGTTTAATGTGATCCTTTAATTTTTGGTACATGTTCAATTTAGTACATGAACTATATATAATTGTCCGATGTTATCCTTAAACTTAAATAAATAGAAAGATAATGTTGGATATTTTCATGTACTTTAGGGACTAAAATGAACATTTTCCAAAAGTTCATAAAACGTATTGAACAATTTAAAAATTCATGGACAACTTTACATATTAGAATAAAATTCAATAGTCATATTGAACAAAATAAAAGTTCAGGGATTATATTACACATTGGACCAAAGTTCAATAAATATTTGTGTAATTATCCCTATTTTGAACTTGTGATTTGTTTAATCTGTTATGGGGCTAGAGAAACAGCATTGTGCATGGCCTTGAACAGACTATAGTACAGTGTTCTTGTTCTTTTTTCCTTGGATTCTTGAGATTATGTATCTCTAAAAGGCTCTTTTCGAGATGACTTGTGAAGAGGGCTGCTGGCTCCTTTGTAGCTATTACAATCTTTTACATCCATCACTTCTGGTGGGTGGCTGGGCAATGGACCTCCTTCAATCTAATTGAAGAGGCTCTACTTGCTAATCTTTGTTCCAATAAGAGATGATCTACCTCCCTCATTTTGTGGGGGCGGTAGGTCACTCTGAATTTGCTCTATTTTGCTAGATTTGACGAGCATATTAACTTGCTTTTGTTTGGCTTATGAGCAGGAAAGCATTCCAAATATGTCAATGCCCTATTCCCAAAGGACTATGCATTTTTGTTCCTTCAACAAAAGTACAAACATTGATGAATTAATATTACAAAAAATCTCAAACTAAAACATATGTGACAAATTTACTATTAATTAACTTTTTTAACTACTAAAAACTCCTTAACTAGTATATTTGTGATAAATTTATTTTTTGTTAGTTTATGTTAAATATGATTCATATTACAAAAAACTAGGGAAAATTATCTAAATAGTCTTAAACTTATTACATTTTTGTCAATTCAGTCTTAAACATTTTTACATTTTGCCAATTGAGTTCATTCAGCTAATTTTGGCCGGAAATTACTGATATGGATGGTTGGTGCTAACATTGCACTTTTTTAATAATATATTAATAATGTGTATATATTTTTTTTTTTTTTTTTTTTTTTTTTTGGGGGGTTGGATTTGGCCGGCAACCCTCGTTGGCTTTAGGGCCACGATACCCTCATTACACATGGCCAGGTGAGGGATTGGTAACCCTCACTTGCCCCAGGCAAGGGGCCTAGAGCAAGGTCATCGCTCTCACCTAGGGTCGGCGAGGGTCGCTAATCTCTCGCTTGGCTAGATCTAGCATGGCCAAGCGAGGGTGTCATGACCCTTCTTGTTTCTGGGCAAGGGCTCGTGCACCCTTGCCTTCGCTAGTGAGGGTTGGTGACCCTCGCTTATGGCTAGCGATGGTTGGTAGGCAACCCTTGCTAGCCCGATCCAACCCCCTCCCCCTTGCCCAAAAAAATAAAATAAAAAAGAAGAAGAGCAAACCATAAAAAAATTTAAAATATTATTAAAAAAGTGTCATGTTAGTGTGTCGTCAATGTCAATGTAATTTAATTTCCAGCTAAAATTGACAAGAAATGAAAAGATTTAGAATTAAATTGGCAAAAATGTAATAAGTTTATGATTTTTTGGACAAATTTCTTTGAAAAGTCATAAACTAGTACATTTGTGATAAATAAAGGATAAAATCTCGAATTAATACCTCTGTCAATTGTCGATGTCATACAGCTCAACAATTTGACTGTAACATTGACAAAAACTAACGGATACTAAAATAATCATAGATAACTAATTTGGAGTTTTTGGTGATCAAAAAATCGGTTTGAAATAAATTTATTATAAGTATATTGGTTTTGGTTTTTTAACCCCAAATTTATATAGTGGAAAGTATCTTCATTATTGTTTTCATCTTATAATTCATTTTACTGACTTTTTGATGTTTAAAATTAATAAATTTTTTTAACAAAAAAAAGAAGTTAAATCATTTTCATGTTCTGTTTTATTTCTCTGTCATGATTGAATATTGGAACTCGAGTTCTAATTCCATTCTATTCCTTCGCACATTGTATTTTCACCTGTGTTTTGTATCACACCGTGCAGGTTTCGTGAATTCTTTCGACTCGCGAAAGCGATCTTTTTCATTTTGTTGGGATTGTTGTGCCATGCCTTGTTATTTAAGTGTCATGGTATTTATCTTTTTGCCTTCATACTTGGAGCTAGTAAGACCATAAAACTGCATGCATCTGTCCTGAGAAGTTGGCCGCTACTAGCCAATTGCAGTTATCTCAAATATATGGAAAATTTTGATAGATCTATAAAAAATTTGCGTCGGTGACTAGACCCAATCCTTCCATTTTCCTCCTCCTTTGATGTTTTTGGGGTGACAGTGTCAAGCAAAAGATCTTAAACCATAGGAGTGTCCACTGTTCATCACAATAAAAGAAAATAAAATGTAAAAAGGACTATCCATCACATATTCTAATGCCAAGAGCTGCTGGAGTTGGTGGCGGCTTTTGTCATCATCCCAAGTCAATAGATCTACCCTAAAGACTTATAGCTATATGTGAATCTAAACCAGTGGAGAAAGGACTTCAATTTCCATCTTTTATGGGATGATCAGATGTAATTAATCAAAGATGAAGAAGATAGTCCGCTTTAGCTCTTGGTTCCAGTAAAAGATGAAAAGTCCTGGAAGGAGAAACCGTTCCAATTACCCTGTCAACTATACAAGTCGATATTTGTATACAACTGCACAGGTCACCATGCATGTTTTATTTGCCTTTTTTTTTTTTGGATTTTGTTGAACCTTCTGATGTTAAGTTGGTGTTGTAATGAATGAATAGTATCTCGACATTCTCTTTTAGTTGCGCAGACTCTAGACCAATGCGGTTTACTTGCACTAAAAGATTCCGAACTTGATGAATATGCATCTTTTTTCCTTGATGATGTTCTTATCCACTGGGTCTGAAGAGTCTAGATCTCGTCCCTGATGGCCAAACCCGCCCCTCTACCTTTTGCCGGGTGGAAATGCGTTGACGTTGGAAAACTCTCTACGAAGTGTCCCACTGTTTGGTCATTGCTTTTCTATCGGCAGAGACGTATTATTGGTGTTAAAAACTAGTGATCTTTAAGATCTGATTGCCTTGAGTAATGATGTATGGCCTTCGTTGTTATTGCTGCCTGAGTTCTGAAAGACCCTCACCATAAGGAGAAGGGAGAATACGGTAGCTCACATCCATTTCAATAGACGTTTTAATTACAGCACAAGCCTTTCTCTAACCCAATGAGTCTATCCAATATTATTCTGGTGCTACAATCTCGACTTTCAACCGATGCATGTGGTCCATCCGTAATTTCCTTAACTGGACCTCTTAATGTCTGATCACATGTCCCTCATCACCATTGTCAACTCTCTCTCTCTCTCTCTCTCTCTCTCACACACACACACACACACACACATCTGAGTAATGTGCAGCTCCTGCATAAAGGAGGATAAATCCAATATCAACAAAGAGAAAAGACAAGAAAACATAAACCTGTAATCAATCTACACAAAAAGACAATTGTCAAAAGACAAGGATGATTAACCTAATAAAGAACTCATAAAGGAGTTAATTCCAAACCCAGGAATCCAGCAAAAGTACTCAAACCAGGGAAAGTGACAACCTACCTCAACTGATTTGTCTCTATTGGTTAAAAGGGTTCATAGAAAAGAGGGTAACAAATGTTATGATACTTGGGGCAGAGCAGAAAACCAGGAACAAGACATGTACCTGTCTTAAATTCAAACAGTGCATTAGATCCAAGAAAGTATTCTATTATTTACTTAAGCATGCTCTCAAAATAACAATCTTTTTTTAGGTGGATATGATGTACAGAAGGTCTTCCTACTCAGATACACTATACCAATTTGAAAGTAGCTTCTTTGCATTTTGTCTGTTATCATAACATCTTTGTCTGCCTAATTATTTTGTAATGAACAGTGACAATTAAAAATAAAAGCATCAAGAATGTGGGGTCAGCAAGGTGGTTCTGCTTTAACATTTAACTTTATGAAGAGCCTTTTTCGAAATTTCTTCTTTCAATTCAGCTAATAACTAAACAAAATCACTCAATACGGCTTCTGATTATGAGTGTCAATCGTAAATTCAAAGGATAATTATTTTATGTTCAGTAAAAATAGCTTCTGATCATTGATTTAGAATATGGTCCCAAACATCAAAAGCTATCGACGATATCAAATTCACTTCACTGCTTTTGTGATAAATTTTGGGTGTGGTGGGGGAGATGGTGCATGCTCACATCACGTAAGCTTTCCAAGTATTTCCTTTTGGTGTCCAAAGGCAAGAAAGGAAAGAGACAAGAGTCCTGCAACAGCAATAACTATATATAAATAAATAAAAAAAAGTCAAGACAAATTGACATGCATATTGAGTGGAAAACACAACAAGAGAGAATCCATCAAGACAACTCCCACAATTCCATATATTATGTGGAAGCACTAAAACAAAGTTCTTGATCTCTCTCTCTCTCTCTACCCCCTCCCCTCCCTCCCTCCCTCCCTCCCACCCACTTTTATTAGATGCACGTTTCTTCCTTCTGACAAACCACTATATCTGTGTACTGTTCCACATCCCAGAGTGCAATCGAGCCATCTGCAATGGACATGAACCCTCTCTCTCCTGACCATGCTGATGATGACTACATCGACATGGAAGTCAGCTCATACTCCAATTTCCTCTCCCAATCAGTGGCCTCTCCCCAACATCCTCGAGAGTTCGAGTTCCAGATGTCTTCAATTTCTCTAGAGAAAGAAACAACCACTTCACCAGCTGACGAGTTGTTCTACAAAGGAAAACTACTCCCCCTTCATCTCCCTCCGTGTCTAGAGATGGTAGAGAAGTTCCTTCAACACTCTAATCCGTGTTACGCCGATGGAAGAAATACATATGAGGAACATTATAGCACTCCAATGGTGACTAACCCTACCACCCCGACTACTATGAGTACTCCGTTTGAGTCGTGCAATATATCACCTTCTGAGTCGTGTAGGGTCAGTAGAGAGCTGACCCAGGAAGAGTATATCACTGAGTACTTTACCGAGACGGGTGACTCCATTAGAGAAAATCCAAAGAAGTCCTGGACGAGAAAGATTAAGTTGATCAAGCAGTCGTCACTTGGTTCCAAGCTTAAGGCTTCTCGCGCTTACATCAAGTCCTTGTTCGGCAAATCAGGTTGCTCGGATGACACTTATGCAGGAAACGCTAAAGCTGCAGGTGAAGAATCAACTCTAAAAGATAGAGATTCCTCAAGTAATTGCGAGAAGGTGGCCAAGAAAAACCCATTTGGCCAAATCTACAGGTGCAAGAATCAAAGTTCAACTTCATTGCTGAGACGCCCAAATGAAGAGAAAAGAACTGACAACGGAGTTGGGGGTCATAGGAGGTCTTTTTCCGTGTCTATTAAATGGCATTCACCCAACAAGATTTCATCCTCCTCCTCATCATCTAAATCATCTTCTTCCTCGTTCTCAAAAAGTTCAAATGGGTTTAATGAGTTGCAGTTCCTCAAGAGAAGCAGCAGCGTGAAATCCGAGATGGAAAGCCCAATCCAGGGAGCAATAGCACATTGCAAACGGTCTCAGCAGTTCTTCCGTTCCAGAAAGACTGATGGAGAAGTTGGGTTTCTATCGCTATCAACGTCAAGAATTTCTGTTAGTGAGGATCATGAAAACATCAGTTACCATTTGAGGGGATGAGAGAGAGAGAGAGAGAGAGAGAGAGAGAGAGAGAGAGAGCAAGGACAAAGCAAACTTTTGATTGAATTTTCATGTGTTCCTTCTTCTTCTATGATTATTTTAATGACAAGTCTGCTTTTTACTTTACGAAGCACAGCTTCCGGCATCGTAGTATCGGAAGGAAGTTTCTCAATATGCCTAAACCTTTACTTTCTGGCAGTAAGGCAGATCAGGAGTCACCGCAACTTCCCAGCAGTCAATGAAAGTCAAATGATCAATTTCAAAAGCATAAGGACAGGCCTAACTTTGCAATAGCATATACAAGTTGTGAGGAAGTATCAGCCTAAGTCCTGAAACTGTACTACTTTAGAGTTTAGAAACTAATGGTGGATGGAGAGTCATTGTTCTAGTTTAGCAGAAAAAGATGCTGCTATTTTGGAGTCAGACCGTTGCAAAGACATTCAAACCAGAAATTGTTAAAAGCTCTCGAGACATGATGACCGCATCAAAAAAGCCACCGGAAAAAAATAATCCTTTCCTTCAAAGTGAAGTTTGTTATAGAACTCCAAGGGCCCTCTTTCCTCCGTTCTGTTGAAAGAGAACCGAAAGAGGAAGCTGAGATTAGATTTTTCTATCCTGAAACCATATGAATATTCTTGAGGCAAACCATCTTTCCCCAAGTAGGATCCAGCTTGAACACTGGAATCTCATTATCAAAGTAACAGAGCAGATTAGGATTATAATTGCAGAACCACCTCTACGTCAGAAACAACTAATGGAGTCCTGAAGTCGATGTAAACAGACGCTTGCTTACGCGACAAAATCATTTCTTCATCAACCAATAGAACATGTAAAGCCGAGGGAAAGCAATACTTGGCAACAAAACTGTGCAACAACCAAGGAAATTGCAACGGAAAACCTTCCCACTTCTTGAAGGAAAGAAGCAAGAAAAGAGGACGATGAGTTCTTTAAGTGCAGACAAAAAGCTGTTCGGTCGCCTTACTTTCTGTTTTTTGGCACAGCTCAAGTTGATTGTGGATGACCCGGACCCTTAAACTAAGTATGTATGTCAGTGGGATACGGGACAGGATTAGAGACCAAAAGAAATCAGCAAAAAGACTAATATGATGCTGCTGAGCACTAATGGATGCTGATAAGTGATAAGCATAATATAAACCAGCGTTTCCCCACTCAATTTATTTCTGTCTATTAGAGAAAGTTGGAAAGCTGGGCTTTATGTGTATAGCCACTTTCTTTTTGGAAGAATTATTCCGATTCTTCATTAGCCAGTGAAGATGCAGTTAAGTTAATGTCATTGGTGGCTGCTCATTTTACCGTCACGTTACTTCCAGAACAGTTGAACTTTAGTTTGCTGATTACACATACACACACACACACTCTGACATGCACGGGGATATACAAAGGTCTTCACACAATCTCAAGGCACAAAGAGCTGGTGGGAAGAAGAATTTGTGCGATGGTTTCATAATTGAGTTCTTTAATGGATGGCAAAGACTTCACGCGAAGCTTTGTGCAAGGGAGCCAGGTCCAGGTACACAGTATAGTGACTAGCAGACTCCACTCCAATCCAAACCCGACTTATTGAATAGTGTTTTTAACAATTGACCCCAAATCCATCTCTACTTCCAAAAACCCAATAGTAGCTTATGTCCTACTAGAGGTCGAGTGGGTGAGGTTGTAAAACTTATACTTTCATGATAAATTTTATGATTTAATATTTTTCAAAACTTTTAGGATTCGATTGCATTTCCGTTATAAATTGTAAAACTTCTTGGCACTTTTCGAAAATTTTAGGATTCAATTGTACTTTCCTCACAATTTTTAGGATTTTTATTGCACTTATCCCATTTTTTTTTTTTTTTTTTTTTTTTTTTTTTTTTTTTATTGAGATTGGCTCTAGGCAATCTCAATGAATTGCATGACAATGCACAATCTCTCTAAGTTTTCCGGGAGGTACGAACCTCCAATTGACTTGGATTCAGGCAGCCTAATCTGGCCTATTCGTGGTTAATTGAAAGACCTCATGATGCATCAGGTAAGTTGAAGGTAAAGGCTTATGTATGTCGATGAAGTCAGAAAACAATTTTATTCCAACCAAAGTAAGACTAGTTGACCATCCATGCTGCAACAGTAACAAAGTATTGTACATGTGAAAATATCCATCTCGTGTGCGCTGCAGTTTTGGTCTCACAACTACGATCTCGAGTAACAAAGTAGATCCTATTTCTCATGTGGTAGGGCTGAAGCAATACAACATAAACCCACCTCTTAGATTTAAGAGAATCTGAAACCCAACCCACCTCCCCCCCACAACCCCAAAAAAGAAAAAAAAGATTAAGAACATAAGAAAGGGAAGCAGGGAGGGCTATTGATGGATTTCAATGCTTGATAAAGATTAACATCCAGCCAAACAATGACCACAAACTCGAGAGGTGAAATAATTAGTCCTGCCCTAAAAAATGACATTGGCCGACAAGGGAAAGCCCAGCAAAATTTGTGCTTCAGTTGCACTAGATCTTGCAGTGTCTTTGCCTGAGAGGCAGGTTCTGATATGTGCCTGACCCATCATGTCATTTTTTTTAACCACTTACTAGATAAGAAATGCCCCACTTCAACATTCAACGACTGAACGATCCAATGTTATGGAGATCAATCTCTGAAGTCTTCGTCCCTGCCAAATACATTAATGGAGCATGCTGCACAGATCTCGCTTTTGATGACTTTCTCTTGTCCTATGGTTGCTCCCAACACTACAAAGCCACCAAACAGTGCATAGTCCTGTCTAAAGAGCATATATTCTATCAACCTCTGAGTTAGAGAAGTCAGAGGGAATAAATGAAGTGGACCCACTTCTCCTGGCAGACTTCCCCTTCTTCCTCAATGATCTGTTTCTCTTTGACTTCACAACATAGTACGTCATCGTACCAAGCACCCCAGCCATAATCACTCCCCCAACAGCTGTAACAAGGTCTGCAGCCCAAGCATGCCGCCTACCAACAACTATGTAGGAGGCGGCCATAAAACCTACTGAAGTGCACACAGAAGCCAACCACATCAACTTGTTAATAACTTCCACAACTCGCCTCTCTGCTTTAGTTTCGCCCCTAACCAAAGTTATCTGGACCACGACAACAGCCAAAGAGGTAAACAGAGCAATGGCATTGAAAATGAAGAATATTTTGAAAGACATGGTGGACACCACTACAGCCATCCCATCATCATTGTCTCCACCAGGAACTGTAAATATAGCTGCAAAGGCAACTGTTGCAAATAGCACAGCCACCACAGTCACAGAGTTTGTGGCATTGTTGATCCCCTCACGATGGAGCTTCCTGAGCTCTTTAGATATGTTATGAACATTTTTATTGGTTCTTTTGGTTTGCTCAAGCTGTGTGTGGACATCTTTCTTGATTTCGGTCACAGTTTTCCTCAACTCGTCTCTTGGTTGGTTTAGCTCATTAGCTTTAAGCGCACCACAACGTCTAAGGAAATCTTTAATCTCACAGGAATCTTCAGACAGGGGAAGTCCTTCAGCTATATCAAAAGGTGTTTTGTGGTCTCTAGTCAGTGCATTGACATTTGTATCCGGAAGCATTAACAACTCATTCACAATCTGCAAAAGAAAGGTGAAGATCCTTGTTAGAACAAATGAAGGGAAAGAGAGAGGAGGAGAGAAGAAGAGAAGAGGGGGGAGGGGGGAGATAGAGCATGCAACAAGACAGGGCAGGGCAGGCAATAGAAGCAGTACATTAGGCACTAACACATAATAAAGTAGCATTTGAAAACTTTTCATCTAGCAGCATGCGGATAGCCAAAGCTCCAAGAAAAAGACAGCATTTGGTATCAAATTATGCAATTGATAAACCATCTGCAGACACGATGGCAGAGACATTCAAATGTATGATTATTACTGACCCAACTTTGTCCACTTCAATAATTAGTAGGGATTTCAGGAAAACAATACCACTCATGCAAGAGAATTTTAAACCCAGATGGTAGTATGATGGGTTTAAGGAATTTATCCACCAATAAAGAACATATATCCACTAAGACTTCCTTCATAAAACATGTACCTCTGATCTCTTTTTCCTGGTTGCCACATGCAACGCAGTGTTGCCAAATTTATCAGGAAGCATCACTATAGCAGCATCTGCATTGAGAAGTAATTTCACGACCTCACAGCTTTGACCTTTCACAGCCATGTGCAGTGCAGTCTGCCCTTTCTTGTCTGTCCTCCGCGCCAACTGGGGATCTTTGTCCAGTAAAGCTTTCACAATATCAACATGACCCTGCCGAGCAGCTAAATGTAGCGCATTTTTCCCGTTGGTTCTAGTATTATCTATCAAGCTGCAATCTTTTGCAAGAAGTTCAATCACAACTGCTGTATGTCCCCTTGTAGCAGCAGAACTCAAAGGTGTTGAATTAGAGGGGCCAAGTGTCTGGCTTAATCCAGGGTCATAATCCAAAAGCACTTGCACAATATCTGCAAGAGAAAAACTAGCATGGGACTAATGGAGATAATTGACAATCATGTAATGGATAAGCAGTATTGGAACTTAGAAAGACACTTGGACAAGTCTTGAAAGGTAGTATTGGAAATCGACATTAATTATCAAGGATGATAGCCTATGAGAAGAATAAGTGACGTTTGATTCTGAGGCTTGTTAGTCCATATGTAATGACCATGGGTAGGTGAAGTGTTAGTAAAAGTTGGCTAAGTTGCACCATACTGCAAGGTAGCGCTGTCTTTGCGATTAAAGAACAAATATTAGGTAGCACCGACGGAATTTCTAGTAAAGAAAAAGTTCTATATTTGATTCTGCAACCTGTATATCTTGAAATCACTTTACCTTTTCTTTCAAGGACTATTGAAAACAATCTAACAGCATCATTGAGATCTTAACATCAATTTCTAGCTCCATTGATTTAATTAAGCTTTTGAAACAAAAGCTCCAATCTCAGAACGAAATGGATGAGTAGGTGGGAAGGCTTACCATGGTGCCCTTGACTTGCAGCCGTATGCAACGCGTCAAACCCGGACCTGTTCTTCTTCATAACACAATCCTTATTCGAATACTTCAACAATTCCTTGACCACATCAAGGTGCCCTTTCTCCGCAGCGGTATACAAAGCTGTCTCTCCCAATTCATTTACTTCATTGACCACTGCAGCCCTCACCTCCGCAACCTCCACATCAAAATCTGTGCCACTCAAAGTCCCAACCATCTGCAAGTTGATATCCTCAAGAATCTGTTTCACTGCAGCCAGATCACCCCGCTGGGCAGCCAAGTGAAGCTCGGTGTCATTGTGGCGGCCCGTAACTTGTTTCACATACTTTTTCTTCCCGGCCTGATCAATTCGCTTTCCAGAGTTGGATAACACAAGAGCAGGGCCGGCTGACGTTGACGATGGCGATGGAGATGGTGAGGGTTCTGCAGTGACAATTTTGCTAGGTTCCACCGACACTAGTCCCTTCTCTAAGTCCCTCTCAGCTCCTGTGGTGTAAAGCAAGCACAAATTAATCCAACAATTATACCCACTGAATTCCATCTTCATCTGTTTGTTAAAGTAAAATGACTCGAGAACTCGAGCCGTATCCAAAAGGGAGACCTGAGACTTCCCCACCATCTAAAAATAGCTTGCATCTACTTTACCATACAATTCACCTAAATTACATAGACTTCAACCTAAATCTCAAACTAGATACGTTAGTTGAAACAATTACGCGTAGGCTAACAACAGGATCGGAGAAGACTCTTAATTTCACCAAAGACTTCCCGGGTTTCAAACTAAGCAGAACTTCTCCTACGGAAGCAGGGACCACGGCCAAAAAGATTCAAAGGAAAGCAGATGAACTCGATCGAACTTCATGCCAATAACTCCGCGAATACTAAAACCACATTTCACTAATCTTCTCCCAATAGTCGACCCAACTTAATGCGAAATTCAACCTCAAATACGAACAACATCCCCGTCCCCACCAGCGAACAACGATCACACACACTACGAAGCAAGAGAATCGGAGCCAGAGCGAAGAGATGCCCGACAGTCACGGGGAAACGGGCCGACCATCAAAACGACACAAACCCACTGAACCCAAGACTCATTCGACCACACCACAACAGACGGACACGCCGAATCTCGACACGGCAAGCGGGGCAGCAGCGGAGCGCGGAGTTTACCTTCCTCGATCGGAGAAGCCATGATCGGGAGCGGCGGCGGCGGCGGCGGCGGCGGGGGGAAGAGGCAAGAGGAGGAAGCAGCAGGCTGGGGGAAAGCAGGAATCAGCGGGGAGAGACGTGAGCGAGTGATCCGAGACGGTGGTCAAATTGCTCGTCTAAACAGTAAGTACCCACAGAATGAGAGAGAAATAGAGAAAGAGAGAGAGAGAGAGAGAGAGAGAGAGAGAGAAGGTGGTGTTGGGTGGTGAGTCAGGAGAGGAGAAAAGGGAAGGAGAAAGAGGACAAAAGATGGGAGGACGAAGACGAAAGTGGAGGATAGGAAGGAAGGTGCTGCGCAGCTTCAGCTTCTGGTGGCGAGGCGAGGGCAGCCTTTTTCACTTTCGGACAAGAAAACCCCCCCTCCCTCGCCAGTCCTACGCGTACAAGATTCCCGTGATGTTCCACAGATGAGCGATTTATTATATTCTATCTACCAGGCATATCCACATAAATAATTATTGATTTTATATAAGACCATAAAAAATAATTGATAAATTTCCTCCTCGTTTCTCTCTCTCTCTATCTCTTTTGCCTCATACTCCTCTTTCAAATTTTTACGGTAAACAAAATAAAGTTTTGATTAAATTTGTCTTAAATATGAGTTTTTCATGATATTAACTATTATTATTACAACCATGGTCTGAGTTAGGCAAATGATTTTGAATGGTGACATAGGTCCTAAAATAGTTGTGGCATCGTCTCAATCCTTGTATTTATCTTTTTTGTTGGTATTTTGCAGCATAGTTTGGAAAATTAAATATAATCCTCTCATAACAGAAGCTTTCAAAGCAAATAGCAATAGGGGTGGGCATCAATCCAATTCAAACCGACAATCTCGAACAATTCTCCACTGAATTAGGTAGCTTCATGGATAAGAAGCCTAAGAACCGGTCAGGCTAGTTTAGTTACTGAGTTGTCTCTCTAAATAGTTGAATCTACTTGAAAGCTAATCTACCCAAGCTGGATCTAAGTTGAGGATAAAAAAAAGTTGATCCTAGATGACTCAAATAGACTCGAATTACTTAAAACATTTTGCCAAAAGAATCTAATATATCAATAATGCCAAGCAAAAAGAGATCTAAAAAAGAAGAAAAGGAAAAACTTGCAACCCAATTCCCGAATCCATCCTAGAATCAGCCAATTCCTAAGGGTCGGCTTGAGTTCACAACTCTATAAATCTGGAACTGGCCCTAGCTAGGTAAATTCCGAGTTCTCGAATGAAAGTAGACCTGCTCCAAAACCGATGCATCCAGCAGCCGCCTAAGAAATTCCCTTGACAATTGTTCCAGATGGGTCGAGGAGTCAACCGCCTCCTTGACTAGAAATATTAAACCGACTGATGCCAATAGACTATCCAGATACAGGATGGTAAGAGACGGTTTTGCGTTTCCAGCTAACGTTTCATTGCTCAAGAAAATACATGCCTTTGCAGGCAAAAATTCCAACACGTGGTGTCCTCTTTGTCTCAAGTCAATGGTGGCGTACAAAGGTCGCAAGAAAGTTAGCCACCTACCAGTGCCATTTGCTTCTCTCTCTCTCTCTCTCTCTCTCGCATATTCTTGCTCTGCACCACTTTCTCTTTTTTCGCGCAGAAAAGTTGCTTTCATTATTCCAAAGGAATTGAACGTTTTGGAACAAGAATACTAAAGAGAAAACCTAAATCCAGAAAATAATAAGCATCAATAGAGCACCAACAAAGGTAAGTACATATTCGTTTCACAGGAATTGATCTGTCAAGCAAAATAATCAATAACTAATCACTAGAATTCATATCTTTTGATAACATTTCTGTTCAATTTTTTTTTTTTTTTTTGTGACCGGGAACTGTCGTAGCGACGTAACCCGAGATACACGTTAGCTCGGGACTCACCACCACGACATCACGCTTTAGACCCCAAGCGAACATGCTGTGATTGAACTCCTCCCCTTTTGTGAGAGGGAGGGAGCTCAAGTCAACGCAACCACCAAGGCGGTGGTTCTGTTCAAAAATTGTTTCTAAGAATGTAAAAAAAATTATTTCTATTTTTTAGGAATAATTTTTAAAAAAGAATGTGTTTGGTAATTACATAAAATTTATGTTCCTAGAATAAAAAAAAGAATAGAAACACGTTTAATTTTTATTTTAATTTTTAATATTTTAATTTTTTTTCTTCTTTTTTTTTCTTTTTCCTTTTTCTTTTTCTCTTTGGCCGGTCACTAGCCACCACCGTGGTCGACAACTGGTTGGGTGACGTCCAATGAGCTTGCCTTTGGAGGCCGCCTAGCCTCGGAAAGCCTCACCGGGCCATCCAAGGCTCGGCCTCGCTCAAGCGGCGCGAGGTCGGCCTCGCCCGGCCCGGCGAGGCCTAGCCTTGTGTTGGTTGGGGAGGCCGAGCCTTGCCGTGGCTGCGTGAGGCTTGACCTCGCCTGGGCTAGGGAGGCTGAGCCTCGCGTGGCCACGGTGAGCCATGATGAGGCTTGGGCCGACGAGCCTTGTCGTGGCTCGGCCTCTCCGGGGGCCGAGCATAATCTGGCGAGGTCGCTAGCTCTTTTTTGGCTGTTCGTTGACATCGACCATGGCCAAGGCCAGTAACTGGCAAAAGGAAGAAGAAGAACAAGAAAAGAAGAAGAAAAGAAAAGAAAAAAAAAGAAGAAAAATGAGAAGAAAAAAATGTTTCTTAGAAGAGAAAACAAAAATGACGGTAAAAGAAAAAAATTATTTTTCTTGAGTAGACCGCATGCCAGCGGTGGTTGTTTCTTAGAAGTGTTTGCAAAATAAGAAACAAGTTTTTTTTACTTTTTATTTTTGTTCTAAATCTGTTTCCAGGAACAAAAAAATAGATTTTTGTTCTTGAGAACAAAAATGTAAATAAACGTGCATTTTTGTTCTTTTTTTGTTCCCCGGAATAAAATAACAAAAATTTGTGTTTCGAGAATAAAAACAATTTTAAACAAAAAAACACCCTAACTGTTGCGCCACTTTGTTAGGTATCCCGTAAGCACAGGAGTGGTTGGTGACGGGAGCCATCGCCTGACTTGTCGACGAAGAAAGAGGAAGCGAAAGAAAAGATGAGGCGGAATAGTTCTTGGACCATAGTGAAGATACTGAAAAATGGGGTCGTAACAACGAAGAAGAGTGCTTGATTAATGTTATGACTTCTTTTCGAATGCCTGTGAGTACGAGTCTGGGATTATCATGCTAAAGAAGAACATCCCCAGCAAACCAGATCAGAAAGATCCAGCTCAATATCATCTGCACTGAGTAAACTCAATGTAAATAGAGCCAACTGATTCCATCGTGAGACACTACGCTATGCTAAACACAGAAAAATGATTCACACTAGAATTAGAATCCAACATAAGATTACCAATGAATCTTACACATTGACAGTAGAGACCATGTGAGACCTACATTATACTTTTCTTCTCTTTCTTTCTAACCACGAGTGTACCTCCACCTCCCATAATCAATTTGGGTTAGCCTCAGCCTGAGGACGACCACTACGGCATACACTCGGCATAGGCTCAGCACCTAACACTCTTCTGCACCTTCATAGAAATTACGCAGAATTGATAAACAGAATCTTCAACCAATACGAACCGCAATTTTTGGTTGAGATACATAAGTGCACAGAGAGATACAACCGCAGGACTGTAAAGAGAGACCACTTATCCAGACACCTCTTGGCCTATGTTTGCTTTTTCCTTATTGACCTAATCCTCCTTAATTTCATCTCATAGTAAGTCTTGATGCCAAGAGAGCCCAGTAATATAACTCCCCCGGTAATCGTAATCAAGGCTGAAGCCCACTCGTTCCGCCTCCCAACCACTACATATATTGCAGTCATGAATACCACAAAAATGCAGATTGTCGCGAGCCATATGAGTTTCCTTGTTACCTCTGCCATCATGGCAAGTGCCTCTGGTTCAATCTCTCCTTTGGTCACTGTGACCTGGATTAGCACGACCGCCATGGACGCAAAAAATGCTATAGAGTTACAGATGATCAGTACTTGAACGGAGGTATTGCTCATGGCTAGAGGAATCCCATTATTATCACCACCACTAGGCACAGTGAAAATGGCTGCAAATGCTATTTGGGCTATGAGAATGGCAGCCATATTTACGGAATGTGCACTGTTGATCCCTCCCTGAAGAGCTTTCTTGAGTTCTTTGACAGCTCCAAGGTCATTAGCTCGGGAAGCACCCTTACTAGAAAGGCAGCTTCTGATGTTAATGGACTCTGGAGAATAAGGGAGCTCTTCAGCTATGTCAAGAGCAGTTTTGTGGTCCTTATTCGTTGCATTGACATTGGTTTCAGGGTACAGTAATAAGACCTCCACCAACTGCAAAGCTCTTAAGGGAAATCTGGTTAGTTGACCCTGAATTCTAGTTTCCATGAATATCACAAGTTCTAGTTAAATAAATGGGAAATGAAAATTAACAGGTCATCTTTGTGGACTCTACGCATGGATATATTGATAGGACAGAATAAACTATCAGCATCGAGGAAGAATGACTAGCAGGCAGTCAGAACTTACTCCATTACCAATAGGGCTTTGAAAGTACTTGATTTGGAACCATCTGCACACTTTTGCATATGGCTCTGATGCTAAAGGGATGTTACTTCACATTGATTTGTGGAAGGTTGCATGACATTTGTACCTCAATCAAATGAATTAGAACTGTGGCTACAAGTTATGGTTCCTATGTTCCTAAATTACCCAGTTCTGGGTTCCTAATTTCACAGAAGTAAACAATGTGACACGAACAATGAGTATCGTAAAAACTAATGAATTTGAAAGCATGAAGGGCACTTTATCTTCACAACTAAGTTCAAATACCCTTTGATGGACATCTCATATTGAATGAAAAATGGCAACAACTGTAATTAAAAGTGAATGAGCACTAAATACACACACCAGTTGTGAACCTCAAGAAGTACCTTATCTCGGGCCTTTCTCGTGGCAACATGCAATGCTGTATTACCAAGCAAGTCAGGAAGCACAACCACCGCTGGATCTGCCTCAATAAGCAACTTAACAACTTCTTGACTATATCCTCTCACGGCCATATGCAATGCATTTTGGCCTTTCAAATCACTCCTCCGCCCCAACTGCTTGTCTTTGCCAACCAAGGATTGAACAACCTCTACAAGCGCACGCCTTGCAGCTAGGTGCAACGCATTTCTTCCATTTGATTTGAGAGCTGTGAACAAGCTACAATCCTTTGCTAGTAGCAGATCAACTACAGCAGCATGCCCTCTTTTAGCTGCAATTATAAGAGGGCTGCCATTTGAGGGGCCGGCAGCCTTGATCAACTCGGGGTCATATTCTAAAAGCATTTGGACAATGTCTGCAACAAAAAGGTCCATACAAGCACAGTAATGATTATCGGAATGCCATGACCTTCAGAAAATCCACTTCTCATTTTGCAGTCCTAGCTGATTGGACTCTAGGTAGCTAGGATGTATGCATTTCACAGTGAGTACAGATTCTGCAAGGGTGCACCTCTAATTAGTGCCAAGTGTGTCTACCATTTTTCACATCAGCATTACAAAAAGATCTGCAAGACGGTAGTTGCTTTCTAGAACATTTTGTGACTCGATGTTGTAGGAACTTCAAAAAAACAGATATAGCAAGATATATGCAAATCAATACTTTCAGATTTAATTGAGCAATACATGAAAATGTAAGCTCCTCCCTGAAATATTTTCGTATGGGCAAGGCATCAGGCCATGATTGGCCCAAAGACTTGAGCTATAGCCACTCATCATGTAACGACATAAATGTGAATGTAATGACATGAGGACGTCCCAATAGTTTCAAGTGAACTCCACCCTTATGCAGTATAATGGTGCAGATATTAGGTTTCGGTCTAGCTTCACTCTTCCATAGTATAATGATGCAAAGATCAGTCTTTCAACAAGAATATAAAAAACAAAACGATAGAAAGACCAGGCATATCATCAGAAATCATGAGTGGTCGAAGCTTGCCTAGGCCAGAGTATCCAAGGTAACTTCCATGCTTAGTGAACACATTCTGTCCCAGAAGCTACACACGAGTACTCAAAAAGGTTGATCCCTAATCGGTTAAAATGAGGTGCCTTCACGTTCAATAAGTATCCGACCACATCAACTAGACGCCAGAGCCAAAAATGAAGAAATTAAGAAATGCAAATATCAGGAATTAATCACCAGCATGTCCATGACCAGCAGCAATGTGCAGGGCAGTCAAACCGTCAAGGTTCTTCCTCATAACCCCTTCTCTGGTCGAATGCTTGAGCAGTTCCTTCACGATGCTCGCATGCCCTCTCTTTGCTGCCACGAACAACGCGGTCTCTCCAGATTCGTTCACTTCATCCACCGACTCCAGAGGAGCAACGCTTGCTTCTGCGCTGGCCTCACCAATCGGCCGTCGACTGTTGACTTCGAGGAGGATCCGCTTCACGGAAGCAACATCATCCCGCTCTGCTGCCAAGTGCAACTCTGTGTTCTTGCGCAGCACGACCTTGTTCTGTGTAAAAGATTGATCAAACTGCCCTGTCATGGCCAAGTTCGGCGGTGGCAGAACGCCACTCTCTATGTCCCGGTGAAATCCTGGACATGAAAAGCACGCCAATCAGTCGCTGGCTGCGGATAAGGAATTTGACAGAACTCAGGAGAGCATCAACGGATTAAAACTAAACCGAAATGCTTAGCCCTCAAAGTGGAGAAGATATTGGTAGAATTGAGGGGGAGTGAGGCAACCTTCTGTAACTGCCGAAGACATTCGAACAGCTGCAGAGCGATCGGAGAGGTTGACCACTGAGGAAGAAGGAGGAATGCTCGAGGTGGGTCGTCGCTGATGGAGTGAAGGGGAGGGAACAGAGAAAGTCAAAGCAAGGAGAGTGCACGGAATCGCAGACCCCATTAACTTATGACGGTGCATGCAATAATGTGAACGGGTTGACTCGCTGAAGGATTCTTTTGACGCTTTGTTAGAGGGATTGATGATCTTTTTCCAAGTTACGAGTCGCACAAGTACTCCTCCAGAAGACCCATCTTTTTCATGCGATGGAATGCCGGATTTCGAGCAAGTTGTTCTCCTTCAAACTCGCCGAAGGCCGGATCTTGGCAGTCTTCCGCGAACAGTACGAGATGAGAAGGCTTCTTCAGCATAACACGCGCCGAAACCCACGCTCTCCTATACATCATACTGTGTACTTTTCAATTCCTCCACTTTATATCTCCATGTAATCTCAATTCCAGTTATATTTATTGCATCGAAGTTAACGACGCACTATTATCTGCAGTTACGGGGCGATTCACGGATGCCTTACAAAAGTCGCTATTATTCTCTTCGCGGCTGTAGCTACTCTATCAAAATCGGCGGGGCGTCACTATACAAGATTGTCTCGGAATATGGCCCCCTGTTAAGGCAGCAATATTAATGCAGCTACCTCGTTGCAGCTTTGACCAAGATAAAGACATTTGCAATATACAAGAAAAATTTTCGGTCGTAAACCGAACTTGGGGTTGAGATGCACTCCAGCAAGAGCGTTGTGGAGCTTATAAAACTAAAGGTCTTGTCCGGTTGCGTCCTTTGATTGGTTAGATGTATTGTCCACGGAGAAAAGTACCCAAAAATGTTAGCTGGATTCTCTCCCGTATAGAGGAAATCTAATCAATTGCAAGCCCGAAAGGGATTGGGCCAATACATAAGTCATATGGAGAAATGAGGTTTTTCGTTATGTTTTAAGTGATAATTGCAAAGAAGTTAGTTGAGATGCACTAACAAGAGAAAGAGTGAAAATGGAAAATCTAGGGTTTGGGGAAGAGTCTAATTTATATCAAGTTGGCATTAGAGGTTGATTTGTGATTCGATTAAGTTGAAATTTTGGTCGCATGTTTGCTATGACACACTCTTTTCGAATCTGAACGGTTTAATTTCTATTTCAAGCTCCCTACATCAAGTTTTTCGTGGGTTAATCAAAACTTGTGTTTTTATTTTTTTTTTTTATCAAATTTATTCCCTTATCTCTTGTGAAATTTATGCGTATTACTAAGAGTGATGTTCTTGAGGTCTTTGTTGCTATGTACCTCTAGTATTTACTGGAGAAGAATTTTGTTCACTTAATTTTGTCGATAGTGAAGATTTTGGATGGACTCCGATCTCATGATTTTTTATCTCCTCACATTAAGGAGGTTTTTCACATAAAAATCGCCTTGTATTTACATACTCGCTATTTATTTGACTTTACTAGATCAGTTCCAATTAGGTTTGCACCAGAGTGAAGATTATTTTATTCTGATGTGTTAATCCAATATTATTTGGGTTGTTACTATTCTCCCATCAAAGTGATATAAGAATTTTGGTTATTACTTGATTTTTTTTGCATTGTGTTAAACAATGAAAATATAGACGAGTAGAATTGTTATAGTGAATGGTTCAAATTATCATATTTAGAAAGGAAAGATGGATGACCTTTTAAATGTGAAGGATTATTATTTGCCTGTACTTGATGAAGAGAAACCAAAGACTAAAACTAATATGAAATTGTATATATTTTATCATCAAGTGTATGAGATATTAGGTAGTGGGTGGATGATAATGTCTTGAACCATATTATTAAGAAAACACATGCACGTAGTTTGTGGAATAAAGTCGAACAGTTATATGTATGAAAGACTGTGAATAACAAGTTATTTATGATAAAACGGATGATAGCTCTAAGTTATCAAGATAATATTCGTTTGACTGATCATTTAAATTCTTTTCAAGGAATTATAAATCAATTGGTTGCAATAGGAATCAAGTTTGATGATGAGATATGGTTGCTTGGCACTTTGCTAGACTTGTGGGAGACATTTCAAATGTTTTTGTCTAATTTTGTCTCAAATGGTACGATTTGGCCAAAAATAGTATTTTGAATGAAGAGATGAGAAGAAAAACATAGGGATCATCCTCTTCACAACTTGATGCCTTGGTTGTTGAGAAAATGGGAAGAAGATAGTGGTATGAGAAATAGAGATAAAAGCAGAGGCAAATACAATAAATTTGCTAGTGTTGAGTGCCATTATTGCCATCATAAGAGACATATTTAGAGATTTTGCCGTTAGTTTAAAGAGGAGAAACAAAAAGAAAAAAGTAAATAGAAGAAAAGTGATAATGACAACAATGACAATCATGTTGTTACACTTGCAGAAGGCTTTCTCATTGTTTGTGATGACGCTGTAGTGAATTTTGTACGTTATGAACCAATGGGATAATTGATAGCGGTGCATCTATTGACATCATACAAGTCAGTTGACGTTGAATGTAAAGATGAGAAACAATTGGCTAGCTAAAGTAGTAGGCATTGATGATGTGTGTCTAGAGACCAACAATGGCACTAGGTTAGTATTGAATAATGTTAAGCATATACATGGTATTCGTTTGAATTTGATTTCCATAGGCAAGTTGGATGATGAGGGACATAGAAACACTTTCAATGACAAAATATTGAAGCTCACTAAAAGTTCTCTGGTTGTGGCTAGAGGTGAAAAATATTCTGCGTTGTATATTATGTAGGCAAAATTGTCCGCAAACAAAATTAATGTAGTAGACAACAAAGAGAAAGGTGAGTTGTGGCACAAGAGGCTTAGTCATATTAGCAAGAAGGGTTTGTCGATATTAGCCAAGAAGAAGTTTCTTTTGGGTATGAAAAATTCAGTGCTGAAGAAGTATACTCACTATATAGCAAGAAAATAGAATAGGGTTGTAACTTCCCTCCTTTAAGAAAGTCAGATATACTTAATTTAGTGCCTTCTAATGTTTGTGGTTTTATGAAGACAAAATCACTTGGTGACTCTTTATTTTGTTAATTTCATAGATGACTTTTCAAGGAAAATATAGGTATATACCTTGAAAATTAAAGATCAGGTATTAAATGCGTTTAAATAGTTTCAAGCTTTAGTTGAAAGACCGATTGGAATGAAGTTGACATATATTAGAATTGATAACGAGGGATAGTATATTGGACATTTTAATGAATATTGCAAACAACAGTGCGTTTGACATTAAAAGACACCTCCATGATGCCTCGGTTAAATGCCTTAGCTAAGAGAATGGAGAGGACACTAGTTGAAAAGACTTTCACAATCAAAGTTAGTGAGATTTTTTTAGGGTGAGGCTTTAAGTATGGTTGTACATGTATTAAATCTTACTCCATACGTTTCTTTAGAGTTTGATGTTTCTAATAGAGTTTGAATAAGCAAAGATGTTTATCATGATTATTTGTGTGTCTTTGAGTGCAAGGCATTCGTGCATATCTCCAAAGATGAGAGATTTAAACTTGATGTGAAAACATAATAGTGCATATTTATCGGGTGTTGACAAAATATTTGTGGCTACAAATTTTATGATCCAGTTGCGGACAAAATATTTATGATCCATGTCATGCTCTGGTGTTGTAAATAAGTTTTTGAATTCATTACCGTCTCCAGAATTCTGCAGACACGCAGCATAATTTCAATGCAAGAGTGAAAAATTGGGGTTTCACAAGTTTCATTCCATTGACTGAGCTTCATTATCGTACTGGGGATACCTTCTAAATGAATCTTTGGTGATTAAAGCCAAAGTTTGCGTCTCAACAGTTACTCCTCCAGAGAATATTCAGCTAGCTAAACCAACTGATAAGTTTGACTCCTATTTTGCTGGTGTGGAGGAACTCATCGAAGCTGATGAGACTAACGGTGATACTGTAGGATCAACTTCGTACCCTCAAGATAGTGCTTTGACAGCTGAAATGCATAGCTTAGAAGAAGTTGAGAAGGCTAAGCAGTCTTTGAGAGAATGCCTTTCAGATCTCTTTAAATTGAATATGAAAGAGAGGCTATTTGATGCACTAACAACTTTAAGCTCAGCCAGAATTGGATTATCATAGGAGCAACAAATAGCAATTGAGTCATTTTGGGCAAATTTCAATGATTTCACTTCCGACTTGTAAAATATGGGTTTTGACCCAGTCAAAAAGAAAAGAAAAAGGTAGAAGTTTCAGCAGAGAGAGAGAGAGGAATCGAGAGTTTTCGGGAGAAGGAAAAGAGAAGAGAGAGAGAGAGAGAGAGGGGAAGAAAAGACAGAAAAAAAAAAAGAAAAATAAAAGAAAAAGGAGAAGATAAAAGGGAAAGAGAGAAGGAAAGAAGGGGAGAAAGGGACGGCAGAGAGCTCGAATGCAGAGAAGAAGAAAGAGAGAAAGAAGAAGAAGAAGAAGAGGAGAAAAGAAAAAGGAGGGGCTTCGTGCGTTCTTGTCATGGAAGCCTCGCCAAGCCGCATTAACTATGTAACGCAACACCCGGTAGCGCTCGTGCCGCCCATTTGTTCAATTGGAGTAATTTCGGACCTAGAGCTTGAAATTCGGAATTTTGGGAAAATCGAGCGGCGAAGTATGATTTTTGAGTCGTTAAGCTGGATATTTTTATAGAAATGGTACTTTGGGATGTTGTGAAGCTATAGTATCTTACGGATCGTGATTTGAGCTTGCGGTTTGTCCGGAACGAAATTTTGAAGTCGGGGGCGCATGCTGGTATTGTAGCGAACAGTAAGCTTCGAGCTTTTTTTTTGTTGTTGTTTTCGGTGCTGTTTTGGGGTGGCTGAGTTGGGGTTGTTGTTGTACGTTAAGAGAGCTTTCTAAAGACTGTAAGATGGCTTGAAACGGAATTTTGTGGAGGAAATTATGGCGCGACAAAGTCGGCGCATGGGCTGCGCCTTGCGGGAAATCGATGGGTTTTCGATAAATGCGAGCTTTCGTGGCGCATATGTGTCGTTTTATTGAAAAATAGGCCTAGTATAGACGAGTCGTTATGCGAATATCCTTTTTACTCGGTCTTTTGATATTGTTTTTCCGTTAATTGTTAGGGATTTGAGTGCGTTGGTTCGAGTGAGCGTTATAGTTGATTTTCGACGTTCCCAGGTGAGTGGTGCTATCTCTTCTAAGAATTTATAAGCTCATGTCTTCAAAATGATAAAGATTTGATATTTTTATGAGTTATGGATAAGCATGTTTATTGCATAAAAGTTAGATCGGGCATTTACTAAGTTTTGATATTTGAAAATAGCGTGGGAACTTTTTATGAATATATATTCTGTTTGATGAACGAAGTTGAGAAATATTATATGTTTTGGGTTTGTGAAATCATTTCACGAAAAGCTCGACTTTGGGATGATTTATGGAATGTTATATAGATATTGATTTGTGATGAGCATTTTGAAATGTATTTGATTTGAAATTGATTTATGAGATGGGTCTTGAAATTATTTGAAAATGTTTTATGAAAAGTATTTCTAGCGGATAAGTTGAGTTGCGAATCTTTTGGGGATATATGAAATGATTTATGGATTTGGTTTGAGAATTATGGATGGTGTTGTTTTGGATTGATGTGGATGCTCAATATCGCTGTGAGCCCAGCGAGGGCTTGTGGGTATGCGCATACTATTCTAGGATATCCTTGTGGGCCGAGCCACCGGCTAATAATAGGTGGAGACCTTGCCAAGGGGGGAATCTTGGTCGCCTCGTCACTAGGCGTTGTATCGTGACCATGGTTGGATATTGAGCAATGGATTGGTCAATGGAGTGGACCATTGACATGTTATATGAGTTGGGTCGATGGAATGGACCATCGACGTGTAATTTGAGATTAGTCGATGGAATGGACCATCGATGTGAAATTTGAGATTAGTCGATGGAATGGACCATCGATATGTAATTTGAGATTAGTCGTTGGAATGGACAATCGACGTGTAATTTCATTTGATTATCAATATGTGGTTTGATGAGATTAATCAATGGAATAGACCATTGATGCATGTTTTATGAGATTAACCAATGGATTAGACCATTGGCATTTGCTTATTATTATTTTGAATATTTTTGCTTTGAACATATTGTGTTAAAGTAAGAAAAGTTATATTTTGGCTTTGAAGGTTTGTTAAATTTCTGGGTTTGGTGTGGTATGAGATTAACCAATGGAATGGACCATTGGCGTGTAAATTAGTGAAATTGATCAGTGGATTAGACCATTGATGTTTATTTCGATGTTATTATGAAATGATTATTTTTGCTATAAATATAGCTATGTGGAAGCGTATGAAATTTATTCTTATTACTATATGTTTGTTATATCATATATTTGGGTTAAAAGAGTTGCGGTTTGATTTTATAAATATGCATAGTGGGTGCTCGATCTACTTAGAAGAGATGCACTATTCACTGAGCCGTGGTTGCTCACCCCTTTATTTTACAATGTTTTTCAGGTCCCTCGATTAGCGATGAGTAGATATGAGAGCGATATGGATGTGGGGACTTTTAAGAGTTGGATTTTTGGGAGCTTTAAGGCTGCGTCCTTTAAGTGGAAGGACGGCCGTGTCATCCCCCATTCTTGTTGGTTTTGGGGTGTGACACGACTTCTTAACATTTGAGCAGTGCAATGCTGAGTTTGCGGTACATAAACTACAAAGGGATGAAAGGTTCTCTGCTATGAAGAAAAGCCACGGGACTCACATCTTGTATAAGCAGTTAATTGACAACCTCGGCACGGAAGAGGAAGAGCTTAGGACAAAGATGGAGGATGTGAAGTCTAGGAGGGACAAGCTCCTCTCAGACTGGGAGATCTTGCTGGTCGAGTGTGAAGAAGCGAAGTCGGACTATAAAGATGAGCAGAAGTAGCAGAGGCTGAGGAAAAGAAGAGAATAGCCTAGGAAAGAATGTCTAGATCAGCCACTGCTAGGTCAAATTTGAAGGCTCGATTTCTGCTAATATTAAAATTTTTCAAATAGGCTATGAAGCAATTGTTCACTTAAAGTATGAAAACTGCCTTCGGCTTGACTATGCGTTGCCCAATCTTCAGCAGAACAATTGCTTAGAAGGGCTAATTTGGTTGACTCTATATCATAAATAATTAGTCAGCATGTGAGCCAAATATATACATACGTACGTATGTCAATACAGTCAACGTTTGATGTCTTCATATGATATGCGCAGTCATCGAGCAATTTGCTCTTTGAGCTTGAAAATTCTCACAATGCTGATGTGCTTTCCCAACTGCTGTTCTATGAATATGTGATGATCGAGTCTTCTCTTCACGTAAAACCTTCCTGATATGACTCTGCCTTGGTTGGATCTAGTGATGAGGGAGTTAACATGTATCCACATCTCATGAAGCAGAGCCTATGGACTCCGTTGCAGTCTTGGGATTTTGTATTAGGAGAGTTTACCCTGTCATAAGTAAGTGATTTGATCCCTTGCAAATGAGCCTGGACTGAAAAAAAACCATGCTACTGTCTAATGGTTAGGAGTGTTCTTACTGGGAGAGCCACAAATAAGTGGCTCTTATGTTGGGGAAGTTATTGGTAGGTACAGAAAAAAAAATTGATGCTTTCAATTTGTCCAAACAAATAGCAATGAAAGACATTTTAGACATCTTTACCAAAAAAAAAAAAGAAGACATTTTAGACATTACTAGAACATAATGAAATGAGCTACAGCAGTCTTTCTCTATGGGGCCCTGCTTAGAGCTTCTGTCAGAAGTAAAGCTTTTGTGTGCAAGCTAGAGGTAGACTCGAATCATAAATTCACAACAAATGTAAAAATCATAGTAGACATAATAGTGGCATTCGACAAGCGCCGTAAAATGATGGCCACATATGTTGTAAGAGAAAAACTTGTTCACGTTCTGTCTAAATGAGGAGATGACTTTTTAGTCTTGTTTGGTTAATATACCACGCCTAGATGTAGACCACGTATACAAGAAAAGAGGAACCTTTAGGAAACATCATGTGATTAAGACCGTTGAAAGAACAATCTCATAGTGGAAAATGTTGCTTTCAAAAGGAATGCGGAATGATCATAAAGAAAGGAAGTTCTATTATTTACATATAGGGTTAGTCAAAGATGCTTTAAAACCCCAACAAGGATTGAATTAAAATACTTCAATTGTTATATGCTTCTTGTAGGCATAATAAGTTCACACACTCTTCACTAGGAACTGCAGAATCCACAATGTGTGATGGATTTATGTATTTCAGTTGCTATCCAAATTTTAGTATTTTAACAAAAGAATCCAAAAGCTATGAGAAAATTAAAGGCACAAATAAAAGCCTCAAGATTCCATACGACAGAAGGATCTTAGAATTAGATAATAGAATCTATTACAAGGTCACATCACCAGCAATTGATCCAAGAGCATAAGTTAGATTCAGACAAAGGAGAAACCTTTTTGCTATTTGCAGATTTGATGAGGAAAGAAAAACGTTGTAGTGCCAAAGACAATTAGACATAATGACAATCAACTTCCACAAAAAACTGGATTTCCAATCAGTAACTGTTCAAACACCTACAAAACAATGAAGAAGTTGAAAAGACCATTGAATATGAAGATGGAGAAATAGAAAATAAGTTAAATAAGATTAGATCAGCGAAAAGTTGAACATTGCAAAATATAATGAAAGAAAACTACCTATAAGAATTTCTTATAAAATATCTTTGACGCCATCATACTCATCTATCCTACAAATAGATCATAAGAGAATAGTTTCCAAAAAAATTAGAAACAGAAGACTGCATCCTTCTTATAGGATTGCTCCTATACTGCTAGCAAAAGCTATGAAGGATCAGCATACGACACTAAAAAGGGGGGAAAAAACAGCTATTTGGCAACTTCGCTAGGGGACGAACGTGCACCCCGTCGTTAGAAGATGGTTAATTTGACAGTTTCAGTGACTATCGCTTTCAGAGTTACTATGGCGAGAAAATTTAAGACCATCCTAATTTGTTGTCGTACAGATATATTTTTGGCAACGTTTTCGTTTTTTATCACTCCATATTGATAATATTTCAATAGATTATGCGTCAGGAATAGTTTATTGACAAAAACCCATCATCATGAAGGCCTTAAAAATTCAGAAGCCCTGGAATCAGTCCTACTTCATCGGACAATCAAAAGCCTTAAACCACAAAATGCATGGCCTTGATAGTTTAGAACGTTTATTTTGTAGAAAATTAATAAATTAAAAAATATAGCTTGTGTCATTTACAAAATATAAATGAACAACGAATATTTTCATGATTTATTAAAATGTTTAGTCAATAATTTATTATCGATAATGAAAATATTTTGATTGATTAATTATTTAGGAAAATGTTTTTTAAATCTATAATTTTCAGTGAAACAAATGGAATTTAAGGAGAAAAATATAATGCAGAGAGAAACTTTGAGAGGAAGAGGAGAGGAAATTGAGAATTCAAGAGGATGAATTTGAGTTCTTGCTGGCAAAGTCAGGCGATATGCGGCCTTTCCCACTTTTCTCTCAACGCTACTTAGGAATGAGCTTGTGGGATCGTGAAGCAGCCAGGGATCTCTGCATGTGGAGCTGTAGCTTTAAGTATACCATATCCCCTTTTGAAAACACATTCCGCCCTTTTGTCATCTGCATACTGCTCCATTCGACCCTGAGGGCCTGATTTCAATCTTGTAGGAACTGATTCATTTTTTTGACATTTGAGAATGCATGACTGTCAAGCCCAAGGGCTGATGGGAAAACACCATACAAAGCCTGAAATGGAGTTGTCTGGATGCTACTGCCAACGGGGGCATTGCACCACCATTCTGTCAAGGATAACCAGCCAACCCATCTGTTTGGTTGAGCAAAAGGCATACACCTGAAGTAAGTCTCTCGACCCTGATTTGAGTCTCTCGATTTGCCCATTTGACTGGGATTGTATCATGTCGATAGATGTAACTGCATTCCCTTAGGCCTGAAAGTTTCTTGTCAGAGCGAACTTGCAAATATCTTCTCACTTCCAATGCTTTGGGATAGCCCGTGAAACTTATAAACGATGTCAACGAACAACTTGGCCATTTCTAGTACTGTGAAAGGATCAGACAAGGTCATGAAGGGGGCGTAGCCGGCGCGGCGATCCACCGCCACAAGCGCACTACCCTCCCTTCAGATTTAGGGAAAAGCTTCATTGAGATCCACAGTGACGTTAGTCCAGACCTAGGAAGGAATGTCCAGTGGTAGCAATAGTCCAGGGTTATCACTATCAGTGTGCTCCCCCTTACTTCTTTGCCGCACATTACAGGCTTTAACCTATTTCACAACATCCTGCTGCATCATTGGCCAATAGAACAGTTGATTCACCCTTTGATTTGTTCCCTTCCCACCAGAACAACCTCCTAATGCTGAAGCATGTGAGACAGTTAACAACTTAAAACACCATCTAGCGTACCTATATGTATTTCACTTATAAAGAACTATGTTTGTTGTATAAATACCTAAACAAAGGGAATGCCACTTTAACTTCACGGGTAAGTTGTTGTCAAAATAAAAAATAAAAAATTAGTATCATGAAAAACTCCATATTAGTGCGCATGTGATAATTTTACTCTAAACTAATTTTTTAACCATAAAAAATCCTAAACTAATACATATACGATAAATTTACTCCAAACTAACACAAATTGGTACATCTATTATAAATTTACCTTTCATTCATTTTTGTTAAATTTTACTGTCGAATTGTTGAGTTGGATGACATGTGTACCAATTAAAATTTAATAGAAACTAACGAATAATAAATTTTTCACTAATATACCAATTTGGATTAGGTTGGAGTAAATTTATCACATAAATACAAATTCCAGATTTTTATGATCAAAAAATTAATTTTAGGTAAATTAGTCACAAGTATCAATTAGGGGTGTGCATGGTCTAGGTGGGCGGTTCCCGACCTAGAACCGGGAACCGTCCGCTAAGGACCGGTTTCGAAAAAATTGGAACTGGGATCCACCTGGGAACCGGACCGCCGGTCTGGTCTGGTTCCCGGGTGGATCCATGGAATTGATCTTGACGCGAAACAATTTTGGTTGTTAACATAGAACGGTCGGGTCTATGAGTTGGGAAGGAGGGGAGGAGGTCTATGTGTTGGAGAAATCTTTCCAGAATATTTTGAAGCTGACAAAACGTTTCTATCAGTTTAGTCTAGATATTCGCAGACCTTCTGTTTAGAGTCCGAAGACTTTTTGATCACCAGACTCAAGACTCAAGACTCAAGACTATTCTCATTGACAGTCTTTCTAATCTAGTGACGAAGGAAATCCAAAGCCGAAGTATATGGTTGAGGATTTAATCCTATCCCTCGGAGAAGATCTCTTGGCTGGATAAATATAACGGATTCTTTTATTCGTATCTAGATCGATTGAAGATCCGATGGTCAACGAAATATTCTTGGAAGGTTCTATTCTTGGAAACCAAGATCCTGATTGTATGGGCGAACAGGGTTGATGGGCTATCGTCAGGTTCCTTTAATAGCTCAAATGATCTTCTTAATTGATTCCGTCCAACGGGTAGATTGGAGGAATTCCTTTGGTAAGTGCCAACGGGTATGATGGCATAAAGGAGTATAAAAAGGAAGACGTTCTAGTTGTTTTAGTGCGTGATCGATAGAGAAATTCTATAGTCTGAAGCACCTTGATTATTAGTCGATACATTTTGAGCGAAATTGTATACACAGAGAGTGTCTATACTTGGTGATACCTTGAGTGAGTGTGCTAGATCATCTACACCTAGAAATCAAGGAAGATTAACGCTGTAACATCTCTTTGTTCATAGTGGAATCCAGCCAATTGGCTGTCAGTGCAGGAGAGTGGACGTAGGCTTGAATCAAGCCGAACCACTATAAACCGCGTGTTCAATTCTCTCTTTCCTTTACTCGTCTTACGTTGATTGTTATTTGTCGCAAATCCTTTAACCTGTCTAGTATTGTGCAATTATCAAGAAAAATCTTTTATATACCTATTCACCCCCCTCTAGGTACTTGTACCAGCTATATCAATTGGTATCAGAGCTCGTGTTCTTACTTTATTTGAAGTGTTTTACTTCAGAGTAAAAGATCCATGGCTAGTATGCTAGCACCAGGGCTGGTGGAAGGGCAAAGCAATACCAAACCACCCTACTTTGATGGAAAGGATTACAACATCTGGAAGAACAATATGAAAACTTTCCTACAATCAAAGGATCCTTTGGAATGGGACGTTGTGGAAAGATGAATCACTCCTACAGCTGCATCAGTTTCTGAAAGAGGGAAAGAAACTGTTGAGACCAGCGGAATGACTCAAGAAGAGATAATCAAGAGACAAGCACTCGATGCAAAAGCAATTTACTTTTTATATTGTGCTTTGTCACCAACTGAATATAACAGAATATCTTATTGTGGTACAGCAAAAGAAGTATGTGACATATTACCTATCACCTATGAAGGAACAGATCGAGTGAAGGAGACCAGGATTAACATTCTCCTCGGTCAATATGAAGCCTTCAAAATGAAACTAGGAGAATCTATAACTGACATGTTTAGTCGTTTTATAGATATTGTCAATGGTCTTGAGAACCAAGGACAAAAAATTTCTGATTCCATGAAGGTAAACAAGCTACTGCGTGGACTCTCCAAGGATTGGAATCATATAAATACTTCAATAAAAGAGATGCAAAGAATTATGCCACTATCTATTGACGAGCTGATTGGAACTCTCAGTCTTATGAAGTGGAACGAGTTAGACGAAGATCCAAAATGTAAGAAATCCATTGTATTAAAATCAAATGATGATTCTGATGATACAGATTTTGGAGATAATCTGGACGATGAGGGGCTTGCTCTTATGATAAGAAGATTCAGAAAGCTGAATAGAAAAGGAAGAAAGTTCAACTCAAAGAAACAGAGTTTCCAAAGACAGCAGACCAAGTCGTAAATGATGAGGAACCAAACAAAGATGTAGTTTGCTTCGAATGTAAGAAAAATGGACACATCGACCCTAACCGTCCTCTTCTAAAGAAGAAGAAAGGAAAAGCTGAAAAGTTTCATAAAGCTCTCAAAGTTGAAACATGGAGTGATACAGAGTGTGAAGAAAGTGATGAAGAATATGCCAACCTGTGTCTGATGGCACAATCAGACTCAGACTGCATTCTGGATCGACTCGACGGTGAATTTGAGGCAAGTAATTTTAAAATTCCTGTCAAAGTTTCTAAATACATTGATGAACTGTGTTTTAGTCTTAAGACTTCTCTCAAAAGAATTTCCGAATTTAAAAGGAAAACTCAGCTCTAAAACAAAATGAAAAAGTCTTAGAAGAAAGAATTAAAAATTTAGATTTGAATGTTTCCACTCTTAAAGAAAAGGAAGATAACCTTTTAAATGCTCTTTTAAAAACTGACTTATCAAATATTTCAAAGAAATTTTCAATAGGATCCGAAAAACTTGAAAAGATTCTTTCAACTCAAAGACCTTATTTCAATAAGTCTAGTCTAGGTATGACAGCAGAAACAATTCCCTTGATTGATTTTTCTAAAGTAAAAGAAAGAATTAAGAAAAGACCGTCGAAAGAGGCTTACAAAAATCATTTCAAGAAAGTTTTTGTAAAGTCTGTAGGTCGAAATGCTCTCAGTGTTCAAAGTGTAAATCGGGATCACTTTGAAAAAGAGTGTCCTATGGTTTGGAAACCTGTTAAGAAAGTATGACCTAATAATGTTTATCCTACTAACACCAAAGGACCCAAGAAAATTTGGGTACCAAAGAAAGCTTGAGACTCTCTTTTAAATGCATGTCTCCGTCAAGAAAAATGTAAAGTGGTATCTTGACAGCGGATGTTCAAGACACATGACAGGAGACTCAAATTGCTTCATAAAGCTTATTCAAGTAAATTGTGAAAACGGTAAAGGAAGTATTGTGGGATTTGGAACTGTGAAAATTGGAAATCTCACAATAAGCAATGTTTCTCTAGTGGAAGGACTCAACTATAACCTTCTTAGCATTAGCCAATTGTGTGATACTGGTTTCAAGATCTCCTTTCAAGAAGGAATATGCTCTGGAATCAGTAAAGACTCTACTCAGTCCTTCATGGGTCGAAGACATGGAAATATCTACCTCTTAAACATGAAACCAAATGAATCGCAATGCCTAATCTCAATTCAAGATGAAGCAAGCTTATGGCATAGAAAGCTTGGTCATGTCAACATGAAGCAATTAGCCAAAATCTCATCAAAGCAGCTTGTTCGAGGTCTACCCAAATTACCATACCAAAAGTCCGATCCATGCACACCATGTATTCGGGAAAGCAAGTAAGAAATTCATTCAAGTCAATAAATCATGTCTCTACTAATCATGTACTACGCTTGCTGCATATGGATCTCTTCGGACCAACCGTAACCCGAGCATTGGAGGTAAGAAATATTGTCTAGTAGCTGTGGACGATTACTCCCGCTTTACTTGGGTATATTTCCTTGCAAGTAAGTCTGAAACCTTCTCATATTTTGAAAATTTTGCTAAAAATGTTCAAAATGAAAAAGGTTGTGTTATCTCAAGTATAAGAACAGATCATAGAGGTGAATTTGAAAATCAAGATTTTACAAAATTTTTGTGATGAATCTGGCTTTAAGCATATGTTTTCTTCTCCATATACTCTAGAGCAAAATGGAGTTGTAGAAAGAAAAAATAGATCTCTTCAAGAAATGGCTAGAACTTTTTAATTGAAAGTAAGATTTCTTCACGATTTTGGGTCAAGTTGTTTCAACAAATGCTATATCATTAATAGAGTCTTCTTAAGATCTATTCTAGAGAAAACCCCTTATGAGTTATTCAAATGTAAGAAGCCCATTGTTTCATACTTTCATGTGTTCGGTTGCAAATGCTTTATTTTGAAAAATGCAAAAGATCGAGTTGGTAAGTTTAAAGAGAGATCAGATGAAGGCATCTTCGTTGGATATTCTACATCAAGCAAAGCCTACGAGTCTATAACAAGAAGAGCCGGGCCGTGGAGGAGTCAATGAATGTCAAATTTCAAGACTCTACGCAAGATGAATCCGATCGACTCATCATGAAGAGTCTGAACCTACTCCACCCTCCAAAGCTTACAACTCAAGAAGCATCTCAGACTCTAGAAGATCAGCACCAAGCTGTTCATAAAGATTTAGATAAAGAAAGAGATCATCAACCAGACAAATCAAACAATAATTGGAAGCATAAATCCAGTCATCCCAAAGATCTCATTATCGGCGAAATTAATGAAGGAATCCGCACCAGATCTAAAAGGCGTGAAGAGTCTAGTGCTGTAGCTCTTATTTCTGAAATTGAGCCAAAGAGCATAGAAGAAGCTTTATCTGATGAAAGCTGGATTGAAGCTATGCAAGAAGAGCTCAGACAGTTTAACATTAATGATGTCTGAGAATTGACATCTAAACCAAAAGGTAAAACTGTTAGTGGAGCTAAATGGGTGTTCATAAACAAGATGAATGAGAAAGGAAAAGTCGTACGAAACAAAGCAAGACTCGTGGCTAAAGAATACACGCAAGAAGAAGGAATAGACTATGATGAGACTTACGCTCCAGTAGCAAGGTTAGAAGCTATTCGACTATTATTTGCGTTTGCTTGTTATAAAAATTTCAGGTTATTCTAAATGGACGTCAAAAATGCTTTCCTAAATGGATTTATCCATGAGGAAGTTTATGTGGAACAACCACCTGGGTTTGAAAACCCAAAGAAGCTAGACTCAGTCTTCATACTGAAAAAGGCCTTGTATGGTTTAAAGCAAGCACCTCGAGCTTGGTACGACAGACTAAATAAGTTCTTATTACATAATGGTTTTGTCAAAGGTAAAGTAGATACTACTTTATTTATCAAAAAGGAAAACAAAAACTTTTTACTTGTTCAAACATATGTGGATGATATTATTTTTGGATCCTCTAATGAAAGTCGTGCAAGAAGTTTTCTAAGTCTATATGGATGAGTTTGAAATGAGTATGATGGGAGAGTTAACATTCTTTCTTGATCTTCAAATAAAGCAATTGAAGGAAGGAACTTTTATTTATCAAGAAAAATATGCTAATGATCTTGTTAAAAGGTTTGGATTGGAAAATTGCAAAAAGACTGATATACCGATGTCAAGTTCTTTGAAGATAGATAAAGATGAAGAAGGGAAGAAAGTTGATCAAAAGCTGTACAGGAGCATCATTGGTTCACTTCTTTATCTTACTGCTTCTAGACCTGACATTTTGTTGAGTGTTTGCATCTATGCTAGGTTTCAATCAGATTCTAGAGAATCCCATCTTAGTGCTGCGAAACGCATTATTAAATACGTTACTTCATCTTCAAGCATCGGTCTGTGGTATCCTAAGAAGGGAGACTTTAATCTTCTGGGATATTCAGACGCAGATTTGGCCGGTTGCAGAGTCGATAGAAAGAGTACTTTAGGAACTTGCCAGTTGCTTGGAAGCAGGACGGTGTCTTGGTTTTCAAGGAAACAAAGCATTGTGCCTCTCTCAACAACAGAAGCAGAGTATGTAGCTCTTGGAAGCTGATGTTCGCAAATTTTATGGATAAAACAACAGCTACAAGACTTTGGGATTGAAGACTCATGCACAGAGATTAGATGTGACAACACTAGCGCAATCAATCTCACCAAAAATATTATCCTTCATTCAAGAGCAAAGCATATAGAGATTCGACATCACTTCATTAGAGATCATATTCAATATGGAGAAATCTCGATTCAATTTGTTGATTCAAAAATTAACTAGCGGATATATTCACAAAGCATTTAGAGAAAAATCAATTCGATTTTATCCGTTCCAGACTCAACATTTTGAAGCTTGAAGAAGTTAAAGTCTAGAGACTCTCCAACCCTCAGACTCAGACATTCATGGCTATAGACTGTAAGTTGTCATTATATTTAATCTCGAAAAGGTACGATCTATAGTTCAGTTAATTTATAGTCTCCGTGAAAAACGAAATCTTGTCTTTTCAAAAGGATTAACTTCTATTTGGCAGTTATTGATTTTAAAAAGAAGTGTCTTTTCACTTTCCTTGTGCCGATTGAACTTTCCTTTTCAAAACTGAGTTATATATATACGTTTTCTTTTTCGCCCAATCTTCAAAACCCTAAAAGGCATTCTCCTCCCAATCTGTTTCTACTTCGTGTTCATCTTCGAGAAAGTTGTCATCTTTTCTTGGGAAAGCAAGTAAAGGAATTTTTCAACGACAAGGAAGGATGTCTTCTTCAAGAATCGCGAACAGGGGACCACAGAGAATGAAGGAGGGACCTACCCATTTCGATCTCACCGAAGAAGAAGATTTATCGAGTCAAGCAACGAGCCCGATTCACTCTCCACCACGTCACTCAACACCATCTACCCCACAAGGTGCGGGTCAACAAACTGAGGAAGAAATAATCGAGGACGCAGACCCTGTAAGAGTCCAAAAACCCTCTTTTATTTACAAACTCTATTGTGCGATGAAGAGCATTGGGACTCCGTTAAACTACGTGGATGATTTTCTTAAAGATAAGAATTATGGGAATGAGTATATCTTTCTGAGACGAATGGAGGATTTGGGAATTGCTCCCAAAGGAAAGGCTGAGGAAGCACTTGCGAACATTCCAAGTGACCCTCGTATATCGGGACCAAATCCGACTGACGGGAACAATGATGATAAAATGTTCAGTGATTTTCAACCTAGAATGGGTGTTGCTGCAAGGGTGAAGGGAAAAAGAATGGAGTTGTTTAAATCAAAGGAGCAAGAGAATCTGTTCTTCAAACTGCTGAAACGAGGGGTGATAAACCCTAGGAATGTTGATTTCGATTTCTTGGATGCCATTAATGTGAACTTAAGGGAGAAGTTCAATCTGCTTCAACTTGAACAATTTTGCACCGATACCACAGACGGTTATGCGCAATTGACAGCATGCTTCTATTCGAATTTTAGCTTTTTAGATGCGAATAGAATATCATTCAGTGTTAGAGACCAAGACCATGTGGTAGACGTGGACATGTTGGCGAACATAATTGGAGTTGAACGAGGACGCTATCAACCAATCAAAGTCTCAATTGCTCGTGCCTCATTGGAGCTTGTCAAAGATAGAGATACAGAGGGAAGAATCATCTATTTAAGGATGCGCGCCATCAATATAGTGCTTCACAAAATTGTGATCAATTGCATCAGGCCCAAGTCTACATCAAAGACTGACGTGTCCAATTCCGAGGCAAAATTGATGTATGCGATTAACTCAGGGACGAAGTTCTCTCTCCCTCACATCATTCTCTTTCACATGTACAGAGCAATAGCGAAGGACAAAGGCCAATTGCCTTACCCTGGTCTTCTGACCAAGATCTTCCGACACTTAAATATTGAACCTCCACATACTCTCTGTGTTCGACCATGCGATAAAATAGTGGTAGGTTTGAAGATGCTGACGAAGATGCGTCTGAAAGAGCTTTCCAAGGCAATGGAGAAATTCAGAGTGAAGACTCCAGTACCGTTTGCTTCAAAGAGAAAAGGGAAGGAGGCCATTGGTGTCCCATCTACGAAGAAAAGAACTCTCATCTTGGAGGATGAAGATGAAGAGGAAGATCTTACAATCTCTCGCCTTGATAAGGACCCGGACGTTCGCACCGAATCGACGTAACATCGAAGAAAGGGAAAGAAGCGTAAGAACAGAGAGAAGAAGAGGAGCAAGCCAAGAACAAAGAAGAAGAAGAGCAGCGAGAGAAGGAGAAAGAAGTCAAGAAGAAGGAGAAGAAGAGAAAGAAAAGTCTGCAGCTGAGAGAAGGGGAATCAAGATGCAGAAGAGCATGATCATCACTCTTCCCCATTTGAGTTCCTAGAGACAGGGGGAGTTGGCGAGCAAGGAAGGTCCACACCTCATGCTGCAATCAGTGAAGGTCTAAGACGATCGCTAGCAGATCCAGAAGATTTTCAGGCTTCTCAAATGCCTGAAGAAGGACATGATACGTCAACACCAAATCTGCAAGATTATATAGAAGCTCCATCGTCTGCATTCACTCCATTCGAGAAAGCACATGCAAGTACACAAACGGACAATTCTGCAGATTTTCGTCGTATTCTTGATGTTTTTCTGGAAATGCGGGGTCAAATCTATGCTCTGGACTATGAAATTCAAGCCATGAAGAATGCTGGACAAGCATCTTCGGTTACCCTGGAGGACAAAATGAAAGACCTAGCTCTACAAATTCAAGCCAATGCCAAAGGAGAGGAGGTAGCTCATCTAAGGGAAGACTTGAAGAGGCTAGAAGACATAGTCCAATCGATGGGAGATTTCCAGATCGTGTGCATTCCCAAGCAGACCTGACTCTTTTCTCACATTTTTAATGATGACAAAAAGGGGAGAAGCAATTTGAAGCAATTTGAACTTTAAACTTTGACTTTAAATTTTTTTTTGTGGTTGAATATGTTTGTTTTTGAGTATGACTTGAGTGAACTTGGGTGTGAACTTGAATTTGATCGAATTGGCTGTAGATTTTGATGCTTGACTGTTTGCATTTATATCAAGTGTTGTTGTATGGTATTACTCATGAAAGACTAACCAATTTTCTATGGATACTGAGAATCTGGTTGTTTTATTAATCTTTATGAGATAGCCATATTACTTGAGAAATGTTTTTGCAGTCAAAGTTGTTCAAATCTACAGGAAAGTTTTGTCACCATCAAAAGGGGGAGATTGTTGGAGAAATCTTTCCATAATATTTTTGAAGCCGACAAAACGTTTCTATCGCCTAGTCTGGATATTCGCAGACCTTCTGTTTAGAGTCTGAAGACTTTCTGATCACCAGACTCAAGACTCAAGACTCAAAACTCAATACTATTCTCATTGACAGTCTTTCTAATCCAGTGACGAAGGAAATCCAGAGCCGAAGTATATGGTTGAGGATTTAATCCTATCCTCTGGAGAAGATCTCTTGGCTGGATAAATATAATGGATTCTTTTATTCGTATCTAGATCGATTGAAGATCCGATGGTCAACGAAATATTCTTGGAAGGTTCTATTCTTGGAAACCAAGATCCTGATTGTATGGGCGAACATGATTGATGGGCTATCGTCAGGTTCCTTTAATAGCTCGAATGATCTTCTTAATTGATTCCGTCCAACGGGTAGATTGGAGGAATTCCTTTGGTAAGTGCCAACGGGTATGATGGCATAAAGGAGTATAAAAAGGAAGACGTTCTAGTTGTTTTAGTGCGTGATCGATAGAGAAATTCCATAGTCTGAAGCACCTTGATTATTAGTAGATACATTTTGAGCGAAATTGTATACACAGAGAGTGTCTATACTTGGTGATACCTTGAGCGAGTGTGCTAGATCATCTACACCTAGAAATCAAGGAAGATCAACGCTGTAACATCTCTTTGGTCATAGTGGAATCCAGCCAATTGGCTGTCAGTGCAGGAGAGTGGATGTAGGCTTGAATCAAGCCGAACCACTATAAACCGCGTGTTCAATTCTCTCTTTCCTTTACTCAGTCTTACGTTGATTGTTATTTGTCGCAAATCCTTTAACTGTCTAATATTGTGCAATTATCAAGAAAAATCTTTTATATACCTATTCACCCTCCTCTAGGTACTCGTACTAGCTATATCACTATGGTCAGGTTTTCAACATAGAACGGTTGCAAAACAATTTTTTGCGGTTGTGGCAGGTGGCGGCCGATGCAAGGGGGCAAATAGCAGTGGCGGAGGAGCAACGGTGGCGGCGTCGACGCTCGGAGAGGAATCGAAATGGCGATAGGATTAGGAGGAACTGAGGAAGAGATAAAGAGAGAGAACCGAAGATGAAGGGAGTGAGGAGATGGGATTTAATTTAGGGTTTTTTTAGTATTTTTTTTTAATATTAAAAAGGTTCCGGTCCGGTCTGGGTGGGCGGATTTGCCCATGGAACCAGGAACCGGATCGGTACCCATCGGTTCCAAAGAACCACCGGTTCCGGGCGGTTTCGTCCGGTTCTGGTGGTCCGGGTGGTTCCGGATATTTTGCACACCCCTAGTATCGATTTTTAATTTTTCATTATGTTAACCTTATTTTTCATTTTTGGCCAGCAACTTCCTGAAGTTAAAGTGGAAAAATCAGGAGCTTATTATTATTATAATAATAATATTGGCCAGAGTAGCTGTTTATCTAGGTTCAGGAAAAAGACATTTCACGTCATACACACTTTTAGTGGAAAGCCATTGACATTAAACCCTTAATAGAAACGAAAAACTTCACGGGGAAGTTGTCTCCTCTTTCCATAAATGCCCGAGACTTGTAGCCAATCCGTTCCCTTGAAGTCGATTAGTCAACGACATTCGAGAGGGGTACCTCATAAATTTTCCCAACTCTCTGTAGTATAATAAACTCTCCTCCTCCTCCTCCTCCTCCTGTTCCATCTTCTTTGCAATTAGAGTGTCGGTCAAGAAGAGAAACTGGTGTTTACCAAAGGATCTCGCAGAACCAGCAGCCCAACAAGCAAAAAAGAAAGAAAAAGAAAAGAAAAAACATGGATACACAAAATGATGTTAACCGGGGAGAATTCACGTGGAAAATCAGCTACTTTACTGAGCAGGATGCGAAGAAGCTTTACTCTGAAGCTTTCACGGTTTCTGGTTGCGAATGGTACTTCAGAATTCTTTCTTTTAATTTTTTTCCATTCTTTGCGTTGTTTCTTGACGATCGCATATTCGTCGTGATGCCAAGTGATTCTTGCGTCGTCCCCGATCCTTTTTGAGCAGGAGAATTCTGGTATTCCCCAAGGGGAATGCCACGGACCATTTGTCGCTGTACCTCGATGTCCCTGATTCTGCGACGTTGCCGAACGGGTGGACCAGAAAAGCCAAGTTCAGCTTGAGTGTGATCGATCAAGCCAATAATGGACGCTCTGTTAGAAAGGGTTTGTTCTTGAATTTGATTTATTTTTATTGAAATCTTTTCTCTTTAGTGTAAGTGTATGATGGGTTTCTCTCTGATTGATTGTGCATCTAGATTTTGAGATGGTGTTATGACTTGAAGAAGAAGGGTCTAGATGAGAAAGGAATATGTTAGAAGTAGAAAGAGCGATATTGAGCTGAGAGAGAGAATATATTTTTTGTATTTCATTCGTCAAACTGATATTTCAAAGGCCGGTGAGCTTCTAACATGTGCGTACAACAATCCTGAGGTTCCCGATTGAGGAATTTAGCAAGTTAGTTTGTAAGCAACTGGTCCTGTGGATGGAGAAGCTATGGCTTCACTGCACCTTTATGACCCAAACGTTGGTCCAGAACAAAGAGAGGAGCCACTATTTAAGTTTATGATAGTTATGTTTGGGGATGTTAAATATGTTGTGCATGGTCAGTTTATTGACTTTTTTATGAATTCGGTTGCTTAAGCTGATCATGGAGAGGTGTTTGCTTCTTCTGTTGTTAATATTTCACTTGATGTATAATGCACCTTTTCAGTTCTTGATTGTCTCCAATGATTCTTCCGCATCATGCTCTGGTGTTGTGGCAAAGAAGCTTTTGAATTTGTCACCCTGTCTCCTGAATTCTGCAGAAACGCAACATGATTTTAATGCAAGTAATAGTGACTGGGGTTACACAAGTTTCATTCCATTGACTGAGCTTCAAGATTGTTCTGGCGGATACCTAGCAAATGACACTTTGTTGATTAAAGCTGAAGTCTACATCTTAACAGTTACTCATCCGTTGAACATTCAGCCAGCTAGACCAACCGATAAGTTTGACTCCTATTTTACTGGTCTGGAGGAACTTGTCAATGCTGCTGAGACTAATGGTGTTGGTGTAGGATCAAGTTCGTGCCACCAAGATGGTGCTTTGGCAGCTGAAATTCCTACCTTAGAAGAAGTTGAGAAAGCTAAGCAGTCTTTGAAGGAATGTCTTTCAGATCTCTTTAAATTGAATATGAAAGAGAGGCTATCTGAGGCACTATCAACTTTAAGCTCAGCCAGAACTGGATTATCGCCAGAGCAAAAAATAGCAATTGAGACATTTCGGGCCAATTTCAGTGATTTCACTTCCGACTTCTTAACATTTGAGCAGGACAATGCTGAGTTTGAGCTGCATAAACTACAAAAGGATAGGAGGTTCTTTACTATGAAAAAGAGCCATGAGACTCACGTCTTGTATAAGCAGTTAATGGATGACCTCGCCAAGGAAGAGGAAGAGCTAAAAAGAAAATGGAGGAGGTGAAGGAAGAGCTAAAAAGAAAGATGGAGGGTGTGAACTCTAGGAGGAACAAGCTCCTTTCAGACTGGGAGATCTTGCTGGTCGACTCCGAAGAAGCAAAGTTGGGCTATAAAGATGAGCTGAAGAAGTCAGCAGAGGCTGAGGAAAAGAAGAGAATAGCTGAGGAAAGAATGTCTAGATCGACCACTGCTTGGTCAAATTTGAAGGCTCAATTCTGTTAAAACTAAGGTTTCGAATTGGCTATGAGGCAATTGTTCACCTAAAAGTATGAGTGCTGTGTTTTAGCTTGACCATTTCTTGGCCATTTTTTTAGCGTAACAATTGCTTAGGGGGCTTTTGTGGTTGACCCTGTATCATGTTTAGTCAGCATGCTTGCATACATGTATGTATGTATATATATGATCAGAATTGTGATGCACTTTCCTGACTGATGTTCTGTTCATAGTTCTTCTACGTAAAACCTTCTTGGCTTGACTCCGCATTAACATCTCTGAGGTAAAGCCTATAGATTTCATTAGTCTTGCAGATTTGTATTAGGAGAGTTTACCCTGTCCTAAGTAAGAGATTTGGACCCTTGCATTTGAGTTTGGAATGGAAAAGACAAAGAGAGTGTCCATTGGTGAGGAGCGTTCTGAAAGGGAGAGAGCCACAAGGGTGGGGAAGATACCGGTAGTAACCGAAGAAAACTAATTGATGCTTTCAATTTGTCCAAACAAATGACAGTGGAACACATTTTAGACATTACCGAACAGGATGTTATATCCGCAGTACATAATGAAATGACCGGCAACCTACTGGTGTTCTATGGGGCGTTTTATTCTTACAAATTTTGTGCAAAGTGAACTTTTGTGTCCAGGCTAAAGGTAGCCTCGAGTCATTAATTCATTTTCAATCTGGGTAAAGGTTCAAATATGGAGTCTATTTTAAATGAACTTTTGTGGACTTGCAAGGAGGATGAGAATTTTATTTGAAAATATGCTTGTAAAGTTTTACAAGTAGGAAAAGTAGATGCTTTGAATGTTTATCCTGGGCAATTAAAAATCAAACGATCGTGTAAGATCCTGCTCAGCCCCCTACCGGAGCTAAGTGTCACGGTGCGAGCCGATTGGCCTCAATAATGGGACCATGTGTCGCCTGGTGAGTCGATTCACCAAGCCAACTTCCCCTTCTAAGGATTCTTCACGTGGCTTGCTTCATAGAATGCCTTATCGTGATTAGGTCCCACGTCTCCCTTTTAGCTTGGGCATCATGTGTCCCGAGCAGGGCATGCATCTCGATTCAACACAATATTGGTTTTGGCTTGTCATGACCATAACCAAGACAGTGACATAAACTCATGACCAATTATGCACGAGTGATCGGTCTTGCCTTCATACATTTTTCACATGCTATTCCTTTCATCAAATTTCTAGTGCAGTTTCTGACACCAGTCCCACTTAAAGTTATGTCGTTCATATCTCATCCTCATGGTTGTCCTTGTATTATGAGTTTATATTTCCATGCTTTCATGGAACCGGTAATAGCTGGACTGTGAAATTCTTCCCGCTTGATTTCAATAATGCCCTCATTATGGCCTATTTTGTCGCTTCCTTGGATTTTCCTAACTATCATCGCCTCTCCCTATGTCTTACATGCATGACGAATGCTCGTCTAACAAATGCTCTGCTCTATGTCATTTCCTTGTGTACCACATTAGCATTGGCTCACCCTAGGCTTTATGCAAATGGGCTAAGCTCATCTAATAGGAACACATTGTCTCGACCGGTCATGACCAAAACATGTTGATAGTACAACTTCAAACTCCTACACCAAATAACACTAGCCACAATCCGTGCTGATTGGCCTCAACCTTAGGACAATGTGGTGCTTCATGAGCAGATTCGCTCAACCAGCCTTGCTTTTCAAAATGCTTTGTTGTGATGGATAGCTCCACGTCTCCCATCAACTTGGGCACCTTACAATGTCAAGCAAGGATGCTTCTCAATTCAACATGGCAATTGGTTTTCCACTTATTATGACCATTATAGGAGAGTGGCATTAGCTCTTATTAATTTTGCACATGTGACAAATCCTGCCTTTGGACATCTTTCATGTAATATTCCTTTGATCAGTCAATTCCTAACATAAATTCTTTGACACGAGTCTCATGATCCGGTTGTATTGTTCGTATTCCTCATGCTTTTCTCCTAGTATAGTGGAGTCACTTCCATGCGTTCATGGACTCTGGAAACGTCGAGCCATGACACTAGGGCCCAAGAAAATTGTCCCCAAGGAAAATGTAGGTTTTGAAAAATCATAGAAACTTGGTTTCAAAAATAAGAAATTCAATAAAAAAGAAATGGAATCTTTGAGAAACAAATTCAATGGATTTAACCCATATATTTAATCCAGCAGAGTAATGATATATTCAGTTAATTTAAATTCTAGCATTGTAGGATGCTACTTTTATTTCGAGAGGGTTCAGAATCCTTATTTGGACTTGTGTTAATTTTCTTTGATCCATAGTCATCTTGGATTTGTTGGAATCATTGAGCTTCTAATTTGGGATTTTCTTAATCAATTAAGATCAAGAGATTTGTTTCTAGATACAGATAGAATAACAACTAAAGCATGAGATAGAGCGAATTACCTTCAGGGAAAAAAATGGCAAATTGAGGGCCAAATTTATTAGTGTGAATTTCCACTGAAAAGGGAAATGCTTCCCAAGGCCTAAATACAAAGCTAGGCAAGGACTTAAAACCCGCTAGAAAATGGAGGATTGTGGCCCATGTCCATCGGGCCCCAATCCAGCTGAGAAATCATGCTCTGCTCGCTGGGCTAGAGCAGAAGACAAGCAAAGGCCGAGAGAATTCACTCACTGGGCCAAGCTCGGAGGCGCGGGCTAAGAAAGGACCCTGTACTAGGCCCGCTTGAACCAGGGCCGGACCTTGTTGCTATGTGCAAATGCTGAGGGTAAAAAATGTAGTGGTGCCAAAGATAGAATGAAATTCGAACTTCATAGAAAGATGGATTTTTCAATCGAAAAATGTTCAAAGACCTACAAAACAAGGAAGAAGTTGAAAAGATAAATGAATATGAAGATGGAGAAATAGAAAATAAGTTCAATAAAGTATTTCGATGAAAAGTTGAACATTACAAAATCATTAAAGAAAAGATACCTATGAGAATTTCATGCAAAATATCTTATTAGGTCATCATGCTCATCAATCTTAAGAATAGATCATGAGAGAATAGTTTGTGATAAATTTAAGAAATAGAAGACTAAGTATTGCATCCTCCTCGTAAAATTGATCCTAGGGCTGGCAAAATGGGTCATGTACCCATTTTAACATTTCCTTTTAAAAAAGACCACAAAAGCTTAAAAAAAATATCTCGTTTGAGATAGAATGAGGGAAAAGAAAATGATTTGCAGAAACATACATTCCAAGAGAAAGAAAGGTGTTCAAGAACAATGGTATGGAGAAATAGAGGAAACAAAAGTGAATCAAAAATTTAAAACCATTTGTAATTTAATTCGGTACAGATATATATTTAACGACTGTTTTTAAGTTCGCATCAGTATAAATTGGTAAAAGTCTTAATAGGTGGTGCTCGGGAAAAGTCTAAGCCCATCCACTAATTATAAGGCCCTAAAAGATCGGAAGCCCTAAGAGTCAACCCTATTCCGCTGAAAAATCAATACGCTAAGCCACAAAATGTAAGGACTTGAGAGATTGAGAGGGAGAAGAGAATGTAGAGAAGAGAAGAAGAATAAGAAAAGAACCAGGTTTATATGACCATATAGGATGATTGGAACACTTGGATGGGATAGAAGACCTGTCTTCAATCTCAGAGGATGTGAACGGTCTGAGTCATGCACTTCTCGATAACTTCTCGTGCTGGTTTTGATTTATGATTTATGCTGGCTATGTAGACCGGTTTTGTGAGCGACTTGGAAATTGGACCGAACAAATTGTCCGGTTTCAAGTGGGTCCATGAATTCCAGTGGGCAGTATTCAATTTCTATTTTGTGGAATCGTCTCTATTGGGCGGTTTCTAATTTTAAGGTTGGAACCAATCACCCTATTGACAATTCCCACGGTGGTGGTTTCAAGAGCCTGCGCAGTGCTCAACCGCTCATAAAACTTGAAGGAAAATCGAGGTAGCCAGAGGGTTGAGGCTCAACTCTCAAGCAACGAGGTTGCTCGAGAAGTGCAGCCACCTGGGGTGGTCACCAGCTATAATGGCAAACAACGACGATGTTGTTGGTGTCACTGCCACTCCTGGTTTTTCTTCTCTTTTTTTTTTTTGCCTCAATTTTTTGGTTCATTCTTGGAGGATCCAAGTCATCCAACCCTAGGAACCAAGTTATTCAAAATTTTATCCGACATTGTTATAACCCGAACTATAAGTGCCAAATAGGATAATTTTTATTCTATTTGGGTTTTTATCCGGGCAACCTAGCATGCATAAGGGGTTCCTAGCAATCAAGAGGTGTGCGAGTAAGAGAAATTCAAGCCAAGGTAATTTCTTTGGCCAATCTATAAAAAGTAGTTAGGTTACATATATCTAATAAATATGTACTTCTCCGACTTGTTCTCAATCTTGTTCCTCTTTTTATTTACCAGATGTACATATGCTTCATGAACAAACACTTGAACATGGGATATGGCTAGTTTCTTCCCAAGCAATGCCTCAAACAGTGTCTTATCCTTCAAGACTGATGTGGGAGACCCATTCTTCATATAGCATGAAGTAGCCACTGCATCAATCCAAAATTCAATTGCTAAACCTACACCACTTGGCATATTTCTTGCCTTCTCCATGGGAGACCAATTAAATCTCTCTACCACCCCATTCTGCTAAAGTGAATAGGGCATTGTCTTCAACCTTGCAATGCCACCGGTCGCACAAACTTGATTAAATTTCATTGAATAGAATTCTTATCTGTTGTCAGTCCACAAAACTTAAATTTTCCTATCAAATTGATTTTCCCACAAAGCGTGGAACCCTCAAAACATTTCAAACACATCATCTTTCCTCTGCAACAAATATATCCACAAATATCTGGAAAAAAAATCTATAAAAGAAACATAATATCTTGATTTTCCAAACTATGGTACAAGTGTAGGACTAAAGACATCACTGTGAATCAAATCCATAATTCCCATAACTCTCCCTCATGTGGATTTAGAAGATACCTAACTTTGTTTCCTATATAGGCAATGTCCACAAAATCTGAGACCCATAGAATAGCTTGGAATCCACCCACTATCTTCATTGAGGTAAGAGTCATCAACCCTTTCTCACCGATAAGATCAAATCTACCCTAGCATCAAAAGATCTTTTTTCCACTTGCTTTGAGATATAACTCTTACCACTCATCATTGTACTTCCCAATAACTTCCACAGTTTTCCATATTGTTCACCTTTGGAAATCACCATGGATCTATGGGTTAGCTTGCATAAATACTTGTCGCTAGTAAAAGTAATCCTAGCATCTACTATAGTTCTCATGGAAATAAGATTCCTAGTAAGACTAGTAATATGCATCACATTCAAAATTCTTCATTGTCCCATCTATCATCTTCAACTTCACCTTTCCACAACCAATAATATCAAGCATTATGTCATCTTCCATTCACATTGCACCTCCCCGATGTAGCTCATAATAGAAAAACCAATCTCTATGAGGCGTCATTTGGAAAGACACTCTGGTAATTGTCCATGTACTACAGTCATTGTTAAATATGACTCGAGTTTGAATTCGGAAACCGAATTTGTCGATAAAGTTTTCTCAAATAGATTTCAACTTGGATGAAGAAAGAAGAAATAATTTTCTTTCTTGGATTTTTTTCTATCCGACGTGAACAAGATAAAAGAAGAATTTTCATCCTTATGCGAAAGTTGTTTACGTTGAAGAAGTGGTGGGCCTAGAGTCTAAGTGTTGACTCTAGGCACACACGCATACACAATATTCCGGATGGGGTTTCTTCTTTTGGCCGAACTCCTTTGCACGCGTATCAATTCTTGGTGGGCCTAGGTCAAACTTTGACCTGGGCACACGTATAAAAACATAAGTGTTTTACGCAAGGTTTCTCTTTTTTTTGGTGTGTTGCTACTGCATCCATACGAGAGAAAAGGAGGAGCCGCATGTCTTCAAGCTGAAGCGTGATCAAGAAAAATGAGTTCTTTTTCAGCGTTTGTTTTGAGCTTGTGTGATAATTTTATGCCGTAAGTTTATCTCCAAGTAAGTTGTTTATTTATAAACACTTTGGGTTTGGGGTTAAATTGGGGTTTGGGAAACACCAAGAGAGTGTTTGAGTGACTTGAGTGTGTAATCTCCTTGTATTGCTTGATCTACAGTGAAATTTGCTGCTGCTCTCCCTGTGGACATAAGTTTTTACGACTGAACCTCATATATTTTGGTGTTTGATTTATTTAGTTTTCTGTCTATATTATTGTTCGATCGATCGCTTTATCGCAATAGACACCCAGAGATAAATTGCAGACAAAATACATATTTCTCGTGCTTCTGTCATCATCCTTCTTTATGCTAAGAGATGCCTCATCTCACTTCTCTAAACCCATACTTTTGCTTTTGCAATCCTTATTCAAGTGTCTAGGTTTCTTACACTTCCAACACATTATTTCTAATTGATCTCTTCTTTTAGATCTTCCATTAGACTTATTCCTGCCACCAAATCTGGATTTAGATCATTCACTATTCCTTCTTCTATAGAAAGAGTCTCATTCGTTGCACTATTCAAACTTGCTTTCCTTAGCTCCTCAGATAATAGAATAGCTATAACGCCCTCGAAGGATAGTGCACTAACACCAGTGCCTATCAAAACAATTATATGCTCCCATGAATCCAGCAGTGAACACAACAAGATACAATTTTATCTTCCTATCTAGATCGACATCAATAGATTCAAGTTGCCCACAAATAGTATTAAATTTATTTAAGTGTGCAGAAAAACGGATTACCTTTCCTCATCCAAAGGTTGTACAATCACTTCTGCATAAACTGCATGTTCACAAGTGACTTGCCCTAATAAAGGCTTCTCGGCTTTATTTGAAGATCCTTCACTGTCTTCGCAGAGATCACATTCACCAAGACATTATCAACAAGACATAGATAGATCAAGCTCTGCACCCTCCAACCACTACTATTCCACGCCTTTAATTCATCGGACGTGCCACAAATCTCTATTCATGAGCGAAGCCTCCATCTGCAATCTCCATAACTTGAAACCCTTTCCTTCGAACCTCTTTACTTTTATCCGTGCTTGACTAGCCAATGACATCTTCCCAAGATTAGATTTACTCCAGATCACTCTTCACCAAGAAACCCTAACATTAAACCTTACTCCAGTACCAAACGTTATGATTTGATACATAATGACAAGGAAATAAAGTATTTAAAAATGTAAAAGAGAATTCGAGATAGGGGATTTTATCTTGATTCACTCTTAAATTGGGGTTATGTCCAGTAGAGGAGTTTGGTATAATTAGCACCCCACACGTCTCTATTGCATCCCTCAATTACAAAAAAAAAAAAATTATATATACCTAGTAAATATTCATAAACCCAAGTAACTATCAATAAAATATAGGCTCAAACTATAAATGCTATATTACCAGGCAAGTAAGGAAGCACAACAACCGCCGGGTCTGCCTTAATAAGCAACTTAACAACTCCTTGACCATATCCTTTCACAGCCATATGCAATTCATTTTGGCCCTTCGAATCACTCCCCCATCCCGATTGCTTGTCTTCGCAGAGTAAGGATCAAACGACCTCTACATGCCCAGACCTTGCAGGTAGATGCAATGCATTTTTATCCTTTTGAATTGAGAACTATTTAAAAGCTGCCATCCTTTGACCATAGCTGATCAACTACAGCAGCATGCCCTCTTGCAGCTATGGCCATAACGGGGCTTATATTTAAGATGTCGGCAATCTTGATGATCTATAAGTATTTGAACAATGTCTGCAATAAAAAGGTTCATAGTAGCACAAATGCGATTATTGGAATACCAAGACATTCAAGAAATTAACTTCTCATCCTTGCAGTCCTAATTGATACGACCATGGGTAACTAGGATGGATGCATTTCACTATGAGTACTGATTCTACAAGGGCAACTCTAGTTAGTGCCGAGTGTGTCTACCATTTTTGACATCTGCATTGGCAAAAGTTTTGATTCAATGTTGTGGGAACTTTAAAACATGGTAGAGCATGATATATGCAAAGCCATCTATATTTGATTGAGCAATACATGAAAATGTAAGCTTGTCACTAAAACGATTTCATATGGGCAAGGCATCAGCCCATGATTAGCCAAAATGTTGGAAGATATAATGTACTGGTCCAGATTGTAATTGATAATCATGAGATTAAGGTTGATTGGATAAATCAATCTTGGGATAGAATTGATTCCAATTGATTCACGTAGGAGATATTCTTTTCTTTATTGTTCATTTTATAATTTTAATTATATAATTAACTTTGTACATGTAAAAGACACCAGCAAGAATACATAAAATATTCAGCTTCTCCAATCTTCTCTTCTTCTTCAATCCTCTCTTCTCACTTTCATTTTGTGTCATGGTATTAGAGTAGTCATTCTCTGGCCTAGCTTCCGCATACCCTTGATTGCCCTCTGATTCTTTGCTCCTTCATTATTTTCAAAAGAAAAAAAAAAACTAGGTTAGTGATCCGATGTAAAAATCAGTTTTTGAACTCCATTAAACACAAGAATTTTTCTTTATCCTTGCAATTTTTCCTTACCAATACCATGACCAAAGATTGTTCATTGAAGGTCGGACTCCAGAGGAGTCAAATCTATAGGAAAATTCTCCAAAAGAGAGCCAATCCACTGAAGAAACCGTGAATCAAGGGCAACCTATCATGGGCCAAACCACTTCGAGCCAACCCACAACAAGCTAATCCATCCTGTGGTTGCCTGTTCAAGTTCCATCACTAGCCCAAATTACTACATGACCTTATCCAAAATCAAATTAGGTCCAGGATCCTTAAGAGTCATGAACCAAGAAAATGGAAAACACACTCAGCCTAGCGGAGGCTTACCAACCATGATTGGACCAAGCCAAACCCTTGGACCGAGCTAGTTTCACGCGGGTCAAATCCTCGAATTGGGCATGTCGATTTGGGAGCAAATCCCCTACCGATCCTTCAACCTGGTTACATGATGTACCCGTTTCCCACCATCAGTGGTTGCCCAAAGCCCGGCGACCCATTGTTTACCTCCACCACCAACAGGCTGAAGCTAAGACTAATCGCACGGCAACTATCTGGCCCCAATAACTGCTCGATTTGATTGCAAGGGTTCCGGCGAGCACTGGTGACCAAGGATAAATATGCCTTTCTTAATGGAACCATTATGGTTCCCTTTGATGAACGTCTAGCACGACACTAGAGAAAATGCAATCAACTTGTCCGAACATGGATCGGAAATTGCATCACTCCAAAAATCGTGGCCAGACTTCACCCAACAGAGGATTAAAAAAAGATGTGGAAAAATATTAATGAAATGTATGAAAAATTAGACCGGGCCAAGTTCTTATCACTAACTCAAGCGCTCTTAAAGTTAAAAGAAGGAAATATGTCAGCCACTGACATCTTCAAACTAGCTTTCAGCCCTTTGGAATGAACTTGAGGCCACTGAAGAAAAACTCGAGGGACCATAATTGACTTTACACAATACCGAGTTATGAGGTAGAGAGAAAAGGTGACACAATTCCTTTGGATTTTTAATGATACTTACCTGCCATTTTCAATCATAGATCTTAGCCATGAATTCTATGCCGTCATTTGGTCAGGTCTACCAGCTTGCCATCTAGGAGGAAAGCGAACGCCTTGCTACGTTAGACTTCATCAGGTACTAGTGACCACATTAAAGTTTCCTTTCACATGTCCATAAAAATCTAAACTCAATAATTTAAATATGTTTTTTTTTTTTCCAAATGAAAACGTCACACATGTCACAAATATTGACACTATAATCCTCAATTCCCATATCACCCTCCAAAATGTCCTTTACGTTCCTGATTTCCGCTTCAAACTCATTTGTTTCCAATGTATGTGAGGACAATTCCTGTCGGGTTTTCTTCTACTCCAATAAGTGTCTCTTCCAGGCACTTTTGATTGACAAACTAATAAGTTTAGGTAGTGTCTCACAAATGCTATACTTCTAGACTAGCTTTCTTGAAAATTTTGATTTATCGTGTTTTTTTTCTTTTTTGGTGAATATAATAATTCTATACAACTTTAACCAATATATACAAGTTGTCATGGCACCAAAACTTACACTCAAAATGAGACAAAGGCATAATGAGTGGAAGGGTGCCGAAAGAAAGAAAAAAAAGAAGCCAACAAAGGCACAACTAGCCACACGGCTACTCCCAACACAACCAAGGCAACAACCGGGACAACGACTAGCAAACAAAAGAAGACAACTAGCTAGCCAAACAATGGCAACCCACACCTAAAAAAAACCCAAGACAAGAGCGCAGTCGTCCTCTAAGAAACAGCACTCAACCAAGCGATCCGCGGCATAAGTGAAGTGATCCGAGCCAACAGATTACCAAACAGCAAATCCACCACTTGTACCATGTCCCTAGCATTCTCGAGCCATCTAGTAGCAACTACAGCACCCACAAATAAGGAACACTACGGATCTGTAGGAGTAGAAGAGAAGATGCAAGGATCAATCCCCCAGCTACGCTGAAGTCTCCTGTTTCTCGGGTTATCCTCAACATTTCTGAACGTTAAGACCTTGTCCTTAACCACTTTAATGAGATGGTTTTTCACGGCCGGACCTGCCAATGTATGCTCTCTAAACATAATCTCCTCGTTCCTGTACTTCCAAATAAGGTGGCAAAGAGTCTCAAAGGAAAAGCGGGCAATGGAACAATAGAAGTCCTTACCGGATAGAAACTTCAACGCCCACCAAAGATTCTCTGACCAAGCCCTATTGCGCCAAAGGAGGTTACATCTAGCAGCCCAAAAGAAGGCAAAACTGGCTATGATGCAACAACCAAAAAACAGATGATTGATGGAATCCGACGTCAGCTTGCAAAAAGCCCACAACACATCCCTAATCTTGCCGTACAATAAAAGCAAGGCTTGAGTGTAAGACGGTTCTTAGTAATAAGCTAGAGATTGTACTGATATTTCGAATCAATAATATTGTTCCAGATTAAGGAAGCCCAATCAACCTGAGCCTTCTTTCTTCTGAAGGCATGCCACGCCAATGCAACCAAGAATAAACCGAAAGAGCTTTCTAGCCAAGTAAAATGATCCAGTACCTGAGAGAGGATAGTGCAGACTTAGTTTATATAACCACAGTTGACTATGATGTGAGACTATTATCTCAAGACGATGTTCAACGGGTCATCGTCAAGCTATCAAAAACTTGTTGGGAAGCAATCTCACCATGACTAGACCTTATATATATCATGTAGTGCAGATTTAGTTAGTTTATACATAGCCCAAAACAGTCTCATATGAATGCAACTCTAGAAGTCATGAAGTACTTGAAGAAATGTTTGGGATTTGGGATACTTCTGTCTCGAAGATGTAATATAGAGATGATAGCCTATTATGACACGGATTATGCAACTTGCCCCACAAGTCGATGATCCATTACTGGACTCTATATCAAACTTGGGGCATTGTTACTTTCATGGAAAACAAAGAAACAATTTACCGTATCCTTGTCATTAGCTAAAGCTAAATACCAAGCCATGGCCAAAACTGTCTATGAAATAGTATCAATACGAGGTCTACTTATGGACCTTGGGGTACAAGTTAAGGGGCCAACTTAGCTATTTTGCGACAATGATGTAGCGGTCAAAGTTGCAACGAATCCAATAGTACATGAAAGAATAAAATATATAGAAGTTGATTATCAATTCACTCGAGACAAAATCCAGGAAGGGATAATCAAGACTAGAGGAATAGGGACTATAGAACAGCTTGCAGAACTCTTCACTAAGCATTCGTGTCAAAGACAACATGCAAATCTACTGAGCAAGTTGGGTGTCTTAGATATATATATATATATAGGCCACCAACTTGAGGAGGAGTGTTGGAAGATATGCTCTAAATGTCCAAATTATAATTGATCATCCTGAATTTATGGTTGATTGGATAAATCAATCTTGGGATAGAATTGATTCCAATTGATTCTCGTACGAGATATTCTTTCCATTATTGTTCATATTACTTGTATTTATAATGAACGTTGTACATTTAAAGATACAAGCAAGAATACAGAAATTATTCAGCTTCTCACATCTTCTCTTCTTCTTCAATCCTCTCTTCTCACTTTCATTTTGTGTCCCAAAAGACTTGAGCTATAGCCACTCATCATGTAACGACCCAAATGCGATGTTAATGATAGAAGAATGTCCCCATGGTTTTGGTCGATCTTCACATTTATTTAGTATAATGCGATGGCAAACATCAGTCCTTAAACAGGAATATCATAACCAAACAACAGAAAGACCGAGCAAGTTATCAGCAATCATGACATGAGGGAACAAACTGTCTATTACAATTCGCTGAAGGACCAGTCGAAGCCGACCTTGGACGGAGTAGTTCAAGGTAACTTCCATGCTTGGTGAACACATCTTCTGTCCCAAAAGCTACACACACTCGAGAAGGCTTAATCCCTAATCGGTTGAATTGAGGTAACCTCAAGTTCAATGACTAATAATTATCCGACTATACAAACTAGACGCTAGAGCCAAAACTTGAAGAAATTAAAATTTGTAAACCTTAGGAATTAATCACTTGCTTGTCCACGAGCAGCAGAAATGTACAAGGGAGTCGAACCGTCGATACTCTTCCTCATAATCTGTTGTCCAATCAAATACTTAAGCAGTTCCTTCACGACACACACATTCCCTCTCTTCGCCACCAGGAACATCGTTGTCTCTCCCGATTCGTTTGCTTCATCCACCGAGTACAGAGGAGCTACAGTCACTTCCTCGCTCACCGCACGGGTTAGCTGTTGGCAGTCGGTTTCGGAGACGATCAGCCTCACAGCAGCGACATCAACCCGCTCCGTGGCCAAGGGCAACTCCATGTCGTGCTGCCGCGCCGCTATGTTCTTCGCCTGAGATTGACAGAACTACACGGTTGCGGTCAAGTTCGACAGCGGCAAAGTGCCTCTCTCTAGGTCCCGTTGAAATCGTGGAAACCATGGCAAGCACACCAATCACTCGTTAGCTACGGATAAGGAACTTGACAGGACTCAAGAGAGCATAATGGTAATGGGAACGAACGTATTGTCAGAACGGAGTTGACGCTGTCCGAATGGAGTCGCCGTTGCAAAGAAAATGAAGGGACAGGAACTGAGGAAGTCAGTGCAAGGAGCGCAGACATGGAATCGCAGACGATGTGGACGTCTGGGATTCATAGATATGGATTTATAAGTACATTGATGAATAGAGGAATGAAGAGATAATCAATGGTGATGCCAAACCGTTTTAGACACTGGTGGCAGCCCTAAAAATGATATTAAAAAAATACTATAGTTAATCGATTCAACCGAAGTCGTGATCGGTAACATTTAGGAGAATCTGAGTTGAAGTATGAGCGCCGCCCCGAAAGAGGAATCGTCTGTGCTTGCTTGGCAATTTACTCACCGCGAGGTAAAACGACCTAATGCCTTACCCTAGATTGGTCGAGAGAGTATCCAGCTTGTGTTGCTACATATATGACATTGGGCTAATAAGAAAACAGTCTTTCATATTTATCAATTTAAAAATTATCTGGGGGCAAATATTTGGGGTTAAAATTACGGCCCGATAATAAAGGGAAAATTGTCCAAAAAGTCATAATTTGTTGCGCCATTGCTGATTTAATTCTAAACGTTTCAATTTGCCAAATCGAATACTAAACCATTTCACAATTTTCCAATCGAGATCATCCGAACAAAATTGACCAAAAATTGTTGATGTGGACACTACTCATTCTACATGGCACAATCAGTATTGATGTAGATAATTTTTAATAATATTTTAATATTTTTAAAGAATTTTAAATTTTTTTCTTTGCTTTTTTTTTTTTTTTCCTTAGCTAGCAAGGGTCACCGGCAACATCGGCAAGTGAAGGCTTTGGGTGAGGCCCTTCACGGCCCCACTAGCCATGGGCAAGGCCTAAGTGACCAACAAGGGTCATTGGTGATCCTCACTAACTAAGGAAAAAAAACACAGTAAAAAGGAAAATTTTAAAAAATTATTAATAATTATCCATGTCAACGCCGGTCGTGCTACGTATGATGGTTGGCATCTACGTCATCAATTTCTAGCTAGAATTGGCCAAATGGACTCAATTAGAACAATATAAAAATGTTTAAGACTTCATTTCTACGGTCTTAGGACTGCATTCATAGAAGTATAATAAGTTTATAACTTTTTGAACAATTTTTCAATTATCAAATAAGGCTTAGTCTAGAATTGTATGAAACACATAATCTCCTAGAGATCCATCTTTTTTCGTTACTGTTAGAAATCACCGAGGTGGCGATGTGACACGTGGGACGGCTAACAATGATTAGACCACCACATTGACAATTTCCAATAAAAATTGGCAAGAGTGACTAATATTGAAATTTCACGAAAGATTTAAGACTTAATTGCTTAGATCATAAAGTTTATGACTGAATTGACATCCGCATAATGGATTTATTGATTGATTGGCTCATTTTGCTGATTAGCTTACATTTCACCAAATTTATTTGGATAACACTCAATTTTGGTTTTGATTTGAGTTGTTGAATTGAATGGTCATAGTAGGATCCACAATTTTTTAGATATAGATCACTCCATCCCCTGATGGATCGAATCCAGGCAAGAATTCGAATAGAAAATCATTGATTTATATATTAGAACTACTATAAGGGATCGACGAATCCCCTAACTCCCCCAACAATAATTTATTAGAACCTGTTAGTCATGTGTTAAGAGTTATATAGAGTTGTTTTGGGCTATAATTGTGACATCCCGATTTTCCAATTCTATTTTCAATAAATTGAGACGGGCATTTCGTTGGCACGCATATAATTTTTTTCCTTGAGTCGGCCACTCATGTAAAGACTAGTCTATCGGGTGAAGTCGTTAAGAAATTCTAATGCATAAGACTAGAGAATTTGGCCAGGAAGCGATCTTTCGACCGAGCTAATTTGCAAAGGTCATTACGGCACAAATAAAAATCGATTAGAGACCGGAGATAGGTCGACTCGACAAAGGCATGTGATCGAATATGGGTGATTCCACCGGATTGCACAATTCTTGTCGATCGGCACTAAACCGACTTTTCTATCGATTTGGTACCCTGTGTTCGTATTTGAAACCTTGAGATTACCCCGACAACCGAAAGTCGCCAATGTTTCAAAGATGTACATTGTGGCTAGAGATGATCAACCACAGGTCAAATGCATGAAAATTTCTAAAGGCTATCCGGTAGGTTGGGCCGCGCTAGTATCGTGTCAAAGTGAAATTAACCGTGGAATTGAGATCGAATTCAGAAATTGGAAGTCTGGGTGTGTCACAAATCATTTCAAGATCATTGAATCATCTTTGGAAGATTTTTCATGCAAGCCGAACTTTTCAGCAAAATAATCAAGAAATGGCTAATTTGGCTCAAGAAATTAGTAGGCCGCTTTTGGTCGCGCTTTTGGGACTTAAGTTGGTCCTATGAACAAGTGAATATGTGAATTGAAGTGTGGTGACATTGGATTAAGTTTATGGACTTCAATTTGATTCAATTGGAAGAGAATCAAGTGAAATTGAAGAATTGGTCGTACAAGATTTTGCGGAAAATGAAAGTGCAACCATTGGAGAAGTTGTGGAGGATTTGAGTGAGTGGAAGATGACATGGGATGATGTCATGGTGGTTGAGGCCAAGGGTTGAGATCTTGACACGTGGACGGTGGAGATTTGCCCGAGAAAAGGTGACCCATCACCATCATCTTCCTCCTTGAATCAAGGAGTTGTCTTGGAACTTGGAAAGGGAGGAGAGAGAGAGAGAGAGAGAGAGAGGCGTGCGAACCAGAAGCTTGGCCGGCCTCCCCCTTTGCTCGTCCGCTCGCTCGGCCGCCGGCTCGCTCGTCGTCGGAGCCGCTCGTCGCCATCGCCGCCGCTTGCCTTCCGTCTCCCTCTCTTCCCCTATCGTTCGACCGTCTATCCTCCATCTTCTTCTTCTTGCTGCTGGGCGGAACCGAGCAGACCAGCGGAGCCGAAGAGGTCGCACGCCTCCGCCGTTCACCGCCGCCGCACGCCGTTCGCCGTCGCCGCCCGTCCGCACGCGAGCTGCTCCACCCCTCTCGTTCTTGCTTCGTCCGCCACCAGCCGTCGTCCCTCCACCGTCCAGCCACCCATTTGTCGTCGTCAAGGTCGCCGGAGGCCCGCCTGGCCGCCGTGTGCCACCGTCCAAGCCATCGACAAGCTGCCGCCGCCCTCCTTCGCCCATTCCGGCGCCGGATCCGCCTCCTCCAGCCCCAAAGCAGTGACTGGAAAAATGGGTATGCAGCGGACGTTTGGCCCGTTTTGGCCGCCTTCCCGAGCCCGGATGCTCGGCCCGCTTTGAGGAAAGTTGTTCTCCTCGGCGTCCCCGTCGTTTTGGTCCGCTCGACTCACTAATCCGGTGAGTTTAACTCACAAAACCTCGCTTAGAGGGTTAATGATGCTTTATGTGTGTTTAGTTTATGTTAAGTGTTATTAGGTGGTTAGTTTAATTTATTTAAGTGTAGATTAGATTAATGTGTTTGATTAACTTAAAGTGAGTTTAATTTAAGGCTAAATGAAGGTTTATATTAATATAAGCCTTGATGTGACATAAATGAATTTACTTTTGATTTATTTAAATATTCGAAATTATTTAATAAATTAATAATATATTATTATTCGAAATTATTAAAATATTATTATTTAATTATTTTCGGAATAAATTTAATTATTTATTAAATTCCGAAAATTTTGTCGGGACCCTAAATTCTCAGAATTTCGTTTGGCCGCTCTGTGTATTCGGATTTTGAAATTGATGGTCGGATATTATAAATTGAATGTGGATTGCGAAAAATATGAATATTATTATTTAATTAATTTTCGGAATAAATATAATTATTTATTAAAATTCGAAAATTTCGTCGAGACCTTATACTCTCAGAATTTCGTGCCGATCGCTGCTGTGTATGTAGAATTTGAGTTTGATGATTGATTGTGGCAAATTGAGTGTGGTTGCGATAGATATGGATTCTTTATAAAATCCAAGTGTTGAAATTGATGGGAGATTGGCCGTGATTAACCACTTATTAGAGGTCGTGCCTAATGGGGCCGTGATGAACCACCTATTGGAGGTCGTGCCTAATAGGGCCGTGATGAACCACCTAAGAAAGGTCATGCCTAATGGGGCCGTGATTGACCACCTATTAAAGGTCGTGCCCAGTGAGGCCGTGATGGACCACCTATGAGAGGTCGTGCCGAGTGAGGCCGAGATGGACCACCTAATTAAAGGTCGTGCCGAGTGGGGCCGTGATTGCCACTGGTTGTTAAACCTTCCTATAGGGCTGTGATTGAGAGCAATGATTGATTTGCTAGAATGACATGTAATCGGCCAAGTCGATTGATCGCTGAGACGATCCAAGTGGTTGAATTGTTCTGATGATGTGATTGTGCCATGGTTGTTTGGTTATCATAATTGTACGTAGTTGAATTATATAAATTGTGTTAACCTGCAGATGAAGGCTAATGCGAGGTAAGTATTCTGTGTGATGTGGCTAGGCCACCCGGGGCGTATTTTCTTTCTAATAGGGGTTTAGGGGGTTGAACTTGTTGAGACATCGTCTCATCCCGGTTGTGGGATTAAAATTTCAGGTCTCTGGTGGACGGAGAGGCCAGATCGCTTTGGTTGGCCTTGAGGAGTTGCAGAGGTGAAGTCAGTTAGAGAGCGTGTCCGACTTGTAGGTCATAGGACAATTCCTTTTTAAGAGCCGGTCTTTTGTAGACTTTTGGCCGTAGACCTCTGTTTGTAATTCCGTTGATTTATGAAAGTGTTATGTTGTGGTTTTATTTCCTGCTTTTCTATCCCAAGTTAAATGTTGTCAGGGGATTTGTTTCGCTTCCGCATGCGTAATGAAATGAATGGGTTGGCGACGTATCCTGGGATGTCGCATAATTGATCGACCACAGTGGGATGTGCACGCGCTCGAGGTTTGGGGCGTGACAATAATTACATCCCATTATTAAATAAGGCCCAATCCATAGTTGTACAGAAAAGGAGACGAGACAAGCTCGAATTATTGAGTGTGGACTTACGACTTAGGTCAATTATGTCAATTAGGGAGTGTTTGTTTAACGGAAAATGAAATATTTGAATTATTGCTTATAAAAATGAATAAATAAAAAAAATTAATCGTTCACAAAAATGTTATAAACATAAAAGTGTTATTGATATTGAAAGTAATTTTTTATTGACTAATTATTTCAAATGATACAAATAGTTATATTTATGAACATGTTTTTCAAGTTATTTATTTTTTGGGAAACAAATGAACATTAACGTGAGAATTACTTATTCCAAGAGTTTAAGGCACTAAAAAGACGAGGAAACAAGCAGTTGTCCAAGTCGAAGAGTTCGAAGATGAGTTATCTCATCATGGGATCTTTGTGGTGATGCATTGAAGGTGGTGGAGACGTGGAGGAAATTAGAACATGGTCTGCTAGTTAACCGAATTTGTATGATGGGCATTCTTCGTGCAATAGATTGATGGACTGAAGAATTTGCACCACGACCAGCATCAATGAGATGGCGTCTTCAGGATTACGCACGCGCCCGCAACAAACATCCTTTATAAGAATTCATCTTTTAGCATTGCTTTGTGCTTGTGTGAGGAACCGCAGAGCCATCAGTCGTCCTCCATTCCTTTGGAGTTACAGAGTTTGATGAGAAAAAATTGGCTTGAGACAGTCCATAAAATATTCTCTAGTGCTCAAATAGCTAAGAGATTCCTAGTGAATATGCTTAGTACAACAAGTTGTCTAGTGAATTGATCCCCATCGACACAAATAATACTTGTAGAGAGATGGAGCCTGTAGAGCCAACAATTGCTATACCTATTAAGTTTGACAAGTGGGTGGTCAATCTTTTGAAAAATATGGATGCAATTGTGGTTTTGCTCTATCTGTGATGGATGATATGGTATTTAAGAATCCTTGTCGAGTGGTTAAAGCTACAAGTAGTGCTCGTATTTTGATGAGGTCAACGGTTATGGCAAAGTTTTATTGTAACTTGGACTTGAAAGGTCTTTATGGCAGTTGAGCCCATAAGGGTTGGTAGGGGAGCAGCGATGAAGTTAGGAAACCAACAAAGCGATTGTGACTTGGACTCAGAAATTGAGTCAATGCAGAGATTGTTAAAAATATGTTTCTAATTTGAGCTTAAAAGGAAACTTTTCTAATTCAAATAGGTTTCCTAATTTGAGTTGATTTTCTACTCTAAGGGGAGTTTAATTTGGATCCAAGTCTCTTCTATATATGAAGTGAGTTTTCTTCATGAAGAACATCCAAAAGAAGTTTGTGCTCTTGAATTATGTCCCAAGTATTTGAAATTGTGAAGATCTTACTGGGAAAAATATGATCAATCGAAAATAATAATGGGATTGAACTTTGAGGCATGGTAATACTCTTTTAAATGAATTATTTGCCCAACAACATTGCTAACGGTTACTGGTAAAAATCCTCCATGATACAACAAATTCTCGATAAGAATATTAGATAGCAACTTTAATATTTCTCCAAGAATCCTCAAAGGGAAACAATTGAAAAACATAGTTGTATATTTTTTAGAAAGAAGAATTGAAAAAAGTGAAAAATTGAGTCGTGAAATTATGCATATATATATATATATCAGTCCTTTTAGAAGGGAATGCAACCTTTCAGGAGATATTATGTCCAAACAAATATGTTCTCAAAAAATCATATCGACAATTCTGAATAAAAAATAATAATAAAATAATTTTTTCAATTCCGAATTTCATAATTTATGAAAAATTGCAACCTTTTAAGGAGGAGTTATGTCCAAATAGACTCTCTAAATATTAAGAGGTTATGCCTGAACAAACATAACTTTCCAAAGGTAGGAAGAGCACCTAATAACCATTAGGCAAAAATTAAAATAAAATTACAAATTTAAATAATAATATGAATAAAAAAACCATCATACTCTATTGCGTACAATCACACTTTTCAATAGTACACATAAGTCATTTTATGAATTCAGATTTCAATAAATAAATAAATATCAGTGCCAATTATGATCAACGAGCGTGCAAAGTGCACCTAATAATTGTGCAATTATTCGTGTACGCAGGTATTGTTGGTCTAGCCCACTTAGTCCAATGTTTTTGGGGTCTAAATTGTCATTGCTCTCTATGTGAAGATCCTCCAAATAAGGAGAATGATAGGCCATCAAGAAGGAGAAATAGGCAGAAGGACATACTCTACCAAAGGTACCTAGATGGAGACCCTAATCTTGGGCCACTTGGTGAAAATGGAGGAAGATAAGAATGCGTGGTATCATATGGACCACCTAAACCATTTACTCTTTTATCCTCTCTAGAACCATGTAAATCACCTTCACCACCGCCTTGGCCTCAAGCAAAACCCCTTTTCCGTGAAGCCAAGAACAACAACCCAATATTCATCACTGCATCAGTTTGTAAAATACGTTTTCTTATAGAAGGAATCTTTAGAGGGGAAGATGCTACGGTACTGACTTGCAACTGCACACTTATATAGTGGCCCACATACTTCTAACTTTCCTATTTAAGCCAAAGAAAAGCATAAATTTATTTGTTTTACAAACAAACAACCAACAAATCTTTTGTTAAGATTTTGCATATTTCCTCTGTGAGATTAAATCATTTCATGGAAAATTGTGAGAACTAAATACTATATGAGCTTTTGGGTATAATTAAGGGCAAAAAATTCTGAGAGTATCTGAATTATTCAAGTATGGTTATAATCTCTATTGTATTTCTTGATTTATAGTATAATTTTGGACTGCTCTTCCCATGAACGTAGATCACACCAACCAAAATCACGTCAATTTGATATACCATTTATCCTCATATTCTATTGATTCTATTATTCAATTGCTTGCTTTTCCACAATAAGAGCTAGGGTGTTGACAGGCTCCAATGCCACCTAATGACTAGGGTGGACCATCGTGACATGGTTCCTTACGAAGGATCCTCAAGTATATGCGGCATAAGCTTCTATATTTGATAATATATTGTATCGAAGTTTTTTTTAGTCGGAATTTTGCATCGAAGTTAAAGAGGCACTATTACCCGTAGTTACCAGGTGACTGCCAAACACTTCAGAAAAGTCGCGATCATCCTCTTCGCAATTATAGCTGCTCTATTAAAGTTAATTGGGAGTCATATACATGATTGTTTCAATATATGGCCCCAGTCAACGCAGCAATATTAATGCTGCTACCTGTTGCCGCTTTGACCAAGTTAAAGACATGCGCGACATACAAGATAATTTTTCAGTCGTAAACCGAACTGGGGTTGACCAAGATAATTTTCCAGGGCTGACAGAACTTAAAGGTCTTGTCCGGTCACGTCCTTTGATTGGTAAGATGTAACATCCAAGCTTAGCAAAAAGTCATAACTAGTCCATTTTCTTCTTTAAAAACCTCTGTTATGCGGGACCTCCATGTCCGTTGCTGAAGTGAGCGATGGAAACCCAACTACTGATTAACGGGATGAAAGGGAAAGCATATCCAACTGATCTAATCAGAGCAGAAGAAGCAAACATAAACATCGCATACCCTATAGTCACAGACCATGTTTGATCATTCAACAGAAGAAGTCCCATGGCATATCACTCCAACGATAGGGAAATGGCAATTCATTTTATTTCCATCCACCTTTGAAAAGACAAAAAGAAGAAAGTTACTTTGACAATCGAGACGAATCAAGGGTCTCTGAGTCCAACTTACAATTACAGAATCATTTGGAACTGTCTACTTGGTATTTGATAAATAATTCTTGTTCAATAAAAGCCAAGAAACAGAGAAAAGGAAAAGCCAAAACCAGCAATAGTCCAATTACCTCTGATTGTTCATATGATGGCAAATGCGCACACACCGCCCGATCAACGCACCATCCTCTGGACTTCGTCGAACCGGACGAAGTTGAGGAACTCATCATAGATCCACCCGAACTTGTCCATGAATGAGGTGTCGGCGCTGACCCTCGGGTAATTCTCGAGGCTGTCCTCCCACACGTTCGGTCTTTCAAGGTCCCTCATCACCTCCCACACGCACGTGTTGCTTTTGAACCCGGCCCCGAGGCTTATCATCAGCACCTTGTCCCCTCTCTTCAGCCGCTTCTTCGCCTCCATATAAGCCAGCACGTACCAATTCCCACCCGCTGACGTGTTCCCGAACCGGTGCAGCGCCATCCTCGACGGCTCAAGGTCGTAGTCGCTCAAATTCAACCCCTTCCCGACGGTGTCGATCACCGCCTTTCCTCCTGGGTGGACACAGAAGTGGTCGATCCCAGACCTGAGGTTCAAGTTGAGGCTTGGGCCGCCACTGACCTTCCGATTCTTTCTATTGGCCAACGGGTTGTTCGCAAGGGCGTTGGCTAGCTTGTAACGGACAAGCTCGCGGACAGGGAGGACCTGTGGAAGCAGGATCCGGAGGTTTGCCTCAAGGGCCTGCCCAGCGGCCTTGACAAGGTATTTTGTGAGGCGGAACCCCTGGTGGCCCTGCCCGTCCTCCTCTTGAATGCAGCAGCCGTAGGACTCGTCGTGCGAACCATGGTGGATGCGGACGGAGCGGCCGAGCTTCATGATGGCCCCGTCCTTGGCCCGGTTCCTGTCGTTGGTGAGGAGGACGGCACAGCCGCCCATGCGGAAGAGGCAGTTGGATATGATCATGGACTTCTCCTTGCCGCAATACCAGTGGGAGCCCATGCTCTCGGTGCTGACGACGAGGGCGAGCGCGTTGTCCTTGGTTTTGAAGAGCTCTTGGACCAGGTGGATCGCGACTAGGCTCGCGCTACAGCCCATGCCTGCGCGAGTCGGTTTAGGCATTTGGAAGGAGAGGGAAAAGAAACATTGACTCATAAACAAGAACATCGTAAAAGACTCAAAATCCCATTGAATAATTAAACCGATTTTTTTATATATTTAAACTAGACTTTGTAAAATTATGTCTACTTCTTTTGTCTTTCAAATTTATTTTTGTCAATTTATTTAAGTATCTATCTATCTATAAATCTACTAAACTCATGGATTGTATGGCGAGAAATAAACAATCTCAAATCAGATAGATCTACTTGAACAAAATTAACTCAAATTATGTTCGGGCCTCGACTCGGGCTCTAATCATAAAGTAAGAAAACTCTTATCAATTATCCCAACAAACCAATAATATTGGAACTTGATCTAACAATTGTGTTAACTACGTATATTGTTCTCCTCAACGAAGCATGTCCAAATGAGGGAACGGTGTTTTTGCTTAAACAGTAGCTAAAAAGAGACCCTTAGCTGTTCACATCAGGCATATAAAAATTGCAAAGATAATGATGGGAGATTTAGACATATAAACATGCCTTCGTTTGGGCACAAAATCCGTTAAACTAGATTCAACCAAATTGATTCGGGTCCTTTTCATTTTTGAGTTTAGAGTCATTAGGCGTTTCCTATCTACTGTGTTTTTGGAGTCAAACCATCCCCAGTACCTGCTAGATTGAAGGTCTTGATGTTGTCCCTGAGCTTGAAGTGGTTCACGATCCTTGACGTAAGGGACGGTGCTGGCGAGAACAGCGACACATTAACGATTAGGATATCGATCTCCGATGGCGCCACCCCAGTGCTGGCGAACACCTTGCTGACCGTCTGCTGGAACACCTCGTCGAGCTCCAGGTGGGCCTCGGACAGGGTCGGGGTCTCCTCGTGACCCTCAAGCACAATCCTCGGCCCATAGGTGTCCTCACCGATCCCAGACCGGGCCATCGTCTTGAGCAAGAACCGGTAGTCCTCAAGGTCAAGGTTCTTGTTGCGGAGGATGATGCGGGCGCTCTCGTCCGTGCTGAGCTTCGTGTCCTCTGGGGCCTTGTAGCACTCGTACCCAAGCATGTAGCAGCACTGGCTGCGGCGGCGGAGGAGGCCACGGACGAGGCTGAGCATGGCATAGGACACCGCGAAGATGTACATTGCTGCAAGGACTGTGATCTCCATTGGAGTGAACTCTAGAGAGAGAGAGAGTTCACTAATCACTTTTAAGAGAGAGAGAGAAAGAGAGAGAGAGAATGTGTTCACTAACACTTTAAGAGAGAGAGAGAGAGAGAGAGAGAGAGTTCACTAACGCTTTATGTCTTGGGGTTACGTTCTGTGTTAGCATTGGGTTTCCCCATTTATATTCACGCGAACCCTAGGTGGTGTTCATTCTAGCTACCGACAACAACGGTTACCAACTTTGGCAAATGATGTCATAATAGAAGCGGTTACCAAAACCCGTTTAAATTGCATCTGATCTTATCTAAGTGTTGTCACCTTTTATTAGCGTCTGCGTAGGTTTATTTAATGTTTTCTGGACGATTCTGAGGCTCATAATGATGAATTCTATCTACCAACAAGTACTTCAGCGGCTCCTGGCTCGACTTTCATCGGTGTCCTCCCATCAGTTCCTAACCAGGTCCTGTTGTTTCTGGCAATGGTTTTCCCTCCCATGCGTTGCACTCGTGCTATTTATGATCTCTTCAAGGAGGCGCAAAGAAGAAATCCAAGGATAAAAGCGATGCTTGATCAATTGTCATTGTTTTAGTATGTGAAAATGAGTCGAATATTGCCTACAACAAGCGCTTTCGTTCTTCGTTACTGCTTGGGGATATGAGTGCAAAAGCCTGACTATTTCGACAGTCAATCCCACGAATCGATTAAGCCCAAATATTCAAGATATACAAGCGGTCCTTATCAAGAGCAATATGCATATAATTGTTGAAATCTACATAGGTGACCACCTGATTCTGGACTGGAAATTCACCGATGCTCCTACCGACTGCGCCAACCCTGAGGGACTCGAACTTTCAATTTCTTATCCTTAGAGTCCAGGGAAAAGAATAGATTTGGGAGGAAAGAAAATTGTTCGAAAGCCCTACGTTGTCGAATTTTAGTGGTGTTCATAGCAAATATATGTTCTTATTTTTTGGAAAAGGAAATGTTCAATGTCGTGAAAGTTTCTAACTAAACCACATAAATTGTTTTATGCATATGAGGAAGACCAATTCGGGTGTATTCCTTTTCTATCTCCTACATTTCTTGTTTAATCTCCTTATCAATATGAAAAGAAGGAATGATTGGGTAATAATTTTAAGAGCTTTACTAGCATAACAGTTGTTGGGCACTATGAGAATAACAGTTTCTTATAAGCTGCAAATTTTTTAAGAAATAAATCCCATAAAAATTTATAGTTATTTGTTATTTAATTTTTTGTAATGCAAAATAGGATATTATTCTCATATAGACTTAAAACTATCACCCAATCATTTATCTAGTATTTAATCGACTATAAGAAAGACGGTTTATTCTGAATTACAAAAAATTAAATAATTATAAATTATTGTGGGGTTCACTCCTTCAAAAAATCGTGATTCATAATAAGTTATAATTCTCAACTATTATACTAATAGAACTCTATAGGAAGTTAGTGAATGCAAAGTCAAACGAGCAATTAATAACGAAGAAAATGGGAGTGGGAAAACACGTAGACTGACTAAATATTGGTCTCCCCATTTGAAATGGTCAATTTAGGTTTGCAGACTTAGAATAAAAAAAGAAACAAAAAAGCTCTTAGAACAATAAAGGAAAGGTATTTGATAAGACCCCCAAGTTGGTAGATCGGGTGGCGACAACATATTTCCAGCTCAAAAATTTAAAAGTCATTGCTTCATAACCCACTAATTATGCATAAGCTGATTTTGGTTAGGGTTAGCCAGCCAAAGATCCAGTCTTGATTCATTAATTGGAGTTACAAAGTGGTCCATAGGATCTCAATTACTCGGGTCTCTACGTTCATGGCTCCGAGTCATATAAAAAGAATAATTAAAGAGAGATTGATCTGACCACACCGGTGCCCGTGAAGAATCCAAAGATATGCCTTTGCATAGATTATTGCTTATGTGGCCTCAGCATGTCCTTATCCATAAGCGATCCATCTCTCTCTCTCTCTCTATAAATATCATTGTTGAGATGGAACGTGATGGTTGAGTTTCTAATTATTTTCAATGCTTAGGCTCCATTTGTTTCGTGAAAAATATAACGTTTCTAAAAACTATTTTCTAAGAAGAAAAAGAAATAGAAAAATAGAAAAGAAAAAAGGAAATTAAAAATAATTTGAATCAAAAAAGAAAAAGAAAATTTAAAAATAATTCAAAGAAAAAAAGAATAGAAGAAGAAAAAAAAGGGAGGAAGAAGTGATAATTTGTAGATGCGTGAAATAACAGAGATCAAATAAGGAAAATGTTTTCTACTTTTCAAAAGTAAAATACATTTTCCCCTAATTTTGAAAACTTTTTAAACATTTTGCCCAATGAATTTATTTTTTATGAAACAAACATTGAAAATCAAGAAAAAAAATTTCCCGAAAAATATTTTCCGTGAAACGAATGGAGCCTTAGTCATCTCTAGCTTTTAAGCATAAAACGTATAATTTAGCTAAGATCAAATTTTCATTGAATGATCAACAGCCCCATCCTTTCACCGGCCAAGGCGCGGAGGAGACCACGGATGAGGCTTAGCGCCAAGAAAGACACCACGAGAACGTACATCGTTGCAAGGAGTAATCTTTAGTTGAATGGAGAGATAGAGAGAGATCACTAACACTTTTGTCTTAGGGTTATGTTTTGTGGGAGTTAGTATTGGGTTACTCCATTTATATTCACGGGAACCCAAGGTGGTGTTCATAAAATCTACCGATGACAAAGGTTACCAACTTTGGCTAATGATGTCATAACGCCAACACCTTCTTGCTCAAGGTAGAAAAACAATATAAATGTTAAAATTTGTGTACGACACTCACTTTAGTATCAAAAGCCTTTGTCGGATTACTTAGCGAAGGAAAAACAATCACTTGAATGTTAACGGCAAGAAACTCCATTCAAAAATAATACGTGGTTATTATAATCACAAATTTTATATGAATTGGCATATTATTTAAAAAAATCCAATCCACGTGATATTTTCATGTGACGTACTTAGCATTGAAATAACAACTGGCACCGCAATGATTACTTTAAATAAAATTTAGCACTCAAATAATCACTATTTACAACTTTTAGCCAATGTCTTTCAGGGATTATATGTTGATTGGACACATCGGTGAGCCACGTAGAACTGAAAAGTTAATAAGATATGGCCACGCCAAATTTCCAGCAACCTAAATAGGAGTTTGCATTAAAGTAAGTGACATACACAACTTTCAGCACATGATAATTATTTTATTTCTATTCAAAAACTTTATTTCTATTCTATACTTGTTTCTTGAACAGAAATCTATTTGGTAAAATAATTTTATTTTTCTAATTCTGAAAGAAATTTTTATTTTAAAAATAAGTTTGAAACATAAATAAGAAGTAAGAATTTTTTACTTCTCTATTTCTAGAATAAAAATGAGAAATAAAAACTTTTTTCATTGCTCATCCTTGTTACTAGCCGGATGTCTACCCGCCATTGACCGCCATAGCTGCCCAATGTTTGTTGCCGATAGCCAGTTGTCAATCCCCACCTGCCAGCTCCACTCGCCGCCCCACTGACCGCCCCCCGCCATTTGTTACCTCTCGAAATGGAGAAATTTTGTGTCATTATTAAATAAATTCCTACTCCGAAAACAGAAATTTTATGTCGTTATCAAATACGTATTTTTCTCATAAACCCATCTAGAAATAGAAATAATTCCATAAATCTATTTTTGACTAGAATAGTTATCATTCGCACTCTTAGTATCCTCCTCTCTCTTCCTTGGCTTTCATCGTTGTCATTGTATATTAGTTCCATACCAGGTTTCGTTGTTTTTGGCATAGGTTTTCACTCGCATGCGCTGCACTCGTACTAGTTATGATCTCTCCTAGGAGGCGTAAAGAAGAAACATAGAGAAGCGATGTTTGATCAGTTGTCATTATTTTTAGTATGTGAAAGTAAGTCAAATATTGCCTACTACAAGTGCTTTCGTTCTTTCTTATTGCTCGGGGACATGAGCACAAAAATAAAATTATCCCAAGAGTCATGGGAATCCCATGAATCGATAAGGTCCATATATTCAACATATACAAGCGGTCTCAGACAAAAGCAATCTACGCATAATTTGTGAAATCTGAATATGTGACCACCCAAATTTAGTCTAGAAATCGTAGATGCCCAAATCGATTGCACCAATTTTAGGGGACTCAAACTTTCGAGTTCTTATCCTCAGGTTTCAGAGAAAATAATTGTTTAAAAGGAAATAGAACTAGTCGAACACCCTATGCTGTCTAATTCCAATGACGTATGTGGTAAATATGTGATTTTATTTATTTATTTATTTTGGGAAAAAGAACTGTTGAATGTCATGAAAGTTTCTATATAACTAAACAACATCAATCGCTTTATGCACATTAAATGAGGAAGACGAACTCGTTCGAAGTAGGGCATCGTCATTTTCGATCCCCTACATTTCTGATCTAATATCTCTATCTACAGTTCGAAGCAGGGCACCGACCTTTTCTATCTTCTTCATTATCTAATCTCTCTTTCTGCAATTAATCTTTCGTACCGACATGGAAAGCTGATGAACGCAGAGTCAAAAGAACAACGAATAACGAAGAAGGAAAGGGGAACAAGGGAAAATTCGTACACCCAACGAAGCGACAGAGATAGCAAAATTGTCTATCCACTGACTAATGATTGGACTCCCCATTGGAAATGGCAAATTTAGAGTTTTCAGACTCAGAATAAGAAAAGAAATAAAAAAAAGTTCTTTGAACAATAAAGGCAAAGGATTTGATTTGACAATAACGCCGAATTGGTAGAGCGCGTGGCGACAAAATAGACTTTCAGCTCGAAGGTGGAAAAGGTCATTTTCCTTCGGTCTCCCATCAAATTGCGTTCAAACTGATCATGATGAAAGTTAATCAGCGAAAGATCGAGTCTTGACTCATTCGTTGATCTTACGGGGCAGTCTATAGAATTTGAAGTACTCGGGTCTCTACCTTCGTAGCTCTGAATTTTTAAGAAAAATAATTACAGAGAGAGATTGATACAATTATACGAGCGCATGCGAAGAATTCAAATATTTTCCTTTTTCTTAGAATATAGCCAATCCAGCATGCTGATAAACACGTGGCCTTGGCACGTCCATACCTCAAGCAATCTCACCCCCCCCTCTCGCTAAACGTCATTGTTATGATGGGACGTGATGGTTGATTTTCCAAGTATTTTCAATGCTTGGTTATCTCTAGCTTTAAAGCATGAAATGTATAGCTTAGCTAAGTTTATTTCTATTAAATGATCAATATTCCCATCCTTTGAACATTTGGTATTGTCTATTGTTGGCAGCCTCACGAGTCACGAGTCCATGACTAAGCGTTAACGCTGCCTTAGATAGCCAAGCCAAGGATAAGAATTGGATAAGATGTGATTGGGTTTGCTATACCCAATTTTTTATTTATAAAATGCCAGATATCATGTTGAATATTCTTATAAAAATGAGAAACTCAAGTAAATTAATTTAAAAACAATTGAAAATAAGTTTGACGGGACGTGGTGGTTGCAAGACCACTACGTGGCCCTGCCCATTTTAATGGCGATAGTGGTCATCTGTTAGTCGAGATTTGGATCTCCGTGGTCAACCACTCATTTAACTCTGGTCACAAGAGCCGGCGCAATGGTCAACCAATCATTTAACTAGAGTTGAAAAATAAGAATTGAGATTAGAGAATTGAGAGATGATAATATATTTCGATATACTGAAAAAGTAGATGGAGAACCTATTCATAGATTTAAAAGGAAGAAATCAAAAAAAAAAAAAAAATCAAATCAAATATACATAATTAAAATAGATATAAACAATTAGAGAAAATATCCTAAATATTTCTTAAAAATATTTTTATTATTACTAATATCTCTAATATCTCTAACATCCCCTAAACTCAAGCTCAAGGTGACATTGTCAATTGGACTTTGAATTAATGTCAGATAGTGCCACAAAAAACTTGTTCCTCTTACGAAACCATGGGACGGGCTTGTTGATCCGTGGTGGGGCAGTGTGTGAGGCACGTCTTCCAGATGAGGGTGGCAAGTTGTTTGGCGGTGGTGTTGGCTTCTCAAAACAACGTGTGAAATATCGAGGATTGGAGTGGGAACAACAAGTAGCCAATGCGACTGGCTTACGAAATAGTAACTGAGCAATGTGCCTATACGGCTAGCATTGTAGCATCAAGCGGCCTATGTAGCTAGCTTGGAAATATAGTTACTAAGTGATGTGGTCTATGTGACTAAACCCGAAAGAAAGTCTCCTCCATGAAAAAGGCTCAACTATGCGACACAATCGGTGCAAATAGCATCAAAACACCGACTATTATGGAACAACTCGATTAAGTGCTTCCTCAAATAAGACTTATGTGCACAGAGTGAACACCACTAAGATGTAGGGATGTATTTATTTGAATATGCATTGGGATGCTCAGGGTGCACCGAGTGCGATGTGCACCTGGTGCACTTAGGCTTCCACAAAATCGAAGACTTTGATTCCAAGTTGGAAAATAAGAATGTAGAAGAGAGAATTAAGAGATTTTAATATATTTCGATATATTGAAAAGAGTACATGGAGAGCCTATTTATAGGCTTAGATAGAGAAAATCAAATGAAATCAAATCTAATATACATAATCAAAATAGATATAAAAAATCAGAGAAAATACCCTAAATATCTCCAAAAGATATTTTAATATTGCTAAGATCCCTAATATCTCTAACAACTAGAAAGAAAGTCAAGGTAACCAAAGGGTTGAGAGGCTCAACTCTCAAGCGAAGAGGTCGCCTGAGAAGTGCGACCACTTGGGGTGGTCACGAGCTAGGATAGCTAAAAAGGACCATGTTGTTAGTGTAACCTAGAGCAAAAGTAGATAGCAGCCCCTCTTGTTTCTTTCCCCTTTAAATTTTTTGTTTTTTCCCTGGATGGATCAAAATCTCCCAACCCCTAGGATTCGAATAAATTTTTCGAAATTATCCCAACCCAACAATGTCTCTTAGTGCCGAATATGATAACTATTATGTTGAAATAGTTTGTTATTATGAAAAGAGATAACCATTGATCATGAAAAAAAGATATTATTGACATGAAAAGTTGTGGTTGTTTATCATGAAAAGGGGTGATGAGAGGGATAAGGTACCTATTTTGAAAAGATATATTGATTGGTTGTTTATAAATAGTTTATTGTAGTTTAATGTTCAACTCAACTATCCAAAACAACTTCTTCTTAACACTCTCTTCTTCTCTTTTCATACACACAATAAGGTAAAATTCCAAAAGAGAAATTATATAATTGCTAAACTCAACAGTTGCTAGGGTGGGCCATTGATGTTTTGAGTGATGTTGAAGGAATCACGGATAGAAGAAAGTGTATGTAAATGGATTTTAATGGATAAATGAAAACGCAAGATAGTATACAGCCACTACCAAGGCTTAAAGAATGCACCACTAGCCAATAAAAAAATCAAGATTGACGAAGTTCACCACCAAGACCTAAATGATAAACCACCTGCTAGAATAAGGGATTTCGAGATAGAAGAAACTCACCACCAAGGTCTAAAGGACAAACCACCAACTTGCTTTACCACCAAGGAATAATCCACTTTTTAATGATAAAGGAACCGGGATAGGAGAAGGTCACCACCAAGACCTAAAGGAAAATCCATTGGCCAAACTTAAATGGCTTCTTGGCTCACCACCAAGAAAGAATCTACATTCCAAGAATAAAGAAACCGGGGATAGATATTCGTTTACATAGAGGAAAATCTCATATATTTTCAATATTCATGTCTTTGTCTGCTTTTACAATGACATTACATCTCAATTTATAGAGATATAGCTAAACAAAAAGGGATGAGTCTTCGTATTCCTAGAAATCGAACAGAGGTAAATTCACCTAATTATAACTCTTGAAAGCAACACCACAATAAAAACTTATAAAATGATGCAGATTAAGACTTACCACATGTGACTAATTATTAGATGCATTGAAACTTGATAAGACTCTAAATTTGTGCATTAGTCTTGGAAGCCAAAGAGTCATCGTAGAATGTCATCAAACAAGGATAGAAATCTACTAGAGTTTCATGTGGTTGTTAGGTAATTGATTAGTAGTCTTGGAATCGATATCAAGCATGTAAATCGGCAGCGAGGTAATCGATTAAAGCCTACAAAAGCGATAACTTATCCACCAAGTCGATAAAGTGTTTGCATAATTGGCAATTGCAACCTTGAACCCACCAAGTCGATAAACTCTTTGCATAATTGGCAATTGCAACCTTGAACCTAAATCATTAAGTTGTAGTCAGAATTGGTCTTGCTTGCATAAATAATGAGCGAGTTGATTCGATCAACAAGACATAAGTGGAGCTTAAGGACTAATCGATGGAACTTGATGCTCCCACATCAGTTTCTCTGTAGCTTTTGTATATATCATAGAGGTGTATTTATTATAAACTCGGCAGCAACAATAGTAGGAATAGATAATACCTTAAGGATAATAATTGTCATCACGCACCAATGCATCAAATATCTATAACTACTACTCTATCTTCATCGATAATCAAATTTCCTTAACATTTTATTCTATTTGGGTTTTATCCGGGTGACCGAACATACCTAAGGGGTTCCTTGCAATCAAAAGATGTGGGAGCAAGAGAAATTCAACTCATAGTTGTTTCTTTGACCGATCTATCAAAAACAAATACCTTGCGTAATTTAATATCACAATTGTTTTATTACGACGATGGCTCTTCTTGACATCAATATAGAGATATAATTTTATTAGAAAAAGATAAGGCGAGATATTGGCTAGAGTATTTCAACATTAAACCTTGTCTTTATTTAATAATTTAACTTTTTATAACAATTAGCTGTGGCTTTACAAAATTTAACATAATAACCGAGTATCAAATCCCAAGTGCAAATACACCTATTTGCCTCCTCTATATATATTTTCATGTTTCAACCTCAAGCCATAGTTTAGTTAACGCGTGAGATAGAATACCATGGTTTCATCTAATAGATTAAAATTTTAAAATAATTGACAAATATCCCGTAAAATTTCATAATATCTTCGTTGCAAAACTTAAATGGGAAAACATTTAAAAAGAAAGTATCGAGAAATAATAGCAACCATAGACCAAGCATTTTAATCATGAACCGCAACGCGAAATCCGAGTATGCCTTATGGACAAGATTTTATGACATACTCCCCTATACATAACTTTTATTACATTTCAACAACCAAATCGGTAGGTGTTAGCTTCATACATGCGACAGGTCGACATACGGGAGCAATCTCTTGGAGCATCGAATCATACTCTCGAACGTGACGACAGCATGTCGATGGCGCAACGGTGGGATAATGACTTGAAAGCATTAAAAAAGTGCAACCCTTGCTCATATGGTCATTCCCGATGCACGAGGGCGTGACGATTCTGGAACTTGTGCCGTGAGAGATGCCAACTGTTTGGCAAATTTGGTTATTGATGAATATAGAGCAGTAGCTATAGACCTTTCATACGTGATGATGATCCTTATCTTTTAAGGTATTATTTATCCTTACTATTATTGTTATTGATTTAGAATAAATATAATAAACCAAAATCATAAAGAAATGAGTTCAACAATCACTCAATTCCTTTCTTAAAATTTCACTTTAAGCGTGTTATCAAACTTGTGTGTATGAAAAGAGTCACGAAAAAGAAATTGTTTTTTTTTTTTTTTTTTTTTTTTTGGTACGGGAGCAGAAACCAGGCACCGACATGCCCGCGCCGTAAACCCCAAGTGACACTTAAGCGGGAGGACCCACCACCTCTCGAGTCACACTTAATACACCTAGCGCCTCCCATGGGTTTTGAACCCTTCACCTCTTCGTTGAGGATCAGCAGAGTCTTATCCAGTGAAGGCACCACGGCCGGTGGTACGAAAAAGAAATTGTTGTTTTGAATAATTGTGCTGAAAAATATATGATTTGAATCTATTTATAGACAACCAATTATATATTTTTTGAGGAGTATCTCATTGCGGCTACCATCACCACTTTTCATGATGAATTATCACCACTTTTCATATCAACAATCATTTCTTTTTGTAATCAAAAATCACATTTTTCTCATAACAAAAAATTACTTGTCTTCGTGATAATGAACTATTTCAACACCAATACGCAGAAGGCATGCTTTCACTCAATGGCAAAAATTGAGACGGAAGAAGAGTACCACCACCAACCAAAACTGTGAGCTCACGAGGTGCGGTAGCAATTAACGCAGCGACAGGGACTGAAAATGACCTCCTCAGTCCTCCAACTTTTAATTTAGTTTGGGCCCAATGCCTCTGTTCCCCAATTGATTACCGAAGGGAAAAGGTCAATGCTGCAACCTGCTGGACGGCTACTTAATGAGGGTCGTTATCAGCCCAAATGAAGGCCAATTTGACAGGCGATCCGATGTTATCACAAGGACAATGAGGGATTAGCTAACAATGTGCGTGACTCCAGAAAGAACCCGTGAGAGTTCCGATGTTTCTTGACGTGTCGTTGGCTTAGCTTTGATGCGGTTGACTTAGGGCGCATTCGGTAGTAATTCTATTCTTGAAAATGGTTTTTTTATTTTATTCTCAAGAGTAATTTATGAGTAAAATAACGCACTTGGTAACTATCCAAAATTTCTATTCCTGGGATAGAAATGCCTTTGGTAGAATTCTTAAATTCATTTATTTCTTTAAATTTTTGATACTTTTATTATTTTATTATTTTATTATTTTTTATTATCTTTTTCTCTTTTCTTTTTATTTTTTTTTCTTCTTCCTACTTCTTTGTAGCTGGTCGTCGGCTATGGCGGTGGCCGACCACCAGCTGGGCGAGGTCAGACGAGCTTGCCAAAGGCTCACTTGGCCACCGGTGAGACTTGACCCCGTCCAAGTAATGTGAGGTCAAGTGACATTGACCTAGAAGTGGCCTGGCAAGACCAAACCTCACCCAGCCACCAAGAGGCTTGGGCTGACAAGCCTCACTGTGGCTCGGCGTCACCGGGGGCCAGCAACACTTCAACGACTGGCCAAAAGGAAGAAAAAGAAAGGGGAAGAGAATAAGAGAAATGAGAATAAACGAGGAAAAAAAAAAAAACAAGAACTGATTCTAGAAATTGTTCTCGGGAACAAGAAACAACATTTTTCTACTTCTAAATTATGTTCCAAATCTATTACCGAGAATAAAAATTTTACCAAACGGATTTTTGTTCTTTTTTCGTTCTAGAGAACAACAGAACAAAAATAGTTGTTTCAAGGATAGTTACCAAGCAAGGCCTTAATTTAGGGAGTAGATTTTCCTTCTCTTGTAAAGCTAAAAATGCATTTGATAATCTTTTTTTTTTTAGAAATATTTTTTGTTGAAAAATATTTTTTATTCTATTCTCTAAATGAGTTTCCGAGCATTTGTAGGCATTTGGTAACTATATAAATTTCTATTCTCGAAATATAAAGTGTTTAATATAACCCTTTAATTTTTTATGACTTAAAATTTATTTTAGATTTTTTTTTATAATTGTATTACATTTTTCTCTTTTCTTCTTCTTCTTCTTCTTCCTCTTTTAGCTAGTCATCGGTCTTGGCCATGGCTAGCGGCAACCAAGCCAGATTGTCGTCAACCCCTGGTAAGGCTGACCCTCAACCCAAGCCTCATTGTGGCTAGGCAAGGCTCAATCTCACCTTAGCTAGGCAAAGGTCGAGCTCACCTGCCCAGATTTAACGAGGTCGAGCTTGTCTAGCCACTAGCAACCAGTTAAAGGAAGAAAAAGAAGAAAAGAAAAGAGAAAAAAAAAATGCTTGATTCTAGAATTGTTTTCGAAAATAAAGAAACAACTTCTTTTTACTTCTTAATTATGTTCCAAATATTTTTCCAAGAAGAAATTTGTTGTTGAGTATAAAAAAAAGTTACCAAACAAATCTTTTTCTTTTGTTATTCTAGAAAACAAAATAATAGAATTATGCATTATTTGGTACCTTATCAAATAGGCCCTAAGTGGACAATTTTTGTGGAAAAAGAATGCCCAAAGCACCATTGGCTAATGTGAGGATTAATTGCATCATAATTTTATTAAAAGGTTGGGTTGATGAACTTATCGAAGTAATCAAATATGGAAATGTTTAATTTTCATTATATTGTTTTTTTTTTCTCCTGATGTCTTATGAGTGCTTGATAAATCAAAATTTCCCCTTAATAGGTGTCCCGGAATTCCTAAATACGTTGATCCTGCCCTTGGGGCTTTACCTTCTGAAATCCCTTCTCGTTTTGCAGGAGTCATCGCTCTTTACCCAAGATCACTTTATTCTTTTCGTTTTGCAGGTGTCGTCGATGTGATCGATTCCTCAAATACTTGATCAATTCTCCAAGACAACGTGCTCAGGTACATCGATTCCTCACATCAATCCATCGATGATGGCTTTTCGTTCTTTTTGACCTTTGGCAACCCATGTCGAGTATTCTTGCTGTCTCATCATCAAAAAGTTTTCAAGAAATTTCAGGTTCTCACAAGTCCCGCATAGATCAAGTGGAAGCTCCGGATAAAATGGTTGAACAAGGAACAACTTGTTCTTCTTCCCCAGTCAAGTTATCTTTTGAATATTCTTTTATCCCATCCTGATTTATCTCACCCCATTATTTAGATTTCTTATCTGGCATTTCATCCAAACATATCCAAGTATATCCAATCCGTAAAATGTCCCTAAATACTGAATAAGATAAAATACACATGTGAGTCGTGTTAAAAAAATATCACATCCGAAAAGTTTGTATGGTGTGAAGTAATTAATATACTATAACTTATTGACTTAAAATTTTTAATTAATATAGATTTAACCGGATATATTAACAGGCTTAAATTGATCATAAGTAAAGGTATCAAAGCTTATTCCCAATACTATCCTGACTTAATACATACTACCAAAAACAACCGTAGGGAGTTAAGTAATTGCTCAATATTTTAAATGCAACACATTCATGTTCAAATTACAACATCTTCTACTTAGAATAATCTTCAAGACTAGGCCATCATCCTAGGAGTAAAAGCTCATTAAATGCATGCGAGGACAGTTGAGTGCACCATAATAGATTTATTAAGTCGAAAAGTCAAATATCCTATGTCATAAAAGAATATGTGTATATATACAAGTGCTTTTGAAACCATTTTTTTTTTTTTAATTTATGGTACAGATATGAAGAACTGCTCATTTGATGGCCTATGAAATACCTTATTTCCATAAATCAATACAAATGTAGAGTTTTGGCTGGTGCAAGTAACCCCGATCTAGAGCAACTTGCACACGATCAATAAGATTTGAACTCTCAACAATAAATTAACTTCTAAATTGAATACTTTCTAATGTCTTTGTTAATCGCGTCGATCCTGGGAAGTTTGGAAACCCTATTTATATTTATTGGAGAGGGAACAAACGCCGGGCCAGGCCAGAGAGGAAACGCGTATGACAGCACAAGGCATTATGGAATCGATTCAATGGGAGTTAAGCTGAAAGGGAATTTTGGCGAAACCATGTGGCAAGGACCATCGTACGGCAGAAGGGCAAGTGGCTGGACAGGAGCGTCGCCTGTTCACACTCTATTTTGCTGCAGGCTTTAGTGCCGATCGCCATGAAGTGCACCGGTGGGGAGTCATCAATGAGGAGGGGGTTGCTGGCCATTTCACATTATTCAATCTTTGGACGATCTTGGGCGCAGCGGCCCCGCACATGGACGCTGACAATGATCTTTAGGTATCAGCGCAATGACTTCGGACTTAAATGGATGTTCATGGCTTGTCCACTCACTGTTGCCGAGCAATTTTTCAGATATCAAACGGACCTCCCCAAAAGTAATTTTACTATGGCAGATTTCCTCAGTAGGGATTTGCTTATTAATTTGGAATCAAATTGTATTTTTTCTTTCCAGCTCCTGTCGATTGTATATATCTCAGTTGTCGCCTGAATCATGCTTTACATCGACTTTTTCCCTTTTTCCGGTCTGCAACCGACAGAGGATCCCCATAAAGTTGCAAGACCGTATATGGCAGCTGACACCAGCCCACTTGATGTTATCGAGCTGGACAAACCCGTTCTTCTAAAATACCTTGATTCGGCATTAAAGAATTTCCCAACAAATTCGACCCTGCATCGTTCGCAAAATTTCCAGTCCTCTTTCAACACAGCTGTAAACAAAGCCCAAGACTGAGGCTCACTCATTACATTTAATATATATATATATGTGTGTGTGTGTGTGTGTGTGTGTGTGTGTGTGTGTGTGTGTGTTAAGCTACACTCAATTGTTTGATTGAAAATGCCATTGTAAATATTACATTAAATTATTTTGCTTCGAAGATGTTATCGAGGAGCTAGAGTGATTATACGCTTGCATGCGTTTGTGGCTTGAATCCCTAAGCAAGGGAGTGACTACTTATACTAATCAAGCTTAATTAGCTGTCAAACGGCATCGGCTGCCATGCCTTCCGGAGCACCCGCCTGTATACCTCCGGTCGCCCGAACACCGGCTATTTTGAAGAAAAGGGGGCGAGCCTGTATTTGTTTCAAAAAATACTTGAAACAAATAACAGCAATGAGATTTTTCAACAAAATTAAAGGTGATTTTTTAGTCATGAATACTCATTTGGGGTCAGCAATTAATAATTTGAAAAATTATAAATAAACATTTTTGTGGAAAGAAATTTGGAAAAAGCAAGGTCACGAAGTGATGGAAGGAACTGGCCGGAAAAAGGAAATTGGCTGTATTAGTTTGAATATTCGATGGGAACAGAAATTTCAACAAAAGAAAAATAATTGGGACAATGTCATAATTAGTTCTTATGCTTATCTAATCTTCAATTTGGTCCTTAAACTTTAATTTCAGCCAATTTGGTCTATATCATCTTTTAATGAGATTAAGTAAGTCTTCCACATCAGTTTGGTCCGATTGGCATATGACATGATAATAGGGAGAAAAACACTAAGAGTGTCAAAACTTTCATACAAAGTTCAGATAAATGTCAAATCTTTTTTTTCGCTCACTTGAGTGGCACATTGGAGTAAAATCGCTCACTTAGGGCTTGTTTGGCAACATGCCAAACAGTGCATGATTATGATTTTTTGTTCCCAAAATTAGTTTGGAACGAAAATCGCGTTTGGTAAAATTTTTGTTTTCAGCAACAAATTTGTTCATGGGAACAGATTAGGAAGAGAATTGAGAATAAAAAAAAGAATCAAAACAGTAAAAGTCTCCTTCTTTTCTTCCAACATCCCGCAATTGTCGTCCACCACCATCCGCCGCCAGTCGCCAATCGCCAGAGGCTCGCCAGGCCAGGGCGAGGTTCGGCGAGCTTGCCAAAGGCAAGCCTAGCCACCAGCGGGGCTTGGGCGAGCCTCGCCGGTGGCCAAGCGAGCCTCACCGGTAGCCGGGCGAGGCTCACCCAACCCCGCCGAGCCTCGCCGGTGGCCAAGCGGGCCTCGCCCAACCCGGCAAGGCTCGCTCGGCCACCGACAAGGCTCGCCTAGCCCCGCCCGGCCACGGGTGAGGCTCGGCCGACAAGGGCCAACCTCGCCGAGGGCCGGCGACGCTCCAATGAGCGTCGCTAGCCCTCGTCCGCTTGCCGGCCGCCGGTCCCAACGACCGGCCAAATGAAGAAGAAGAATAGGAGAAAAGGGAAAAAAAAAAAAAAAAAAGAGGAAAAAAGTATATAAAAAATTTTAAAATTATTTTAAAATTAAAAGAAATTAATTTGGACAGAATCAATTAGCACGGTATCAAACACAATTCTATTCTAGAATCAAAAATTTTGGACGGTTATCAAACACATTTTTTACTTAAAATCGGTTCCGAGAACAGAAAAAAAAATAATCATTTCTAGTTAAAATCAGCTCCAGGAAAGAATCGTTATCAAACGTGCCCTTAAGTGCCTTTCTAGCCAAACTTCCTAGATGGAATTTTATAACTTTTTTTTTTTTTTTGAATTTTTTTTTTTTTTTATTTTGACTTTTTTTCTTTAGGGCTGGAGTGGGTCATTGGTGACCATTGTCGGCCACAAAACCCTCACCCTTGGCCGCAAAGGCACTTGGTGAGATCGCAATGCCCTCACTAGCTCTAAGCGATGTCGCCCACAACTAGCAAGGCCATCATGCCCTCACCCATGACCTTCGTGGCAGGGGCGAGGCGACCCTCACCTAGATCTAGCCATGAAGGCCACGGGTGAGGGCATCGCAACCTCACGGGCCCTAGGTGAGGCGGTGTCACCTATGGCTGCTAGAAGTTGGCAAGGGCCCTCACAACCTCGCCAACGATCGGCAAGGCCCTACCAACCTTGCCCAGGGCCTTCGCAACCAAGGGCGAGGGTTTCACAGTTGACAAGGGTCACCAATGACCCTCACTGGCCTAAAGAAAAAAAGCCAAAGAAATAAAAATACAAAATTCAAAAAATAATAATTATAAATATTTAAAATATTAAAATAATATTAAAATTTTATCCATGTTAGATTTGCTAGCTAGGCAAATCAAAAACTCAAATGAGAGATTTTTAAAATTTGTGGCACTCAAATGAGTGAAAAAAAAAAAATATTGTCACTCAAGTGAGAGCCATATGAAAGTTTTGACACTCCTAATATTCTTCTCCATATGATAATGTGACTCAGTCATGAAATCCACATTGTTTAGGTGGCCATAGACGTCATCATTAAATTAGCAAAGTTCATAGAAAAGTAAAGAAATAGCAAAATAGGAAAAGCATATAAAAAAGAAGAAGAAATAAACAAGAGGAAACGACACAAATTAGAGTTGCAAATTCGAGTATAAGCACACCATTACCAACAATTGAGCCTTGATCGGATTTAACAATGGTAGGCAAGCCCTCTGTAATGGCCATTCGAGGGTACTAAGATCCTTGCAATGATTGCAGGCAAGGGGGGGTGGTGCCGCTTCCTCTCTTTTCTCAATATTCCTCCATTCTTTTTTCCTCTCACGTTTTATATATTTTCAAATTTGGGTTATTATCATAAAAACCCCAAAGTGATACATCTATGACAAAATTACTCCAAAACTTATTTTTTTACCACTTAAACCCTAAACCAATACACTTATAATAAATTTATTCCAAATAACCATTTAAAAAAAAACCCCCAAACTGATGTACTTGTGACAAATTTACCCAAACTAATTTGTTCGATCGCAAAAAATTCCAAACTACTACATTTTTTTACAAATATACCTCAACTAAATTGGAGTACAATTGTGACAAACAAAGAGTAAAATCTCAAATTAGTATACCAATAACTATCACATATCATCCAACTCAATAATGTGATAGTCAAATTTAACATAAACTAATAGATGGTAAAATTATCACAAATGTATCAATTTGGAGTAAATTTGTCAAAAGTATATCAATTTTGGATTTTTGCTAGTTAAAAAATTAGTTTAGATAAATTTGTCACGGATATACTAGTTTGAAATTTTTCAGGATATTAACCCTTCAAATTATGTTGACATGGCAATATACATACAATCACATCAATAAATGTAAGTCGAACGGTGAAATTAAATTACCTCCTCAATCAGACCAAATTGGCTTGAAAGATGAAACTAGTCTCATTAAAGGAGGACGAGGACTAAATTGAATATAATTTAAAGAATCAAGCATCAAATTGAGCATTGAAAAAGGTACAAGGATAAAGTTGATGTTCTCCCAAAATAATTTCATTCATCAATTATTAAAATGCTAATTGTCATAAGACATGGGATTTAAATCTATGGACAAAAATACCCCACTTTTCAAATTGACAAAGAAAAAAGTGAAAAAAATCACCAAAAAAATCTCAAATTATGTCTGTTATGGTGCATTTATCTTGAATTTTTGGCGAAAACAAAAACCTCAAATTATGCTCGATGTGACATCTTTACTCTAAACTTTTTATTGTGATGTAAAAAACCCAAAACTTAAATTTATGTGACATTTTTACCCTCCATCAAGGTTGTGTAAGATGATTTTTCTATCAAAACAATGTCGTTTTTATTCCACTTCAGCAATGCAAATGACATCTCAACATTGTTTGCTTTTTTGCATCAATGTAAGCAGATTATTAACATTTATCATTGACAAAATGTTGAATGGAGAGTGTGTTATATAGGTACAAGTTTGGTAATTTTTTTTTTTTTTTTTGTAACTACTTGGAAATCTCCCGACTGGATCTCCATTATTGGTAAGGTAGTTATACTTCCTTCACCTAAAAGAGGCGTCACATAAAAATATTTTGGGTAAATGTGTCACATGGCATGATTTAGGATTTTTTGTGACTTGCCCAAGAAAAAACATCAACTTTTGCTCTTGGACCTAAACACTCAACATTGAACTATTCTATCTTAGCAAGCCTATATGGCAACTATTATGCCAATCATGATAATTTTTACAAATGATACAATAATTGAGTTAGGATGCAAGCATGCATAAAAACAATGTTGTTTTGAAGCAAAAAAAAATTAAATAGCAACTTGGATTTAAAACAAAATGACGTCTTTTGGTATACGTCATTACCCTAATTTTCTCTCAACTAATGTCACATTTGCTACTTCATCATCATTTACCAAGTCAACCACCAAGAGAAGGATAATAGAAGCACCAAGAATTGTGTACAACACCCCAATTTAATGCCAAATTTTTAAAAACGATCTTTTAAGAGCTAACTCCAATTTATTTTGCTGAAAATCTGACACGGCCTTTTTTTAATTACTTTAGTAAGCCAACATGACTCGTCGAAGGTTTTAGTTAGCATCTACACCAAAATGATGTCGTCTACTAGGTTTCCCCCAAACAAGAACCCTAAATTGCCAAATTGAAAGAAAAAGCCAAAGTTGAAACCCTAATCAACCATTCAACCAAAATTCACACCCTAATTTGATTTGCCCTAAAAAGTAATAGCTCAAAGTTTCAATAGTGGCTCAAATTCATTTTAATGAATTATAGAAGAATGTGAGTGTTACTATTATTGTGGATTACAAAATCTAAGAAGAATATGTTGGACTCTATTGAATGGAGAAGATTTCATGGATGCATTGTGTATAAAGAATACTTAAAGTACAAATATTTAAATGAGTTGAGGCCAAATTCTCAAGTCAAGCGCTAGAAGTGATCTTGGAGCTACTTGAAGGACGGCATCAACCTCCACCTACATTAATGGATGAGTTAGGCAATGTCGACTCAATGCAAGCTAAAATAAAGGCCTTAGCATCTCTAACAAACCATTTAATATAGAAGTTTCAAAAATGAAAATTAAAAAAAAAAAAAAAGTATCATCAAGTGTTGATTGCATTCTATTCTCTTGTTTGGCCTATTTTATTAATGAGAAGAAGTTTGTTAGTCTACCATGACTTTTTTTTTTTTTTTTTATCATTTAGTCTACCATTGTTGAAGATTAGTGAAATATGTACCTATCTTGGGGTAATCTAGAAGTATAGTTGTGTTATTGGTTTGATGCAACTTTTGCTAGAAACAAAAGAATTGATGCAATTTTTAGTGGAAATGAAAAATTAGATTTCATTTGTTGTGAAATTAACAAGCTCTCTTGCTTAGTTGTGTATTCTCAATCTTGGTTTGCTTTAGTTTTTGCTGGAGTTGTTGGTTTTCAGCAATGTTTGCTAGTTGCTAGTTTGTTGCAAATTGTGGTCAAGTTAAGGATTAGTAATAAGTTCACAAGTGATTATTTCAAAGCCAAAAATTGTTAATAGTAATTGTTTGAATATTAAGTTTTGTTGAAAGCAATCACGTAAGTGCCAGTGATGGTTGAAAAGTTATTGCTCGTGTGGCACAAATTTTTAAAAATGAATATGTTACTCAAACAATTTCAACCTATGACTTAGGCTTGTTTGTCGATATACCTTATATATAAAGCAAAATAGCCTCGACACATTGGATATATGCTTGTATGTGCTGGTGCAAGCACAATCCCCATTAGCACATATAAATATTGGTTCAACACATCTTGTGTTGCACAAGCACTCTAGCACTTAATAGTGTAGGCAGAAGACTGCATCAGCAGCTTACACCAATACTTATAATACACCGACATATAGCTAGTGCATCTTGTGTTTGCATCGGCATATAAAAGTACAAACACAATATTACACCAACACATACAAGTGCTAGTGCATATGTTGATGCATCTTGCATCTACACCGGCATATAGAACTATTAGTGCAAGTATTGCATTGGATTGCACCAAATTGTACAAGCTATTTACCAAACACAATCAGCACAATTGAACACAAAAAAATGAAACTACCGAAAGCATAGACAAAATAAAACAATGGCCCTTACATTGAACTAGTTCTTTGAATTTAATCAATCTGAATAACCAAACAAAAACTTACATATCCAAGGGTTGGCTTTCCACAAATGAAAACGTTCAAATATCTCAACACTTGACTAGTCAATCTCAACCTTCCACTAATGAAGATGCATAACTTCCAAAAAAAATGAGGTTAATATCAATTAAAAAAAAACCACAAATTGATATATTTGTGACAAATTTACTCCAAACTAATAATCTGACCACTAAAGATCCCAAACTTGTACACATATAACAAATTTACCCTTCGTTAATTTTCATTAAATTTTACTATTAAATTATTGAGTTGAATGACACATAATAATTGAGGGTGTACTAATTTGAGGTTTTACCATATATTTATCATAATAGTGCCATTTTGGGCTTTTTGTGATAAACAAATTAATTTTTGATAAATTTATCACAGATATATAAATTTAAGGTTTTTGGTGGTTAAAAAATAAATTTAAAGTGAATTTGTCCTGGGTGCATAAGTTTAAGGTTTTTAGTAATATTAATATAAACAAAAACTTCCATATCCAACACTCTCCTATTAGTCAATGTACACAACCATTTTTTTTCCTTTGAAGGATTTTTTACTTGATTCTTAATCCTTTCATTTTTTTTTTTTTTTTTTTTTCCAATTGGAATTGGAGCTATATGTTGTTCTACTAGCCATCCTGTCTCATGTATCTTCTTTTTTGCTACAACTACTATCTTTTTACAAAACGAAATGTCATTTGATGGACCGATCTCATGTAGTGGTGTTGGTGGTTATTTTGGAGCTACCACCATCACTAGTTTGAGATGGAAATGGTATTGGGTTTATTGTTTGTGGCTGTTTTGGAGCTACATTAATGCCCATCTTCTTTGGAGCACTTTTCTTTAAAGCCATCCCTCTTATCTTTGGACCTAACCTTTGTAGGATAACATGGACCACCTTGAGGAATACAAACTTACGAACTTCTCCCAAACTATAAAAACATAATCATATTATCAACAAAATCAAATATCTTTAAAAAAAAAAAAAATGCACAAAACATACAAAACTAACATTGAAATAGTCATTTCAATATTAGCTTTGGAGACCACAACACAAATATGACAACAACTTCAAATTGAAGTCCCCATAATCACACCTGATTGATTAAGCAATGACTCAGGGTTTGTTGTCTAGTGGACAAAAAGCATCAAAGCTAGAACCGAATTGATCAAACAAATTGATCTCCCCACAATCGCAACTTCACTAGTGCAAGTTCTAATTTTTCCAACCAATTGAGCCAACGAGAGAAGATAACAAACCTATTTGAGTGAGAGTGATAGAGATGGTACACAAGCGATGGAGGGTGACGACAATGGTGGTGAGCAAACGATAAGGAGGAGTTGCTTTTTCAAATTGTCTAAACAACAATGACCCGAGCCTTATTTTTCTCTTGGTAATGTGACGTTATTTTTCCCAAAGGTTTATAATGTTGCTTTACTTTACCAAACCGTATAAGATTGTCCATGTGGATTGATTTTTGTTTAAAAAATGCCACATAATGTTAAATTTTATATTATAAATGCTGCATGATTATTTTGGTCGGAATTTTCCATTGGATGCACTTAAATGATTATTTTTTCTATGATTTGGAATTTATGTGATCAAATGAAAACTTTTGGCATTAAAGTGAGTCATATGCACAACTTTCAGCACTTACAAAGTCCTTCTACTACCAACCATTCAAACTTATTTAAACAAAAAAGTTAACAAATAGGTTTTTTGTGCTAAAGCAAAAGTTGGTATTTTTTTCTCTTTCAATCTAAAAAGTGGTAATGTTTTTGGTCTTTGGGTAAAAATTCCTTTTTCATTCTTTTTTCTTGTCATTTTAAAACATGTGTTATTAACGAGTGTCCTCGACCATTACTTAATCATATTCATAGATTTTATTTGCTTCATGAAAAATGACATTTTTCAAAAAAAAAAAAAAAAAATTGTTTATCGATAATAATTTATGATTAAATATTTTTGTAGATGATTAAATATTTTTTATTTATTCGTTTTTATATTTTAGGAAAATAATTTTAAATAATTATTTCTCATGAAAAAAAAATGAAACATAAAAGAAATATTTTATTTTTATATTGATTGCATATAAGTCATAACACAAGACAAATAATGAATGAAAGATGAAAAATTTCTTTAATTAAATATATAACTATGCAATTGTTAATAAAGTCCTTGTACACAAATGGTTTTTGAAGTACATCCATGAATTTTTCATTTGTTCATTATAATTTCTGAACTTATGATAAATATTCAATCCGGTCCCATAAATTAATATTTCCTAGGATTCGATATAGTCCCTAAATTATCTAATTTAAAGGCTAAAGTGAAAAGGTGCGAAATTAAAAAGTCAAGATGATCACGTAAAGAGTTAAAATTCCAAAATCATATCGAATAAATTGTAAGGTCATCGATGATATTATATATTGAATTCACTTGTCCTCACTTTTCCTCTAAAGTTAGCAATCCGGGGCGACGGAAATCCCGTGGAGAATGCTGTCATGAGCCATAAGAAAGGATTTCCATTTCCCCATTTCCCCAGTGACATGCCGTTGATCAAACCACCCGGAGCTTTCTGAGGTAGACGATCATGACGACCTTGCCCTACTCCGACGTCGACTTCAGCTTGAGAGCGATGGCCGGCCGGGCCGAGGGGTTCGGCCGGTTGGCCGTCGGCGGCCTCCACGGCCCTCTCTATCACGTCACTTCTCTCTCAGGTGTTTCTCGGCTTTCCTCTCAATCTCTCGCCCTTCTGTTTTCCTCCGGTTTTGCTCTCAATTGTTGACGATGTGCAATTCGTGGGCAATTCTTGTTTCGCTGGTTTTTGACCCCTTTTGCCTGTTGAGATGTCGCTCTTGGGCTCCTCTGGCTCCGATCATCGCGGCTCTGGTAATGAATGAACAATCCTCATTGTAATGTAACAGGATGGTTGCATTTCCGTTCAGAATGTTCAATTCGCATCGGATGTTTCGTGAAAAGTTAGGCTGTTTGAAGAGCTGGACATTGTTTATGTTATTTCGTGCACAAACCATCTATTATCTGAAATTTTCTGAGAATCATTCGGAGACCGGTACTTGTGCGAATGGGTATCTCCTTGATCAGGAAAATGACACGGACAGGGGCAATAAATGCCTTATTCGAGTCAAGTAATGTCCTACCCAAAATGGGTTTTTTTAGGCAGAGGGTGTGTCGCTCTCTGTGCATATGCTATTTAAATCACTTCTACAGTTGATACAGAACATTTAATGCTCTGTATCTGAGTTCTTTTCTTTTCCTAACCCACCTTTTAAGTACACTTCTTTCCCGCAGATGCTCTGCAGTGGTCTTGTTATCTAGTTTCGTCCAGTTCAAATCACATGCTTTTTGGTCACTTTTTTTGTCTTTAGACGATGGTCCTGGATCGCTGAGAGAAGGATGCCGGAGAAGAGAACCGCTGTGGATAGTGTTTGAGGTTTCGGGTACCATATGTCTTTCATCTTATTTGAGTGTGTCATCTCACAAGACCATTGATGGCCGAGGCCAAAGGATAAAGCTCACTGGCAAGGGCTTGAGACTGAAGGATTGCGAAAATATTATAGTATGCAACCTGGAGTTTGAAGGTGGTAGAGGTCATGATGTTGATGGTATCCAAATTAAACCTAATTCAAGGAACATATGGATAGACCGCTGCAGCCTTCGTAATTATGATGATGGATTGATCGATATCACCCGCCAAAGCACTGACATTACAGTTTCTAGGTTGGCCATTTGACATATGTCACATTACCTTATAAGTTTACATGTTTGGCTGACGTGTTTATGTGCCTGAACCAAAGATGCTAATCAGTTCTTTTTTCTACCGCGTCAGATGTCACTTTTCAAATCATGATAAGACTATGCTTATTGGAGCTGATCCATCTCATACAATGGATAGATGCATCCGTGTAACCATCCACCATTGCTTCTTTGATGGCACACGGCAAAGGCATCCTCGGGTAAGGTTTGGAAAAGTTCATCTGTACAACAATTATACCAGAAACTGGGGCATATACGCTGTTTGTGCGAGTGTAGAATCCCAGGTACGTGTCCCTGGTTCCAGAATAATTGTTTGTGCAATCCTGTCCAAGATGCACATTTTCCCTCCGTTATTGGTTTCATTTATCATTTCAGATTTTCTCGCAATGCAACATATATGAAGCAGGACAGAAGAAAAAAACTTTCGAGTATTACACTGAGAAGGTAATGCAATTTTTATTGTGTTTTAGTTGCTACATGATCAATTATTCTATGAGATCAATTCTCCTTGAACGTTATCAGCTCCTATGGCAATTTATTGGTTATGACTATGCAAGAAAAAATTGCATAGAGGTTAAGCTTCTCTATCTGGCTTCTCTATATTGCTAATAGTTTTGATCTGTTCTATATGTAAATTGGTGAACTCACTCCTTGGAAAACTATTCTCTGAACCCAGATATCTGATCAAAAACTAGATCATGTGCACAAGAATTTGACTTAAATTTTAGGGAAGTTCCTGAATCTGTTAACCTTGAGAAGTAAATCTGACGCATAAGTTGGTTGCACAGTTGATTACTTTAAATAGTTAGCTACTAGGGAATGGGAATCCTTTACATTTTAGCACACTCTGTGGTGCAAATGCTTGTTGGATGACGATAGCCTGAAGTGCATGTATCCAATACATCTTGTGAAGTATAGTTAAACTCATGAATGGGTGCTGGGGAAGGTGAGCAATTGAAGTCGAGATATCTATCTCAGTACAATCTTAATTTTGGTAAACTGCAGATTACTCCAAAAGCATAATGGTTAGAGAATGGCACAATTTATAGCTTATATCTTGACACTAACATATATAGCTGCACATTACCTATAGCTTGTTGACATGCTTGGGGCAGCCAAAATTGATTTAGACATGTGAGTGATCTCAAGACTCCATCGGGCTTCATTGTTGCCTTTGTTTGAGGAAAATAAATGTATGCAATATGTTTGTTGCTGTGACCAAGAGTAATATAATTAGCAGGAACTGTCATCGGTCTCTTTTTCATTGATTCAGGATCATAGAGCACTTGGTGCTGCTCTTTTGACTAGATGGTATTTAACCCCCAAATTCATCATTGCCGCTGTATTTTTGTTGTTATTTATAAGGTAAACAAGGAAAAAGAAAGTCATTTTGATTATGATGCAGAGACAAGCTTTTAGTGTAGTCTATGGAGTGATAAAGCGCCTTTCAACATTAAGGGTGATAGATGAGGGGAATTGCCTGATGTCAATGTAGATATATATATATATATGCATTATGACTTTTCAATCTGTTTCAAATACTGCCTTTGTGATGATATTGTAGGCGCCAGATAGGGAGCAGGCAGTATCTGGCTTGATTAGATCTGAAGGAGACTCATTCTTGAATGGTGCACAAGCATGGTTGCAAGCTGGGCTTGGAGAATGTGTTTTCCATCCAAGTGAATTTTACCCGAGCTGGACCATAGAAATGCCTTCTGATTCTTTGAAATATGTTCTCCAGATATGCACAGGATGGCAGTCCATTCCAAGGCCAGTGGATCATATGGTAGTTGGCTAGTTTTGGTTTTAATTGATTTATGTGTTTTTGGCCTTTTTTCTAGTGGAGTTGCAATCATGGGCAATTTTCTCAATGTTTCAACCCAATTTGCTAGTACAGGAGAGATCAGATTTCTGGTTGTAGATATGGTGATTCAGTGCAAGCTCTTTGAATTTTTTTCCTTTCTAATCATTTCTGCAATGAGTATTGCCCATATATTAAATACGTATGTTGTTCATTTTGTCTTCTGGAGAGATGGAAATATGCTGGTGCGGCCTTAATGTAGTTTAAGAATTTGCATATTTCTTTCTTCCTCCTTGAAAAGTTTTTACTTTTCGGTTGGGTCCATCACAAGGTATGAGGACTTGATATATTCTTGTTGTCTTGGAGTTATTTTTCCATATTATTGAAAATATGTTCCAGTCTAACAATTATATAGAGATGATATGTCACTTTTGCATGTTTAAGCAAAAAGGTTACAGCACATCAGAAGCCATTGAGTATTAGTTAGGCCTAGTCGAGTGGACCCAGGTCAAAAAAAGTATTATTTAGGCTAGCTCTAACTCCCAGTTAGACTTCACCAGAAGACCCAGAATAAAGGAGTATTGGTTCCGCCAGTCCATGAGTTGAAGGTCGATTAGCGTTAACTGATTCTGACTGATTGCTTATTATGTTTCTTGTGCTTTCTGCAACAGAATAGGAAATCCTCAAATCTAATGCTTTTCTTTTGACATTTCTATTCAAAAAGTTACATATTGACTATTTATTATACTATTAAAGTCTTAAATAATAATGAGAAAATTTGATGTGAACCACCCTGGCAATATGTATTGGTTTCTGAAAGATTTGAGGTGTTTTGCAGAAATAAACGTCAAACAGCTGGAGCCCTAAATATTTGAGAAAAATAAAAGCAAAAGTCATCTCAAACTAAGGCAAAAGCTGAGTTACAAATTTGTGTAAATTAGCTTGTGGACAAACGGGCTGGTGTAAAAGAAAATATCAAGGGTGAATTTCCCAGAAGTAGTATCAACTAGGAATTGAAATTCTCGCAGTCCTTGTCTACTATACTTTTCAGCTATAACTGGGGAAGTAACGAGATTGGATAGATTGTGAGGTGCAAGTCATCATATAATGTCAATCAGCCTTTGCGTCGTGTTTTTTATAAAAAGAATTGTAATTGTGATGTATTAAAAGAATTCATATTTCTGCCTGTTTCTGTCATAGACCTTGTCTATTAATTGAATTCTTCAGCTGTCGACTTGCCTTTAGCATGGTATTATTCTCTCGAATCTCCTAACCCAAGTTACATTCTCCGCGTGACCTAACTAACGGCAGCGTTTGGGTTGACATTTAGGTTTTGCTTTTTGCTTAATCTAAATCTTGCGCATGCACTTTGCTTAACCTAAATCTTCATGTGCATGCGCTTCAACCTTTTTTTGACCCAACATACCTAAAACTTTTAGCATATAATTTTTCCATAATTTCTTGAAAATTTGGATAATATACTGAATTTCGATGGAAAGCAAAAGGACACGTTTTACTCACAGTTAATTTTAAACAAACTAGCCATGATACTTAGAATGATTCTTTCTTCTATGTCCAAACATTCTGATGACAAACTTATACAGAAAATAAATTTTCAAACTAGTTTTTAACTGCTTTTGGATGGAAGACAATGGTATGAATTGAAGTTAGATTGAAAGCAATGCAGAAGAGTGGAATAGCAGGATGTGGAACAATTGAAGTAATTGAACATGTCTTTACTCAACTAGGCCAGATTGGCTCTGCCTTTTCCCATTTAAGAATTTCAACTGACATAAAGAAAATTTTCCAGACGTCACTAGAACTTGCAATTTATTTTTTCATCTTGGCAAGCGACCCTGCGAATGTGAAGAAGAGGACGAGGAAGAACTCCCAGATACCACAGCACCTTGGAAAAGATCCGATAAATAATTTTCCAGATCATGGGGACCAAATCTCACCAGGACTTCCAAGTCTGTTTCCCCACTCAGCATACCTAAATAAGTGTCGTAAAATTCTCTATACGCAGGCGTAAGTTTCTTCACAATTGATACCTTTACTTTTTCCCTCAATCTCCTGTCTGGTATGACCGATGAAGTCTGCTTCTGCCATGCTTCTTCAAAGGCTGCATTGAATTTCCTGAATATACCCTTCCAGCTTCTACAGATGTTCCTGCAGAGTTGCTCTCAGGCAGCGATGAGATTACCTTATTCCAAGCAAGTGCTTCATAACTTGATGCATATTGCTCGACTTTCCTAGCATGCCTTGAGAGCCACTCATGGCCAAGCTGGTAATTAAGGTTGGTCATTGTAACCTTTTCGACAACATAGTTAAGATTGTTTGCTAGGAAGAGATAGGACAAAGAGACATCCTTGTACAGCTCGGCTTTGGTATCTAGTTTGCATAGAAGAACTAATATGAGCCGTACCAGGTGGACTGGCACAGCTGTGGTCGGGCCATCTTCTTGGCCTGGACTCTCAAAATATGACTCTGGCATGGTAAAGTTATTAGGCAGCGGGTGATCAGAAAGAACCTCAGAGAGGATTTCGCTGTAATCAACAAGGGAGGAAATGAAAGCCATGACAGATTGGGTCAGGGGGTGGACCCCACCGCCAGGAACCGTCATCCTGGAAGAGTTGTTTTGAATGGTGGAATCAAATTCCGCAATAATGTTGTGGATTGTCTTGCCAAGGCTAACTAGTGAGGAGAGTGCTTGTAAATTGACTCCTGAGGTGGACTCGTAGCTGAATATTGATTCAATGTCTGGCCAGAGTTGAAATGTCGCTTCATAGAGTTCCATGAAACGGTAGATCTTTCCTGTCGATGGTTTATTTCTGGATGCTATTTCAGGGAATCTAAATAAGTTGATTGCTCCTTCCTTGGTGATGTCAGAGAAGCAAGATTCTTTGATTATGTTGGATGCTGAGAAAACATGATCACAGAGGATTTTTTCCCCTCTGAAGATATTTTTCACTGCAACCTTCACTGCAGCTAGCCAGTTCTTGATCATGTGATCAAGTGCAGTCCAGCTTAGTTTTTGAATCTTGGCAGATCTGAATCGTTCAATCCCAAGTTGATATAGATTTTCATCGGTGAAGGACTTTCTGATGAGTTTGTAAATTTTGACGCACTCGCTTCCATAGCCAGAACTGATCATGCAATCTGCTATGGACTTAAGGTCCACCATGGCAAGTTCCGAGATGGGCCCTGCTTCAGTGATCAGCTCCCCAGAATATTCCTCCTCGATTTCGCAATCAAATGTGCTCGATCCACCTAAGGATCGGCCCAAAATTGACTCGGGATCCAGTTGGTTCTGGTCGGTTGACAGTACATGGTGGAATTCTTTTTCAAGCCTTTGCATGGCGATTTGCATCAGGTTTTGGGCAAGCACAAGCTTATCAGAATTGGAGTTTGTAGAGAGCAAGGAATCCATGGCTCGGCGCAGGTCCTTGACGGATTTGAGAAACTGCATGGATTCTCTTCTGTTGTCCTGGAAGAGAGAGGGGACTTTGTTGTCGGAGCTGTTCAAGTCCCATTTAGTGATGATGGACTCGGCTTTTTCTATGTTCTCTTCCATCATGGACTCTGAGAATGTGTGTTTGGGCGTGAGTTGAACGTGAGGGCTTGGAAAAGAGTAGGAAGGAGAAAGTGGCTTGGACGATAAGAAGAGGTTTGATATGCCTTTTCTTGGCATGGCTGTGTTCTTTCTTGGAGTTCCTACGGTTGGCGTTTAACCTTTCAGTTTTCTCCTTTTCTTGTTGCTCACACGCACTCACAGAAAGAAAGAGAGAGAGAGAGAGAGAGAGAGAGAGAGAGAGAGAGAGGTTGTTTTTATGTATAATTTGCTCATGAGTAATGGGTATTTTTAAGGAGGGTTGATGAAAGTTTCCACTTCATGGGGCGGTTTACTTGGATTTGTAGACCAAAGATAGTCGACTGCTCGGGCCGGTCAGTGGAAGATTTCAATAGAAAATGACGTATGGTTGAGTAGAGACTGGTTAGTAATGCTTCTCTTTTCTGGTTTGGTACTTTCTAGATGCAAATTACATCTTACATCATCTAGCAATTTGCGTAACTTGCACTGGATCTGCACGTGGAGCAGAACATGGCTAGGATTTGTATGTGGAGCAGAACATGGCGACAATCGCCGGCCGTGGAATTATCTAAAAATTGCGGAGGAGTCCTTGTCAGGTAAGACTCGTTCTCTATCCATCTTTGTTTTTCTCTCGAATTTAAATAAAGAGTCACGAACTGCTAACCTCATTCAGCCTCTCTTTTCGAAGTCTCCCCAAGAAATCAGTAACTTGATCCGTGGAGCACTAGCTTAATATCTTGTTTATGACTTTGCTTTTTCCATAAATCTAGACCTTTGCTCACCTACTTTAGCTCCGTGATAAAGCGACTCGATGAACGATTGATTTGCAAAAATCTAGTGAGTTTTTGGGTAATTTTTTCGCGTTGAAGTCGTCAACGGATGATATGTTGTGACGACTCCTCCGCTGTCCAAGTTTATTTCATGATACATGACTAAGGAATTCTACAACCATCGTGCGACATATATCGTATAGAGAAGATGATCATCACGTGATTCCTGTAAAGATAGGATCATCGATCTGTTCTGCCAGTAAATCCAATACTAACTTATGATCTACTTGTTTTTATCTCCATAGAAAGTGAAGCACTTTCGGACGTCAGCATGTACTAATCGCTCCCCGCATTCCACCCCCACCCCCTTTTTGAGTAAGGCTGGAAGGAATTGGCCGAATTTTGTTAGGTCCCAATGAAGGGGGACCTGGTCATGCAACGGATGCAAGCTAGACTTTGAAGCAAAAAATCCAAGATTTCCCAGGAGGAGGAAAAATTCAACGTGGCAGATGAACAAGAAGCTCCTAAGAACCCCAATGATAAAATGGGAGTTTTTAAGAACTCACTCTCTAGTCACACTCTGGTCTCAACACTGGGCCGAGGAAGTGTCCGATTTCCAACATCCCCCCACCATCACTAAAATGAATGCTTTTAATACTATATTGCTTTGTGACTAAGATCCGGATCATCATGACCCCTACGTTCCGGCTTCCAAAGGCGATCCTAAGGGAAGAATAATTTTGAATAAAAGGGAGTTGGCTGCAAGAAGAACACCGAGAGGAAGCTCCATCGAAAGAAGAAGAGAAAATAAGACTTGAGTTTCTAGAAATGTTTCAACAGGGAGTTCCATGCGAAGAGGAAAATTCAAAAAAAAGAGAGAAAAGAGAAAGAAAAGAAGAAGATTTAATGGATTGTCTCGAGCCTGCCTTTGCTGCCGTCGCACGAACCATTTATGATGGCTGTGTTTGGGTGGATTGTGGTGCTAGGTCGACCCAAATTGACCGATTAACCCATTTATGACCCATTTAAGCCTAATGTAATTTTTTCGATCCATACCCGACTCGACCCATACCCAATCCATACCCGACCCAACTCATATTAATAAAATATTTTCATATTTAATCAAATTTAGGAAAACTTATTCTTATGTTTTTTTTTTAAAATTATATTACTAAAAAACTTCCAAGCTTATTTATATGTATTATTTTTTTAAAAATAACATTGCTAAAATAATGTTATACAACATAAATTTAATGAACAATTTTTATAATTTTTAAAATAATTATTTAAAAAATAAATTTTTAATTATTTTATTTATATTTTTAAAATATAATTTATTTATATTTTTCTTTTTGGTTCTTCTTCTTCTTTGGCCAACTGCTGGCCACGACGATGGCTGGCGGCCAGCCACAAGCGAGCCTCGAGCTTGCACTACGCGCCGAGGCTCGAGCCTCGCCGAATCGGCGAGCTCAAGGCTCACCGGCATCAGCAAGCTCGAGCTCACCCCTCACTAGATCTAGTGAGGCTCGCCAACGTCGGGTGAGCTCGAGCTTGCACCTCGCCGGATCTAGTGAGGCTCGAGCCTTGCCCGACGCCTGGCGAGTTCGAGCCTTGCTAGATCGGCGAGGCCTCCGCCTTGCTAGATCCGGTGAGGTGCAAGCTCGAGGCTCACCTAGCTAGTCGCCCAGCCATTCCCATGTGGTGACTGGGGGAAAAAAAAAAAAAAAAAAAAAAGAAGAAAGAAAAGAAAAGAATAGGAAAAAAAGAAAAAATAAAATAAAATAAAAATAAAAAATAATTATAATTTCGGTATTTGTAAAAAATTATTTTTGTAAAGTTAAAAAGAGAAGAGAGAGTCTCTCTCTTAAGACCCACTTAAAACCAAACTCATTTAAGACTCATTTAAGACCCACTTAAGACCCACTTAAAATCCACATATCAAAGTAAACCCATTTAACTACTTTTTATCAAAACCAAGTAACCCATATATGACCCATTTATGACCTATTTATGATTTAAATGGGTCATATATGGGTCTAAGACCCATTTTGACACCTCTAACCCTAACTCAACTTTGAGTATGGAATTTGCTTTGTTGGTTGAGTGGAGTTACAATAGTTCAATCTATAAAGGAAGGACAATCGATCACACTTGGCGCAAAACCACCTAAGGGTGGCTCTTTACTCCCTCGAGGCTTTCCACACATTTCAATTCAAAGCATAACTTACATTATCTCATTTGCTTCGCCATCACTTGTATCCGTCAGCCGCTTCTTACTAGGATAATTAGTAGACAAACAACTTAAGATGCAAATGCCAGCAGGATCATTAGCAACTGTGCATCGCCATCACTTGTATGTGTAAGCCGCTTCTTACTGGGATAATTAGTAGACATACAACTTAAGATGCGAATGCCAGCCTAAGTAGCACAGACACTAACACACGACACGTGACATGACATACCGACACGTTGTTTCTAAAAAAATAAAGAATTCCGACACGTTATGACACGTTGTATATTACACACACACACACACACACACACACACACACACACACACACAATAAATTATCATTTTTATGATTATTTCAATCAAATTAATTTGAATCAAATTCATAAATAATTAATTAATTAAAAAACCTAGAATGAATATATACTGAAAACATTAATCCACAATTTAAAAATATCATTCATTGTTTTAATTTGACAAATTCAACTCTATTTCAATAATTCATAAAATTTGGAGAAAAAACAAGAGATCCATATTCTAGACTCGCATATTACATATGTTGGAAAATGAGAAAAATAAACTTAAGGGGTGAATTGTGTATCACGAGAAGTGGAATAAGACTAAGTTTTTCTTCTTTTTCCATTTATTATTTTATTATTTTTATTATTGTGTTTTATTTTTCACACACACACACACACACACACACATATATATTTTTTTTTTTTGAAATTTTTAAAATTGACCTCGATATCGGAATCATTTGTAGGAAACTCGTATGTCAGAATTTCAATTCGAGTGTCGGAGAGTGTTGAAAAAGTTAATTAGGTGTTGGATTTTCCGACACATGTTGACCGAGTGTTGGAGAGTGTCGGAGAGTGTCAAACACGTGTCGAAGTATCCGACACGATACGAAAGTTTTTAGAAAATGTCGGTGCTTCATAGATGCCAGCAGGATCATTAGCAACTATGCATCACTTATCTGTCTTTATTCTCTCGAGATTACAAGAAAAATTGTCCAAAAAGTTTTAAATTTATTGCATTTTTACCAATTCAATAATAATATCTTTTTTAATTTGTCAATTGAATCCATCCAATCAATTTTAATCAGAAATTGCTATAGGATGACTATATTTTATTTTTTCTTTCTTTCTTTTCCCTTTCTTTTCTCCCAAGAGGGTCAACCGACCCTTGCCGACCACAGGTGAGGGCTAGCAAGGGTCGGCTGGCCCTAGCTTGTGACTGGCAAGGGTTGGCTAACAACCCTCATCGGACTTGGAAGAAAAAAAAAATGAAAAGAAAGAAAGAAGATGAAAATAATAAAAACTTCAAATTTAAAAAAAAAAAAATTATAAGAATTTTGGTTGTGTCACGTAAGACGGTCAACATCCACATCAATGATTTCTAGCTAAAATCAATCAAATTGACTCAATTGACAAAACATGATACAATTGGTAAAATTGAGAGTTTTACGATTGAATTGGCGAAAATGCAATAAATTTATGACTTTTTAGATAATTTGTCCAAATATTATGAAAGTCCTGTGACGAGGAGGTGGTAACTGGTAACCATGACGAAGCACAGTGGAAAAAATAATGGCAATTTCCGGGTCAGAATCTGAAAATGTTCACGAAGAACTGCTCGCTATTCAACGAATCAAAATTCTAATCTTTGACCGAAGTGAAAATTGATTGCAGGTCATATATATGACCAAGCATAGATAAGAAGTGGGAGTATAATCAAATCAACTAGGGTTGGTCTATCGGCCAATTGTGTTTTCAACTAGTCCTGAAGAAAAATAATAGCAAAAAGCTGGAGTCGTCATAGTCGAGATTGACTTGTGAGAGGGTTAAGGAAACGCTGCGGTCTCTCCTCCCATGGCTATCAAATATGTCCTAAGTTACTCCTCCCCTGGCAAGATGGAAATGATAATTATCAGGATTTAAAGCGGGCGCCCAAATCCATTTGCCACACGTACGTAAAGTTGCAAGTGCAAGAACCCCCAATTTATTGATTTTTTTATAGAAAAAATGACACAAATGATCTCTAAACTTTAGCCAAATATGTAATATGGTTATTGAACTTTTAATTTGTTCAATGTGGTCACTGAACTTTAGCCTAATGTATAATATCATCCCTAAATTTCCCTAAACTTTTAATTTATTCAATGTGATTTGTGGACTTTTGATATGTATTCAATTTAGTCACTGTACTAAATGAAAATATTTAATGTTATCCCTGAATTTAAATTAATTGAAGGATAATATTAAAAAATTTCATATAATCCATAAACTAATCTAAATATGTTCCAAAAGTCTAAGGACATTAGTCAAATAAAAATTTCAATGACCACATTGCACATTCAGGTAAAATTTAGAGATAATTTGTGTCATTATCTCTTTTAGACATGAAAATTCTAATTATCAAACGAAGAGGAGGAGACTAATGCACATATGCATGTAGTCTTGCAAGATATACGCACAAGTCCGAAGAGACATTCAGAGCTCAGAAGCTAAGAAACAGGATGGAAATCATAGAAAACCCCGGCGGGCTTTTCTCTAGAGAGCTAGCCTCACATAAATGAAGAAACCCTTAATGCTGTTCAGTGTTCATTCATTGACCTCCTCCAAATAGAAATTTCGTGGTTATGGAGAAAATGGGAGGATCGACGAACGAAACCTTGGAGCGGACAGAGCGCCCGAATGTTTGAATGACCAAGTTTGTTCGAACGACGTTTGACTTTTGCATGGATAGAATCTGTCCAGTAATTTACGAGAAAATATTGGGTACCCTAACAGTGCCACGTCATTCGTGCTCTGAACCATTCATTGCGCGACACGTGTCCGTCTGTCAGTCCACGTCGTCCACCTCTCCGTTTCGAACCAGCGCGCGGGAGCTTCTCTCTCCTCTCTCCCTGGCCCACCTCTCTGCACCTTCTGACGCTCTGCTCTCCTCTGCTCTCCTCTCTCTCCTCTCTTTCTCTCTCCCCGTTCTCCGTTCCGTTGCGGGGAGGGAGAACAAAATTGCGACGGTTCAGAGCAAAACATAAAGTTCGCTCTGCTCTCTCTCTCTCCCCCCTTCGACGGCCCTCCACCTCCGCCTCCGCCAGTTGCCTCCGTCGCCCCCGAAGCCGACGCCGACGCCGACGCAGCCTACGCCTCCCTCTCGTGACCTATGGTCGGCTTTATCTCTCTTTCGTCCTCGAAGGCGCGCCTCTCTGCCAGCAAATCGCGACGTCGACGCCCCTCCGCCGGTTGCCTCCGTCGCCCCCAACTCCGACGCCGACTTCTCCGCCTCTGCCTCCGCCTACGCGGCCGACGCCGACGCCCCTTCTCCTCCCTCTCGTGACCTACGCTCCGCTTTCTCCCTCTTTTCTCTGCGGAGCGCCCTTACTGGCCAACCTCGACGCCGACGTGCTCTCGCGTTTTGGCCTCCCTCTCCGCGAGCGAAGGTCGCGCTGCTCGCTCTTTCTCTCTTTCCTCCACGAAGCGCCTCCTGCTCCTGAACGCGGACGCCGCCGACGCCGTCGCCTTCCCAAGCCCCACCGATAGGCGGCCCATTGGCGACTCCCGTACATCCGAAGGTTCGTTTTCATTTTATTTTTTTTTCGGGATTCTACTTAGTAGAAATCGGTGCCATGTTAATGTTGAAGTTTAAAGTTACATCTGCGCATTCGGCTTGTTGCGCGGTATCTTTTGAGATTGTTAGAGACTTCTGACCCTAACTTGGTCACTCCATGCTTTTATTTTCTCCCAAAATCGCGTGTCTGTTGGAGAAGTTGATCCTTGCGTGCTTCTGAATAGTCATTTGCGTTGCAATTCCAAAGGTGTAACTCAGTTGTGAAGGATAAGATAAAAATTTCTCTCTAAGATCTACCTTCTTGGTCCACTGATCTATCAGAAATAGGTAGTTTACTTAGGCAAATTCATTGCAGCTTGGGCTGTTTAAACCAACAAGTACCTCTTATTTTGTTCATGTGCCAACGAGAGATATGGTGGGACGTCTTCACAAGCATGGAGCCAGAAGCTTATCTCTCTGTTTGCTTTGCGAGAGAACCACTGAAAATTGCTGGTTTCTTGTGTTTAGCTGAATTTGACACACAGAGACTGACCAATTTGTGAAGATGACTAATTTCACGTTTCTCCCTGTCTTTTGATGCATCTCTGTTCATAATCAAGTTTGGCGAAGTTGGATTGCTACATGAGGGTATTCTGTTTGGTGTATTGCTGGACACGCAACCTCTACCCATTGTGCATCCTTGTTTCAGCTTTGTATGTTTTCTTTGAAGAATACCAGGTGTCCGCATCCATATGTTGATATCTAAATTGTTGTGCAGGACAGTCCATTGGTAATAGAATGCTTCAACTTTAATAGCAGTGGAAAACATGATTTGATTGGGTAAATGGAATACTTGTCGACATTTGATTCTTGTATCTCCTGATTCTCGTATATGATTATGTTGACAATGCTTACTTTATGTCACTGCATTAGGAAACTGCAGAAGTCACTATTGGACTTGGAAAAGCTTCATTCTAGTGGGACGGGAGAAAATTTAGTTTTACCAACTGCTGCTGGAGATAAAATCCTTAAGAGCCAGCTATCTGTGGATACATTTTCTGAGAGTACCCAGCATACTTTTCTAGATTACTTGGCTGCGGGATTTGAAGTGAACTTCATGGTGGCTGTTGATTTCACAGGTAATGGTCTTCATTTCCACCATATGTTCCTGTATTGAGGAATTCTTGCTTTAGATTAGTAAATTTCGTGGTAGGTATAGAGCGGAGTTATATTCGTCTTCACTTGTAACTTCAGTTTTTCTGCTAGAAATAGAATATGCAGTTGTGTGATTTGATCAGGCATCCTGTGCATATTAGCTGTTCTACTTGTATCTAGCAATCATGTAATTTTGGTCTTTCGCCTGCTGCCAACATGCCCCTTGAATTTTATGCTTGCCTTCACTCTGAAGGTTAAAATTATAGGTTGGCTGAAGCAACCTGCAGTTTATGGTTCTTATTAAAAGCACACATAGTTCCAATGTTCTTCAATATTTTCATGAATCTGTTGACTCATTTTTGCTTTTAGCCAAGAAGGGATTTTCATGTTTCTTGGATTTTTAAGGTAAATCTGGGGACGAGTTTCCTCAAGATGTTGGCACGTGGAATTAGTTAACTTGCTGACATGATTGTCATGCATCTACGAGCAGCCTACTATACTTGGACATACATTAGTGTTATCTCCGAACTTATTTTGGCTTGTGGATTTGGTAGTTTTTATTAGTTCAAAGTGAAAATCCTTTTGCAATTGCTCTATGCCATTTATGTACCGAAACCGAACTTGAAATTAGACGGGGACTAGTACTTACTTCAATTGTTACTTGTTGTCGCGACCTCTTTTTTTTAGCGGCGCCCGTTTGAGTACGAGCGCCTGAGGAGGCTAATGGCTCGGCTGAAATTAGTTATGCCCGGACTCTCCCAAGTCCACCAATTCGCAACTTAATGGTTCAAGTTTTTAACCTGTAAATCAATTTTTAAAAAGGAGTCGCCACTAATCAATTTGGGGTGGGTCGATTAGAAACCCAAGCAAAATATCGGGAGGAATACTTGCTCATGCGCAACCAGAGAAATTAGGATCGGGAACTTGATTACACTAGTTAATCACTAATGCCCTTTCGGTACCTAATCTTGTTTAAACCCTGAGGTTTTTTGGATGTTCGAGGGATTTTCCACGCATTTTGGATGTTCGAGGGATTTTCCACGCATTTTGGAGAAAAACATTTTTTGGGTCTTTTTCTATTTTTTTGACATGAAAGGGATTTTTTTTTTTGACCTTTTTTGGTATTTTTGGAAAAATATAAGTCTTTTGGCTTTTTCTGAATTTTTTTGGCTTTTTCATGAATTTTTAGCTTTTTTGGATTTTTGGCATTTTTTGGAAAATATGAAATATTTTTGATATTTTTGATTTTTCGGAAAATAAAATATTTTTATCATTTTTTATTATTTTTCGATTTCTGGAAATTAAAACATTTTTAACATTTTTTTTAATATTTTTGAAAAATAAATTATTTTTTGATTTTTTAAAATTTATTTATTAAAATATTGTTTTTATTTTAAAATAATATAAAAAATGAACCGGGTCGGACCCTCGGGTTGGGTCCGACCCGCTTCGTCTGTCCGAGACACAGACGGGCCCGCAACGCGGGCCCGACTCAGGTTTTTTTGTCCTCCCATTTTTTAAAAAAGCCCAAACCGCTCTTGGCCCATTTTATAAAAACTTCAACCCAAAAGATACTCGGCCCAACATCTACCCAGCCCAAGCGCGTAGGTCCGACCCGGGGAAACCCTACCCGGTTCAGACCCACGCCCGACCCGTCTTCAGTCGCTGACCCGACTTGCGGCCGCGACCCGATTCCTGAATCCCTACCCGGATTCGTGACCGCTTTGATCTCGCCAACCCGATCTGTGCGTAACCCTCTAGATTTGGCGATCCGCGGCGCCTGAGGCTGGGACGTCACCGGGTGGTGACTCGACGGCGACGACGCGGCGAACGGCGGGTAGGGTTTCGGTGACAATGATGAGCGACTACTGGACTCGCAAGAAACGGCGGCGACGATGAGCACCGCTTTGGGTTCTCGGGGATGGCGGTGGCCCAACTTGGGGCGAGATCTCAGTGGTGCGGCGGTGAGGTGTGAGGGCGGCACTGTCATTACCGCTAGCGGCAAGAGTGTGGCACGGCGGCGTTGCTGGTCGGCAAGACGGCGTCAAGCGCTTCAAGTCTCGCGGCTCGGGGGTAGGTCACGGCGATGGCATCGGGGTGTGGACAGCACAGCGGCGGTCGATGGCGTGCCTTGGCGAGGCAACAACGGCAAACAACGGCGACTCTCACGCGGATTTCCAGATTTGCGCCCAAATCTCGACCTTCCTTCCTCCGCCCTCCACTCACTTAGATCTGGACGGCGTCGAGGGGTCGGTCACGGCAACCGCTTCGAGGGGGGAACAACAACAAAGCAAGAACTCCGGATCTCGTGGCGTAGATCTCGGCGGACCTTCCTCGGCCCCGATTTTCTCTCACTCGGGTCGATCCGAGCCTCCACCGGCCGGATCGATCTTCTCGAAGTCGCTCGCCGCCGGCCTTCCCGAAGTCTCGGTGGAGGGTGGGCTGAGCTCGCGACTCGAGTTCTCTCGGAGCTCGCTCGTTGATTCCTCCCCCGAAGTCTCTCAGTGGGAAGATCTCGGAACTTGCTCCCCCTTTGCCATCGTCGGGAGAAGCCTATTTATAGGCAAGGACGTCCGGTCGACGGAGGAGCTCGGCCGCCGGTCTTTGGCTTGCCGACCGGAACCTCCCGGCTGAACCGGCGTCTCATCTCAGCATTAAAGTAGCGCATTGAAGGCGCATGTGCGTCGTCCTCTCCTTCGCCGGCCTACTTCCGTTTCTCTTTACCATAGGCTGCCCTTGAGCGCGTCGCCGGCCGTCGCGTGTGATGCACGAGAGACAGAGAGAAGAAGAAGGAAGGAGAAGAAGAAGAAGAAGAAAGAAGAAGAAGGAGAGAGGGGAGGGGGGTTATACGAACCCACGTGAAGAAAAAGGGGGGGGCTTTTTTTTTTTTTTTTTTTTTTTTTCTTTTGCTTTTCTTTTGTTGTTTTTGTTTTTTTTTTTTTTCTTTTTTTCTTTTTGTTTTTTTGTCTTGTTTTCTTTTTGTCATCTATTTATAGGAAAGACAAAATTAAAAACTTAATTAATAAAACTAATTAAAATCGAGGTGTCAACAGTTTGCCCCTCTTTGAAGGTGAGCGCAGAGGTTGCATTCAAAGACAGACCGATGCCTCAATTTTATCCATGCATGTGTCACGGGCCGATCGATCAACTCTCGAACAACTCTCGATTCACCCGTGCGGCCTTAAGGTTTCACCCCTTAAGCAGCCTTTCACACTCGACTCACAACGCACACTTTCGGGCCGTGACACATGCGCAATAGATTATATTTTATTTAGGACCTATTACTCTATGCGGAAAAGAGCAATATAACATTACATATTCTAAGACAGATAAGAAGATACCCGTAGTTACTTAGGGAGTGAGTGAGATAGGGTGTGAGCCCCGAGTTTGGCAAGTATCAAGGCGTCATATTACCTGTTGATATGAGGAGATTGCTTTTCCAAGGCTCGAACCATTCTTCGGTCGCCTGTTAAAACAATCAACTGGTTTGTCTAGGACCCGAACCTTTCTTCGGTCGCCTTGACGGGGAATTGCTTTTCCAGGACCCGAACCTTTCTTCGGTCGCCTTTCTTCGGTCGCCTTGACGGAGAATTGCTTTTCCAGGACCCGAACCTTTCTTCGGTCTCCTGTTAGAGCAATAAGTTGATTTGTCTAGGACCCGAACCTTTCTTCGGTCGCCTTGACGGAGAATTGCTTTTCCAGGACCCGAACCTTTCTTCGGTCGCCTGTTAGAGCAATAAGTTGTTTGTCTAGGACCCGAACCTTTCTTCGGTCGCCTTGACGGAGAATTGCTTTTCCGGGACACAAACCTTTCTTCGGTCGCCCTTTGTTAGAGCAATAAGTTGTTTGTCTAGGACCCGAACATTTCTTCGGGACCCGAACCTTTCTTCGGTCCTTGAGCAATAAGGAGATGCGCCGCCTTTCTCAGGGCATCTGTTTGTGGGTGCCTGATCTGTATCGAGGACACCAGTTGGTACCCGACCTTTCTCGGGAGATGCGCCGACCTTTCTCAGGGCATCATATTTGTTGGGGTGTCTGACTTCGTCAATGACACCGGTAGGAACCCGACCTTTCTCGGGAGGATGCGCCGACCTTTCTCAGGGCATCGATTTGCGGGGTGTCTGTCTTCTGTCAAAGACACCAGTTGGAACCCGACCTTTCTCGGGAGGATGCACCGACCTTTCTCAGGGCATCGATTTGTTGGGGGTGCCTGGACATTCACAAGCATTGAAAGAGTACCTAGATATTCACAAGTACTAACCTGAAGGATATTTGGGCCTTTGCAGGCATCGAAGGGGTACTTGGATGATCGCAAGTACAAACTCTTGGAGGATACCTGGCGTTCGCAGGTATCGAAGGAGTACCTAGGATATTCATGAAGGTCCCTCACCTTTTGATAATTGCGAATATCGATGACGTACCTCGCATATTCATGAAGGTCTCCCACCTCTTGGCAATTGGGGAATATCGAGGGCGTACCTAAGATATTCGTGAAGGTCTCTCACCTCCTGGTAATAGGAATATCGAGGATGTACCTGAGATATTCGTGAAAGTCTCTCACCTCCTGGTAATTGGGAATATCGAGGACGTGCCCCGAATATTCGTGAAGGTCTCTCACCTCCTGGTAGTTGGGAATATCGAGGATGTACCTGGGATATTCATGAAGGTCTCTCACCTTCTGGTAGTGGGAATATCGAGGACGTACCTCGCATATTCGTGAAGGTCTCTCACCTCCTGGTAAATGGGAATATCGAGGACGTACCTGAGATATTCGTGAAGGTCTCTCACCTCCTGGTAATTGGGAATATCGATGGCGTACCTGGGATATTCATGAAGGTCTCTCACCTCCTGGTAATGGGAATATTGAGGGCGTGCCCCACATATTCGTGAAGGTCTCTCACCTCCTGGTAGTTGGGAATATCGAGGACGTACCTGGGATATTCATGAAGGTCTCTCACCTTCTGGTAGTGGGAATATCGAGGACGTACCTCGCATATTCGTGAAGGTCTCTCACCTCCTGGTAAATGGGAATATCGAGGACGTACCGAAGATATTCGTGAAGGTCTCTCACCTCCTGGTAATTGGGAATATCGATGGCGTACCTGGGATATTCATGAAGGTCTCTCACCTCCTGGTAATGGGAATATTGAGGGCATGCCCCACATATTCGTGAAGGTCTCTCACCTCCTGGTAATAGGGAATATCGAGGGTGTACCTTGGATATTCATGAAGATCTCTCACCTCCTGGTAATTTGGAATTTGAATGTAGCACAAGGCTTACCCGGATGGCCGCAGGCACTCAAAAGGGCTAGAATACCTGGGTAGCCGCAGGTGTACAAAGTACTGGAATACTTGAATGAACACAAGTATTTAATGATATGATCTGAGACCACTCAGGTAGGTCCAAGTGTAAGAAAGCATACCTGGACAACGGTGGGTACTTGACGATATGGGGATATCTAGACAACAGTAGGTATTCCAAAAGATACTTGGTCAGTCACAAGTATCAATACTCTTGGGACAACTCGAATAGGTCGAGTGTCAGGAAAAGGGAGTATCCGAACGGTGGCCGGTACTCAAAGACAATAGGGATACCTAGACAGCAGTAGGTATTCAATGATAAAGGGATACTTGGTCGGGTCACAAGTATTAATACTCTTGGGATAATTCGAATAGGTCAAATGTCAGGAAAATGGAATATCCGAACGGTGGCCGGTACTCAAAGACAATAGGGATACCTAGACAGCAGTAGGTATTCAACAATAAATGGATACTTGATCAGTCACAAGTATCAATACTCTGGGGACAACTTAAATAGGTCGAGTGTCAGGAAAATGGAGTATCCGAATGGTGGCCGGTACTCAAAGACAATAGGGATACCTAGACAGCAGTAGGTATTCAACGATAAAGGGATACTTGATTAGTCACAAGTATTAATACTCTAAAGACAACTCAAACAGGTCAAGTGTCAACAGGAGGAGCACCTGAGTAACGGTAGGCACTCAAAAACAGGGGGGTACCCGGCAAGTGGTGGGTAGTCAAAGACAAGGGGATACTTAGACAGTTGCAAGCACCCAAACTCAAGGGACGACTCGAACAAGTCGAGTGTGAAGAAGAGAGTACCTGGACAGTGGTAAGTACCTTAAGATAAATGGGGATAGGGATATGCTTACCGGCAATATCTCTCGGGTCTTTGAGAGTATGTCTCGCTATTTGCACAATATGCACACATGATTGTATATGCTGTAAATTCATGAGTTTAAATGTGATTTATGCATGACAATTTTGTCGATTTTGCATCATCATCGAGTTCCACTGGGAAGATTTTGAAAGACAACCTTTATTTGGAATATAGATGTCTTGAGCATGCCAAATGAGGGACTTTCGCCCGAAAGGACTTTTCGCTCACTCTCATGGAAAAGGCTATCCCGACCATTGATGCGGGATTCATAAGGACCACACTATCTCACTGTCATCATGTTAGCAAGGGTCCGAGTATTCTCGCAAACAGTACGACTTTACCAATGTGAGAGGTCTTTGTTGAAACTGTGATGAAGTCTTAGTCAGCGGCTCATCAAAGGGGACCATCAAGGTCGAGGCCGATGGACGAAAATGTTGCACGATCATCTCCGGGTTTACAAGTCAAGAACCCTGCGAAAAGAGATAGAATAGTCTTGCTCGTACTTCTTCGAGCGATGCTTATATACACATGAAATCCTACGTTAATTGAAGTGCCCTAGTCTAAAGAGACTTTTACAATGGGACGCAATGTAGGCTTGACTCATGTGTAAAAGGGTTAGAGTTGGTGATTGCCTTGGCACCTGTCACCAGTCTTTCTTGTAAGATGGAGGTTCTATGGACCACAACAACTTTTCTTGGCTGCATTTTTGACTGGGGGGCATTGGCCTTACTTTTACCTGTGCACACCTTTTTTCATGCCCCTATTTTTATTCCAGTTCTTCATTTATGGGCATTGACCTTGCTTTTACCAGGTACACGCTTTTTTTTATGCCCATGTTTTTTTCATTCTTGTCGTTGAGTAGCTGATCTTGACAGGCAAGTTCAATCGAAGCACCGTTATTAGACTCTTGAGTCTTCATCTTCAGTAGGCACTCTGGGCTATACTGCTTAAATGACAGTAACTTCTATTTTGCCCCCATGTGAGGGTGAAATTACAGACTCAATTAGGTTGCACAATGAATACAAGTGCATAGAGAAAGAATTGCTCTTCGTCATTCTAGGGCACTTAAATTAACATGAGTGTTCATATGCAATAAGGACACCCGAAGATTGATGCAAGTGCGAGCAAGAAAATTTCTATCTCTCTTCTCACCTTGTGATGCTTACTTGCTTTCGACTTGCCCCAGTGTGGGGTGGTTCTTTGACGGGAGCATAGCAGAAATTTGTCAGTGTATGGGGCTCAATGGGGTGAGCGATGGAATGCCTCTCACTATTTTGGTTACCGTACCATTCGCGAGAGAACTCTTTACCCTGCAGCCATGGAATCTTTCGCACTCATCTCACAAGTGTATAGATGGGGGACTGTGTGTAGGATATGGCTTGCCTTTCATCATTTCGACACACCTCATCCAGCATGCTCAATTTAATCTTGTATTCTTCACTTAGCTGTCTATTTTAATAATCCTCAGTGGAATCAGTGACTTAGACAGGCAAAATCATTATTCATCTGGAAACAACATGCAACATTTCGAATATGATGGAGATTGAATTCTTCAAAACAAGTGAATGGTTTTGACTTAAAAAAGTCCCTATTGACAACTTTAGGGATTAACATAATGGTGTTTCCAAATATGCTAAATTTTGAACATCAAAAGGGTTATTTGCAAATGGGTGTCGATGGTTGTCCTTATTGATTAGGGACATGACACATGAATGATCGAGTTAGGGTTGGGAATTTGATCGGGCATCTCGTTTTTGCTTTTGCCCCTAAGAGAAGATGTACAAGTAGATCAATTAGTCCGGCCAAAATCAAATGTGGGTTGAGGTATGAAGATTTTCTGTCATTTGCTTTGGCGATTACTCGGGACGCCGTTTCGCTTAGGAGAGTTTGTCATGCCTCTCATTGATTTATTATCTTTGTTTTTGTCGAGTAATCCCGCAACAAACAAGACATGCTTCTCATTGATTCGTTATCCTTGCTTTTGACAGTCAGGTGATCCTACAACAAACAAGAGGGAATGTGTTAGTCATGAACTCTTTCAAGAGTTGAATAATTGGAAGCGATACAACTTTACCCTTCACTGGTTTAGAGATGCGAAGTGAGAGGGGGACACGAAGTCCTATGTCCCTTGCTTCATTAGGTCAATTATTCCTCGAATTGGCTCTGGATGATACGTCTTTTTGTGAATTTGATGGTCATTTCCACGAACCTCACTTGGCCAATATTGACCATCAAGTTTGGTTTTTGATCCCCAATGTTTCCCTTCACTTTGGTTTGCGAGATGATTGGATGAACTTGAAGTGCAAGTGGGACACGAAGTCCTATGTCTTTTGCCTCGTTATGTCACATGTTCTCTCGTAATTTGCAAGTGCAAGGAAGCAAAAAAAAAAAAAATTTTTTTTTTTTTACCAAGCGGCTAACCGCCGCGTCGGGGATTCGAACCCCGACTTCGGACCTTTTGCTTCTTCCCGGATACCACTAGGCTAGAGGCGCCGATGGTGTCCGTAGGGCACTTCTTTTTTTATTTAACCGAACCAGCTCCGGACGACACGTCCTTTCATACCAAGTTAGGTAAATCGATACAGGTCATTTGATTTGTCCAGATTAATCATTAAGCTTGCTTCTTGAATCCTATGCTTCCTGTCAATAGAAGAAAATATATCAAAAGTGAGTTCAGACATTGAAAGTATTGGAAACGATACTAAATTACTCTTCTCTAAAGTTTGTATTTGCTGACTCCTAGGGATATTTGAATGTCGATGACAGCCTTTTTCGTCTTGGCACAATTTAATGTCTCTTTTGATTGGCCCTCTTCATTTGTGACCATGTATGCATGATTGATGGTTGTCGATTTATCTTCAACGCCTTCCTTTTGTGGAATTTTTTTATGTCTTTGACTATATGACCATTAGCAGTATTGAGCAAAGTCATGTACTTCAAGCTTCTATGGAATCTAAGATGGACAATCAAAACCTCCAATTTTCTTATGGCAATTACTTCTTGCGAGAATATGCGTCCGGAGTGAAGCTTCTAAATTCCAAAGTCATTGTCCGGGGTGTGGGGCTATAGATCGCCTTGATCTGTCTAGATTTTCTCCCCGTTGACAAGTAATCACTTAAAAGGAAGAGGAGGAACTCCTTCCTTATGTTGAAGTTGATACTTTGTAACATCTAGCCGTTTGGGCGCGTCGTGCGACAATATAGTTCTTTGGCTCGGGATGAAGCTAGGGGGAGTGAGGCATGTCATGGATGCTTCGATCTCAACTCTATGCCCGTACCTATTACATCTCGATCTTTTGTATCCTGTAAATAGAAGAGAGAAGACATCATTTCCAAATTATATTCGAGGATAAGACTTACCCTCTTTCGGTGTAGGATGATTCTTTCTATTTGCCCCCGTTTTCTTGGCGGGGTGTCTTTGAATTTGGTGAGTTCGCCCGATGCGCTTGCTTCAAATGCCCCATGTCACACTAAGTCAAAGGGGATGGGAATGATCTTCGAGACATGAAGTGAATGAGTCGAAAGACAAACATGGTTAAATTTATCATCTTGTTTTAACAAAAACTTTCGAGTGATGAAATATTTTTTATTTTCAAAATACGTCTTTGGGGAGAAAAAGCATGAGGAAGCCCAGCCCTCGTATTCTCCTTGGATGATATTTTCTTTTCATGGTTGGATAACATCACCGGGCCGGTTTGGGATACCGCCTCATGCTTTCAAAACAAAATATTAGAACTGTACATTAGATTACTTGAAATGGAAAATACAATAGTAGCACACTAGACAGGATAAGAAACATGAAATTATAAAAACAAGCAACACCCATGAAAACTCCTATGAAAAGGAGCACTTTGATATTGCTGGTTAAGCGCCTTTGAGTTCCTCGCCTCCAGTAGACTCGAAGTATTCGCATGAGAGGACCACTTCATTGAAGCTACGGAAATGCAACCCATGCAACCAACAGCGATGCTTGCGAGGTAAAGCCCCTATGAACAGCTTTATCATTTCTTCTTCAGCCAGTTGAGGGTAAGTTTGCGTCATAAAAGCCTCCCACCTCCTCGCATATACTCGAAAATCCTCCATTGATCTTCTTCTGAAGTGAACCAAGTTCTGACAAGGCGCTTCAGTCCCAATCTGGCTTTGATACTGAAGCAGGAATGCAGAAAACAACTCATTCCAATCTCTCATAAGATAGATATCTGCTGTGATGAACCATTGCAATGCAGACCCTGTAAGACTTTCTTGGAAGGCTTGAGTTGTGAATGACATCGGGCCATAATACCAACTCATTTCATCATGGAGGTACTGCAAGTGGGCCACGGGACAAGTAGTGCCATTATACTTGCGGAGATTAGGTATCCACATTCCTCCAGGGGTCATGATCCTATGAGCACAAGACGGGTTTGATGTATCCTGGTTAGGCCACTGGTTTTCCCACTGCATATTCGTTGTAGTGGTGAATTTTTCTGTTTCAGGAGAGTTGGACTCTACTGAGATTACCCCATTGCTTTCTTCTTGGTCAAAATTTCCAAATGAGGATGAAGTATTGAAGCTATCCTCATGGTCAGAGGATGAGCTTAGTACTTCGTTAGGATCATAGCGGATAAAGACGTATGCTTCTTCTTCTGACGGGCCTTCATCTCCGGATGAGAGTAGGAAACTTGATTATATGATGAATTGTCGGTTTCATTGTTGAAATAACGCCGGAAGTCCTTGGGATTGTATTCTAGGGCCGGGAAGTCTTCAGGATTGTACTCTAGAGGATGGTGGCCCTCAAAGTTGTATTCTTGGGAATGTTCAAAGCTTTGGTGCGATGGCTCGTCGGTAGATGCTAAATCTATCTGTTTGGGCTTTCTTTTATTGGCTTCTGGTCCGGACCTTTTGAGTAAGGCCCTTCGTTTTGCTAACTTGATTTCGTCAAGGGAAGTGAGAGACATTAGAGTTTCACCGTCGATTCACTTTCCAGGTTGATAGGGGTTGGTATTCTTTGAACCCTAGCTCTTGGAGTAAGCTTGGGGAGTTGTCTAGTTGTGCCCCTCTCTTGAACAGACTCTGTGTCTTTGACCTCGTACAAAGGTTCCTTGCCTTTCCTAGTGTGAAATTTTCCAGTAACAGGATGTTGCTCGATTGCCCATTTATCATGCAAGGCTTCATTGACATGCTCCTCTCTTATCTCAGCGGCTAACAGCTCCTTATGCTCCGCGATCATTGGCTCTTCGTAGGGGGGGTGATGTTAGGGGTGATGTCAATATCGTATTCTTGATGGAAAACATGAATTAATTCCCTCCGGTTTTAAGGGGACTAATCTTCCTAACAATGTACCATCGCAAGCGGGGCGTTAAGTTTGATTGGTACGATTGAATCATCATTCGGACCAGGTAGGCTGCAAGTAGGTCTCGGGCGGGAGGTATCAAGCATACCTTTCACATTCGGGTGCTTTGAGCTTTTCGGGGATTTCAATGCCGGCATAATTGGAAAGGTCCATGGGATTCGCGCCTTGCACTGGTTTAACTTTTTCATGATCCTTTCAAATTGTCCATAGTACCGGCTATTTTCTCGGCAAATTTGCGGGTGTCATGATGGTGTTTGAGGCAACTATAGAGTTGGGCTCACTGAGTGGATTTCATTTGTCTCGAGAGTTGTTGAAGGACAATGGACATTTGTCCTACGCCGTCTTCAATGTTAATAAGGCGATTTTGTACATCATTCGATCGGGCCCTAGCGCATGAGGCCATGCACGAGCTGTGGTGGCCGGCGATTCATAATTACCCGCCGTTTGCGAAAACAATGAATGAGTATGAAAGTAAACAAAAAATGACCCATGGCAATGGTCTAACTGCTTTTTCATTCATCAAAAGAGGATTTCATAGACTGCAGACTTCTGACATCTAGAATTTGAAACTGAAAAGACAGGATGAAATACTAGGTATTAAACAAGAGTCCCTAAACAATGGGACAAAACTTTCACACTATTTACACTAAGGGGTACATGATTGCTAATTTATATGTGACGGGGAGCCTTGTTCTTGCGAGGACGCCTACTTCCTTGAACTGGTTCTGAGGTGTGCATCCAGTCCATTTCCAAATCTTTCTCCATGAGCTCTGCTTGCTCGTGCTGGCTGCTCTCACTGACTGAGTGAGGGACTAATGGCTTCCATCTTGTCGAGATAGAATGGTTGTGGATGTAGGACATGGAGGCGTGGTGGGCTTTTTCTTCTCCCTCAAGCCCTTCTGGTATCACAATCCTTTTACGATGGCACTTTTCCCAGGTTTCCTCAGCAGTAGAAATTTCGAATTCATAGTCACGGCTTGTGTTGAAAAGAACTGGAGGGACCATCATCTTGAAAGGCGGTGGGATCTCCTGAAGGGCTCCATATTGTCGTGCTACCCGATACGGGTAGTAGGGAATGGCGCGGTGAGACCGAGCAACGGAATTGGGCGGGTGTGCATGTAAGCAAAGCGGGCCCTTTTTCATGGAACCAACCTAAGCACACCATTGGAATGCCTCAGAGCGGGTTTCTTAGAAAGCTTACCCAATTTAAACAAGCTTTGATTGGGAATGTACGGTCCTAAAACCATAAATTTTTGTAATGGATTTTCAAAAGCATTTGTTTCAGCGATCGCATGAAATCTCGAAATTCGCTTAAGTGAGAAAAGAACCAGACTTGTAAAATTTCAGGAGAGGCTCGCATGATTTTCTCCGAGTTGTCTTTAAAACGATTAAAAGACAAGAATGTTTCAGTTAAAATCATGTTGACATAATTCCCCCTCTTAAGATCGATCAATTATCCATGCCATCTTAGGAGTTATGGCATTTCTTTGATGGGGGAAGATGATGAGTCCGAAAAGGCTAGGAGGAAAATCTCACTTTTCGGGTCATAGGCTGATTTTGGAAACAAAGGCATTCATAAATTCTAGTGGGCGGGTATTATGGTTGTCTTCAAGAATTTGTCTTATGACATGGATTTCAGTTCCTAAGAGTCGTGCTAACTCGCGCCATGGGAGGGCGCCTATCGATGGCTTGACAAGCTTTTTCTCAAGAGGCATTCCAGTGATGATGCTGTATTCTTCCAGGGTTGGGGTTAGCTCAAACCTATCGAATATAAAAGTAACCGTCTTCGGGCACCAGAAATGTGCCATGGCTTGTATGACTTCAGGGCGAACAGTGATTTGGATCAACGATAGGAGATGACCGACTTTGGCCTTCACATGCTCTTGGGCAAACTGATCTAACTGACCCCACAATCTGAAGAGCTCCGCTTTGGGAGTAGGAATGAACTGGATATCGTCTTTCCCCATCGCATATAAACTAGGACTTGAAAAGCTTATCCTAAATTGCCATGGGCCAAATAAAAAGACTGAGTAATAGTAAAGAAAACACTTTGCTTTTAAATAAAATGGCAAGCACAAAGACATGCGCATGGGACGTGCGGCTCGATTTCTAACTCAGAAGGCTTGGTGAGATTAAAAGGATATCCGCCCATCGCAGTCTCGCGTTAGCAAAGCATATCCTCCTAACCTCGGCTAAGAAATTCGGGGAAAAGAAAGGCAACCTCTACATCGCAGTCTCGCGTTCGAGGTCGTATCTTTCTTAACACCATCCTAGAAATCCTATGGCGGCCCAGTCCGGCGGCCGGGTTGTGTGTGCCATGTGTAGTGTTTAAAACAGTAAAGCATGCACAACAGTTTATAATCACAAGGTAATCTATTTTAAGCAAAATTAAAATAAATTTCTACGCTCTTGACCTGCATGAAGAAAAAAACCTAAGTCAGTAAAGAATTTAAACAAGACAAAAATGGCCTAAGTCCTCAAAGTCCCCGGCGGAGTCGCCAAGCCGTCGCGACCTCTTTTTAGCGGCGCCCGCGTTTGAGTACGAGCGCCCGAGGAGGCTAATGGCTCGGCTGAAATTAGTTATGCCCGGACTCTCCCAAGTCCACCAATTCGCAACTTAATGGTTCAAGTTTTTAACCCGTAAATCAATTTTTAAAAGGAGTCGCCACTAATCAATTTGGGGTGGGTCGATTAGAAACCCAAGCGAAGTATCGGGAGAAATACTTGCTCCGCGCAACGAGAGAAATTAGGATCGGGGACTTGATTACACTAGTTAATCACTAATGCCCTTTCGGTACCTAATCTTGTTTAAACCCCGAGGTTTTTGGATGTTCGAGGGATTTTCCACGCATTTTGGATGTTCGAGGGATTTTCCACGCATTTTGGAGAAAAACATTTTTGGGTCTTTTTCTATTTTTTTGACATGAAAGGGATTTTTTTTTTTGACCTTTTTTGGTATTTTTGGAAAAATATAAGTCTTTTGGCTTTTTCTGAATTTTTTTGGCTTTTTTCATGAATTTTTAGCTTTTTTGGATTTTTGGCATTTTTTGGAAAATATGAAATATTTTTGATATTTTTGATTTTTCGGAAAATAAAATATTTTTATCATTTTTTATTATTTTTCGATTTCTGGAAATTAAAACATTTTTAACATTTTTTTTAATATTTTTGAAAAATAAATTATTTTTTGATTTTTTAAAATTTATTTATTAAAATATTATTTTTATTTTAAAATAATATAAAAATGAACCGGGTCGGACCCCCGGGTTGGGTCCAACCCGCTTCGTCTGCCCGAGACACAGACGGGCCCGCGTTGCCGGCCCGACTCAGGTTTTTTTTGTCTTCCCATTTTTTTAAAAAAAAAGCCCAAACCGCTCTTGGCCCATTTTATAAAAACTTCAACCCAAAAGATACTGCCCAACATCTACCCGGCCCAAGCGCGTAGGTCCGACCCGAGGAAACCCTACCCTGTTCAGACCCACGCCCGACCCGGTCTTCAACCGCTGACCCGGCTTGCGAGCGTGACCAGATTCCTGAATCCCTACCCGGATTCGTGACCCGCTTTGATCTCGCCGACCCGATCTGTGCGTAACCCTCGAGATTTGGCAATCCGCGGCGCCCGAGGCGGGACGTCACCGAGCAAAGTGACTCGACGGCGACGATGCGGCGGGACGGCGGGTAGGGTTTCGGCGACAATGATGAGTGGCTACTGGACTCGCAAGAAACGACGGCGACGATGAACAGCTGCTGGGTTCTCGGGGATGGCAGTGGCCCAACTTGGGGCGAGATCTGGTGCAGCGGTGAGGTGTGAGGGCGGCAGCTGTCATTACTCGCTAGCGGCAAGAGTGTGGCACGGCGGCGTTGCTGGTCGGCAAGACGGCGTCAATCGCTTCAAGTCTCGCGGCTCGGGGGTAGGTCACGGCGATGGCATCGGGGTGTGGACAGACACGGCGGCGGTCGATGGCGTGCCTTGGCGAGGCAACAACGGCAAACAACGGCGACTCTCACGTGGATTTCCAGATTTGCGCCCAAATCTCAACCTTCCTTCCTCCGCCCTCCACTCACTTAGATCTGGACGGCGTCGAGGGGTCGGTCACGGCAACCGCTTCGAGGGGGGGAACAACAACAGCAAGAACTCCAGATCTGTGGCGTAGATCTCGGCCGGACCTTCCTCGGCCCCGATTTTCTCTCACTCAGGTCAGATCCGAGCCTCCACCGGCCGGATCTGATCTTCTCGAAGTCGCTCGCTGCCGGCCTTCCCCGAAGTCTCTCGGTGGAGGGTGGGCGAGCTCGCGACTCGAGTTCTCTCGAGCTCGCTCGTTGATTCCTCCCCCGAAGTCTCTCGGTGGGAAGATCTCGGAACTTGCTCCCCTTTGCCATCGTCGGGAGAAGCCTATTTATAGGCAAGGACGTCCGGTCGACGGAGGAGCTCGGCCGCCGGTCTTTGGCTTGCCGACCGGAACCTCCCGGCTGAACCGGCGTCTCATCTCAGCATTAAAGTAGCGCATTGAAGGCGCATGTGCGTCGTCCTCTCCTTCGCCGGCCTACTTCCGTTTCTCTTTACCATAGGCTGCCCTTGAGCGCGTCGCCGGCCGTCGCGTGTGATGCACAGAGACAGAGAGAAGAAGAAGGAAGGAGAAGGAAGAAGAAGAAAGAAGAAGAAGGAGAGAGGGGAGGGGGGGTTGTACGAACCCACGTGAAGAAAAAGGGGGGCTGCTTTTTTTTTTTTTTTTTTTTTTTTTTTTTTCTTTTGCTTTTCTTTTGTTGTTTTTGTTTGTTTTTTTTTTTTTTTTTTTTTTTCTTTTTGTTTTTTTGTCTTGTTTTCTTTTTGTCATCTATTTATCAGGAAAGACAAAATTAAAAACTTAATTAATAAAACTAATTAAAATCGAGGTGTCAACACTACGCCGGTTCCTTTTCCATCAGCTTCAAATGGAAATCCTCGCCTCCCTGATTCCCTGCATTATATTGGTCCCTCTGGACGGCCAAATGCATATCAGAGAGTAAGAGATGCTTCTCTTCAATTTCGTTTTCTAAATGTATTATCCATAATTATGGTAAAAAATATTCCCCACAACACCAGAAGTTCTGTTTGGACCTTCATGAGAGAAAACATGGGACATCACATAAATATTCTGTTTCTTGGAACTTGTGGAGAAAACAAGGGACATCACATAAATGTTCTGTTTCTTGGAACTTGTGGTATGAACTCACACAATGAGGGAGATCAATGACATGCGCATTACAAGACTGTAAATCGACACACGTTTGGATGACACTGACAGGCAATCTTAGAGGTTGGAGAAGTATTGCAGTTTTATGATTCAGACAGGCGATTTCCCGCTTGGGGTTTTGGAGCCCGGCCAATTGATGGTCCAGTCTGTCATTGTTTTAACTTGAATGGAAGCAGTACATACTGCGAGGTAAAATGTTTTCCAGATACTATTTATTCATCTTTATTTCTGTATCTCATATTTCAAGTTAAGGTTGTAGTTATGGTGTATTACAGGTTGAAGGAATTCAAGGGATCAGATGGCCTATACGAGTGCACTTCTAAACGTTTCTCTTGCAGGTCCAACTCTTTTTGGACCTGTCATTAGCAATGCGGCAAAAATTGCTGGCCAATCTCTTGCAAGTGGTCATCATAGATACTTCGTGCTGTTAATAATCACGGTATGTGCTAAACTGTGTGTTTTGTGATTGATCTTCATAGTTGATATATAAATTGTGCCTACAAGTCATAGATACTGTAGAATTAATGCTTTTTGATGTTGATCTTTCTCCTCTTCCCATTTTTCCTTGCCTTTTGGTACTTTAAAGGGTTAAAAGGACCATTGTGCATGCTTTAGTCCATGACCCTTCATTTTGGTGGCGCTAAAAAATTATGATTGTATGTGTTAAAATAATTAAATATAAAATCACACATTTATCTAACAGTTTAAGCTTTTAGAATAATGGGTAGTGGTTCCACAAAATCCAAGTTCAAATCTTTTTAGGCCCCATTTGTCTCCCTAATTTAATATATCAACGCTTAGTACTAGGCAAAAAGACCAAACCAAGCGTGAGGGGGAGTGTTAGAATAATTAAATATTAAATCACGCCTTCATTTAACGGCTTAAATTTTTAAAACAATTGACAGTGCTCTCACAAAATCTCACAATATGAGATGCCATAAAAAAAGTTATGGTTGTATCAACTGCAGTGTGTTCTGAGCTGGTATGGCTTACGAACATTTCTTTCTTATGACCATTATCAAGTGTTCTACAGTCATAAGTTATATAATCGCTGCCACTTCCTCTTAATTATTTAAGCACTAGTGACTATCAATGTTGCAGCATGTCAATTGGTAATGTGGCAACAACTGCCAGGAATGTTTTAAAGTTGGCCATGAACTGAACCACTTGTGAGGTGATTTCCAGTTTTGCCTGTTTAATTAGCCAATTCGAAGAAATGATGTTATTAAGATATTGTAATTTCTTAGTAACAAAAAGAGAATGAAATTTAAAGAGACATGACATCGGGCCATAAATGAATGGTGCTTGATATGACTGCCTCTGGGGGCTTGTCTTCTTCACAGGAAGAGATTTGTTCTCCGGCCATGGAATAGCAGGAAAATATTGGTTATTTCAGTAAGGGTGTCAGTATGGGGAAATAGTGGATAGCACCAGGGGAGTAATATTAGGGGCTACTTTGCTGTTAGCCAAGCATTTCCAAAACTTGGGGTAATTTTCACTGCTGATCAATTAACTCGGTACATTGTGACCATTTTGTAACGTTAAACATCACCACTCATTGGATCTCAGCTAATGCTCTTTGACTTCTTGGCCAGTTACTTTTGATAGTTTATAACATATGATGGCTGGTGCATGGTATGAAGTTTTAGAATAAAATATTTGCAAGTAATGCCGCATCTCATATGATATTATCTCACTAAAACTATAATGTTAGTGTCTTGTGAGGCTTTTGTATTTTTTAATGTTTGTCATGTCAATGCAATGGCCAATTTACAAAGAGCAAACAAATTTTTCTGATTCAAAATGGATAAGTGTATTGGTCAAGGAAGAAGGTAGAGATCTGAGTTGAATTTAAAATGGGAAAGATGCATCTAGCCTATTCATGTAAAGTGATGGGAGCACTATGTTATGCTATTACAATGAGAAGAGTAAGATGAGTAGTGACACGATCATATGCTTAATTGTTACATGTTCACATCTAATTGGTGATGAACGTACTACATATTAGAGCAACGACGATGTCTTAATAGAGCATTTTTATTTTCGTTGTTCGCTGCCCCTGGCTCTTTTGAAACATATTTATCTTGACATGTTATTTAGTAAAATGTAAATAAATTGTTTATTCTATTGTATAGGGGTCATCAAACTCTATTGAGCGTCCTGTGATGAATGAATTCAACAATTCTGGAGAAACACGTACCGATTGGCCGAAGTAACTTACAATTCTTGGATGAGACGACCCCACCGTAAAGTCGCCTCTACCTCTGAACTATTTTTTAGCATCCCTTTTCTGGGAAGGTTTCTATCTTTTCATCCAATGAACCAAGCTGCCGCCTTTGCCATCATTTTTCATCACAGGAGAGTGACAGTGAAACTCTAGATTTGTCATCATTTGTTCCTAGCCATTTTGCTGCCTTGCAGCTAATATAATGAAAGATGTTGATTTTATGCCATTTAATTTTCTATATTCTTCTTATCATTAAAGTGCAAAATCACATATAATTACCTCCTACATGCGCATGGCCATCACATATTTTAGCCATAGTATATATATAATAAGGATGGTTTTTGTACAATACAATTGGGTTTGGCCCTTAGTGAGGTGCCATTAATAAATTATTAGTAATTCTTATCATCATCATCATCATCATCATCATCATAAATCACTCCTAATTGATGAGGCATTTAGCGAATAAATTAGCAATGGCCATTGGGCCGTGCTTCGGCCTAGGTACCCGTTCGGCCACATTGAAAAAACAAATCTACTGAACGGTCACCCCGTTCGGCCACATCAAAAAATAACATTAACTTCCATAATCCAGCTCCACCGCCTCCTCCTCCTGTTTCCACCTTATGCCTATGGTTTTAGCTTGTTTGATTTCCACTCATGTCGTTGCAGTTACACCGTTTCCACTCTCAATGAACAAGCTCATTCATGGCGACATAGGGAAGACTGCTCCTTCTACCTTTGTTCCCTTTTCCCTTCAATCTCTTCAATTATTACCCAACCTTTCAATTTATCTCTTTCTGCTTTCATTTCTCCTTTTTTTCTTTTATTTGCGCAACTGGGAGAGAAATGAAGGGGACCCCACTACAAATTCAAATTGCCCAAAAAGAACAAATAATAAAATCCATGGATCCTGTTTAGTCTAGGTTCCTGAATGGCGTTTTTGATTTTTTAGATTTCACAGAAAACAATATCCAAGAAGTTCATTACAGAAAGACCCATCAAAATAGGATCAACAATAATGCTTGGGCATAATAGTGACCTTCCCTTCGGGCTTCACCTTCGATCTCTCTCGTCCCTCACGTCGTTATCAGTTTTTCACCTTCATATGGATTAGCAAAATACACTCAGTGATCATAGAGGAGGGCACGGACACGAGTTCCAACCTGTCATGTGCTAAACAAAGGTGTGCGACTCCCACAGAAAGTGAAGGAAGCAAGTGATGAGCATCCGCCTGTGACGCTAGATAAAAGAATGAGCCTGCTGATAACAGCAACGGAATTCTAGAGAATGTCAAGTCGTGGCAGCAGCTACCCCTTACTCTTCCAAAAGGAAACCTCACATGGCCCAAAACCAATCACTCAAAACCAACTTCTTTTATGTACAATCCTCGAAAGCTTAATAGCTTGGTCTTATGTCTCTATTCCGCATGTACGATAAAAATTGTGTGGGTAGTTCTGCTAGGAGTTCTTGAACCACAGATATCTCTCCATCTGCATGGGTCAAGAGTAAATGAATAACTAACCAAATAGCTTGTATTAAGGTTGATAGTTGAAACAATCACTCACTTTGCACATCTCGAAAGGGAACAAATTGGACAATGTCACGGGTAGCAACGCGTCCATTGGAACTCTCTAGCCTTTCTTTGTCCGCATCTAACACCTGCCATCAGAAAAGGTCTTAGATGAACTTTAGTAAAGGAACAATACAAGCAGAAAAGGTCCACCTAATATAATTACCTCCATTTCCTTAAAATCAGCTCCACCAACCCCAACAATGAGGATCGACAATGGCAAGTCAGATGCTTTCACCAAGGCATCTTTGGTTTCTTGAAGATCCGTCACAACACCATCCTAATAAGTAGGCCAAAGTAAATGCAACATCAAGGTGTTTCCATGAACTGCAAATAACAATCACCCATAAAAGAAAATTTTGGCTCTACTCTGCAAGAATGGAACCCAGGAAACTACAGAAGAAGAAAAATCAAATTCTCAGAGAGAGAGGTTCTTACCATGAATCAACCTCTCTATAGAAATATTGCTCTATTGAAAAATAATGCCCCTCATTTTTCAGATTTTTCTAAGCTTAGTATGTTTTGCAAGGATAATCATTATGTTGACTACATTGATGGAAATAAAAACCACAATCGCCTTTTTATTTAAGTGATAAACATGACATGGTGCAGGTAGTCAACCACAATCACCATTTTATTTAAGCGATGAACATGACATGGTGCAGGTAGTCAATCATATAGTGACAAAAGTAACTGGCCAAGAAGTCAAAAGAGCATTAGCTGAGATCCAATGAGTGGTGATGTTTAACGTTACAAAATGGTCACAATGTACCGAGTTAATTGATCAGCAGTGAAAATTACCCCAAGTTTTGGAAATGCTTGGCTAACAGCAAAGTAGCCCCTAATATTACTCCCCTGGTGCTATCCACTATTTCCCCATACTGACACCCTTACTGAAATAACCAATATTTTCCTGCTATTCCATGGCCGGAGAACAAATCTCTTCCTGTGAAGAAGACAAGCCCCCAGAGGCAGTCATATCAAGCACCATTCATTTATGGCCCGATGTCATGTCTCTTTAAATTTCATTCTCTTTTTGTTACTAAGAAATTACAATATCTTAATAACATCATTTCTTCGAATTGGCTAATTAAACAGGCAAAACTGGAAATCACCTCACAAGTGGTTCAGTTCATGGCCAATTTTAAAACATTCCTGGCAGTTGTTGCCACATTACCAATTGACATGCTGCAACATTGATAGTCACTAGTGCTTAAATAATTAAGAGGAAGTGGCAGCGATTATATAACTTATGACTGTAGAACACTTGATAATGGTCATAAGAAAGAAATGTTAAGTAAGCCATACCAGCTCAGAACACACTGCAGTTGATACAACCATAACTTTTTTTATGGCATCTCATATTGTGAGATTTTGTGAGAGCACTGTCAATTGTTTTAAAAATTTAAGCCGTTAAATGAAGGCGTGATTTAATATTTAATTATTCTAACACTCCCCCTCACGCTTGGTTTGGTCTTTTTGCCTAGTACTAAGCGTTGATATATTAAATTAGGGAGACAAATGGGGCCTAAAAAGATTTGAACTTGGATTTTGTGGAACCACTACCCATTATTCTAAAAGCTTAAACTGTTAGATAAATGTGTGATTTTATATTTAATTATTTTAACACATACAATCATAATTTTTAGCGCCACCAAAATGAAGGGTCATGGACTAAAGCATGCACAATGGTCCTTTTAACCCTTTAAAGTACCAAAAGGCAAGGAAAAATGGGAAGAGGAGAAAGATCAACATCAAAAAGCATTAATTCTACAGTATCTATGACTTGTAGGCACAATTTATATATCAACTATGAAGATCAATCACAAAACACACAGTTTAGCACATACCGTGATTATTAACAGCACGAAGTATCTATGATGACCACTTGCAAGAGATTGGCCAGCAATTTTTGCCGCATTGCTAATGACAGGTCCAAAAAGAGTTGGACCTGCAAGAGAAACGTTTAGAAGTGCACTCGTATAGGCCATCATGATCCCTTGAATTCCTTCAACCTGTAATACACCATAACTACAACCTTAACTTGAAATATGAGATACAGAAATAAAGATGAATAAATAGTATCTGGAAAACATTTTACCTCGCAGTATGTACTGCTTCCATTCAAGTTAAAACAATGACAGACTGGACCATCAATTGGCCGGGCTCCAAAACCCCAAGCGGGAAATCGCCTGTCTGAATCATAAAACTGCGATACTTCTCCAACCTCTAAGATTGCCTGTCAGTGTCATCCAAACGTGTGTCGATTTACAGTCTTGTAATGCGCATGTCATTGATCTCCCTCATTGTGTGAGTTCATACCACAAGTTCCAAGAAACAGAACATTTATGTGATGTCCCTTGTTTTCTCCACAAGTTCCAAGAAACAGAATATTTATGTGATGTCCCATGTTTTCTCTCATGAAGGTCCCAACAGAACTTCTGGTGTTGTGGGGAATATTTTTTACCATAATTATGGATAATACATTTAGAAAACGAAATTGAAGAGAAGCATCTCTTACTCTCTGATATGCATTTGGCCGTCCAGAGGGATCAATATAATGCAGGGAATCAGGGAGGCGAGGATTTCCATTTGAAGCTGATGGAAAAGGAACCAGAGTAACAATTGAAGTAAGTACTAGTCCCTATCTAATTTCAAGTTCAGTTTCGGTACATAAATGGCATAGAGCAATTGCAAAAGGATTTTCACTTTGAACTAATAAAAACTACCAAATCCACAAGCCAAAATAAGTTCGGAGATAACACTAATGTATGTCCAAGTATAGTAGGCTGCTCGTAGATGCATGACAATCATGTCAGCAAGTTAACTAATTCCACGTGCCAACATCTTGAGGAAACTCGTCCCCAGATTTACCTTAAAAATCCAAGAAACATGAAAATCCCTTCTTGGCTAAAAGCAAAAATGAGTCAACAGATTCATGAAAATATTGAAGAACATTGGAACTATGTGTGCTTTTAATAAGAACCATAAACTGCAGGTTGCTTCAGCCAACCTATAATTTTAACCTTCAGAGTGAAGGCAAGCATAAAATTCAAGGGGCATGTTGGCAGCAGGCGAAAGACCAAAATTACATGATTGCTAGATACAAGTAGAACAGCTAATATGCACAGGATGCCTGATCAAATCACACAACTGCATATTCTATTTCTAGCAGAAAAACTGAAGTTACAAGTGAAGACGAATATAACTTCGCTCTATACCTACCACGAAATTTACTAATCTAAAGCAAGAATTCCTCAATACAGGAACATATGGTGGAAATGCAGACCATTACCTGTGAAATCAACAGCCACCATGAAGTTCACTTCAAATCCCGCAGCCAAGTAATCTAGAAAAGTATGCTGGGTACTCTCAGAAAATGTATCCACAGATAGCTGGCTCTTAAGGATTTTATCTCCAGCAGCAGTTGGTAAAACTAAATTTTCTCCCGTCCCACTAGAATGAAGCTTTTCCAAGTCCAATAGTGACTTCTGCAGTTTCCTAATGCAGTGACATAAAGTAAGCATTGTCAACATAATCATATACGAGAATCAGGAGATACAAGAATCAAATGTCGACAAGTATTCCATTTACCCAATCAAATCATGTTTTCCACTGCTATTAAAGTTGAAGCATTCTATTACCAATGGACTGTCCTGCACAACAATTTAGATATCAACATATGGATGCGGACACCTGGTATTCTTCAAAGAAAACATACAAAGCTGAAACAAGGATGCACAATGGGTAGAGGTTGCGTGTCCAGCAATACACCAAACAGAATACCCTCATGTAGCAATCCAACTTCGCCAAACTTGATTATGAACAGAGATGCATCAAAAGACAGGGAGAAACGTGAAATTAGTCATCTTCACAAATTGGTCAGTCTCTGTGTGTCAAATTCAGCTAAACACAAGAAACCAGCAATTTTCAGTGGTTCTCTCGCAAAGCAAACAGAGAGATAAGCTTCTGGCTCCATGCTTGTGAAGACGTCCCACCATATCTCTCGTTGGCACATGAACAAAATAAGAGGTACTTGTTGGTTTAAACAGCCCAAGCTGCAATGAATTTGCCTAAGTAAACTACCTATTTCTGATAGATCAGTGGACCAAGAAGGTAGATTTTAGAGAGAAATTTTTATCTTATCCTTCACAACTGAGTTACACCTTTGGAATTGCAACGCAAATGACTATTCAGAAGCACGCAAGGATCAACTTCTCCAACAGACACGCGATTTTGGGAGAAAATAAAAGCATGGAGTGACCAAGTTAGGGTCAGAAGTCTCTAACAATCTCAAAAGATACCGCGCAACAAGCCGAATGCGCAGATGTAACTTTAAACTTCAACATTAACATGGCACCGATTTCTACTAAGTAGAATCCCGAAAAAAAAGAATGAAAACGAACCTTCGGATGTACGGGAGTCGCCAATGGGCCGCCTATCGGTGGGGCTTGGGAAGGTGACGGCGTCGGCGGCGTCCGCGTTCAGGAGCAGGAGGCGCTTCGTGGAGGAAAGAGAGAAAGAGCGAGCAGCGCGACCTTCGCTCGCGGAGAGGGAGGCCAAAATGCGAGAGGACGTCGGCGTCGAGGTTGGCCAGTAAGGGTGCTCCGCAGAGAAAAGAGGGAGAAAGCGGAGCGTAGGTCGCGAGAGGGAGGCGAAGGGGCGTCGGCGTCGGCGTCGGCCGCGTAGGCGGAGGCAGAGGCGGAGAAGTCGGCGTCGGAGTTGGGGGCGACGGAGGCAACCGGCGGAGGGGCGTCGGCGTCGCGATTTGCTGGCAGAGAGGCGCGCCTTCGAGGACGAAAGAGAGATAAAGCCGACCAGAGGTCACGAGAGGGAGGCGTAGGCTGCGTCGGCGTCGGCGTCGGGGGCGATGGAGGCAACCGGCGGAGGCGGAGGTGGAGGGCCGTCGAAGGGGGGAGAGAGAGAGCAGAGCGAACTTTATGTTTTGCTCTGAACCGTTGCAATTTTGTTCTCCCTCCCCGCAACGGAACGGAGAACGGGGAGAGAGAAAGAGAGGAGAGAGAGGAGAGCAGAGGAGAGCAGAGCGTCAGAAGGTGCAGAGAGGTAGGCCAGGGAGAGAGGAGAGAGAGAAGCTCCCGCGCGCTGGTTCGAAACGGAGAGGTGGACGACGTGGACTGACAGACGGAACATGTGTCGCGCAATGAATGGTTCAGAGCACGAATGACGTGGCACTGTTAGGGTACCCAATATTTTCTCAGTAATTTACATGTCTCAATCGATGTGGCTTCCATACTCTTTGCATCAGCAGTCACCACTTGCTTACCACCTCTACTCCAAACAATACCATTCGATCATGACCGTCGATAATATACGAGAGAGCATTTTATGCGACGTATTCACCAAATGAGACGTGATCACATACAAGTGTGACGTCAAGTAGGATGAGATTCATAGCACTTGGGTAACAGTGTCTAATTGGTTACACCACGTCATCACTGTCACGTGGCATATCTACCCCATAAAATACTTTCTTGTGATGGCTAATCATATCTTGAATTCATCCGGCAGTCACCAAAGTGATCCATTCTTGACCAGTGATGATACGTTTATTTAGTTATTAAGCATCGCCATGTTTTTCGGCATTTGTTTATAGTTAAATAAATAGAAGTTTTGTAAAGTACTTATTGCCAACTGATTTGACTTTCTAAGTTATGGCTGCGTTTTCTTTCATTGGAGTTCATGAAATATGACGTGCTTTTGAATACTTATATACATCAGGAACTAATGAAAGAGGCCACGAATTGAAGGCTAACATCGGTAGCTGTCCAAACAATCCTTGCCAATTGCCAATGATCATTCTTCAGCTTCTCATCACAGTCCTCAAATTAAGGAAGATGGTGAGAGGTCCTTTCATTTCTTCCTCTTTGCCTCTAGCTATTTAAATATGTATTTGACAGAGGTTATAATAAGGGCGATCTCAGTTTAATTGATCTTTTGTTGGCAGGAATACAGTCTCAACATAGGTAATTTGGTATTATGGGCTGAAGTTTTCATTTTGCCATGAAATCCAAGATTGAATTACATGTTGATTATCTTGCTTTGTACTGTATCGTGAAACCATGACTATATCGTTCTCTCAAGTCTCTTTATGTTTAGAAGTGCTACTTTCATTTATGAGACAAATTCGATTTTGCTTTTTGTGTGGGATGTGACTGGTTCACCGTTGGAAGCTCGAAGTTCCTGGCTTTGCCTGTGATATCCACGAGAGAGAGATGGGTGCAAGCGTCACGTTATGTACCAATCGCATTTCGTTGGATCCTATCCCATCTTTTAACCTCAGCAATCCTGTGCATAGTCAGTACTCGGAGCTTACCAAGGCCTCTCATTTCTAGGGCTATGTCGTCGTCACCACGCTCGAACATGGCTACTTCCAGCGTAGTTCAGTCGAGGTCGGCCAATTGACGGGCCTCATTTTGTACCCATTAATACATTGCTCGGAACTAATTCTGATTTGCAGGGAAGAACGAAGAACGAGTCTAGCATGTGCTGTTTTCGTTCCAATCAGAGTAGCATTTGCTATTTTCGTTCCAATCAGAGTAAACAGTATTTCAATGAAAAAATTAAATCATTGTTATAACTTGCCAACAACTACTAGGCTCATATTTTGCTAGAAAAGCGTCCACTGCACACCTTACTAGCAAAGCCATAGATTCACAGCCCATTAAATTAACAGCTGTGTCGCACTGAACTAACAGGCGACACCCTTACCATCACTGCAAGTGTCTCCAGAATCATGGCCGTGGTGCCTATGGTTTCGTTACATCCTATTCTTTGTTGAGGAAATAACCCAACATCACATGGACATTTTCTATCATGTGGGTACTGTGAGTTGTGTAAGACTAGATGTAAGACAGACAAACCATCACATAAATTCATATATCTCGCGTGCCTTCTCAAATCAAGATCACTTGTTAAGGATTCAAACCTAGTTATAATTCATAGTCAAAAAAGAAAAATGACAATTGTCCTCAATGGGGGAAAAAAAATAAGGTGCCGAAGCTAGATTTCTTGTCGTCCAACTATGATGCGGGATCAAGATAACCCGAAAATTTGACAAACCAAAAGATTCTTAAGAGGCGAAGCTCCAACACAACATGAGCGGTATCCCTACTACGCCTTAATGGCATACTTCCTCAGGGGAAAGTACATCTCTTTCTTTTTCTCACGCTCTGTCTTCAAAGATGCCTGAGCAGAGAAGCAAGACATAGAAACTCAGTCTGAGAACCAATGCTTTACAGATAAATGTATCGTGCTGACTCAAGCAAATGACGAATGACCAGAAGATAACTTGGAGAAGAAATCCAGCAAAGATAACTTCATCAGAAAAACTCGACACAAAGATTCTAAGAATCCATGAAGTGAGTATCAAAGTTTAGAAGAATCTTTAGAAGTAAAGACACTTTAAATTCTCAATACAAATGGGACGTGTGAGGTATGCAAATTGTACAATCCAAACAAAAGAAAATTGAAGGATATGAAGGCAGATTATATGGCCCACCATAAAGAGAAAAATCATGCATCATGCAACAGCATACAGTCCAGCAGGCGCCAGATGGTTCACAGACACTAATAATAACATCCCCAAGCAATGTCCTGCTTTCACAACATTGAGCAAGCAATGTCCTGCTTTCACAACATTGAGCAAGCAGAGGATCATCCAGAAAAACCAATACTAGCCATTTTTATAATATCCAAGCGAAATATCTTATAAGTTTGCAAGCAATTCCAGAAGATGCTTTTAACAATTAGAGATAAGACTTCGAAATAAGGAGCACATCACTACCTGGTATTTTGTAAGCTTTCTCCGAATAGCTCTGGTCTTCTTGGGACGGAGATCAAGGGGCAAGTACTTCTTCTTCTTGTAAACCTCCCTCAAAGCAGACTTTTGTTTCTGGGAAATCACAGTCAAGACTTGTGCAATCGACAGCCTCACCACCTTTCTGCAACAATTGAAGATCAGAAACCCATTAAAAAAGAAGCACTAATTTCCCTATGTTCAATTGGAAGAACTGCCCGGCAGGGAATTATATTCATTAAGCTACCATAACTGCACTAAGAAATCTCAGTAAATTACTTGCAAAGAGCCAGCTCTTCACATTTTATCCACTCGAGATTCATCAACCAATCGAGCTTTTCCGAATTTCCAATGCCTTACAGAATATAACCACCCCATGCTTCCGGCCACCCATTAACAGAAAGTACCCATCACCAATACATTCATCATCCATCATATAAACAGCAACAAAGACAGCATGCTCTGACTCACTTCCACAAACGAACGAGAAATTCAAGATGTACCCAAAACCCAATTTAACCAGCATAACCAAAGCTCATGATCATCCCAAACCCAACATCACCATCTACTAAAAACATAAAGAAGCTCCAACGTAGACCATCAAATATCGCGAAAATCAAGTAAGAACAGCGACGTACATCTTGGAGAGCTTGTTCGGGGCGCCACCGGTGACCTTGGCGACGCGGAGGAGGGCGAGCTCGGCCTTGAGTTCCTTCAGCTGGGTCAGAAGGTCGGTCTTCGACTTCTGCCTCAGCTCGTGCACCTTGATCCTCGCTGCCACCGATTCAAATCGAAAGGGACAAGTTCAAGTCAGCAACACAAGACAAGATAACCCCACGCGAAATCGAGGAGAAAGAGAGAGGCGGAAAACGAGCGGGAGGCGGCGGCGGCGGCGTCTCTCACCCATTGCTGTGATCGGAGGTGATCCTCTCGCAGATCGGCGACGGCTCTGCTTCCTGCTCCTGCGACTGCGAAACCCTAGGGACAAAATGGGGGTTAAGGCATTTTATATAGGAACGTTCGTTCGCGGAGGAGGAGGGTTTTGCTTTCCCCTTCGCTGCTGCTTTACATGGGCTGAGCTAAGCCCGACCCAGCTCGTGGCCCAATAGGCCCATGGTCAAACGAAGTGGCTTTAGTTTTGGGCCTCGCGCCCAATATTAGGCCCAACGTATGATGCCAATCCGAGTTCGCATGTCAAGTTCTTGGTATCAATAACGTTTGAGGAAGATCCCAATTGTTCCTTTGTTGAGTGTGGTAAGGAATTGATTATTTTCGCATTCACAATGTTTTCGAGTTTATTAATGTCCCATTTCCATGGACGAAGCAAATTTAGATCAAAGAAATTGTTTGTCCTAGTTTGTGTTTTGAAAAATCCCGAGGACAAATTGAAATAAGCGATTTTGGATGATTAGATGTCCATGAAGCTTTGAGATTGGAGTCTAGTTGGTATAATATAGAATTATTTTTGAATTGATACATTCTAACGTGAAATGAAGAATCATGTGAAAGGCGTTGGATCTTTCAACTCTTGGGCAATTGGCTAATACAAGATTTAAGGAAATAGGTTTGCCTCTAGAGTTTTAAAAGTAACACAAGGTTCTAAAACTAAGGTCTTGATGAGTCATTGCAAGGTACAATCGTCAGAAAATATCCCATATTAATGTTCAACGCCCGATTTTGTCTTGAGCTGATCAAGAGTCAACTGTATACAACTCCAATGTGTGATCATAAGTTTAGAAACATCATAGTCTTATGAAGTAAAAGTGTTGCACATGCAAACTTTCAAGACCTCCGCTCATTGAAAGGAAAATTGAGAAGGAATTTTTTATAAAGTAAATTTGTCCATTATTAAAAAATTTGGAATGTGGAAGGACTAATACTCACTATAAGCCCTTATGTTGTACAAGTCAATGACAAACTTTTGAAGTAAATTGTTCCAATCAAACAATGATAGTAAAACGGAATTCGCATCAACTAGACGTTGTTGATCGAAGATGGCCTCTCGTACATGTTTGACATGGCATTAATCAATCCAACAATGGTCTCCTTTTTCATTATATTAAACACAACATTACCAAATATCATCGCTCAAATAACACCCTACACTCATCTATCCAATAAGTCACAATCACCTTCCTCCGTTGAATATGGCTTCTTCCTAGATAAAGGTAAGTGTCGATTCCTTTATTATAGATAATCCTTGCTATATATTATCTAGAAAACCACAATACTTATTCCCCATCAAATTGTTTATTTTCACTTTTTTTTTTCTTTTGTCATTATTGATTCACTTCAACTCAATTAAGTTTAACTTTGACATCAAGTATTGCCAAAAAAAAAAAGTGATCAAATAAGAAAATAAATAGTTAATTTAAAAACCTTAAATTAGAATACTCGTAACAAATTTAACCCCAAACTAAGTTTTGGATCACTAAAAAACCTTTATTGGTACTCTACTAACAAATTTAACCCAAACTTATATGGATTTCCACATGAACTTGCCATGTTAATTAAGTTACTGTCATGCATCTTCCAACTTAGTAATTTCATGGTAAACTATAATAAAATCTAACGAAGGGTAAAAATGCAATTGATATACCAATTTGAAGTTTTTGGTGATCTAAAAATTAGTTTGTGATAAATTTGTTATATGTGTACCAATTTAGAGTTTTTCGTAATATTAATCTTAAAATAAATAAGTCAAGGAAAGAGATGGAATACCAAATTTACATGATTCAATCGGTGACATATTTACCCTTTATAGCTCAAGCAATACAACAAAAACTACAATCACACTTGAGTCACTCAAACATTCTCGGTGCTCTTCAACCCCCAATTATATCCAATAACTCAAATAGTATTGAACCCTCATAGTTCCTTGCAACCTCTCAATCTCACAAAAGTGTGACACAAATCTTAACACAAGATTTTCACAACTTCAAATACTTGAAATGTAATTCTTAAGCACTCAACACAAATGATTGTCATGGATAATGCTCTTCTTAGATGCAGTTTGCAAGTATGACAAGGCTTGGATTGCACGTTCGAACCATACTACACATTAAGGGTGTAAAAAACCGACCCGAAAACCGAACCGAACCAAACCGAAAAATTCAATTTTTTGGGTTTGGTTTTCGGGTCAATTCAATTCTCATTAAAAACCAAATTTTTTTTTATCGATTAACCAAACCAAGCTAAACTAATAAAATCCTCCCTAGTCTCCACAGGTCACGAACCATTAAACTTATTTCTAATTCTCACTCGTCTTGGCGACAGCGACGGCGATTGCAATGGCCACAGGGACGGCAACCGTTTGAGGGACGTCTCTCCTTCGTCCCTCTTCCTTCTCTGCAACCAATCCAATCTCCTCTCTCCACATCCAATCACAAGCCGCCGTGATCAACTTCTCCCCCGCAACACGGCTGCCACCTTGTCGCTCCCAAGGTACCCCTATTGACCCTAATTGAGCCTTTGCCTAGGCTTTGCTTTGCAATTGTGTGTGAGTCTGGTGATTAGTAATGGGAAAATGCGATCTTTGACAGCGCTACCATCAAAGCTTAGGGTTTGGGATTTAGAGTTCCATATGATTTAGATGATTTAAGCTTATGGGCTGCCATTTCGATCTGTTGCCATGATAAAAGGAGTTTACTTTTGTTGGAGTTGCGATTGTACTTGAACACAAAAGAGCAATTTTACCTAGTTTAGCTAATTGGCTAGTTGAACTTTGTGATTTTAGTTCTGATCTTGACCCTTTGAATATGGACGGATGATCTTGTTAGAGATTTTGATGTCGTGTCAATAATTGCACAATATCATAACTTGTCTTGCCTCCGGGACAACTCTTTCGCTTAAGATTCTTGATTAAAAGAGTTTTTTCTACCATATGGTCGAAATAATGTAGGTTTTGGCGATAGGGTTTTATTGCTGAAATACAACTTCATTTGCAAATTGATGTTCTATCTAATAAGATGGCTTTGAATTTCCTATGTTGGTTAGTTGTCAAACTCCTAATGATTGTTCATCTCGGGTACTCGCAACGCATGTTGCATTTCGGTTTTGATGCATTATTTTTAAGGTGCTTGGATGATGGCGTACTTGGATACTTTGGATTGTGATAATCTGCTTTTGACCCTCAATACGTTGTCTCAGCAATTTCAGATAGTCCTCTGTATGTTTTGGTTATATTACTTTAGCATCATTAGTAGAGCCAGTTCAAGCCAACAATTTCACACGAGAGTCAATTATACAATTCTGTTATATATATTGTTTCTCTGTCACCTTGCATTTCACTAATCAAAACTGGTCTAATTATGAAGAAATAATTCATGGATTAGTCACTAAGATTTTTGAAACAAAATAGCACTGGAATGTATCTCAGTTGGTTAGTGAGAAATATGTTGAAGGGTAGATGAGTCATGAGTATCTCTGGTAGGAATTTTGCTGTTAAAGTTGAAAACCCGTCGTTCATTATAACACAAAGGCTCTGCAAATAAGCAAAGTAATTAGATTGAGTAAGTAAGAATAAGACCAAAATTAACTTTCAAACATTAGCAATAAAGCAACATATTTTCATTATTTTCATCCCTATTAAAACGACATCTAGTCTATGTTTTCAAACGCTATTAATCAGAGATGCTTCCATATTTACATAGAAGAGATAGAGATCTTCATGAGCTTTTACATTGCAGAAAGAAACAACAACCCAAGCATGATGTTTCTCTTAATATAATTTATAGAAAATAAGTGACATCACTAGCTGTGTCACGACCCGAACCCGGGGTACATGCACAACTCTCAATGGTCGATTTAAAATTTGCAACATCCTAGGAATTGTTGCCGACCCATTTAATTATTTTGCACATGCGGAAACGTAAAACAATCTCCATACAACAAAACAGTGGGATAGAAACATAGTATATTATTTTTAATAAGCCACACCTACAACATCACAGTACTTATACATATAGACCAGTTTAATACCCCAAAGTCGGATACAAAAAGTGAAGCCATTCGATTAGCCACTAACTAAGCTTCTATCTATAAGGCGGGGTTTACTACTACAATACCATACTTCTCAATATCTCGGGGGTGAGCTGTCACCCTACATTCAGTCTTGACGGAAAACCCGTCATCACTTGGAAGGAGATAGCAAGAGTCCTATTCCTCTTTTACTGCGACTGACTGTACACGATCCGGCCTTCCTCCATTTAGGGACCTGAAAAATGTTAGCCCTCTAAGGGATGAGATCACATCTCAGCGAGTAAATCCCCTAAATCCAGAGTAGGAGAATGGTACATCATGCATACAATCTAAGCACAATTCTTACCACTCTTTTAACACCAGCAAGTCCTTGTATATTAGCATCAAATAAAACATTCCTAACAATAACAAATCCACACATCACAAGAACACTTTAATATGAGCATAAGCAAGGGTGTGAATATCCATGTAAGCATACAGGCCACAGTCAATGCAACAAATAACAGTCTTCCGGCAAAATCGGGCATCTCATATGTCACAAATGATGTCAATGCTCAGATAACAGTCTTCCGGCATAACCGAGCATTTCATATGTCACAAATGATGTCAATGCTCAGATAACAGTCTTCCGACATAACCGGGCATCACCTCACACCGTTGAGCGCGGCAACGTCTACATCTAGACGGCATTCCAATTAAGGAGCATCGGTCCAGCCTCCACTGCGACCGGCATCAGTTGACGTGGGGCATTCCCGAAGGAGCTGGGCCCGGCCCCAAAGGCCCGTGGCGGAATCTCATGTCGTGAATGCATATGATCAATGTCACATTTCAATAATCACTTCTATACAGCATCCACAGCATCAATTGAGCACTTTCATAGCAAGAATTCTTCAAAACAAACATATATTCTTATTCATCCAAATTGACAGAGAACTGCCCAATAACGCTCTCCAAATTTCGAAGTCAGAAACTCATTCATACGGTCTCGAAAAATTCTCAAATTCGGACACGTGCTAGAAAATATATAAACAAACATTTTCCATGAGAGACCAAGATCTAGATCCCTCTGGATTCGGCCCAGAAATTATTTCTATCCAGCACAAAAATCGGGTCCAGTTCCAGAGAGCCTAACTTATTGAAATCAGTTCGCTTTTGGATTGAAATCTAGTCCGTTTGACTTGAAATTTAAGTATGTTAGACTAAAAGTTATAACGGACAACTTTCATGAAGGAACCGATTGAAAATTCAACCTCTAAAGGTCATTAATAGCCCTCGGAATTATAACAGGTCGCAGGTTATAAAACTGTCCGAATTATTGTTCCGAAGATGACGTCATTAAAATCGTCATCTTTTTAATTTCTAAAAATTAAGAGAAAAATATATGTTACTATTTAAGATATCTAAAATGTTTCTTCAGAACAAAATTTCTTCAAAATCGCAACACACAGTTGTCTACGAAATTAGTAAAACACACATGTCTTGGAAACTGTTTCAGAAACCAATTACTATTCTAGTCCGAATCTTCTCCCACGACCTTTGTCTTGCTCTCTAAACCCTATCTAAGCTTTTCTATGTCTATCCTAACATCCCTAACCAACATCTATCCATATATAACGTCATCTACAAATCTTTAACTTGTACGAATTCCTAATAGAAGTACTCAACCCCTAGTCCAGTATTAGAAGACAACTCACCTAATCACAGCTAACGGCGGTTCTCGTTGGTGGTTGGGCAGCACACAGAGAACAGCCTTGGTCCTTTTTGTGATGGTGTTGAGCCGAAGCCGCAGAAGATTGTGATGTGGTATGATGGCAACGGCAACACACAAACTTATAAATTTTTCGGTAGAGAAAACTAAGTATGGAGTTTGGTCGGTTGTGCGGTTCTTGAGCGGGTGAGGGGGCTCTTTTCTCATTCCAACTAAATGACTTATATATAAAAACCATGGTGGTAAGTTGTTGACATTTATGTGGGTCCAAGAATATTTTTGGTAACGTCACGTTCACGCCTTGCTTTGTTTTGTTTCTAAATCTACGGTTTGTCGTTCAAGAGGGAGCAAAAATGGAAGTAGCACGTTCAAGGGAAAAGAAAACAACGGCTTGTACGTTGAAAAGGACAAGGGAGAAGAATAAACTAAGAGGAAGAAAGGGAAAGATGAAAGTTGTCGTGTAAAATACAGCAAACAGATTTACAGCAGACAGACTTCTATGCGTGAGAAAAAGGGTGGGGAAGGAGAGTGAAAGTTGCTGGGAAGTTTCATTGAAGTTTCCTTTAGTCTTTGGCCTAATTTTCCATGGAAACTTTGGCCACCCATCACCCTCATAGGCCCCACAAAGTTTCCAATCTTGTCTCTTCTAAATAGGATGAAAGAAAAGGTTGAAGTCCATATGAACTGCTGAATCCGAATTTTGGGAGTGGATTCTCGTAGCTTTTTCCCATGGAGATTGAGTCCTTTCCTATCAGTGGTCCCTATCTTTTCCAAGTCAATCTTCATTAAATACTAAGGAAATTGAGGTGAAGTTGTAGGAGAGAGGGATTCCTACGAATTTCCTTTTTGAGAAGACCTCTCTTCTTTATTTAATTACCAATCTAACATTTAATTCAATAGGGTCAAGTCCCTTAGTAACAACTTATAATATCTCTTAAATTGTTTCACATTAAAGGTCTTAAAATCCTACTTAAAATGTGGCAATTCCCTTACTCTTTTTAATTTGCTAATATTGCACATTTCATGAACAATTCCCATCATCAATAAATTTTGAGAAGACGTAACAATGTCCTTGGGATGAATTGTGACACGTGACAATTCTTAATTTCTGTAATCGACATCATTTCCTCGATTAATTTCAGTCAAAATGTGATTTTAGCGCAACTTAAACTATTCGTTAGTTTTTGGGAATTTTTGGTGCACTAACCCGTGGTCGATTATTCCCGAGCCACAATGTACATCTTCGACGTATTAATGACTCTCGATTGTCGTGAAAAATCTCGAGGTTTCAATTTCGAGCACAGGGTACCAAAACAACAGAAGAATCGGTTTAATGTCGATCGATGAGAATTCTGTAATTAGTTGGAATTACCCAAGCCTAATTTTATCTCTATCGAATCGACCTATTTCCGATTTCGATAGATTTTCGACTGTGCCGGAATGATCCTTGTAGACTAACACGGTCGAGCGGTCGATTCTTGGTCGAATTCTCAAGTTTGTTGCATCAAAATCCTTTAATAACTTTCCCGATTAGTTAAGTTATATCATGAGTGATCAGCTCAGAGAATAACATTATAAGCACGTCGACGAAAAGCCCGATTTATTTAATTGAAAACAAAAGCGAAAAATCAGACTGTCACAAGCTGATGTGTATTTTTGCATGCAAACAGGTGATGGTGCACGATGTTTGTCTCTCGACGTATAAGGTCCAAAAGAAAGGCAAACAATTTTATTATTTTCAATGAAGAGAATCAATATCTAACCTGGAAGCCTCGAGTGACAAGATCCTTCTCTGATGCATCTGCAACAAATCTTGACAATTTAGTAGGAAAAATGATTCAGCCTATTTCTTATCATTTTCACCTTTAATGGTTTCTAGTACTCATCACTTTGTCTTTCCACGCGGCTCCTTATATATCATCTTATTCCATAAGTTTATAAGGCCAACTACTAGTTTCAAAATTTTCCAACTTGGTTCTTTCTATGGTCAAATAAGAGAATACATTAACATTGGACTTTGGTCCTTGAGCAGGTCCTAATGATATGCTAGCTCATATAAAATCTTCCATGTTTGGTTATATCCTCACGTAAGATGGATTGATTCCGTAGCTCTAATGGAGCTGCTATGTTTATGTTATTGTTGCATTAACCATGTTCATTCTTGTACAGGAATTTGATAATCTTTTTAGGTGAAAAATAGCATTCTTCCAAAGGAATTTGAAATCAATGTCATACCATTTCCAGTATTTAGTGTTTGATATGTTTAAGCTACTTTTCATTAATCTATTGTTTGTTTTTGTCGAGCTTTTGTGGTAATGCAACTTCAATATAAATTGGTTGTTTGTGCATCGTGTGTTGTCCGGTTGAGTATTTAAGGATTTTGACTTGTAATATAAAATTCTTGCATTCGCTATCCATGAACTTTTAATGTGTTTCTTATGTGATATGTAATTTCCCTAAAGAGTGTGTATGTGTTTCTATTTTCATGATATCTATAGAACTAACAAATGTATCAAATCAAGAGTAAGGAGACATTCTATAAAATAAAAGAATAAAAACTTCCTTTCACAAACTTGCTACATCGCTGAAGAAATTTCAGGTTTGTAATTTTCACCAATGACATAATTTTGATCATTTTGGTTGATTAGTGGATTTCGATGAAATCCTTTTAAAATCGTTTTATCATCTTGTCATATATTTTGAATGCTAGTCTTGCCGATATAATAAATTTGCTGAAATATTATTACAATGCCCATTTATAGATCTTCCTGTCAATATACTAACAATATTTGCAAAGTCAAATATACAATGAGCGAATTTTTAATAAGTGAATCTAGCGGTACAAATAGAAGGAGGTTGAGATCTGTTGCATGAAAACACTTTAAAATGATAGAAAATAGCCAAGACAAAACCAAATGTCTATATTGTGGGGTTATTATTGGTTATTCTAATACTCGAGGGACTAGTGGAATGCATAATCATTTAATTAAATATAAGAATTATCCATACGCGAACATGGAGAAAAGGCAAAAAAAAAGTGCCTCGAATGAACTTGTAGGAGTTACTAGTTTTATTTCAGCTGGTTATTAGAAATTTAATCAAGATATTAGTTGAAAAAATTTAGCAACGATGTTTATTATTGGTGAATTACCCTTCAAGTTTGTGAAACTTAAGACATTTTGGAAATTCATGAATAAAATCCAACCAAAGTTTGTAATCCATTCAAGAAACATATGAAGAAAGGACTATTACAAGTTATACCTGGAGGAAAGAAGCAAATTAAAAAAATATTTTTTGATACTTCTCCAAGAATTTGTCTTATAACTAACATGTAGACTTCATGTCAAAATCTAAGTTACATGTGTCTTACTGCTTATTTTGTAGATGTTGATTGAAAGTTGCAAAAGAAAATTTTGAATTTTTGTCAAATCCCAAGACATTTAGCTAAGATTATAGAAAAATGGGTTGAGAAATGTTTAACTAATTGAGGGATCAAAGGCATTTTTTCTATCACTGTTGATAATACTAGTTCTAATGATTCGGGAGTTCAATACTTAAAGAAAATACTTAACTCTTGGAATGTTTTGATATTATCGGGTAAGTTGCTCCATATGAGATGTCGTATTCATATTTTCAGTTTAATTGTAAGAAAATGTTTGAAAGATATAAATGATTCCATTGTTAGAATACGTTCAGCTGTACGTTATGTGAGATCTTCTCCTTCAAGATTGCAACAATATAAGGAGTGTATTATATTGGAAAATATTGATTCTAATAATCTTGTATGTTTGGATGTTGAGACTTTGTGGAGTTCAACATATCTAATGTAAGTTTCGAAATACTTTTATCTCATTAGATATTCAGGATAGAAGATTTGCTAAAGAGTTTTTCTAGGTGAGAGGTTTGCCTACTAATGTTGATTGGGATTATACCCATCGATTTCTTCATTTCTTGAAGTTGTTATATGATACGACTTTAAAAGTATTGGGCTCTTTTTACGTCAATTGCAATGATATGGCAAAAGATATCTATGAAATTTATATGATGATTGATTAATATTGTAGGAATGAGGATAGAGTTTGTAAGAAATAGCCAAGAGAATGAAGTTCAAGTTATTTTAGCAATGTGAACAGCATAAATCTAACATAGTTTATTGCATGTATACTTGGCCCTCGACATAAGATGGAGTATGTGAAATGGATGATTAATCAAGTGTATGAAGGCAATTAGGCAGAAATTTTGCGAGATAAAGTAACGAAATCTCTAACATATTGTTTGAGTAATATCGCATCGGTACATGCCCTTAAAGTAACGTGAGATTAAAGGGGACAAGGACAGTGAACGTTTCAATGTCTTCTGTGGTTGATGCGGACATTATGACTGCAATGTATCTTAGCCAAACAAGACAAGAATATGTGGAAAAAAAATATGAGTTAGATAAGTATTTGGAATGAGGATGTGAACGATATAACTCCACTTTTGATATCTTAAATTTGTGGAAAGTCAATTCTTCCAAATATCTTATCTTGTCTTCCATTGTTTCGAGATATTTTGGCTGTGTCCATCTCCACTGTAACATTAGAGTCTGTATTCAGTACCAAAGGTCGAGTACTTGATGTATTTCGTAACTCCTTGACCATATTAATGGTAAATGCTCTTATATGTACTCAAGATTGGCTACAATACGTACCACTTTCACAATCGATCAATGAGAACTTTAAAAAACCTGAAATTATCGAGTCAGGTGAGAAAAAAATAACTATTGAATATTTATATTTTTCAATATTACAATTGATATTTCAATTCTCATTTTCATCGTGAATTTAATGCAAAATTGTACTGACACTTTGCAATTTCATCTTGTTAATAGAGCTCTTGGAGATTGGAAGATAAATGCTACTTGGGCTTGTTTTGTTTTTAGAGAAAAGGCATTCCCCTAATTTTATAATGTAGAAACAAGATTGAGGGTGTGTTTGGTTCGGCATTTAAAAAGTTCATTGGAAAGATGCAAAACAATTTAACCTAAAGGGCTTTAGAGAAAATGCAAAAACTGATTGGTAAATTTTGCTTTGAAAAGCAACCTTGAGAGAAATGTTATTTGGTAGAAAACACATTTGCAAAGCCCCTTTGGTAATTGATCTAAATATTTTAATTTTTATTTATTTAAAATTAAAAAATAATGTTTGCAACTTTTTTAATTTATATTTGACAACAATGCTAAAGATATTGTGTAAATAATTTTATTAAAATTAAAAAAAATTGCTAAAAAAATCAAATGGAAAAAAATTTACGTGTTATCTTTCTCAATTATAAGAATAATACTTTCATTACAATAAAAACATAATGACATATTGTTACGACCCAAACCCCGAGCACATGCACATCCGTCAATGGTCGATTTCAAATTTGCTATATCCTAAGTACTGCTGTCGACCCATTCATTATTTTGCACATGTGGAAATGTAAAATAATTTTCACACAACAAAGCAGTGGGATGAAAACGTATGATAGTATTTTTTTACAAGCCACGCCTATAATACCATAGTACTTATGTATATAGACTATTTTATCACCCCAAACTCTAATACAAAAAGAGAAGTTGTTTGTTTACCTACTAGTTAAGAAATCTACAAGAGTGGGGTTCACTACTACATTACCATACTTCTCGATCTCTCTGAGGTGAGCCGTCACCATACATTCAGTCTTGACGGAAGACCCGTCATCACTTGGAAGGAGATAGCAAGAGTCCTACTCTTCATTTACTGCAACCAACTGTAAATGAATTGGCCTTCCTCCATCTAGGAACCTAAAAAATTTTAGCCCACAATGGGGTGAGATCACATCTTAGCGAGTTAATCCCCCAAATCTCGGGTAGGAGAATAGTATATCCTGCATGCAATCTAGTCACGTTTCTTACCACTCTTTTAATGCCAGCAAGTTCCTACATATTAATATCAATTAAAACATACCTAATAGTATCGAGTTCACACATCACAGGAATACTTTGACGTGAGTATATGCAAGAACGTGAATATCAATATAAGTATACATGCCATAGTCAATGCAATAGATAACAGACTTCCGGCAAAATCGGGTATCGCCTCGCACCGTCGAGCGCGGCAATGTCTATACTTAGACGGCATTCTGATTAGGAGCATCGGTTCAGCATCCACTACGACTGGCATCCGTTGACTTGGGGCATTCCCGAAGGAGTATCGTCCAGCCTCAAGGCTCGTGACGAATTCTCATATTGTATATACATTCATTAAATGCCATAGTTTAACACTCAATTGCAAAATTCATTCATAACATCAATTAAACAATTTTTACAGCAAGAAGCATCCCAAAACGGTTATGAATTTCCACTAACCAGAATTAACAGAAATTGTCCAATTGCACATTTTCAGGTTCAAGGCCAGAAACCAACTCATATGAGTTTGAAAAATTCTAAAATTTGAACACCTACTAAAGGACATGTAAAAAAATATTTTTCATGAAGACACCGAAGCCCAAATCTCTCTAGATTCGGCCTAGTAATTCATGCAATCCAGTACTAAAATCGGGTCTGTTTCCCGTGGTTCTGTTTTCCGAAATCAGCTTAGTTCTGGGTCTGAAACACGTTTGTTTTAAGTGAAATTCGAGTATGTTAAATTACAGGACATAAAAAACAATTTTTGTGAAGGAATCATTTGAAGATTCGGACTCTAAATATTGGTAAAGACCCGTAAAATATTTACCGATCAAAATTTTCAGTGCAGTCTAACTCTTTGTTTAAAGCAAACGAAACTAGAATCGTCTTCTTTTTAATTTCTAAAAATCGTGAAAAAATTATATGTTATACTTGAGGATATGTAAAATATTTCTTCAAAAGGAAATTTCTTCAAAATCGCAACATGTATTAGTCTATAAAAATAACAAATCATGCACGTCCATAAAACAATTTTAAGAAACGGTCCTTATCTTTGGCCGAATCATCATCTATGGTTCTTATCTTGTCCTTTAAACCACAACTAAGCCTTACTATGGCTAATATAACATTTCCAACTAACACCCATCAATATGTAATATCATCTACACATTTCTTATTTATATGAATTCCTAAATAGAGGTACTCAACCCCTAGTCCAAATTTAGAAAACGCTTCACCTATTTAAAACTAACGGCAGCTCTCATTGATGGCTGGACAATAACACAGAGATTAGTCTTGGGTCTCTCGGTGATGGTGTTGAGCTGAAATAACAAAGGGGGCTGTGGCGCGACGCAACAACAACACACGAGACTTATAAACTTTTTGGTAGAGAGAATCAAACGTGGAGTTTGATCAGTTGCACAGTTCTCCTACGGGTGAGGGGTTTTATCCTCACTCGAACTCCAAGACCAAGCTATAAAAAAAACATGGTGGTAGTTGGTCGTTTATGTGGGTACAGAAATTTTGGTAACTTTACGATCACGCTTCATTTGTTTTTCTTAGTCACTGGTTTGTCGTCCAATAAGGAGCAGATTCGGGAGGTGCACGTTCAAAGAAGAAGAAAACAACAACTTGCACGGTTGAAAAAGATAGAGGGAAACATGCACATGACAGCAAGGGAAGAAGAAATATGTGCAAAAGAAAAGAGATAAGGAAAAGAAAGAACAAGCTTTTTCGGTCAAAAGAAAATAAAGGAAAGGGAAAGAAAGAGAAATGGAGAGAGAGAAGTGGGTAGTCAAATGAGACCAAGGGAAGGAAATTACACGGAAGGGGAAAAGAGAGTGAGGAGAAAGGACTATGAGGGTCTCTCCTCTCATTTTCCACGGCCTTTGTAAATTTTCACAAGAGTATTTGTAGTTTTTCCATGGAAAGATTCTCTCATTTCATTGTCGAGACACTCACCCCACCTAGACATAGCTATCTCTTCAAATGAGATGAAAAATGGGGTTAGAATCCATCGTAAGACTGCTGAATCCGAATTTGAATTTAGTTCTCATAACTTTTTCCATGAAAATTGAGTTCCTATCACTTTCAAGTGATCCCCCTCCCAATTTTATGCATCCTTATCTTCACACAAATGGGATGCAAATGTTGATGAAGTCTTTCTTGATGGCACCCATCTGAATTTTGCAGTTTATACTCATAACTTTTCTTTTTCCATTTTATCATTTTCGCACTCTAAATAATAAGGATAAATCTTCATTTAAACTTCTATAATTCTTTCTCCAATTGTTTCATAATAAATGCCCAAAACTTATTTAAAAAGTGGCATTTCCTTTTATTCTTTTAATTTTTTACTCTTGCCCATTTTCCGCTAATAATTCCCGTTGTCCATAAACTTTGAAAAGATGCAACATTACCCGGGATTAATTGTAACACATGAAAATTCTCAATTTCTGAAATCAGAATAAATTTCGTAGTTAAATTCAATCAAATGCGGTTTCAACATGATCTAAACTATTTGGTAGTTTTTTGGGAATTTTTGGTGCAATAGGCTCGTGGTCGATTATTTCCAAGCCACAATGTACATCTTCGATTCATTGGTGATTCTCGATTGTGTGAAAAATCTCGGGGTTTCAATTATGAGTTTAGAGTACCAAAACAACACAAAAATCAGTTTAGTGTCGATCGATGAGAATTTTGTAATTAGATGGAATCACCCATGCCTAATTATATATCTCATTCGAATCGATCTATTTCCGATCTTTGATAAATTTTTGACTGTGCCGAAATAATCCTTGTAGACAAACACGATCGAGTAATTGATTTTTGATCGAATTTTCAAGCTTGTTACACTAAAATCCCTTAATGACTTTCACAACTAGTCTAATTATCTCATGAATGATCAGCTTGGAGAATAGCACTATAGACACATTAATGAAAAGCCCAATTTATTCCATTGAGAATAGAAGTGGAAAATGTCACACATATGCTTTGAGAAAAGAAGCGCATTATCCTTAAAAATTACAAATATCCTTAATTATTTAATAAATTTATAGATATTTGATCACGTAAACATGTCAAATTAGATGTTACATCATCATTTAAAGCATTACCCTCCTCACTTACATCATTAGAATACGTTGTATATAAATTGGGATCCAAATTCATTCTAGGAAAATGTGCATCATTCACAGCATTTTTTCATATATAATTGTACAAAATCATTGTTGCTATTACAAATTTCACTTGTTTTGTATATGGATAATTTGGCATACTCTTTAAAATCTTCCACTTCTTATTCAATACGCCAAAAACTCACTCAATTTTTTATCGTAGTAAGGAGTGAGCACGGTTGAATACTTCTTTATAACCCGTCGGTTGAAGACCTCGTTGAAACTCAAATAAATGATATTTAATTTCTTTACATGACTCCAAATAACCTGTGGGATTTGGATATCCAACATTAAACAAATAATACTTACCTACACAAAAAATTTGTAAAATTAATCAACATAAACATATACATATATTAATGCGTAAAAACCTTTAATTAACGAACCTTTTGGGGGATGAGAAAATTATAAATCATGTTTCATAATAGCTTCATAAAAGATATGAGTATTATGAGATGTTCGCTCCTAATCGACTCAAACATAAGTAAATTCCATGTTAAAATTACACATAACCATAACATTTTGTGTCAATGTTCATTTTCGACTAATAAAATGAAATTGCTTACTCGTAGGTACCATCGCTGAAATATGAGTACCATCTATAACTCCAATATAATCCTAAAATAATAACTAGAATATTATTTGATTTATATTTAATTCATATTTTCTATTGTATAATCGTAACTTACCTTAAAACGTGAAAAAAAAAGAATCTTGTATTATTCCTTATATTTTTTGAAACTTCCTTAAATTGTCAATCGGATGGTTGGATCAAATCTGCTTCTATTTCATATATTTTATCCAAAACTAAGCTAAATAGCCTGCATATGGTTTCCCCATAATGCTGAAAGCACTTTTACGCTAACCTATTACATATATTATATCCTAAAATATGAAGAAACAATCCTAACATTCCTGCAACATCAATATTTCTAGTTCTTTGCAAACAATATTGTGTCACTAAATTATTCATTAAATTCATAAGCGTAGTTCTATACATTCTAAACATTTGATAAAACCTTTCAAGATTAGTATCAACGTCCATCAACTCTCTTAACTATGCATTTCCGTATATAACAAGGTCATGCATAGTATTTTTTGACCATATATTGCCGATAAACACCGTAGGTATGTGCAGCTACACAAAGTTACTAACATTCTTCTTTCTCTTTTTCATAGTTTTCCCTTTCAGGAAAATCATCTATAACTAATTAAAGTAACAAAATAGAATTAGAATAAAAGATATAACAAATTATTAAAATTATTCATCAACAAAAAACACTCATCATATGTATATAAACTCCACTCAATAAAAAGAACACTAATTGAAAACAAATATGACAATATAGCATAAATATATCTCGCAAAATAATACAAATAAGTAGTACAAATAGGTATCACATTACAACAACATTACACATAAAAAAAAAATAGCAAATATCCTAGCAATGATTACGTTGGGCGAACTTATATTTGAGCCATGTGACTTTTTCTTGATCACCATCCAAGTTTATGAAGATTTGTCTATTATATTTCTTTTCTGAAAAATAATCTAGTGTAAAAAAATATAACTTTTGGTCTTGTTTAATCTCGGATATAGTTTTCAACATCTCTATGAGTTTCTTGTAAGGATCAAACTCTTTGGCATAACTTTTACTTTCAATAGCTAAGCAAATTCTCTCTATTTGTATTGCTAGCTTATCAGCTGTACTCAATTTCTTTTATTTCTTTCCTTGAGATTGCCTCACCGAACTCTGCGATATTCTTTTATCACTTCAATGTTGTTCACTAGTCTTTTCACCAATATCGCCCTCTATATTATCATCAATAAATCCCATCGAACCACCAATGTCAAATTGTGTTGCCACAATATCCTCATCAACACATAAGCCTTATGCAAGATTCCATGTGATACTTCCAGTGGCAACAGTATCCCCAAACATTCTCTAACAAAACTTGAAGATCTAGATGTATGGATTTTATTCTAAAAGCTCTAATCTTAGGATTTTTATGTTATAATAAACATTTTCGTGAGTTGTATAGAAAAAAGATTAACTAAAAAAAATTAACAAAAGAATGAAAAAATCTAAATTTTCTTCTCTCACCATTCATCACTTGCATCAATGATATTCTTTTTTGGATCCTATCCTAATCTAGTTTCATTAAGAACCAATGTTCTCCATCTTTTCCAAACTTTTTAAGATTATCTCAATTACTCTTCATTTGACATTTATCATACTTTTTGCCCCTTAGATCCTCAAACTTCTTAATTATAACCGTCCACACATCCCTTTTGTTATTTGCAAGACGATTGCCATTATCAATTTGTTTAACACACAACTTACAAAAAGTTTCAACATCTTCAAGGCTCCAAAATGTATTTTCCTTTGATGAACTTACCATCTACTAATAAATGTAATATAAAAAATGCAATTTGAGTTTAAAGACAATAAACAATAGATGCAATCAACAAGTTGAGCCATCCCATTTGCTCATAAGTTCTTACAAAGAAAGTAGGCATTCTCCACATTGCCAAAAAGAGACATAGAATCTCACATAACCGAGTAAAACTTAAAGGCATCCGTTAGTTTATCATCTGCATACTACTACAAATCCCATGTTTATCATCCAAGAAGTTGGATTACAGCAAACAAAAGGCAATATCAGCAACAGCAAGAACCTTTATTGACACAAAAACATGGTCATCCAATACCTTAAACATTTTTCATTATCAAATCGCAACCAGTTATAAGGAATCGAATTAACTCAATAGAGAAACCACAAACCCAACACCTTACAAGTGCACAGCAATATCACCCTCAAAATTAATAGAAGAAAAAAAAACACATGAATGCAAGATTTAGAAAATATATATAATATCTAACTGATAGGAAGCAATGCCATTTCCCCATTTAAGCTACCCATTCAAACTATAGATTATTCAGCTACAAAGACCAGACTATGATCAAAACCTGAAATAACCTATAGAACTTCTAGACCTTCTAAAGAGTCAAATAATGTTGGGTGAAGCTGTCATTGGAGCTTTCCACTCCAATTCTTCCATCAGAGAAAGGGAGACATGAAGAAAAGAGAAACATGTGGAAATAGACTTGTACATTTCACGAGTGATCAACAAATGTGATATTCACTCTAGCATAATAGCTCTCACATGGCATTGAAACATAAGAATCCAAGCAAACAATGAACCTAGAAACGGAATGAAACTATACACAAACTTGGTTTGACCATTTCAATGAACACATGGTGAGCAACGAGTTGGGAAGCAAACATTGATCTGTTGGGAACTCGAGCGCACACCCAAACTCAAAAGTAATGAACAAGCAACATTAGGATTCAACAAAACAAACTCATTTAGGTTTGGCGCGAGTGATAACTAAAGAAATGGAGTCGACTCCCAACTTGCTCAAAAAAGGACAGATCAAGCATGGCAAAGAAGTTCATGGACTTAGGTTCAATCATGGGTCCTTACCTGGCTCGAAGAAGGTGGCTAGAGGGTGAGCTTTATATGAATCCGCCGATCGCCTTGGTGCCTCTAAGCCAAGATCCTCGAGTTAAGGGAGGTTTGAACCAAAACAGAACATCACCAAGAACACCGGGCTTTGGGAGCGAGGGGGAGAGAGGAGAGACGAACCTACAAAGGACGAGCACTTGAGCAAGCAAAGAAAAAGTGCAATCGAGCAAGAATCGGTCACAAGGGAGAGAGCAATGGAAGGGTGGGAAGAGAATGAGATCTAGGGTTTTTTTTTTTTTTTTTTCAAATGGGCAAAAATGATTTTTCAATAAAGTTTTGAGGGCAAAATAGGCAATTTACTATTTTCATCAAATGAGCCCTTCAGCATTCCCAAGGGTCGACTTTCACTTGAAAGCCCCTTGAAGAATGGTTGCCAAACACCCCAATTTGTGGTAAAAAACTTTGGGGCTTGAAGGGGTTTTCTAAATGCCCATCCAAATGCACCTAAACATTTCAGCTATTAGTTGATTGGGAGTTTAAGCTTTTATTTTTGTCAAATGATAATTTGAGGGAGACCGTGAATTGGGAACTGGAACTAAGAGACCGTGAGAGGCTACTAGTGGAGACTCGGGAGTTGAGGGGCTGTGAAGTGTTGAAGAGTTTGATTTTTGAGTTTGGGTTAACTTGGCGGATATTTATGCCCATGCTCCATATTTTCTCGATTTCATCTTTTTATTTTCTTCATATGGGTCTTTATTGCAAAGCTTTTAGGAATGAAAAAGTCCTTTGAAGCTGAATATTAAGTGTGTTAAAAAGTGTTCGGATCATATCATGTTAAAAAAAATGACACGATAGTTCATTAACTTAAACTTGTGAGAATATTTAGCCGCAAATAATAAATAGGCTAGCATTTATCCTAACCAATCTATCGGCTATATGATCGTAATACTAATGTGTACATTAAAATTTTGTAGGATTTAGTAGTGCCTCTTAGCTATATTCTAGTTCATTAGTTAATTGCCATGTCCAAGTAAAGCTCACTTTTGCTATTTTTTTTTTTTTTTTTTTTTTGTGATCTTCTCAAAATCCTGATTTTTCACGATTTTCAAATGCCATGTTCTCACTTTCTTGTCTTTCCTTCTGGAAATCTGTTGTTCTCCCAAGTAGGTTGTTTGTGGGGCCACTCGCATTGTTTCAAAAATGCCTCAATCAAGTCTCAATTGATTACCGACAAAAAAAAAAAAAGTCTTAATAGATTATGCTAAGCAATTGTTTAAATTGGATATTATTATTTGGCCAATGCTTAAAAAAGGGAATGAAGTATATGATCTAAATTGCAAAATCCTTTAAGTTTGAAGTGCAATAACATATAAAATTTAGATTATTTTGAGTTGAACAGAAAAAAAAAAAAAAAAAAAAAACAAAAACCAAAAGATGAAAACCAAAAACAAAATATCGAATCAAACCAAAATTTCGGTTGGTTCGCATTCGATTAGGTCTCATTTAGTTTTAGAAGTTTTTTGTAACGGTTCATTCGGTTCAGTTCAATTGTTTTGAAAAACCGAACCGATTTTTGAAAAACCGAATTGAACTGAACCATTGACACACACACAACCACAACTTTTCACACATGACATTGTACCAACCTTTGTAATAAACAAAACCCACAAGTACACACATACACACATGCCAACAAAAGATCAATAACCGAGGAATTGAATATATTTTGAAACAAAACAAGAAATCCTTCTTCTCCAACTTGAAGTCCAACTTTGGAAACAAAATCCTGAAATTTTGTGGTAAACATTCAAACGTTCACAAAAATCCAATTTTTCGAAGTCCTTTAATTGACCAAACTTCCTAACAATTTAACTCTCGGGGTTTTGTTTCCGAGTTCAAACTCAAGACACATCTTAACACTAAGTGTGGTCTTCAAAATGATGAAATCTGATATCGTGACTTCACCATTTGCCTAATTTCTTTTTTTTTTTCCTTTCTTATCCATGGACCAAAACATTACGACTCATCGGTTGCTTTGAGAGAGCTAAAGCCAATACTTGCACTATCCGCTACCTCTTGGCTGTAACAAAGAATTAACAAAGTGATTGCTTACTACATCAAAAATCTAAGAAACAAGTGCACTTCCTACAAAATCTACCAACCTATTTTTACTTGCAGATAATATTCTTGTAAATTTCTTGGGAAAAGGACACCATAAGTGTCATAAACTTTCATATAGCATTGACTTGAGTACTATAATTTCTTTGCTAATCACTTGAGTGTCATATAAATATTATAACTTTTCAAAAATATTCATCACAACTACTATGCCATGTCATATTTCCGGCACTTGCATGAATGTTTTTAAAAAAATTTACATTTAAGTGATTGATTGAAAATTATAGCACTCAAGTAAACATTGTTTATAAGTTATAGCACTTAAGTGGTTAAATAAGAAGTTATAATACTTAAGTAAGTAGCGTAAAAATTATGACAATTGCAACGTCTTTATCCATAAATTTCTCTTAGAGGCTTTGGATACTTCATTCCCATTGCAACTTAATCTGAGCAGTGTGATCTTCTAATTTTACTAAATGACCAAATCAATTTTTGATTGGAATGACTATCCGGAATTAAATGGGCTTTGCATTCACATCATGTCAGCTGGCAGGTAGTCTTTTGTGCTCCATAATTTCATTTGAGTTTTGAAGCATCCTCATCTTCTCAAACTTTCACGTCACAATGTCACTTTCTGGGATTGTACTCGAGTAGATACTTGAGGACGTATTGGGCTTCACAAGGGCTTTCGTGCCGGTTCACATTAGCATATGATTCCTGTTAGTAATTGAACCAGCCTCGATGGAGTCTTATGGCTGTTTCGTGATGTTCTAGTATTTTAATGACGATATTAATCCATCAGTATAGTCCATTTCTTCGACTTCACAAGGATTCACATAACAATTTCTGGAAACGGGTTTAGAAAATTGAGAACGAGGACCGGATAAAGAAGAAGCAAAAGACATTGTTTTGCCAATAGAGGAAAGCCTACCTAATTTCCAGCTTGTAAGTGTATTCCTCGCCTTCTATAGTACAAAATCGTACTCCCTCGAGTTCACCCTCCTAGCATGCCGCCACAAGCCTAGGTATTTTACAAAGATTGTTGGTAGAACTAACCCCGAGGTTCCTGTTACAATCTTCAGCCCTCAAGATTACGATTTGGATTGCTCGGAGTTTTCCTTTGGACCCAAGGCATCACAAAAGAGATTAAGAATAACAGCAATGTTCTCACAACCCTCTTCAGCAGCTTACCCAAACAGAAAAAGGTTCATCAGCTAAGAACGGATGTGAAAAGCAAGCCCCCTCTGCAAGCTTTGACCGGTTTCCAAGCTTTGACCGGTTTCCAATCCTCATTACTATGCCTCCCAAGATACAACACCTCGAACCATTTAGATTAGCACTATGCAAACAGGGCTACGAACCATTCAAGAAGAGTCAAAAAAACAAAAACCAAACCTCTTCACTCATTTGACTCAAAATCCCCGTACACGGGATAAACAGATGGGAGGACATGGGATCGCCATGTTTCATACCACGACCAGGTTCAAAAGAATTAGCCATGCCACCGTTCAGAAGAGTTTTAGCATATGCAGACGAGATAGACTTCATTATTAAGTCAACCCATTTGTCAGGGAATTTAAAAGAAATCAAGGTTTCTCTTTAATGAAATCTCATTCAAGCCCATCATAAGGTTTTTCAAGATCAGTCTTTACTGCAAGACGGCCTTCAAAAGCTTTTATTATTCTGCATCAGGTGAATGAATTCCTTAACAATGACGATGCTATCTTGAATTCTTCCTCTGAGGGATAGAACTAGCTCATCCAGAAAAGGTCTGAGCCTTAGTAGCCAGAATCTCCGTGATCACTTCATACAGTCTTACACAGGTTAATCGGTCCATCTCGTTGAATGGTGTGGGCTCCTCGACGCTTGGGAACTAAAACAAACAGAGAATCATTCAAATGACGAGGGATGTCTTACGTTAGAAAGAGCATCGATAACAGTACACTGCAAACAGCATCACCAACACCAATTCCTTTGTAGTCGAGCGATCGGGATTCAGGGGAATGATCCCGTCCATGTGACCACAACAATAACAACATGCTCTGCATTTGTCCTTGGTCCAGAATGATCTCCTGCACAGTGACACGGAGCAAGCCAAAAAAATCTTCCGCTTTCGAGCCTCCACATGTGGAAAACGCTGGCCGAATGGTCATTTATTAGTAGGGACAGAACACAAGACGGTCCAGGTCAACAATGTCACCAGTTGAATGTGCTAAGCTCCAATGTAATGGTACGTAGGATCTGTCACAAGCGACAAACCTTGTTGTGTCTCTCGTTCAACCTGGGCTTTGTCGCATGTATAGCGTTTTACGCGTGGTTCTTTGCCTCGAAGGATTGGAGAGACGAGACGGGGAAAAGACGATGCCCGGCCTTGCGACATGGATTAACAAGACAAGCACTAACGGACGTTGACGTTTTTAACATTCCTGTGCGATTGAAGTGTCCTTTTGGAGCACTCCAAATGTAAAATCCTCAATGCATTGGACCGAGGCGGGGAGTGCGCCCATAAGATCGCCCACGTTGATGTCCTCTTCATAGCGCCCCAAAAGTGGTTTCGGGCACCACCTAACCAGTAAACCCAAATTTCTACTGAGCGAAGATCCTGTGCAATAGACTTGACATTTTCTTTATTACTTTTTGCTCTTGTTAGTTTTTTTTTATCGAACCGCATCAGCTTTCATATTATGTGAGTTGATAAACCAACAGCAATATAGATAATACCATATGAGCACTACAATTGCTTAAGTATTGACTTCACTTTTTTCACAGATGGATAACGTTTGAGCTAACTTCTGTGCATCTCGACTTATGCATCCCAATCTTGTGAACCGTTGCGTCTTGACATCCGTTCACCTTGTACCCCATGTGTTTTCAATCACCACTCGCGCTCGCGCCATGTCTCTATCACGATCGCATCCACGCCACCGGCGCACGTCTTGAGAGAGAAAGAAAGGGGAAGGGTGGGATAAGGAACAGCACGGTAAGGCTTTCACTCCTTCAAGTACACTCCAGCAAAAAGATAACGTTTGGAATACGTTGCACTCAGCACGTTTTCCTCGTCTGTCTTCCTTTCTTGGTTCCAGCTAGATACACTAAAAGCAAAAAGGAAAGGGGAAGGTCGGGCCATTGCCCCCACCACCCACGCGTAAAGGTAAAGGGGCAGGAGGAGGAGCCCGTGCCGGGTCAACTCTGCCGTCCACCCAAGCCCACTTGCCCTCGTTCGTTTGACCCGACCTTTTATCGGGCGTCCGTGGAGGGGCCGTTCCGCGGGGCCCCATGCGCGCGTTTCCCCCCCAAAAAAAAAAGAAAAAAAAAAGAGGGTCCCAATTATATTGCGTAATTTGCCGAGTCTCCTATCGACTTGGGTTTGCAACTTGGAAGTGCGACGTCACTTCCGCATCTCCTCATTAAAGTGTTTTGACAAACGCATCGAGGGAATGTTGGGTTCCAATTTTCAAAGCATTTTGGTTACAATATATAACGAGCTAAACAATGCATTACTTGGCTACAAATCTTTTGTTAAGTTGCATAACCAATGATTAAATAAACGGCTGTCATAAAAAGTACATGGTTATGGAATTCCAAATAATGAAATGGAGAGAAAATTTACCCAATTGATCCTAAACTTTTTGTGCCGATACTAATTCAATTCTTAACGTTTTCAATCTCGTTGATTTAATCATATAAGTTTGTGTGAAATTCAATATAGTTATTCTGATTATTTTTTTTTTTCAGAAATCATTAAAGTAACAGTTTAGTCATAGTCGATTGATCTATATGGCTTATTACCACATCATCAAAACTAAATTGGTGAGATTGATAATGCTATACGCGTAGTAAATTCAAAGCTGATGAGACAATTTCTCAATGTTACAGGTACGATGGTAGACCGATTCTTTAGATCTTGATCAAATAATCCATCGTGATCTTTCTTTAATTAATCAAGACACGGCGGTCTTTATTAGGCAAGTGTTTGATCATGCAGGTTTGAACTCATTAAATTAAAGTTGGCCGCGTGGGGGCCCACGAAGGCCATCCGAGCGCCCCCGAACCCGAGGTCGCCAATGTGGACAATTTCTACCCGTTGAACCCAAATAATTCCTCGCGAAATTAGTAATTATAATAATAATGAAAAATCCCAAAAAGTCCACTATTGCAAGTGGGCGCCCCCCAAAAAAAAAGGGGCAATGAATGATCTCATGGAAAAAGTAAGCCATGTAGAATCTTCTATTATGTCTGCCTAGCATAAAACAAGAAAGTAAAATTTGAGATCCTATAGTCTTATATATTATCTAAAAGTTCAAAAACAACCTCACCCCATCGCTACTTATCTAATCCTGTACATAAAAAGAGAAGATTTTAAATCATCAAACTTACACGATATCCCTTGTGCACATAACTTAACTCATTCTCTTTTCACATGAAATATTTCAGCTGAAGGTCGAAATTCATCATTGAATTTGAAATTACTCCGTAACTAAGGATATTGATTAGACGTGCTGGTTCAAGACACTTTGTGAAACACGTATCTAACCCGTAGGAAACAAGCTTCTCATTTGGATGCATTTCTTATTTTAACATATTAGTGCCTACATTTTTCTTCCCACATCCTTGAAAATATTATCGAATTTTACATTCCAAAATTCAAATGAAGAAGTTTGTCTCCCCATATTTATAACATGTGCATAGCGTGTGCATTACCTATCAAATCAAGAAAATCAAGAAAATCGTGAAAAATCGCAACTGAAAATCTCAGAAATCGGGATTTAGTTCCTTTCTTTCCTTTTTTTTCTTAAATTATTTAGGGGTGTAGGCCATAGCTAATAACTGTGAGGCTGCATATAAATGGAAGGAGAAAAGGTAGGGAGCCTCCCATGCAAAGAGCTCTTCTTCTCTTCTCTTCTCCTCTACCCTGTCTGCGTAGCTTTCGCGTTCCGATCTCGATAAATCGTATTCTATCCTGTCTTCCTATTTCCTCTCCTTTCCGTTATATCCTTCTCATTCTCTTTCGCCCTCCTTCCCTCTCTATCTCTCCCTCTTCACCTGAGAGCTCTCTTCCGAACATCCTCCCCGCGCCTCGGATTTCACTTTGTCGAGACTTTTCTGGGGTTGCTCCAGGGCATGGTGAGATCGCCGTTCTCGTCCTTCTGCTGCTGATGCTTTTGGATCTTCCTGTTTTTCTGACGCGTGCTTGTTTTCCCGTCTGAATGCAGGCGAATCAAGCTGCAGACTTAAGCTTCCAAGAGGTCAGCCACCCCCCACCACCTCCTGAATTCTCCATCAGAAATTTCTTACATGGATCATGTTTTCTCTTCTCGTATGGTTGACTTAAAAGGTTGTTGTGGTTTATGTTTTGTTATTCTTTTTTACAGGAATATGTGGTGAATTCTAGAGGGTTGAAGCTCTTCACCTGCAGATGGGTTCCAAGCGGGGAAGCGAAAGCTTTGATCTTCCTCTGCCACGGTTACGGCATGGAGTGCAGCATCACCATGAACAGTGAGCATATCTTTCTTTTTTCTGGTTAACCTTTCCTATTTGTCTGTCTTTGCCCGGCACTGGTAGTTTGAATCAGACGAATTAATGAATCGGGTCGATGTTCAGGCACGGCGATCCGGCTGGCGAAGGCAGGCTTCGCGGTGCACGGGATTGACTACGAAGGCCACGGGAAGTCGGAGGGGTTGCCGGGGTTCGTCAACAGCTTCGACGACATCGTGGATGACTGCTCCAATCACTTCACCAGCATCTGTGGTCAGTTTCTTCCTTCCCTCTCTCATTAAAGTGAAATTCCAAATTCTGGATTCGTAATTCAACCATTCCTTCTTTGACTGTTCTGGGGTTGACTTTTCTGATCTTGCTACGGTTTGCAGAGAAGAAAGAGAACAAGGGGAAGATGAGGTATCTGATGGGAGAGTCGATGGGAGGAGCGATGGCCCTCCTCCTGCACAGGAAGAAGCCGGACTTCTGGGACGGTGCTGTCCTGGTGGCCCCCATGTGTAAGGTGTGCCTCTCGTTTCTCTGATTTCATTTCCAGAATTCTCCCAAGATTTTAGTCCTCTGGTATCTTGCGCATGGCGGGTCTCTCGGTTGGATCCAAGGCATCTGCTGTTTTCTCTTCTCATTTCTTGACCTCTCTCCCGTCTCTTTTGCCGTTCCAGTTCTGACAAACGTATGAGATGAACACAACAAAACCAATTATAAAATACGAAAAGGGACAAACGGTACTGCTGACTTTCTGTCTGGGCTTTGTTGATCGGTTGACCGGTTCAGGGACGGTGTTCTCGCGAGGGTTAAACCCGCTTCTGCGCGAATTCTTGACATCCTTCGTTAACAAGCTCGACCATTTTAACCGACGAGGATGAGCACTCCAATGCGAATCCCCCCGATCAGTTCCTGGACGAGTTCTTGAGATGATGAAATGTTTAGGCCGGAACGAACCGGATTTAGGTTCCAGCTTCGCGTCCGCGAGATGTCTTTTTCAGGGCCCTAGGCCAGGGCTCACCTGTTGCTAGATCAGAAAAAGAGTCCCAACCTTTGACTTTTCCTGGTCTTGATGCTGCTTCTCCTCCAAGGCCTTTTCTGTTTTTGGACGGTGATGCTTCCATCTTAAACAACATCAATCTTCACTTTCTCTAGTATTATCCCCAGAAAAAAAGTCAAAGGTTGGGACAGAGACAATCGAATAACGTAATGGCTGAGTGGGGTCTTGCTTGATTAGTTTAAGCCCTGGAAATTTCTTGGGAGATTTGAAGGGCGTCCAAGAAACTTTCGATCTAGAAGGAGTATTATTAGACTTTATATTACAGAATCATTTCATCTTCTCAACTGGGTTTTTCATTTTTTTTATATTCGGTTATCTGTTTGTTTATTCGAAATTATTTTCATTGAAATGGACAGAGCGAAAGCGTTAAATTAGGTTTTCCTTCTTCACCTTTTTCTACTTGCATGTCAACTATTTTAATCTATTTATTCGAAATTTAATGCAGAAGGGTTTTACATATTTTTCTTCTTCTTTTTTGGGTTTCAGATTGCAGAGGACGTGAGACCTCATCCCCTGGTGATCACCATCCTAACCAAACTGTGCAGAATCATTCCGACGTGGAAAATAATACCGACCAATGACATAATCGACCTCGCCTTCAAAGAGCCCAGCGTCAGGGAGCAGGTCATATTTCATCTCCCCAATTTCTTTTTCCTTTTCCCAAAAAAAGAAGTAGAAAATCCCCTGTTATATTCCAAGAATTAGATGGCCTCGGATATTATATAGTGATATTAATATTCTCCAGGCACATTTATTCGCAGGTAAGAGCAAACCCGTATTGCTATAAGGGACGGCCTCGCCTGAAAACTGGCCATGAACTACTGACCGTCAGCATGGACTTGGAGAAGCGGCTCGACGAGGTATACACATCATTCTCTCTCGAACTTCATCACGTCCCTTCTTGGGATTTATGATGATAAAGAGCATTTGAGTCACCGGTTTCTCCCGATGATTATGAGCAGGTTTCGTTGCCGTTCCTACTCCTGCATGGAGGAGAGGACAGAGTGACCGACAAGGCGGTGAGCCAGCTCCTCTATGAGGTGGCCTCGAGCACGGACAAGACGTTCAAGCTGTACCCCGGGATGTGGCACGGTCTGCTATATGGAGAGCCGCCCAGCAATATCGACATCGTGTTCGCCGACATCATCAGCTGGCTCGACGAGCGGACTGCTCTCGGGAGCTCGAGGCTAGAGAGAGAGCAGAAAAATGCAGAGGACGACGGCACCACGAAGGCCAAATAGTGTGTGAAGATGGAGGATAATGATTTGATTTACATTGAAAGAGAAAAACAGTGTCCTTTCTCGGTTATCCACGTCATTCGTGATTGAGTTCAAGGGATAGAGCTATTTTTTTTTTTTGGAAGTGATAGAGCTATTTGAGTGATCATATTGAATTGTATTTACTTTACGTTTTGTTCGCAAATGGTCCGGGCAATTTACTTGCTGTACAGATTTACTATTCAAAGGGAAGAAAAATGTCCTGAATTATCTCTGCCTGTGAAAACATCTGCGAGATAGCCAATGGAGTATTGAGATAAACCTAACCAAAAGAAATCATAAGGAAAACAAGAGGAAAAAAAAATACCAATCCTTTCATGTCATCGACTAGTTAACAAAGATGCAGTTCGTTCGAATGCTAGAAAGAGAAGTGCTGGCATCATCTACAGGATTCTGATTTCATTTCTGGATCTCTTACAAAAGTTCCAACAAGCCTTTGCCAGTTATAACTTCATGTCGACTCAAAGATACAAGCATCTTTTTCAAGGAAGGGAACCTAAGCCGGAGGTCATAAATATTGCTACAGACAGAGAAGGGGAGAGAGTGAGAGTACTACATCATCAGAAGTAAATCCAGATTCGCTAAGTAGCCCATTTAACGGAAACGAGAGGTGTAAGAACAGGGAACTTCAAACTCTCCAAGCAATTTACCCTGTTCATACCCCGATGCTGTAGCATCCTTACACCCAAAGCCAATTCCCATGCATCTCGTGTCCAAGCGTAACATCCACATCGCACAAGCCAATCCATGTGGAAGAACCTGGAATGTTGATCTGAGCATACAACATTGACGCCACTAATTAGTATCATTGATCAATGGAATACAGCATGCAGAAAACACTTCCATAAGAGACACAAGCAAAAGAAAGTCTGTTAAGGGCAACATAATCAACAGAAAAGCGTTCTAAAATCCCAACAGGAGGGAGCATGCCATTATAGCATGAGCTTTCACAAATCCTGAAAAGCAAAATCTTTGCTTCTCATATATCTTAAATATGCAGTCCAGAGACAGGCAGTTGTACAAAGAAGAGTACAAAACAAACAGGCCAGTGGTAGCAAGTCATGCAAAAGAAGATGACCAAGACAGAAGGTTATGGCTGAATAAACATGTCCACACGCAAACAATACATCCATATAATTCCAAAATATATAGCCCAGCAGGATGAGGATGCACCTTCAAGCTGACTATCCCATTTCTCAGATAATCTTGTTTCTCACTTCTTCCAATTTCTTTAGGATCTCCGCTGGTGTTCTATCCAATTCATCAGCTATTTTTCTTTGCAAATCCATAGGCAGGGTTGGAAACTGCTCGCATAAATCGCCGTCGATCACATCCTGAAAAAGGAACTCAATCTTTAGCAGCAGTCCACATCAAATAGTAAAGCTCACAACCATAGAATCCAATCTTAATAACTATACATTTAAAGGTAAAATAACATCAGTCAGCACAAGTAGATATCACAATCCCACTAGCAAGACAAAGCTTCTTCATATGACATCTAAACATTTAGCAGTAAAGATACAGTGTTACTTTGGATCGGGTATGAGTATCTAATAAAGATACGTGTCTGACTTGCCTAACTCTAAACATCAAAGGAATGGAATTGCCTCAAAAAGGATCCAAAACTTGAACATGGGTATGGCATGGTGAGTCGTCTGGTAACTGGGGTCTTCTCTTTCTGACACATAATATAAAAACTTCCTTTGCATGCTCAGGACATTTCAGGCCCAAGTTAGTAAACCTGCCTAACAGTCTGCCATATTGATGGACAAGTTTTTCGATGATTGGCAAGACAATAAAGTTCAGTCTTATGAAGAGAGAGAGAGAGAGAGAGGATCAAGAAAGTTTAAAATCACAACTGCAGCCATTTTCCAGATAAACCTTTCGAACGGCAGAAAAAATAAAAAGGAAAATTTATATAATGTATACTAGAATGGGCCCACGCATTGCTGTGGAAAAATTGAATTCTCTGTGTAATTTTTTATTAAGCAAAAGAATTATTTTAATATAATTATTTTTCTTTAATATTGACTGAGTTTGTTGAATTCTACTTATCAATGATAAAAATGTAACACGTGTTGCTTATTTAAAATACATGTCTTCTCATGTTATGTGTTCTTGTAGATTATGTGTTGATATAGCACATTAAAATTTTAATTTTGCCTATTACAAATTAAAAAATTTAACTTTTCCAAGAAACTTGATAATATAATCCCAGTAGTTCTACCATCCTTAAGTATTACTTTACAATATTGTATTGCATGTGATAATAAAATGAACTACCTGTTACATCATTACAATAAAAAGATTAATGCATACAAACAAAACTAAATCAAAAATATCTAGAAGGAAATATGTCTAAGGACCACTAATTGCAAGAATAGGTAGCAGCACTCACCTTGACAGGAAAATAAGCAGATCTGTAAGCCATGTGATCTCTGCCACACAAGGGGGGGTATTCCTGCCTCAAATGCATCTCCAAGTGCGAGAAGAAGTCAACATCATCACGAGATGTAAATGGAAGCAACGCTCCTAAACTTCCCATTACTGTCCCATAGATGACAGAATCTCCACCACCAGGAATCAGGGATGCCTTCTGCAAGCAAGTGACTACATCACCTACATGAAACTGCACTATCTCCTCTACTTTATTCGGTGCTCCATTCAACTTCCCCTGTTCCCATTTTATCTTCCCACCGGTTGGATCCTCTTCAATCTCATCTGAGACATCCTGGGGTAAACGGACAAAATAAACATTGCCAAATTTGTCTGCTCCTGCCATAGTGTCAAAATCAATGTGGTGTGATGCCGTAACCCATCTTGGTACAGAATCATCAGCAAATACATATAGTTGGTTCTCATCTCGTCGGTACTTGCAATAATGGAAAGACTGCGAAAATGAAGAGCCAAACATATAGTCAGTTCCAAACATCTAGTCAGATGTGAGAGATGGGAAAATTATCTAAGATGACAACCCACACCACAAAACATGTCATGCAGACATTTCCAATAAACAAAAGACCAGCTATGAGAAGGAATTACTGACAACATAAAATTTCTATCGCAGAAAAATCAGTCTAGAGGAATATACTACATACATGTGCAAACTACAGGGAGATTATAGTTCTTTTGAATTAAAGAAAGATCAGCATAATTTGCTCTAAGACATACCTCTTGCATATCGCCCACGTAAATTCGATCACGGTAGGTTTGAATAGACACAATTGTGTTAGGAAACAACTTATTCTCACATTTTCTAAGCAATCTTTTTTTTCCCAAATCATAGAGCCTCAGGACTGAGCCTATCCCAGCAAGTAACCTTCCCTGGAACTGACATAAAGCTAGAGGAACACCTTCAACTTGCGTCTTGTGCAAAAGTTCAAGGGCTCTCCCATCATCCACAAACCTATAAATATGAATGAATCCAGAAGCCACACTTCTTTTTGGCCAGAACTGCAATCCTTTTGCCGTGCCGACAGCCAACAATGTTCCATACTCTTTCTCACGGAAAGTTCACAGTGCATACACTATATGCAGCTTCATTGTCCTGAAGTTCCAACAGACAGGTTGTGTTAGATGTCTTTGGGTCAAGCACTCTGATGCAAGAAACCCACTTGTCAGACTCTGCCTTTGGATAACCGTACTGTTCATCAGACAGAGCATCATTCTTGTCCTCATCATCACCACCATTTTCCATCTGTTCACCATTGTTATTTCCATTTTCACCCATGTCAGCACCCTCAAAGAATTCCTTTTTCCCAGCTTCACGCTCTTCTGCAGTGAATGCCCCCTGATCACTTTCAATGATAATCAGGGATTTCCTTTTATGAAATACAAACTTTCTAGGAGTGTACCTCAAAGGAATTGCGGTCTCATTAAATGTTTCTCCCAACCTCTCAATAGTGAAAACCCTCAATGCATCCCCAGCCACAGCAACCACACCTTCAGCACATTGGTCAGATGAAAATGAAGCAGCAAATTCAAGAGCCTCATAAGAAAGAGGTGTCAAAAGAAAATGTCCCTGATGAATATAACCTAGCCATGGACGACTAGACAAGCAAAGCATAGCACGCCTGCCTCTGATGACAATAGAAAAGAGCTTTGGGGCTCTAAGCCCCAAAAATCTGGAGCGAGAGTCGGAAAGCTGACCAGTCACCATGTCAACAACTGTCCTAAACAGAACTCCATTACTTAAACCAGCATTGAGGAAAAGACTGGCAGGATGATCAGCACCATCCTCCCCACCAATTGATGCCTGGACTTCAAGAAAGAGAAGAGATTCTGGAGCTGCAGAAACACTCTGGACACTCAGAATCTGCAAGCAATCATCTGGATCCAAAGATAAGATCCGAACAGTGTTGTCATATGAACCGACTGCAAGAAAACGAGATCTTTGCCTTCCTTCTGGCACAGGAGCAATGTCCAAGCAAGCCACATCTCCAGACATTTCAAGCTTCTCCACCTCCATCAACTGACCAGTCAAATCCACCTCGAAGTATATAAGCTCACCTCCACTGAGAGCAATCACCACTTGTAGCCTGTTAGAACCAACCTTCACTATAGTCCTCTTGCCAGGAGTTCTCCATTCATTAATACGACCATCTTCCCTGATATGTCTGATACCGCTGGGGTGAACTTGCATTAAAGAATCATCACCGATGAGGGACACTGCAAGGGACGGTGTAGTGTCAAGAAATCCACTGTCACTTACTTCTTCAACTGTCTCGCCAATCGAAAGCACAAGAGTTGCATTTGCAAATGACACAACAATGTACGCATCAAACTCATCAATCGCATTCTTCTTCACAGTCCAAACAGCACTCGGTACACCAGGAAGCTGTGAAACAGCCATTTCACTAATGGCCAAACCCGGCCTCAGTATCCTCAAAGAAGATCGAGGACCCCGACCACATAATGTGAATATCTGAGGTGTTTCTTCCTCAAATAGGTTCTCTACTTTCATGTCCATTATGGGCATCAAGCTCTCAACCTGGTCAATCCTAACAAGATTTTTAAGGCCTCTTGGCTGAAAAAACACAGGCTGGAAACCTTCTTCAGTTTCCATTAGCGTAGCCGACGAAGCCTCCACATCAGCTTCTTCACCAATCGCCTGGAACTGATACAGAGCATGGTTTCCAAACTCAGATGCTGCAAACAGAAACCCTGATTTCAAAACGCACATGGAAGAAGTAACCGGAATCGTATCGAAATACTTGATCTTCAACTCCTGAACATGTTCACCATCATGCTCCAACGTGGCCTTAAATATATCGCCATACTCCGTCTGCAAAAGGAAGAAAAACATAGACTTCTGCTTGTGCGTGGCAGCCGAGATGATCAGCACGCCACGTTCCGCCGGCAAATCAGCTCGTCTCGGAATAACCGCGCGGACATCCGGGTGACCCTGGTTCTTATAAATCACGAAATTTTCTGCACATACCAACACTCCGCTAGGCCCATCGCCTCCTCCAGGCACGGTAACGAGCATGTTAGCGCCGTTATCGACAGGCTCGGACCATTTCCTCGAGACATGGTTAAGCCCCAAGTCGAGCTCATAAAACGTCAAGTGCTTCTGCGCCTCGCTCGCCGCCTGGCCGGTCGAATCCTGGTCGGCCTCCGAGTAATCCAGCTCGATTGCGGCGAATATCGGGTTATCGAACCCGCAATCCACCCCGCAGATCGAGTACGTTATGGTGTGCGACTTGTGCGCCTCCAGGGGCGACGAGATCGTCAACCTAGCCGCCGTATCCCTGTTCAGGACGTAAACAAGCTTCTGCTTCTCGCAGGCCCCGATCATGACGGCCCTCCCCTTGGGGTCGATGGCGAGGTACTGGCCCGGCACGATGCGGCGGCAGCCGGACTTGCCGAATGTCTCCTGGTGGACCTTGTCGAAGACGTTCTTCTCCCGGTTGAACTCGAGGATGACGATGCGGCCGGAATCGGAGCCGACGACGATGTAGTCCTTCTGGGCGCCGGTGAGGCGGAACTGGGCGAGGGAGCGGACGGCGCCGAAGATCTCGACGGAGAGGACGGTCTGGATCTTGCCGCTGTCGTCGGGGCGGAGGAGGTCGAGGATCTTGCCGCGGGCGACGACGATCTCCTGGGACTTCCCGCCGGAGAAGTTGCCGTTGATGGCGCACACGATGCCGGTGGCCTTCTGCAGGGTGAGGCTGTAGAGGTACATGGCGAACCGCTTCGGAGGTCAGAGCAGCTGCTGCAGCTGAGAGAGAGAAAGAAAGAGAGAGACAGGAGGGAGGAGCTTCAGGTGCTCGACATTTTCACTGGTTTTTTGCAGGCGAGAGTTTTAGGGTTTTGCTCGACGGAGATTTTGGGGAGAAGAGAAGGAGCGCGAGGGAGAGGATTCGCATCTCGCGCCGCCTCGATCTTTGATCGGACGGCTGAGTTTAGGTCAAAACCGGATTGACCGCGCCGGATCCGCTTTCGCCACCGTTCGATCATGGGAAGGAGTAGAAGAATTGAGGGGATTCACTCTTTGCTTTTTGTAAACATGATCAATTCTTACTCTATTGTAACCACTATGATGTTATTGATTTGGTGACAAAACTAGTTTGCCCATAATGTTCCAATAGATGTTCAATTACTTACGTCGCATTTCCCGTTCGAAATCATGTGATAAAGATTAGCAGTTGATGGGCGCAATTTTACAAACGTAAATGTGCCTAATTAAATCGATAATCCCATGAATGTCGATTGCATTTAGAAGTGATCATTGGACAAATTATACCCGAGCCCAAACTTAAGATGGGACCTAAACTTTTGCCCTTGCCTACCTATCCTATATATTTGATATGGAGATCTTCGAGTAGGAAGGGATTAGAGTTTCTCACTAAAATGCCCTTATCCAAATATGTTTTTGGGCCCTTATGGTTTGGGCCGAGTTTGGGTGAGCCGTGGACTGTTGGTTCCATGATAAAATCTAATTCCACTATATGTAATAATGACATTATTATTATCTTGTCTAGTTTGACAAAAACATATTTCAGACCACTCTTATAAATAAATAAATAAAAAGTGAATGACTTTTAGATTTTATTATCCCAACTTTAACTCACAACCTCAAAGACAAAATTTCTCCATTTTCATTTTTAGACTCCTTATAAGAATTCTTTCGATTATTATAATCATAATAAATTTAGATCACATTTATTTTTAAGATTTGCTTGCAGTTAGAAAAAAAAAAACTTTTATTCCCTTCGTAAGTTATTGCTTTATCTTAATGCTAGTAAATTCATTGCAATATTGATCAATTACTTGCGATACTAATAAAATTTAAGATTTGAATTTAGAAAAGTTAGGGAATTTACTTACCACATCAAATATTTCAAAACAGATGGTGATTTACTACTTCATTATCATGTAAGTATACTAAGTTTTTGATAATGTTCATGGTTTATATTTCAATTGGTAAAATTTCAGAACAATTGATGATTTACTACTTTATAAGAATTTTTGTAAATTCTAATAGTATTGGTAATTTACACTTGACACTGGTAAAATTGAAGGGGAGTTGGTAATTTACTATTTCATTTTAATATTGATAAATTCCTAATATTATTGATAATATACTCATGAGACTTATAAAGTGTCAAAAGAGCTAGTAATTTCCTACTTCAATAGAATGATGGTAAATTTATCATAGTGTTGGTAATTTATAATTGGTCTAGCCAATGAGTGAGTTCCCGATCATACTTTTTTATCAGCACGATTGGAAAACTACTGGCCAAACCAGGATTCTGCTGACATGGAAATTTTGTAAGAATCCAGTATGAATTATTGTATGTATACAAGATTGGGATTACCTTGAGATACCCAAGATGAATTCAACCTCTGATGTATAAAACATGCATTTCATGGGAAGACCTGGAGAGGATGTGCCAAGTCATTATCTCAGTAACTAAACCAAAAAAATAAGAATGATCAACTCCTGAGTCTTAAACTAGTTTTCCTACCTTTTCCGCTGATGATCTCTATATTAATCTCACCACTCACTGAAGCTTTCTGGCCACAAAATACATGGAATCTATTGGAGTGGGTGGAAACAAGAAGTGCCATTTTTCATGTAATAGAAGCAAGATAAAGGAAATTCTTGCCAGAACGATTCATGTCATATGATTACATTAATCCCAGTGTCAAAATTCAATAAGACCCAACTCTGCAAAAAGCTTCTGCTTTGTAATGTCCCCTCTCAATTATCTCAGATGACAGGGTTAGTTGAAGGGAGATATCTTCATTTTTTGGGGGGTATGGTTTGGAAAGCTTCCTAACCAATACACTCTCTTCTGCTGCTGGAGAGGTTACTCAACAACTCCACTTCCATCAGCTCCATTCTGTGATTTGAGACATTCTGAAAGCTTTCTCTCTCTATATAATCCCCAATGACTCCCAATCAACATTCATCCACAGCAAAGAATTTCTTCACTTGCTTTCTTTGAAGTACAATTTTCTGCTTCTGAACTCTTTACACATCAAAGAGATGACTGCTCTTTTATTCACTTCCAAGGCCATCACTTGCCTTCTGCTCCTGACCATCGCCATTGGATGTGCCCGCTCGGCAAGGACCCTCGATGAGGTCGGCCCACAACCTCAGACCTTCACCAGTTCTCCTGGAGCCACCAATCCCGGCGGGGCACTTTTCCCCAACGTGGCTGGCCCCGCCAACACATTACCAGGCGGCGGAGTCCCCCTCGCTGCCCCTGTCACAGAAGATGAGAGCGCAGACGCTCCTCTCCCTGACGACGACACCGCCGGACCCGTCGCTGATGTGGCCCCTGCAGCCCCAGTTGAACCTGAAGCTGAAGCACCAAGCATTGTGGCACCGACTGGCACAATTCCGGCACCAGGTGGGGCCACCGCTGCGGCTACTAACCCTGCTGTGGCGGCAAATCCCGGTGCTGACCCTCAGTTATCCTTCTTTATGCATGACATATTGGGCGGATTGCACCCGTCGTCCAGAGTGGTGACGGGGATTATAGCCAATTCCGGCGACAATGCCCTCCCGTTCTCCAAGCCCAACAACAACATTTTCCCAATCAACGGCGGGGTCCCGTTGGCCAACGCCAACCTCAACGGACTGATCAACAACAATAACCTCCCTAGCCTCACTGGCCTCAACGGCGGGCAAGGGAGCACCATAATTCAGAACAGCGGCAACAACAACCAAGTCTCAGGTGGCGACAACCAGCCGTTCATCACCGCCGGGCAGCTCCCTGCTGGGGCCACGCTTCAGCAGCTCATGTTTGGGACAATCACGGTGATCGACAACCAGTTGACTGAAGGGCACGAGTTGGGCTCCGCCGTACTTGGCCAGGCACAAGGATTCTATTTGTCTAGCTCCTTGGACGGGACCAGTCACACAATGGCAGCGACGGTGTTGTTGCACGGCAGCAACCACGAAATAGACGACACGATCAGTTTCTTTGGGGTCCACCGCACAGCTTCACCAGTGTCTCAGGTCGCGATTGTCGGCGGCACGGGAAAGTACGAGCACGCTAAAGGTTATGCTGCTGTAGAGACCCTTCCTCAGGAAAATCAGCACACAACAGATGGAGTGGACACCATTCTGCATTTCAACGTTTTCTTCTCTGAGTAGGACGCCTTGTGTCGTCTGTTGGCTTGGTGGCTTGTCCCTAGTGTGTTTGAATGTCTTTTTTTTTTTTACATGCATCTAAATCTATGTTCTTATCTCAATGAAATTCAGATGATTTACTCTTCTTTTGCTTGAAAGGAATATGATCTTTTAATCTAAATGACTGTCGCCCATTTCATCTTTAGTTATGCTCATCTGGTGGATAAAACTGATGTCAGGCTCTTGTTCATGGTTAGACATGACTTAGCAAGCCCTTTCTGTTCAATTCCTAGGTGTTGCAAATGGAACTTTACCTGCGGCAATCAGCACAGCTTCAAGCCAGGATAATGCCATCGAACTAGTTCATTATACAGGTCTCATAAGATCCTAGATTGGAAATGGAAATATGCCTTCTGAGAAGTCTCAAATCTGTTAAAAGATGCCTAACGACAACACTGACTTCTGTATGCAATGTTCATTCGCTTTATAAGTATGTGAACATTTTAAGTTTTCAAGTTGTTACAGTCCTCTGCTTTCTGTAAATAAATGGAAATCGCTAATTGTAGTTCAAGAGCTCACCTTAAACTGTAATCCGAATAGGTATTGTCCAATCACTCAGTCATTTTACACATGCATATGAACAAGAACCAGAAATCCTAGCCTCCATAGTTAAACCTAACACCAAAATAACCGACCCTCCCTTCGATTTGTTCCTTCCTGAAAGCAGAAACGGTATAATCTTGCCCATAACAGAACAGTGCAACTTAACTATCCCCACCAGCCTGTAGTAACTGAAGATCTTCTGACAGATGAAAAGCTTGCAATAATGCATCAAAAGAACTCACTTCTTCAACTTTAGTTTGATCAATACATGAATAAAACATTGAATTTATACAATCTTCCCTCAAAAGTCTCTCAAACGATCAAAACTGTTTCAACATAAAAACCACTATTACCCCTTGATGTTTTTTTGATTGATTCCCCTGTTCAAAAATACAAGCCAAGAATCAAAACAAAGACTCACAAGCACCATTTACATGCTGATAACCTCCACCACAAGCTCACCAATAACTACCCTCTCCCAACTCTGTGACTACATCACTTGATTTTTGCAAGCATCGATTCCTCTCCATTAAAAAAATACAAGCCAAGAATAAATAATAAAAAAAAAAAGCCTTACAAGCACCATTATATACTGACAACCTCCGCCACAAGCTCATCAATTACTAGCCTCTCTATCTCTATGACAATAGAATCTGAACAATCTCCTAAATCTAAAGACTTAAAATCACTTTCCAGCAGCTTCTCAATTGACTCCTTTCTCATTTCTATATCCTGTCTGACCAGAAATTCACAGAGCACTTCCTCAATGGCGTCCCTAGTAAGACTTTTCCTAATCCTTGTCGATATAGGACTTCCACATGCTCGAATACCCCAAAATGAATGGAGAAATTTCATCAAGAAAAAGTTTATTTGGTCAAATAGGAGCCTCCTTTCAGACCTTTTCCAAGACTTCTGCTCACCATATCTCTTCTCTAGGGCCTGAAAAACTGAGAGGTTGATCGGGCTTTCTAAAGAGTGCCATTTATGGAGTCCACTCGAAAGATTTGTACCGTGAAGACCTGCCTCGGTCAAAATATCAACAAGATAATGGAAGTCTCTACTTTCCTGAACAGCAGATGATCTTGTTAGATCTTCTCTTTCCTTAGACACATGGGAAGGCCATTCCATGTTATGTCCATGGCTTGACCCAGATCCATCCGAGCATGCTTCTGAAGGCTCCAAATTGAAAAGATGAAATTGTTGCCCACCACCTATTACAAAATTAAAGAAGTTAAATTGTGAAAATGATTAATGATAACAAAAAAATGCAGCTAAATTTACTGACCAAAATTATCAGTGCTGCTGCTAAATGGAACCTCTTCATGTTCAAGAACTGAATCTGGACTAGCCTGATCAACATCCTCCAAGCTCTTGAAAGAGGCTGCTTCGATGCTGGGGCAACAAATAGACATGGAGTCCTCTTCTGTAAATTCGGTTGATATGTCCTGTTTGATTGTCTTAACATTAGCAAACCCTCGTACAACATCCGGCAATACCACCCAATGATAAAAAAGCAAAGCCGATGAATTTCTGACAATTAAAATGTTCAAAAGACAACAGTTAAATGCCTCTTGGACAAAAAATGCAAGAAAACATTTTAAATGGATGATGAAGAAGAAAAATGTGATGTAGAAGTTCAACCAATGCAAGATGATTAAGCAAACTTGGCTAAAAAAAGTTGACTACAGTTTAGCATAAAAAGGAGCTCACAAAAAGACCATTCCATTCATGCAAATGGAACCTACACCCTTCATTTGAAGAATCGGTTGATATATCACACAAAAAAAGGACACAAATCATAAAGCGGAATTTTCAGCAGACATCACATTGAACCCGAAAGGAGATTGAATTGAAAGTGGAAAGTGAAATTGACAAGAGGAACTAGCTATTCTTTTATTGCTGAAAAAATTATGGTCAAAGCAGTTACCAGCAAATATGAACGTGAAAGATTGAGTATCCAGAAATTAAGTTTCTGAAGGAGAAGAAGCAAATTAAAGCATGCTGAGAAAATCAGTGTTCTTAGCAATGGTTATGTCTACACTAACTTTTGGCTTTTGAAACATCTTTGTGGAGAACAAAATTCCATAAAATGAAACTAAGAAATAAGATCAACAATTTGAGTGCCAAGATAACCGTCATAACAAAGCTACTTCACCCACTCATTTCTCTCGTGTTAGCACTGTCTAGTGGCCTGACCAAAATCACTCTACTCTTAAAACCAGCTAAAGTTTTCAATCTATTGAGCATCAACAATAAATCATTCCATCTTCTTCCAGACTCACGAGAATACCCTTTGTTATTTAGTGGGTAAGAAACTGAGAGACATTTCAAAATAATGCATCCATGATGTAGGAGATTCCTTTTTCTTTTTCTTTTTTTTTTTTCCAATTATGATAGAGAAAGTGTCAGTTGGCTAAGTTCATAATACTCAGATACTAGGGTCAAGGTCTATTAGGCAAAGATATGGTTGACATGTTAAATTACAAAATGATGTGCCTCTCTACTCTTAATTTCCAGCTTCGTCAAGTAGTCAAGAAGTCAATGGGAATGTTCTTTGAATAATCATCTGTCTGTTTTTCTGCTTTTCGCAAAGTCAGCCGTCAACATCAATCACAAGGACATACACTACATGCTATCATATCTTAAGTTTACTGACACTCAGAGGCCTACAGTTATTAATTAACTTTCTGCAACAAACTTAACGTAAAAGAAATTCTAACAAGATGAACCAAATAAAGTGAAAATTCCATGTCCAATATTAAAATTTAAGAGAAACGGACAGCCTAAATTATGCCGATGACTAGCTGTAAAAAATTAAAGGAACATATGTTTATCAAACCTGCTGAATTGAATTTTCTGAAAGATTGGAGAAGACATCATTATCTTCAGCCACGGGTGACTTCAGAGACACAAAATTCTTTCTTGAGTCTCCCAAAAAAAAACAACTTTTCAAACTCATTTTTCAGTTCCTGCTGGATCACTTTGGGCTCCAATGAGAATGCGTTGTTCTTTTCCTGAGCTGACACATAACCTCCACGATTCAGTGCAAGGAAAAATCTGGAGTTGTTGTGATGGAATACTGAGGATTTTAATTTTGACGAGTCTTTCCAATTGAATTCTTTCTCCCTCGGCCTGCTTCGAACCACATCATGTGAAAATTCAAGTCCGTTAGACCAGCTGCAACCACTTTTCTTCCTGGTTGTGGGACTTGCAAGCATAATAGAACGTAATAAGGATCTAGAAGTTGGTGATTCTCCAAGCTGCCCAGTTTTCCAACAGTCTCTAGTACTAATTACAGAGAAATTAGTTAAATTCTCAACTGTACCAAACCTCCAGGTGTGATTGCCTGGAGCAGAACCATTGACATTTCTAGACATAACATTACACTTATGCGTGGAAACTATTTCCTCAATGATCGTGCTTCCACCTGTCCAACAAACCTCTTGATTTTCTTTAGTACTCTTCCATGTTTTCGAGGTTCTTCTCTCCTCCTTTCTAGCCATATATGGTTCCACTGGAGAAGAGATCGAAGATTGATTTCGCTTCTTCCTACCAGATGTACTCATAAGATATGGCATTAACAGCTGAGACTCTGTTGTAGAGGTGTCAGAATTTCTGATATCTGCTCCTACCAAGCCTGAATGGCCATTCCTCCTTCTGAGATCCATTACTATCCCATCACCTTTTTCTTTTGAGAATCTTGGCTTCTGTCCAAAAGATTCTACCTCATAACAAAAGTTGTATCTTTGACATAATAAAGGCCCTTTCTCATCACCTGAATCTGAATGATGACCTTTTTTATATCTTAGTGAAGTGAATTTTTTTGCAAAGCTGTCTTCCTCTCTGTGACGTCCTTCTAAAGCACCTTCTCCAGGAGTGCATGCTTCGCTGCCCCTATTCAAATGAGATCTCAAAGTGTCTGGAAAATTTTCTATTATGTCATATGATTTTCTTGAAACATCTGCATTAACAAAGTGCTTCCTCGCAAACACCTTCTCATCTGAACGCTTCTCTCGCACTGCTATAGAAGCAACTCTCTGGAAGTATTCCTCAGAGAGCACTCTGCATTGTTTCTGGATAGAAGGCTGTGCTGGCAGATCCTCTAGGCCCATTAATTTGGCAATAACACTGGGAGGACCAGAACTGGATTCCATTTCTGCCACCAATTCCTAAGCCCTTCCAAATCGAAACTCCCAAACTCAGCACTATAACCATCTAGAGAATGAGAAATTTCGTCTGCATGGAAATAACATACCCAGAAGAAAATCAAAACAACTTTCATATTTTTCATCATCTGCTGTCAATATGTATCATCTGGTAACAAACTAATTTCAAAGATTAACGAGAAAAACCACTTGAACTAGCCAATCCCAACAACGATGAAACAACAGAAACCACACACATCACGACTGCCATCATAGAAACCTGATTAAGTAACAAAACAGAAGCACAAACAAGTGTCTAACCCTCTTCCTACTTGTGTAGTGCGAAGTCTAAATTCTATGAATACCCAAAGGGCTTCAGAAAACGTAAAAAGAGAAACAAGGAACAAATTAGGAAACATAAAGAAGCAAACGTTTTGAGTATAGAAAAAGGATAGGTAAGTACAAGGCAGGTAAATCATATTCCAGACCGAAACTAAGGATGCCAATGAAGTAAAAGATTTTCGGAGACGCCCATGAACAGATCCTAATTTCTCCAATCAAATCGATCGAAACATGCAGGAAACCAAATGATTACAATAACTTTCCTGCTAGGCAACTAACCAACAATAAACACCCATCACCATTCGAGAGGACACTATGGCAAAAAGTGGCATCATCTCAAATAATAGCTCAAGTATCAACCACTCCATAATCATGAAAAGGAGCGATATTACTTTAAAAATGCCACTAAAACGCATGATCCCAGTTAAATCTCCACTTGATAGAATTCATCCTTGACAAAAGCACACGCAAAAGAACTCAACAATCAACTCTAATAAGTAATAACCCCATAAACCTCTTGCTCAATAGATACCCAAAAAAACAAAAAACAAACAAAAATGAAAAGCAGCAACTCACCCTATCTCCAAACTCCTTGGAGGACAGCAATCAACTCAGCATTCACGGAGCGACACCCACGATTCTTTCTCGGCCGGAGCGACACCCGCGACTGATCCGAACATATCACCCGCAAGCATCGAGATCAGGAATTGCAATTTCCACGATGGAAGAAGGATCATGGAGCGGAGGGTGCAAAAGGGTTGCCAGAAGAGACGCCGACATGCGATTCCGGGGGGGAAGCAGTTCGGTCAACGAACCGAGGAGGGTAGGAATAAAAAAGAAAAACGACGAGTCAAAAGGCGCCTGGTGACGTAAGCTTTATCCCGGGGCGGCACGTTACAGGTATAGTTTAAACCCAACCCAGAGCCCAGAAAAAATCCGATTTTGGAGGAATGCGCGTTGCATCGATCGAGGATCATCGAACCCAGAAAAACCCAGAACCCAAAAACCAAAAAGACATCGAATTACATTGAATTTCCAGAAGAGATAGTGGAAAACACGATCTCCACAGAGAGAGAGAGAGAGACGATACGACGTCTGTGGGAAATGACGGCGAAAGGGAGGGCGCGAGAATGGCAATGATTGGGGTAGAGAGAGAGAGACACACACACAGAGACAGAGAGGATGACAGGTGATGTTGGGCGGTTCGGTTCGTTTGTCACACTTCCATGTAGAGAAGAAGTACGCGCCAAAGAGAGCGACGACTGTCTTTATTGCGGCTTTAATTTTGCTTTGCGTTCGTCTCCTTTTTGACCGGGCAAAGATTTGGGAGCATATTTCGTAAAGATTCCATTTTTATTTTTATTTTTTTGCTTCGGAATTAATGATATATTTTATCAAGGGGAATTGCTTGTGTGTTCTCCCTACTGTGCATCTGAATCCCGGTATGTACTTTCATTTTTATCGAACACTAGTAGAGATATATATGGTATTTGATGGTAAGCATGCGGTGGCGGGCAAGAGACGCTCCATTTTTTTAAGCACTGAAATTGGCGACAAAGAGGACAGATGAAGAAAAGGTATGCTAGATAGGAGCTTTTCAGGACGCCTTTGCAATTGGAAATGGGTTTTTACGCCGCAACTCTCAAACATGGGATTTAGGTATACAAAGAGTTTAGTTATATGTTAGAGTGGGATAGTGCTTTGTCTGATCTTTAATTGCACAAAGAGAAGGTCCGATGACCTTCGCTTTTGACAATGAGGTGAAGTTGAGAAGGACACAATCGTAAGTTTTGCATGTTAGTGAGGGCCCCACTCGAGCAAATCATATGGCCAAGAGCTTGGTATAAGCCACTCGACTTGTGTATCAAAATGTTAGTCTTGAGAGGTGTATGTGGCTCTGGGGAATCGGATGCGCCTTGTGCTTGAGAGGTCCATCCACCATTAAAAGTTCACAACAAAAATGCGAACTCAAAGGGCTTGAACTAGACTGGCCCAAGCAATCTTTGGCCTATACATTATGTTTATATTTGCTCGTCTCACACAATCCAAAGTTTAGTTTCCATTTGGTCTGAAAACATGTCAATTTCAAACTGATTGATTTTCTTTCGGAAAAGAACTAACATGTACAGCATGTTGATAGTATAAAACTGTCTTCGATTCAACGCAATAACCAAGCTAGTCATATATCGGTACGCAATAATTACTGTAAGACCAAACTAGTCCATATCGGTATGTTTTGTGTTCGAGCCTATGGCGAAATCTTCGTTGATGAATTCTTTACCCATTTTTTCCTTTATTAAAATTCACATCCTTTCTTAAAAATCAATCGATTTTTCCACTGACAAATTTTCCCTTAATCCCGAAAAAGTTGTATAACTTACATTTTTAGTTGCCGTATGCTGCCGTAGCAAGGAGAGTTGATGTAGCGATTCCGATCGTGCATCACCTACTCAAATCATGGGCTTCCATCGTTCATCATGTACTTGAATGTGGGCTTTAAAGCCCATTAAAAATTAGGCAAAAATATTCCTCATGTATTTGAATGTGGGCTTTAAGCCTACTAAAATTTGGACTAACGTTTTGGGGGTGGGGATAGGCCTAACGGGAGGCCCGCACGAGCGAGTTCTGCAAAAGTAAGCAGCGTCAACGCTCGGCCAGCCTATGACCCCTCCATAAATTCTTGCGCCTCGAAACTCTAGTTTCTGATAGGGCGCTGCGACCGGCTCCCACCGCTCGCTTTGTTTTCCTTACTCATTAGTTTAAGGCAAGTTTTACCGTTACCTCACCCTCTCTATTTATATGACCTCACCCCTCATGACTTCCTCCTGACAATCAATGTGGGACATCTATTTTTGCTTGCGATGCACGTGCGAGCAAACCCAAAAAACTCAGGAGCATCACAGATGCAAACAACAGTGGCTGGACGCCCAGAATGGATAAATACTCCAGAACCCTAGCTTTGAGAAGGGTCTTTCGTTCCTCTTGGGAAACAATACCGGTAAATTCGAGTGCATAATTAGACCTAATTTGTCACCATCACGGCTCGAATGTAGAGGTACGCCCCAGCATCATATCAGTAATACATCATCCTATGACATTAGTCCTCATTGTTTTTCTCCCGACAGCAAAATCGTGTTTCAGGAGATGAGGCAGTTACTCGGCCAAAAGTAAAAAGTTATGCATAGATATGGCAGATGCCGCTACGAGTGAGCTTGCGCATGCTCTGGCTTGTGGGAGTACTCGTAGTCGAGATGGACAAATGCACGCTCGATCTCGTGAAGGAGCTCCAGCTTTTCCTGCAAGGATTCCCCGATGTCATGAGCCTCTTGCAAGGGCATGTTGGAGGGCAGAACGATGTCAACCTCAACAAAGTAGTGCGACCCAAAAGTGTAAGCCCGGACGGTGTCGATTTTTTTTATCGCCTTGTGATGGTTCCAACAGAGATAAGTGAGCTTCTGCAGAAACTCTGGGGCAGCAGCTCTCCCCACGAGGGAGTTCACATTTTCCAACACCGTCATGGACCACGTCCGGATAGTATACAAGGCCAGCTACAAAATACATTCAAAAGAGATTGTGTGAGAGGAACAGAAACTCACGAAATTTGTTCTGGAAGTAGTCAATAGCTACAGCACAGGATAAAGAAGCAAGCCATGCAGTCAGAGAGAAGTTATGAAAGATCACAAACACATCAACTAGCTTCCCACAAGAGTGAAAGGCCAAAAGAGGTAACTATCGATACAAAAGCTCCTCATACTAAACACTACTCTGTGTTCCTTGCCAAGAATCTGGCTGCATCACCATACCATAATTGAACATTTACTCAAATTGGAAGCTTAAACCTCTATAAAATATCTAATTATTTTGACCCTTTTTTCAAATAAGATGGGTGTCCGATATTTTAACTCCCACAAATGCACTTATCTCCCCATTTCCACAAGGGCACTCCGAGTGGGAGGCTTTGTGTTTGGAACACAGGATTCATTACATCCATCACTGAACCTTTAACTATGTAGCCAACTCCTTGGGAGTTACTTATTAAGAGCATTATGACAACTAGCATCACACATCAAGATAAGCAAATCACTCTTTCAATGTGCATTTGACCCAATTACCTCATTAATGACCCAGTACCTTCTGTCCATTCAAAGTTCTAATTAATCAAATTTATACACAAAATCATAATAAAATCACCCTTTCAATGTCAAGGCAAGTGAAACTCTCTGCAGATGAAAAAGAAAATAAAAGAATACCAAAAGAAGAGAGATAAGACTTACAATGATAGCCCCAACAGGGTCCATCCAGTCATCAAAATAATTAGCAAGCAGTGCAGCAATCAAGCCAATGATATTAGTGATGACATCGAAAAAGTGATCCTGGGCATAAGCTTTGACAATCTCATTAGTGAAAGATCGGCAATAGACAACCAGTAACAGTTTAACCAGGGTCACTGACAGCATAATGCCCACAACCCATTTCTCTTGCTCTTTTGTTAAATGGAATTCAGCTTCCTGTGCATGACCAAATAATTAGAAAATATTGCAGTGGCAAGTAAATATTAAATAGAGTTTAACCCAAGCATCAAATCTAAAGCAAGACTAACAGACTATATCACAGAGAAAGTTATGCACATTGACAATTCAGATTAGATTCACATACATCAGACAGAAGCTGGCGCACTGACTCCAGAATTATCTGCAAACCCAATGTTGCCATAACAGATGCAAAAACAAGAATACCCTGCACATCATTTTTAGCCCAGAAATAAAGTTAAAAAAAGTGATAGCACCACATTGGTAACCCAAATAACCAATTAAATAAGTAACAAGGATTACAGCACCACATTTAACTGAAAATTTTCAAAATGCTACATAAGCACTATATTCAGGCACAACAGACGTTGTCACTGTATATAGTTCCATGGTATAAAGATCACGGTGTTCCTTGGCTGAAACCAATAGCAGGGAGGCTGTAGATATTTCAATTCACATCACCATAGAGGTACAATCAGAAAGCTTAACAGCAAATAAAAAAAAAAATTACCCAGCAGGAATCTCTAACAGGTTAAATTAAGTAGGCAGAAAACTATTTCTCAACTTGGCAAGGGTCAATTAGTTCTATGTGTTATAATATCCACAATGAGTTGGGTGTCAACACCAGGTGGGCAAATTCTTGATAAACTTGCTAAACAGAAGTCAACAAGGTAACTGTGATTGATATGATTTCTTCTCTTATATGTCAGGTAAAAGGATGTAACCCGGAGAAAAAAATAATAGACAAGTATGCCAGGTGAATTGAGGAACAATAAAGGCAAGATGAAGCTCGATAGCTGACACAAATGCACTGAAACGCTCTCAAGGAAGCAACCGCACAAACTAGAAATAGAGGGATAACAGATAATTTAGGCCGTGAGCACTGTGAGAAAATGTTGAACAAAGAGAAAATGCTGAACCACATTCCAGCAGCTCACTTGAACACTAACATATTTTCTCAACATGCAGTATGCAAAACAAATACCTGCAGGCTGCACACTTAGCGTGCTTTAACGAATTGCACGCAATAAATTTGCTTGTATTTTGCAAGAGGATGATAAACAATCCAAAACAAAAGAAAAATCTAAGCGTAGAAGATTACCTTTCACTATTAAGTATTACCAAACCCATGCCAGAAATTGACTCCAATTTTTAGTCTCTAGCATGCAACTTATATATTTTGGTCATTAGGTGAATCCATTCATGGGTACTTGCGAAAAAAATCCATACACAGAAGATGGAATACATCAAAAGACCTCACGATCTATAAATTCAACTTGATGGATACATTCGTAATAGGTCACAGGGGTGTCAATAAGCCTAAAATGAACAACCTAGAATCAGAAAAGTGGCAAACAGAGTAAATAGAGTAGAAGAAACAGTGCTGCTGTCATTCCAACTACCAAACAAACTAGCAATGCATGGATGGGTTACTTCGAGACTGATATTGAGAGATTTCAAAAGATGTATGTATGAGAGAACTAGAGAATATTACTGGACTCACCAATGGTTGCATACGTCTCTTTCCTATAGGATAATGATATGGGTTAGGCGTTTGCATGGAGAATGCAGTGAACCACAAGATAAATCCAGACAAAAGATCGAGAAGAGAATCCAGTGTGGATGCAATTATGGCTAATGAGCCACTTTGAATAGATGCATAAACTTTAGCAGCAAAGAGAAACATGTTTGCGACATTTGATATTCTAATGGCAAATGTTTCACTGTTAGCCAACTTCTCACGCTCTTCCTGCAAGCAAGATATTTATCATGTTAGGATAGAATATCACACTCGCAAGCACGTATTCTAAGAATAAGAGAGAGAATAATATTCTAATGATAATTAAAGCATGATCATATATTGCTGACCTTTGACATTCCAGGAACAAAACCCCGCTCTGCTAGCGCATCCATTTCATTAAATCCCTCAAGCATTTCTACCTGCTGTTGATAGTACTCAGCCACATTATCTGCAGGACCTGAAGCCATCGATCGTCATGTTAAAGGAAGAACTAAAGTTGGACCACTTTTGTCACCTATATCTACATAATGGATATCTAAAGAAGCTTAAAAGATCTTTATAAATTTTCACATCTTTGGACCATGTAATACGTACACAACTATAGATATTTGATAGATAAATGAAATTGGACGTTTACCACAGCACCCAGAAAAAGATTAATTTGCTAACAACCAAACTTCTCCAACTACAGAGCAACAAAGGACGTCTCCTGCATCTTCTAGGAAACAAGTATTCTTTTACACATCTAGAATTTCCCTAGTAGTGAATGGCTCTAACAGGCAACCCCATACATAAACAAAAACTAGCAGATAATCAGGAAAATTTCGGGTCTATAACTGTGACCATATGTAAGAGCTTTTTAAATCATTTCTTCCTTGTCTGATCTGCCAATAAAAGTGAAAAATGTCACAACCTTGTAAGTGTCGTTCTGATTAAACTCTGCAGAAAACATTAGAGATTGTAAAATTCACGATCGACTACCTTCATTCCACAACTTAAGACCACCTCAGTCCTCTGTTTCATTCACGCATGTATAGATGCCTATAGACAAGGATTAAAATCCAAAGAGAATACAGAGAAGATAGCAAGAGGAGAGCTCCTCGAGGAACTAACCTTCCATCTACCTATAACGAATCAAGCCTCAGTCGCAGGAAGAACCCAGATTTTACCCAAGGCACAAAGCATTTTCCTTCTCCTTAAACGAAACCCATCAACCATATGACACAGAACTATGAAGTTGACCCCGGGGGGGAAATTCCAAGTGCGGCAACTTTATCAACAGAAAAACAAAGCACCCGATAACGAAAGGCCAAATACATATGCCACCAATGAACCTTATAAATCACATATAATACGCAACAGTCCCACATAAAAAAATTCAAACTTGCGCACCTACCCAACACACAACTCAAGAATCTACGAACCCCACAAACTAATAATAAAACAGGCAAATCCTGACGATTATAGAGAAAATTCAGATGCCGAATTGTTTATTATAAACGTCCATTCCCCAACAAAAGATAAAAAATCATCAACCGTCGACAACGCATCTATAAAGCGCGCGCGCAACATCGTATATTGGCGCTCGATACGCTTCGAAAGGACACATTCCGACAGGGAATGATGCGCCACTACCTAAGACCCCGAGGCAGCAGCCGTGGAGACAACCGCCGGCGGGCCCCCTCTCCCCTTGCCCTCCGCGCGCCCCGGCGAGAACTGGACGCCGTCGAAGTTCAGCCGCCACGACCGGTCGGCGGCGTCCGGCTGCGGCGGCGGGAGGAGCAGTTGCTCCGCGTCGCCGCGGTCCGGCGTAGGCGGCTCCACCATCCCCGGTTCTCTGCGGCGAGAGCGTGGAGGAGAGATCCTTCGGGCTATAATAAAATATAAAATAAAAAGAGAGAGAGACGAAGAAGATGCGGGAGCGACGGAGGATGGCAGGTGTTGTCAATTTGAATGTAAAGTGGGGCCCATCTTCCTTTGAGTTGGGATGAGCTTGCTATTTTTTTTTTTTTTAGTTTTAGTTTATTCTTATTTTAATTTTCACTTTTGGACTTTTCCTTTGCCTTCTTAGAAAATGTGAAAATCGAAATCCATATTTAAAATTAAATTGTCTCCATAAGAAGATAAGGATTCGAATCCCCAACTTCTCCTATTCATATTAAAAGAATGGTCACTGAAACAAATCCTAGTGATTGAGTTGAGAGTGTTATTGAGCAAGAGGTATATGTGGAATTTCTTTTTTCTAGGCTTTGTAAGTGGACTCTGATGGAGTCCTTTGATGAAGTTTTCTTGTCAAAATTACATGTAGATTGTGACACCATATGCTAGTCATATTGTACTGCGTGCTCATGAAAAGCTTGTGTTTTGGGGCTGTCCATTAAAACAAATTATCAACTCAAGGTTTGCCTGTGGAATTGAACTCATGAGTGTTATTAGTACTTTCAGTCTAGCTTAATCTTGCTTTCCTTCACTACATCTACGTGGAAAGTGGAGCATAAATTGTTTGTCCCTGTGAACAACAGAATAATGCTCTGTGTATTACTTATCTTCTTATTGTTTTTGGACCTTTACATCTTGATATTCTTCCATTACAAAGCCTAATCTTTGTTTGAACACTTTTGTAGCAATGGGATCCAATATCACCTCAGCAGCGGCATGGGAGTTCCACTGTTGAAGTATATAGGATCATTGAGGAGGTTGTGTTATCCACTTCTTTTCATTGGTCATAAAACTTCCTAATTGGTGGATTGCTTAGGGTGGATATGGTTCTTGAAGTTAAGGGGCCTAGTTGCTTTTGGCAAATGCATTCCATTTTGAAGAAAATGAAAACAACGAGACAAATTTATATATTCAAATTTTTTGAAAACATGTTTGCTTCAGAGAGAGAGAGAGGTGTTAATAGAGGATCACAGTCATAAAAAGTTTTTTTGCATTGTGGGCGTCCATGTTTCCAATTGGAAGAAGACATACAAAACATTACAAAATTATTTTCAAAAGTTAGGCCACAAAATCTAAAACCGGGATAAGTGTATTGCAAGTGCTATTGTCATGAAAGTGTAATTGAGTATTAAAACTTTCAAAAAATATAATTAAGTCTTAAAACTTATCAAGAAAGTGCAATTGAGTTCTAAAATTTTCAAAAAATATAATCAAAGTTCTAAAACTTGTCGAATTTGTCCAATTAGGTCCCTTCATTGATTACACATTTTCAAAGTTTTAGAACTCGAGTTTTGCACTTGATTTTTTAAAAGTTTTACGACTTGATTTTACTTTCTTGACAAATTTTAAGACTTGATTACACTTTTTAAAAGTTTTAGGAGTTAATTACACTTTCCTAACAAATTTTAGGACTCCCGGTGCACTTACCCCATCTAAAAACTATTCTTCATGGTTTCTTTGGAAAAAAAGTTTTGAAGACCCTTGAAAACTCACATGGAACAAGTTTTTAACTAGATTTATAAAAGTTGAAAACAAAAACTTGGGAAATTCCTCAAGAAAACTTATTGAAGTGTTCGATATGAGAGTTGGCTAATGGATTTTTGTTTGCACTCCGAACTTTATCAAAATTCCTGTTTTTATATTTTTGACTATTTTAATTAATGAGACAAATGCTACTATTTTATCCTTTCAGGTCTTGTAGAAAATGCATGCGTATACTATCTTAACTGACTTATTCCATTTGTGCATATTGCTTATTGCAGACTATTGATCAGTTCTTCACTCTTACCATTCCAACGAGGTCTACAGAATTATATAGCATGCTCCGTGGTAGTGACAATGCGTTTCAAGTATATGCTAATTGAGTAACTTGGGTATGTTTTTCCTGAATGTCCTCTGTTTCAAATGATTTTCTCTTATTATGGGTCTGCATGTTTGATTCTCTCTCTCTCTCTCTCTCTCTCTCTCTCTCACATAAAAATTAAGACTTCAAGCCCCTACGTTCTTTCTTAGATGTCAACCCAGTTTGGTTGTTTGAGATTTGTTCTCGTGCATAGTTGTTGTTTCCTTTATGTTCTGTTAGGAAATTACCATACTTCTTGTGAAGTACTCAATGCATTATGTTTGATATATGCACCGGCAAAGAGGCGCTAATTCCACCAGAGCCAGTCCTTACACGATTAAAAAAGGAAGCCGGGATAAAGGCCTTTGTGAAGAAGGAGCTTTTCGATACTCCTAGGATTCCTGATGAGCGAAGATCAGTTGAAATTAACATTCGAACAACACCAACACTGTGTGTGCAATTAAATACTCTATATGTGAGTGTTGCTTTCCTCTTTGCATGTGTATGGGAAGATATCCACTTTCATATTGTCCCTGGAAATTGCGAACACACTAGATGTCAACCCTCTGTTTAGTGAAAATGCACCATAGAATAATGGTGCCTGACGTTGCTTTAGAAGGAAAAAAAGGTTAAGAGTTGTATAAAAAGCTAGAATGCTGAGAAAAAGAGTAGCTTTGAGTTTCTAAATCGTTAAGCTCACACAGATATTAATGACGTATTTTGCTAGATCTTCCCTGCTTGTTTAATTCTTGTAGGCAGGGACACAAATAATCACTAGGAATTCAGTCTTGCATGCTCGGTGAAATGACATGGCTTGCGAACATATATTCTAGCTGAAGAACTGAGAAGTGCTAGTGAAAAGAAATAAATAAAATCCATATCAGAGACAATCAATGGTGGTTGTGTAAGAGTTTTCCTAATGTGGACTAAATTAATTGATATTGTAATTTACTGTTTTTACGGTTATCGTAAAACATGGTTGGTCTAAAGAGAGATAAAAGGTTTCTTAATTAGTCTAATATGAAATTTTTTAGTGTGGGCCGAGTTGAGCTGGCCCGTAATGAGTGACCTGGAAACTCTATAAATAGTCTCAAGTCTCTCCTCTAACCCTAATTCTCACATGTATCCTCACCTAAGGGGCGTTTACCTAACGCTACACGTGAGGGGGCCGCCTCATTGAGCCAGTGATACGGAGGGCAATAGAGAAAAAGGACTTGATGCGTGGATCCCCTTTATATGTGGGTAATCCCTTTCTCTGCTTCCGCTTTATGTTCGATGGATCCAGGTGCGTTAATCTTTCTACTCAATTATGCATGTTCTTGTTATGGTTATGGAGATCTTGGGGTTGCGCAATTTGCGTTTAACATGTGGTATCAGAGCAACCATAACCCTAGAACTCGAACGCATAAAGGTTTTGCCCTAATTAATACGGATTTTGCCCTAATTTGTGATTTTCGAGATTTTTTGTTCAATAAAAATGAAATTAAATCACAAATCCGGACTGGGCTAGACAAGACGAGCAAGAAGGTCGGCGGTGCGTCACCGGGGGAGGTCGCACGCGCGGCCACGCGCCGCCTGGGCGTTGAACGCGCGCCGCGCGTGATGGCGCGTGGAGAGTCGGATTGGCGCGTGTCTGGCGGCGTTGGACTCGTATGGTGATTTCCTATCTTGTGGTGTATTTATTTTATATTTTTGATGATTTTATGGATGTGAAAATACATACGGAACCCTAAATACGTATATTTTTAGTGTATTTTTGCGTATTTTTCTTATATTTTCTGTGATTTTGGAAATATAAGTGTTGGGTTAGAGGTATGTTATCACATAAATATTATAAAGGTGTGATTCATAAATAAAAATCAAACTTTATTGTGAATTGAAGCTGGCTTAATGAGATACAATTCATATAAGATTGTATTTGAGTTTTGTATTGAGCTGATGAGAAACAATAAAAATTATGAAAATTTTGTTACTCAAGTATACTCCTTTACACAATTTCACCAAAAAAAAAAGTATACTCCTTTACACATTGGTAATTTTTGAATGATAGACGACTTAAGGACTCGTGACCAAACTGATGTACTGATTAACACATTTGTTGAATATGGGTAATGCATGTCAATTAAGTTACTGCATATTGTACATGAATTCATCTGGTCACTTGTTAATGTCTATCAAGTTGAATATTTTTTATGGTTAAGGAGTATGGCAATATTTATGCAGAGCAATCGTATCTACTGTTAAATTTTAGATATTTGGTTCTCTGGTTTGACTCAATTAATAGGCCACTGGTTGATTACAATGATAATTTGTTGCTTAAACTTGGTTAATAAATCAGATGTTGGCCTTGGAGTCATGTTTTGCCGTATGAAACTCATGAGCAATAGTGCTTGTTGATTTGGTGTACCCTATATTACTATTGATGTTAATTTGTGAGAGATATTATAGATCAACATTCTTTTTATATTGTTCTGGTAATATGTAATTGGGGTGCATAAGAGATGTTTTATTCTCTGTTATGAGAAATTTCTTATGTTACTGTGATCAATGATCTCATTGGAATGTCTTTCAGGTTCACTATATATATATATATATATATATATATATATATATATATATATATATATATATTAATGAATAAAGCAATATAATTAGCATGATATGTGATTTTGGTGATATGATGCCCCTATCACTAAAGTTAAAATCACATATATATGGTGAATGTGAGGAGTAAAGCTTATATCCCCTGGTATGAGAGAATTTCAATGATTCAATTGAGTAGTGACCGCCAAAGTGGCACGCTTGATTGTGTTTGAGAAATTTCGGTCTCGTATGATGATTGAGATGTCTCCTGGTCTAATACGTAATCATACTCCCAAAGGAGGTGATTGTGTATTAGTTCATGGAGGGATACATGATAGTGTGGTGGAGGAGTGACTGATTCTAGTGATTCATATGCCCAAAAGTGATGAATTCACGAAAAATTAGAACATATTCTCATAACCCTTATCATGTGGGGAGTGTACAATTGCATGTCATGTATTCTGCCCAAAGGTGATTATATGATTTTGCATGTAACTCTCTGGATGTATACTTGTACGTCAAGTTACACAATGCTCACATGATGGTAATTATATACTGCTTGTTTTTCAGTCACTTTTTCTGTAAATGGTAATTCCTTCATCATTGAGGTTTTTACTACTTCAAATTTTAAGTTGTGGACATATGATTTGTTGCTTGAGAAAAGAGCAATTGAATTTGCTTACTGTCCATGAAGCGTTCCATTCTGGAACACTTGAAAAGAGGTTTGCCTACGTACTGCACTGTTATAAGATGATGGAAGCCTTAGTTACTTGAAATTATGTTTTGTCTGATATTGAAATTAGGACACATCTGCAAAGATTGTGTTTAAGTCCTAATGACATATACATATCGTATATGATTAAAAGATTGTCAGGTTTAACAGTGGCAATGAGTATTTTGGCAAGTATGATAATGCGAAATAGCTTAAAGGGTCATTTGTCAAATACTTGGTAGATTCTGGGGTGGTAATTTAATTACTATACCTGAAAATTCTGACAAAAAGATTTGGGCGAAAGGCATAAATGCACCATATTGAACATGGTGATGAGTATGATTAGTAAGACTAATTTATCTGGTCTTTTGTGGGCTGATATTATGAAAGCAATTTTTTCATATACAAAAGGGGTATTGATTTTATGACCCTAAAGAAGGTACAAGAATTATGGAATCACATACTCTAAAGTTTCTAAATATTGACGTAATTGTAGAGGATAGCTGCTCTCAGATTATTAAAGATAATAGTATGATGGAGGTTACTATGTTTTTGTCTTTACCTATACAGATAATTATGGAATCTCTGTACCATAGACTAAACTTGTTGAGGTTCAAGGTACTATTCTCGATATAGTTTATAATGAAATTTCTTAAACCTCTCAAGTGTAGAATGAAGTGGTTGTAGCTTTATTAAGGAGATTTGTTAAGGAAAGACGATCAGTTATACCATCAGACTATATAGTCTATTTGTGAGAGCATGATTATAATATCCACTATATGGTTGATGCAGTGACATATTCATAAATGTCGTTTCTTATTCTCAATCAAGTATGTGATTAAATGCCATAAAAGGCGATATACAATCTATGAAACATGTTTGGAAACTTACTGACTTGTCTAAAGATCACAAGTTTATTAGTTGCAAATTGGCGTACAAAACTAAAAAAATTTCAAACAAAGATTGTGGAATTTAAAACCAAATTTGTAACTAACGTTTTAACTCTGAAAGAGGGGTAGATTGTTTATAGTGAAGAAATAATTATTTCTTTAAATGTTCTTTCAGAGTGAACGTGGCATTAATAATTTATTTTGATATGAAGTTACGCCAAATAGATACAAAATCTATATTGTGCAACTGGATGATTTTGCAGCATATTCAAGTAAACTCGTGTGTAGACTGAAAAGTTCTAATTTATGGTCTTAAGCAAGTTTCCAGACAATATTATTAAAGTTTCATAGTGTTATTATTTTGTTCCATTGAGAACAAAGTAATTCAATATACTGCAAGGTCAGTGGGAGGAAATTTATTTTTTCTCATGTTTTGCTTACAAATTGTGACCTTGAGACATCTTATATCCTTTGTACTGAGGTTTGTAAGGATTGTTTTTGCCATATTATATTAGATTTTCTCGGAGGACATTTGCTGATTGTATATTGGAAATATTCAATATACATCATTGCAAGCCAGGAATTGCTCCTGTTGTTAAGGGTGATGGACTAAATCTATCACATTGTCCTTATTTAGATATTGAGAAAATCTAATTAAATGGTGTACCTTGTGTCAAGTACACTTAAAAGTATAATGTATGCTCGAATTTGCACTAGACTAAATGTTGTCTTTGTGACGGGACTTCTAAGAAGATATCGGTCAAATCCAGGACATAATTACTGGGTTGCTGTCAAGAAGGTTTTAAGGTACTTAAAGAAGACAAGAGATTATATGTTAATTTATAGCCATGTTCAATTCTTGTAGTTAGTATGGTATTTAGATGTAAACTTGCTGGCTGTTCTGATGACATGCAATCAATAACAGAATACATATTTATGTTAGTAGTAAGTGCAGTAAATAAAGTCTTATGTCATCTTCTGCTATGTAAGCAGTGTTAGTAACATTCTTTTAGGCTGTTACTTGGGCTTTTAGGCTCCAAAATCTCATGACGGAATTGATCGTTTTAACTTGATGGATAGACCCATACGGTTGTATTGAGATAACAAATTTATAGTATTATTTATTTACTACAGAGGTCTCAAGGGGTCTAAATATATTGTGGTAATATATTTTTTGACCATAAAGAAACGGTACAGAAAGGTGACTTATAATATAACATATTTTCACAGATGATGTGGTTGCAGATCCACTAACTAAAGGCCTACGCCCATGTGTATTTTAGTAACATATCATTAACATGGGCTTAGGAGTATCTTCGGATACCTGTTGTTTAGTGGGAGCTATTATGGCTTTATCTCGATAAAGTTCACATCGTGGTTCGTTACACTTAGTAACGGTTTGATATGTATCAACTTTTGCATTCAATAAAATATTTTTGAATGTATTGTTATTATGTTGAATACATATTGATAAAGTCTCAAGGGATTGTATAAACCTTGAGTGAAGGCTAGGGGCATCCGGGCATCTGGTTATTAGCCTTGTGCATATGTCTTGTGATACATAAAGAAAGGTTAACCATAAGGACATGACATATGTGGGTTCATTGGAACCATAAAGCATTCTCTTGTGGCACAGGTTTTTTTGACACCTAAGGTAAGAGAATGGTGACTGACATTGTGCATATGTCTTGTGATACATAAAGAAAGGTTAACCATAAAGACAAGACATATGTGGGTTCATTGGAACCATAAAGCATTCTCTTGTGGCACAAGTTTTTGTGACACCTAAGGTAAGAGAATGATGACTGACAAATGGGATCTCTCTATGAGAGATGTTATCCATTTGACACACTACCATATTGAATCCATATCAATAAAGTTGAGAGCACTCGTGACCATGGAAGGCTCTGTGTGTATACATGCAGTTACCGCCATGATTCGGTGTTTAAGACTTTATGGGATAGGATTGACTATTAAGAATTATCTCTGAACCAAATGTGCGCACATACGGTACGATTTCAATTAATATAGTCCAAGTGGAAGAATGTAAGAGTTTTCCTAATGTGGACTAAATTAATTGATATTGTAATTTACTGTTTTTACGGTTATCGTAAAACATGGTTGGTCTAAAGAGAGATAGAATGTTTCTTAATTAGTCTAATATGGGCTGGCTAGTGTGGGCCGAGTTGAGCCGGCACGTAATGAGGGGGACCGGCTGGAAACTCTATAAATAGTGCTCAAGTCTCTCCTCTAACCCTAATTCTCACATGTATCCTCACCTAAGGGGCGTTTACCTAACGCTACACGTGAGGGGGCCGCCTCATTGAGCCAGTGATACGGAGGGCAATAGAGGAGAAGGACTTGATGCGTGGATCCCCTTTATATGTGGGTAATCCCTTTCTCTGCTTCCGCTTTATGTTCGATGGATCCAGGTGCGTTAATCTTTCTACTCAATTATGCATGTTCTTGTTCTGGTTATGGAGATCTTGGGGTTGCGCAATTTGCGTTTAACAGGTTGGTCTTCATGAACTGTTGAAATTAACTTAGCAAAGTTTCTGAGTTGTGGAGAGGGAGGGAGGGAGGGAGGGAGGGAGGAAGACAGCAACATAGCTTACACTGTGCGGGCCTTGACACTAGTTTGGTGCCACTGCCAATTCTGGTTAAGTCATTGTTGACTAATCAATATGGATGTTTTTATTTCCTAACAGTACGCAATTAGTCAACTTAATAAGTTGGAAGATAGCATATAAGAGCGATGAGCAGGCGGCAACGTGACAACTTGAGTAGTAAGTTCTTTTTTCCCCCCTTAAAATTTTATCGAAGCAGGAAGTTCTATTTTTCTAACGGTGACGAGACTTTGGCTATCACTTCATAAGCTTCAAATGAACCACCCTCGTCTCCCATAGAAACTATCTTGCCACTATGTCCATGAAAGTTTAAACTCAAGCTTACATGAATTGCTTTAGATTATTTTTATATATTTGTCCATTGAAGAATGCTTATTGAGACATACCTTTAACATCCTGAACTCATAGAGAAAATTTTCACTCAACGTAGACCCTGGCTTCATCGTTGGAATTGGTTCTTCATGCTTTCTTTCATGTCTCTCTTTCTTGAAGTACATTAATCTTCCCATCTCTATGATTTCATTTATTTCAGCTGATTCTTTGGGCTTGAAAGATGTTAAGTTTCTTCTCGAACTAATGCTCTGCATACTTCCAATGTTGTGGGTTTTGCATTCCGAGATTTAATATAGGATTGTTCCTTATGAAAATAAGTTTATTTATACAAGCAGTTTGAATGGAGGTTTTACCTTAATCTTATTGTTATCTTTATTAAACCGACCATATTCTTTAGTTGGAAAGTCAAAAGGCTTGATGCAAAAAACATTTGATGAGAGCAGAAAAGATTTGAATGCAGCCATTGATCGCATATGCGAGTTTACTGGTAAGAGTTACTCCTTTTCTCGCTCCTTTCCTTCTGACGCCTTGCTGAAGTGTTTAATTGCCTCAACTTCAGGAACCAAGATTGTCTTCTGGGATTTAAGGGAGTCATTCATCGAGAATCTGTATAAACCAAGTGTTTCTCAGTCAAGATTAGAGTCATTGGTTGAACCACTTAATGTGGTAGGTTTTTCCTGTAAACCTTTCATTTAAGTATGTTTCATCTTCTCACAGCTGCTTAAAAAGAGAGATAATTTCCTGCACTGGAATAGGTTCTAAGATTTTGAGACATTTGCATAGTTGACTAATGTTGATCTGAATAATATTAATCTATTATGTGCTCATATATGTGTGATGGTATAATTAGCCCCATAATTGTAATAGTGAGTCTTTTCAATTTGGAATGTTGCAGAAACTAAATCAGTTGTGTCACATTATTGTTGAACCCCTCAGGGATCGCGTTGTGACCAGTCTTCTTCAAGCATCACTGGTATCACTTTACTTACATAGGGGGATAAACACCTAAAGCTATTGTCACTCTTTTATAGTACTTATACTATTCTTCTTGCAGGATGGTTTACTTCAAGTTATTCTGAATGGAGGCTCGTTGCGAGTTTTCTACCCTGGAGATGCAAAACTATTGGAAGAGGATTTGGAAATACTGAAGGTAAGTGGATGTGGATACAAGTTAGACCTGATATATCTGCAAGAGACTTTTGATCATTGATGTTTATTGTACTTTTGGACGATGGCAACTCATTATACGTGTGCATTTACATTACAGGAGTTCTTCATCTCTGGAGGAGATGGGCTTCCACGGGGTGTAGTCGAAAATCTAGTGGCTTGAATCAGTCACGTTGTAAAGTTGCATGGTTATGAGGTTAGTTGTTTTGTTGTATAGTTTACTTCTTCTTCCATTGAAGAAAGGATTGCAATCTCAAGTAATTTTGTAACTTAAGCTTTATATGTGCCCTAGCCTGGTTATCTTTTTCGGCTATGGATAATAGACAAGAAAAAGGCTTTTTGAATAAGTGGTGTCGCAACAAAACTAGATGGCCCAAGTCATCACTTTATATCAACACATGAGTTCCTAAATTAAGATATTGAGCCATCACATGGATGTCTTTTTTACCTCTAAGGATTCCATCAGGAGTATAGGTTATAAATCAAGAATACATGAAAGTTCTATCTACTGGCAACATCCATAAATTTCCCATCTTGATATCTAGATATGCAATTTGTCCTTGGTTATTTGACTACTATAGATAGTTATTTGCTAAATCATCTCTTCCAGACGCGAGAACTGATTGAGAACTTAAAATCTACGAGTAGCATGGAAATGCAAGGTGGCAAAAGCAAGCTTGGCGCTGATTCCAACATGCTTTTGAGAATATTATGCCATAGGAGTGACTAGAGGCATCGCAATTCCTTAAAAAGCAGTATAAATTGCCCAAATCTTTTGCCTAGGTTGGCATTTACGGCCCTGCATGTTTTTATTTCTCAAAACTGTTTATAAACACTTTTTCTGATTTTTTGTTCCAGAAAAAAAAAAAAAATGTAAAACGCGTTTGTTTGCGTTTTACGTTTTTTTTTTTTTTCGTTTCGGAACAAAATTGAAACAAAAATCAGAATCAACTTTTTTGTTGTTTCTCTTCTCCAGAAACACTTCTGGCAAATCGAAAAAGAACAAAAACAAAGAACAAAATTGGAACAAAACGGGAACAAAATTGCAGGGCCCTTCTCGTTCGTGCCCGTGCGAAGCTTCTTCTCTCCCTCGACGTCTCCCCTCTTCGACGCCTCCCACTCGGGCGAGACTCTCCGGCGACTCCCCCTCCGGCGACTCTCCGGTGCCTCCCCACTCCGCTCACTCTCCGGCGCCGACGGTGGTGCTCCATCAACCGCCTGAAGCTTCCGAGTCCGGTAATTGCGCTTTGCTCCTCCATCTCCGTTCGAAGAGGGCTTCGGCGACAAAGCAACCTTCGCCGACCACCACCGGACGCTCGCTCGAGCCTCAATCTTTGGATTTCGTACTTTTCCTCTTTCTCTCTCTCTCGTCGCACCGACGATCCGCGCATCCCGCCACCGCCGAGAACCGCCACGTCGCGGCGGCGACTTCCGACCTCCTTCCGCCTCTGGATCTCTTGAATCCCCCGCGGCCTCTGCCCCTCGATCGATCAGGGCCTCCCTAGATTCCGTCGCGTCTCGTTGCACGGAGCGCTTCGGAGCCTTCCCTAGGGCTTGGATCTCGCGGTTCTTCGCCTGGATCGATCCTTCGATTTGGAGGTAAGCGCCTCTCTAATCCGTTGGCGCCGCGGTTCTTGTCCGGTCGGCCGCGCCGTGATGCGGTTGCGGACGATTTGCATTGCCTCGCAAGGGAGCGAGGAGTGATGGAATTCTGTCTCGGTGGATCGGAGTCGGTCTCTTTTTTTTTTTTTTTTTTTGTCGTTTAATTGTAGAAATCTTCGATTTGCATTGAGGTCCGTGTGAGTGCGAGTTTGGTTTTCGGGAGCGAAAATGGGAGTCCGAAACGGTGATTTTCGTGCGGTTAGTGGTGAAATTCGATCCGGATCCGGGAATTTCTTGTAGTCTAGTTTAGGTCTCTGTTGGGGTTGGATGGTTGGGGCATTGCTGTTTACTTGCACTTTGCCGAGCGATGATGCGTGCAGATTTGATGGGATCCTTTGAAATTTTGTGTTGCAGTGGTTATGTTTCAGTAGGTCTCCAAGACCAGAGTCGAAATTTTCAAAAAATGCCGGTAAAGACAGCGCAATCATCTTTTCGGGATCGGACGCAGGAGTTTCATAGTATAGCGAAGAGATTGAAGAAGTCGGTTTCTTCTGGGCCGGGACCAAATGGACCGAGCAGCGGTTCAAGACGTAAGAAAAACGCCCGATCCGGAGTTGCTCTTCAATCCGAGTTCAATCGGAGGGCTTCGAAAATTGGGTTTGGGATACATCAGACGTCCCGAAGCTTGCAAAGTTGGCGAAATGTAAAAGCATCCAAATTGTTCGTAGAACTAGCAGCTGCTTCATCTGCAGTTATAATTACATGTCCGATTTATGGCTAGGCAAAGCATATTTTGGTCTTTTCTAAGTAGCATTGTTACATTTGGCATTGTTTAGAGTGACCTCAAAGGTGTGACAGTTTGCATGGGTTGTGGTTTTGCATTATAGATAGTTGCCCCACTAAGATTTCTCTAGATGACTGATTAACTACATTTCTGTTGCAGTGGCAAAGAGAACCTCGGTTTTTTTTATATTTCTTATTGTACGAACTTTACTTATAATTTTTTTTTTTTAAGTATGCTTATATGATTATGTGGGAAATATTTTTCTTCACTCACCATTATCAAAATTAAATTGATGACAATTTCATGAGAATGAGAATTCAATCAAGTTTAAATGTTATAAAAATCAAAAATTAAAAAGCACTTGAAAAAAAATTTGATTCTAACTTTACATTTTAAATTTTCTACCAAGTATGAAAAAATTTGTCTTCACTCATCATGAACAAAATAAAATTAATGAGCATTTCATGAGAATGATAATTCTCATCTCGTTTAAACTTTATTTAGAAAAAGCATTTTTTAAAAAAATTAAAAACAGAAATTTTGTACAGGTTTACCAAACGTGTTTTTGTTCTTTTTCTATTCTAGGAACAAAAATTAACTGCAGATTACCAAACGTGTTTCTGTTTTTTTTTTTTATTTTTTTATTTCAAGAACAGTTTTTTTTTACACTTACCAAACGCGTTCTTTTGTTCAAAACTGTTTTAACATAAACACTTTTTTTTTTTTTTTGTCCCAGAACAAAAAAAAATGTAAAACATTACCAAACGCACCCTATGTAACCTAGGGATGGTTATTATCAAGCCATTTAAATAGTGTGGTGGTTCTGCCCAACTGAAACTGGTATCTCCACAACATTCATTATGCTCTACCTTTTTTCATTGCTTCTCCCTTGTAATTATGAAAATTCTTGAATAGATGCCGTTGTAATTTTTATATTTACTTGAAATAATTTTGCTTTCATTTTAGACAGCTCTGAACGTCATATTATTTGATCATAGTTGTGCAAATCCATGACTAATAGCTTGAAGCCAAGCGTAGGAAATTAAGCGCCCTGCATGTAGTAACACTTCGAAAAGTGTTTATGAACACTTTTTTGTTTTTGTTAGGGAAGCAAAAAAGAACAACGCGTGTTTGCGTTTACATTCTTTTTTTTGCTTTTTTTCGTTTCTCAACAAAATCAAAAGAAATCGAAACAACTTTTGTTGTTTTCTACTCCAGAAACACTTTTGAGAAACCAAAAAAGAACAGAAATAAAAACACAATGGAACAAAACGGGAACAAAAAGTGTGAAGCCCTTCTCCTTCGTGCGAAGCCCTTCTCCTTCGTGGCCGATTGAAGCTCGTTCTCTCCCCCGACGCCTCCCCTCTCCGGCGCCTCCCACTCGGGCGGACTCTCCGGCGACTCCCCCCTCCGGCGACTCTCCGGCGCCTCCCCACTCCGCTCACTCCCCGGCTTCGACAGTGGTGCTCCGTCAACCGGCTGAAGCGCGCCCAGTCCAGGTAGGTCCGCTGCTCCTCCATCTCCGTTCGAAGAAGTCGAGCTCGGCGACACCCACGTTCGCCGACCATCGCCGGACGCTCGCTCGAGCCTCAAGCGAGCGTCGCTCGCTGCAGCTGCTCTCCCGACACCGTCGCTTACAACACCATAATCAGATGCCACGCCCACTCTTCCCCTCCCCACTCTCTCTCCTTCTTTGCCCAGATGCTCCGCCGCGGCGTGTCCCCCGATAACTTCACCTTCCCTTTCGTCCTCAAGGCCTGCACTCGCCTCCGGGAGATGGGCCACGGCCTTCACGCCCTGATCGCGAAGCTCGGGCTCGGCTCCGACGTCTATGTCCAGAACGCGCTGATCAGCGCATACGGGTGTGTTGGTGCGGTGGAGACGGCGCGGAAGGTGTTTGACGAAATGCCTGAGCGAGACTTGGTGTCTTGGTCGTCCTTGATTGGGTGTTACGCGAATAATGGATTTGGGTACGATGCCTTGGCTTGTTTTCGGGAAATGCAGCTGGTAGAGAGTTTTGAACCGGATAAGGTAACTATGCTCAGTGTGATCTCGGCGGTTTCCAGCTTAGGGGCTTTGGAATTGGGGAGGTGGGTCGAGTGTTATTTTCGGAGAAGTGGCTTGAGTTGGAAGATTTCTGTCGGGACTGCTTTGATAGACATGTACTCCAGGTGTGGGTCAGTCGATGAATCGATGAGGGTGTTCCATGAAACGCCTGAGAGAAATGTGTTGACTTGGACGGTGGCGATCAATGGGCTTGCGGTGCATGGCCACGGTGATGAGGCCCTCGAATTGTTCCATGACATGAAGGAATCAGGAATGCAGCCGGATTCTATAACGTTCTCCGCAGTTTTAGTGGCTTGCAGCCATGCAGGACTTGTCGAAGAAGGCCGAGGAATATTTGAAAGCATAAAGAAAGATTATGGCTTGGAACCGACGCTTGAGCATTATGGGTGTATGGTTGACATTTTTGGCCGAGTGGGGATGGTTGAGCAAGCATATGAATTTGTTGAAAAGATGCCGATCAGGCCAAACTCAGTTGTCTGGAGAACTCTGCTTGGAGCCTGTGTGAATCATGACCATCTTGGCTTAGCTGAAAAGGCGAGAGGAAGACTTCATGAGCTGGATCCTCATCACGATGGTGATTATGTCCTTCTGTCCAATGCCTATGGGGGAGTTGGTAAATGGAACCGCAAAGCGCAGATGAGGATTTTAATGAAAGATAGGAGAATTAGCAAAAGACCAGGTTATAGTTTGATCAATGCAGACCAAGAGATCCATGAGTTTGTTTCAGGGGAAAATTCTCATCCGGAGTGGGAAAATATTAGGGACTTGTTAACTTCAATAATGGACAGATTGAAGCTTCGAGGTTATATGCCACAAACGTCAAACGTGCTCCATGATATTGAAGAGGAGGAGAAGGAGAGCAATCTGAGTTATCACAGCGAGAAGTTGGCAGTTGCTTTCGCCTTTCTGCATTTTGAAAACGGGAGAACGATTCGGGTCATGAAGAACATCCGAATTTGTCACGATTGCCATTCTTTTATGAAGCACGTGTCGGATGTATTCCAGAGAGAGATTGTTGTCCGAGATCAAAACCGTTTCCACCATTTTTTGCTAGTTCTTATTGTACGAACTTTACTTATAAATTTAGTTTTTAAGTATGCATATATGATTATGTTGGAAATATTTTTCTTCACTCACCATTATCAAAATTAAATTGATGAGAATTTCATGAGAATGAGAATTCAATCATGTTTAAATGTTATAAAAATAAAAAATAGAAAAAGTACTTGAAAAAAATTTGATTCGTTTAAACTTTATTTAGAAAAAGCATTTTTTTAAAAAATTTAAAAACAGAAATTTTGTACGGTTTACCAAACGTGTTTTCGTTTTTTTCTATTCCAGAACAAAAATTAACTGCAGATTACCAAACGTGTTTTTGTTCTTTTTTATTTCAAAAATAGTTTTTTTTTTACACTTACCAAACGCGTTCTTTTGTTCAAAATCAAGCTTTAATGTAAATACTTTTTTTTTGTTTTCTCCCCAGAACAAAAAAAAAATGTAAACGTTACCAAACGCACCCTAAACAATTTGTATTTGCCCTTGTTTGCGGTAAAAAAGGGAAGCTGATGCCTTGCGCATGAGATTAATCAAGGTCTGTACTTTGGCTTTTCTGGCTTTTGTGGATTCTCTCAAGCTCCCTTTTTGTTTTGCAAAAAGTGATTAATTTGAAAAACATCTCTAAATGATCGTTTGCATCTCTTGAAATATAGTAGTTAGTGATTTTTTTTTTTAAAATTATTAGCCGAAGAAGCTTCCCGTTAATTTATTTTTGTAAGTAATATAAGCAATCACTTTTTAATGAAATAATTTTCAAATCATTTATGCATCCTTAATTTTCTCTATGAGTTACCTCTTAACTTGCAAGTCTATTTCTTCATATCGTAAAAATAATATTGTAATATAATACATGGAAATTATAGAATCTTGTAAATAAGCTTATGTAAGTATCGATACCTACATTTATGGAAAAATCTAATAATAAATAATTTATTATAATTGAAGAATCATAATTGTAATTGCTTACATGCATAGTGATTAGACCCGTTAAACGGGTGGGTTGGGTCGGGTTTGGGTCGGGTCATAAATGGTCCGACCCAAATCGACCCATTTAACCCGTTTATAACCCATTTATGTAGTGCAAATTTTTGACCCATACCCGACCCAACTTATACCTAACCCATACCCGACCCATTTAACGAAACATAAAAAGCTTATATATATATTAAAATGGTATTGTTAACATGATTTTATACAATGCAAATATTAAAAATAATTATTTAAAAATCGAATTTTAATTATTTTTATTTTTAAAAATTTAAAATTTTTACTTTTTTATTTTTTTTTTAAATTAAAATTTTAATTATTTTTAATTTTCTTTTTCTTTTTCTCTTTTCTTTTTTCCTTTTTCTTTTTTTCTTCTTCTTTCTTTGGCCGGCGGCGGCCACGACGACGACCGGCGACCGGCCATAGGCGAGCCGGGCTTGCCCGGCCGCCGACGCAGCGAGCTCGAGCTCGCCCCTCGCCGGATCCGGCGAGGTTGGAGCCTCGCCCGACGCCGGGCGAGTTCGAGTCTCGCCCGATCGGTGAGGCTCGGGCCTCGGCGGATGTCGACGAGGCCTCGCCTCGCTAGATCCGGCAAGCTCGAGCCTCGCCGGATCCGGCGAGCTCGAGGCTTGCTTGCCGGTCGGGCGAGCTCGAGCTCGCCCTTCGCCAGATCCGGCGAGGCTCGCGGGTGTTGGCGAGGCCTCCGCCGCGATCCGGCGAGCTCGAGGCTCGCCCGGCGGTCGCCGCCATCGCCATGCCGGCACCAGGAGGAAGAAAAAGAAAAAAAAAAAAGAAAAAAGAATTATAGTTTCGGTTTTTATAAAAAAAAAATTGTAAAGTTAAAAGAAGAGAGAGAGAGATAATGAGTTTTTGAGTAAAAAATGGATTGATAAATGGATCATAAACGGGTTCAAGTTAAGTTGACCCATTTAAAATCCATATATCTTAGTGTTTACCCATTAAAACTTATTATGGGTGCTTTATAAGATAAACCTTAACCCATTAATGACCCATTTAACCATAAATGGGTTCATAAATGGGTTGCACACCTATAATAGTGACTATGACACCTAAATTTAATTCTAAATTCAATACACTCATAAATAAACAACACAATAGGATGTAAAATTCGGAGTACAAGCATTAGGTGTTCCAGCCCAAAGCCCAAAGCCCAAAGCCCAAAGCAAAGGCTCTGCGTACGCCAAAAATAAAAAAACAACTCTTCTGATCGTTCTTTCTTATTATACGGGAGCTCCTTCGTGCTCATTGGGCAGGCTCTTCTTTTGTTGTGTCGGTTGTCAGCTTGTCAGGCTCTTCGTTTATTGTGTCGCTTGTCAGCTTGTGCGGCTCGCGCTCCCCGTTGAAGAAGACCCCCTCCTGTTTGGCTATATAGTAAGTAGAAAAAAGAAAACCTTTGCTCTTTTTGTCGTATAAAGACCTTTTGGCCCTGTTAAATAAACTAACATAATAAAAGAAGGGATAATACCTTTAAAAACCTCAAACCTGGTACACTTGTGACAAATTTACCCCAAATTATTTTTTTGACCATGAAAAACCCCAAACTGGTAAACTTGTGACAAATTTACCCCGATCGATTATAAAAACCCTAAACTGAAGACATTTATGACAAATTTACCCCAAACTAATTTATTTGAATGCAAAAACCCTAAATTGGTAAATTTGTGACAAATATACCATATGCTAAATTGGATTAATACCACAAAAAAATCATAAAAATTGTAAACTGTGACAAACTAACGTAAAATCCTAAATTGATATACTTGTTAACCGTCACGTGTCATTTAACTTAATAATTTGATAATAAAATTTAACGAAAACTAACATAGGGTAAATTTGTCACAAGTGTACCAGTTTGTGATAAATTTGTCAAAAGTATACCAGGTTTGGGGTTTTGGTGGTCAAAAATAGTTTGGGGTAAATTTGTACAAGTTAGGTTTGGGGTTTTTAGGGTATTATCCCATAAAAGAAATCGTACCCCTTATTTTGTCTTCTAGCGCCACAGCCCTTCACCCTCAAATTGTGGAGACTCATCCAAACCGGATTAATTCTTTAACTTAAAGACATAATTTAACAACAAAGCAAATTTCATGCCATGAAAAGTCTTAAAATCCTTCTTCCTAAGAAAAGTACCAAATTTTTTGAGAGATTGGATTGTTTGATAAATGTTTGGAGTAAATTCTCATAATTGATAAAATATCCATTAATATCTTGAGAGATATGAGACGGTCTTATTATTGATGGAGAGCGAACACTAAGATTCCCAAAGCGATTTCATGGTGATGCCAAAAGCTTAGCAAAAAAATGAAATTAATGTAGCAACGTAAAAATGTTTCATGAAGTATAAAATTCCTTCCTTCGTCTAGAAGTTATTGCCTTCCCTTGTGCCACTTCCCACTCTCAAGTTGTTCCCTTTCTTTCCCTTTGTTGGGTCATTTTCTGTGGTAAAGAGGGGAAAGCTGTTACCTTTTGACACAATAAGGAGTCTATAATTTGAACCCAAACAAAGCAATGGCCAAGTCCCCTGCTTCTGTTGATAATGAAAGATACCGATAACATTCTATTTCACTGTAAAGAGTCTGGAGCTCTATGTTTTCATTTTTCATGGACGATCACATGTTTTTTCCCCTATAGCTCTTTTCTGTTTATGGCCTTCAATGTCGGTGATCATCAAATGCCAAATTCTCTTCGCCATTCCTGGTGTCCTTCGCTTCGTGGAGAAAGTATTCAATGGTTAGATATCACGATGGTTACACATCATCATGTCATAAACTCACATGACATATTTCGTACTGAAAGTCAATAAAAAGTACGTGACCATGACGCGGCAAGTGAATAAAAAAAAATAAAAAATCAAAACTTAAGTTCTGTGTTTTCTCCCTCATCTTCCTCCTCTGTCTACAGCCATCTCCTTCATCTGGTCATCGATGGAGTCGCCGGTGCTGCGTCAACGGCGCATCACCATCAACCGCCATCTCCTTCATCCGAACACCACTGCTTTCATCGCTCGAGGCCTTCCATCCACACAGCACCGTCGTTGCTCGCGGCCTTCCATCGATTAGCCATGGCCTCAGATTTAAAGCTCGTCCTGGAGATGGAACATCAACGAGTCCCTCCAGATCTCCACCATCTTATCTCATATTCACCCTCCTTTCTCGATCCAAACTCAACCCAACATCGATCCACTCTCTTGCTCACTCAAAGTTTATATTTTTATCCCCAATCCGATGCGTTAATGAAGGCTCCGACCACGTGTCGAGCGAGACCCAGATGGGGAAATACGCTCTCTGCTCCGACCTCGTATTGTTTGTTGCTTGGGCTGATCATGTCGGCCATGGGTCTCACTCTCGAGCTCAACGACCTGTTCTCTCTTCCCCACTGAGGAAGCTTCATTCTGAACAGAGAAAGAAAAACAGAGGATGTTTCATACTACGGACGGAACGGTGCTTTATGGATCGAAGGCCGTGAGCGACGGCTCGTTCCACGAGCAGTGGTGGTTGGGCCGGATGCAGCCAGTGACTCCACCGGTGACCGAACGAAGGAGATAGCGGTAGACGGAGGAGGAAGATGAGGGAGAAAACAAGGAAGTTAATTTTTTATTTTTGTTTACTTACTTGCCACGTCATGTACACGTGTCAAGTTTTTATTGACTTTCAGGATAAAAATATACGCTATGTCAGCCTATCATCACATGGTGATTCCTCCGTCTACTACCCTTTTTTTTTTTTTTTGACAAGCCTCCGTCTACTACTTACGATGGCAGTTTATTAGTATTCAAATATCGATGACCATATTTGTCAGAGCTACCTTTTTGACTTAGTCAAAGAATCGGACCCAACAAAAAAATGATAGACAAAAGAAAATGAAAAGATAAGTGGATGTTCAGCCTTTAAAGGGAAAAGCACAGGCACGGGAGGGAAAGAGGAGAGAGGAAAGAAAGAAAACAGAGAAAGAAGAAGAGGAAGAAGGAAGGAAGAAAGGGGTTCCACGTACACGATCCGGATATTCCGACAAGCCAACTCAACTCCGAATCGCGACGCCGGTAAGGATTCAAGCCCCTAGTTGTTGTAATCAGAATAATTTTCAGAAATAGGGCTTACATTCGGAATAAAGTGAAATTTAAGTTATGAAGTCTGATTTTGAAATTGTTAATTTGAGAAATTATGGGGTTTTAATAGTTTAAAGTATCATGGAATTATAGCATTTTACGGAATTCAATTTGACCTCACGGTTTCTCAGAAATAAATTTTCGATGGCCGTCTAGTGAATTTCGAGCCAAATTTTGTCGGTGGTTCAATTAGGTCGGTCATATCATGTGTTTTCTAGTGTTAGGAAAGATCTTCTTTTTGACTCTATGGTGAGAGATCTATGATATGTCCAAGTTGCATGCTCAAGTTCTGAGTTGCGAATGACTTTGAAAAATCACTTTAGAAGGGCGATTTGTGGGCACGTTTGTGTCATTTTATTAGTATTTAAGCTTAATTTAGTCAAGTTGTAATTGAGGTAGTATTTTACTTGACTTTGATATTGTTTTTCGCTTATTTAATAGGATTGCAAGTTCAATGGTTCTAGTATTCTCCGTTGTTTGGTCATAATTATTCCTAGTAAGTGGTGTTATCTTGAAAGGTTATACATATCGATTTATGAATTTTTTATGAAGAATTTTGAATTGATGTGAGAAATGTCTTGTTTGACAAATTAAATATAGAAAGATTATGCGTTTTGTTTTGTGAAACCAATTACCTATATTGATTTTAGATTTGAATGTTGATATTGGAAGATGTGAGTTTGATGCTCAATATCGCTGCGAATCCATTTAGGAGTTTGTGGGTATGCATTTGGGTTTAGGATATCCTTATGAGTCGAGAAGGTGGAGATCTTGCTAATGGGAGAATCTTGTTCATCTTATCACCGGACGTTATTTTGTGATTATGATTTACTATTAAGCAAAAGATCGATCGATGGATAGATATCAACGTGTATTTTGATATGAGATGGCGTGTGATTTTGATGGAATTGATCAATGGAATTGACCATTGATGTTTGTGATGATTTAAACAAGTATTTTCTGAATTGTGCTGAAATGACTCATACATGATTTGATATGTATATTAAAGAATTGGATTATGAGTTTTGTGGTAGTTCCCTATACTTATATATATGTATAGTGCTACACGATTTGCTTAAAAGAGATGTAATAGTCACCAAGCTATAGTTGCTTGTTCTCTCTTTCCCAATCTTTTCAGGTCCTTTAGTTAGTGGCTCTTAAAATGAGAGTGTTACAGTGGACACTTTTGGGAATTGAATTTTGGTGGTTTGAGATTGCATCATTTGGATAGAAGGATAGCTGTGTCATCTCCTTTTCTACTAGGATTTAGGGCGTGACAATATCTTGAATCCTATGGCTGGCTAGATCATTTCATGGTGATAATAGAAAAGTCTCTGAATGAATCCATGTCTGGTGAGACGAAAGATAATACTGAAGAGCAATTGGAAGTGATCAAGCAGGCTATACACAGCCTAGATACCGCTGTCAACCTGTCCGAAGACAAGCTCTTCGAGTTAGAGGGCCTTGTGCAAGATTACAAGAAGGCAAAATTAAAATTGAAACCTCGACATCCGAGGCAAGTTCCACCTAAGATAATCTCTGAAGAATGGAATAATGTGCGGCAAAATGAAGACATTTTTGAGAAACCTCTTATGAGGAGCCTTCAGCGTAGTTTTCGCGAGATAAATAGTTCTCAGTTGAGGCTATGCCTTCTTTCTATGGCGATTTTTCCGGAAAATTCCATCATAAAGAAGAGGAGTTTAATATATTGGTGGATAGGAGAGGGCTTAGTTTCCCAAGGAGGAGACAAGACGGCAGAGGAAGTGGGTGAGGAAGTCTACAACGAGCTCCTAAAACAAGGCCTAATTGAACCCGATGATAACGATCGAAGCCCTCTCATGAATAGATGTAAAATGAACCCATTGATCCGTTACATGCTTATCTCGGTGGCAGAAGAAGCAGGGTTCTTCTTCCCGTCTAAGTATAATAATACTCGTGAGGATCTCCGAAATTGCTCTTTAAGCAGAAGCCACCTGCGCTTAATAGTAGGTGGAGAAGACAGTCGACAATATGAAGAACTGGCCGAAGATGAAGAAGTATCCACCGTGTTCAATGTTAATAAGGAATACCTTAATCTACCACACCATTGGCTTTCGAAAATGAGAAAATTGAAGGTTCTTCAATTAGGACGATGGCAGCACTCGCCAATGCATCATATTGAAGTGGAAGATCAGAAATTCTTGGATGAACTTGGGGTTCATCACAAGCATTTGAAGTTCCTAAGTCTTCGAGGAATTTCTAGGATCACATCTCTCCCTGATTCTATTGTCCAATTAGTCAACCTAGAGATTCTGGACCTCCGAGCGTGCCACAATTTGGAAAAGTTGCCTGAGGATATAGCATCATTGGAGAAGCTAACACATCTGGATGTATCGGAGTGCTACCTTATAGAGCGCATGCCGAAAGGAACTGAGAAACTTTCCTTCCTCCAGGTCTTAAAGGGGTTTGTTGTAGGGACCGAGAGGAAAAACCCTTGCAAGATCAGCAATTTGCCAAAATTGACTAAACTGAGACGGCTAAGTATATACATAGGCCGTGGAGCAGCCAAATGGGAAGAAAAACTTGAATCGTTGAAGGGGGTTACATCTCTTTGCTCTTTAACCATCTCTTGGGGAGTCACTTCTCCGGAACTGCCATCAAGATCTGAGATGAAGCCGTTTCTTCCACACCAATTGGAGAAACTAGAGCTCATAGGTATCCCAGAGGCAAGCATATCGAAGTGGTTGAACCCTCAAGAATTGAAGAACCTGAAGAAGCTGTACATCATTGGAGGGAAACTGGCGAGCTGGGATCACCAGCAACAGAATGAGCAATGGTCAGTTGAGATATTGCGGCTGAAACACCTTAAGGAATTTAGGATCGGAAACAAGGAAGATGTGCTGAAAAAGTTTCCTCGGTTAGGATACTTCGAGAGGAGCAAGTGTGGTGACGACGATATCGTGTGGTACAAGAGGAGGGTAGGTGAGAAAGGATTTTGAACTGTTAGCAAGAAGCCCAGGGGAGAATGAACCGGAGTTCGTGCAGAAACTGTTATTATTTGAGAAGGGACGTAATGACGGTAAGGCTCGTGTACCAATACCGTAACATGACAAATGAATAGTCCTTTGCTATTGGAGCTTTGTCTGACTTCATCGTTTGTCTAATTTCCTTTGTAATAACTTGCAGTGGTAATACGATTGCTACTCATAAAGTTTGTTTGAGATCTTCGGCTATTTGATTAGAGTACTAGTTACAGTTATTAGCGGAGTTTCTTTTAATTGCTGAATCATTTATATTAGTTAAAGTTGTAGCCGAGTAGAATGAGCCTTTGTGAGGCAAAAATGTAATACAATTTCAGTCTGATGCCTTGGAATGGAAAAGTACAATAAAGTCACATCCCCTGTTTGAGAACTCACGTATATTCAGTTTATGAAAACTCATCATAAGAGTGTTACGTGCTGCGCATGAGATTAATCGAGGCATGTGCTTTGGCTTTTTTGGCTTTTTTGGATTCTCTCCCAAGCTCCGTTTGTTTTGCAAAAAGTGATTGATTAAATAATCATTTGCATCTTCTTTTTTTTTTTTTTTTTGGTAACGATAATCATTTGCATCTTTTGAAATATATTAGTTATTTTTTAAAAATTATTGACAATAATTTATGTTCAAATATTTTTATGAATAATAAAAATATTTTTCATTCATTCATTTTTATGTGCGATACAAGTGATTATTTTTAATAATTTTTTTAAAATCATTCATGCATCCTTAATTTTCTCCGAATTTCTTGAAGAGTTACCTCTTAACATGCAATTCTGTTTTTTTGTGTATGGTAAAAATAATGTTGTGATATAATATATGGAAACTATAAAATCTTGTCAGTATTTATATGAGTTGGTTGCAAATAATCAAAATTATAATCGGAGAATCAAAATTATAATCGTGCACATGCTTAAGTGTTTTTTAGGCTCAAACTTAAAGTATCTACATATAATTTTTGCTCCGAGTTTTACATTCGTAGGCCAAAAAGTCAAAAACTACTCTTCTGATTTTCGTACGGCGGCTCCCTCGTCCTCACTGCGCGGCTCCCTTTCTCTTAGAGAAGACCCACCGTTCGGCTACAGCAAGCAGAAAAAAGAAAACTTTTCTCTTTTTGTTGGACAAAGACCTCTTTGCCCCATAAATAAATGGATATAATAAAAGAAAATGTACCTTTATTTTGTCTTTTAGCGACAGGGCTCTTCACGATCAAATTTTGAAGACTTATTAAACCCGACAAGACATAATTTAACTGACAAAGCAATTCCATTTTATGAGAAGTCTTGATTCATTTGTCCTAAGAAAAGCACCTAATTTTCTCAGAGATTGGGTTATTTGATAAATGTTTTAAGTAAATTTTCTTAATTGATAAAATATTTATTGATTTTTTGAGAGATGAGAGACGAGTTTTGTCATCGGGATAGAAGGAACATCAGGATTTCAAAAATGATTGCACGGGAATGCAAAAAGCTGAGCAAAAAATGAAATTAAAAGAGCAAAGTAAAGAATATGTTTTCGTGCAGAGGTTATTGCCTTCCTTGTCCCCCTTTCCACTCTCAATTTATTCCCTCTTTTCTCCTTTTTGGGTCCTTTTCTTTGGTAAATAGGGGGAAAGCCATTACCTTTTGACACGATCAGGAATCTTTCATTTGAACCCAATCAAACAAATAGCCAAGTCCCCTGCTTTTGTTGACAATGAAAAGATATAGATGACATTCTGTTTCGTTTTGAAAGGTTTGGAGCTCTATGTTTCCATTTTTTCATGGACGATCAGATGTCTGTTTTTTTCCCATAGTTCTTCTCTGCCTATGGTCTTCAATGCCGGTGATCATCAAATGCAGAATTCTCTTTGCCAATCCTTGCAAGTGTCTTTCGTAAAGCTTCTCCATCTACTATTTACAATGGCAGTTTATTAGTATTCAAGTATCGGTCACCATAGAAGAATTTCTTTTTTGACTTAGTCAAAGAATGGGTCCCAAGGAAAACAAAGAGAGAGAGAGAGATCCCAAGGAAAACAAAGAGAGAGAGACAAAATAAAAGAAAAGAAAATGAAAAGGAAGTGGATGTTCAGCTATTAAAGGGAAAAGCACACGCAGGAGAAGGAAAGAGAGAAAGAGAGTGGAAAGAAAGAAAAGAGAGAAAGAAGAAGAAGAGGAAGAAGAAAGAAAGAAAGGGATTCCATTTACATGGTCTGGACAATCCGACAAGCTGACTCAACTCTGAATTGCGAGGCCGGTAAGGATTCAAGCCCTTCGTAGTTGTAATCGGAATAATTTTGGGAATTAGGGCTTAAATTCGGAATCGGGTGAAATTTGAGTTGCAAAGTCCGGTTTTGGAGTTGTTAAGCTGAGAAAATATGGGGTTTTGATAGTTTAAGGTGTTGTGGAGTTATTTTACGGAATTCGATTTGAGTGTACGGTTTGTCCAAAAAGAATTTTCGAAGTTACGGCACATGATGAACGGTGTATGTCTAACGATTTTTTAGCCGAATTTTGTTGGCTTTCGCCTCAATTTAAGGTCAGCCAAGTCTTCTAGTGTTTGGAAAGATCTTTCTTTTGACAGTAAGCTTGTTTGGAACGGGTTTAGGTGAGAGATTTATGGCACGATCAAGCTATGTGCTCAAGTCCCGTGTTGCAGACAGCTTTAAATAATTGCTTTGGACGAGCGATTTGTGGGCAACTTTGAGTCGTTTTATTAGCATTTAAGCTTAATTTAGTCAATTCGTAATTGATGTAGTGTTTTACTCTATTTTAATGTTGTGGCTCACTTATTTAGTAGGATTGCAAGTTCAAATGGTTGAAGTATTCTATGTTGTTTTGTTATAGGTATTTCAGGTGAGTGGTGTTATCTCTAAAGGTTACAATATTAGTTTATGAAGAATTCTGAAATGATGTGAGAAATGTATTGTGAAATGTGTTTAGTTTGATCAACAAATTTAGAAAGATTATGTATTTTTTTTTGTGAAATCAATTGCTGATATTGATTTTGGATTTGACTGTTGGTATTGGAAGATGTGGATTTAATGCTCTATATCGCTTTTAACCCATTGATGGGTTTGTAGGTATGCATTTCGATTTAGGATATTCTTATGAGCCGAGTCATCAGCTTTGTAGGTGGAAACCTTGACCATCCCCTTGTCACCAAACGTTGTATCTTAACCATAGTTTTGATATTAAGTAAAAGATTGGTCAATGGATGGAATATCAACATGTGTTTTGATATAAGATGGATCAATAGATTGGACCATTGATGCGTGATTTTGATGAGATTGATAAATGGATTTAACCATTCATATTTATGATGATTTGAATGAGCATTTTTTGAATCATGTAATACTTATTGAAATGAAATGAGTCATGCATGATTTTGTTATGTATATTATAGAGTTGGATCATGAATTTTCCAGTGGTGCTCAACTATGCATAAAAGAGTTTAATTACTGATTGAGTTATGGTTGCTCACCCCCTCTTTCTTATTCTTTTCAGATCCTTCGATTAGTAGGCATTAAAGTGAGAGTGTTACCACGGGAACTTTTGGGAGTTAGATTTTGGTGGTTTGAAGCTGCGTCCTTCATAGTGTCATCTCCTTTTCTGTTAGGATTCGGGGTGTGACAATATCTTGAATCCTAGTACTAGATAGATCATTTCATCATAGTAATGGAAAAGTCTCAGGATGAATCTGTGTCTGGTGACACGAAAGATAAGACTAAAGTGCAATCCTGGGAAGAGATCATGCAGGCTATATGCAACAACCTGGATAACAACCTGTCCGAAGACAAGCTCGTCAGGTTAGAGACGCCCTTGTGCAAAGATACAGGAAGGTGAAATCATCCTGAAACATCGTCAGAATCACAGGGAAGTTCCAATTCCAATCATCTCTGGAGAATGGCGTGAGCGGGCTGAAGAAAGCAAGAAGCTTCTTACAACGAAACTTCAGCCTAGTGAAAGCAACCTGTGCCTTCTTTCTTTGGCTATTTTCCCTGAAAATTCGATCATAAAGAAAAGAAGTTTAATATATTGGTGGATAGGACAGGACTTAGTTTCCCAAAGAGGAGAGAAGACGGCAGAGCAAGTAGGTGAAGAAGTCTACAATGAGCTCCTACAACAAGGCCTAATTGAACCCGATAACAATGCAAGCCCTCTCATGAATAGATGTAAAATGCATCCATTGATCCGTTACAGGCTTATCTCGGAGGCAGAAGAAGCAGGGCTCTTCTATTTTGAGTCAAAGGATAAAACTTCTCATGAGGATCTCAAAAATTTAAGCAGCAGCCGCCTGCGCTTAATAGTAGGTGGAGAAGACAGTCCACAATATGAAAACTGGCCAAAGATGAACATGTACACACGGTGTTCAATGTCAATCAGCAATACATTAAACTCCAATCTCGTTTGCTTTTGAACATGAAACAATTGGCAGTTCTTCAACTAGGACGATGGCAGCACTCACCAAATTATCATATTGAAGTTGATGATCAGAAATTCTTGGATGATCTTGGGGTTCATCACAAGCATTTGAAGTTCCTAAGCCTTCGAGGAATTTCTAGGATCACAGCTCTTCCTGATTCTATTGTAGAACTAGTCAGCCTGAGATTCTTGACCTCCGAGCATGCCACAATTTGGAGAAGTTGCCTGAGGATATAGCATCTTTGAAGAAGCTAACGCATCTGGATATATCAGAGTGTTACCTTATTGAGCGCATGCCAAAAGGAACGGAGAAACTGTCCTCCCTCCAGGTCTTAAAGGGGTTTGTTATGGGGACTGCGAGGAAAAACCCTTGCAAGATCAGCGATTTGGTAAAATTGACTAAACTGAGAAGGCTAAGTATATACATAGGCCGTGGAGCAGCCATACGGGATGAAGAATTTGCATTGTTGAAGGGCATCGCATCCCTTTGCTCTCTAACCATCTCTTGGGGAGTCACTTCTCTGGCGTCGCAATCAAGTCATCTGATAAATCAGTTTCTTCCAAAACAATTGGAGAAACTAGAGCTCATAGGTATGCCGGAAAAAAGCGCACCAAAGTGGTTGAATCCTAAAGAGTTGAAGAACCTGCAGAAACTGTACATCATTGGAGGGGAACTGGCGAGCTGGGATCACCAGCAACAGAATGAGCAATGGTCAGTTGAGATATTGCGGCTGAAACACCTTAAGAATTTGAGCATTGGAAACAAGGAAGATGTGCTGCAAAAGTTTCCTCGGTTAGAATACTTTGAAAAAATCAATTGTGTTGGCAACAATATCTGCTGGAACAAGAGTAGGGCAGTTTAGAACGGATTGTGAACTGTTATCAATAAGCCCAGGGGAGAGAGAACCAGAGTTCGTGCAGAAACTGTTCTTATTTGAGAAAGGATGTAGTAAGAGCAAAGATCATGTACCAATACTGTAACAGGACAAATGAATAGTCCTTTGCTGTTGAAGCTTTATCTGACTTCATTGCTTGTCTAATTTCCTTTGTAATGACTTGCAGTGGGTTATACGATTGCTGCTCATAAAGATTGTTTCTTCGCCTATTTGATTAGAGTACTAGTTACAGGTATTAGCAGAGTTTCTTTTAATAGCTGAATCATTTATATTGGTTATGTTGTAGCTGAGTAGAATGAGCCTGTAGGGCAAGAATGTAATACAATTTCAATCTGATTCTTTGGCATGGAAGAGTAAAATAAAGTCACATCCCCTGTTGGAGAACTCATGGATATTCAATTCACAAAAACTCAGCATAAAAGGGTGTTACATATGCAGAAAAGTTCACGAGTAGAAGAATTTGTAAATGCATAAATGGTAATGATATCCTACATAAATGCATCGGCTAATTATATAGGTGGAAGTACAGAGACGTTGGCATTTCAAGGAGGAGGAAATGATGGGGAGAGAGGGAGAGGGAGGGAAAGAGCAGCCAACATCTTGGGACAGCTTTCTATCAATCCCTGCGAAAGCCTGAGCAGGTAACAGTGAGCCAAAGCCATGGTCTTTGATGTAACCTGAAACCTCTCTCATCCAAGTGATACTTTTCAATGTAGTTCCTAGATATCTTAGAACATTATTCTGTCTACAGTGGCTTCAGATGATACAAGTTATGTAATGACGGTCCCAAAGCCCAGCGCAAATACCCCTTAAATTCTGGCCACAAAGCTCCATCGCCTGATTTTTTTTTTTTATTATTTTTAAAAAGAATGAAAGAAAAGGAACGGACCACCCGAGAAGAAAAGAAAGGAAGGAGGAAGGTGAGTTCGTCCATGAAGAGGAAAAAGGAATTGCGGGGAGGAGAGGGAAATTTTTGCGTGTAGCCGTTTTGGACGTCCCGACGAGTTAAAACTTCAAATTACAGCACCCAGAGCTGTAAAGGAGTCAGAAGCAACAGAGCTTCTGGAAGCTATGAACCGTTTACCAACCGGCCAACCGGCCAACCGGCCGAACTTACCTGCTTGGGGTTAAGAAGCCCAAGGGACAAAAACTACCTTTATTCATTGCTTCTCCCTTGTAATTATGGAAATTCTTGAACAAATGCCGTTGTAATCTTTGTATTTAACTGATACTATTGTTCTTTCATTTGAGACAGTTTTGAACGTCAGTCATATTATCAAGTCATAGTTGGGCAAATCCATGATTAATAACTTGAAGCCTAAGTGTAGGAAGTCAAAATTTTTTATTTGCCTTCATTTGCGGCAAAATAAAACGGGAAGCCGATGCCTTCCGCATGAGACTAATCAAGATCTGTAATTTGGCTTTTCTGGCTTTTTAGGATTTTCTCCCATTAATTTGTTTTGTGAAAAGTGAATAATTTAAAAGATCGTTTGCATTGCTTGAAATATATTAGTTAATGGTTATTTTTTAATTATTGACATAAATTTATGTTTATATATTTTTATGGATAATGAAGATATTTTTCATATATTCAATTTTTATGAACGATATAAGTGATTATTTTTAGGAAAATATTTTTCAAATTATTTATTTTTTGCATAAAAATTGCAACCTTAGTTCTCTCCGAATTTCTTCAAGAATTATCTCTTAATTTGTAATTATGTCTCTTCATAGGGTAAAGAGAATGTTGTAATATAATATGTTGAAATGATAGGGTCATGCAGATAAGTTATTGGGAGTATTCGTACTTGCATTCTCGAGAAAATTTAATAACAAACAATTCATTATAATTTTAAAATTAGCATTACAATTACTCACGAGTTTAGATATTTTTTATACCTAAGTTTAAGGCTAAATTCAAAGTATTTATAAATAAATAACTTAATAGAATGTAAAACTCGCAGCACAAATAATCGGTCTTCAAGTCCAAAGCGAAGGCCATATGTACGCCAAAAATCAAGAACTCCTCTACTGATCGTCAAAAATGTACAGCGGCTCCTTCGTGCTCACTCGGCTCTGTGCGGCTCTCTCTTAAAGTAGAAAAAAAAAAAAAAAAACAAAGGCTTTTTTTACCCCATAATAAATAGATATAATAAAAAAAAAGTGCGCCCCTTATTTTGTCTTTTAGCGGCAGGGCTGTTCGCGATCGAATTTTGGAAATTAATCGTCGCCCGCGGCCTTCCATCGACGAGCCATTGCCTCAGATTTAAAGCTCGTCCTGGAGATGGAAGATCAACGAGTTCCTCCAGATCTCCACCATCCTTTCTAATAGTCACCCTTCTCTCTCGATCCAAACTCAACCCAACATCGATCCACTCTCTCGCTCACTCAAAGTTTATATTTTTGTCCCCAGTCCGATGCGTAAATGAAGGCTCCGACCACATGTCGGTGACCCGAGCGAGACCCAGATGGGAAACATGCTTTCTGCTCCGACCTGTTATTGTTTGTTGCTTGGGCCGATTATGTTGGCCATGGGTCTTGCTCTCGAGCTCAATGACTTGTTTGTCTCTCTTCCCCACTGAGGAAGCTTCATTCTGAACAGAGAAAGAAAAACAGATGATGTTTCATATTGTGGACGGAACGGTGCTTTATGTATCGAAGGCCGTGAGCGACGGCTCGTTCCACGAGCAGTAGTGGTTGGCTCGGACGCAGCCGTTGACTCCACCGGGTACCGAACGAGTTAGATGGCGGTAGACGGATGAGGAAAATGAGGGAGGAAACACAGGAGTTAATTTTTTATTTTTGTTTATTTACTTGCCACGGCATGGACACGTGTCAACTTTTAATTGACTCTCAGAATAAAAATATATGCTATGTCAGCCTATCACATTGTGATTTCTCCATCTACTGCTGACAGCGACAGTTTATTAGTATTTAAATATCGGTCGCCGTATTTGTAAGAGTTGCTTTCTTGACTTAGTCAAAGAATGGGTCCAGAAACCAAAAAGAGGGGCAAAAGAAAATGAAAAGATAAAAGTGGATGTTCAGCTATTAGAGGGAAAAGCACATGCACGGGAAGGAAAGAGAGAAAAGAGTGGAAAGAAAGGAAACAGAGAAAGAAGAAGAGGAAGATGGAAGAAAGGGATTCCGTGTACACGATCTGTATATTCCAACAAGCCAACTCAACTCCTAATTGCAACGCCGGTAAGGATTCAAGCCTTTCGTACTTGTAATCGGAATAGTTTTTGGAATTAAGACTTAAAGTCGGAATCAAATGAAATTTGAGTTGCGAACTCCGATTATGGAGTTGTTAAACTGAAAAAGTATGGGGTTTTGATGGTCTAAGGTGATGTGGAGTTATAGCATTTTACGGAATTCGATTTGAGCTTATGATTTGTCTAAAAAGAGTTTTCGACGTTTCCACGCACGATGAACAGTAGACGTTCAGCAACTTTTGAGCCAAAATTTGTTGATTTTCGGCTAAATTTTAGGTTGGCCAAGTTATGAGTGTTCTAGTGTTTGGAAAAATCTTTTTTTTGACTGTAAGCTCATTATGGAACGGATTTAGGTGAGAGAGTTATGGCACGATCAAGTTATGCACTCCAGTCCCATGTTGCGAACGCCTCTAAATAATCACTTTGAACGAGCAATTTGTGAGCGCTTTTGAGTTGTTTTATTAGCATTCAAGCTTAATTTAGTGAAATCGTAATTGATGTAGTGTTTACTTGATTTTAATGCCGTGTCTCACTTATTTAGTAGGATTGCCAGTTCAAATGGTTCATGTATTCTCCGATGATTTGTCATAGGCATTCCAGGTGAGTGGTGCTATCTCAAAAGATTATACATATTGATTTGTGAATATTGATTTATGAAGAATCCTGAAATGATGCCAAAAATATATTGTGAGATGTGTTCAATTTGATGAACAAAATTTAGAAAGATTATGCGTTTTTTTTGTGAAATCAATTGCAGATTGATTTTAGAATTGATTATCGGTATTGGAAGATGTGAGTTTGATACTCAATATTTTTGTGGGTATGCATATTGGTTTAGGATATCATTTTGTACCGAGTCACTGGCTTTGTAAGTGAAGACCTTGTCATTGATTTATCACTAGGCGTTATATTATAACCATGGTATGATATTAAGCAAAAGATTGGTCTCTGAATGGAACATTGAAGTGTGTTTTGATATAAGATGGATCAATGAATTAGACTATTGACGTGTGATTTTGATGAGATTGATCAGTAGATTTGATCATTCATGTTTATGATGATTTAGGTGAGTATTTTCTGAATTGTGTAAAGCTTGGTGAAATGAAACAAGTCATACATGATTTTGTTGTGTATATTATAGAGTTGGATCATGAATTTTCTGGTAGTGCTTGACTATGCATAAAAGAGATTAATTACTCACTGAGTTGTGAGTGCTCACTTATCTCTTTCTCATTCTTTTCAGATTTACTATGGGAACTTTTGGGAGTTGAATTTGGTGGTTTGAGGCTACGTGTCCTTCAGTAGTGTCATCCCTTTTATGCTAAGATTCGGGGTGTGGCAATATCTTGAATCCTATTCCTAGATAGATCATTTCACCGTAATAATGGAAAAGTCTCTGTATGAATCCATGTCTGGCGACACTAAAGATAGGACTAAAGTGCAATCCTGGGAAGAGATCGTGCAGGCCATGCGCAACGACATGAATACCGACCCGTCTGAAGACGAGCTCGTCACGTTAGAGGGCCTTGTGCAGGATTACAGGAAGGTGAAATCGTCCTCAAAACATCGAAAGAATCAAAGGGAAGATCCACTTCCAATACTATCTGAAGGTTGGCGTGAACGGGCCGAAGAAAGCAAGAACCTTCCTATGAGGATACCTCAGCTTAGTCAACCCCATGAATGGAGTTCTCCGTTGAAGCGCTGCCTTCTTTCTTTGGCGATTTTCCCTGAAAATTCGATCATAAAGAAAAGAAGTTTAATATATTGGTGGATAGGCCAGGGCTTAGTTTCCCAAAGAGTAGACAAGACGGCAGAGCAAGTAGGTGAAGTAGACAAGACGGCAGAGCAAGTAGGTGAAGAAGTCTACAATGAGCTCCTCCACCAAGGCCTAATTGAACCCGACGATAACGATCCAAGCCCTCTCATGAATAGGTGTAAAATGCATCCATTGATCCGTTACTGGCTTATCTTGAAGGCAGAAGAAGAAGGGCTCTTCTTTGACTTTGAGTTGAAAAATAAAACTTCTTGTAAGGATCTCGAAAATTTAAGCAGCAGCCGCCTGCGCTTAATAGTAGGTGGAAAAGACGGTCCACGATATAGAGGTCTGGCCAAAGATGAAGATGTACACACGGTGTTCAATGTCAATCAGCAATACATTAGCCGCCAATCCCATTTGCTTTCGAACATGAAACAATTGGCAGTTCTTCAATTAGGACGATGGCAGCACTCGCCAATGCATCATATTGAAGTGGATGATCAGAAATTCTTGGATGAACTTGGGGTTCATCACAAGCAGTTGAAGTTCCTAAGTCTTCGAGGAATTTCTAGGATCACATCTCTTCCTGATTCTATTGTCCAATTAGAAAACCTAGAGATTCTGGACCTCCGAGCGTGCCACAATTTGGAAAAGTTGCCTGAGGATATAGCATCATTGAAGAAGCTAACACATCTGGATGTATCGGAGTGCTACCTTATAGAGCGCATGCCGAAAGGAACCGAGAAACTTTCCTTCCTCCAGGTCTTAAAAGGGTTTGTTATAGGGACCGCAAGGAAAAACCCTTGCAAGATCAGCGATTTGCAAAAATTGAAGAAACTGAGAAGGCTAAGTATATACATAGGCCGTGGAGCAGCCATAGGGGATGGAGAATTTGCATCGTTGAAGGAGGTTGCATCTCTTTGCTCTCTAACCATCTCTTGGGGAGTCACTTCTTTGGCATCGCAATCAAGTCTTCCGAAAGATCAGTTTCTTCCAAAGCAATTGGAGAAACTAGAGCTCATAGGTATGCCAGTGGCAAGCATACCGAAGTGGTTGAACCCTCAAGAATTGAAGAAACTGAAGAAGCTGTACATCATCGGAGGGGAACTAGCTAACTGGGATCGCCAGCAACAGAATGAGCAATGGTCAGTTGAGATATTACGGCTGAAACACCTTAGGAGATTGAGAATTGGAAACAATGAAGATGTGCTAAAAAAGTTTCCTCAGTTAGGATACTTCGAGAAGATCAATTGTGCTGACAACGACATCTTGTGGTACAAGAGTAGGGCAGTCCAGAAAGGATTGTGAACTGTTATCAAGAAGCCTAGGGTAGAAAGAACTAGCGTTCGTGCAGGAACTGTTCTTATTTGAGAAGGGACGTAGCAACAGTAAGGCTCATTTATCAATACTGTAACATGACAGATGAATGGTACTTTGCTGTCGAAGCTTTATTTGACTTAATTGTTTGTCTAATTTCCTCTGTAATGACTTGCGGTGGTCATACGATTGCTATTCATAAAGTTTGTTTGAGATCTTCGGCTATTTGATTAGAGTACTAGTTATAGGTATTAGCTAAGTTTCTTTTAACTGCTTCATTTATTTTAGTTAAGTTGTAGCTTAGTAGAATGAGCCTTTGTGAGGCAAGAATGCAATGCAATTTCAACGTGATTCTTCGGAATGGAAAAGTAAAATAAAGTCACATCGCCCGTTTGAGAGCTCATGTATATTCAATTTACAAAATCTCAGCATAAAAGAGTGTTACATGTGCAGAAAAATTGACGAGTAGAAGAATTTGTAAATGCATAAATGGTAATGATATCATACATATATGAATCGACTAATTATATATGTGGAAGTACAGAGGTGTTGGCATTTCAAGGAGGAGGAAATGACGGGGAGAGAGAGAGAGAAGCCAACATCTTGGGACAGCTTTCTGTCAATCCCTACGAAAGCCTTAGCAGCTAACGGTGAGCCAAGGCCATGGTCTTTGACGTAACCTGAAACCTTTCTCTCATCCAAGTGATAGTTTTCAATGGAGTTCCTAGATATCTCCGAACATTATTCTGTCTCCAGTGGCTTAAGGTGATACGAGTTATTTAATAATGGACCCAGAGCCCATTATTCGTCGATGAAGAGGGAAAAGGAATTGTGAAGAGGAGAGAGAAATTCATTGTTGGTCTAATTAGAGTAATTTTCTAAGTCTGGTTGTAAATTCGGAATTATCCAAGTTTTGAGCGATGGAGTCCGATTTTAGTGTTATTAAACTGTAGATTTATATTACTTTAGTGCTTTGTGGAGCTGTATAGTTTGACAAAAGTTGATTCTGGAGTACGGTGAGATTGGAACAAAACTCTAAAGTATAGCATACAGGTTATGTGTAACAGACAATACGTATAATGGATAAAGATAAATGTTTGCTATAAACGAGTTTCTTCGTTAGCACTTATGAGTCAATTGGCCTACGACTAAGCGTAGTTTAGTCAAGTTGATCGTTAGGTGAACCTGTCTGTCTCTCTTCAATTCAAGCTCTTTATCTAACTCCTCGCACCAATCATCCCCGCACCAAACTTCATCCACCACAAGCAGGTGTCTTTAGCTGGTTGGTAAACAGTTCATAGCTTTCACAAGCGCCTTGATACTAAAATGGCTCAATTCATCAAAATCACATCCTAACTCCTTGAAAGCAAACACCATCACCTTAAGCTGGTCCACTTCTTTCCCCAAGGCATGTGAAGAACGTAGCCAAAACCTGGGATGGAAAGTTGTAGACCCCCTCAGATCATTGAAAATTCTTGGTTCCAGACATTGTTGAATTATATCTAAGTTTGAATTTATAATTTTCCGATTCTCCAATTACTAATAGATATTTACTGTTAGCCCTCTATGGGGTAAGGTATCAATATTCGTGCCGAATCACATAAATTTCTCATATTTTTTAATTGATTTAGTTGTAAGATCCATTAGCTTCCGCATCCTAACCACCCTCAATCCACATCAAGAAGATACATTCATGATTAAATCCTTAGGTAAGATGTTGTGCATTCCTTTATGAGATTGAAAAATTATCTTGTGAGAAATTGTAATTGTGTTATTAGGGAATGGGAAATACTGATAGTATCTAAGTAATTTGAGTATGGTTGTAACTACCGTGGTATTGTTTGATATATAATGAAATCATATGATGCTCTACCATTGTAGTAGTTCAAATCAATTGAATCACATAAGATAGTGCCCAATTTATTTCTTTTTTTGTTTATTTTATTATTTGATTGACTATTTTGACAATACTTTAATCTTGTAGTAAATTCAACCTAGTTGTACAAGAAGAAAATTGCTTCTTTGGGGGTTTCAAGGAAAACAATCAGGATGAAATTGACCCAAGTTCATTTATTTGGGTTTGGTGAAGGAGTAAAAAGAGCAAAACAAATGGTTTGGCTTAGTTTTGATTCCCTTTTCCCTAGTTCAGTCATTTAATAGCTACAAATATTTTAGCGTTGAGATTGTTGTGATCATCTGTACGAAGAATATTAATTTATGTAGAAATGCTTTCTTTCTGGACAAAAATAAATTTTAGATGAAGCAATTTTCTTGTTGTGGCTTAAGAATGTTAATTTAAATTCCTATTTCAACATTAAACTCACCACACAAATACTAAACCAGTGTAATTGGATGTTATTTGTGTGAGCTTCTCTCATTCCAGTTCAAAGAAGTGCACATAATCGCAAGTTATTGGAGAAATTGAATAGCTAGAGTTTACAAGAAAGGACACTTGAACAAGTTGCAGTCATAGCAAAGAAGTGCATTGGTTACAAGAAGAAACAAAATAAAGGTGTGAACAAAGTGACATTCCTACAAACCATGAGATTCTCAATGGAATTTGCACATAGGGGCCTCATCCTTTGCCAACTCGGCAACTTACCCCAACTATTTCTGAACAATCAATTTTGCTCTAGCGTGACCCTCGACTATTTGGAATTGTTCACTCAAGCCAAGATGCACCATCAATAACCAAACCAAGGTGACAAGTTCTCCTCCTTTACTGAGTTGTTGAGCATGATTGTAAGGTCGGCAATGGATCGCAGCATACCCTAGCAATTCCACCCATACTCCACTAAAAATCTCCCACTTGTTGCCTAATTCGCGCAACGCTTTCGCGAGAATACACGCGTCAAAAAGCGCAGATTTGCTTCTGTCTCCTTTCACATTAACAGGCTTCACTTTTGTAGGAACAAGAAGGAGATTGTCGCAGGCATCTTTCTTCATTTTTTTCTTTTCGCTCCCTTCAAAGATACCAGTGATGAACTTGTCCATCTCAGCACAAGTGTCTCGGAACCTTATTTCACCAATCCCAACCACTGTAGACATCATATTAGGTTGTTTGATCAAAAGATGAAGCATATAATCTGACAAAATCTTACTGATTTCACGGTGGCCGTCTGTACTTGTGTTAGTTTCAGTATCGTTGTAACAGAGGTCAGTGGCTATGTGCCACAGTAAAAGGCTCTCACCATAATCAACAGTACTGACAGATGGAAGCAAGATGTCACCATAAACATTACTGTCAGATGGAAGCAAGTCTTTGCGAACTCGCTTATCTAGAGCCCATTTGCCTCGAGCTTCACACATCTCCTTCACTCTTTCCAGATCTTCTACATCAGGTGACTTCTGCTTCAGTTCATTAAAAATCAGTTCACCTAATTTATCACCTAATTTTTCACTTAATTTTTCACCTAATTTTTCATCGTATTGTTTTTCTCGTCCAAACTTCCAGTCATAAAAAAATTCCCGGAGAGATATGAGATCAAGGAATTTCTCAATCCATTTTGGCCACCTTCCTAGCTGAGAATCTATCAAATTATACTGGAAGATAGATTTAGACCATCTAGCATGGAGCATATGCAATGCAAATGATGAATCTTCAGATTTGAATTTGAGGAGGAACTTAATGAAGGTTCTTTTGATAGTTTTGATAGTTTTGATAGACGAATCTTTCTCAGATCTACCTAAAAGTGCAATTGTCCAGTCAGAGCAAATGAGCATACTGAGAGCTACAAATTCCAAGCCAACAGCTCCAAGGAGCAAGGTGTATGTAATCTTTATATCATATTCGTGAAAACTCTGCTTGTTCAGGACATAGAAAAGTGCAAAAGCAGCAATGATGGAGCCAATTGAGATAGCTCGGAAAACGTACCCTGCTGGACAGTGAATCACGGCAGCCTTGGTATAAAGAACATCATAAAAGAAGTTGAGCTCGGCCTCAATGACCCGGAAAGCATCCTTCGCATTTCCGTTTTTGAAAAATTCCTTGCTTTCGTCACGTTCACGGAAGCTGAAGATGAGATCCACAAGGAGGCCTTTGAAGGTTTCGAAGTTATAAAACGCGGGGTCTATCACTTCGTCGTTCCAATGCTTTTCATCTTTCTTTACGGGATCTGTGGATTGAATATTGGGCTCCGGCATCATCTCTATCCAAACAGGGATATTAGCTATCTCCTTGGAAGAGTGTTCTTCCATGAGCTTGGCATAGTTGGGGCCAGCATCACCACGCGTGAGCAAGGAGGCACGAAATTTACTGAAGCTTCCGAGATACAGCGCACGTGTTCGCTCTATGTATTTGATGAGTCCACCAATAAACACGAGGATGGTCGGGACAATTAGCTTGTTATCGGGCAGCGATTGATAAAATACATAGCCTGCAACGGCTAGCTGGAAGAAGAGATTAAGCAAGTGCCTACGCCACAGCTCATTATCCTCGAGCGCGAAAGCGGTGATGGTGTCGGGTCCTCCGAGATGCAGCAGAAGAAATGGAGCCCAAAATGCCAAAAGATCACCAAATGCTTCATCCTTGTCTTTTGATGTACAACCATTGAATTGGGCTTTGGCAATGAGTCCAAAGGCGTAGTCAGCGATCCAGTCAGCAACCAAGTAAGCTGCCCAGGTGGGCATCATTATCCACCATTTTGACCTCCTCCTTCGAATGGGTGCCAAAAATATGAGAATGACTTGCAGAAGTAGGCTCAAAATGATCATCCCTCGGAGATTGAATTTCCCCCATAAATGCTGGGCTGCTGCGAGAAATTTCATATTTCTCTCTCACTAGATCCCGCAAGGAAATGTTCTAGTCAGGAAGAGTATTACAGTAAGGCAACGATTATGGAATCCATATGCAAACTGGAGAACATAATAGCGGAAAAGGTGATTATTAAGGGCGGAGAGTCGATAATACCTCAAAATTTATTTATGATCAGAAAAGGGAATGGACGTCCTGCTTCACGCAAATGAGTGTCGAGCAATGCGTAGTTATAAACGTGTCACACCCACTTCCAAGTCCCAAAAGTCTCTGTCGACATACCTTTTGCTCTAATGGTCACTAGTACTCGAACTGTTACTCGAACGTTACTTGAACTGTCAATCTCGCGATCCTATCAAATAATTGAGAATCAACGTTGAGCGACATGCTACTTCAGCTACAAAACGGTTATACTACGCTTAAATGCTAACAAAACGACTTCTATGTGCTAACAAATCGCATACCAAGACAATTATTCTAGTCGTTTGCAATGTGAAGCTCGCATGCAAAATCCTAAGATTCTTACTCCGACCAAACTATTGCTTGTAAAGGATTCCTGTTAAAATCATGCCTCTACAATGCCATATATCACAATTTCCATGAAATCCCGAAGCCTGACAACTCAAAAATCGGATTACGCAGCACAAATCTTCCAAAATTCCAAATTTAAGCCATAATTCCGAAAACTACCTCGATTAGGCAAAACGAGGGACGCCAATACTTATCAAGCGTTGCATTACGTAATGAAGTCGGCTTGACGAGGCGTCCACAGCGAATAAATGCGAAACCCTTGTTTTTCCTCTCTTTTCTTCTTCTTCTTCTTCTTCTTTCCCGTTCTTTTTCTCTCTCTTCTTCACACCCTTTTCCCGAACTGCTTCAGCTATTGTAAATGAGCGAGCAGTGTTCTCTTTCTTCTTTTTCCCCTTTCTTTCGACTTTTCTACTATTTATTTCTTTTTTCTAAAAGAAAAGGCACCCCTCTTTGAATTGGTCAAAGAAATATTCAAATATTATAAGAGGACTTAGGAGCATCAGCACTTGAGCCGAGGTCAACATGGAGCAGAACAGGCATCGGTGAGAAACTCGTGGATTGTAAATTAAATGCACGAAAACCAGGGCACTTTGGCTGTTGTCAGTGATGTGCGTTGTATTCTTTACCACGCTTTAGCTTTTCTTCTTTTATCTTTAACCTCTCTTCCCATTCAATCATCGTCATCGCGAGAGAGAGGTCTTCTTTCGTCATCTGGTGCTTTAGTAAACAGAGTTCAGAACACCATCCAAGCTCAATCTAGTAGCTTCATTCCGTCACGAGAAATGTGCAAATTAATCCCATAAAAATAAAAAAAATCGAACACTCATTCGGAACTCAGGCGGCGAATCACCAGAATACCAAAGCCAAAGCACAATTTGGGTGTAACGCAAATCATATCCTTCTCCTTCTGCACGAAAGCTGTAATAATTGAAACGTCCGACCAGATCAAAAGCAAGTGTTGGGGCCCAAAACATAAAGAAGGGAAAGGGAGAAAAAAGGCACACTTTACTTTCTAATTGGACCGACAGAACGCACGGCAGAAAACAGGAGGAGAAAATAAAGGAAAGAGAGGAAAGAAAGAAGAAAAGAAAAGGGAAACAGAATAGGGCGCTGTGCCACAAGGTTCTCATCAAACCAATTTGACTTCTAACGCAATGCCGGTAAGGGCTCGTACCCTTTTTCATCTGATCAGAGTAATAGAAATTTTGAACTGGGAGATTCGATTAAAGAAGGGTTCTACATATATATAGTTTAAGAGGTGATGGAGCCATAAAATTTTGAAGTAAGAGGCTCCCTGGAAATTCCGTCATAAAGAAAAGAGGTCTAATGCATTGGTGGATTGAAGAGGGCTTCGCTTAGAGACAAGACAGCAGAGCAAGTAGGCGAACAAGTCTATGATTAGCTCATAAAACAAGGCCTAATTGAACCTGGTGAGGACTATCCAAGCCCTCTCATGAATAGATGTAAAATACATCCATGCATTCGTTACATGCTTTTATCTCGTAGGCGGAAGAAGCGGGGTTTTTCTATTTCAGTTCGAAGGATGAAAGGTCCTGAGGTTCTCCGAAACTGCTCCTTTAGCAGCAGCCGCCTGCTCTTATTAGATGAAGCAGATAGTCCACCCGATAGAGAGCTGGCTAAAGATGATGATGTGTCCACGGTGTTCAATGTTAATCACAATACCTTCGTCTACAACCTCATAGGCTTTTTAAATGAACTAGCCTACGCAATTTTCAATGAACCTAACATGCATACCATGTGATGCACATATAACGGGCCTAAACTACGTCACACACATGACATTTTTGGTGTTCTTATTAAAAATTAGAAATTAAAAAGTAAAAAAGAAATATAATTAAATTTAGATATAATCTATTTTAAGTTAGGAAATGGACCCACCTAAATCCTATCTTCTCTTGCATACTTGTCTCAACATGCAATTATATTTTAAAAAAATGATATATTGACTAGATATTGTCAAAACACACATTTAAATTAATATAGGAAAATATCTATCTAGTCCTGTCATGCAATCTAAATGATATGATATGCCATGCAATTTATTTTATTTTATTTTTTTATTCATTAAAGCTAGCAATTTTATCTAAACAAAATTTCAAACATGGCAACATCATTCATGACATTCGATCAAGATTCGAATAAATGATCACAATATCTGGAAAAATAATCCATCATCTTGCATCTTAAATTAATGAATATTGTAATCTTGATAAGGCACTTAGAATCAAATATAATTTAAAAAAAGAAAAACATGACACGTTGTCTCACAACTCAAATTAAAGATTATTGGAATCTTAGCTAATGGAATTATCCAACAATAAATTGAAATAATTTTAAAAAATGATATAATATTTTTACAGTATCAAATTAATAATTAAATTAATTTTATTAATAAGTCCCAATTGAATATGCCTAGTATCTCAAATATCACATATCACATAATAATCACTTCGAATTAAGAAATGGAATATTCAAATTGAATTGAATAAAAATTATTACCTAATTCGAACACACGTAATAAGGATCAAAATCGGACTGGATCATGACTTGCAGATGGGGCTCGGCGGATGACCGGCGTTTGGGAGCGGCTCGGCTTAGCAAAGGACAGCAGGCTCGCCAAAGCAGCGAAGGCAACGGCGTCGGGAGCACCGGCGACGGGGGTGTTCGGTCGGGGTGGCCGAAGGAGACACTTGCCTTTTCCCTTCTCACTTTTCTCTCTCTCCCTCTGTTTCTCACTCTTCTCTGGTCTTTTATTTCTCTGCACTTGTCAGAGGAGAAATGACCCCACTTTCTCTCTCCTCTTTCACACGTTTTCTTTTTCTATTGCCTCCTCTGAGCGTGTCAGACTAACAGAGGAAAAGACTCTCTTTTGTCTCTCTCATTGACTGACAGCTAGACTAAAAAGAGAGACCCCACGTTCGTCTGTTTGCGTGTGGCTTTCCATAGATGAGGGAACTAGGGTTGTCACAGAGAGCGAGCGTAGACTCTCTTTCCAATTGTGAGCCCTTTTAAAATATTTCATTTTCTTCTATTGCATGAATATTCTCTTAAGATCCCGCACCAGCTTGCACATCATTTTCACTTGCCTCGCTGGACTATGGAATAATTCTCTGCATATTATTACTTTTCTTCTTTTTGTTTTGGACCCTTTATCTCTGGATTTTCTTCCATTACAAAAGCCTAATCTTTGTTTTAACACTTTTGTAGCAGTGGGATCCAATATCACCTCAGCAGTGGCATGGGAGTTCCATCGTTGAAGTACATAGGATCATTGAGGAGGTTGTTATCTACTTTTTTTCATTTTTTATAAACTTCCTAAGTGGTGGATTGCTTAGGGGGATGTGGCTGAAGTTAAAGGCCTCTTTGCTTTTAGGAAATGCATTCCATTTTGAGAATATGAAAACTACAAGACAATTTTATATTTTCAGTTTTGTTTTTGGAAACATGTTTGATTGAGAGAGAGAGAGAGAGAGAGAGAGAGAGAGAGAGGTGTGAAGCAGAGCACCCACAGTTGTAAAAGGATCTTTTGCATTGTGGGTGTCCATGTTTCCAATTGAAAGAAACCATACATAACATTTATTTTCAAAAGTTAGGCCACAAAATCTGAAAACTATTCTTCATGGTTTCTTTGGAGAACAAGTTTTAAAGACCCTTGAAAACTCACACCGAACAAGTTTTTAATCTAGACTTTCAAATTTGAAAACAAAAACTTGGGAAATTCCTCAAGAAAACTTACTGAAGTGTTCAATATGAGAGTTGGTTAATGGATTTTTGTTTGCACTTCGAATTTTATCAGAATTCACATTTTTATATTTTTGACTATATTAATGAACGAGACAAATTCTTGACTATTCTATCCTTTCAGATCTTGCAGAAAATGCATGCGTATACCATCTTGACTGAAGAGAACTTCTGTGCATATTGCTTTTTGCAGATTGTTGATCAATTCTTCTCTCTTACGAAATTAAATAGCATGCTCAGTGGCATTGACAATGCGTTTCCCCTATGCGCTAATCGAGTCACTGATAACTTGGGTTTTGGTACGTTTTTCCTGAATGTCCAAAAAGAAAAAAAAAAAAAATGGGTTTGCGTATTTGACTCTCTCTCTCTCTCTCTCTCTCTCTCTCTCTCTCTGTCTCTCTCTCTCTCTCTCTCTCTCTCTCTTTCTGGCACTCCAAAACACCTTAGGTCGCCACAGGTACCTATCGCCTCCACTAGTTACATCTCTTAGTAGAAGCATTGTACTTTATAGGCATTTTTTTTAAAACGGTCATAGCGCAATTTATTAGCGAAAATATAATTGAGTCTCACCATCTTTCCCTCCAATAACCATAATGCAATACACACCACTAAGCATCATAAGAAAAGATGAAGCCAATACACTTTTATTTATATATTTTTATGATGGATTTCTCGGGTCAGTACAACAAAAAGAAAGCCAAGACTTTTAACTACACTTGGCCACATCCCAAAAGGATATCTCGACTCCTATAACGATCAAGTGTCATCCTCCATCTATCAGTGTCGGCTATCCCCAAAAAGAAACGTTAGCTCTCTACTCCTCACGCGACCATCACACCCATCCTGGCATGTCGGAAGGTGGTGGCGGCACCATCCCCCTAAACACTCCATCTTGGCGAACGTGGACCGACAAAAACTCCTGCATGACTAGGCCCCCAGCCAAGCCCACATCGTACATGACTAGCACTCAAACTCGCACAAACGTCAGACTAGGGATGGTAATGCAGTCAATCTCCGAACACTCTACCTCCACGTCAGATGGGAGGCCATAGAAGGTAGGGGTGAGCATGGTCCGGGTTGGTCCAGGCCACCCCCTAACCCTAGGACCAACCCGTACAGTGTTGGTCCTCAATTTTTAGGACCGATGACCAACCCTATTGAGCTTGGGACCAAGGACCGGACCGACCCAATGGGTTCGGTCCGGTTATTGGGTCGGTCCGGTCCTAGGGTCAACTCGAGACCGATCGATAATTTTTTTTTGTCTTAATTTTTATACTCCCTAAAAAAATAAACCCACAAATTCAAATTACACATCCATCGATAATGCGGCATTATGCAACTAAACTATAAATACCAATACATATTTAGCAAATTTAAGATGACACAATAATAGAAATTTCATACCCGCTAACCGTTCATTGAGATATGAGACAAGATGGAAAGTTTTTGTAATTATCTATCTTTAATATTCATAACATCATATGCAAAAGCGTTTTCCTACATTTAATCATGTAGAGTCCACTCAACCAAAAAATTAACTCCACATCACTTGACTAGCAAATTACCATAGCAACTGCAGTACTACTTTACTCTTCAAAAACTTCTACCATTTGACACAAATTGAAAAGCAAAATGCAGGTGAAATTCATTAGTAAAATACAATTAAATCATAAAAAATTCAAAATACTTAATATAAACCATGAATATATAACTTCACATCTTGTTAATTCACTTGAACTTCTAAACATTTGAAAATAAAACAAACGACACATAATTAATACTCAACAAAAGTTTTAAATTGAAATTACTATTAGTGCTATTGATAGAACATGTCAATATAATATAATATAATAGACATTTTACTTAGGTTTGAATATATAAAAGAATTATAAATAATATAATATAATATACAAGGTTGGTCCAGGTTGGACCGACCCAAAACTCTTAGGACCGAGCACCAACTCGCACAGTATTGGTCCTGGAATTTCAGGACCAAGGACCGACCCAGTCCCCTTAGGAACCGGACCAGGACCGGCAGGGTTGGGCCAGTCCATGGTCGACCCTAGACCGCTGCTCACCCCTAATAGAAGGTACCCCGCGTGACAGTAGGGAGCAGCATCTTTCCAATCTGAAATGTTGGAACCCGAAGGGGTGAGTACAGCCACTCAGCAAGTAAAAGATCCAATACGGACATGCCCTAAAAATATTATCTAGTCCAGCCAAAAAAAATTCACACTTGTTAAATTTGGCATATAGCTTATGATCTCTCAAAGTTTGCAAAACTATCCTCAAGTGTTGTTCATGCTATTTAGGCCCTCTTGAATATATCAGGATATCATCAATAAAAACAATCACAAACTGGTCCAAATAAGGCTTAAATATCCTATTCATTAGATCCATAAATGCAGCTGGTGCATTAATCAATCCAAAGGGCATTATTAGGAACTTATAATGTCCATAACGAGTCCTAAACGCAATCTTAGGAATATCCTCTTTCTTGATTCTTAGCTGATAGTATCCCGACCTTAAGTCAATCTTAGAGAAGACCAAACTTCCTTGGAGTTGATCAAATAGGTCATCAATTCTAGGTAAATGATATTTATTTTTAATGGTCACCTGATTCAGTTGTCTATAGTCAATGCACAAGCGCATCGACCCATCTTTCTTTTTCACAAACAAGACTGGTGCACCGCAAGGTGAAACACTTGGCCTAATGAATCATTTATTAAGCAACTCTTGTAGTTGCACCTTTAATTCCTTCAGCTCGACTAAGGCCATCCTATATGGGGCTTTAGATATTGATCCTGTTCCAAGCATTAATTCAATTTCGAACTCAATTTCTCATTCTAGCGGTAATCCAGGCAACTCCTCAAGAAATACATCTTGAAATTCATTAACTACTCGAACTTCATCAAGTTTAGGTTCTTCCCTAGCATAATCTTTAACCATGGCTAGGAACCCTTGACATCCTTTGTCAAGTAACGCACGAGCTTCTATTTCTGATATAAGTGCTATAGGTAGGTAGGTCTGACCTCCCAAAAATTCAAAACTAGATTGATCAGGTAAGACAAATTGGATCACTTTTCTATAACAATCCATTTTGGCCCGATACTTATGAAGCCAATCCATTCCTTTGATAACATCAAAATCATACATAGTCATTACGACCAAATCTATTTCCATATCTTTTCCTCCGATTGATATCTTACAATTCCCACATACCAGCGTAGACAATACCATATTCTTTAAAGGCGTAGAAACACAAAGAGGCGTCTCAAGAGACGTAACTTCTACTTTACTCAAATGCCTATATCTTTCAAACACAAATGAATGCGTAGCACCCGTATCAAACAATGCATATGCATTTTTACCATTTATAAGGATCGTACCTGAGATAACATTTTTGGAAGCTTCCGCTTCCTCTTGAGTGACCGCATACACCCTTCCTTGTGCTGGTGGCCTTTGAGGATTCCTTGGTAAGTTTGATCTAACAGCACTCTATTGTCCCTGTCGCATTGAGCCAACACTCATTTGTGACCTTTCTTGTGGGAAACTTCTCCTAAGGTGGCCCACTTGTCCACAACCAAAACATCTTAGTAGTCCATTGCAAGGTCTTGGGCCATGTCACCCATTACACCTTTGACAAACATCAAGCTGATAGGGTGCTTTCCCTATATTCAGGCCATTTCTTGCTCCCCCAAAATTTCCAAAATTGCTCTTTTTCTTCACATTCCAAGTCTAACCTTGACCAAGGTAGGGTCTCTTACCCCTTCTCACATCATTAAAGTTCAGCTGTTTCTTAAACTCTGATCGCTCTCTCATCAGCTCCTGCTCCACTAACTATGCCCTTTCATAAATCTCATGATAATCCCTTATGTTCAAAGGCACTAGTTGTTTCCTGATATCAGTTCTCAATCCTTTCAGAAATCTCTTAGCATTTTCTTTTTAATCCTCAATTAGTCTAGGAGCATATCTAGATAATTTAGAGAATCTAGCCTCATATTGATCCACTGTCAGCTCCATTTGTTCCAACTGAACAAATTCTGAAATTTTCTTGTCTTTAGCACAATCAAAAAAATGCTTTCTATTGAAAGCTCTCACAAACTCTTCCTAGTTAACATCAATACCTAGTGGAAAGATTATGTCCTTCAAAGCTCTCCACCAAAACTTTGCATTTCCCTCCGGCTGGTACTCTGCCAAAGTTATTTTCTCAACATCATTGTAGTCCAATAGCCGGAAAATTCATTCCATCCCATCAATCCAATGCTCTGCCTCCTCAGGACTTCCCATTCCATTGAACTTAGGTGGTTTCAGCTTCAGAAATTGCTCCACCAATCCTTGAGTACGGCATTCTACTCCGGGTTGTTGCTGCACTTGTCTTTCCATCAAATTTCCTATATTGGCCAATGCTTGCAAGATATCTTCCATCCGAGATTCATCCCTTGCTGCAGAGGCTTCAGCCCTCGATGGATGAGCACTTCCAGCTCGTACCATGATTTCCCTGCAATTTCCAAGCATTTGCCTCAGGAAATATCTGTGACTCAATGTCTCTATTCAAAACAACTACTACTACATAAGTAACATAAACATGTTACTCGTACCTAAAAGCAATTCAAAATAACTACTAGGGATCTACGAGTGATTGCTCATCACCCGTTATTCAGAGTTACTCAACTATTCCAGTCAATATCCTATGGTGTGCATTGTCATCATGTTCCTCAATTCCCAAATGAGGCTCCTTATCACTCCAACCTATAACCATCGCTCTGATACCAAAAAGGGTGGCTGTGGCATCCCAAAACACCTTAGGTCGCCATAGGTACCTATCGCTCCACTAGTTACATCTCTTAGTAGAAGCATTGTAGTTCATAGGCATTTTTTTTTTTTTAAAACGGTCCCAAGCGCAACTTATTAGCGGAAATATAATTGAGTCTCACCATCTCTCCCTCCAATAACCATAATGCAATGCACACCACTAAGCATCATAAGAAAAGATGAAGCCAAGACACTTTTATTTATATATTTTCATGATGGATTTCTCGGGTCGGTACAACAAAAAGAAAGCCAAGACTTTTAACTACACTTGGCCACATCCCAAAAGGATATCTCGACCCCTATAATGATCACGTGTCATCTTCCATCTATCAATGTCGGCTACCCCCAAAAAGAAACGTTAGCTCTCTACTCCTCATGTAGCCATCACACCCATCCTGGCGCGTCGGGCAGTGGTGGTGGCAACATCCCCCTAAACACTCCATCTCGGCGGACGTGGACCAACAAAAACTCTTGAATGACTGGGCCCTAGCCAGGCCCACATTGTACATGACCAGCACTTGAACTCGCACAAACGTCAGACCAGGGATGGTAACGCAATCGATCTCCGAACACTCTACCTCCATGTCAGATGGGAGGCCATAGAAGGTACCTCGCGTGAAAGTAGGGAGTGGCATCTTTCTAATCTGAAATGTTGGTCCCCGAAGAGGTGAGTACAACCACTCAGCAGATAAAAGATCCAATAAACCACTCAATGCATCACACAATACAATCATAACAATCATAGCATAGTACATGTCATTCATGCATCCAAGCATAACTTACCTTGTAGCCATGCATATGTCATCATACCATATGTACATACATCCTCATGTACTCATCACCATCATGTCATACATCTACCATGCCATAGGAGCACATACAACCATGCACTCATCATCATCATGTCACACATATACCAATCATGCACCATGCACTCATCATCATCATATCATACATCCATGCGTATGTCATCATATCATATGTGCATGATTCAATTTCTACTTTTATCTTTCAATTTGATCACCGCATCTTTTTTTCCGGGACCAATAATTTTATAATTTTATCCCAACATTATCGAGAAAACCTCGCACACACACCACTACGGCATCCAGAGAAAACCTCCGGCATCACAGGCACCTTTGGGCATAAACCTCCGAGGCTTTCGGCACCCAACCATTCCGGGCATCTCGAAACTCCCGAGGACATCCGAGCATGTATCACAATACAACCGGGCATCCGGCACCCCCCATCTCGGGCATCCTGACACTCCCAGGGCATTATTGGCCCACCTCCAATAGTTTCCTCATTCATCATAATCCATATTCACCAATTTATGTCTCACAATCAACATGGCACATGATGTAATGGCAACAAAGTCAAATTCAACATTTGATTCTATATGCAATGCCAAATATCATCACATGCTCAGCAAGATTCAATCACCTCTATCAATATAATTCATGGTGCTCATCCAAAACAGAATAATCATAAATTTCAGCATTTGAAATTCGCACAATCCAGCTTGCATATTTTTAGAAAATATTTCCATTAAATATCCAAATGGCCTTTAAAAATTATGAAATTCGAACATGTGATAGTCAAGACATAATGACAGATATTTCATAATGGACACTGCACCAAAAGACCCTCATACAATTTGATATAGATCACGCATCACAGCATTTCTATTCTATCAATACAGCTTGCACAGATTTTGAAATATTTTTGGTTAAATAGACAAATGAACTTCAAAAATTATGAAATTTTAATATGTGGTAGTCAAGACCCTAAAGTAGATTTTTCATGAAGACATCAAAGTCAGATTCGTCCTAGATAATTAATTATGGACGGTTGAAGCCCATGTTCCTAGTACCGAACATTCCAGGTTTAGCCGTCTTCGAAAATCACGATTTTATCTACTTATCTTCCATATTTTCCTCTAAATTTTTTTATATGTTTTGCCTCAAGAGGTCTACTACAACTTTCATTAAGGGATCAAGGTGAGATTTTCAAAGGAAAGTCACTTTATAGTCCACGAAGTCACTGGAGCTCAGTACAACATTTCCAGATCTAACGTCTTCAAAATAAAAATCGTTTCACTAGGCTATACTAGTTCGTTTTACCTCAAATTTGAGTATGTTAGTCTTCAAGATGTTCTCTACAACTTTAGTGAAGGGGTTGAAGTGAAATTTTCAGTAAAAAGTTACATGCAACATGCAAAATCACCAAGAGGTCAACAAAACAGCTTCAGATCTAACATTTTCGTAGAGGGAGGGTTTCACCTATCAAAAATCATTCATTTTGTCTCAAATTTTATTATGTTATACTTTAAGATGTTATCTGCAACTTTCATGAAGAAGTCGAAGCCAAAATCTGACTCAAACATCGCATGCAAGCCACTACAACATTCTGGGTCAGACTGTTTACTCGAGAACAGTTTACACTTTCAAAACAACACTCTTAAAACTCCGGTTTTTCACGCCCTAGACATCCGAAATTCATCACCATTCAATAACACATTCTAGACACAACATGCAAGAGAAGATCAAAGGATCTAACTTGCTTCTAAATTGAGCTACGGCGAGCACAACGGCGGCGAACGACGGACGCACGGGCGGTTACAAGTGACGGATGAGTGGCTTCCTTCTTCCTCACGCGGCCTTCTCCTTCTCTCTCTCGGTTTCTCTTGGTAACTCTCTCTCTCTCTCTCTCTCTTCGGACGACACACCTCCTCCCTAAACCGGCCACCTTTTCTTTTCATTTCTCTCCTACTCATCATTAGCAATGATTGATTCTTGCATGGATGACACTTGGTCATCAACTTGGGACAAATGGGGGAAGACATGCAAAACCGGTTTCCCCCCCCCTTCCTCACGGTCGACGGCCCCTCATGGCTCTAATGGGCCAGCCAATTGGCCCATCTTAGGCCCATCCCTCTTGGGCCTAAGACCCAAGTTTAATTAGATCCAATTTTAACCCCTTTTTAAAACTAATTAAATCTCTATTTAATTAAAGCACTAAATTGCAAATTAAGATAACTATATACTTGAAATTGTAAATCCATAAGTTCCCATTTATCATACATATGGCCAAAGATAAAACTTCCTTTCCAAAATTCATCCATTAAAGACTTGGCCATACATCTCATCGCAAATCATAGATTAGAAGGCTACAAATTACAATGTCGGTACTTCCATTGCCTATCCATGGCTCATGGCATATTTAGGGATTTCTATGAAATTCTAGGATGCCACTCTCTCTCTCTCTCTCTCATCAAGATTAAGAGTTTAAGCCCCTATGTTCTTTCTTAAGTGTCAACCCGCTTTGGTTGTTTGTGATTTTTCTCGTGCATAGTTGTTTCCTTTATGTTTTGTTAGGAAAATACCATTCTTCTTGTGAAGTACTTTGTGCATTATGTTTGGTATGTGCAACTAGCAAAGAGGAGCTAATTCCACCAGAGCCAGTCTCTACACGATTCGAAAAGGAAGTTGGGATGAAGGCCTTTGTGAAGAAGGAGCTTTTCGATACTCCTAGGATTCCTAATGAGTGAGGATCAGTTGAAATTAACATTCGAACAACGCCGACACTGTGTGTGCAATTAAAACTCTATATGTGAGTGTTGCTTCACTCTTTGCATGTGTATGGGAAGATATCCACTTTCGAATTGTTTATGAAATTGGTGAACACGATAAATGTCAATCCATAGTTTCGTGAAAATGCACCACAGAATAATGGTGCCCGACGTTGCTTTAAAAGGAAAAAAAGGTTAGAGTTGTATAAAAAGCTAAAATGCTGAGAAACAATACAGCTTTTAGATTTTAAATTGTCGAAGCACACACACAGATACCAATGACTTATTTTGCTAGAACTTTCCTGCTTGTTTAATTTATGTAGGCAGGAATACAAATTAATCACTAGGAATACGGTCTTGCATGCGCGGTGAATACAAAATAATCATAGGAATATAGTCTTGCATGCTCGGTGAAAGGACATAGTTTGCAAATATATATACCGGCTGAAGAACTGAAAGGTGCTAGTGAAGAGAAATAAATAAATCCATATCGGAGATAATCAATGGCGGTTGGTCTTAGTATACTTCATGAATTGTCGAAATTAACTTAGCCAAGTTTCTGAGCGGGGGAGAGGGAGGGAGGGATGAAGACAGAGACAGAGCTTACACTGTGCAAGCCTTGACACTAGTTCGGTGCCACTGCTAATTTTGGTTAAGTCATTGTTGACTAATCAATACGTATGTTTTTATTTCCTGACAATGTGCAATTAGTCAACTTAATAAGTTGGAAGATAGCATATATAAGCGATGGAGCAGGAGGCAACGTCACAACTTGGTAAGCTTATGTCCTGGGGGTTCTTCTCCCTCCTCTCCTTCTCAAATTTTATCAAAGCAGGAAGTTCTTTTTTTCTAATATTGATGAGACTTTGGCTATCACTTTATAAGCTTCAAATGAGCCACCCTTGTCTCCCATGGAAACTATTTTGCCACTTATGTTGTGAAAGTTTAAACTCAAGCTTACATGAATAGCTTTAGATTATTTTTATATCTTTGTACATTGAAGAATGCTTTTTGAGGCATACCTTCAATGTCCTGAACTCATCAAGAAAATTTTCATTTGACGTAAGCCCTAGCTTCATCATTGGGGGTGGTTCTTCATGCTTGTTTTTATGTCTCTCTTTCTTGAAGTACATGAATCTTCTCATCTCTTCGATTTCATTTATTTCAGCTGATTCTTTGGACTAGAGAGATGTTAAGCTTCTTCTTGAATTAATGCTCTGCATACTTCCAATGTTTTGGCTATGGATTTGCAATCCAAGACCTAATATAGGATTTTTTTTTTCTTATGAAAATAAGTTTATTTTTACAAGCATTTTGAATGGATGTTTTACCTTTGATTTTATCTTATGATTATTCATACTACACTGACCATATTCTTTAGATGGAAAATCAAATAGCTTGGTGCAAAAAGCATTTGATGGGAGCAAAAAAGATTTGAATGCAGCCATTAATCACATATGCGAGTTTACTGGTAAGAGTTACTCGTTTTCTCACTTGTTTCCTTTTGACACCTTGCTGAAGAGTTTAATGACTTCAACTTCGGGAACCAAGATTGTCTTCTGGCATTTAAGGGAGCCATTCATTGAGAATTTGTATAAACCAAGCGTTTTTCAATCGAGATTAGAGTCATTGGTTGAACTACTTGACGCGGTAGGTCTTTCCAGTAACACTTTCATTCAAGTTTGTTTCATCTTCTCACAGCTTCTTAAAGTGAGAAAGATAATATCCTGCACCTGATTAGATCTAAGATTTTGAGGCATTAGCATAGTTGACTAATGTTGATTTGAATAATATTAATCTCGTCTGATTAGGTGCTCATATATGTATGATGATATAATTAGCCTTAGAATTGCAACAACGAGTCTTGTCAATTTGGAATGTTGCAGGGACTAAATCAGTTGTGTCACATTATTGTGAAACCCCTCAAGGATCGCATTATGACTAGTCTTCTTGAAGCATCACCGGTGTCACTTTACTTACATAAGGGGATATAAACCTAAATCCATTGTCACTCTTTTATGGTACCTATGCTATTCTTCCTGTAGGATGGTTTACTTCAAGTTATTCTGGATACCTGGAGTGCCAAAACTTGGCATGGAAGGATACTTAAGTGCCAAAACTTTGAAAAGGTACATTTAAGTGCCAAAATTGAAGTAAAATTGATCGCTTAAGGGCTACTCCGACCAAAATCTAGCCAAATTGCTGATGTGGCAATTTTCTGACGAGGTGAGTGTAAAATGACATCGTTTTGCACACCGACGTGACGAGAAAATGCAAAAACGACATTGTTTTGTGTCGATGTGTAAATAATTAATATAAAAATTAATTAATTTAAATTCAAATTCAAATTTATTTAAAATATTCTAAAAAAAACTTAAAATTAAAAAGGAGGGGGCGAAGGAGGCAACCGAGAGCCGAGCCTTCGTTGTTGCCGCCTCCCGTCGCCGTCGAAGGAAGGGCCGGCGATGGAAGGGGAAGGTCGGCCGGGGTGGCCGGCCCCGGCCGATCGGGCGACAAGGGCCATGAGCCCCTCGCGCGTCCCCGCCATTGCTGGGAAGGGCCAACGACGGTGGGGGAGCATTAGCCGAGGTTGCCGAGCTCGGCTAGGAGCCGGCGATGCCGACCGACCGGCGGTGAGGACTCCTAGCCGGGGCCCGACGACCCCAGTCGATGCTCCCCCACCGTCGCCGACCCCTTCCCGGCCGACGGCGGCGAGGTGACAAGGGCTCGGGCCCTCGCCTAGATCCGGGGGCGGGTTACGCCCTCGCCCAAATCTACAGGGGGCCACCACCCCGGCCCGACCCTCCCCCTCCATTGCCAACCCTTTCCGATAGTGGCGGGGAGGCAGTGACGGCAAGGGCTCAGCCCCCTTAGCCACCTCCTTCGGTGCCCACCCCCCCCGCCTTTTTAATTTTAAGTTTTTTTAAGAATATTTTAAATAAATGTAAGTTTAAATTTAATTTAATTAATTTTTATATTAATTATTTACACAATTTTTATTTTTTAGAATATTTTAGCTAGTAGTTTAATTTTTATTTTGCAGACGACGTTGTTTTGGGTGAGTTTGAGTCAAGTCGGCTCTTTGGCAAGCCACGTAGGCAAGCAAAAATAATAAAATATTACCATATAAGATTTCCGGTAAGGTTCGCTAGAGGTGGCACTTAAGTGTCTGACTTTTCAAAGAAAGTGGCACTAAAGTGTACTTTTTCAAAATTTTGGCACTTAAGTGTCCCATCGTGCCAAGTTTTGGCACTTGGGCTATACTTACCTCGCTTGTTGCGAGTTTTTTAACTTGTAGATGCAAAACTTTTGGAGGAGGATTTAAAAATATTGAAGTTAGGTGGATGTAAATACAAGTTACACCTAATATATCTGCAAGAGACATTTGATCAATGATGTTTGTTGTACTTTTGGACAATGGCACCTCATTATATGTGTGTGTTTACATTACAGGAGTTCTTTATCTCTGGAGAAGATGGGCTTTCACAGGGCGTAGTCGAAAATCAAGTGGCCCAAATCCGTCATGTTATAAAGTTGCATGGTTATGAGATTAGCTGTTTGCTGTACAGTTTATTTCTCCTTCAATTGGAGAAAGGATCACAATCTCAAGTAATTTATTATTCAAAGCTTTATATGTGCCCTAGCTTGGCTGTCTTTTTCGGCCATGGATAATAGACAAGGAAAATCCATTTTTAATAAGTAGTGTTGCAACAAAACTAGACGGCCCAAGTCCTCGCTTTATATACACGAGTCTCTAAATAAAGATATTGAGCTATCACATGAATCTCATTTTTACCTCTATGGATCTCATAAGGAACATAGATTATAAATCAAGTATACATGAAAATCTTAAGTTCTATCTCCTAGCAAAATCCATATATTTCCCATCTTGATATCTAGATGTGCAATTTATCCTTGATCATTTGGGTACTACAAATAGTTATCCGCTAAATCATCTCTTGTAGACGTGAGAACTAATCCAGGACTCAAATCTGCAAGTAGCATGGAAATGCAAAGTGACATAAGCAAAGCTTGGAGCCAACTCCAACACACTTTTGAGAATATTATGCCCCAGGAGTGACTCAGAGGCGTCACAATTACTTAAAAAGCAGTATAAATTGCCCAAATCTTCTGCTTAGGGTAGCTTTTACGTAACCTAGGGATCGTCACCATCAAGCCATTTAAATAGTGTGATGGTTCTTCCTAAATGAAACTTGTATCTCCACAACATTCATTGTGCTTTACCTTTATTCATTGCTTCTTTGTTGTAACGATAAAGATTCTTGAACAAATTCCATCGAATGTTTTTGTAATTAGCTTAAATAAGTGTCCTTTCCTTTAAGAGACAGTTCTGAATGCCATATTCCCAAGTCATAGTTGTGCAAATTCATGACTAATAACTTGATGCCAAGTGTGGGAAATTGAACATTTTGTATTTGCTCTTGTTTGCGGTAAAAAAAAGAGGAAGCTGATGCCTTCTGCATGAGATTAATCAAGGTCCGTACTTTGGCTTTCGGGCTTTCTTAGATTTTCTCTTAGCCTCTATTAATTTTGTGAAAAATGAACAATTTAAAAAATATTTTTCTAAAATGTTTGCTTGCATCTCTTGAAATATATTAGTTAATAATTTTTTAAATTATTGACAATAATTTACGTTTAAATATTTTCGTGGATGATGGAAATATCTTTTGTTAATTCATTTTTGAAAGCGATACAAACGATTATTTTAGGAAATTATTTTTTTAAATCATTCGTTTTTCGAGAAACAAATGCACCTCTTAACTTGCAATTCTATGTCTTTGTATGATAAAGTCAAAGCAATTCCATCCTACGAGCTAAACTCCAATAACAAGAGATGTCTTAATATCCTTCGACTTAAGAAAAGCACCAAATTTTCTCCGTGTGGATTGCTTGATAAATATTTTAAATAGATTCTCGTAATTGGCTATTTAGAATATTTGTTGGTGCCTTTGAGAGATATGAGACGAGTCTTAACATCAGCAGAGAGGGAACATGAGGACTCCAAAAGCGATTTCACGGTGATGCCAAAAGCCTAGCAAGAAATGAAATTAATGTAGCAAAGTAAAGAATATGTTCCATGAAATAAAAAATTCCTTCCTGGTCTAGAAGTTATTACCGTCCCTTGTCCCACTTCCCAATCTCAAGTTATTCCCTCTTTTTCCCTTTTTGGGTCCTTTTCTTTGGTAAATAGAGGAAAGCTATAACCTCTGGACACAATCAGGAATCTTCAATTTGAACCCAAACAAAGCCGTCGTATGTTTTTGTAATTACCTAAAATAAGTGTTCTTTCCTTTAAGAGACAGTTCTGAACGTCATATTATTAAGCTATAGTTGTGCACATCCATGATTAATAACTTGATGCCAGGTGTCGGAAGTGGAACATTTTGTATTTGCCCTTGTTTGCTGTAAAAAAGGAAGCCGATGCCTTCTGCATGAGATTAATCTTGCAATTCTGTTTCTTACTGACGGTGAAGACAAAGCAATTCTATCCTATGAGTTAACGCACGACAAAATGTTTCACGTAGATTCTCGTCTCTAACTCATAAAGCATGGGCGTCATTGGTAAAATATTTGTCGGAGAGCCTTGGAGAGATATGAGACGAGTGGAGAGGGAACATCAGGTGTCCGAGAAACGAATTCACGGTGATTCCAAAAGCGTAGCAAGATACGAAATCGATGTAGCAAAGTAAAGAATATATTATGTCCCACGCTAGTTCCACGAAAGAAATAATTCCTTCCGTAGTCCAGAAGGAATTACCTTACCTTGTCACACTTCCCATTCTCAACTTATTTGCTGTATTTCCCTTTTTCGGTCCTTTTCTTCCATAAATAGGGGGAAGTTATCACCTCTTGACAATCCTGAAAAGCTTGGAGCTCTGTGCTTCCATTTTTAGTGGCCAATCAAATTTTTGCTGTTGCCCCCTAGTTCTTCTCTACCTGTTGATCTGGGATGAAACACCAAATTCTCTTTGCCAATCTATGTAAGTGTCGTTCGTAAAGCTTTTCCAGCTACTATTTACAACGGCAGTTTATTAGTATTCAGATATCTTCACCATATCTTCTATCCTATTCCAATATCATTTCATTTAATAATGCAAATGTCTGTGGATAAAGACATGTCTGGTGACATGAAAGATTTGATATCTAAAGTGCAATCCTGGGAAAAGGACATGTCGGCTATATTCACTGACGTTGAAACCAATGTTAACCATACTGAGAAAAAGCTTGGCGACTTAGAGCAACTTGTGCAAGAATACGGGAAGAAGATCAAGAAGGCTAAGTCCTCAAGACACCGACAGCAACCTCCAGATATCTCTGAAGATTCAAAAGAAAGCACATGCGATAGCCATCTTATGAAGAACCTTCAGCTTATTTATCACAATATGAGTCCTCAGTTGAAGCTATGCCTTCTTTCTTTCGCGATTTTTCCCAAAGATTCCATTATAAAAAAGAGAAGTTTAATTTATTGGTGGATAGGAGAGAGCTTAGTTTCTGAAAGACGAGACAAGACGGCAGAGCAAGTAGGCGAAGAAGTCTATGAGAAGCTTATAAAACAAGGCCTAATTGAACCCGACGATAACAATCCAAGCCCTCTCATGAATAGATGTAAAATACATCGATGCACCCATTACATGCTTACCTGCCTGGCACGAGAAGCGGGGTTCTTCTATTTCAATTCGAAGGATGAAACGTCTCCTGAGGTTCTCCTAAAGTGCCCCTTTAGCAGCAGCCGCTTGCTCTTATTAGATGGAGCAAACAGTCCACCAGGTGGAGAACCAGCTGAAGTTGAAAATCGGTCCACGGTGTTCAATGTTAATCAGATAATACTTAATCTTCCACCCCAATGGCTTTTAAAGATGAAAAAATTGACAGTTCTTCAACTAGGACGGTGGATGTACTCCCCAAACCATCATATTGAAGTTGATGATCAGAGATTCTTGAATGATATCGGGGTTCATCATCGGCATTTGAAGTTCCTAAGTCTTCGAGGAATTTCTAGGATCACGTCTCTTCCTGATTCTATTGTCCAACTAGTCAGCCTAGAGATTCTTGACCTCCGAGCGTGCCACAATTTGGAAGAGTTGCCTGAAAAAATAGCATCATTGAAGAAGCTCACGCACCTGGATGTATCGGAATGTTACCTAATAGAGCGCATGCCAAAAGAGACTGAGAAACTGTCCTCCCTTCAGGTCTTAAAGGGGTTTGTTATAGGGACTGCGAGGAACAACCCGTGCAAGATCAGTGATTTGGGAAATTTGACTAAACTGAGACGGCTAAGTATATACATAGGCCGTGGAGCAGCCATAACTGATATAGATTTTGCATCGTTGAAGGATGTTGCATCTCTTTGCTCTCTAACCATCTCATGGGGAGTCACTTCTTCGGCACTGCACGCAAAGGGTGCTGTAGATTGGGATTTTCCACAACAACTGGAGAAACTAGAGCTCATAGGTATGCCAGAGAAGAGGATGCCAGACTTGAAGAATGTAAGGAAGCTGTACATCATTGGAGGGAAAGTTGCGAGCTTGGATCCCCTGCAACAGATTGAATCAGTTGAGATATTGCGGCTGAAGCACCTTAAGGAATTGAGAATTGGAAACACGGAAGAGGTGCTGAAAAAGTTTCCCCGGTTATTTTACTATGAGAGCAGAAATTGTGCTGACGGCAACAAGTTGTGGTACAAGGGTAGGGAAATTAACAAAGGATCGTGAACCATTATCAAGAAGCTTGTAGAGAAACTGTTGTTATTTGAGAAAGACTGATATGACAGTCAGGCTCATGAGCTAAAACTGTAACGTGACAAATGCACTGTCCTTCGCTACTGAAGCTTTGTCTGATTTGTTGTCTTCTAATTTCTATTGTAATGATTTTCAATGGTCATTTGTATAACATCTTTAAATTAACTCACTTGAGATATTATCTATTTCGGCCCATCCTATTCCGAACCTCTCAATTTTGTCCTTTGACATACAATCGGGTGTTAGGATTAGACGCACAAATACAATGGAATAAAGAGTAAAGGCAAGAAAGAAAAATTGAGAAACAAGATTTATATTGGTTTACTCTTAAACTAGGGCTACATCCAATAGAAGATCCCACAATAATTACATCTTCCACCTCTCTATCAGAACTCTTGGTTATATGAGATTGGGATTATATATAAGCGGCACAAGGAAACCCCAGGGATCAAGAAAGCCCTATATCACTTGATCAATATTCATGGACTCAAGCTCAAACTACTAATAAAATATGAGTCTAAACTATAAAGCCACTAGGCAGCCTAAGGTTGCTACCCTCTTTGACCCTCATCAAGGTGGCCCTGGACCTTTGACCGCTCACTTAGTAGCTATTCATGAGCGGGACTTCCTATTAATGGAGAATATGAACAACACCCGAACATGAGGCACTTCCTTAGAAGGTTACCCATCTTGGGAGTGCTCCCAAGCACGCTTAGCCCTAGAGTTCCAAAACAAAGCTTGCCCTTATGTCAAAGTATGCTTCTATGACTTAATTCTAATTTTCACATATATATATATCCAAGCACAATTCCACCTGTTCATTGTGCAATTTGATTTAGTACTACCCCTTTGGCCAATCTAGAAGCCTATCAAAAGTTGCTTATTTCCAAACCCTCTAGCCTTGGCAATCACTTCCCACCTTTTGTCAGACTGGGTCATTACAATTTATTTGCTCCGTTGAAAGTATGAGATTGTTACAATTTGTTTGCTCCGCTAAAAGTATGGGACTTAAATTTGTTTGGGATATTTGGTCATTTGATAGTAAAAGTAGTCACTAATATCAATGGAACTTTTTTTTTTTTTTTAATTGCTGAATTGTTTATGTTAGCAAAGTTATAACTGAGTAGATTGAGCAGGCAAGAATTGTTTACACTTTATTTTTGTTAAGTAAATTAATAAATACGGAAAAAAAAAATACATAGCCAAAACATAAAAATAAGTGAGCATGAATAAATGGGGCCATATAAAGAAAGGAATTTACAAAAAATAAAAATAAAAATGAAAGTAAATTTTTTACAACCGGCCTGCTCGGGACAGGTTCAATCCGGCCCGCTTGAGCCTAACGCGCACGTTGGCTCAACCCTTCTCACGTTTGCCAATTTTCTCCGGCCCAGCTATTTCCTTCTTTTATTTCCTCCTTAATTTTTTTTTTTCAATTTACAAACACATTTATGTGTTTTTTATATTGGAATCGCTTTCGTTTTGAAGTATGTGTTTTCAGCGATGTTAACATTGTCAATGAGGTTTGATGATGGCCCAAGAAATGACTAGTGAGATGTCCTAGTGATGGTCGCTGGCTATCGACATAGAACCGGTTGAGATTTCAGCATGAGTTCGTGTAATGAAATTTAGTGTTGAGTTCATTGATGGAGAAGCTTCGGTGATGGAGATGTCTTGGTGAAGAAGACAGACTCGGGCAGAAGATGAACAAGAAGGGAAACAAACAAATAAAATAAAAAGTGAAATAAAAAATATCAAATATAATAAAGATAAGCTCAGATCCGGTTATTTGAGCCGGATCGGGTTGTGGTCTGGGTCGGATTGGAAGTTGTGCTGAGAAGGCAATCCGGGCAAAGATATGGATTGAGAATGCCGGGCTAAAGAGTCGGACTGAAAGCCGAGCCAGGAAAATGGGCTGAATATTGGTGGGGCTGAGTTTTGAATTTAGGCTTAAATGGACTAAAAGACCAAAAGTTGGAAATTTGGGCTTGAGCCATTGGATTTGATCAAGCCCATCAAATCATGACCCTATTGGACTGGATCTTAGAGGCTGGTCCGAATCTGAATCTAGGTCAGACAAATAATCGGACCGGGTACTCGGACCCAATCCAAGTTCCCCTTTTCCAAAAATAAAAATAAAAAAATCAAAAATAAAAATAAAAATAAAAATTCAAAAAAATAAAAAATCCGTAGAAAAAAAAATTTTAGAAAAATTTTAGAAATTAGTTGTTGGCTAGTTTCATTAGATTTTTTTTTTTTTTTTTTTTTGGGCGTCAATTTTAGTTTAGAGTTAGTTTAGCATAAAAGAATGTGAAAATCTTTGGATAAAACATGAACACAATCTTTAAATTCTAGGTTGCTATCTAGACACTTTCATTTCTATTTTACTTGATTGCTCTCTTTCAAAACATTGATTTTTTTTTTTTTCCTTTTCTTAAAATGGGCAAGATGAATTTTAGGATCTTTGATTAGTAAAAGGCTGCTTTGATACCCTGATTAGCAAATTGTCATATTTTGGTCCCAAAGGGCACTAGTTAGAGGGACTAGTGTAATCAAGTCTTCGATACCTAAAGTTCTAGTTACCTAGACTTACCTCATTAGACTAATGGTGACTCATTACATAGAATTTTTAGGATCAATTCGAATTTAAATTACAAATCCCGTGTCACGTGAGGTATGATATTGAGAGAGACCATGTTTATGATTGAGGTTCATTTGCAGTGTTATTGAGTAATGATCCATTCAAGATCTAAGCCTATATGTACCATTTGAGTTGTCTCATAAATAAATACCTCTAAACCTATTCGTTGATGCAACCCCTCAAGGATAGGCCAAGAACTTAAACCTAGTATAACTTGATTGTTTAAATAATGTGGTTTCATGGTAGCGCATGCCGCGAAGGATGAGGCAAGATCACTAATGTTGTATTAAATGTTGATATAGGTTGGGAGCCATTAGGAGTGAAATGATTGTTGACCTATTTGTTTTGCATATGGGTGTTATGTTTATGTGGATGAAATTGAAGCGGTATTTTGATATCAAGCACTGTGCATATGCTTACACACTTTAGCACTATACCTTTTGCACACATGGCTTGCAATTAAACCTCGATCGCACCATCAGGCATCTTAGGAGGTGTCGAGAATCAATTAGACCATCTACGGTTAATGGCTGTGGGAAAATCATTCTCAATCTCGCTCATTTCCTCGAAAGAAATAAGTCTAACCCAACCACAGTTTGCAATATTGGAAAAAGGCTTACTATTTTGTTGAGATGAGAGCCTTGAGCCTATAGTATACCTTACCCTTACATGTCAAAACCAATGAATTTATCTCATTTTTAAGAGGGAAAATTTCAAAAAAGGATCCGAAGTGCCATTATTTTCTCAAATAAAAACCCGAAGTGGACTTTGTTTTAAATAAAGGCCTGAAGTGGCATTGGTTGTTTCAAATAAGGGCTTGAAATGGTTTTGATTGTCTCAAATAAGGACTTAACACCGCCGATTGCTGATCAACTAAATTTTCTGACTAGTCAACGGAATTATCGTTATTTGCCATTTTCCCCTATTTTCTTCCACTTTTTTTTTCCTAGTTCTTTTTCTTCCTCTTCGCCAGTGGACGGTTAGCCATCGACGATGCTCATAGAAGGCTGGGCAAGGGCCACCCACACCAACCACAGGTGAGGTGACCCTCGCCAAATTGGCAAGGGTGGCCTCCCCTGCGGCCGGTGAGGGCTGGACAACCTCCCCAGCCGCGAGTGAGGCCACCCTTGCTAGATCTAGCGAGGGTCGACATCACCCGCCTTAGACAAGGGCTCGAATGGCCAGCAAGGTCGCCCAACCCTCACTGGCTGCAGGTGAGGCCCAAGTGAGGGCTCAACCACCCTTGCCAATAGGCGACAACCCTTACTGACCCTTACTAGTGCCCAATCTAGTGAGGGTCAACCTCACCTAGGGCTGGTGATAGCCGACCTCAAGGATGGCCCCTGGGTGAGGCCGTCCCTCGCCTATGGCCGGTGTGGGCGACCCTCGTTGGTGAGGGCGATCCTCACCTAGCCTTTTGTGGGACCAGCCACCAGCGAAGAGGAAGAAGAAGAACCAAAAAAAAAAGAAGAGGGGAAAATGGCAAATGACGAATATACCATTGATTGTTGAAAGCCAGGTCCTTTTTTTTTTTTTTTTTTTTTTTATCAATTTACTTTATTCTTAGGTACACTCATTTGAAAAAACATCCACTGGGAGTCGCAACCCACTCTCAAACTTCTCCCTATTTGAGGTGGGGAAAGTGACCCCTTCCATGTTGATATAGTTTCTTATTTCAAAAAACATCCACTCTAGGCTCTTATTTGAGAAAGTGACGTCACCGCAAGTTCTTATTTAAAACAAGATCAACTTCGGGTCCTTATTTGAGAAAATAATGGCACTTTGGGTCCCTTTTTGGAATTTTCCCTTTTTAAGAATAGAAATAACCATTCGGAAAATGTTGCAAAGTGAACAGATGTTTTTCTTTTTTAATGACTTCCGGATTTTATAATTTCTAAAAAATAATGATTGAACAAATATAACCTTTCAAAAGCTAAGAAATTATGTCTGAACATGTTGCAACATAACATTGAGTAGAATCGCCTAGAGGTTCGGCTGATGGATTATTAAGACTAAACTTAACTTAGGCTCTTCCAAGCCCATACCATTTCGCGAAATTTTCAATGTGATAATGATTTTTATCTATGAGTCATCACTAAACCAATTAGACATCCAGTTATATCGGGAGAAAAATCTTACTTCTACGAACCAATGATCAAATAAGTTTGGGAACTTGATTACACTAACGCCCTTTCAATACCCTTCTCTTTTATTTTCAAAAGATATTTTGCATGCAACTTGAATTGATTTTAAGCTATCTCTGACATGCGAGGAGGTTTGTATAACCATTTTTGAACACTCAATAAAAATAGGGCAACAAATAAATTGCAAGCATATGGAGCAAATATTCGACCTATATATTATTTCTAGTTATGACAATTCCACTCAAATCTCTTTTTGAATTCTCTTATTTAAATTGAATTTAAACTATATGTCACACAATTTAACTAAATGGCCTGATTATGATGATAGACAATCATTTAAATGCGACCTTAATTAAATAACTCTACATGACATATGACCCGATTAAATGAACCTATCATGCAATTACTAAATGACACACATCTATAACATGCATTTTACATGACTTAAACTATGACACGGTTGATGACTTGGATGTGATGCAATTAATCTGTATGACAGGCATATGATATTTTTTGGATTTTCTAGTCAAATTCATAATTAAAAATAATGTAAATTTACCAGCTAGGACAAAGATAATATCCAATTCAATTAAGGTATCAAACTATGTCAATTCCTAATTTAAATTAGAATCTTGTCATGAATATTATGGAATCTATTGGGGCATGCAATGTTATCTAACACGAGCTAAAACAATTTTTTTGATATTTTCAAATAAGGAAAACATGTCAAACAAGATAATTACAAAAAATCACGAAATATCACCAAATCGTGAAAGATAGTTCAAATTCAAAAACATCTAATCAACTTGATTATTCCATGAATAAAATCGGTAAATTAATCTTAAGCCTTAAATATCAAAATTTAAATTTTAAAGATTTTCGAGCAAATTAATTATTCCATTTAAAAAGAGAACACGAATTAGGAAACAAGTCATAATGAATATTGCCTATCACTACAGTCATAATGGATATTGCCTATCACTCAAATATGTAAATGTAGACAACAATCTTCGAAATTAGGCAACAAAATATCTAAATCAAATTTAGATAAGATAATTACCGATTTTGAGGATTGCATTTCCAAATTTGAACCGACGAGTGACGAGACGGCCAGCGATGATGTATGATTCACGACAAGGATGACCGCCGGCTTGGCTCGCAGCTCATGGTGCTCGTGGTGGCTTACGGCACGTCGACAGTGGGAAATCGTCGCAGAAACGGGGAGGCAGATCACGGGCTAGGGAGTCTCGATTCAAGGGACGGATCTTTGGGGAGGCCTATAGCAGCTAATCAGAACGCCAATCTAATGGAATGCCGCCAACGCACGTGTATTCAAGTGCGAGTCCCTCCTGGAGTCGTATTGACTATTTAACTGAAACTCATCCGGTATGTGTTCGGATTAAAAAAGAAATAACAAAGACCCAAACTCTTCTCTTGTAAGTGGTTTTGATTTGGCCTAAGTAGAGAATTTCATGTTCCATCGTGGGCCGCTCCCCGAGCTTCTCTTTTCTCCACCGCTCTGCTCCATGGATTATGTCATCTTCGTGTGATGACCCAACCTGCACAAGAAAGATTCAGGAGTAATGGCCAAATAGCCACGTAACTGGTCACGATGAGGACTGTCCGGGACTGGAGGAACAGCGCAGCGACAAAGGCGGATCAGATGCAGCTCGGTTGGTCACGGCAAGGCCGTCGGCGGCAGCAGCGTCCCCGGAGCAGGAAGTTATTGCAGCGCGAAGGAAAAACAGAACAAGCTCGGCGTCGCTGCTATTGGGCTTCCCGAATCAGGGCGGCGATGAAGTCGTCGTCATCGTCAGAGGCATCCACGTGGTGAAGGAGAGCAGAGGCTCGTGGGGGCAAAGACCTCCGCTGTGCGGGGCAGCAATTCGTTGGCCGGTGTCACAATTTGGTGAGGCGGAAAAACGGCAGTGAGTTGCTGGATGGACGCCGGCGCGGCCACAGCACGGTGATACCAGTCGTGACTGAGGAGATGAGCGCGCCCGAGGATGAAGACAACCGCTCTTTCTGTCTTGTATTTTTTTGTGCGTCCTCCTCCCACTCACGTTTTCCTCTCAATGGCCGTGTATTTCTGTTGTGTGGCCCGTCTTTTTAGCTATGCAATGGTCTATTTATACCGTATAGGAACCGACCTCCTCATTTTTTTTTTCTTCCTCAATCGATTATTTCTTTCCCTGGTTGACTGATCACATGCGAATATTTTATTTTGACCGAGGCCTTGGGTCTCTCTCTGCCGAGCCAAATATTTGCTGCCTATATTTCCTCTTTGGTGGACCCAAGAGCATTTTCTTTTTCTGCCCTCTTGTAGATACGCCGGTTGCCAATACACGAGAAATCTTATGAACTACAAAATAATGTGCCCATCTCTCACACATGAATTTTTCGAAATATCTTGTAGATTGCTTTCCGTGTAACCCAAAAAATAAAACTTTATTGTGAATAATTCCACCCATGAACAAAGTAACTGGCTTGACAAAAGTCTAATACAATATTATCGAGCTCAATCCAATTAATCAATTAAGCTAAAAATAATTTATTTGAGTCCATCCGCCGCCAATCTGGTTAAAATGCAAGCTATATGAGCCTATTAACTACTTATGCAGATTCTCTATGAGCCTATTAACTACTTATGCAGATGCTCCTAATAACTTCATGCAATTTTAAATAATATTTCTGTTTAGAGGAAACAGTCACATTGTTTCAATATTACGCATATGTTATTATAAAGTCGAATTTTAATAAATAAATAATTCCTATAGTATACCATACCCTTTCTTGTCAAAAACGACAAATTTAGTTTAGTCTTTAGAACAAAAGCTACCCTTTAGGAAGGGTTGCCAAAGTAAACGGATTTTTTTTTTTTTTATATAGAATTCCAAATTTTATAATTTCTAAAAATAATGATTGAACAAATATAATTTTTTTCAAGGTTAAGAAGTTATGTCCAAACATGTACAATTTTCGAAAGGTTATAAGAGGGCCTAATAACAAGTAAGCAAAAATAATAATAAAATTTGGAAAACATAATAATTAAAAATAGGGAAAAGCACTAAAAACCCCGAACTTTCTTGGGAGAATGACACATTTACCCCAAACTTTTTTGCGGCGTGAAAAACCCCGTCTTTTCAAATGTGACACATTTACCCCATAAGGGCATTTTTGTCTTTTTATTCTGTTTTTTCCTTTTTCTTTTTTTTTCTTTTTTCTTCTTCTTCCCTCCGCCGGCCATGGCGGAGCCGGCGGAGGGAAGCCGGCGTCCGGCGACCTCGCCGGCGTCGGGCGAAGGCAGGGACACCCTCGCCCGACGCAGGCGAGGGCGGCCCTCGCCGGCGACGGGCGAGGGCAGGGACACCCTCGCCCGACGCAGGCGAGGCGGCCCTCGCCGGCGTCGGGCGAGTCCCTGCCCTCGCCAGATCTGGCGAGGGACACCCTCGCCCGACGCAGGCGAGGCGGCCCTCGCCGGCGTCGGGCGAGTCCCTGCCCTCGCCAGATCTGGCGAGGGACACCCTCGCCCTACGCAGGCGAGGGCACCCTCGCCCGACGCAGGCGAGGGCCGTCCTCGCCCGACACAGGTGAGGGCAGCCCTCGCCGGCGTCGGGCGAGGGCAGGGACACCCTCGCCCGACGCAGGCGAGGCGGCCCTCGCCGGCGTCGGGCGAGTCCCTGCCCTCGCCAGATCTGGCGAGGGACACCCTCGCCCGACGCAGGCGAGGCGGCCCTCGCCGGCGTCGGGCGAGTCCCTGCCCTCGCCAGATCTGGCGAGGGACACCCTCGCCCGACGCAGGCGAGGGCGGCCCTCGCCGGCGACGGGCGAGGGCAGGGACACCCTCGCCCTACGCAGGCGAGGGCACCCTCGCCCGACGCAGGCGAGGGCCGTCCTCGCCCGACACAGGTGAGGGCGGCCCTCGCCGGCGTCGGGCGAGGGCAGGGACTCGCCCGACGCCGGCGAGGGCCGCCCTCTCCTGCATCGGGCGAGGACAGGGACACCCTCGCCCGACGCAGGCGAGGGCCGCCCTAGCCCGAGGCCGGCGAGGGCCGCCCTCGCCCGAGGCCGGCGAGGGCAGCCCTCGCCGGACGCCGGCTTCCCTTCGCCGGCCAGCCGGCGGAGGGAAGAGAAAAGAAAAAAAAAAATTTAAAAATTTAATTTTTTTTTAAAAATAAAAAAATTTAAAAAATTTAATTTTTTTTAAAAAATAAAAAAATTTAAAAATGAAAAGACTAAAATGCCCTTTAATTTTGGGGTAAATGTGTCACATAACGAAAGTTCGGGATTTTTTGTGTCGCACAAAAAAGTTTGGGGTAAATGTGCCATTACCCGAAGAAAGTTCGGGGTTTTCGCTTTTTCCCTTAAAAATAACCTTCTTTATCTCAAAAAGTCACATTGTTTCAATAGTAGGCATATGTTATTTTAGGAATACGAATTCAATAAATAAATAGAAATAGTAATAAACGAGGATTAGTGCCAATAGTAGACATAGGTAGGTAGGTAGGGAGGCATAGTTCGTGAGGCTTAAGTGCGCCTAATAACCCCCCCTCCACGCGAGTACTGTTGGTATAGCCCACTTAACACAATGTCTTCATTTGAACAAGCTAGATAACATCCACACTTATATAGTAGCTCATATACTATTAACTTTTTTATGTGGGATAAGAAAAAACACAGTTTTGTTTGTTTTAAAACAAACAACCTATATTTGGTAGGTATCTCCAAACAATTTTGTATTCTCTTTGCTGAGAGGCACTCTAAGAGAAAACCTTTTGTCTCTCTCCGAGCAAGTTATAAACTGCTTTGCATGGGGATGGAATGTGACTGAAGATTGATTGATGAAGGCCTCTCCTATTCAAGAATGAAAGAATAAGGAACCGCTTTAGGCGGAGCAACTCGAAGAGCTTCCCTTCGTTCGCGTTGTGGGAGCCACACAACACATAACTGGAAGTCAAAAGGCCCATACTACCTATCTAACCCTTCAAGCTTTTTATTGAACTCCCTCAAGCCAGTCATCCATACACCAAATTTCATCCACCACAAGCTTCGTGATGCTAAAATGGCTTAATTCATCAATATCACATCCTAACTCCTTGAAAATCAAACACTATCACCATAGGCTTGTCCAGTTATTTTCCTAAGGTATGCAATGAACATAGCCATATCCTGGGATGAAAAGTTGTGGACACCTCTAATCATTAGAAAATATTATGTGCCAAAGTTGATTTTCCTTGTTCCGCATGTGAATGTCGTTAAAATTATGAGTCAAGTTTGAACTTGTGAAACATAACTCCAATTAGAGGATGTTGATCGAAATTATTGACTGACTCCGTGACGGAGTCTTTGTCTGTATTGGAGTTTGAACTCCATATACATTAATCACTCAAAAATGCAGAATAAAGTTGGACGTCAATTTCTTTCCTTCCTTAATAGTGGTCGGTCAACAAGGGTTTGACCATAGTATAGACTCCTATATGTCTCTTTTGTTTCGACCACACCATAGCCTCTTTCTTTAGAAGGAGCTGCACAAGAAAACAAAGGATAAAAATAAAAAATAAAAAAAAACGACGGATGTCTCTGTTTAGAGTTTCCTTTGGCGCACTCACAGAGTGAATAGAAGTTTTGTGCTGTGAATTTCACATTCCATTGAGTTATTTATTTGTAAATATTATGGGTTGTGGTGTAATTTAAGTATGGAAAACACTTAAGTGTTAAGTGTGTGATTGTGACTACATGATTCTTTGATTTTTAATAGATTATTTACTACTAACTCTCTCCATGGATAGATATCGATACGCAAATTGAATTATGCGAATCTCATTTTTTTTTTACCGTTTCTCATTTATTTCTTAGGTGATTTTGCATTGATTTAATTGTAAGATCCATCAGTCCTACATCCCAACCACCCTCAATCCACATCAAGAAGATTCATTATGGATTAAATCTCTGTGGTAAGATATTGTGTATTCCTTTACAAGATTGAGAGATTATCTCATGAAAACTTGTGACGTATTAGATGATAGTATCTAAGTCATTCGAGTATGGTTATAATCTTATCGTATCTCTTGATATATAATGAAATCATATGATGGTCTACTTGTGTGGTAGTTCAAATTGATTGATTCACGTAAATATAATGTCCAATTTTATTTTTTTAATTTGTTTATCAATCATTTGTTTTCACAACACTTTAATTCGGTAGTGAATTCAGCTTAGTTGTACAAGAAGAAAACCGTTTCTTTGGGGTGTGAAGGAAAACATAATTAGGATGAAATGTATCACCCCCCAAATCCAACAAAAATTGGGGATGACAAGACCATCCTTTCACACGAAGGACATAGCCTTAACCACAACTAACAACTTATTATCAAAATATATATGATAAGCTAGTAGGTTGTTTCCAACATTAGAGTTTCTAAAATGCATCATTAAGAATACTTACATCTTAGAGCTTAGCTAAACTCATTGAGTATCAACTCACAAATCATATAACTAGCTAAGCTCATATCCAAAATCCTACACAATAAGTTCCTATTTGATAGTATTCTTGCCTACTTGCTGCTAATCATCGACCTAAAAAATTGAAAGATGACTAGAATAAACAACTAAGAGTAGCACATCTATTGTAAGGAAATAGAGCAGCTACTATGCATGTTTATAATGCAATACCAAAATTCAATACCCCAATCCAGTATATAGCAAGCTTACAAGATCAAAATGAATTTATAATATTACAACATATAGTAGAAATATATATTTATATATATGGTAAATTATAGTAGAAATATATTTTTCATCAATAATATCAAAATAGATAATTAATGGTCTAGTCCATTGACAAATCTCAAATCACACATTAATAGTCTATTCCATTTACCAAATTTATATCACATCACATCTTAAGGTCCTTGAGGTAGCTCCCACAAAACTCACTTCATCTTTTTGTACTTAGCCTTTGAGTAGTACAAAGTCCCAGAGGTGGCTTTCACAAGATTTGTATCACTATAGAGTACTTAGCCATTGACTAACACATATCAATAGTATAAGACCCTAGAGGTGGTCTCCACAAAATAACGTTTTCATGTAGCACTTAGTTATGGGAAAAGTACCAAAAAAGTCCTAAACCTATTGTATTGGTACCAATTCAGTCTTAAACTTTTCAATTGGACCAATTCAGTCATAAACCTTTTAATATTCATACCAATTCAGTCCATCCTACTAATTTTGGCCGGCTGATGCGACGTGGACATCGGTCGGTGACCGGATGCGACATGGCAATTTTTATGATTCTCTTATGATTTTTAGAATTTATTATTATTTTTATTATTTTTCTTTTTCCTATTATTTTCTGCCTTCTTTCCGGCGGTGGCGGCGAGCCTCCCGGAGGCTCACCGGCGAGGGTTGTAGCCCTTAGCCGGCCTCTCCCAAGGCCACCAGCAAGGCGGCTTTGCTCGAACTGGGCGAGGCTGGCCTCGCCTTGGCCTTGCCACGGGAGGAGGGAGAGGAGGAGGGATGGGTTGTGGGACTGGCACCATCGGAAGAAGGAGAGGAGTGTGTTGGGGCGGCGGGCTAGGGTTTCGGAGGCGAAGATTGGGTGGAGGAGCGGCGGCATGAGGGGCGGGAGGTGGGGGACTAGGGTCTCAAATTGGGATTTCGTGGAAGTGAGGGCAGCGGTGACGAGGACAAGAAGCTCGGGGTTGACAGCGGAGGAGTCGCCGGGGACTTAGTAGTAAGGCTAGGGCGAGGCCAAATCTGGGCTAAGCCGCCTCGCCCGCAACCCTGGGCGAGGCCAAATGAGGGTCGCGACCCTCGCTGACAACTAGCGAGGGCTTCACGACCCTTGCCTCCGCCCTGGCGATGGCCGCCATGGCCTCGCCAACCATAGGCGAGGCTAGCCTCGCCCAGATCCGAGCAAAGCTACCTCGCCGGTGGCCTTGGGAGAGGCCGGCCAAGAGCCGCGACCCTCGCCGGCCACCGTCAAGAAGAAGGTAGAAAATAACAGGAAAAAGAAAACAATATTTAAAAAAATTAATTAAAAATTCGAAAAAATCATAAAAATTGACACGCCGGCGTCCAACCACCGGCCGAAGTCCACGTTAGCGCCAGCCGCCAAAATTGATCGGATGGACTGAATTGATACCAATATTAAAAGGTTTATGACTAAATTGGTCCAATTGAAAAGTTTATGACTGAATTGGTATCAATGCAATACGTTTATGACTTTTTTGATATTTTTCCCCTTAGTTATTGACTAATGTATATCAATAATACAAATTCCTAGAGGTAGCTCATGCAAATTTACTTTATTGTGTATCACTTAGTCCTTTACCGGTCCATATTACAATTGGCTTCACAAATCAAAACATAGCCTTTCACAAATTAATTCTTTTCATAAAACCAATCCAGAATTTGTATTATAAATCGGTTTCATATACCAACTCAAATCACCTCTCATAAACCATACTCAAAGTCAACGTAATTCTTACACAAGAAGGTTTCACAAACCCAAAATATGTCATCTTTCCAATTCTGTTGATTAGACAGAGTATATATATTTCACAAGATATTTCTCACATCATTTCAGAGTTCATTTTAGAATTCATTTCATTAATCTATTCACAAGGTAATACACAAATATATACTTTCACAACACCTTCCATAAAACACTTCTCAAACCATTCTTAAATAATAGAAAAGCAGTCAAAGCCTTTTTAGATTTTTATGCAATAAAAATGCATTTCATAACTTATAATATATCGAATTTCTATAACTTCAAGAGATGAGTTTACAAATTCATACAAGAGATATCACTACTCGCTTGGGAATGTCCAAAACCAACAACACTCAACTAAAAGATCCAATGACTCGTAATCCTAACAATTAAATGAGAATCAACATCAAATCTGAGTAAAATACTACAACAATTGTGAAACAGCTATGCTAAGCTTAAACGCTGGCAAAACAACTCCTATGCCCTAATAGAATTCTCAACCGAATGGGATATTTGAAGTTATTCCCAACGTGGTGCTTTTGTGCAAAACTTGATCATACCTTAACTCTTTATACTAAATTCCATTTCAAGTGAGCTTATAGTTAAAAAGAAGAGCTCTCAAAGCACTAGAAACCCATAGATTGGCTAACCCAAATATTGAGTAGAAAAGCGACAAAAAATTTGGCCGGAAAATTGTTAGTCACACATTGTTCATCGCATTTGGGAAACTTCAAAAATTTGTTTCGGACAAATCTGAAGCTCAATCTAGTTTCGTAAAATATGATAACTCCACAATTCTCGAAATTATCATTCCCCCATAATTTCTTGGCTTAACAACTTTTAAATTGGATCTTGCAATTCCGATTTAACTAATTCTGAATTTGAGTCCTAATTGCAAAAATCATTTCGATTAAACGAACAAAGAGCTTAAATGCTTACTAGCCATCGCAATTCAAACTTTAATCAATTTGTCGGGGTACTCGAATCGTAAATGCCTTGTTCCCAGGTTTATCAATTCAGGTTCAATAGGAGTAAAAAGAGTAAAACAATATGTTTGGCTTAGTTTTGATTCCCTTTTCCCAGGTTCAAACATAACACTATTTAATAGCCACAAACATTTCAGCATTTACATTGGTTTGATCACGTATATGAAGGATATGTAATTTTGTGGAAAATGCTTTCCTTTTGGACAAGAAAATATATTTTTGACAAAATGACTGATATTTAGTTCTTTTGACTTGAGAATGTTACTTTCTATTGCCGATTCAACATTAAATTTGCGACATGAAAATAAACCAATGCAATTGGATGTAATTGTGTGAACTTCAGTTCAAAGAAATGCAAAGGAACTCAAGATATTGGAGAAATTGAACAGCCAGAGTTTTTAGGGAAGGACACTTCCGCAAGGTACTCTCATAGCAAATAAGCACACTCATTACAGAAGAAACGTAACAAAGGTGTAAACAAAGTGAGATTTCTGCCATGAGATTCTCAATGGAATTTGCACGTGGGAGCCTCATCCTTTGCCGACTCAACAACTTACCCCAACTATTTTTCAACAAGCAGCTTTGCTCTAGCGTGACCCTCGACTATTTGGAACTGTTCACTTAAGCCGAGATGTACTGTCAATAACCAAATCAAGGTGAGAAGTTCTCCTCCTTTACTGAGTTCTTGGGCATGATTATAAGGTCGGCAATGGATGGCAGCATACGCGAGCAATTCCACCCACACTTCACTCACGATCTCCCACTTGGTCTCCTCAAATTTGTCCAGCTCTTTTGCGAGTATACATGCATCAAAAAGCACGGATTTGCTTCTGTCCCCTTTCACATCAGCAGGCTTCACATCTGTAGGAACAACAAGAAGACTTTGGCACACACTTTCCATCGTTTTGCTCCCAGCAAAGAATTTTTCACTAATGAACTTGTGCATCTCCGCACAAGTGTCTCGAAACCTTATTTGGCCAATCCCAGCCACTGTAGACATCATATTAGGTTGTTTGATCATAAGATAAAGCATGTAATCTGACAAAATCTTACTGGTTTTCTTCCTAGTTTTGTTATAGAAGTTTGTATCCTCATCCTTATTGTAACAAAGTTCAGTGGCAATGTGCCACAGTAAAAGGCTCTCGCCATAATCAACTTCACTGACGAATGAAAGCAAGTCTTTGCAATCTTCCTTCTTCTCCAAAGCCCATTTACCTCGAGTAGCACACATCTTTTTTATGCTATCTGAATCTCCTACAGCAGATGACATCTGTATCAACACATCAAAAATCAGTTTGCCTAATTCGTCGGTGTATGGTTCTTGTCGTCCAGACTTCAAATCATTGAAAAATTCCTTGAGAGAGATGTGATGAAGGGGTTTCTCAATCCACTTTGGCAACCTTCTCAATTGAGAATCAATCAAATTGTACTGGAAGATAGATTTAGACCATCTAGAATAGAATATAGGCATCGATGAACTTTTAGATTTGAGTTTTACGAGGAACTCAATGAAAGTTTTTCCTATACGATATTCCTCATATCTCCCTAAAAATGCAATTGTCCAGTCAGAGCAAATGAGCATACTAAGAGCTACAAATTCTAGGCCAATAGCTCCATGGAGCAAGGCATATGTAATCCGTATATCATATTCGTGAAAGCCATGCTTGTCCAGGACATGGAAAAGTGCAAACGCAATAATGACGGAACATATTGAGATAGCTCGGAAAATGTACCCTGTTAGATAGTGAATTACGGCAGCCTTAGTATAAAGAACATCATAAAAGAAGTTGAGCTCAGTCTCAATGACCCGAAAGGCATCCTCAAAGGTTCTGCTTCTGAAAAATTTCATGGTTTCATTACGTTGACGGAAGCTGAAGATGAGATCCACAAGGAGGCCTTTATAGGTTGAGAAGTAATTAAATGCCTCTTTTATCACTTCTCTGTCGTCCAACGTAGTTGGTCCTTTCGCTTTTCTGCTTTTAGTTTCATCCACGGGGGATTCCATATCGGGCTCCGGCGTCATCTTTATTGAAGCAGGGATATTAGCTTCCTTCTTGGAAGAGTATTCTTCCATGAGCTTGGCATAGTTTGGGCCAGCATCATCAGACGCGAGCAAGGAGTCACGGAATTTACTAAAGCTTCCGAGCCACAGCGCATATGTTCGCTCTATGTATTTGATGATTCCACCAATAAACATGAGGATGGTTGGCCCAATTAGCTTGTTACTGGGCAGTGATTGATAAAATACATAGCCTGCAACGCCTAGCTGGAATAAGAGATTCAGCAAGTGCCTACGCCACAGCTCATTATCTTCGAGCGCAAAAGCCGTGATGGTGTCGGGTCCTCCGAGGTGTAGCAGAAGAAATGGAGCCCAAAATGCCAAAAGGTCAGCATATGCAGCAGCCTCGGAATTTGAAGTACCAGCAGTGACCAAAGGCATAGTCAGCGACCCAGTCAGCGACCAAGTAGGCTGACCAGGTGAGTAGTATGATCCCCCTTCGTGAACTCCTCTTGCGAATGGGTGCCAAAAATATGAGAGCGACTTGCAGAGATAGGCTCACAACGATCATCCCCCGGAGATTGAGTTTCATCCATAATTTCTTGGCTACTATAAAAATTTCCATATTTCCCTCTATCCCCAGATCCTGGAAGGAATAGTTCTAGTCAGCACGAGTATGCCAGTAAGGCAGCAATTATGGAATCGATATGCAAACCGGAAAGCATAATAGCAGAGAAGGAGACTATTGAGGGCAGAGAGTTGATAATACCTCGAAATTAATTTACGATCAGATTGGAATGGACGTCTTGCTTCATGCAAATGAGTGTCAACCAATGCGTAGTTATAAAGGAGTTAGAAGCGACGGGTCTTGAGATGAGGTCAGCATGGAGCAGAACAGAAGTCGGCGAGAAACTCGTGGAATGTAAATTAAAAGCATGGAAACCAAAGCACTTTGGCTGTCGTGAATGATGTACGTTGTATTCTTTATCACACTTAATCACACTTTAGCCTTTCTTCTTTCTCTTTAATCTCTCTTTCATCGCACCTGTCGCTGTCCATCCCTCAGGAGATCATGTACCAGTTTGAAGCCGAGAGACAGACAGACAGACAGAGAATCTTCTTTTGTCATCCGGTGCTTGTTGTTGTGGAGCTTTAATACTGTTTTTTTTTCCCAATTTTAGCTTTAGCCTCATTCACATTTCTCTCTTTTTTTGTCTGTCTCGCAGATTCTCATCTTCCTGATGAAGAAGAACATAAGCCAAGATTTACGAGCAACAAGAAGCTTCACAACCACTCTTCAGACATTGACAGCTTATTACCATGAAGCATCGCACAGTAAACAGAGTTAACAGAGTTCAGAACATCATCCAATCTCAATGTAGTAACTTCATTCCTTCGCGAAAATTTGCAAATTAATCCCATCAAAGAAAATCGAACATTCAGTTCAGAACCCAGGTGGTGAGCTACCAGAATACCAAACCAAAGCACAAATTCGATGTGATGCAAATCGTATCCTTAACCTTCTGCACTCGCTTCCGGAACACGTCTCGCACCACCACATACGCCGACTCCACCAGACGAGCGAACACCGTGCCCGGACGTTGCACCCAGGCGGGAAAACATGAAGATTAAAAAGAAAAACCGAAAAAAATAAAGAGAAGAAGAGCCATCAGAACAATCTTTTCCTCTTTTTTTTTTTTTTTATCTTGATTTAATGTCGAATTAAATCATTTCCATTAAAATCGATGCGATAATAATCACACTATTAGTGGTTCTTATCACGAATTTCAAAGAATTCAGATTGAACCATACGTTTTTTGACATCTGCAATTTATTGAACTCTATTAGCATAATGTAGTAAATTAATCAAAAGAAAAATAATATACATATTCTAAACATTTATTTTTTAGCATGACGCAAAATTCTCGTCCTCCTCCAAAAAGTAAAATACACTGCATCAAAATTATTGACTGCAACTAGTCTTTTTGAGGTGAGGCAATATTAAGCTACATTTTGCTTGCAAATAATGGCAAGTTCAACAAATAAATGCAAAGATTATAATAGCTTTTAAGCTACAAATGAGGATAGAAAAATATTCTATAGGTTAATTTAATTCCAATCCCCAAAAATGAAAAGGAACAGGATCGGGGAGGCTCTCTTTTTTCGTACATTGATGAATTCAAAAAAAGAAAAATCAGGCAGGCTACAGCTACGCATCATTTTGTTAAAAAGTTATCAAATATCCAACCGAAAGTATTAATTGTGATAAGCGATTAGGAATATATTGGGAGATGTCATTTTGACTCAAAAAAAAAAAAAAAACTTCAAAAAGAAAATCACTGGCTGGCTTGGCCCAGCCCTTTACCTGAATCAAAGATGGTGCCTCCCCCAGTGGAAGCAGTGAAAGCCAGTGCACTTGGTGGGATATCCACAATTTTGCTCCCTACCCTTTTGCCCATCAAATTGACATGGTAAAGTGAATAAATCCCTGGGTTCCCGAGCAATGAAGTGTACTTTATATTTTTGGGCTGGCCCACTGGGCCAAGCCAGAGCGACCCGGAGAATTTTGCAGACCTGAAATTGGGCAAGCGATACGAGAACGTCGACTGGTAAAGGCTCTGGGCTTGGGACATGAGCGACAACGGGCCTCGACTTAAGCCCAGGAGTCCCTACGCGGCACGGAGTTTCCCGTGGTTGCTTGGATGCAGCTGAAGGTGTAGCAGGGGAATGCAATTTGAAGAAGATGACTAGTGAGGGCCGAGGGTTGATAAAACCTCGAATTTAATTTATGATCAGATCGGGAATGGACGTCTTGCTTCATGCTACCGAGTGTCAACCAATGCGTGGTTATAAAGGCGTCAGAAGCGACAGGTCTTGAGATGAGGTCAGCACCGAGCAGAAAAAGAGTCGGCGAAAAACTCGTGGAACGTAAATCAGAAGTATGAAAACCAGAGCATCTTGGCTGTTGTTAATGATGTACATTGTATTCTCTATCACGCTTTAGCCTTTCTTCTTTCTCTTTGGTCTCTCTTTTATGTACCAGTTTGAAGTCGAGAGAGAGAGAGAGAGAGAGAGAGAGAGAGAGAGAGAGAGAGAGAGAGAGAGTCTTCTTTTGTCATCCGGTGCTTCTTGCTCCCGAGCTTTAATACTGTTTATCTCCAATTTTAGCTTTAGCCTTATTCTGTTTGTCTCGCAGATTCTTGTCTTTCTGATGAAGAAGAGCATGAGCCAAGACTTACGACCAACAAGAGGCTTCACAACCACTTTTCAGACATGAGCAGCTTATTATCATAAAGCATCACGCAGTAAACAGAGTTAACAGAGTTCAGAAAATCATCCAAGCTCAATGTAGTAGCTTCATTCCTTCGCGAGAAGTTTGCAAATTAATCCCATCAAAGAAAATCGGACACTCAGTTCAGAACTCAGATGGCGAGCTACCAGAATACCAAACCAAAGCACAAATTCGATGCGACGCAAATCATATCCTTAGCCTTCCGCACTAAAGCTGATCAAAACAAAGAGAAATTCAAAAAATCATGAAGAACACTGTTCGCGGGCAACACCGAGCCTGGAATTAGGGACATCGAAGAGGAGGCGATGATTCTGCTGCTGCATGCTGGCGATGACGTTGAGGACGGAGTTGACGTTGTTGGGGGCGGAGGCCATGGCGAGGCAGGTGGTGGTCCCAGCGGTGCTGTGGATGAGGAGGTTGTCCTGTGGGAGCGTCACGTTCATGCCGTCGAACACGAAGGTCATCGTCGGAGCAACGATGGGGACGGTGTAGCAGGTGTCGAAGCCTCCCGAGCGAGGTCACCGTCGCGCTCCCACCAATTCGTTTCCGGAACGCATCTCGCACCGCCACATACGCCGGCTCCACCAGCCGAGTGTACACCGTGCCTGGACGTTGCACCCAGGCCCCAAAAAAAAAGGAAGGTTAAAAAGAAATACCAAATAAAGACACAAAAGAAAGACCAATGAGAACAATCTTTTTTCTTGATCAGTATATTGTAATGAATGAACTAATAAAGACAAAGCTACATTTTGCCTGCAATATAATTTGAAGCTAAATGTTTTTATGCTATAACTGAACATTATTGTGTTAATTGTCAATAAATGTCCGGCCCCCCAAAAAAAATTGTGATTGGCAATTTCTAATACAAGAATCCTTTATTTTTTGGTCAAAATGCAGGAATATATTGAGAGATACCATTTTGGCTCATCCGAAAATAAAGGAAAAATTATTTTGAGAATTTAGTGACAAAAAAAAAAAAATATTGAAAAGGAGAATCACTGGCTGGCTTGGCCTGGCCTTCTACCTGAATCGAAAATGGTTCCTGCCCCAGTGGTAGCATTGAAAGCCAGTGCACTTGGTGGAATATCCACAATTTTGCTCCCAACTCTTATGCCAATCAAATTGACGTAGTAAAGTGAAGACCTCCTTGGGTTCTTGAGCAACGGAGTGTACTTTATCTTTTTGGGCTGGCCCACCGGGCCAAGCCGGAGCGACCCGGAGAAATTGGCGGACCTGAAATTGGGCAAGCAATACGAGAACGTGGACTGGTATAGGCTCTGGGCCTGGGATAGGAGCGATAACGGGCCTCGGCTCAAGCCCAGGAGCCCCTGCGGCGGCAAAGAGGTCCCCGTGGTTGCTTGGATGCAACCGAAGGTGTAGCCGGGGATGGGATCGGTGGCTAGGGTGAACGTGTCCTGCGAGAGATTCGCTAGTAGGTTGGAGCCTCCATATGTCATGTTGAAGGTGCAAGTGTTCTGGCCACACTTGGGATTCGGTACCTGAAACTTCTTGTACACCTTAGTTAGCTCATGAGAGTGCCATTTATGAAGCCGAATCACTTTTACCGATCATTTTAGAATGGCAAACTTGCATGGTTTTTTTCTGAAGTACATTTAAAGCGACTCGTCAAATGTCTTAAATGACGTTGGGAAACTACAATGTCAAAGGTTTTAGGTCGTTGGATAAATCAATGCGATCTTCATATTAGATTCTTGCAAGCACTACTCCCATCGGTCACACATGTCAATGAAGAAGCTACTTATAAAATACATTTTGAGAACTCAACAAATTGAATATTTTCATTCCAAGAAAAAGACAACCTAACTAGTGCTATCGTGTCGTAGTATTATTCATAACAAGCAAGCTGAACATTTCAGACATGTCTATTTAACTTGTATAACATCTCAAGACAAGAACAAGGGCATAAATAATCAAATGCATGTATACTACCTGCGCGCACTGAGAAGCTTGGCAATTTAGGGACTTGAAGCTAGTGGACTTGGCAGAATCAAACAGAACGCTTGAAGAGCAACCCACGCACCCACTACAAGGGACCCAAGCAGCATCGTTGCTGGTGTCCACAGCCATGAACATGCTCTGAGAAGGAGTCCCAATCTGAACCTTCACAATATAAGTGGCACTCTGTAGGATCTGCCTCCCAGATGCAATGGGCACCACAGATTTCTTAGCCACTAGGCTTGAGGACAAGAACTGGAGCCTTGCTTCGTCCTTCTCTTGCAATTGGAGCACAGTGTCTTCCCAAGACATGGCCTCGGGTGGTCTCAGTGGAGAGCATGGGCTGTTCACGTGGAAGACCTGGAGGGTTGAGCCCTGGTTTGGGAGGTCACACCGGTTGGGGTTCAGGCCTTGTGCTATGGAAAATGAGAGGAAGGCCAGTGAGAGCAAGAAAAGGGTTTGCTTCATGGTTAGTTTGTATTGGGTTCAGTAGCGTTTGTGTTTCTTGGATATGGTTAGGCTTGGAGAGACAGAGTGAGCGAATGAGTTATATACAGCTGGGTTTGTGAGTGTTTGGAGTGACTGGCGAGGAATGGAAATGTAGACATGTGACTTGTCAGTGGGTCTATTAATTGGTAATTTGATCACAGACTGCATTCCATTTGCTTTTTTGCAGTGTGGACCTCTCCTTCCCTTGTCCATTCACTTGAAGAGATGACTTTTCTTCTGTGTCTTTCTCATTGCTATATATTTATAAAAAGTTTTCAGACCTAAGCAAGTGCCTAAAAGGCTTCATCTCAAGCCTCATTTGGATCTCAAAATCTCTATGATGTAAAATAATTAGAAAGTATTCTCACTCTCCAAGAAAAAAAAAGATATTGAGGAAATTATGGATGTGAGGTGTGCAGGTATTAGTATATACAAATAAGAAACACATAATGACAGCCCACTATCAATGCAAAGCAAACGAACAGGTACAAGAGGCCCTCATAAGAAATGAACTGTACCAAAGATCCATGGCCAGCCCCTGCTTAAACGTTAACTTAGGTTATGACTCATGAGAGAGCATAAAAGCCCTATGTGCATACATCAAATGCGGAGTTTAGTGTACTCTACAAATTGCATAGTGCATGCTAATGAAGATTATCTTTCGAGGGTTCAAACTAGTCCTAATGTTGTGATGATAAACATTTCTCATCTCAAGTGCCCCAAATAGATATACCAAATTTTAATGATGATATATCACACGTTCTCTTTGGCCATTCTTTCATGTGTGGAATTGAGGATATTGCTTCTGTTATGACCTCCAGGGCTGTTTCAAGACTAAATTTTGTCGAAATAACAGTATTTTTCACCTGCTATAACGTATGGTAGGACTGGCACTCTCATCCACAAAGCATCTCTCTCTCTCTCTCTTTCTCTCTGTCTCTGGAAATGGGTGCAGATGACGACAACAATCCACAATAGGCAAAAATGCACGTCTCTTTCGTTTGTTTTCTAGTGCTTAATCATACTTCATTCAAAACACACTCTAATGGAAAAAGCATTTAGACTTTTCTTGCTAATCCCATCGGCTTTTGTTCAATTTCGATTCAAATTACGTCCCTCCTTCACATGATTGGTAGTCAAAGAAATTTCAGCCATCTTGGTGTTCATCAATGTCCATCCACCAATTTTATATCATATGTCACAAAAGTTGAATTATAATACCGCACATAAAATTAACAAAAAAATTATAAATTTATTATAAGAAAATTAATCATAAAAATAAATCATAAAATTTTTATTTTTAATTCAGTTTATGCTAATTTTAATCATAAAATATCGACTCGTTTTCTTGACACTACCAACATTAATGTAAACAATTTTTGATAATATTTTAATATTTCTAAACATTTATATTTATCTTTCATTTTTTTCCCTTCACTTCCAATTTTAGTTAGGTGGCAGGGCAAGGTTGAGCCTTGCTAGTGGATGGGTGAGGCACAACTTGCTAAATCTAGTAAGGTTGAGCTTTGCCCATGGTCAACAAGGCTCGACCCTCACCAACCCAACTAGTGGCCTTTGGTGAGGGCTCAAGCTTCCCCTAACAATGCGAAGCTTGCCTAAGGCCAACAAAGTATTATAAAATAAAAAATAAAAAATAAAAGTAAAGAAAGAAATTTAAAAAAAAAAATTAAATATTATTAAAATTTATTTTACATTAACACCAGTAGTGCCATGCAGAATGCTCAATAATTTTATTAGTACTGATCAACCAAAATTAGCTAAATAGATGGAACACAAATGCAAAAGGTTTATAGTTTATTTGGTCAAAAAAAAAGTTCTTACCAAAAAAAAAAAAAAAGTTTTTGACTCACAATTATAATAGGTTTAAGATTTTTTTAGTAAATTTTCCTAGCAAACTCACGAGTCATGGCCACCACACTTCCGCTTCATGCATTCATTCATTACTCGTCAGAAATAATTAGGCAAACTCAACAAAAGATAAATGTCGTGAACAATCATACGTGTCTTTTCTGTGAAATTAACAGCAACGCACGGCATAAAGCTTGAGTTATGCAGTTTGTTTATCGAATAGGCATGAAATTCGCTGATCAACCAAGCTTATACTCGTTGGGGAAAAAAAAGGTCGTTTACGTTAAAAATCTGCCTTCTGCTTCAATAAAAAGAAGAAATGCAAAACTCTCCTGCAGAGAGCTCCTTCCAAGCTTTTCTCCTTATCGTCCACACAGAGGTAATTATGTACGTATCTATATGAGAGTGAGCTTTACTTCACTTCATTGCAGCGGCAGGGAATGAGTTCACTTCATTGCAGCGCCAGGGAATGAGTTCTTTTTCCTGGTTTGGCCGACAGTGAAAGCGTCCTCCACTCTCCTGCATAATGCGACGTTGTACACATTGCACATATTTAACATCATAACATATACCAAGTTGGTGGCGTCACACGCCACTATGTAAGAAAAATAATTGTATTATTTGGTTCATGCCTTGGTGTTCCGCACCATCGGAGCAGATCATCTGCTGGGAAAAAAGAAGAGATATCCAGAGAGACAAAATCCATAAAAGAGATAGAAAATCGTCTGCATTTCTATTTTGTTGCGTCCTTAAATGCGGTTTATTATAATAGACTGAATCATGAAACCACAAAAATGAAATGCCCACGACATGAAAAGTCGAAGAATGGTCTGCTATGTCATTGTTCTTTCGGCACAACAAGATCAAACTCAAACCGATGCATCTCCAACAATCTCTAAGTGACTTGTCACGGGCCGACAATTTCTTGACCACTGAATAACCCTTGCGACACCTGTGAGCCGAGAACACCAAACCAACCTTCCTTCTAATAATTGCTCTAAAAACAGTTTAGGCAAATCACATCTCACCTCGAATCGTACTACAGACAATTTAGCTTAAACATCCAATCTCTTGAGTAAGACATGCAGAACATTTAAGTACAACAACTGGTTTGGCCAGCTATGTCCTCATCAAGAGAGCAACTCCTAACTATTTTTGTGCATAAGAGGCCAATCCCGCCTTTAAAATTCTCATGGGTATAACCATTCAATCTTAGAACTCTCAGCACAAACAGTCAAACACCTTGATGTTACTCCTAGGAACCAATTTTATTATCACTTCGGTATCACTCACTCTTCACCTTAATGTCACAATTCTCCATTCTTCGGCTCATAAGATTATGGGGGAGGACGGTCCACCAGCCTTCCCAAGCTTTATGTTGGGAGTGTACACTTTGACTTGCTAAAGATGTCACTAAGGTAATCAGTACTCTATTTAATGCTACATTCTAGTGGCCCATCATACATGATTATCCACCTTAGTGACTCATTTAAGATGTCCTAAATTGACCAATTTGCTTACTCTTATCACCTGCCCCAACGCGGCGAAAGTGTGGATCACATAATTTAGATACCTTAAAGCCAAAGAATAAGTAGACAACAAACTACAACAAGACGATTGTTTCAGTGATTCTGTGTAGGGAGAAAATTTAGTTAAATGTTTCCCTCTTTAGTGGTTCTCATTGACCGAGACACTACCATCTAAAATCTACAATCATCTAATGAGCAGCAAATGAAAATGCGAGAAGGAAGAACCTTTTCGCCACTGGGCAGTGTGCCCACTGCCCAATATCTCCTCCAAGTCAAACCTTCCAGATTTTGCTTAAACCCTGTCTGGGGATTCAAGGAAACCTAACACTCCTAACGTGCCATGGCCCACACCCACTCGAAGATTGGAGCCAGTTAAGCATCAAGGCCCACAAGGTCCATTTCTTCGTGGCCCTACCACTTGAGTGGTTGGGCCCACACGGTTTGGCCTGGTTTCCACTGAATCACAGGATGACATTTTGCAGTACATTTTTGCCCTCTGATATTTTATACATCTCTTCCTCTTGCCCTACACTCCACATCTTCGCTTCATTTTGAAGCAGCGCAAGTCACAATGATTGCACCGGGGAAATCTGTCACCCTCAAAGAGATTGCCTCCAAGCGTGTTGTCCCATGGCTGCTTCTAAAGCGCTAGATCTCAGTTTTCTTTCTCGCGCCGTCATTATCAAACCTCCTCCTTTGTTCGATTCGATTATGTGCATGTGAATGAGTGTCCATGTACACGCAAATGATCATTCCACGGAAGATACATTATGTGTGGGTATTATAGATGGTACGGCATATGTAACTACAACTTCTTGGGATTTGAATCAGAGTAGCTAAGTCGTCAAAACCATATCGAATATTAAACCATTATTGATCACTCTCGGTTCGACCCGAATTCAAAGCAAAACACAAATTACTATCCTTTTAACAAGAATATGTTATAGACAAAGCCATAGATACTCTCTTAGTTTGACTTCACAATGTTATTTTCATTACCTATACAACATTAAACTTGCGACACGAATGTTAAATTGGTGCGATTGGACGTGATTCACGTGAGCTTCTCTTGTTCGATTCAAAGAAGTGCATGGAATCTCAAGATATTAGAGAAACTGGACTGATAGAGTTTTCAAGAAAGGTCACTCAGTAATGTGTAGTCAAAGCAAATAAACACACTTAGTGCAAGAAGAAAACGAACAAAGTGACATTTGTACCATGATATTTTTCAATGGAATATGCACGTAGGAGCCTCATCTTTTGCCAACTCGGAAACTATCAATCTATTAAAACACTAGCTCTAAACTGACCCCCTTCTATTTGGAACTATTCGCTCAAGCCAAGATGTACCATCAATAACCAAATCAGGGTGGCAAGTTCTCCTCCTTTACAAAGTTGTTGAGCATGCTTATATAGTCGGCAATGAATTGCAGCATATGCCAACAATTCCACCCACACTTCACTTAGAATCACCCATTTGGTCTCCTCAAATTTTCCCCACTCTTTTGCGAGAATACACGCATCAAACAACACAAATTTGCTTTTGTCTCCTTTCACATTAGCAGGCTTCACTTTTGTAGGAACAAAAAGGAGACTTTCATAGGCACATTCCTTTGTTATGCTCTTTTGCTCTCATCAACTATATTTTCATTGAAGAACCTCGCTGTCTCGACACAAATGTCTCGAAACCTTATTTGGCCAAAAATCCCAATCACTGCAGATATCATGTCAAGTTGTTTGATCATAAGGTAAAGCATGTAATCTGACAAGACCTTACTGGTTTCACAGTGATGGTCTGTACTTTTATCAGTATTGTAACAGAGTTCAGTAGCAATGTGCCACAATAAAAGGCTCTTCCCATAATCAACATCACAGATGAGTGGAAGCAAGTTTTTGCAATCTCGCCCCGTTTTAGTATGCTCCAAAGCCCATTCACCTCAAGTAGCACATATCTCTTTGTTGCTTCCTGTAAATGACTTCCGTTTTAGCTCTTCAAAAATCAATTCACCTGACTTTTCACTGTATTGTTCTAATCGTCTAGACTTCAAGTCATCAAAAAATCCCTGCAGATGGATGAGATCAAGGAGTTTCTCTATCCATTTTGGCCACTTTCTCAGCTGAGAATCTATCAAATTGTACTGAAAGACTGATTTAGACCATCTAGCATGTAGTATATGCAATGCAAATGGTGAACTTTCAGATATAATACTGAGGAGGAACTTAATGAAGATGCTTCCTTTATACAAACTTCTACAATGTTTCTCAGATGTTTCTATTTTCGCAATCGTCCAGTCATAGCAAATGAGCATACCAAGAGCTACAAATTCCAGGCCAACGGCTCCAAGGAGCAAGGTGTATGTAATTCGTGAAAACCATGCTTATTCAGGACATAGAAACATGCAAAAGCAGTAACAATGGAGCCAATTGACGTAGCTCGACAAAGGTACCCTATTGGACAATGAACCACAGTAGCCTTCGTATAAAGAACATCATAAAAGAAGTTGAGCTCAGCCTCAATGACCCTAAAAGCATCCTTTGCAGTCTTGCTGCTGAAAAAATGGCAGCTATCGTTTCGTTCATGGAAGCTGAAGATGAGATCCACAAGGATGCCTTCGAAGGTTGTGAAGTAAGAAAACGCCTCTTTTTTCACAGCTCTACTGTCCAAATTTTTTCCATCTTCAGCCCTAGCATGTGTTACTAAAATATAGGCCCTCCGGCACCACGCAAAATCTCTGGGTGACAACGTATTCTCGCATGAACTTGTCATAGTCCGGCCCAGCATCGGCAGGTGGGAGCAAGGAGGCACGAAAGTCACTGAAGCTTGAAAGGTATAGAGCATGCATTCGCTCTATGTATTTAATGGTTCCACCAATAAACATGAGGATGGTCGGAACAATTAGCTTGCTACTGGGGAAGAATTCACATATTACATCGCCTGCAGCACCTACCTGGAATAAGAGATTAAGCAAGTGCCTACGCCACAGCTCATTATCCTCGAGGGCAAAGGCAGTTATGGTGTCTGGTCCTCCTAGAGGTAGCAGAAGAAATGGAGCCCAAAATGCCAAAAGGTCACCATGGGCCTCATCCTCGGAGTCTGAAGCACCACTACTGATTTGGGCTTGGACAATGAGTCCGAAGGCGTAGTCAACGACCAAGTCGGCAGCCAAGTAAGCTGACCAGATGAGCATCGTGATTCCAACTGCTCAAACACCTCTTGCGAAGGGGTGCAAATAACATGAGAAAGACTTGAAGAGATAGACTCGGAAGGATTGCCACTCGGAGATTGAGTTTTATCCATATATTACTGGCTCCTGCAAGAATTTTCATCTTTCCCATCTTATCCTCACTCGCTCACCCGATCCTGGATGGAAATTTTTTAGTCAGCACTAGTATTATCACAGTGAGGCAACAGTTTATGGAATAGATAGGCAAAACAGTACCATTGGACGGCCCTTCTTCAGGCACCCAACCGTCCAGGATGGCATAGCTATAAATGAGTCAGAAGCGACAGGACTCGAGCTGAGGGCAGCATTGAGGGAGCAGAAGTGGAGTCCGCGTGAAATTCGTGGAATGGAGAGGCTGCCACAATCATTCGCCAAGTGTCAAACCCCTACTGTAAAAGGACAAATTTTGCTTCAGTAACTGTGTTGGGGGAGAAAGATTCAGTCAATTGCTTTTCTTAGTCTGAAAATTCATGACAATGAGCGGTGATTCAACAACAAGTGGCTTTTATTGGCAAAATCAGAGCATGTCCGTTTGCAGTTTATCATGCCTCCAATATTTATGGGCCTCTCTTCCTTTGCCCCAACCTACCACATCTTGGATTTGAATAGACAGTGGCAAAATGAGTTGACAATCTATATTTTAATCCATATTCAATGATGCGACTCCTAAGTGGATTTTCTTCAACTAGAGATAAGTCATAAATGAGTTGTCTAACAACTTTAGAGGCCTTAAATGGATTGAGAACAAACCTATATGAAAAATAGAAAACCTTTTTGACAGTAAATGATGCGTCCGGTGCATCAAGTGGAGTTGGAGATGTAAGGACAATTTTTTTAATTATTCATTTTTATAATTTCTGAAATTTTTAAATCTTATTTTTTTTTTTTTCTTTTTTTTTTTTTTTTTTTTTTGGCTATGAAATTCAGCGAGGGTCGCCAGCCAAACCTTGTCAACATCATGCAAAGACCAAGATTGAGTTGAATATGAAAATATTTTAGTGCCATGAGTCAAATTGAATGAGTTATTAGATTTGTATTGCATGGAAATAGATCAAAATAAATTAAATAAGTCAATATGGATCAAATCATTTTCGAACCAATCCACCCATTTGATGAATCTTGGTTTGAAGTAGTTTAAGTCACAACAACTGCACCGCCAAAATCTATCACCCTTAAGAGACCGCTTCCAAATGTGTTGTTCCATGGCTGCTTCGAAAGTGCTAGATCTCCATTTCTCTCTCGCGCGATCATTATCAAAATATCTTAAGTTCGATTATGTGCATGTGAATAAGTGTCCCTGTACACGCAAATGATCACTCTACAAAGATATATGCTGTCTGCGTGTGAGAGATAGATAGCAGGGCATTATCAAACGCAATGTCAAAACCATATTTTAGTACTTTCACGAACCTGTCATGCTTGCAGGAATGGAGAGATGGTCCTTGACCAATCTGAAGCTCGAAAACCAATTTTCATTAATACCTCATGCACTTGCTGAATCGCCATGATTCAAATGTGTCATAAGGGGAACCCTTACAGTCGAAAAATCTACGGGTGAAACCAGTTGGACAGGGCCATATTGACCAGACATTGCACCAGTAACTCATCTAACCACCATGAAGTTAATCATCAGGAGCGTGGGCGCATTTTGATATGATCAAGACATTGGAATAGAGATCTTTTCAGATATATTTGCATAATTTGAAATGCAGAGTTCTCTTTCCCATATTCATCAAGAGATCTTGTTGTGAGTCGGGCACTGTAGGGTTGTACACCAGGCCATCTAATGAAGCGGATTTCTATCTACAACGATTCTAGGCCCTTTTACACCAAAGGAAAAGTGCCCGAAAGATGCAACTGTCAAAATTGCATTCCAATGCTATATGTAGAACTTTCTTTTTAGGTCGGACCTCTATCTGAAATTCTGAGCTAAGAATTTCAGCACTCTATTTCTGAAAATAATACAGCTAAGACTGAAACAACAATTTTATTCCAAATCATAGGTTGCATCAAGGTATGCTTCATCGCACACCTCGTTTCTACTCTGTATCCCAGCTAGGAATGTTTGCAGTAGCTTCATTTACCATCTTCACAAGAGTAACCTGCAAAAACACAAAAGCAAAGCACATGCGTAAGTTTAAATATTCAAAAAGTCAAGATTTTTGCTTCATTATAGCCAGCTATGTACTTCTGTGCAAGAGAAAATGAGACAATTGAGAAGAACATTCCATATGTACATCTAGACTTGCATAAATATCCCTAAGCTTCTGCTCTTTTATCATATCATGATAAAATGATGACTATGAATGATAGTTTTATGTGCAAGCATCTAAGCATAGAAAATTCCAATAGACCTTTCATCCTTGATGTATGCATATGCCATCTCTGTTGACTTGACTAAGTAAGATGAATGAAAAAATCCTTTTGAGTTGTGCTAGTACAGGCTTAAGAGGTCACACCAGGTCCTTAGTATAAATGTCAAGGAAAGAATTTATCTGAACCTTCAAGGTATTTTCCATGAGGGAGTTAAAAAGGAAGAAGTCGCAGTGATCTGATGTTACATCCTGCTATTTTCCAGCATATTTTACGTCCCAGATTCATTTTCTTTAGTTCTCAAATAATAAACCACCCAGATCATCAGTGACTTCAACAATGAGAGCATCACAAAAGGATCAGCATGCATGTCTAGAAGCTCAGGTAACCATAAAATCCTTTTGTTAACAAGCAAACTCAAACTTAAGAAACCATACCTATTTTACATGTTATGATCTTGACAGGAGATTAAGATCCACATAATAAAACATATCTCACTTACTACACTTTCAGGAACCCCTGGAGGAGGCAAGGAAAGATTTCTAGGTGGAGGACCACGTAAGTATGATCTCTTGTCAAATCGCCACTCTCCAATTTTGCCATATGTTAGTTCACCCTGGAAATACGCAAATCACTGGTTGAGTTCTAAAACAAGAAATTTAATCAATTGATGTACAAAAAAAGGAGATTGGCAAATTAACTATGATCTATGACACAGAAAAATGTTCTGGGAGCAGCTTTGCATGATCTATAGCTTGGAAAAAATGTACTTTCACCTTTAAGTTGTAGTCACATCCGTAAGTATAGTGGATGATAAACTTCTTTGCAGTTTGAAGATCCCATGGAGGCTAAAAAATGAAAGAGAAGAGAATTTAAATGGTTATTCAAGCAGGTCCCCATTACATGTAAGTAGTAAATTGACTATTGAAAAGGAGATGAGCAGAATTTGTGATAACCCTTATAAGTCACTGTCCAAACCTGTAGCATAAAGTCTTTCCTGAGGACATGCCTAACGCCATGCAAAGCAGATGCTACAGCATAAGCATACCTGAGATTAACAAAAGAGAAGAATAAACCATTGCCATTATTGTTACTTAAAGTAGGGAGAAAATAAAAATTACGCTCACACTTTCTCAAATGCTCACATTTCCAGTACCCATCCAAATGCTTTATCAGTTTCAGAATCATCCTTCATTCTTAGAGAAATGTTCATCCATGTAGGAGCAATCTTCTTTAGCAGATCCTGAATAAAAAAAATACAAACATAAAAAACTTTGTTTTTTTCACATATGACCTATACCAATCAAGATTAGAAACACTATTTTTGCATGCAAACAAATATCAATCGGTGTTTCCATCAACTGAAGAAGGTAGAATAGAACGTTATGCAGGCACAGGTTTTGGCTTCTCTTTTTTTGTCAAAGATCACATTAATCAGATAAAAAATGATAAGATCATTATTATTCAGGTGGAATAGTTGCAAGAGCCATTACCTTCTTGATGATTACAGGTGAGTTCCCAATTGGATCAACATTGGTCACAGGACCATTCTCCTCAGGAAAAAACTTCCGGATGATATTCTCATTCTCTGCAGGTTTTATGTAGAAAAAAGGGAAAGCAGCAGGATATCCTCCATCAGCCAAATTAGGTAGAGGATTTACAAATATATGATCAGGTTCTGCCATTAGAATATATCTGCAGCACAAAATTAAGGAACATGCTCAATCCTTTTAAGACGTTGCTAAATGCAATACTTTTCACAACACCAATCACCGAAAAAATAAAAATAATAAAAATAATAAAAACTCACTCTTCCTCAATTGCAGCCTTCTCCAACCATTGTACAAAGGCCCATGGTCTATTTAATACGATGTATCCCTGTGTATACCATTTGAGACCCATTTAAGATGTGAACTCAAAGAATGACTGGAAACTCAAAAACAGACTACTCTAAAATGTAAGGTTAGAAAGTGTCCAAAAAGAAAAGAAAAGCATTTGAGCATCAAGACTTGGAAGGCTAAAGCTATCAACTTAGTATACTTCCGAGTACAACCGCAGTTCGGGCAGACTAGGATCTGGAATCAAAAGTACAGGAAATTGCAGGTCTTAAGGGTTATTTTTCAACTTCTACCATGGGAACTTGGCAGTTGATTCAAAAAATTGAAGTTCCAGACTGTTGCTTTCCCATTATGAAAGTGGACATTGCATTTGTTATCTCCTGGCTCATGAAGAATTCAGACTTACAAGTAAACTGAGCATATCTAAATATACTTCGTAAAACCAAAATAATGAACTTTCTCAGACCTTCAGTAGTAAGTCACTTATCAGACAAAAACTTGCCTAAACCTGTGATATCAAGAAAAAATAATGGCAAAGCTTCTGCAACCAATCCCCCAAATGTGTCGTTTTCCCAAATTAATTTCATTCCTCAATCCCCACTACAGCAAGTGAGAACCTTATGATAAATCCAAAATTAAATAACAGAAATAGCATATCATTGGCCATGCAATCTGAAGAGCACAGCAAAGCTTACTCTATCCAAGCCCGCAGGTAGAGGATCCACAACAATAGTAGGAATCTCATCCATCAAGTTGTCACGATTTCCCGAATGCAAAATCCGAGAGAATCCCCCCATCTCGGAGCCAGGCAGGTCCTTCTTCTTCTTATACCAGTAGTACATAATGCGACTCTGCCATTTGCTATATGGAGCATCTGTAGCTGTCAGAGCAACATGAAAAGGTGATCCTGAGGTTTTCTGCTTCTGCATATCGTCAGGCATCTCAAGAATGGGATCAGATAAGAGTTTCCTGTTTGAATCATCCACTGCCGATCTCATGATTGCTATATTGCGCCATATTATAGTTTGAAGATTGTATGTAGCAAAGCAAAACCCAAGAGACAGCAGAACCAGCAGTGGCACTGAAGTGCTTCCAGTGTTCCTTCTCCCAGTCATTGTCGTTCACCATACAATCAACAGAATAGTTCCCTTTGGTTACAAAAGTCTCTTATTCCTGATGTCATATCATCATGATCATCACGAGCCAGTCAAGCCCTTGTCCAGTTCACCTCCATGATGTGATAGGGAAGGTTTCTCAAACCTGATAGTCTGCTCTATGTCATCATGCTAGCAACCTGATAGATGCCGAACATAAAATCAGCAAAATTCAACACAGGATCTAACAACCACCAGACCTCATACAAATTTATAAGGTATTATAGAAGCAATATTATGTTTCCTGATTTCAAATGATATAAAAAGACGAACCTTTCAAATAGATGCCAGTGAGGGGAGTCTATATATCTTATGACCAGGAATTGCCCCCACAAATTGAGACCCTTAAGACTGTCTCATTGGACTGGTCCAGAGTACGAGCAACCGATATTCCCAGCCAATAAGCAGTTGAAATCTGAGATCAATGAAAGAAGATCAGACGAAACAATCGCCACCTCCAAGAAACAATGCTCCAAAATTAAGACAAAACCAGTAATGGAAAGGCAATTGAATTGGCGAAACATGAGTTACAGGAAACGGACATAAGAAGATGTCTGCATTTCCAATATGAGCAAAACCATCGACGTTAAGGGAGAAATGCGAACCAAAATGGCCGAAAGATCACAACTTGTAACACAGGATCACCACATAAGCAACTTCCCCACAGCTAAATATCCCCATTACCGGTGGAGGGTCGAACCAAATCCCACAACCTCGCGAGTAAATCAATTAATGGCAAAATGGGAACGAACCCAAGAAGCAAAATACCGAATTCCATTCCGCAACAGCAAGAACAACAGCAGGGCACAACCAAGCATCAAGCAACGGAAGGAATGTAACAGAGCACACGAGCCACGGGTCGAAAGAAAAAGGACGACGACCATCAATGCGCCACTCGAGGATCCAAGACTTAGGTGGCCGGACGCGAAAGAGATTACCTTTACTCTCACCCGCGTCGAGAGAACAGGAGAAGAGCGTCGATGGAGAGAGGCGGAGCACGCACAGGAAAGTAGAAACGTAACAGGAATCTGTAGAAACGTAGGAGGGGAAACCCCGGTCGGTTATCAATGACATGATTGAAAATGGTGGATCACTGGAAAGTCAGTTAATTGGGCTTTCCTAAGATGGATTAACATTCGAGATTACAGAATCCAATTTTCATTAAATACCAAATCAGTTCTCGTATATAATTCGAAGGAAAGAGCTCTTACAATTATTCACTTTAAACAAACATACCCAAAAAATGAAAGATTTTAAAACCATATTTTGTAAAGTAATCAATTGAAATAATTAGTAGACGAAAAAAAAATCATTGTCAATAATAATTTATGTTGAATCTTTTTTATGAACAGTAAGAATATTTTTTGTTTATTCAATTTTGTAAGCGATATAAATGATTAATTTTAAAAATATTTTTTCATATTATTTGTTTTTCATGGAACAATTACCAAAAACCTTCTCCAAATTTCTTTTATTGAGGTACATGGACTTTGCTAAAGCCAATAGAACTCAAACAACAAACAATGAAGTTGACGATGGAGATGGTTTGCCTAATGATGTAAGGGTTTACCTTGAGCTCGTCTTGAAAACTCTGGTTAACTTGTAATGACTTTTGATACTCAAGAAGATTGATTATTTTGCAGCATAGATTTGATGTGTCGTTACATAAAATAATCCAAGCTATATTCTTAATAGCACCAACGATAACAAATCCGTTCAAAATGAGTAATGATTATGGTTCAAATGAACGTATCAACGTCAGTATGGAATTCATGCGATAATGCCCATAAGAGGTCATCGACCTGAGCGGTGTGACAACACTGATCGCCCTTACGAAAACAAAAATGATAGTTTTGACAATCTGTTCTTCAAAAAACACCATTAATGAATTCTGGGAGTTTCACATATTCCGGCGTTTTCCTCCTCTCTCTCTCTTCGTTTTTTTTTCTAATTATAAATACGGCACCGACAGCTCCCAAACCGTTGGCACTGTCTCCGTCTCTCTACACGGCCACATCGAGCGGCGCTACCCTGCTCGCGACCTCACCAGATCCCCTGGTCAGCGCTCCTCCCAGTCCTCATCATCAACGGCTCTCGTCCGTTCGCGCTCTCCAGGCTCCCGACTCCCACCTACTCCCTTGATAGGACAACAAATAAATAATCGCCGTCAACCTGCTCAGCTAACTTCATCTTCTTCTTCTTCTTATTCTTCCTCCTTCACCGCCACTGCTCCTTCACTGAGCAACAATTCCTAGAGAGAGAGATGGAATCTGCAGTGGTCGCCAGCCCGGCTGTGATCAAGGTCGCGGCGATCTGCGGCTCGCTCCGCAAAGCTTCGTTCAACCGAGGCCTCCTGCGCTCCGGTAATGTCGTCTCGATCTTGATTCTCCCAACGCGCCGTGCTCTAAGTCCTGTAGCTCTTTACCGGAATGCGTTAGCATTCTCTCTTCCCTGTTGATGGCGACAGCGGTCGAGATCTCCGAGCGGTCGGCGAACGGGATGCAGATAGAGCTGATCGACGTGTCGCCGCTCCCCATGATAAACACGGACCTCGAGGTCGACGGCAGGTTCCCGCCGGCGGTCGAGGCTTTTCGCCGGAAGGTCCTGGAAGCCGACAGCATCCTCTTCGCTTCCCCCGAGTACAACTACTCCGTCGCTCGTAACCACCTTGTCTCTGCTTCCTTCTTTTTACGTACTCGTTCGTAGATGTGCTATTCAAATGTCGTTGCTTTTACGGCTGTCGATCTCGTGGAAGAAGGATCGACTGCTGTTTCGCTAGTTTTTCGTGGTCTTGGGAGTGATCGGATTCGATTAGTTACCAGAAATGATGTTGCTTTCCCTCCGCATACGCGTCTTGTTAGATCAGATCAGATTAGATTAGATTAGATCCAGTCGGCTGCCAAACTGTCGGATCGGAAGATGGTTTCTTCTAGCGTGTCTGCGATAGAACGAGTCTATCCAATGATTTCTCTTTTTCACAGCTGCTGCATCTGCCTCAATTATCTTGCTCTGCTTTTATCTTGTTTGTCATGAGGTTTTTCTCTCTTCCTTAACTTTTGCAATCGAGTTTCTGGATATTGAGTTCAAACCGAACTAGATCAGATTTTACTTCCAGTTGGTCTCTTTCTTTTTCCAGTTAAATGCATTGGGTGGTTTTGGTCTATGAATGAACATGCCTTTCGAGAATTGTAGGTGGGTTTGCTTTGTTTCCTGAGTTCTCTGACTCCTATTAGACTAAAGCAAAGCTGTTCATGTTATGTATTATTGGTACTTGTTGCCTGTGAGGTGGGGAGGCCTCACTGTTGGAGTAATGTAATGAGGGAAAAACTGTTGGAACTACCATAATGAACCTATTCTTCGTTGATCGAAGTCTGAAGCTATCGATATCTTGCTTGAGAGATTGTAGAGAGTGTATGATGCGGTGTCTTACATCCATGTGTACTTTAGGTGCTTGTGCGGTTTATTATGTGTGTAGCGCTCACTCAAACATGTTTACGTAGGTTGTCGGCCTTGTTTATCATGTCACTTCACATTTGACTGGTTAGAGGAAGGTGTATTAGTATATTAACCGGATTGTCAATCCGTGCATTGAGTCTTGCTTGACAACCATCTGTTGCGTGGAAAATCTCTCACAGTGGACCCCTCATTCACTTTCTTTACGATGAGACTGATCCCTTTCCTAAACTAGAAGAAAGTAGGTAGGCTTTTCTCTCACTGCAATCAGAGTTCATATTGGATAATCTGATTCTAACTGCCTTATCAGAGGGCATACTTCTAGTCTATGGCCTTAGTCAGGTCCAAGACCCCAGGTCGAGCCCCACCAAAGACTTTTTGGATCTTCCCTTTCATAAGTGTTGACCTAAGCCCTTGTGCTGGGGCTCGGCTCCCGAACCATACGTGAGCTGCCTCGTACGGCTCTTCCTAAGAACTTGAAGCCCCCCACTCTCTAAATAGAAATTCATAAATAAATTGCATTTCATTTACAAGACAAAAAAGACATTTTCAAAAAGCCTTCACCCTCCTAGTCAACGGGGCTATTATAGAAGGAAGGAGCTTCATTCCTTGACGTCTTTGCTCAGTCAAGCTTCCTGTTCCTTAGTGTAGTCTCGATCCATAGTTTCAGACTCCATTCCTTATAGCCTAGTCTATATCAGAATGCTATTTCACTGACGCTTCAGGTTTCATTAGTTGATTGTCTCCTCATGTGGAAGCTTTGGTGCTGATAATACGCATGGGGTGAGGTAACCATTTGCATTGTTACAGTTCTCAGAAATGTCAGTAATCTAAGAAAGTATGAAGTGTCATCCTTCTCTCGGATACTGTCGGATCTCAAGTTCATTGAATCTGGATACACTGAAGAGTAATATTTGCTCCTACTTTGAATTCATGAGTCTGTCAGTGATCTTGTCCAAAATCAGTGGTAGACTACATTGCCGAAATCATCTGATTTCGCTAAAGCACAGTAAATCTGAAAGAAGTCTCAATTTCCCATTAAAAAACAACGCCATACTATTCCCCAACGCTTGTTGGGTGCGCTTTTGCCACTTCAACACGTGGGTTCCAGGTTGCATGTTACTGGAATTCACGCTCTAATCATGGAGTTTAATGAGAAGATGATTGTTTCTGATATTATTCCAGCTATAAAAGTTGAGGAAATGAGGACTTTCTGATTTCTAGCAACGAACCCACCTCAGGTGAGTAAATCTGGGACCGTGAACACTCTAATGATCTTATAGATCAAGTAGGATCCAAGTAGAAGCCAGAGTGGATAGCCCAAACATGGGGTTTTCAATACTTAATGTTGTTGTGAGTTTGAACCTTTATCGTTTGCGTAAACCTCACACATATATCCGTTTCTTTACTAATAAGATAACTCCTCGATGTTGGAAAATAAGTTTAACGTAGCCGTTTATTGTGCTCTGGTTCATTTCCTGCTCAGGAGGAAAATGAGTATGCAACATTCGTTGTCAGCTTGAATTGTCACTAGCATTCACACTATGGTAAAGGGTAAGGAAGTGCATTTCTGCAGTCTTCATTTCTTAATCATTTTCTTCTTTTGCCGTACCAGCACCTCTAAAGAATGCAATTGACTGGGGATCTAGGCCACCGAATGTATGGGCCGGTAAGGCAGCTGCCATTGTGAGCGCGGGAGGAAGCTTTGGTGGGGGACGAGCGCAGTATCATCTCCGTCAAATCGGAGTCTTTGTCGACCTTCATTTCATCAACAAGCCCGAATTCGTCGTGAACGCATTTCAACCCCCTACGAAATTCGACGGCGAGGGGAACCTGGTCGATCCAGAGGCGAAGGAGAGACTTAAGCAGGTTCTTCAAGCACTGCACAGGCTTACGTCGCAACTAAAGGGTCGGTGATATTCTCTGCAACTCAGGTGTCTATTCTATTCAGTAGTGCTGAGGACATGAAATCGATGTCTCGACAATGAACACCAATTCCGTAATTGACGTTATAAGCGAATTTGCATGGGCTGTATTAGTAAGGAAAAATTCCTCCAGGACAGCACGATGGAGCGGATTCCAATGTATGTGGGCTTCTGGTTTGCGGGCTAAAGTTTGCAAGGATTGACATCTCCAGTAGCGTTAAAGGTGAGGGTTTCTTTTCGAGTCGAAGTTGGGGTGACTTTAGTTTATTAAAATTGAGTACGAACAAGATTGAATGACCCAGGAAAAAGAATACGGAGTATAAGCAAACAAGTTTAGCGATTGGTAGAAAATTAGGTGATTGATTTTCCGAGACCCGACTTGCGACCCAAAATTGAATTGTGAGGGACATGAGAAGGAGGCCAATTTGGCTCTGACAGCCAACCAAGTGCCGTCGATGTAGGGGACAGCCCCTTAACATAGTACCCATCAAAACAGATAAGGGACATGAATTCTGTCCCCTGCGCCCTTCACACGCCCCTATGGATGGATTTCCCTTGACACCTGAACCTACTGCCCCTATCTCTCTTTCTCTCTCTCTCTCTCTCTCTTTATGCGACATGATGTAACTGCACCTTGCCTGACCGCACGAGGCCAATGGGGTCCTCTTGAAATTTCCGAGGATGAACCGATCCACCACCAGCAATGAGTTTTTCTTCTGTCTTCTTTTGCAGTGAGTTCTCTGATGAACGCTGCTTGAATAACTTCACTATAGCTAATCAGGAAGTCGGAAGAGTTTCACTTAATAACATGGCATAAAAAAACGCAGATATCTAGTGATTAATGTGCATTATGCACATAAATCATTAAGGCTAGATAAACGTTGTGAGCTCATGATTAATATTATGAAATTACAATCTAATTTCATCCGTGGTGACGAATATATCAACAGCCTTGTAGTGTTCTTTTATGAAAGGACATTACCCTATGTACAATATCACTCGTAATACAATCAAGGATTAATATTACGAAAATTTTTAAACTTATACATTTATGATATATTTACTTTAAATTAATACTTTTACAAAAAAAAAAAAAAAAAAAAAAAAAAAAAAAAAAAAAAAACCTAAATTGATACATTTGCAATAAATTTATCTAAACTAATTTTTTTGCCATAAAACCCTAAATTAAACATTATAATAAATTTACTCTCCGTTATTTTCTGTTAAATTATATTAATATTATGAAAAATTATAAATCAATACACATGTGACAAACGTATGATAAAATCCAAAATTAGTATCGTATCATTCTACAATTTGACAATAAAATTTAATAAAATTAGCGATGGGTAAATTTCTTATAGATATACCGATTTGAGATTTTTCGTTATATTAACCTTACAAACTATCACACTAATTATATATGAAATAAGTTTTTTTTTTTAAATTTATCGAACTTATGGAACAAGTTTAATTATGCTTTCCCATCGCACCACCCAACTATATGCATTTAAGTGGTGACGTATCCTAGAAGCAAGCAAGATTCTGTTTTTGTTTTTACCATATTTTGGTGTGATTACAACCAATAATAAGAGTGGGGTCCACTGGGGAATAGGGCTGAGTTTGACTTGTCAGAAAGAGGCAGGCCCCGCACGACGTCCTAGGACGCGGTGTCCGAGTTCTAGTTAGCTGAGACAGACGCCTAGGAAAAAGCACCGCCATTGTTAATTAGCACGAAGAAGCTGTAAATGTCTGTCTGCCCCGTGGTCAGTAAAGCGTCCTTCTGTTGGCTGCTTCTTCTCTGCATCTGTCCCTCTAAAGTGTAAGGCAATGGACCTTCCGCTCTCCCCAAATCAAGAAAGTCATGCCAATGCCAATGCCAATGCCAATGACAATGCCAATCTCTCTCTCTCTCTCTCTCTCTCTCTCTCTCTCTCTCTCTCCATGCACAGAGGAGCCTAGGTTCTGGACAAATCAGCGAAGTGACAGGAATTATTGTCTTTTTTATTCTGCTAAAGGAGAAAAATAGTCATGAATATGACAAGGACTGTGTATATTATGAGGGACATACTAAGGGAGCTAGGTGCCTTTTCTGGGAAGATGTGGCAAAATGTGAAGGGCCCCGCGAAGAAAAGATTACTATATGGGGGAAATAATAGGATACATTAGAGAATTAAAGTGAAAATGCCAAGTGCGGTCACTGCTCTCTGATCTGACACGTCCAAAAAAGGCAAATAGGATAACCACCAGCGATGACATGTCCCTGTGTTTCTCCAAATGTTTGGCCTGACAGCAGTTTCAGGAGTCAAATTCGGATGCAAAGACCAATGCTTTGAATCTTTGGTCCAAACCCATCAGAAAAAGAAAAGTGGAAACTAGGGGGAGGAAAAAATAAGAGAGAGAAAAAGAGAGCAGAGGGAAATAGGGAAAAAAAAATACACCCAGAAACAAAGAAAAGATCGCCATTGGTACCAACCCCAACTTTTGCTTTCTCCATTATGAATCCAACACTCCCATTCTTTTCCCCTCCAAATCTCAGGCAACCCATTTCGCAGCACAAATAGAGCTGACGCCAATGCAATGCAAATTCAGACCTGACGACATATAAAAATAGTCATCTTTTCGTGTTCCGGCATATGTCTTGTCTATCTCTCTCCTCTGTTTCAAGAATGTCTTGTCGTGATTGGAAAGTCTTCATTGGGGAAAGCATATAGTTAGAGAGAGAATGCGTACGTGGGTGTGTGGGAGAGAGAGAGACATTGATATGGGTATGGGGAAGGAGAAGAGGAGAATGTGAACACCAACATTCGTTAGGGGGCAGAGAGAAATGAGCAAAAAGCACGGCCGAATTTTGAAGGCCTGGGAAAAAACAGTGAGGAAATCACAAGCTGCTGCAAAGAAAAGGGTGAACAGCATTTTCGCCGCTATGTCGGTTGCCCACGTTGACGACGAGGACAATGCGGGCCAGAGCGATGTCTACCATGACGAGAGGGTCCTCTCAAATGGGGACTTTTACACCGGCCAGTGGGCGGACAACCTCCCCCACGGTCACGGGAAGTATCTGTGGACTGATGGGTGTATGTATGTTGGCGAATGGTTCAGGGGCAAGACAATGGGAAAGGGGAAGTTTTGTTGGCCAAGTGGTGCCACATATGAGGGTGAATTCAAGAGTAGCTATATGGATGGTAAGGGGACTTACACAGGCCCTTCGGGGGATACATACAGAGGTTCCTGGATAATGAACTTGAAACATGGGCAAGGGACTAAGAGTTATGTTAATGGTGATTACTATGAAGGAGAGTGGCGGCGCGGGATGCAGGATGGCCATGGGCGGTACCAATGGCATAGTGGGAACAATTACATAGGACAATGGAAAAATGGGACCATCAACGGGAATGGTACAATGATATGGAGTAATGGAAATCGGTATGATGGATTCTGGGAAGATGGTTTGCCTAAAGGGAATGGGACTTTTAGATGGGCTGATGGTAGTTTTTATGTCGGCATTTGGAGTAGAGACCCGAAGGAGCAGAGCGGCACATACTATCCATCAGGGTCGACTGGAGGCAACATTGACTGGAATCCTCAAGAGGTGTTTTCAGTGGATTTGCAGGATTGCAAGATTTGTCCCGGTGAAAAAGTTTCGATTTTGCCATCACAGAAGTTGCTGAATTGGCCGGGGATTGAGGGGGAGTTCTTGGAAAAGCAGCAAAATTGGAGACCTCAAAAGGAAAGTGAGGGGGGTGGGAAACGGAGGATGTCGGTGGATGGAAGGGTGTCTCATTACAGTTGGGGATCAGAAGGCAGTGATGGAAATCATCTCAGGGATGAACAAGAAGGGCTGGGGAATATTCAACCTCAAGATTCAAGCATGGGAGACACGCTGACTAAACAACAGATGCTGAGGATAAAACCGCCAAAGAAACAGGGAGAGACTATATCTAAAGGACATAGGAACTATGAGCTAATGCTCAACCTGCAGCTAGGAATCAGGTACTGGGTTTCTATTATAGGTAGTTTAACTTCTGCCTCCTTTTTTTCTTGAATTGGATAATAGAAGTCTAGCTTCGCTGATTGAAACTTGTTTATGATTATCCACAAGTTTCACGCATTAATAGGTTTTAAATTGGTCGGTTCCTTTTTCCAGATATAGCTGATTAGATATTTGTCTCCTCAGTTAATTGAATATAGTCTCAATTCTAGTATCCCCATATCCCCACATGTTATGGTATTTGATGGAAGGGATAGTGAACAAGTGGAAGTAACAATCTATTGCCTCTCAATCCACTAATGTCTACGGGGAACAATTCCAGGAAATAAAATTTGTGCATATGTCATCATGGTCGGCATGTCATTGGATGTCTTTCTTGCATGTAATCGGTCATTCAATGTCACCCCACAGGCATTCCGTTGGAAGGCCTGCTCCAGCTACATCCCTGGATCTGAAAGCTTCAGCTTTCGATCCCAAGGAAAAAGTGTGGACTAGATTTCCTCCCGAAGGATCCAAGCATACTCCACCCCACCAGTCATGTGAATTCAGGTGGAAGGATTATTGCCCAGTGGTTTTCAGGTAATCTTGAATCATTTTTTTCTTTCACTAATGATAAACTTCTTTCAGCTGCACCATCCAGTTACTGTTTATGGATACATCTACAATCTAGTAGTGTTTGTTGCAGAACTGATAATATTTTCTCCTTAGCATAAGCTTAAGTTGACATCTCCCAAAGTAGTCCTTTATTGAACTTTTTCTGAATCTCTGTCTCATGAAGTCACTCAAGGTTACTCAAGTTTCGAAGCACCAAATTTCATTAACCCAGATTTCAGAGTGACAATATATATTTAATGTCAATCTGCAGGACTCTCCGAAAATTATTTAGAATTGATGCAGCGGATTATATGATATCGATCTGTGGGAATGATGCCTTGCGAGAGCTTTCTTCCCCTGGGAAAAGTGGAAGTTTCTTCTACTTGACCCATGATGACCGGTACATGATAAAGACCATGAAAAAAGCAGAAGTAAAGGTGTGTTCCCCTCGTTGCTTGCATAATATGAGTGAGAAGTTCCATTTGTCAGCGCATTCTCACTAAAGAATTTACTGCAACAGAAACCAGTCTTCCTATTGTAAGGTTCATGTTTATATCTAAGTTTACAACTTATCTCCAAATGTTTAATTAGTTTCACTAATATCATATTGCGATATAGAGTAATTAGTTTGATATAGGCACGTTGCTAGGTTCAACCATTTATGTAAAACTTTCTCGAGATTTTTGGTGTAAGTTATTTGCTCTAAGCTGCGAAATTTGAGTAAGCAATTCTTGAAATTATAGTCTTTTTTCTGCTTTGTTCACAATGCCATGTGTTTTTTTTTTTTTTTTTTTTTTTTTTTAATCACAGGTGCTTTTGAGGATGCTGCCATCTTATTACAATCATGTCCGAACCTACGAAAACACTCTTGTTACAAAATACTTTGGTCTACATTGCGTGAAATTGACTGGGACTGCACAAAAGAAGGTAATGTTTAAGATATGCCGAAATCAGAGTTACATCTCCCTTGGTGAACTTCACAGATCATAAAACTATAGTCATACTCATTTGCAATCAGTGACGCAGGTACGATTTGTCATAATGGGAAACCTATTCTGCTCCGAGTATGCAATCCATAGGCGCTTTGACTTAAAGGGTTCTTCTCACGGTCGTATAACTGATAAACCGGAGGCTGAAATTGAAGCTACTACCACCCTTAAGGACCTTGATCTCAACTTTATATTCAGATTGCAGAATGTTTGGTTCCAAGAGTTCTGCAGGTGAGATTTCTTTTCTGCTTGTCTTATCAGACCGTATGTTCCACTTTCTTTGTACCTTCCTTACTCTTGAGCGTTCTCCTTGCCAACCTCACATACCTTCTACCCACACCCTCAAGCTGAATTTTACACAAGCAAGGTAGAGAGGTTGAACTTCGATCACTTATTTCTGATATATAATGAACTAGGATTTTCACTAGCCAACTTGTTTGTGAAATATAACTTCAGTAGAACTCTTTCTTTAGAGGATGAAGTGGGATTCTAGCACGCCAGAACTCCTCCATTCATAGTAATTCAAACTTCTACTTAGGTGAAACTAATTCTGATTTCATATGTTGATGGCAATTTCTGAGAGGTTCATTTAAGTAGATGTTGTGAGTTTTATGTGTCTTTCTGTGAAGGTTGAGCCGAGCCAATCCTAATAAATCCTCTATTTCTTTGTGTCCTCCACTTACGCGTAATTCATTTTGTGCAGACAAGTCGACAAGGACTGTGATTTTCTTGAACAGGAAAGGATAATGGACTACAGTCTTCTGATTGGTCTTCACTTCCGAGATACTTCTTATAACAAGGATAGCTTAGTTGCCGAGGCTTGTCCTGCTGGAATTCGCACTCCTAGAGGTTCACTTTTGCCTTTTTTTCTTAATGCCTTCGATTCATGCTATATCAACGAGGCTTAACATCTGCTATAATGTCTGTTCAGGCATTGGAGATAACAATGTTGACCTTGTAGATCCTCGCCTTTCCAGCGTGGAAATGGATCAGCTTCAACTTGACCCTACCAGGTAAAAATGATCTGTTACTCCTATACAATAAACGAATACCTTACAATTCTCTGAAAATTGAGTGAATGGGGAAAAAATTATAGGGAAATCGGTGCTTCTCGATTGATCATATTTCTTTCTATGGAAGGAATATATGGCACTTCCATTTGTCAGCATACTAGTTTTTACGTGAAACATCATCCATCCTTTTTTAGCTGTAACAATTATCTAGAGCTTCATCCTTGCGATCTACCATTTCAATCAAATTAGCTCTTCATATGTGACTTAAGCATTGCAATAGTTATATCTGATGATATTGGGGGCAGGTGGGCTTCAACCAGATTAGGGATAAACATGCCTGCAAGGGCTGAATTAACAATGAGGGGAAACGGCTGTGAGCTACAGCTGGTTGGTGAACCAACAGGAGAGCTATACGAGGTCATCCTCTTCTTTGGCATAATAGACATATTGCAGGATTATGACATTAGCAAGAAGCTTGAGCATGCATACAAATCAATCCACTATGACCCGACTTCAATATCTGCGGTTGATCCAAAGCAGTACTCCAGACGGTTCCGTGATTTTATATACAGAATTTTTCTAGAAGACACTTGAGGTTTGGATTCTCTCAAATTGTTGATCCCCACGTGGACACCAATGTACAGTCAATGCATGGGATGATGGTTCTCAATGGTGAGAAGGTTGCCTGCTTTGATCGGCGGCGAGTACTAGAGAATGGCATCTAGGGTCAGGTGTCTCATGCTCTTGGTAAACAAACGGCAGATTTTCGCCTTTATGGTATTGTAAGTTATAGGCTGAAAGAAATGCGTTGTAGGTAAGGGTAGAGAAGATCAGAATTCAAGCCTCATTCTTTTTGTAAAATATGTCATCACAGGATTGATTCTTTGTACCCATATCTTTTACCAGAAAAGGGAGGGATATGGAATTTTGTTATGAATAAGATGTACAGGAGAGCGGTGAAGGCAAAAAAAGAAAAATTCTTACTTGCTTCACCATAAATTTCGTATCACGATCTGAATCAAGAATCCTTTTCATGAAGGTCTGTTTTATTCTTCTGCTTGTCGGGCAGCATTCTGCTAATGTTCAGAGGCTTGGAGTTCCTTATTTACTCTCCGAACATACAGATATTTCCATACAAATCGACCAAGCAAGAATGGTACATTGAATATCCAAAGTGCACGCAAACAGAATCCACCATGATCTCCAAGTTGGCCAGCCGTGGATAGGTTTAGAGGTCCAGACAATTTTACAACAGACTACACGCAGCAAAAATTTACTCCTTTGACCTGAACTTCGAAATCGAGAGCTGAAAATGCAGATTAGCAATGTGCAAAGCACTGGCCAGTTGTGTAGTTTACAGGCCTTGAGTCGTAATTTGAATTTTCAAGGTGGCATGTGGGAATTACCTGATATTGCCAGGTCCACGAGGGGTGCCGGAAAAGTTCTATAAGTATGACTAGGCAAGTTCCGCAAAAACTGGGATCGTCATATTTATTTACATCCTAATGCTCCTAATGCAACTTCATTCCCCATAGAACCTCCCATGCAGCCTCATCTGGAGGGATCTCAGCACACAACATCAACCTAAAGCACATTCATGCCGTGGAGAATCGGTTGCAACATGTTGAGCTATTGTCTGGCCTCGATGTTACAGCCAATTCACATCCAGTTGCCATCTTAGAGGAAGTGTTTTTACTTCAATTGATTGATTCAGAACAATGCCAGCCACCGACCGGCAAAATTTAAGGGAGACCGGGACCATGTCTTGTTTCATGGAGGACATGGGGGACCAGAGACCATATAAAGCAATTTTTTGTTTTTTGTGTCCCATCACCTGCTTAAAGAGTCAAGCCAAGAAGCTAGTATCTATCATATCAACCAATGTGACACTTCCTGTATCGATAAAAGGTGGTCCCCCTTATTGCATCTTGTGGATTCCCGCTAGACCAATAAATTTGTGATTCAGGAATCCACCAAGATCATAAGTGAAAATGACAGAATCAGTCATCAACACCTCACGACGTTAAGCCCATGATAGTTGCAGGGTCATAAATATATCTACTCGAGTATAACTACCACTTCTGATAGATAAGATCCATAAGATGGTAAAAAGTAAACACAATTTACTTAAAAAAGCACAATATCTTCATTAGAGAGAGTTCCTCTTCATACAGATGAACATAAAGTCACTGAATTGTTGCCGGTCCATTTCCAAACTAGTGCTGAGTCTGCTGACACAAGTGGTTTTATTTATCTTCAGATTGGGACTTAAGAGAACTTTTGCATGTCTAGATACAAATTTGACTGCATTAAGCACCCGTCAGAAAGATCTTAGAGACAAACTGAGATTGGATTTGGTCCAGCACAAGGTTCATCTTGCAGATCTCTTGCAAATTATTGTACCAGTGGTCGTTTGTGGACCAGATAGAGGCAGCGAAATTGACAATGGAAAATTGTCTTCTACAACTGAGACTTGTAAATTTCATATCCGTTACTTGCAGAGATCACTGGAGACAATCTGATAGCAAACGAGTATGGCAGGGGAGGAACCAGATATTTCTCATGGACACAAGGCGACCAGCTATCATCACCACCCAAACCCATATGCTTGTGGTCGAGATGTACCTGTAAAAGCAAGTAGAATTCTAATAGTCAAGACCCTGAAAATGGGAAAATACTAAAAGGAAGCATTGAAATAACACTGGAGCTATTGACACATCTAGGGTGAAAACCAGAATAAGGGAACTTAACATGTCCACAAAGCAAATAATTCCTTAACTTCTTGTTCTTGCATTTAGTTCAGATTTCATAGAAACTAACATTGGACTGGATATACACAGTGAAACTTCGTATATTTCGCAGATGAATAGAAACAGTCGAATGATAACACTTGTAGATACTACAAAGCAAACAAGAAAGCATTTCTGACTCAAGGCATCACCTCAATGCTGCTTCCTCTAACAAGATCTTCATTATGCGTTGCACAGTCAAGTTCCGACGTGGTGTAATAACTCGCACTCATTTGCATTGGAGGAGAACTGCCATAAATAGAAGCATAAATCCCAACACCATCTCTGTTTTGAAACGTCACCCATCTCACATCAGCACGACCTGCACATTCTCCAGGAACTATGTATGGAACATGCATGTCAGCCACATTCTCCTCATAGACTGAAACATGGGCAGCAGCTTTTCTGTCTGGATAACATTCAAAGGGACCTCGTCCATACCATCGAATCGTCTCCAAAGAACTTTCCAAATGGAATTCAACTCCAACTCGGGGTAGGGGTGGAAGATTCGAACTGGGTCTTACATGGCATTCCATAATGACATCCCCAGAACAGTGGATTGAGTATATCACGTCACATTCAAATACAACAATTGATTTCCTGGACTGAGAAAGGGAACCCTCCTCACCTTGCACGATAAAATGGTATACTGTCTTTATTTTCAAAAGAGTATCAGAATCTTGCTCTATAGAACAGCTCTCAGTAACAACTGAGAGGCTGTCGAGGTGAGCAGCTTTCCACAAAGAGAGATAGCTAGCAGAGCCTCCCCCTTTGTCATTATCTGTAGGTGCTCGCCAAAAGCAAGGGAGTATGCCACTACCCATGACAGGAACTCCTTGAACCTGCAATTTCGTTACCATGTCTTCAACCATTACATTGCCATTGATGTCAGAATGATTAAATGAGGGACAACAACCTAAATATAAGATTGATGATTATCTTCCGCTTCAAAAAAAAAAAAATTTACAATAGAAACAACCTTCCAGCTTTCAAAAGTTCCCTTCTGGATATTGAATTTTATCTCCCAATTATTCTGATGGCAGACTCTGATCGTGTCCCCAGAAACTTCTTTAGAGAAGGTACCACTTTCAACTTTGATAGCCTGTGGGTTAAACTAATATTAAGAAATGTTAAACATGTCATAAAGATGCAACAAACTTGACATAAGTATCAAAAAATGGGATAGCTTTTTACATGGTGAGCAAGGACTTCTTTTGCTGGCAGCTGGACTTGGGTGGAAGACACAATATGCCCAGCTTCAGTCCAGCGCGTTGAATGCAAAAGCTTAGCAGAAATTGTCAAGAAAATCTCAGTTGCAGAGCAGGAAGCCCAAACTGAGTACCATGGACCCTTCTCTAAGTCTATGTCAAAGCTGCTCTGGGGTCCAACTGTGGGAAGTGAAAGGGTCCCGGAACCAAGATTGCATCCATCCCCATGGATGAGCCAACTAAATTCTAACCCTTCCGTTGTTTCATAAAAATGAGTATTCATTATCTGTAAAGGACATTGAAATATTGTCAGCTTCGGTCAAAAAAAATGAAGATATTATCTGAGGCATGACAGTACCTTTAGCGTGATCCCATTTAATAGAACCTTGATTGGTTGATGGACATACTTCACTTCTGCAGACATTAAACAGAACCACAGTGAACATGCAGATTGATAGCTAATCAAGCCACTAAACTCAAAATTTTACATATGTCAGTAAAAAGTAAAAAGTGAAATGTACCATGCATTGCAGGATGTGGAGTTCGATCTGGCCAGGTAAGTCCGTTCAAACAGAAGTTTAAATCATTAGGAATATCCCCAAAGTCTCCTCCATACGCCCAGTGTTTGCAGCCATCAGCCTTCTCTTTTAGTAAACCCTAAATTTAAAGAACATAGCCTCAAGTTTCTGAAAAAAATCCTCCTTTTGCAATCACCATAACGAGAAAGTCAAACAAGCTCATAGAATATACCAGGTGTAGCCTAAGTTGATATTAGTGCCAGTTATTGACTGCTGAAAGGAGAAGAACACTAGCTTATCAAGCATCAGAACACCTCTGATGATAGGTTCAGATCTGTGAGACACCTCTGATGATAGGTTCTATCATTAGTTCCTAACAACCCATCCAACAGAGCACTTCACAGGACATTTTTTCATTCCACTTATATTTCCCAAGTAATATTGAGGAGAAGTAACTCGACTTATAAGTATGTAAAAAAGAATTGCCTGTTGAATATTTGGCACAATTGGTGGTAATATACATGGATTTCTGTCAACTTTTTGTACAGGAGTTGGTGTGAAGTGAAGGCTTGCATGAGCATACTTTTTCAGGTCAAGGAGTAATTTACCTGATCAACCCAATCCCAGATAAAACCACCTTGGAGACCAAATGTACTATCAATTGCTTCCCAGTATTCAAGAATGTTTCCATTGCTATTTCCCATAGAATGCGAGTACCTTTCAATGGTGACACATGAATATTGAACGTGACATGGATATCAGATAAGAGATATTGTAGAATTAAGAACTAAGTGAGAGCATTAAGAAATAATACAAAGAGGGAAAGAAAAAGAAAGAAAGTCGGAGTTACATACTCGCACAAGATCAAAGGACGAGTTTCATTCGGGTCTTTAGCAATCTTCACTATGTCCCACACACGCATGTACATAGGGCACACAATATCTGTTGAGGAAGTTCTGGCTCCACCACCTTCATAGTGTAATACACGAGAAGGATCTTTCCCTCGGATCCACCCTGATGTAAACTATTAGATTAGTAACTTATAACAAAGAAAGAAGTTTTTTTACCATTGAATGCATCTTCTCCCATGCCTTATATTGCCCATACTTCCTGCATGGAAAATGCATCCGAATTCCTAACACTTTAAATTGAAGGTGAGATTAATATCTCTTCCTGAATACTACAAGTTCAGGTACATTGCAGCCCATAACCCAGGCTGGCTCCTCCATGTTTGCTAGGCAAGCCACTAAACTGAAACATGTTCATTAACATTTTTTGTACATAAATGGCCAAAGAAAAATGAACGTTAGATTCAATTGATAAGTTCCATCTAAGTAGTCTAGCCATCAGGGTGTAAACCAGCATGTCAAGTGTGTGCATGTTCTTTCAAAAGGCGCCTCATAACAAGAGAACAATCTGAACGAAAATAAGTGCATTCATTAATTCAATCTTGTTTGGTTACCTTCCAGCAGCAATAATTCATAAAAAAAACTTGGATCTAAAAAGTTTGGAAGGTCTAATACCAGCTGAAGCAGAATGATTGGGCCCATATCCAGATTCATTTCCTAAGGACCATGATATTATGCAAGCATGATTTTTGTCCCTCTCCACCATGCCAATCACACGATCCAGCATAGCACCAGCCCAACTTGGTTCAAGAGTAGGATGCTTCCGATCTTTAGAGTCAACAAAACCATGTGTTTCAATATTGGCTTCATCTATCATGTACATGCCAAACAGATCACACAACTGATACCAACGAGTATGTTGAGGATAATGGCTATTTCTCACAGCGTTCATATTATTTTGCTTCATAAGAACTAAATCCTGCAAAGATGGGAGCTTCAATACAGTTTCAACTAACACCATTGTTAAATGCTGACATAGGGAAGATAAATTTCCTAAAATTCTATTATTACCTTAACCATGCAAGACTCAATATTTGTCTTTCCTAGACGTGGATGATGCTCATGCCTGTTCACTCCTCTTATTATGACTGGATGCCCATTAACAAGCAACTGTTTATGGGCTGTGGAAATTTGCCGGATGCCTACTTGGCATGATTCACAGTCAATAACATGGCCACCGGAATCTTTAAGGATGACAACAAGGGTGTAGAGATTTGGCTGAAATGACACAAGCCACAAACAATAAGAAATGCAAACAAATTACTTCTTGAAAAGCATTGTCTGAGGGCTAATATGCATGCAATCTATAATAAAGGAGACAGGAAACTACATATTTGTATGGCACATCTATATGCATAGAATCTACAGTAAAAGAAAGAATGTCAAGATTAGTAGGAGGCATTCCATACTAAAAGAATCCCAAAAAGTCAATTGATTGCTAATATCTATTATCATTATGATAGAAACGATACATATAAGAGAAAGAACCTTGTCATCATGATCTGCAACACAGAAAGATCCAAAAGGGACATCATGGAGAAATCTCATAATATATGCAATAAACACTTGATTCAAAAACATAATCAAGAATCTTCATTTCAGAACTTCCTTCACAATTTCCTTACATATTCAGCTGACCAGAGCCTAGGCCTTTCCAGTTTTCCATCAAGGATAAAATCATGAAACCCATGTATGGACGACGAGTTGCTGAACTTTAGATCAGAAACATTAGATGAGAGAAGATCCACATGACCATCTTTGTTGTACCAGATAGAAGTATCAAAGAGTTTAGCTTCGATTATTAGGTCAGAAAGAATGCTGTCTGTAGGCTTTTGTCGAGAATCATCTATCTTAACTTCAACCTGCATGAAGAGCAAAGAATTTTCCAAATAAAGAGGTGAACAATAAGATAACTACAGTAAAATGAGTTAAAATTTGGGGAGAAGTTGGAAAGTATGCTTTGATGATCATACGGCCATCAATTACCCGAGTCACAGAGAAATATATGGTGACATGTTTGATTCACACTTTAACATCCAAAGAGAGACATGACAACTTTTGGCCTTCTTCCTTATGCTGTGATATTTTCATGTCAAATATATAACTATCTTGTGTTCACATGTAATTATTTATTGGCAACCAGTGATATGTAGGTATATCTCAGTTGGGTACTAAAAGTGATCCATACCCAACTGACTGTCATAGGATAAATTTAAAGGAGTGCATCATTAAGGATAAATATATTTGATGACTTCCTTGATTTGTATATACCTTGGTCAGATACTAGAATGATATTTTACTTACCTTGTAAAATTTTTGTAAATTTATTTTAAGTAAATTCTAAGCATAGGTTTTCATCTGCCCCCACCTCAACCTATTTCCAGCATCTGCAGCAGAAGACTGCTTAATATAGCAGAAGCCAACCATATAAGGAGACAGTAGTTTTCTTCAAAAAATATGAAAAAAAAAAAAAATGCTAAAAGCATGAAGCAAGATATCCCACATGATGCAATACTATGCAATGTTTACAAAACAATCGAGACTTCTTCAGAGTGGATGACATTTCCACTTTACCACATCACACCCTATTCAGAAAGTGTCATCCATATTTGGAGTTTTGGCACTATCATGAAAGCAAAGATCCCAAACGCAAAGGAGACAATTACTCAGGAAGAACGAAAAATTCACTAGTTTCTTCTTTTCACTTTCTTCTGCAAAATTTTCTTTAATCATAGCAGATCCAACTTAGTGGAAAAAGGCTTAACTTGTTTTTGTATGTTATCAGCAACTTTTGTTATCTGGAAAAGAAAGAGTTGGCCACAAATACACATGCTGTGAATATTCATCCATTTTTACATTGTAGAAAGTCTTTAGTCAGCTAAGATGAAAGATTCAAGAATATAAAAGATATAAGAGATGACTGCTAAGTTACAGATAAAGGCATCTAGATGGCAAGAAACCTTGCTGCACACGAAGAGGGGGAAAAAAACATAGAACAAGAGAATCATAAAGAAAGTGATAAGTAAAGCAAAAGAGGCTACTCAGACAATTTACAACACTGCACTTCAGTTGGAGAAGCATGCTCTCAAGTCAAGCAAATCTAATTTTGTATAATGCTACTCCGCTTGTATATACTTACCTGAAGATCAGCGCGCGTGAAATTGTCATCGAGGTTAGACTTGAAGAAATAGTCCGCAATAAATACCTGAAAAGTTATGTTTTAGCTAGTCAATTCCAATCCATACAATAAGCAGGTGGTGAAAAGGTAAGAGGACATCTTCCACAGAGTTTCATCAGACTGTATGTCATATCAATCCATGAGATTCGAAGAAACTCAAAGAATGCAGCTTGATTAAATTCCAAATCAACATGTACTATCTTAGGGGGTTTTGGCAGATTTATTTGATGTTTTCAGGATTAATTATGTTATTAAAGAAACCAATATGGTTAAATATTTCATGCATTTGTTATAGAAATATATTTCATGTTATTTAGAACTTTCTGCACATGGTGCCACAACAGTTTTATAAAGACATTCTTATTATTAATCTACTCATAGAGAAGAATATACCACCAGCTTACAAAAGAAAATTTAAATGCTTAATAAGAGAAGAAAAGAAGCTTAGCTTAAAAACTTTATGAAATAATAACTCATTTATGCAAGCCACATATCCAGATTACAAATTCACTTATGTTCCCTAAAGCACCACTACCATTAACAGTTCAACAACAGTAACTATATAGAAGAAGAAATTTCATGAAAATGAGAAGGTCCAGAAAACAAACCTGTGGCTTTGCTAGAAGAAGCACATCACGATGAATACCAGATAACCGCCAATGATCTTGATCCTCAAGATAAGATCCATCACTCCATCTAAATACTTGAACAGCTAAAACATTCTTTTCTTCAGCAGTAGAAGGCTTACAGTAGTCAGTGATTTCAAATTCAGCTGGCAGCCTACTATCCTGACTGCAAAACCAGGCATTGTGCATGTGTCAATTGTAAACTGATTAAAACAACTGATCACTGTTTCCATCAGTATTTTTCCTGTTCAAGAACCCAGCATGGAAGTTATCCATAATAACAGTTAACTGAAACTTGCTTTCTCAACAAGTTCACGGCATCAGGATTCTTCTTATAACTAATTTCTATCTCTCATCCTTTTTTAGCAAGTGTGGCACAACAGGAATGTCCCTTTCACATACCTCATTTAATTTGAGAGAAAAAAAGGTACAATCTAGTAAACAGTAAGAGGATAAATAGTAGTCCCAAATTGCTTTCAAACAAAAAACAATGGCAATGACTCAGAGCAAAACATGCTCTGGCCAGCCAAAATCAAGAATAAAATATCATCAATGATTTCAAACAATGAGGTAAGTGCATTATTCGACCTTCTATTTATTCTCTCAGAGACAAGGCCATAGAAATTTTTCTACTTGGGCCATAATAACAATTAAGTAAATGAAGACATTCTCCATGAAAATATTTTCCAGACTATCTGATATCTATTGATAATACAGTTAAATGTCGATGCAACAGGAAATGCCAAACTGATGTACCACCAAAATGCAAGCAAAGCAAGAACGAAAGAATTAAGTGAATAAGGAGGCATGGCATGATACTATCATCCATTGTTCTAGAGCATGACATAGAAGTTTGTAAGTGTCAAAACCATTTTCTACCAACCTAAGGCCTGATTAGATTAACAGGAAAGTTTCTGGAATTTCTGATTTAATTATCTAAGAACGAAACAGACCCTAATATGCAACCAGCAACATTTTGAAGAGTATTCTTAAAGAGAATTCTCATTTTTACTTATTAAACATGTTGTCAAGGGGAAAAAAAGATGAAAACACTTACTTTTTCTGTTTTCTTTTCTATGAAGAGGAAAATCAAAATATCTTTTCTGAAACCAAATGGGCCTTAAGCGTCAGCATGGATTAAAAAACCCAACTTGGTATCAAAGGGACAGGTCCAATGTTTCAAGTCCCTACATCCTCCTATGCCTCACATTGAATGTTAATTAACACTTTAGGCCCCACCTGAGGCAGAAAGTGTTTAAGTTATATTTATCTCTGCTGTAATGTTTAAATTGAAACTATGCCTTCATTAGATGAATAGGCAATAATTCCCAAAATTCAATGCAAAGAAGAATACTCACCAAATGTCGCAATTTTTCTTCTGATAGAATATACTTATGGTCAAAGGATCAAATAACTATAGCGAAGAGTGGAGAAAAAATTACCTATACCCCACGAAGACTCCATTAATCCATGCACAGAAGGCAGAATCCACTGCTTCAAAGTGCAGCAAAATCCTACGCCCTATTCAATGTAAAATTGAAGCAAAGCTAAAGCCACAATAAAGAGTTAAGAATAATGTCGGCGATTCTAACACTCATACACTCAATGTGTTTACAATATGGCAGAATTCTGTTGGGTATTTAAATTGGCTTACTAACTTAAATAATCACTTACTATATGCCACATCCTTTAATCAACACATTTAGTATATGGATCAATGTGTCTCTACCATTACTCGAAAGTTAAGTACCGAATACTACAAAGAAGAAGAGTACAAAGCAAGGCATAACCAAAAAGATGCAACACAAAAATGATATCATTAGCAACATGCCACGACAAAAGGCTCTCATGTGCAGGTGTGTATTTGCGCGCGCGTGCGTGCATGTGTGTGTGTGTGTGTGTGTGTGTGTGTGAGAGAAAGAGAGAGAGAGAGAGAAACTTTCACTACTTTTACATAACATACTTAAGAATCAAGTCCACAGATATGTAACTTAATGCATTTGCACGCTCAACCAAATGTAGTGAAGATGATATGGTAAGTTTTATACACCAACAACCAGTGCAGTCAAGCTAAAATCTCAGGATTTTCCATTTCAATCCAAGGATAGAAAAATATAGGGATGTTTTGTTAGGGAGTGCTTTTAAGAAACTGCTTTTGCTATCAAGAAGCTACCACAGCCATTCAAAAAGGTTCATTAAAAGTAGATGTGATACAGTATAGTGACTGGCTGATCAACTTCCAAGTTGAAGGTTGACCACAATTAGAATCCACTGAACTCAAGTGATTACCAAAAGCCACCAATTTGTTGAAATAATTGTCCAACTAGTAACTACTAAGCGTTTCCTCCAACAGCCACTAGATGGAGACATGGCATAGGAACTCCAGTACACAGGACAATATCACACTATGCTTTATCCTATATTGACAAGTTGTGACCTAAAATCAAGACAGAGGAAATTCCTTCAATCAGCTGAGCATATGAAATGTAGACCATAACTTTTAGATTTCATTCAGCATTCTTGTGATCCACATGAATACTGGAGCTAGCTAAAATGGTACAGGCATACTCGGAAGTTTTCCACGCAGATTCTATAATCACACAAAAATCTTTGACAATTATGAGACATACACATATGAAGCATCAGAAGACATCAAGAAATGCCCTGAGAATATAGCTGTGAGACAACAAGTGGAAGGAAAGTCAAATGTATGAGCAGCAACATTCCGTTATTTCATTTGAGCAGACCAGCTTCAGAGGAGCTAAACATATAAGATGTAAAGCATTCAAACAACTAATACCTTTCCATTCATTAGGGATGCTGAAATATGTCCTGTAGCAACCAGTTGGATTTTCCAAAGGAATGTTTGGAGGATCAAGTGGAAATGGGTACACAATATTTGTGTAAATAGGCCTATCATATCCATGCATCTGCCAATTGGAAGGAACTGCTCCAATTTGAACAAAAATGAGTGAAAAAATTAGAAGATGTGGCAGTGTGCAATACCTAATGATAAATATGACGATATACCTGAACAATGAAACCAAAAGGACCTCACAAAAGATACCTACCTAGCAGAAATCATTGACAATCTCTAAATATGCAATTATTTTATTAACTGAACTGCGATTGGTTGAAACATTTCATGATCCCACATGCTTGACAGCTTTCATTTTGAACACTAAAATGTTCACTCAAACAAGTACCTAACGAAACTCAGATAGACAAAAGATCTCTCGACACAAATGAACAGTCCCCCACCTCCCCCCCCCCCAAAAAAAAAAAAAAAAAAAAAAGTCCTCAGTAAAATTGCATCATCAATGGCATTTGGGCTTAGTATAGCAAAATTCAATGAGGTATAGTTTAGCGGAGACCAACTCCTGAGATATAAGAGCAGTATCGTGGTCAACTCCCACTACAGAAGGGACTATCAATATAGGAAATTCCTTCATTAACAGCTGCACCTTCACTAAACTTTTTGCAGCAGTACAACATATATTTATGACATAGAAGATCATCAAGTTCAAGAAATGATGCAGCCAAAACACAGTCAATCTGAAATTCAACATTTGCTATTCGGCCTAGTAATCTTTATCACTTGGGAATGCAGCGCTTGAATCTTAAAGGCTGCTCTTGCGAAGAATGAAGACCAGCAATTATACCAGGTAAACTTCCCCACGCAGAATCCTCAAATGCAGCATCGAAAAAGCCACCGGGGACATCTTTAGGACTCGGAGCCATGAGGAATTTCCAATGGCCAGACAAGGACTTTGCAAAAGGCAAGCCTTTGACCCAGAAAGCAGCACAGTCGAGAGCGCTGTCGACGGCATCGTCGTCCCACGCCGCCGAGTCCGCCAACGTGAAGTCCACTTTACCGCGCTCGAACCAGTACTTGAGAGCTCCTGACAACACGACAAAGAGTGAGTTCCCAAGCTGCGAGCACACAGCAAAGCAGGATATACCGAGACTGCCGATTCAACACGATAAGCATAAGAAAATTTCAGGGGAAAAGAAGTAACTGATCGCTCATAAAACTGGCAATCCCAATTCGAACTGATCGAAGCAGTTTCCACACGGTTTCGATCGGACACGACCGGCGACGCGGACGGGCACTAACCTTCGACGGAATCGTGACAATGCAGGGTGACGTGGGGATCCCGCTTCCGCAGCTTGAAGAAGCTCTGGTCCTCCCACACCTGGTACCCGTTTTCCGGCGTAAACCCGAGCTGGGCCAGCAAAGACGCCATCTTTTTTTCCCTCCTTCTACCCGGCCGAGACAGGAGGGGAAACGACCGATCGAGCCGCCGCCGGAACGAACCGAAGCTGCGGCGAGGAGGAGGTGGCGGCGGCGGAGCAGACGGAGGCGGAGACGATCGTCCTCGGAAGTGGATCAGTGGTAAGTGAAACTGTTTTTCTGAATAAGCTCTCTGTATATGCGCAGGCCACTTCAATGATAATGGTGGGGTCCATAGAAAAATATCCATACGAAAAGGTCATTTTAATCCACATCCTCTTTTGAATTTTCAAAATAAAGGGGTGAATCGGGCAAGAATAATTAAATTGCATTGTTGGAGCAAAATTATCGATTTCTTTCCTAACAAGACCGACTCGAAGATAACTATCAATTCTCATATTTATCATTTTTAAATAGTTTCCTTTTTAATGGAATTTTTTAGGACTGAGGGCATTCATTGAGCCTCCGTTCTCTAGGTCGGCCGACTAAAGCGCCTAAGCAAGAAGACAGGGTCCTAAAGAGAGAGCTCTATAGGAGTAAGGTTAACGATTCTAAGTTCTATAGAACAAATTCTACCTGTAACCTACAATTTACTCATTTAAACATGTTCTTTATATTTTGGAACATGAAATCTACACTACCATATCCTAAAACTTAGAACTCACTTTGAAATTGTATCATACTCTATCATAGGTTCCAAAATCGGTTAGCCCAATCTCACATATATTATTAATCGAATGATTATAATAAATTATCACATTTAATAACAACCACTTATTACTAAACCATTAATCATAACTTATATTTAGACACGGGAAGAATATGAAATATTAATAAGGATTCGTTCGTTTTGCGGAAAATATCGTGTTTAGATAAACATTTTTCTAGAAATCATTTTACAAGAAAATGACTATATTTTCGGTATTCAACCGAAACCTAAATTTTAAGTGAAAAATATTTTCCACCGTTCTTTAGCTAATTTAATTATTTTGAAAAAATTATCAAAAATTGAATTTTAATACTTTTAATTGACAAAAAAATTAGTTTTCTTTTTAATATTTTTAAAAATGAATTTTTAATTATTTATATTTTAAAAAAATCGAAATTTTTATTATTTATTATTTTCCTTCTTTCTTTTTTTTTTTTTTTTTCCTTTTTCTTTTCCTTCCTCCTTCCTCCGTTCTTTGCCTCCTTCCCCCTCCCTCTTCCTCCTCCTCCCTCCGTCGCCGCCTCCTCGAGCAGCCAACCAAGACCCGGTTGCAGATCAAATCCGACGAGCTTGAGGCTCGGCCGATCTCGCCCGAGATCACCAAAGTTTCGCCGGGATCGGCGAGCCATGAGCTCGCCGGGTGGCGGCGGCGGCTTGGGCTCACTTAGATTGAGAGCCCGAGCTCCATTGCCGGACCCGGCGAGCTTGCTTGCTAGAGCCGGCCAACCTTGGCGAGCTCAAGTGAGGCTCGAGCCTCGCCCACTTGCCGGATCGGCAAGCCACAAGCTCCACCCCAGGCCAGCGAGAGCTCCGCCTCGCCCAATCTAGCGAGGCTCGAGCTCGACTTCGCTAGATCAGGCTAGGTGAAGCCTCATCGGCCTGGGGCAAGGCTCAAGCTAGCTTGTGGCCGGTCAGTGGCCGCCACCAAAAAAGAATATGAAAAGGAAAGAAAGAAAAGAAAAAAAAATTAAAAACTCGATTTAAAAAAGAAAGCATAAAAATAAAACGAAAATGTATTAATAAAAAGAAGTAAGATGGAAGAAGTTATGAAAAATGTTTTCCACTTGAGAAGTGAAAAACGTTTTCCTCATTTTTAAACGTTATTTTTTCCAATGATGAAAAATATTTTCGTTGGTAGTTCATTTTCTGTGAAACGAACGTTAGAAAATCCTAAAAATGTTTTCCCGAAAGTCATTTTCTGCAAACGAACGAACCCTAAAGTTAAAATTTCAATTATAAAATGCAAACTCAAACTAGTGATTCCATATTATATATTTATCATCGAAATCATCGAAGGCCATGAAACATCACAGGTTAATATGCAAATACAAACCGAGAAAAACACAAAAACTCCTTCCATATTCAAGTTGAGATTTATCGAAATAGATTCTCCAATTTTTTAAATCTAAAACTAACCCTGCATAACTCAAAACTTGAAACAAGACAGATTCTCATCAATCCAATTCTTCAATTCCAAATTAAGACAGATTCTCATCAATCCGATTCCTCAATTCCAAATTCTACCTAGATCCATGTTTACCCCAACATGGGCTATTCTTCAATTCCAAATTCTACCTAGATCCATGTTTACCCCAACATGGGAGATTGGATGAAGGTATACTCTCCCTTTTGTCCATCGGTGAATTGAATGAATGTTCGTGAATTATTATTTCTTTTTTAAGAAATTGGCGTGCATGACAGAGGCAAGGACGCATAAATTTATCTCTCAACCCTAAGTTTGGAGTAAAAAGAGAGCGTAAACACCGAAGCTGAAACTGTGAAATCATTTCGATTTAGAAAGACAACCCGAACGCACGTTCGAGGGCATTGTTCTTCCTGTTCTTTTACAATGCCGCGACTCAGAACGAAATCAGATGATTTCTCATCACTTTTTTTCTCCCTGAATCGCAAGGCATAATTGAATCCTCCAAAATGATTTACCAAGAGAAAGAGAAGATGCAATTAACAGAAAAGGGCATTGATATATTTACAGAGTCGTCCGCTAAATATATATACAAATCAAAAGAGCAGACGACCAAATTCCGCAACAAAAACTAAAATCCTAACACTACTTCCCATAAACAAAAGAATTGACCCCCTATCTATTTTCTGTAGCCTCTTCTGGGGCAACACTCTGCTCCCGTTTGCCGTCGGAGCGGGGCCTTTTGAAGTATTTTCCGATAAACAGCTCAGCAGCATCAGGGTACTTGGTCTTGACAAAGTTCTCAAGACACTTCCGATATGAAAAGTCCACCCGAGAACCGTCAGTGGACTCCACGTAGAAGCATCGGCTGTCTGGGAAGCTGCTATGTCTGCTAACCTGTCAAATTAAATCCTCAAAGGTTGAGAGATTGCCCGAGAGAGTGAGTTATATAACATTCCAGGGACCAATGCAAACACTACAGTTAAAGGACATCCCCCAGAGTAGACATCTAGGTGGCGGTAGCTAAATATGGCTCAAGCAGGGGGCAGGATAAAGATATTTAATAACTAACCCATGGGGAAGGGATCCAGATATAGGGTATCAATGAAGAAAATAAGGAATACTAGGGTTCATCAAAACCATACCATTACTGAATAAAGAGCTGCCTAATCATGGATAAAGATATATCACTGTATATACGAGAGCTGCCTAATCATGTCAGCAAGCATTACATAGTCCACCAATTCAAGAGTTCATTTGGTTATTTCCAATACAGATTCTCAAGTAATCAACTGATTGCATATATCATTGACCATTTACCCATTTCCATGCTGCGTAATGTCTTCCAAAACATAATTTTTGAGAAAAGATGAGGTGGACAATGAGAAAAAGAAAACCCCTGGGCTCCACTTGGCTAGCCCCAAAACAGCAAGGAACATCATCTATCACACATAGCAGGCATGCAGGAGAAATGGATGATCTGGTTTGCATGATCTCACTCATCTCATTCACAAGCCAGTAAATCCTATCAGGATGCATTAATCACAAGTAAGCATATTCATCATTAAAATAATACCGTCAGATGATCGATTCCTGCTCCCATCTTAGCAGCTTTATCTGGATGGTGTTGGAGAACACTATCAACTACATAGGACTGATCCTCAGCTGACAGCGGATCATTGTCATTGTACCTTCAGAAAGAGAAGAAGTGTTAAGTGAAGCAGCTTACAAAATGTCCCAGAGAGAGATCAGCACTGCCAAGGACCACAGAATGAAGAAAAAATAACAAAAGAGCAATAGGAGGAAATGCAAATGAAACAAATGAGGATAACTAAGAGTTAAGAATGAGAAGACAAAAAAATCTTCAGTCGTAACAGAAAACTCTCATATCGGAAATTTTATATTGTTGCCAAAATTATCTTCCACGTGAAATAGGTACAACCACTTTTAACTCCGGCAATTGTGGTTTTAGCTTTCTTTCCCGAACAATGTCATATTTATTCCTCTATTTTAACTGGTAACATCAGCAACACTGAACCGACAGTTGAATGGATTGACCCACCAACAGGCCCCTAAGATGAAGGTTCTCATGGTGGTCCAGTTTTTACAACATTGGTTGGTATGATCATGAGTTTTACAACCAAGTATTATCATCTCATGCACCAATTGTCAAATTACATGCGCAATGTCAATATATTATGGAGAAAAAGTGCAGAGGAGGTGCCATTTCAGAATTAGTAACTGTGTTAATCAGATAAAGAACACATGCAAATATACACATGCACATGCAAACAATCCAGCTGAAAATTAAAAGATCAAATGAGCTAACGCTATGGGCACATTATCTGAAACTAACCCAGACTGATGCATTATCCTTCGTATTGACTGCATGATCGGTTCCACATCTGTGAGTATATCTTGTTCCTCTGATGTGAACATGTCCAATCTTTGCCTTGTTGCTGTGAACATGCGAGGAGCAGCTGGGTCCTCATTTGTCATTTCACGAGGTCGTGAAAGGCTCCTTCTCATTTTCCATTCAGGATGCTGTCCCTTGCTTTTCTTCTTTGAATCTCCTCCCCATTGGTTCTGCCGCTCCCATGGACTTGATTTTTCTGTTCCCTGAGAACTGCCTTCACTCTGTCCCAAGGCCACAGCACCCCATCCACCAGATGTGGAAGACGGTTCGTTGGCTTCATAAACTCTTTTGGATGTATCATCTGCATTTTGAGAACTGTTCCAACCCCCTCGAGACACCTCGCTGCCCTCAGCCCTTTTGCCCCAGCCTGCAGTTTCCCATTGACTCTCTTTTTCAGTTTCCACAGTTTGAGAACTATTCCAACCTTTTTCACTTTGAGAACCAGCTTCATTCATGACACCAATGGCAGCATCCCATCCACCAGATTTAGAAGGTTGTTCATCGGCTTTGGTAAAATCATCCAGATCAGCTCTTCCAGACTTATCTTTGACACTTCGAGCACCATCCCAACCCATTTCATCATCTGGTTTTTTCCCCCAGCTTTTGGTTTCCCATCCATGGCCTTGCTGTTCCGATTTACTTCTTTGAGTTTCATCAATCATAGATTTTTCAGAGTCATCCCAGCTCTTTCTGCTCTGAGAGCCACCATCACTACCCCAGGCAGCAGCCCCCCATCCACCAGATTTGGAAGAATTTTCATTGTCCTTTGTAGAACGGAGACCATCATCATCAGCTCTACCGTTCCCCCAGCTCGGTGAGTTATGACCACATAACTGGTTGGCATCAGCTTCTTTATCCCAAGAAGTTGAACTGTTCCAACTGCTCTTTGTATTATCCACTTGAGAATCTATAACTTGGCTCTCCGCTTTCTTAGATCCCCAATTAGACCACGCAGTTGATTGTCCATTGTTTCCTGGTGTGGTTGAATCTTTGCCATTCTTCTCCCAAGAAGCATTAGCATCCCAATCATCCACAGATGTGACCTTGTCCCATGGCTGAACATCATCTTCAAAAACGGGTTTCTCAGAATTGTTTTCTGGAGATCTGTTGAGCTCTGTGTTTTCGTCTTCCCAGTCAAGATGCTCAACATCTACGCCAAGACATGTAGAATCTCCTGTTCCTTCCATACTGGGCCCTCTTACCATATGAAGGAAACTATACACATCAGCAGCACCTTCCTGTTTTGAATCCACCTGTAAAACTAGTTCACTTAGAACAGTGTGCACAAGAAATTCAAGATTATCCAGCTCTATTAAGATATCATGATTTGTACAGAAACATGCAGAGGCATAGCTGAGACTAAATTTTTCCCCAACTCTATAGTTTTTGAAGGTAGGATGACAACTCCTTCAAGAACTCCACAATGTTCAACTGACGTAACTTCCTAGTAGTATTTTTTGAAGTGCTATCTATAACAGTTAACTAATTTAAATTAATAGAATACAATGTAAGTGTGAATGAAATTCTTGGGTGGTATTGGAAAGTCATGCCGGTGTACTTTTGTTTAGTCATCTATCGGCTATATGTATTCTAGTATATGAATTAGGGGGTAACCAGTGATTTCAAAATTCTCACTCTGTCTTTTGTGCCCCAGAGGAGATCAAACTTGGAGCCTGTGCCTACAGCAACACGTTTGCCCCAGGAACAAGATGCCACGACGCTTGACAAAGCATCCACGTGACGCTTCACCGAAGCTCTCTCAAAGCATCTTCTGGGAGTCTGCAAGCAAGCATAATAAGAGTTGAAATAAATAAGCAATGACAGTTACTTGAGCAGGTGAACATTATTCCCTCGCATTCCATCAAAACAAGAACATTTACATACAAATAGTGTTGCTTCGGTGAATGGAACTTGGACATTCAGTGACTGGGAAAATGCTTTATATCCAGCAGAATTGAAGCCAATCAGACTTCCAGAGCAAGTCATGCTGTCAGCAAGAAGCATCAGATGCTCCTTCAGAACGCCTTTGGCCACCATCGCAACTGATGTCGAAAGACGCTGCAAATGGCCAAAAAATTGTAGTCATCTAAGTATACAGAATGGAAAAAGATAAAGAGACAAGTAAAAATAAAAAGAAGTACCCCCCATAAGCCACTATATCAAGGGATAAAGGAACAACTGTGAGAATGTAATTATCCAAAACTTGAATTATACCTGGATTGCCTGATCAAAAGCACATGATATTCCAAGCAATTCCTCAACTTGCTTTATTGCATATGGAATAGAGCGTTTTGTGTCAATTAAATGGAGTACAGGAAGGCATGAGTCCAGAACAATCCTCCATGCATCACCACTTCTTTTGCATACCGACTTTTCAAGAACGATATCCAGGGCCAGTTCACCCTTCTGATTCCTGCGAGAGTTTCTTATCCATGATGTTGTATCAGGATTGATCCAGACAATGTTTGCAGAGCTAATCCGGGGGTCACCTGTCCATTGATGTGCCTCAATAATGTCAAGATAATTCCACTTAAGTTTTTTCTTCTTCTTTACTTTATTTTGCTGTGAAGGACTGAACTACTGCGTAAACCATTTGACAAACATCTTGGCAAAAAACAGTAATACTAATTACTAATAATAATGAATAGATTGAATTCCACGATCTCTATCGCATGCTGACATGTACATGGAACATGTAATCATAACCTAACATCATGCAATTCATTGACTTCTCTGCTCTTTCCCCTTCTATTTCATTCATTTGTCATTCAAAAGACCAGACTAGATTTATGGTATTTTAAATTGTAAGATCAAGATCACAGGAAACCATCACATCGTCCATAACACTTTCCCCCTTGCTAAAATACAAGGAGCTATAGCATCTTCAGAACCCTGCCTGGAGTCATCAAAACTAAAAAGTCTCACCTCTTCAAAACAAATAGCACATTCTGGATAGCATTACACAGAAAAACAATCTTCTATCCAATCTCACACTATTTGATAGATATATAAAGCTATGAGCAATGAAAACAAACAACAGAAACAATGGTGTGACCTTGTAGTAATCTACGGTACCTTTGATGATTGTATCAAGTATAACAGGACATATCTTGTTGGCAAGAACATGTGTGATTTTCTCTAACTGAGGATCATTTGCATCCAAACAGGAGAACATCAAGCATGGCATTTGGGATCTCCTGCCCGCACATTTTGGCTGGAAAGAGCAGCCATCACTGCAAAGAGGGAAGACAAGCAAACAAAAACTATCAGATTTCCCATTTTGCACTACTGTCAAGCAATGGCAACAAGCACAAATTAAGACCATGCCAGAGAACTTACATGCTAATCAACACACATAATAATATCAAAAAATGTTAAATAAACCATTTATGGACAAGATAATCGTTTTATACATCAACATATATCCCAAAAGACAATTTCTTCTCTAGACTATTGTAGCAAAAGGAAAACTAAAAATAACAGATGTGCAGCTCAGGGCCCAGTTGCTTCCACAATATTTGAGGTGAATATTCATGCTATACCATTTGAAGCTTCACCAGATAGTTAATCTTCAATTGCAAACATTTCCAGAACAAAACCCACATAGAAAACATGAAGCAGTGAAATGTCCAACTAAAACTTCCTGTCCACATTCTTTTACATCACTCTCTCAAACCGAATCTATGAGTTGCATGCATGAAGGTATTCTTCTTTTTGACATTTTCAGAATCAACTGTACATATTTATGAAAATGTAACAGTTTCTTAGTTCCATCGATTACGTCATTGCTTGCCGGCTCATTGAGCACGAAGACCTAGTCAACTTTGCAGGACAGTGCACAAACTGCAAATGCAACTGCTGGAAGCACACTATATGAGATGCAGCAGGCAGATCCTCCAATTACTATGAAAATAATAAAACTAACCTGACAGATAGCACTGTCCCCTTGAAAAGATTACCAACTTTTTTCTTCTTGCGGAATGAGTTGATGGTCTCTTGGCACTGCTTCAGAACATCAACCATCGAGATGTTCAATTCTTTCAGATGCACCTGTTTCACAAAGCTTGCAACTCAGAAAAGCAAAACACCCTAGAGGTAACCCAATTTACCAAACATTAATCTTTATACACAAAGTGGCAATCATGGAAACTTATTTAACAACCTCATCGAGATGAATATGACCGACCAGTCCAGCATGAGCTTCAGAGCTTTCCAACACTGTCCGTAGTTCTTTATACCTACACATAAATTGAAACCTCAAATCACCAAACAGAGAAAAGCATGCTATAACATTCTCCAAGCAGTCGATACAAGCTGATATCAGGATAGTATATAGCTATCACAACACTTTATTGGAAAGTGAGTCAAAGTGCATTTCTAGAGCCACAGAAATGAACAAATAAAAGTCATATTTCCTAATATGATGAGAATTTGACAATATGATGCACACTAATAATATCATACTTCCATCAATTACATCTCAATAAAAAGAGTATTTATACGTAGTATAGGGTGGAGATTTCCCAGCAGCAGTACAAATGCTCATCATTAGTGCACTAAAAAAGCGCAATAGTCATGACAAGCAGTACAAGATGCAAATACATGAAGTTTCCTTCAAAACAATTATATCTTTTTCACATCCTTCAGCTTTTCGCTTTGGTTTCTCATTCAAGTACTAATTTTGCTGCATTTACCATGAAACCTGTTGGCAATAGGTAACATCAGTTTTCATGGACCAGACACAAGAAAAGAGGCAAGCATGAGATCAAATGTTACAGTAAGACCATTGTTGTTTTAGACTGAAAGAAGAGGCAACATGAAACATTCCTATCAGATATAGAATTAAATTATAAATATATATATATATTAAGCAAACCCAGCTCCTCTTCAGCAGAGATACAAGGCCATACACTGGTCAGAAATTAAACGACTATATCACAAATAAAAAACCATAAGTACTAAAACAAGAGACACTTCCGCGCTTTTAAAAATCTATTTTTCATTCACTACCAATGCAGAACAGGAGAAATTTCGAATAGTCAATTTTAAGGCTGATGGACAGAGACTTTGCAGCAGTTCCAATCAAATAGAGACGCGAAGCCCTAGAGTGATTTGTCAATCAAGTACAAGCAGCACATAAAACAAAGATCCATTAATTATCATCTTCCGACAACCACAAATTAGCGTTGATAAAACGACCGATCTTAAAGCTCTAATTATTTAATCAGAAGGCATTTATGTTTTTATATGTTTTGGACATTGAGTTGTTATTCTGGAGTAGACGAGTTAATTGCAGAGAAAGAGATTAAGGTTCAGCTCAGTACCTTAAGTAACAATCAAGGTACAAGATTGTAAGTAACAACTCAGCTACCTTTTACCAAATTACACAGGCATATATGACGAAAATAGTCAGCAGCTATGATTGCAACTGCAGTATCACAATCGGCAGATAACTTGAAAAGTGGCTCCCTTATTTTTGTCAGAGTGATAGAAAGTAGTTAAGATCAAGAGAAAGTAGCCATAAAATAGAAGGCAGGATTTGTCAAAGCAAATAGATCCATGCAGAAGAGTAAATGATTGTATAAAAGAAGAATACAATATAAAAGACTTACTCAATCGTGAAGCCAACTGTGAGATCTTTGAGACTCACTTTCTTCAAGTGAGTCTTGACTAAACATGCAGCATTTTCGCTGCAGTGCTTCCTTCCACAACCACATCGATTCAAGTACAAAATTACACGGCGATCGATTGGTTCGTTTCTAAAGTTGACTCGGCATTGCAGTATCTCCTATAAGGACAAACGAGGACATTAAAAAATTCAAATTCTCCATGAAATGGAGATGGAACGTCAAGTGTTAGCTAATTCTAACCATCAACAGAAAAGAATATTATTACCTTCATTAGCTCCCATGAGGAATTACTACTAGGAGAAGAATCAAGAACTGCTTTATAAGCAGGATTTGACATGGCAGTTGCTGCTAATACACCAACGGGCTCACCTGCAGGGAAGAGATTTTCGGGCTTGCCTCCAACCTCAGAACCATACTCAAATTGGATTATTGAATTGCTGCAAACATTCCGCACAGTACCATCATAGCATATGACTACATCTCGAAGGATGGCCATTAGGTTTTTAAAGAGGGTTCCTGGTTCAGACAATCCCCTTGTGGATCGCACAATGACCTCCCTTGTGCATATAGAATGGACCATCATCTCATATGGGTCCAACCCACAAATGAAGGAGCTCTTGATTAATCCGTACTCACCAGATGGATAATCAACTCCCTCAAAGAAATATTTGCTCCTAAAAAGGGAGGCCATCTCATCAAATAATGAGGTGGAATAGAATTTTCCCTTGTCTGAGATTTGAACACCCAGAAACCCAATTTGTTGAATGATCTTATTGATTGCCGAATCACTTTTCGAGTCCACGAGATCACCAAGTGCAGATGACTTCAAGATAAATCGCGACAATGGCAGTTTTGCCAGTCGAAGGTGATTTTCCAGCTGCAATTGCACCAGTTCATTGTAAGTTGTTCTTAGGTGATACAGCAGTGGCGATATTACCTGAATGTTCTTCTGAATATCTTGAATCATTGATTGGGGTATATAGAAATCCTCTAGACACACACTAAAGCCTTCTGTAAATAAGTTTTCCATCAGTAACGGCTGAAGTGCATCGAAAAACTTCAAAACCTCCACAGGACTTTTCTCAAAAAATATCGATGTAACAATTTCACTTATCATGGATGCAATGAATTCCCTGCTGTAATCCACATCCAATAGATCACTTTTACTAATCAAGTACTTATCCCCACAACAGTTAAAGCCTGCGGGCAAAGCAGTTTGCAACATCTGTAAAGCCGTCCAGGTAGGACAGAACTGGTGAGCTTTCAACAAAGCAGGATGTGGCAAATCTGAGGAAACAAACATTGCCAATTGCTGAGCAGCTAACTTGTCAAAGAAATACTTCCTAAACATCATCTTCAACGACAGCAAGGAATCGGTAGCTAGTTGCAGATTCAAGTTCCCACTATGTGAGCTCAGCAACTGCTTCTCCACAGAAAAGAGTTCTACAACCTCCGCCTTTGCTGGTGCTGACTGGGGATAAAATAAGTGGACGCAATCCCCATCGAAGTCAGCACCAAGAGGTCCACAGATCAGGGGATTTATCTTCACTGTGTGATCATCGTGGACATACACCGACAGTGCTTGTAGAGAGTGCTTATGTGTGGTCGGTGGTCTATTGATAAACACAATGTCCCCGTCCATAATCCTGCGATGAACAACTTGGCCGGGCCTCAAAGAGGTATGCCCTTTGGAACCCTCTCTGAGTGAATACATGGCTGAACCATCTTTGTATGCCAGACACAACTTCTTATCCACCAGACCTTGCAAATAATCCATGTTATACATGCTAACCTTCTCCTCAAATGTTATTCTCTGCGCAATCTCAGCAGGAATGCCTATTTCATTGACCTTCTTAAAGGCATCACCTGTGATCACACTGCGAGAGGAAAATCCTGAGCCTTTCCTAATAAACAACGTCCTCATTTTCTCCAGCCATGCTTTGGTAGCAGTATCCGATGGCTCTTTACCGATCCCATAGCGTGTATCAATATCTCGAGACGCCTTTGCAGTACCTCTGACTAATAGATACTCATTGACTACGTTTTGCAAATCTTGAGCCTCCACATCATGGGACTCAAAATTAGGAGCTCCTGACCTTGAACCTTTGATCATCTCAACTTGCTTGAGAACCTTTTTCAACATTGTCACCGAAAGATCCTGGGAAGACACATGATATATTTCATTATTAGCACTCAGGAGACCCCAAAAAACAACAAAAAACAAAAAAAGAAAAAAGCGCCCAAAATAATAATTGAACTCCTTTTGCCTTACCGAGGACATAACGCTAACACCATCAGAAACTTCCGGAACAGACAAACAATTTGGCGGAACAGGTAGATACTGGATAATATATCCTTCTTGAGGAAAGTATCCTTTCCCAGCAAGTTTCCTTTTGGTCTCCTCAGGAATTCTTTTGAGCATTTCCACAACCTGTTGATTAATTCCACTGAATTAAGCAGCGAAGCAACTTCAAGGACCACTTCCAGAGAACAAATAAGGAAGTCAAGCACAGGCTACTTCTGGAACAAGTTCCAAGACATTTTTTACTTAAAGAGCCTTCAACCATGGTGATGGAAACTAACAAAATTACAACCATAGAATAGACAAACCTATTGCAGCAGAAGTAACCGACTAAATCATGAAGAGAATCCAAAGTCAAATTTTACTTGTATTTGCTTCTAGCTTTGACAAGTCATATGGCTAGGGCTCCCACTTTTTACATGCAAGTGATATCTTTCCTTCATTTATGAGCATCTGCAAGTTTTGTTATAGAAGATCTACCACGATGCAGAGCTTCCAGGTTCCTTAACCAGAGAACGTGTTTTGGATGCTTATTAAGAAACAGGAAAGACCTATCTAGACTTATTGCAATGGGCGTATATCTTTATAACAGAAACAGCCATTGTGTCATTCTTTAAGGACACTTCAGTAGAACACCATCCAACATCTAAATCCCATCTTTGTTTTATTTTCCACTTCCATTTAAAACTTTTATGCAGTTCTAATTAACATTAAACGCACATAAATTATAAAAGTGGCCACTCTACAGCTTCCAAGCCCATCATTTAGCTAGGAATAGATATCAGCATATGAGCCACCAGAGACAATATCTGAAGCTACATCTACAGTAAAAGAAGCATAGCTGCAACGTATCCTGTCAAGAGAAACTGGCACAACACTTCACATGCACATCGTTATACTAGTCAAAGCATGTGATAAAATAACATGTCTATACCTTATCACAATTTTATTGTCCTTTCAGACAATTTATGGAAAAAAAGTGAACGAAAAAAATAATTCCACTCATATTGACAAAGGGGAGAAGATGCCAACCTCACAAGGCAATAGAGGTCGCGAAATATTGTCACCATATCGAAAACCGTATCTTTCAAGAAAGTTCCAAAAACCATCTCGTAATCTTGACCTTGATGATACCTTCAACTGCAAGCAGTGTGCACCTTCTGATGTCTTAACCTCTCTTATAGAAACTTGTGCTGCATCCTGCACAGAAGCTTTATAGATCAAAACTTTTGTAGAAAGATATCAAAGGCAATAGTATGTTGATCCAAGTCCATGAAGATATCACCGAATTTCATCTATGTCAAGGAAAAGACAAGGCGTAACAAAGATGCATATGGGATGTACAAGTTAATCAAAATGTAAAATAGATTAATGAGGGTGCCGCTGCTAAGGCAACAACTAAGCATCTACACACATAAGGGTTGCCCCAATCACTGAATACTGCACACCATATATGGTACGATATTAAAACCAATAAATTTAGCGCTGGATCCAAACATTAAATTTTGCACCATATTTGGTACAAGTATCAAAACCAATATAAGCTCACAATAACTATTCACTATTTTACCCAGAATCATTACAGAAGCCCAGAGCAACTCAGAATTTCAAACAATTGAACAACTTTCAAGTTCTACCTATAAGAGTCAACTTTATTAAAAAATCAAATAATGTCCCATTCACAGCCCAAACAAAGGAAAGGATTCCAATTTAGATTGGTCAAAGCGACTAGCTCTGCATGGCCAAGAGTTCAACATAGACAGAACTAGTTAACAAGTCAAATCACACTCTAATATCGACATGGACTGGCAAAGCTTTAGAATAGAGAACTCTCTATATGGAAAACTCATCCCATCTACCTAACAAAACCGAGAAACTGCTCAAATCTCCCAGACAGCCACAAGAATGGATGTTGCATAGGTGCAGACAGGAAAGTAGCCAATCCAAACAGATCTTAAAGCAAAATACTTAATATATAAAGCACAATACAAAAATCTGATTTCAGGTAAACATTCCCATTTAATTATTTATTATATATTCAAGCAAAGTACACAAAAAATGCAATAGATGTGACACTGAGTCATTAGGGGACACTCTTTAGACAACAAACCTATCCTAGATAACTTAGATAACTATTACATGCGATCAGATAAGTATACTACCATATCAAAGTTCTCAAACACGCTGATGTTGCTTTAGTGTCAAGCATAAATATGATCAGAAAAGTATACTATCATATACAAGTTCTCAAACATTCTGAAGTTGCTTTAGTGACAAGCATGAATATACAAAAGCATAGTGCGATTTGGAATTTAGTGCATCACCTCACAGCATGAAGCTAATAGTCGTTCACCCACACCAGCATTCTTGATTGGAAACTGAAAGGAACAAAACATTGTTATCAACATGCTCAAATCAGAAGGACGATATGCCAATCATAAAATAGAATTAATATGGGAAGAACACTAACATTTTGCATCAATTAGTATAAACATGGCTACATTTTGGATACATAGCCAGTTAAAGAAACACAGACACACACACACATAGTTTATCTGCATAAGGAGAAGCTATGACTGCTATAAGGGTGAGTATTTATAATAAATAGCTAAAACTCTACTTTTGGATGCTAAGCAATCATTGATGTCAAAGGTAGAGTGACGAATGAGGGAGGGAGTAAAGCAAATAGAAAATTGGAGATGTAAAGATGTAACAATGACCTTTCAAAAAGATATAAAGAGTAATCTCCAGTGATACGGATAAATAGCTGCCGTATTTCTCCATATAAACCCTCGAACAAGTTAAAAGAGGATAAGAATTGGAAAATGCATTTCTGAGGAAAACACCTTGGTAGGACTCCGACTCATATAGAGGCAAGACCTCCAAGTAATGTTAGATTGTGCTCTCATTGATTCTTGCAAAGAACACAAAAGAAATTTGAGGGAACCTGGAAGTACCTTGTTGTTTCTCATTTTTAAGCACTTTAAACACAGCAAGCTTAACATTCGCTTGAGTTCACTAACATGGCTTGGATGATATATTGGTATTGGTAATTCGATATACCCAAAATGACCTGGAGAAAAAGTAACAGGTGTCAAGTCTGTATTCTTCAATTTGTCCAAACCTAAGAGATTAGAAACCACACTGTAAAATAAGAAAGCCGATCATAGAAGTAATACCTTCACATTTACCCGGGTCGGATGTGCCACATGATTCACACCTCCCAAATTCGAGAGGCAAGCCAAGGAATGGATTAGAAAGCTGACTTGAATGAGTAATGGAGCAATCACTGACAGATGCTGCACACTAAGAAAAAAAATCAAGATGAAGATAGCACATCAGCAGTAATCACGGATTAATTATGACAAGATCAGACCCCAATCTACAAATATGAACCATTGTGCATAGAAATTATTTTACTTTAGCAGCCTTGAAATATAGTGCAGGATCATAACCGACGTACAATTTAAATTCTCTGTGCTAATAACGAAATTAACAGGCCAGAAATAATAAATGCAACATGACAGCATCAAGGTTTATGGGACAGAATCTTATAAACTTACAATCTCCTGTCGAGATGCCAAGCCAAACCTGATTGCTGTTATCTCCGCATCTAGAGCAGCTGTCGAAGTTTCCTCCATCCCTTTCTACGCTGCACCAGAGAACAGAAAACATTCTCAGAATTACAACCAGGCTATGTATGAGCAAAACAAAAGCAAAATAATGCGAGAATATAAGCAAATGAACACAACATGGTCTATCGAAAATGACACCTAATCTCAGCAACAGTGAGAAAATCAGTAATCTGCTAAGAAAAATGGCAAGGGACATAAACAGAAGATCATAAGTTGGATCATCCACAAATGAAAGGGGATCAGCCTGCCTTCCAGTTTAAATTAAGGCCGAGCACCAAAAAAAAGAGAGCTAACAGAAGGCTTTTTTAGCGTAAAATCATACAAAGAGAAAGATCGGGAACAACTTAGAACAACATTAGCTGAAAATGGAAGAACCGAAGGTAATACTGTCAGAAAGATTTTGCATCCATTGCTAGAATTTTCACGTAACGCCGAAAATCCACAGTCACAGAAACAAACGGGGCCTAGCATCTCACTCCTCCGATTTCCTAGAAATTCTACCAGTCGAGTCAACCGCAAACCGATTCTTCTCGAACATTTCACAGCACAAAAGAGCTCACAAGCCAACGGGGCCAAGACAAACACACGAGAGTCCTAGCGCGCTACACATTCCGACCGGTAGAACCGCAGTTTGACCGGTGTCCGAAAAAACCAGCTCGACCGCTCTGTCCTCTAAATCCTCGTTACGAAACGAAAAACCTAGACTCCGCACGAACAACTACGACCGAAAGGACTCGACACAGCGAATGCGAAGCAGGTAACGCCAATGCGACGCGATCATCAGCACGACAGCTCGGTCACAAGCAATTCCCCTCAGTCCCCCCCGCGCGGCCGGCATGCCGATTTTCCCCTCATTTCCTCGCCCCTCCCCGACGCTCTGCACCTAACGGACGCCAGGAGCGGGAATGCAGGTGGAACGTACCGAGGATTCCGGCCGCTTCACGGTTACCACCGCCGGATGCCCCCGGGAAAAACCCTAAAAGCAGAGGCAGGGGAGAGCGCCGGGAGAGACGAAACGGAAGGAGTGAGGCGGAGGGAGCGGCGGACGGCGGCGGACGGCGCGGAATTCGGCGGCGGGGCGCGGATTCGGCGCCGGGAATCGGCGGTCCGGTCGCTGGTTTTCTCGCCCCGGAGGAGGAGGTGGGCAGGAGGAGGAGGAGGAGGGAAGGGTGGAGGAGGGAGGACTGAGGGTGTGACAGCAGGGAGGGAGAATGTGAAGAGACTTGAAAAAAGCGACTGCATGCAGCTCGGCTTTTGCCAAATGGAAAAAAAACATTTTCTTTTTATTCAGTTCTATTTATGGGGTGAAATGTCCAAACAGCCCTCGCCTCACTCCTCTTGAGTTGACCCATCTTCCCACCAACTCTGGAGCTTCGCAAGAGAATTTAGGGTCCGTTTGTTTTCACCTATGACTCTTTTCGACGCTCGTTTTTTTGGATTATCAACGTATTTGCATTGGTCAGATGCGCTTTGGAAGGGGCAAAAATTGTTTTGAAAAATCCTTTCAATGGTTCAAAATATATACATCAATATTCATTTACTTTGAAGGAAAAAGTATACATGCATTGTTTTTACCAAAAAAAAAAAAGTATACATGCATCGAGTAACGGTTAAATCTAAAAGGGCAAAAAATAGATGTAAAAGAGGAAAAAAGTATGGTACAAGCTTTGACGGAGCTCATAACGGTCCAATCCAACTGCTTATTTAGGTGAGACATCTAAACTCCCCTCAAGTCACTTCTCATAAATATATTCATTTATGTTAAACTCCAAAGTCTTCAAAATTAGTTATAGAGTCCGTTTGCTTAAATTTTAATATAGGTATATATCGTTGCGCTTTAAATTTGTTTTAAATTTTTCGGAATCAAAGAAAAACCCTAGAATGATTATATACGCATGTCGATATCCATGGGCTTTTAAGGAAAAAAACTCATGTGCATGTTAAAATGAAATTCCAATATCAAAAAGGCACCAAAGAAAAGTGAAAAGGGGAAAAGATACAGTAAAAAGATTTGGCAAAGTATATAATGATAGGATTCGTTCGTTTATCTTATTTTAATATTTAGTACGAAATCATTGGTTCGGACAGCCAAAAGATTAGTTGACCCCGTTAAAAGTCCAATTACGCAGGCATGAGCATAGTGATTTCGTCACGGCAGGGATATTGAATCTGAACAATACGAGCTTCTGAAGTTTTGTAAATTAAAAAATTCTGGAATTAATAGTTTGACCCTTTTTTTGTGCTACTAAAAGTTAAAAAAAATAATATATATATTTAATGGGGTTTTGGGGTTTTGCGACCGGAGGGGCTCTGTCGACCTCCTTTGTCTTTATCTGTTGACGGTCCAGGGGTCTCTTTGACTGGGGGGCAGCGCTTGTAATTAAGGGGAGAGTGCGAGGGTAATTCGGGCATTGGCGTGTCGGCTCTTGTCCCTATGCCCCATGGTTGGCAGGGTTTTTATGGGGGGGGACATCGTTTGTGGGACCCACGGGCACGCTCTCCTTCGTTTGTGCTTTCGGGCCCTGATAGTCGGGTCGGTGCATTTGATATCGGGTCTGAAAAGCCCGATCTTTTGGGCCCAATTGGGCTCCTTGACTTGGATCTGTAGACCGATGACTGCGGCTTGACTTTGGCAATTTGGGTTCAAGTGTAAAAGAAATTATTATTGGACGTCGTTCGTTTCGCGAAAAATTGACCATTTTCGAAAAATATTTTTCAAGAAGTCATTTTCCAGGAAAATGAAAATATTTTCTGGCATTTGACTAAAATCTAAAAATGTTTCGAAAAATATTTTCCAATGTTTAGTAAGGAAAATATTTTCTGCTCCCGCGGTGGCTTCGGTGGACTAGGACTTAGTACCCATATGCCAGGAGAGGAGTTCGAATCTCGGGGTTGCATAATGCGCGATTCACCTGTGGCTGGGTTTGTGGTGATGGCCCAGTTCATCACAGGCTTTACTGCGCCGCGAAGCAGCGCACGGAGGTTCCCTGAGTCACAAAAAAAAAAAAAAAAAATTCCGCTCCCCAGATTGGCGAGCGCAAGTTTGAGATCAACGAGCTTGAGGTTCACTTGGTTTGATGAGTAATCAAGAAAGAAGAAGATGGGAAGCAAAGAAAAGAAAAAGGAAAAAGAAAAAGAAATTAAAAATAATTCAAATAAAAAAAGAAAAGAAGAAGAAGAAATGTGAGGAGGAAGTGAGAATTTGAAAATGTGTAAAATAAGAGAAGTTAAGTGAGGAAAATGTTTTTCACTTTTCAAAAGTGAAAAATATTTTCCCCTACTTTAGAAGACCTTTTTCCTTTGATAAAAAAACATTTTCTTCAAGGAATTCATTTTCCGTGAGACGAACGCCGGAAAATTCGAAAAATGTTTTTTTGGAAATTATTTTCCGCGAAACAAACAGAGCATAAATTCATCATGGTTCTCCCGGAATATTTGACTTTGGTGATTTGTGTGGAAATTCTCATTGCTCTGTTTGAGTAGTCGCTTTCATACAAACTCAACGAACCAGAATGCTCAATTTGCAGATGTTAAAGAAGTCTGTGAAGAATTTTATTTCCATTTTGGAAATGCATCATTTAACATATGAAGCACATGGCTCGTAAATGGGCTCTATGTGAAGAATTTTATTTCCATTTTGGAAATGCATTACCTAACATATGAAGCACTCGGCTCGTAAATAGGCTCTACATAGTTGCTAGCAAGAGTTCCTTCAATATTAGTTGTTGGGGCATGAATTTCGCTCTGAAAATTCTTAGCCACCTCTATAGTTTGATTAAAGGGGTACCAAATTTTCTCTATAGAAATGACGCCAATAATATTTTCACGGCTAAGATGGCACCCACGGCACAGTGGCTTGTTTGGGCCAGCTTTACTCCCGAAGATTTTGCATTTCTGCCTAGGACATTGGTTCAGCTAATTCTAACGAAGAGCCAATGGTATTTGATAAACACCTTGCAAAGACTCATTGCCAAAGCTGTTTCCTGACACTAATGGAGAATGGAGGAAAGCTCAAACGATGCGGTGTCGATGTGGTGACGATAGTTCAGGTGGCACCGACATTGTGCAACAGTCCACCGAGGTCTCACAGCTCTAGACAACAAATCCCGAGGTGGCATGAGTCCAGGTGAAGCGACACCGATATTGCATGACCCTAGGTAGTGCAACTGCAACCCATCTTTGCTATGCTCGCGAGGGTAAAAGCAAATCTTTGAATGACTCGGTGAGGGCAAGTGGGAAGACACAAAATTAATTAGCCTCTTTTTTAGTCAAAAATTAGCCTTCAAGATTCATTCTGCAATGTTAAAGCTCAAGGCAAGTGCAAAGTCGGTGAGAGCTTCGAGCATTTGTAAAGCAATACTTTGCATTAAAGGCCCTTTAAAATTCGAGATATTAAATTCCAAAACTTTGGCTAAAGGCCACTTCAGAATGCTAAACCAAATGTTAAAGTGATGCACTAAACACGCAATTATAGCCATAGTCAAAAGCAGCTCTTTTTTAAAGGTTTTCCAAAGAATTATTATGTCTAAGTGGAGGTTGGAAAAATCTGGGCTGAGGAAGTGATAAACTTAACCTATTAAGAATTTCCAATGGATAAACTCCATACGACAGTGGGTCATGGATTGAACGTGCACTGTGCGATGGGTACCTCTTCTTTAGCCTTAGCCAACCTTGTCCATCCGTTTAAAGTGATGATCCATCAGAATAAAAACGTGCCGACTTGGGCTATAATTGGGGGGGTAATGCCTGGACAAAACTGGCAGCTTACCACATATTGGGGCTCCGTCGGACTCCCATAACGTCAAGTTGGGCAATGATACACCAGCTCATGTCTTTGAAAAGACGCTCGAAATGGCGTGCGATGCCGTGTTGCTTCTTGCGTGAGAGAAGAAGGAACTGGTGTCAGATGATGGGTGCGATGTTCAGCTAGCGGAAGGACCTCGCGCACAGCTCCACTGTACGTGGCCCTCCCCCATCCATGGTGGAACGTGTTGTGACGTCCCATCCTGTTTCATCGGCCAGACTCGACTTTTTGGAGAAACCTAGGCTGTGCGAAGCGAGGCAAGCATTCTAGAGAGAATGAGGTGCTGAATAGAACCGATGACAGCGCGGAGATGACAGAATTCTCTTCTCTGGCGAGAGTCAGCGTTCTTTCTTTTGGTGCGAATAGTTGTGGGTTCCACTCTCTCTCTCTCGATACATTATCGACATGACGTGGCATAATGAATCTAAACGATGATCTCTTGACTGTGTGCTTCTAGGTCCTCTAGTTTTCAGTCAATGTCGAGTAGGCTTGCGCCCGTCTTGACAAATGGGGTTGGAAATTGTTGAAAGAATCCTGTGGAGACGGGACAGGGAATGATTTAACCCCCCACCAGAGAAACTTTGGGTGACCAAAAGGCCGGTTTGTAGCTCGAGACGCAGGCACAGGGTTGTGGACTTACCTGTCGCTCCTAGCCTTACATCGTGGAGAGCGTATAAGATCATATCATTCCTCTCGATTCTTCCTTTTCTTCTGTCCTTTTTTTCCTAGAAGAGGTGGAAGAAAAGGCTCATCCAAGCCCATGTATTTTGCTTTTTAGACTACCTAACAATTGACAGTTGTAAATCACGAGGTCTTCAATTATGTAAGAATTGTATAGGCCATTATCTTACGATAGAAGCATGAGCTTTTTCCAAGAAGTTCAGAGCAAAGATTAGGGTTCAAGATCTTCTCTAGGTTTTGCTCTAGGCATAGTGGAGATGATAAAAGTCATATGCTAGAGTTGGTTAATGATGATTGTTGGGTGGTTCCAAGGCCATTGCCAACCCCCCCTTAAACCTGTCCCTGCTTAAAAGGGTCAACTTTACTATCATGATCACCCCAATTATCACCCCAATTACAACCACAATCATGCGAGGGAAAAAGAGACACGAATGTATATGTGATCCCAAGACGGACCTATGGATCGATATAGTACGGTGGGGCGAGGATGACCACATCAACTCGAGAATCCCATTTTCAATCCGGGATCCAAACTCACATATTCTCAAAGAATTGACACTTAGTGGCCACAACATCCAGCCTCAAATACAATTGATCATTACAAATGCAAACCCTACATGTGATTTACGTAAGCAGAGGATTAAACTCTGTAAAGCTTCAGACAAAAGTGGAGGTTGAGTCGCGATTGGCATCATTAGGGGGTGGGGAACGTCGGTATACTTACCCAATTCACTTAACATAAGTCAGTGCGCCACAATAATTTTAAAAAACACAAAGTCGGCATAAAGAGAAGATGATGAAGAGGGAGACTTTTTTATTCTCGAAACCGAACGTGGAAGATAAAAAGGGAGAGAGGATTGACACAGGTACATTCGCATGAATCAAAATGGAATATTGTAGGATTGGCTTCGTTCGTCCTTGGTCAGTGTATCATGTTGATGACGACCTTGGTGGCGAGCAGCACCAAGCTAACACAGCTCATGGCAGCAGTACTTGATCTTGATCTTGATACGTGCATTGAATCGTGGAATCTTATGTCATCCAGGGTATGAAAGAGCTCTATGGTGATCCTTCCTTCTTTTTTTGTTCCTTTTGGCTAAATCGAATCCTTTCAAGCTTTGGTAATTAGCAAGTGGATCCCCCACCAAAAAAAAAAAAAAAAAAAAAAAAAAAAAAACCTTTGGTGTTAAGTATGATCGTGCATCATTTGATAAAGCAATTGCAATGTGCCTCATATATGTATAGCCTTCTTTCACCCATTGTTTGGAACTCTTGGATTGAACATTTTAACATAGTATCATAGCATAGATTACAAGTTCGAATCTCAACGATCCATTCTCAAACTCTTTGCTCACACTATAGGAGGCGTGCCAATTTCACAAGATGAGCCGATAAAATCAAGCATGACACACAAGGTAATGGCTTACATATCGCTTGAATAAGCAAATTGTAATGTGTCTTATGTACATATAATCTCCTTCCTTATACTAATATAAGTTTTTGGATCGAACATTCTCATAGTTTGTAATTTAAAGTTGGAAAAATAGTTGAAGTGGCAAGACCCATGTTTGCCGTGTAAAACATCGTCTCCAAGACATAGTTTAGGCTACATTTGTATCACAGAAAATGAATGATTTTTCTAAAAATAATTGCTTAAAAAACAAATAAATGAACAATGTTTTCTAAGTCCACGAAAACTTTAGGTATAAATTGCTATTGATAGTGAAATTTTTTTTACTAACTAATCATTTCAAGCGATATAGTCAATAATTTTTAAAATAATGTTTTCAAAATCATTCATTTTTATGAAACAAACGGAGCCTTAATTAGATATGACCATATTAGTGAAATATATAATTCAATCTTTCTTGTGGTTAGAAACATGGCCAAGAAGGATAAGTCAAGATTTGTTTAGCAACATGCTTCAAAGTATATCCAAAGATAAGCATATTTCCTTTTTCATAGATTTTTTTTTTTTTTTGTCAAAAGAAAGATACCATTCATTTATCATACTTGAGAGGAACATAGAAAACTTTGAAATCTAATGAATCTCAAATAGTTGCATAAAAATCAAAAACCAAAAAGTGAATAACAAAGCACAATTAGTAGCAAGAAGCATATTCTTATCTCTCAAAAACAGATTTGACACTATAAACGATCGGTGACCAATCATCAGATTCAATGATGAGCATATGCCGATATCTTTCCTCCTTTTGCAATGGCTTCCAATGTGCATCTAGATTCAATGTCCTCATCACCATTACTATATGGAGACACCAATATCAAAATGTTGATAAAACACATATCAAATACTTGTAATAAACTCCTGGATCTATATTTAGATCTAGTTCAAGAGAGTGAAACCCTCAAAACTTGACCTAAATCTAAATCGGGATAGGAGAGCGGCCTAATTTTGAAGAGATTGTGCAATCGCATTACGAATATCCTTAGTGACTGTCGAATGGACGAATGACCAAATTAGTCATTATGTTCACCCAAAATCAACTGTAGAAATTAATTCGCATGTAGACTTTTAGAATAGATCGGGAGAGGAAAAAAGATGGAAAACTTTAAAAGAGGGAAGAGGAAGAGGAGAGGGGGCTCCCTCCCTCTCCCCCTCAGTTTTCTCCCTTCCTTAGGGACAACACTCCCTTTCTCCATAGGTGGCAAAGTGATACTCATACCTAAAATAGAACAACCCTCTCCTTAGTTATTTTGTCCATAAGTATGGCAAATCTTTGGCTTTTAGCGATTAAATTCTAAGATTAACATAAAGTAAATATCTTCTGTGGAATTTCTTATGAGCAAAATTATGCTATAATCATCCATGTCGATAGTGATGGAGGTGACGCTTGAGCTATATACAGATTAAATAGACCATGTACCAAATGAAAACCCATATTTGAACCCTAAAAATGAGATAGTTACATGACTTTGTTCACAATCGGGGGTACGGAGCTAGCCTATGATTGTGAACAGTGCCGTAAGGCGTGCTAACTTCATAGTGGGCTTTTCACCCATCCCTACTCACCCCAGACACGGGTGTTTATTATACCAGCCTACTAGAATGTGCAAGCACATCATGACGTGGAGTCTACCTTCCTTACCGTAGAGCCTACTAATCCCTTGTCTACTTTTGTCTTCTCGACAGAGTGGGGATATAGAGGACAACACGGGATCTCCCACTCCATGGCGGTTCTTCCGCCTATTTCCTCCTTAGGCCTTTTAAGGACTTACATAGGTCTATTTTGTGGAATTTCTTATGAGCAAAACTATGCTATAATCATCCATGTCAATGGCGATGGAGGTGACGCTTGAGCTATAAACACATTAAATAGACCACGCACCAAACGAAAACCCATATTTCAACCCTGAAAACGAGATAGTTACACAGACTCGCGTTCTTTCAGCTAGCGTTTGCAATTGTCGAAGTAAGCAAATTGCATATAACTCCCGTGACGCAGAGAAACTATTTCCTCACGTTTTTGGAGGAACAGGTCAGATCAGGCCGTTGCATGCAGTCCGCAATTCATGAATACACAGCCTTAATGAAGAAAGGGGCTGTGCAGGAGATTTAAGTATTTGTTTTGTCTCTTGGCATGGTGGGAAACGATTCAGCAACTGCCTCTCATCCTTATCACGATGCATGCAATTTATGGGCATAATGACAAATGAAGAACATTTTCATGCGTTTTTCCAGGAGCACAAGGACAAATAAGTAAATAAAAAGGACCGTATCCTATGAAATTCTGTATGGTTTCACATTTCGTAAGTTAATTTCCATTTCGTGACTGCTCTACTAAATATACAAATTTGTATAAATGAAAACCTCAAACTATAGTACTTTCTATTTGTCGGTACATTTTCTTGGGATATCTATTTCCACTCTTGACTCGTCATGGTCCATTAAATGATTTCATCATAGTTGTTCAAGTTGACAAAGTTGAATACCACTAGTCGCATACTATGCACTCCACTTTTTCACTTTTCTAGTAAAAAAATGGAGAGGGATGACCGACGCTATCGACCTCTTCTAGACTTTGTCATAAGGGTCCCATATCTATAAAGATTTCGAGTTGAGAACTACTTCGCATTACCAATAACCCAAAGATTCGAGATTGACAAGCTCATCACCGTAATTCCATCAAAATCTTAGTAAATGGAAAGTTACTTTGCACACGATATGGCGTAGCTAGGCAGCAACAACACCAACCATTTAGAGATTCGTTCGTGATGTGAATCGAATTTATGACATCATGAAAAACAGGTGACCCATTTACTATTAAGCCAACTATATCGTGATTATTACGCATTCAGCTTAGTTTGATGATAACAATTCACTTTTGGGTGGGTAGGCGACGGTACACCCTATAGACTAGACTTACTCAAACTCACAAAGATTTTGAAGAGAAGTGGGGGATCGATCGTGTCATTTTCATGGAGTTGAATCCATGTAACTTTCATCCACAATTGCCTTTGTTGCCTAAAGAACTAATTCTTCCTACCTAAATTTACCGACAAACAGTAGAGTCAGAATCTCTCCATAGTACAAAGCAAACCAGACACTGCATTCGATCCCCCAAACTTCAACTAAAGAGTTCTCTACAATGCTCATTAACTGGTTCGAATGGTTTCTCAAAAGGCAGTTCATACAGATTGAAGAAATTCAAGGTTTTTTTTTTTTTTTTTTTTTCCTGAGGTTCTGCACAAAAGTGACAGGTGTCTACTATAACATCTAAGATGTGACGAAGTCTAAATATTCTCTATAGTTCCTCAGATTTATTGGACGAGGTATCAAGCACAGAGAAAGCCTACACTACGTGTATGCTTCTCTAGGGGAATCCTATGATTCTCGGGTTGAGGTCCACACGACCTTTTTAAAGGAGAGGACTTGATGGAAGGAGATGACCATATTGGAATATCGGAATCATAATCCCAAACCCACCCTTTTTTAGAATTAGGAAATGCCAAATGTTAGATGAACCCGATAAGAAAATAATTGAGATTCATCCTGTCGTGGCTAAAATTTTACTCAATTAGTCATAAACCCATTATACGGATACCAATGTAGTCTTAAAATTTTCAATTATACTAGTTTAGTCTTATTCAATTTTCACCCAGAAATCACTAATGTGGCAATCTAGTCATTGTCAGAACTACCACCACGTTAACAATTTCCGTTAAAGACTGATAAGAATGACTACATTAAAATTTGAGTAATGATTTAGGACTGAATTGGCATAATTGAAAAATTTATGATTGCATAGATGTAAAAACTGATTGGGCAATTACTCTCCGTTCGTTCGTGCATATCCACATAAAGGAAACAAATCATGGGCCACTAATTATTAATTAACCTAACCAAGAAACAAATAGTCAAAAGGGCTGTGCTGGCATGCTTGAGCTGCCACTTTGCTCGATCTCATTGGTATTGGGTGGACCATGAAGCTTCCCCTTCATTAGACGAGGGCGTTCTCTCTCTCTCTCTCTCTCTCTCTCTCTCTTATCCGAGAGTTGACTCGGCTGGACGCAACGCAATCAAAAGCCAAGAAAATAAGAGCAACTAGCAAGTAACGGGCAGTAGTATTAAAAGCTGACCCCCGCTAGACACGTCCATGGTCACGTTTTTGCGCTATACACGAGGGCGGCCCCTATAAAAACGGATCCCAGCAGATCAACCTCTCCCTGCGTGTCCCGTTCTTTCCCTTTTCTTTTCTGAAACGATGGATCGCGGTGCAGTTCCTGCTGCTGTCATCGGGAATGGCCATGAAGCTGCGAAGGTCCCTTCCAGAACCGGGAGAGGAGCATGGAGTGCTGCCATTTTCATCATCTGTAAGCCGCTTGTTTGTTCGAACGATTCCTCCCATCTCGAGAATCCTCTCTCTTTCTTTCGTCGAACCTCTTCTTCTTCTTCTTCTTCTTCTTTTTTAATTTTTAATTTTTTTTTTTTGGAGATTGCAGTCGTGGAGGTCGCCGAGAGATTCGCGTACTATGGGCTGGCCGGTAATCTGATGATGTACCTCACCAACCATCTCGGCGAGTCCCTGGCCGGCGCCGCTCAGGACGTGAACATGTGGGTCGGCGTGTCGGCCATCTTCCCGCTGGTCGGAGCATTCGTGGCCGACTCTTACATGGGTCGGCTCAGGACCATCATCATATCCTCCCTGATTTACCTCGTGGTATGTGGTCCGGACACTAATCAGCGTCCCTTTTTCGATGCCTTATTTTCGTTTTCTCCTCTCAAATTTTGAAATTTTCCATCTATTTTCAAGCTCAAAAGCCTGAATCTTTTTTTTTAATCGGACCGTCCTGCGTCCAAACCGAATCTCTTAAAGCATCCGACTAAAATCAGTAGGTCAATATATAAATGCTCAAAAACAGTGGAGTGCACAGTAAGCAGCTATAGAAGTTGCTTCAATGGATTATCAGCTTAGTGATTTCCAGGAATTTCTTTCTTTCTGCACCAACTAATCCATCTTTCTGTGGTTCTTTTGAATTGTACAGGGCATGATCTTCCTGACATTGTCGGTGTCTGTAATCCCGATAAGCCACCGCAAATCCACCTTCTTCACGGCGTTGTACATAATAGCGGTCGGAGAAGGCGGGCACAAGCCTTGCGTGCAAACCTTTGCCGCTGACCAGTTCGATGAGGAGTTGCCGGATGAGAAGATGGCCAAGAGCTCCTTCTTCAACTGGTGGTACCTGGGCATCACTGCCGGCGCCACAACTGCCGTCTTCCTCATCCCTTATCTGCAGGTAAGCTAGGGGAGCGCTTTGTGCGCGCTGCTCGGGTGCATTCCGGCATTTTCCACAACTTCATAGATAAAATTAATCTCAAAGATAAAAAGAATAGCTTACACCTACCATTCCGTATAACTCCAGTAATTTTCCATAAGAGTAATTGCAAAGATAATCGGTACAGATATTTGGTATTTATGAACCCTGAATTTGGTCTGTTCATTGATGCAGATAGTCCATCCAAAGGAGCAGTCTTCTTTGATTTATAGCCGCCCTCTAATCAATTTTTTCTTCGTTTGGAGTAGACGATGACTTCTGTCCACGATTTCTTTTCTTTTCTGAACAACTCTCCACGATTTTTTTCCTTTTGGACTAAAACTCTCCACGATTTCGTAGAGTGGAAATTATGTGCATTTATTGTCGATTTTGACTTTGACAACTCATGAAAGATCTTTGCTTGATCAAAGGAACATGTTGCGTGGAGCGTGGGCTTTGGGTTGCTGGCCGGAATGGTGGCAATGGGGCTGGCGATTTTCCTGATGGGCCTGAAAATTTACCGGAGGCAGGGCCCCCTCGGGAGCCCGTTCACGAGGGTCGCACAGGTGTTCGTGGCAGCGGCTCGGAAGTGGCACGTGGAGAAGGAGGCAGGCGAAGGCCGCGGCAGCGACATGTATTACAACGGCGAAGATGAGCAGAGAACGGCTGGAGGCCAGTGCTTGGTTCACACTCCGCAATTCAGGTACGTGGGGCTTTCGATTTCCTTTCCGGGGTTAGAAGGTGGGCTTTCACGTGCATCAGTTGAGGATGGATCAGCAAGCATGGCCCAGGGAATAGATGTGACAGCATCAATTGCTCAAGTTGCGTCTGGGAAAGCTGTGGTTTTGGTAAGATGAATGGAGATGATGAACGAGTCTCGCATAAGTGTATCTGAACGCTTCGAACATGCAGGGCGTTGGACAAGGCGGCGGTGATTGACGCGGTCGATGCGGCGAGCAAGACTAGGAATCCATGGCGGCTGTGCACCGTGACCCAGGTCGAAGAAGCCAAGCTGATCCTACGCCTCACCCCGATCTGGTTCTTCTGCCTGATGTTCACGGTGGTCCAGGCCCAGATGCACACCTTCTTCACCAAGCAAGCCTCCTCCATGTCCTGGTCCCACTTCCGCCTCTCCCCGGCCTCGCTCCAGGGCCTCGTCGGCCTCACCATCCTTGTCTCCGTCCCGCTCTACGACCGTGTCTTCGTGCCCCTCGCTCGTAAGGTCACCAAGCACCCCTCGGGAATCAGCATGCTGCAGAGAATCGGGTTCGGCCTGTTCCTGTCGATCCTCAACATGGTAGTCTCGGCGATCGTTGAAGGCAAAAGGGTAACGCCAGCAACATCTCCACAACTGTTTACTTATCTCGACCACAAAAGCGTCCGTTTGAATTTTTTTCCATTTTCTGGTTCGGAACGTTCTGATCCTGCAGGTGCAAGTAGCAATCGAGCATGGCCTAGCGAGCTCCCCCAAAACGCCGGTGCCCATGAGCGTGTGGTGGCTGCTTCCGCAGTACGTGCTGTGCGGGATATCTGATGTGTTCGCCATCGTGGGGCTCCAGGAGCTGTTCTACGACCAGATGCCGGAGGAGATGAGGAGCGTCGGGGCGGGTTTATTCATAAGCGTGGTGGGGTTCGGGAGCTTCGTGAGCACCGCCATCATAAGCGTCGTTCAGGCGACGAGCTCGAGAGCCGGGAACGAGTGGCTGGGCAACAACATCAACACGGCGCACCTCAACCACTACTACTGGGTCTTGGCCGGGCTGAGCGGGTTGAACTGGTGCGCTTATGTGGTGGTTGCAAGCAGGTTCGTGTACAAGAGAGTCAGTGATAGCTTGGGTTTCAAAGGAGATGTGTGAAGGCAAATGTTGGTTTGATAAAAGAGCATAAAAATGTAGAACCCTATATATGTTCCAGCTGTTTGTAGAGTGAAGAAATGGAGCATTTAGTCCCTCGCACATGTCTGGTCATTTGATCCCCAATCCACAACTAGACTCTCTCCAAGGCAACAAGATATGCATACTCAGATTCCAACTTTTTTTCTGAATACCCGTTTGTGCAAAAAGTTTGAGCTACGACCCACCTTTTTTTTTTTTTTTTTTTTGGAGGATTGGTAAGCTACGACCCACTTACCCATCATGGATTCACAACATCTGCTAGTGCACATCCAAAATAATTTTTACTTGGACTTGATTTGGTGATGCTACTTGGATCTTATATGTTAAGAAGAGTAAGATCTTAAAGTTCGATTTGATATCTTGAAAGCACGGAGATAAGAAACTAATTTCCTATCAAGTTATTTTACACTAGTGTGAATGGTTTATCTTTTAGTATGGCTGTAGAGTTAAACTCATATGGTCAACTGAAAATGGCATAAATCATTTCACTGCGATGGGGACTGAGAGAGAAAAGATATTTTTTATGGGCAATCTTATCTTTAAAAAAAGTAAAGATTATGCCAAAACAAAGATAATAATATTTAAAGGACGAGACATCTCAAAATTTTGGTCAAAGTAGAAACCAGATTATTCTAGTCACTTTTGGGTGGGCGACAATGACAATTAGGGGTGAGTATCTTCTAACTAGGAATCAGCCAGTTCTAGGTAGTTTCCAATTTCTAAAACTTGAAGTCAGATGTTTCCGATCTAGTCCTTGATTCTAGGTGCAGAATTAAACCTATTAGGTGAATTGATATGTTTTTCATCTTTTTATAATTCTTTTTCTTTTAAATAGTAAAGATACTTGAGTTGCATTTCATTTCAACTCTAGTGGAAATTTGGAAAATGACTACAAATATGTTGGTCCATATATAATATTTTATTATTCAACATATATTAATAGGATACTATGCAATAGAGGTGTGCACCGGGAACCGCATAAATCAGGAATCGCTTGGACCAGATCGGATCGGTCAGTTTTGAGCGATTCCCAAAGAGAGCTATCCGATTCCCAATTTCCGCTTTTAGAACCAAGGGCTAGTCGATCTAGTTCCTAGTTCCAAGGTGAGAATCGAACCCGTTAATTATATGTATAATATATATTTTAAAATATTTTAAGGAAAAAAACCCTAATTCCTCCAAATTTCTCCAATTTTTCTTTGTATTTTTGGCCAAAAACAGTAAATTTACCGGTTCCACCAAATTGGTCAATTGGTCTAGTTCGCAATTCCAGGACCGGTTGATCCGATTCCCGATCCTAGAATTTGGAAACTGACCCTCCTAGTTTGGTTCTTGATTCCACCTCGGAACTGGATCGGATCAGGAACTGATCAATTCTACTATGCAATAGAATAATGACTACAAATCTAATGTAAGACTAGTCGATTGTCAATTAGTGCCGCACCCCCAATCACGGAAACATTTATTGAACGGAAAATCGAAAATAATTATTTTTGTTTTCTTTTAATGTTGGAGAACTCTCACTTGTGAATCTTTAACCAAGGAGAAGCATATATATAAGGGGCAAACAAAAAACTGACGCGGAAAAGAACAAAATGGAAGCTGAAACCATTTGAATTCATCGAAACATATTGCAGGTGGAATCATTCCAGCATATAGTGGAAGCAGCAACATCACCAAATGCAAACAAAAGACAACATCAAACTTTTGGAGTTCAAGACATCGGGTAAAAACAAAAACAAAAAGAGGAAATACTCATTACAGGATTGGTCCTGGAATCGAATCAGGTCAACTCTTAATTCCACAAATCAAAGACAATCCTATCAGCGATCGGTCTGACTATTCTAAAACCGATCACTCCAATCGACGATCAAACGGAGGGTGCGGGCCCACAGGGGAGATCCGATGACGTGGCGGGGCAGCGGTGGGCGTTTTGACTCCGGGGCGTCACAGTCAACAAGTCAACGGAAACGCCAGGGAGAGGGAGAGCAGCCAAGAACCCTATAATCTCGCTTCCCTTCGCTTCCCCCTACTTCTAACTTTCTCGCTCTTTTCTCTCGCTCTCTCTCTCTCTCTATCAGTATCAATCATTTTCACTTTGCCTTTTTCCCCCTCTTTAATTTTCCTCTTTTTGCTGCCTCCTGTCCTCGGCATCCATCCTACATTCACTCTGTCCCTCCCTCCCTCCCTCCCTTCCTCTGCGATTCTCTCTCTCTAATTTTCCCGCATTTTCCCTCACTTTCTCCCGGCATTTTCCCCCTCCTCGCTTTCTCGCGTGCAGGACCTCCTTGGACTGAACGGACTTGCGGGAGGAATCTTTGTAAACGTCAATCTCGCTTGTCATCTTCCCCCTCGCGATTTTTTGCTTCCCATAGTCGGCGCTTTGCTTAGGTTTCCTCGGATTCCGTGGCCCCGGGGTTGAGGAGCGGCGATCGGCATTCTTCTCCGGAGCTGCGCTTTGGAGCGCGCGATTTCTCGATCTCGACGGCGGAGTTCGCGCGCGCGGGGCCGGGGCCGGGGCCGGGGGCTCTGGCAATGTGGAGAGGCTGATTGGTCGAAGCGGCTTCAGTTCGGGGGGCGGTGGTTTGGAGAGACGGACGAGTGGAGATGGCGGAGCGGAGTGTTGGTTTTGGTCGCTGCGTCGGTGTTTTGGAGAGGTGGCCTTGAGATTCATGCGCGCCGCGATGAGGATGACGGCCGCGGATCAGTCCAAGGTGGGGCCGCTGGAGAGAGATGTTGAGCTGGTGAGTTGTTAGATTGCTGAAGTCGTCGGAGTTTGGTGCCGTGTGCTTAATCTGTTTTCGTCCAGCACTCGTAGTGATTTTTTCTTTTTGGTCGATGACTGCAGTCGTTGGTTCGTGGAAACGACGCTTTGACCTTTTTTTTTTTGTTTTTTTGTTTAGTAACAGTTGCCATGTGCTAAGTTTAATCAGTTTTAATGCTGTAGTACTCGTCGATTTCCTTCTAGATTGTTAGGAGAAGATTGAATCATGGAGGCCTAGTGATTTGGAAGAAAGAACTGGTTGTCCGGTATCTCTGCTAAAGAAAACTATATTTGCTCTCTAATTTTCCTATAATTGCCAATGGCGAACTCTTTTGCCGATGAGAAGTTGAAGCGCGATTGAGGAGTTCCGGCTTTACTGCTCGTGCCTAACAGAATTGATTGTTTCGAATTTGTGAACATCACCTACTGTTCTACATCTCCTAAATGAACATAGGATGGCATTGGCTTGTGCTAGCATGAGATTATAGTAACGATATTTTGGTTCTGCATCCAACCGAGATTTCTTGTGCCGTATTCTCCTATATCAAACAAAGCTCTATGCAATTTTGTTTCGGTGCTATTTTAGACTTTCAGAGTTTTCTATGAACTTGATTAGGAATACTTGTTTGCCATACGACAGGCAATTACTGCATTGAAAAAAGGCGCATGTCTGCTCAAGTATGGACGCAGAGGGAAGCCCAAATTTTGTCCCTTCAGGCTGGCCAATGTAAGATTACGCCTTTCCCCTTTCTTCCTTGATATCTGACATTGACCTTGCTCCGCTCATAAAGAAAAAAAAAAAAGCTGGTGTTCCATGTATGTTTCTCAATGGAACTTCTAAACATTAATCAGGCTATCTATAGGAGTATTGCAGACCTCCCTCTGCAAAGTTGCCTTGGGACATTACGTGCATATTACCGACTTCTTTTTTTTGCATTATTCTTAGATGTTCCCATTCTAGTACATGGTGATTTATCTTGGATCCTGTTATGTGTCACGATTCAAGTTTTCACAGCCTGGGGTGAAATGCAGGTGGGTGGAAACTATGTAGACTTTTAAGGTATATCTGATCCATTGACCACAAACTGTAGAATAGCTAGGACTTAGATGGTGGCTCCTATATGCAGAAAAGTTCTATGCATGCTGGGTACATCTCTGCATCACATTGAATTTAGATCCATTCAGAAATCCTATTGTTACCTCTGATTGATTCACTGGAATTAGACCCGCACCTCCACGGGACTTCTTCTGGGCTTCTCCATTTGCCATAATTCATATCGAAAAGGGGTGCTTCTAACCTATATTTACATTGGAATGCATATAATTAAGTATTGTTGACATCACATCTCTACGTATACATACACATGTAGTCTCTTGATGTACAAACTGGAATCATGCCATGCCTTCCAAATTATCCAGCCAATTATAAAATTCTCCACAGATGAGTTATATCTAGGTTGTACTCTTTTGTGGCTTCTGAAACTGTCTACATTCATAAATCTTTGCAGGATGAATCTGTTTTAATATGGCTCTCAGGAAAAGAAGAGAAGCATCTAAAGATAAATCACATCTCCAAAATAATACCAGGGCAGCGCACTGTAAGTTTCTTTTTAGGTTCTCTGAATATTTTCACAATCAATGTTGATAATATATCTTGTCAGCAATGAGGAGAAGAATAAGGGGAATAAAATTCAAGGTCTAAAATTGCATCTATCACTCCAAAATTTAGCCTGGGCAATGAATGTTGTGTTAAAATTTGGAGCTTCAGTTCAGCCAAATACCTTAGATAAGTTTGATACAACTGGGAAAAATATGCGATTTGCATAAATTTCTCCAAGTAAAATAATCTTTTTGTCAAATCGACTGAGGTTGTCAATGCTTCCTTGCATCATGCAGAATCTTTAGATTTATACATGTATGTTTTTCTTGTGATTCTCTTTCTCAAGGTCTTTTCCACCATTTTTTGCCTGTGAGTTGGCAAACATATTTTGCTGAAGTTCTTAGATGTTTTTAATAGATTAGCCAGATGCTCATAGTTTCATGTATGTGTTTTCATGAGAAAGCCATATCATGCTTTCGGTCCTATTGGATCGCGTTTCTCCATGTACCAAGTGTTTAACTAATAAAGAATGTTCATTTGTTAATTAATTGGCATCCCCTTGATGCGGTTTCACTAATTGCCTTTACTGATTGAACAAAAAGCTGATGTAGGATCTCAGTGCCACCTTCACATTGAAAGAATGCTCTTCTCTACTTCGTGATATACATACTAATTACTCATCATCTTGTTCTGACAGCCAATATTTCAGAGATATCCGCAACCTGAGAAGGAATATCAATCATTTTCACTCATATATGATGACAGATCTTTAGATTTGGTAATTTTATTTATTATGTTAATCTTTGTTCTCATGTGTCTTTTTTTGAATCTTTAATTCCATCCTTCCATCCATTGAATTAATAATTTGACATTAAAGCTGACATTTGTTCATCTTTTAACGTTTTCTTGATAATCTCCATCAGATTTGCAAGGATAAAGATGAAGCTGAAGTTTGGTTCACCGGTCTGAAAGCATTAATAACACGTCGCAATCATCAGAAGGTGAGAGGAGGATCAAGAAGTGGAGTTTCATCTGAAGCAACTAGTCCAAGAGCACAGGGGCAAAGTAGTTCAGCATTTAGCTCACCATTTGCTAGTGGTGATAGTTCGCAGAAGGTGCATTATTTTCTGCAAGTTTTGTGCATATCTAGACAGTTTTGCATGGTGATAAAACTTTATTTTTTGGTTCTAGGATCAGACCGACAATTCTTGCCTACATACACCAGTTGAAAGTCCAACAAAAATTGGTTTATCAAATGGATTGTCAGATGTGTCCTTATGTGCTCTTCCTCCCAAGATTTTCTATCCTTCAGAAACTGCATCTAGCTCTATTCACTCTCGCTCATCAGGGGGATCAGATGGAATGACTGGACGCATAAATGGAAACAATGTGGATGCATTTAGAGTGAGCTTATCAAGTGCTGTCAGTTCATCAAGCCACGGATCTGGTCATGATGAGGGTGATGCTTTGGGGGATGTTTTTCTCTGGGGGGAAGGCACTGGAGATGGCATTATTGGGGGCGGCATCCATAGGATTGGTAGTTCTTCTGGGACTAAGGTGGATTCCTTGTTTCCCAAAGCCTTGGAATCTGCTGTAGTCCTCGATGTTCAGAATATAGCTTGTGGTAGACAGCACGCTGCTTTAGTTACCAAGCAAGGAGAGGTTTTCTCCTGGGGGAAGGAAATAGGAGGCGGACTTGGACATGGTGTAGATTCTGACGTTGCACATCCAAAGCTTATAGAGGGACTGAAGAATGTGAATGTCGAGCTTGTTGCCTGTGGAGAGTACCATTCTTGTGCCGTTACCCTTGGCGGTGATCTATACACATGGGGTGGAAATTCTAGCAATTTTGGGGTCCTTGGACATGGAAGCAAATCAAGTCAGTGGATTCCCAAAAAGTTAAATGGACCCTTGGAAGGAATACATGTCTCATCTGTTTCATGTGGACCATGGCATACAGCGGTTGTAACTTCTGCAGGCCAATTGTTTACTTTTGGTGATGGAACTTTTGGTGTATTGGGACATGGAGATCGGACTAGCGTGTCAGTACCCAGGGAAGTGGAGTCCCTCAAGGGTCTTCGCACTGTCCGTGCAGCATGCGGTGCTTGGCACACGGCTGCTGTTGTTGAAGTTATGGTTGGGTCTTCAAGTTCCAGTAACTGCTCTTCTGGGAAGCTTTTTACCTGGGGTGATGGGGATAAAGGTCGACTTGGACATGGCGATAGGGAGACAAAACTAGTGCCCACTTGTGTTGCAGCCTCGTTGATCCAAACTTCTGTCAGGTGGCTTGTGGTCACAGCCTAACTGTTGCACTAACCACAAATGGCCATGTTTACACCATGGGAAGCCCTGTTTATGGTCAGCTAGGAAATCCACAAGCTGATGGAAAGCTTCCTAACCGAGTTGATGGAAAACTTTTAAAGAACTTTGTTGAAGAAATAGCATGTGGTGCTCATCATGTTGTAGTTTTAACTTCAAGAACGGAGGTTTATACTTGGGGAAAGGGCTTGAATGGTCGATTAGGTCATGGGGATACAGATGACAGAAATATGCCGACTCTTGTAGAGGCTTTAAAAGATAAACAAGTGAAAAGTGTAGTCTGTGGTGCTAATTTCACTGCAGCTATATGTCTTCACAAATGGGTCTCAGGTGTTGATCAATCAATGTGCTCGGGTTGCCGTCTTCCATTTAATTTCAAAAGAAAACGTCACAATTGTTACAATTGTGGACTTGTCTTTTGTCACTCATGCAGTGGTAAAAAGTCACTCAAAGCTTCCATGGCACCAAATCCTAACAAAGCATATCGTGTTTGTGATAGTTGTTTTGGAAAACTTACTAGATCCCCTGACACTGACTCATCGTCTCATTCATCTCTGAGTAGGAGAGGAAGTATGAATCAGGGGCTAAATGGACTTATTGAAAGGAATGATAAATCTCATATTATGGTTGGAAGTAATTTTTCTGTAGATTTGAGTAAGAAAGTGGAGACAGAACCTTCCAGTAGGTACAAGAAGCTGGATGTTAATGTAGGTCGTGTCTCACCCGTTCCAAATGGGGTTATGAACAATGGATTATTGAACAGCTCAAGGTCTTGGAATCCAGTGTTTGGAACGTCCAAGAAGTTTTTCTCTGTTTCTCTTCCTGGATCAAGAATTGTTTCTCGAGCAACATCGCCAACATCCCGGCGTTCAAGCCCACCCCGTGCTGCAACACCAACTCATTCAGTTCTTACGCCATCAAAGGCTGTTGATGATGATGCCAAAAAGACAAATAGTAGCCTGAGTGAAGAAGTTCTTAAGCTAAGGTCTCAGGTATGGAAATCTTTTTTATCTGTGTGGGGAACCTTTCCAACTGTTCTTAGTTATATGGACTTCATTTTAGCTTGAAAGCAAGAGCTTGCCATTTTTATGGACATGGTTTTGTTATACCTTGCCATGTTACTCATATTAGAGTCTTCGGTGAAATAGGAGAAAGGGTGCATTGGCAGAAACAACTAACTTGTAGTTGCAAGTATTGTGTTTTCTACTGATGACACCTAAGGTTCTGTGAGGTTGGAGATTTCTTTCAATGCAATTTCTCACCTGGGTTGTCTGGCTTGTTTTATCAATGGGTCTATGACCCTGTTGTGATGGGACAGGAGCCAAAGACAAGAAAGGTCATAATTATTAGGACCTGGGAATTTGCTAGCTCAATGCGACATGGAAGGCACTTGCATGACGGGATAACATTGGCTTTTGCATTTGCCCTTCTTTGTTTTGTTGTGAGCATAACTCTTTTGCTCCATATATATATGCTAGTGTAACATAGAGACAGTTTATGAGATTAGTGTTTAAAAGCGCACTGTACTTTAGCTTTGAGAGATATCCTTTTATAATTTGCCTATGATTGTGATGCAGGTTGAAGATCTCAATCGGAAAGCACAACTTCAAGAAGTTGAGCTGGAACAAACTAGAAAAGAGCTGCAAGAGGCTATGAGGATAGCTGGGGAAGAAAGTGCAAAGTGTAAGGCAGCTAAGGAAGTAATTAAGTCCCTGACAGCCCAAGTAAGCAAATGCCTTGAAGTCTTTGATCAGTTTATGACATTTCAGAGGGTGCAGCATCTTTTGTTAGAATCAATTTGGGTTTTGGTTAAAGTAGGAAACTCAAGCAGGATGATTTTCATGACTTTAGTTCTCTACCATCTTTTTGTTATAACAACTCAGAATACTTTTTCCCTCAGTTCTCTTGACAACTCTGGAAGGTTGAAATGAGCAAGTTTGAATCTAAAAGAAGGAAACATAAAATTTTTCTTTTGACTTTTTTGGACATCAATTAGTATGGAGGTATTACTAGATTGAATTCAGATAAATCAGGCAGTCAGAGCCTTGTGTGCCTTTTTTTTTTTTTTCATATATATATATATATATATATATATATATATATATATAATTTCTTTTTCAAATTAAATATGTCTTTGACATTATTGAATGTTAAAATATTGATAAGCTTTTTTATTCAATGATGTCGAAATGTTGATAAGCTTAGTGAGATATTATGATGTTAGCAATGTACTGTCCATAAGTTATCAGTGCAGCTCCACTTTTCCCACGTTTTTGCAATTGCTGTCAACTTTTGAGATCATGCAGCAACATCTCCGTGGTTTTTCCTGGGTATTACTGAAAGCTTAGAAAACAGCTGTCCTTGACAAACATCACTGACTACAATAACTCCAGTTGCTATTGTCACTGACCTCTGGTGGGTAAGTGACGCAAACTAAATGCAAATTTACTCCTTTTCTTATGCAGTTGAAGGACATGGCTGAAAGGTTACCTATGGGAACTGCAAGAAATTCACCTCCCTCCGGTTTGTCTAGTGTCATTCTTCCCAATGATGACAAGTTCAGTGGAGCTAGTGAGCACGCGAGCTATACTGTTAGTTGCCATGAACCAGATGAGAATGGATCAAATGGGCTTGTGATGCCTGACCCCTCAAGTGACAATGGTAACTCCATTTCAAAGCACACTGACCAGGCATTAGAAGCAATGGCGAGGAACAAAACTAGAGGGTTAAAAGCTGAACCTGGGAATGGAGATTGGGTTGAGCAAGACGAGCCAGGTGTTTACATCACCTTTGTGTTGCTACCTGGAGGCATCAAGGATCTTAAGCGTGTCCGTTTCAGGTATAATGAACTGATAAACCAACACTACCCTGCAAACCCCTCTCTCTCTCTCTCTCTCTCTCTCTCCCACACACACACACACACACACACACACACACACACACACTCTTAGGATCATGTTTGCAAACTGAAAACAGAGCTTCTAGGTCAATTGACTGGATTTGACTGGATTTTCTCGTATCAACTGGAGAGCACTGTATGTTTGATCTTTTACTGTCTTTACCTAGGATTTACACCGCTCGTTTGTGCCGGCAATTGCTAATCGTTTCCGATTTTCTCCTTCCTGCTCTAGCCGGAAGCGCTTTACCGAGAAACAAGCAGAACAATGGTGGGCAGCTAACAGGAGTAGAGTTTATCAGCAATACAATGTTCCGATGGCAGACAAGTCGTCCACTGTTTTTGGGAAGGAAATGCTTGCTCACTGATATGAGGTGGATGGAGGCTTCGGAAGAAACCCGAAGTTAAATGATCCTCCAGGGTCGTTTCATCTCGAGGAAAAAGAATTAATCTCTTCAATTTTTGTTTCTTGAGCGAGTGATGGCGTGTTTGTTTTTTCCTCCCCCCATCCGCCTTGTGCCCGTTCCGTCCATTTGCCCACCCTCTCTGCCACGAAATTGACCCATTTGCTATAGGAAATTGGAATTTGTAAATTCTTTGTAAGTAGGCCTGTGCACTTAACTCAGAACGCTTAATTGTAAATTCGTCACATGAATCCAATCTTTTTGATCTAATTCCTCGTTTGGATGTTGGTTGTGCCTGAAGAAGCTCTTGATCGGTCAGATGAACTTCAGGTGATTTTGTTGTGGATAATATGTTCTAAGTTTCCACTGGTCAGATTTCGTAAGATTTAATTGAATTTCCGTTTTTCTTCATTCGGCACATTAATCTTTTCTCCTCGACGTCCCTAAATGGCCACGAATTCATGCATCGAATGGAACCACGCTGACGTGACATCTTCTGATGACAGTGAACTTAATAACATCTAAAATAGCAACTTCGGGGTTATTTCTTCCGCTAAGCAATAGTAAACGGGAGACCTGTTTGAGAAGTCTCAACATTGATTTGGCGAGGTACAGTAAGAATTCGTAAAAGAAATTAGAATATAAGATCAACCCTTTGTGTTTTGAAGCAGATAAGCACAAAGAATATCAACAAAAAGTATCAACAGCTTGAAGCCAAAATAATTGCCTACGATTCCTAGAGAAAAGAATGATAATGATCTACCCAATGCTAGAAGCTAAAACACAAGGGTTGCTTTGAATGAGGTGAACCAATTAAAACTCTCTAAGTTAGTTCATAAGTCAGGCTTTGTCCGAACACATTTAAGACGCAATAAATAATTGCTTCCGGCAAAGTCGTGCAAGGTACGATGAGCTCGTGATCCCTCTTGATCAGAGTTACATGCTTGCTCTTTCAAGAATCTTCCACATGAATCTGCATCCTGAAGGATCATGAGCGACCACAAGAAACGGGTGACAAATCAGTGCATAATTGGAGAAAAGTGTCTGATAATTAAAATGGAAACAAGCAGACAGGCGAACTATTCTACATGGACCACCGCTCAAAAGAAGATATCGAAATGGAAGTAGAATATAAGAAACTAAGATGCGGTATATGGCCCTGGTTCCGATGAATGGCCATGAAGAAGATTCATAGACCTACGTGGAAACATAGAAGGTACGTGTGTGGTCAACATCTCTGCCAGAGTAGTCTCACGTACAAATATGCATGCATTCCATGCAAAAGATAAGTCGTGAACAAATCATACACTGAACTATTCAGATGCACACTTTCAAATGTGAAGACAATATGATTCAACACAATTGGCTCATGAAAAATCCAATAGAGTAGGTCTCTTCCAATGTTACTAGCATAAACTTCATGTCCCCAGGCTCATCCCTCCCTCTCTCCTCTTACATCATCCTGTCAGCCACCACTACTTCCAAAGATCAAGCAGAGATTCTTCCCAAAGGAATAACTACATCTCATCCAAATAAAGTAGACCACCATTTCCGGTCAAGTCAAACAAAAAAATACCTGTAAAAATTCCAACATTTGTTGTTCGATAGTGCCACACATTGTCAAAGTTTCCACGTAAATAGGACGAGTAGCACCCATTCGATGAGCACGACTGATAACTTGTTCTTCCATGCTGGGAGAGTTCAAAGAAAGGATAAGTCCCATTTCCACCAGTAAAATTTAGTCATAAGGGACTGGAATAAATGAGGGTAATCATTTATCTATTCGGATTATGAAGGTAAAAACGTAATCAGAACTACAGAGGCAACTTGAAGGGCACCGCCAGAACTAGTATAAATGCAATATCAGTAGAGATTGGTCTATGGATATGTTGCATCTTGGCATATTCAATAGTGTTTGGATTCTGCCTAAATAATCGATTACCAAAGTCAAGTGAAACTTGATGAGTTTAAAGAGACATACAAAAGACAAAAAATAGAGCTGACAAACAGTTCACTACCATTCAGAATTCTCACGCACTTCTTGCTAGGATCTGTCAAATGGGTGGGTCGGATCGGGTCGGGACGAAAATGATCCAACCCAAATAGACCTATCTTATCTGTTTTGACCCATTTACATGCAATGCAAATATGATGATCCATATCCAACCCAACCTGTACCAAACTCATATTTTACCGGTCCTACATTATTAAAACACTTTCGTATTTAATCCAATCTAGAAAAATTCATACCCAAACTAGGGTGAGAGTGCAGGGTGAGCAAGCATGAGATCAAGTGAGGGCGAAAGAGAATGAAAAGAGAGTCATAGAAGTGGATTGGCTCTAAGTTGTAAACCCATATTATGTTGGGATTTACCATTTTAAACTCATTTATAACCCATTTACCTAAGCTAACTAACCCATATAACAACTCAACCAATCATATATAGGTTAAGAAATGGGTCTATGACCTATTTTAATAGGTTTACTTCTTGCACAATGATTAGAGAAACCGACATTTTAAGCGTCTGTCAAAGTGGTATGTGAATATTTGTATCCAGAGTAAAAAAATGGAGTCATGCTTATATCAAGCTCGTGGCATAAGGGCCAGTGTGTGTTTTTTCTTCCCCGTGCTCAGGAAAAGAAATTTTAACTTTTTGAACCACCAAATTTCAGCAGCAGTTGAAGTGCATCGACATCTTGTTTCACTTGAAAGACAATACTCGATGCAGGGAGTGTTCAAGAATGGAATAGGTGATAAGCAATAAAAGAATAACAGATGAGTGCCAACTGACAAGGGCAGGATAATTCACATGATGTACCTCTTGTCCCAGATAGGTTCCATTAAAAATACATGTGTCACGAAACTCAAGTCTAGACCCAGTGCAGCACTTCCATCCATTAAGAGGGCCATGCAGCTCGCATCATGCTGGAATTTTGCCAGTGCCTTCATCTGAATAAGTAAAGAGTACATTAGTTTCACTGCATCAAATACAGTTTGACCGCATCAGATATTTTTGTCCGTTTGAAGTGGCATTTTTTACTTTCAGTATATCACGAGGAGCCCACACATGAATTTTTGGCAACACAAAATGCTTGAAAATAAAAAATACTTAAAACTGACGTAAATTTGCATATAATTTTTTTTAATAATTTCTCAAAAATTACAATTCTTCTGTTAGCAAAGTGAAAATTTTGCTTTTAGCTTTTCTTTTAGCCAAAACAAACACTCCTGAATAAGTAATTACAATAGTGCTATTCTGTATAGACCACAACAAATTACTCTAAAAGCTTAACATTGCCCCTCATGTGTAGGCATGATGTAATATATAAGTACTATAACATTGTCCCCCACATGTAGGTTGGATTTTCACCAAAGACTAAAGCATGAAAATATACAATGGGGAGGAAAACAAGAGGCCTGAAAAGATTTGAACTCAAAATTTCACGCTCTGACACCATGTAAAATTTTGTGGAATTACTGAAATCTGTTTTTAAAGCTTAGGCCATCAGATGAAAGTATTATTTAAACTTTAATACTCCAACAATTACTGAAAGAAGAGCTTACCTTGTTGCTTGTGTGCATTGGACTATACATGCCAGCAAAGCTGATACCAGCAAGCATCAACTGGTCAAAGAAATAAAGCACATGGTAATCACTAATATGTGGAAAATCATAGTCATTAATGTATGACCGTGCAAATGATAAGTACCTGCTGCTCAATTACATGTATATGCTCCAGAAACTGAGAGAAAATTATAACCTTCTCCGTGGTTATCCTGTGAGAATCTGTCATAGAACCGGACTGATCATCCTGCGTTAATGATACCTTCGAGCTGTTCGAAATTGAAGGGGTTGCTTGCTCCTGAATGTTCACAGCACTAAAGTTGTCACTTGCAAATTGACAACTTCCAGTGGCACCTTGCAACCTTCTCAATTTCTCCAGCAGATAAGCAACTTTACTGCTTGATGTTGACTGCCAATCTGAATCCCAGTCATCCTGGATACCAACACACACGATGTATCAGCAGATATCATTCATGGAACAAATAAATAAGCACATGCAAAACTGCTTTTCAAAAAAAAGACAGCCTGCCTGTTTGTAAGAAGGTTGTAACTCAATAAGATCTTTGGGCACAGGCCACTTTGGGTTTGGATTTTCTCGCCGGGCTTCAGGAGTCTCCATCTCATATGAGTAACCACACCCAGGAGCAGTACATCTTTCACTGCTCAAAGCAACACAATCAAGGCAAAGGAGATGCCTACATGGGGTAATAATAGGTAGTCTACACCACTCCTTGCACCTAATGGGGGAGTAAAACAGAGGAGTCCAGGTCAGTAATCTATATTGCAATGACACAATTCACAAAGCCATGTGAAAAGGCAAAAGCAGAAATTTACCTGAGGCAATCACCACCATGGATGAGATAATATTTTAGCAGAGCGTACTCTTCGGAGAGAGGATCCAGACCATATTCCACTAGGAGATCCATTGTCTCTTGAATATCCTGGCCGGCATCCATCACCTTAACGTGTCCAGCAACACAGCAAGACAGCCTCACATTCCTAATGGTGTTAATACGGAGCTTCCATTGCTTTGGATTCAACAAGCTCTCAACATGTGATGGATCATTCCAGTCAGCCATTAGTATATTGCGACGGACAGTAACTACCAATTCATTGTAACTTTTAGCGTGTTGCTCAGTGAAGTTAAGAAATGTAACTTTCTTTACGCAAGGTGGAATGGCCAGCAAATCTTTCTTTCTTGCACTTATCATGCATCGACGAAGTATTTCCACCAAGCGTGATCGACCCTCCTCCATCTCTGCTTCAAATGGCCTGAGGATGCCCATTTCCCATGATTTCTGATTTTGCCCATATGCTTCCTCATGAAGGAACCTCAACATTATTTGAAGATGTGACAACTGACTGCTGGGTGTGTTTGGGGTGGGAGTTCCAGTCAGTATCCAACGACTGCAAGCCATCAATGATATAGCCATTTGCAGTTTATTTGTTAAATTAAGACTTGACCCCAGAGTGTGTCCCTCGTCCAACATGATCCTAAGCCAATGCACTTCCTTCAGTGCACTTCTCTTATGAGGAGCCCATTCTGCACTTAAACGGTTGAAGGTAGTTATAACAATGTCATAGTCCCACGCAAGGTTATGCGGAGAAATCCTTCTTCGGTCAGTCAAGACATAGACCCTTAGTTGGGTAGGTCTAACATGCTTCTGGATTTGAGTTTTCCAGTGGTCAACCAGATTCCGCGGAACAACTATGAGTGTAGCTCTGGACAAATATAACCTGACAGAATTCAATGGTTCAGAGAGAGCAGTTTTTAGAGCATGCACATCAAATTCCAAATGCTCGAGACCCTTTGGGTAGTGCCACCTGCAAACACCCTTTTCCACCCTCCTCAAAAGGCCAAATGATTGGAATATTTGGTGGTAACCAGAAGCAAATTGAATAGATACTGTACAAGGGCTTCTTAGACCGATAGTCTCCATTTGTGATAGCTTGTCCTGAGATAGATTAGCCAACCAATGGAGAGCTTTTCTAGTGTGGGAATCTATCAATGTATAGTGATCCTTAAGCACGCTTTTGAAGAAACATATATTTTCATCCTTGCCCACTGTTGTCCCTTTTGAACAAAAACCTCTTAAGTCAGTAATCGGTTGGGAATTATCCCAAGTTTCTTCTGGAATGCTACAACTCTGATACATTGGGTCAACATTCATACTGCAAAACCATGCCGTACCTGCTTCAGCTACAACTTTCTCTGCAACCTTGCGCCACTTGTCACAAGAATCGCACTGGATCCATGTGTCAGTAAATATTGGAGAATCCATCATAACATCAGCCGGCCTCTTGCGACCACGTGGCGGCACTAATGGAGTACTGTCTAGCTTTTCATCAGAACTACAACTACCACCATCTTTGGCAGCACAGTCCATTTGACTTGAGTATTGGCAATGATTTCTCTCTTCAAATTGTTCTTCATATCTTGAAATTAGATTTTTCCGAATGCGATTCAAGTTCCTGGTGCAGCTGTTCACACCATCAGCATGCTCTGAATACACAACCGGAGGTGTCGACCTTAGCTTGTCAAAAGCCATTGACCAGGCTCTTTTAGGTGAAGGACCACCCACATAACTACTACGGAGTTCATAATAACCGCACCTCTGATCTCCATTATGGTTACACCAAATCACCTGCTCCCCATGAGGTGGATCTGATAGCGTTCCCTGTGTTTTCAGAATAAGGGAAAGTGATGTTACGGTCTTGCCTAGACCTGGTTCATCGCAGAACATTCCCCCTCGGAAATCCTTAATTGTGGGTGCTTTCTCGGTTATGACTTCACCAGAAGCGGTATTCACAGAGAAAGTAAATCCATCTTCTGTTGAAAATTCTTTGTACAGAGGATGTGGCAGGGACTCTGCATTCCGTTCACGCTGTAACATCCACTCAACTGCAGCCTGCTGATGGGGAAAGAGTTTAAGTTTTGCACATGGCATGATAGACATGGCCAAGGACCTCAAATGCCGGCAAGTTGCAGCGGCCCTAATAAGGTCTAACGGGGCTAATACTGTCAATATACCAACAATAACGTCATCAGGCAATTCCCAAATCCCAGATCCAACAGAAGAATTTTCTGGTTGTATCCTTGAAGAATCAAGACCTCCTCTTTTGGCCAGACTAGGCAAACTCTTGAAAATTTCATGAAGATCAAATAGCCTTTTCTTTGAAGATTCAGGGATAAGAGTATGCAGGTTGCATCCAAGAACATGACAATCGGGGAGATTCCAGATGCTCTTGTCGTGTGAACAAGCCCCGTCAGAGTAATCTCCATTACAAAGCAAGGTACTCCTCTCTCCCCAGTCACACCTGCACAAAGGCATCTTTAACTTTTGCTAACAAGATCGACAAAAGCTAAATTATTGATTTAAAGATAGACAAGCGTATGCATGAATGAATCAAAATGCAATGCCAAAAAAAGAAACTAGCAGCTTTAGCAGCTTTTCTCTTGACTGAGTCTAGTCGTTTCCGAGGCACCTATGAGTTCTCTAAGAAACATAAAGTATCCAGGTAGAAACCTCAAATGTCGGAAAAGAGCACCCGCTATGGATCTCGAACGTGGGAACTGCCATCCGGACAGAACTGCCAATGGTAGGTAAACATCGACCAAGACTACGACTCTCGTCTCCCCGTGGCCATCCACCACAGCCCGGACCACCCGTGCCATTACATTCAAGCACTTACCATTTGACAGCGCGTGAATCTGGCGGACTACGCTCATTCTCCCATGTACCAATCCAACTCTACTCGCTCTCCTGCTCCTTAAACCCCCGCTCTCCCTCTCCAAAGCCTCGAGTTTCACCGATCCTCCAGCCATCCGTTCCACGTCCATCCACGCCTCCGCATTCGAATTACAACTCCTCCCCCGCTCGGGAGGCACACTGCCGCCGCAATCTTCGCGCGGCGCGTCGGCGCTCTCGCTCCCCGGAGTGGAAATCTCACCGCCGACCGACGCTTCCCCAGTCACATTCCCCTCGCATTGCCCCGGCCGGCGACGCTCGCCCGGCTCCTCGCCGGACACGTCGCGACTGGACCACTCCAGCCCCTGCCGCTTCGAATCGATCCCCCACAGCACGACGCCGCCCTCGGTCAGGAAGCCGACCTCGTCGCCCTCCCCGGAGAGGAAGCAGCGGGCGCCGCGAGGCAGGGCTAAGGCGGGGTCGGCGCCGGCGCCGGCGCCGGGCGGGGGTTCGGCTCGGAGGACGGCGCAGAAGAAGCCGCAGAGCTTGTGGTCGCACAACCAATCGTCCATCGGGGAGAACTTCAGACGGACGGAATCAGAGAGCGGGGCTCACTCGTCGGAGAGAAGCTCGTCCGCCATGCGCTCGATCGACGCCGGAGATCGAAGGTGAGGCGCCGGCGGACGGTGGGGCCGCCGGGAATTTTCTGGAAGGCGGCTCGGCTCTCGCTTTGGAAATTGAAGGCGAAAGTCGTGTGCGATTTCGGGGGGATAACATGGAAAGAGGAGAGAGAGAGTTGCTTGTTTTAGAGGCAACGGGATGGGACCGTACAAAACGGCGGCGTTTATGTGCTCCTCGAATTTGATCGTGTTGACCGTGGATATCTTTTTTTTTTTTTGAAATTTGGTTTTTATATGACTTTCCAATTTCGTAAATACCCCTATGGTCAAAACTCTCGAAATTCAACTTTTCTTTTTAATTGCTCTTGTTTCCTCTTTTTGTTATTTCCTTTTTTGGGTTTTTGCGAAACTTGATATTTTATCCTTTGCTTTACAATGTCGATTAATGTATAAAGATTAAAGAGAGGAGATTTTCTCCGCTCCAAATTAATAATGCTAAAAATTTTCATAAATTAATCAAAATATGTTATCTTCAATTATGTAAGAAAAATAATTTAATTTGATCATCGTTGAAAATTTGGAAAAGGTAAAAAGCACTAAAAACCTCAAACTTTATTAAGTATGAAACATTTACCTTAAATTTGTATAGTGTGATATATTTGTTCTAAACTTTTTTATGACATAAAAATTTTCAAACTTATATTCACGTGATACATAATTCAGTATGACCAAAGAAATTTGAAGTTTTTGGTATCATAGAAAAGGTTTGAAATTTTTTCTATCATAAAAAAAGTTTAAGGTAAATATGTTACACTTTGCAAAAGTTTTTGGTTTTTGATATATAAAAAAAAAGAGTTTTAAATAAATTTGAAATTTTTGTGACTTTTTCCTATTTAAAAACCACCAAAAGATTAAAATTTGAAATTTTTGTGACGTTTTTTCCTATTTTACCGGTGCACGTGTGTGGTGGGTAGCATGTGTACCCCAGGGTTTTCTCGGCATTGCCGGCCGTGCGGGGGTTCCCTAGGTCAAAACCAAAAAAAAAAAAAAAACCACCGAAAGATTACCATTTGTATCTATAATAATGCATTACATATTTAATTATATTATTTAATAGAGGAGAATCAATAATGGGTTTAAAAACAATGTGATATAACCCATGTTACCGATTAATTTATGTATTTATAATAATGCATTACACATTCAATTGTATTATTTGATTAAGGAGAATCGATAAAAAGAAGTGAAAGATAATGACGGGACTTTGATTCTAACAAACAATTATCAACAAGCAAAATCAATGAATTTTCAGTTATGAAAACTGGAACTGAGAAAATCAAAATTTCAAAGTAAATCCTCAACAAGCATATACACACGAGAAAAACAAAAGAAAATTAGAAAAATGTTAGAAAAGGAATATTTTCAGAATAGATATCCGTTTTAATAAAAAATTTTATTTTTATTTTAAAATTCCAAAAAGAAATTCTCGTTCATTTTCTTTATCCATGACTCGAAAACTCCACTAGTCGCCAGTCAACAGTCGTTGGTCATTTTTGTGCCGTCCGATGGTCGTTGTCGATTGCTATTTGTCACTAGCGGTTGGTTGTCGTTGTCGGTCACCATTTGCTAATAGCCAACGATCATTGTCCAACGCCATTTACCGGCCGCCGGTTGCCGGTCATTCATCGATCATTGTTATCTGAAAACGAAAAATTTTATATTGTTATTAAACGAATTTCTAATTTTAAAGTAAAAATTTTGCGTCATTTAATAGAAATAAAATTTTTATTTCTCTTCTGAAAATCAATTTATGATCGGAATAGTTATCGCCCCGTAAAACCCCAATAACAGTCGTAGGTTTTTGTCGAGCTGAAGACCCTTTTTCCGGATAAGTATAAAGAGTACGGGCACTGGACAGCATCCAGGTTAACTCGCGCATCGCATCGCATCGCATCGCATCGACGTCGAAGCAGAGCTATAAAGAACGAAAGCGAAGAGCCGCCGACCACGCTCGCGAGGAGAGGCAGGGACGCCGGCGAGGGTAGCGACCGATGGCGAGGGACAGCTGCTTGGCGCGCGTCGGAGCCGGCGTCGCGGTCGGCGGCGCGATCGGCGGCGCCGTCGGTACTTTCCCTTCCCCCCCTCCTAACCCTAATCTCTTTTTCCTGGTTGATCGACTCGACGAACCGTCTCTCAATCGCCTCATTGTCGTGGTGCGCTGTCGAGGGCGCTTGGGCTAAGATAGCCTTTGGAATCGGCGTTGAACTGTCGTTGTTGAAGAGGGTGTGCGGGTGTATAGATGTTCTTGATCGCGGTCTGCCTCGTGGGTTTATGACTAGGGAGCGTTTTACTGAAATGATGTTTGGGTTTTGCGGGAATCTGGATTTGGAACAGAGCACCGTTTAAGGGCATTGCTGATTAGCTAACCTTAGAGCTAGATAAGGCGCGGCTGTTCTAGTGTTATCGCCACGGGGAATACGTTTGCTGGTACTGACGATGCAACGCCAGTCTCTCTAAGCCCTTTTCTTTTCTTGGGGGGAGGAAGTCTTAATCTTTTGTAGCGTCTCTTCCAATCTGAAGGAGTTGAAGTGTTTGGTACTTCAGAGTTTACTGAATTTCTCCATCTGCAAAGCTTGTGCCTTTACTACAAAGGGATTAATATTTGTTAGTAGGAACCACTTCCGTATTGAAACTTTTAGTCAGATATTGCTTCCAGGATGATTTAAAAATTGTCAATGCTGGAATAATGCAATGAATTTGTATTAGTAAAGCTGACAGTCTGATAGGACAGGTATCTGTAATATTTGTGCTTATGTTTTATGGACATCGTGTTTCATGGTCAGTATGGTAGAAAGAGAATTTGGGTTTGTTGGATAGTAGGACAAAATGATGCTGCCTACGTTTTGCCCAATTTTATTGAGATAATCTCGAGGTTAGCCTTCACCAGCAATGCTTAGAGATATCAAGAAGTCTTTCTCACTTCTGACTTGGCTTCCATGAGTTTTGGCGTTGGACAACCATTTGTTAGTTCTATGATCTGAACTTTTGTTCATTTTATTGCGTGGGAAGTTTGTGCAGCTGTGTCTTTATTATGTTTTGTGCTCTCTAAATTGTTTCTATCATTATGGTAAAGATTTGACGTGCTTACAACACGTGATGGCTGATGCAGGTGCTGTTTATGGGACATATGAGGCTATCCGATACAAGGTATGGTGTTCTATCCTCTATTTTTCAGATAATAATATAATTGCTGAATGGCCAATCTCTCCTTGTAGTCCTTTCCTCTATTGGAACTCGGAAGATTAAATTTTTTTGTTCCTTAGACAAATTTCAGACTTTCATTCAAAGTTATAAATGTGAGGAAGCAACTGTTATTTGTTTTACTGTGCCTTTTCGGCTTACCTTTGTACTTGGGATTTGGAAGAAAGTGGCAATGCCTTTCCAACTCATGATGGTTAGGAGCTTATTTTTGGCCTTTTGTATTAGCAATAATGACAATTACTCTTCTATACTAAGAAAAAGCACTCTTCGTTTCAGCTTTGTTTGTTTTGCAAATAATGATCGATTTGGAAAACATTTTCCTAAAAATAATTGTTTACATACAAGAATGAATGAATTAAAATATATTTTTACCATCTACGAAAATGTTTAGACATAAATTATTGTTGATAATGAAAACAGTTTCATTGACTAATTATTTCAAGCAAAATCAAGCAATTATTTTTAGGAATATGTTCCAAATCATTTATTTTTTGGGAACAAGCTCGCTCTTCATATGAGGGGATCTGTTTTTATGTATACATGTATACGCTTTTTTTAATTTTATTTTGCCTTTGCATTCCATAAATTCAGTTCACTTGTTCTGAAAAATTGATACTGAGGAATATTGATATCCGGTTTCCTTTGTCTGATAGAGATATTAACTTGTGGGCGTCTTTAAAATAATCATCTACATAGAATGTCATACTTGGTATGCTTTGTCTATGCTCAGCGACATGGAAATCTGCATCTAATAGTTTTACGCTCCTTTGCCCCAATGTCAACATCAGCCTGCCACTGAAGAAGGATAAGAAGAGAATATAAAGAGACAAGAAATTTACCCTGAAGAAAAGGAAAATTATACAAACCTTCAGCCCTTTTTTTTCATAGAACTATCAACCACTTGGTTTTCTCCTCCCTCTGAAGTCAATTTCTGGATGCTTTTTCCTCCACTTGTTACAAAAGTCAATGTCTTTCAGATGAGAATTATGAAAGGGTTAATTTGATTCTTCTTTCTATAGCCATTCCTGTTAGTGTGTCAAACTAAGCGGTTGTAGCTGAAGCAACAACTCAGTCACCTAGCTAGAGTTGGTCTTATGGTGATTATGAAATTCTTTCCAGAGGGAATGATTAATCAGAACTTTCTTTCCAAGTTTATTTTATATTATTTATTTTTGGGCATGGTAACAAATCATATATCGCGATATGACTATATTGGGAATGAACAGCTATCATTTCCTGGGGCAAATTTTGATTTGCTTTGGATCCCCTTCTACTAGGAGGCCATTGTGAATTCGTATTGATGCACATTATGGATGTAGGTGGGTTTATGTCTGTTCCCATTGATTACGCTGCCTGTGAGAATGTATACCAGGAGGCTTGGTAACAAATCATATATCATGATCTGACTAGATTTGGAATGAAAAGCTATCATCTCCCCAGGGAAATTTTTAGTTGCTTTGTTCCCCTTTCTACTAGGAGGCCACTGTGAGGTCATACTGATGCACATTACAGATGTAGGTAGATTTATGTTTGTACCCATTGTTTTAATCTGCCTGTGAGAATTTATACCAGGAGGCATTGGTTGTGGAAAGTTTATGATTTAACTAAAAGTTATTAGGTAGGCAGACCATGTTTTATCATTGTTAACTAAGGGTGGTCTTAAGAGTTGAGGTTAGCATGTCGGAAAAATGAAGTATTTGGCATAAATTTTCTTCCATTTCATTGCAAATAGATTGTCCCTGAAAGAGTGCCTTTGTTATTTTGCAGGTCCCGGGAATGATGAAGATTAGGTATGTGGGGCAAACTACACTTGGGAGTGCAGCCATTTTTGGTCTTTTCTTGGGTGCTGGGAGCTTGATACATTGTGGGAAGTCATACTAATTGTTCCTGTTGTTTCGAGGGACCGATGTAATAATAACTTTAATTATCTTGAGGCAGATTTTTCATTTTTGGCTCTCGCTCTCTCTCCCACAGCGGGTGTTTGCGTGTATATGTGTGTGTTGTCGGGTGGGGTATGTGCGTGTACATGAACCCTAGTCCTCAGCGTATCCAACTACCGTCGTTAGGCTCCGAATTTGTGCAAGACAGTCGGATTGGACCATTTTATTTTCTTGGACATGACTCATGAGATTGATGGAGCTGGTGAAATCAGGCATGTGACTATCATTCCATTGCAAGTGGAAGTCAGTCTCTTACGGCTTTCGAGCAATAGCTTCGCAACATATTTTGGCTAAGGTCTCTCTCGTTTTGGGTGCTCCAAAAATTTAAATGCATGCCCCTCATCGAGCCGCTAACCAAGACTTTTTTTCTATTTTTTACACAAGAGATCAAGGCTTGAAGTATCTAGGGTAAGGCTAACTATTGGAGTAGGTCCCTGGATTGGGTTGATTGGATTGAGGAAGTCTCTATAGATTCCCTGGGACTCATAGGTCGATGTGTACCGCCGGAGAGGGAGTAACAGGTGGAAGGACTGTCGATAGCAGGTAGGATATGGATGGTAGTTGGGATTCCAGCAAAGGAGAAAGAGGTAGTCTTTTACGATCCTAAATCCTAGCCACATGAGAGAGAGAGAGAGCAGGACCAGCTGATACGTTCCATTAGATAAAATATTGCCTTTCCAGGTAGGAGCACGAATAGCCAACGATTTGTCCTTGTTTTCTGGCCAGTGTGGCAGCACCCCGATAAATGTGACTCTGCTTATTATAATAATGTATTTGAGAGTGTAAGAAGCAGCATTTTTGAAGGTATATATCCACCTCTACAAGAGCAGATAGGACGTCACATTAGTGAAGGCTTTGTCCAGGCTCAGAACACGAAATTCTCCTCTCTTCTTCTTCATCTCGTGGAAACTTCTCCATCATCAGCAAGAACCCAAATTGTAAGTGGGTTTCCTCTAAAACCTACCTTTGCTAGAGGATCCTCTCTCTCTCTCTCTCTCTCTCATCCTCAGTTGACAATTTGCAGAAGAAGTGGTTTATCAATAAATGAAGGGAGGAATGGCCGTGAGAAGCAGCATGATGATTTGGATGGCGATGCAGGTTTGGGGAGCTTTTAGTGGATGGTTCTCCACTTGCGTTTTGGTTGCTGATGAGATTGCTCGTTCTCTGGAGACTCAAGAATACCATGTTGTTGTAGACTAATAAATCGTTAGAAAGTCCAGTTGCTCGATCAATCCTGCACGAGTTTGAGTTGAATTTGCTGGATCAGAGGCAAAAGAACAGGTTTTTCATTATCTTGTTTGTGTGTATATGTTTTGACATTATTCTCTCAGCAACAGACAATTTCTTGCATCACCCATTTCTTGGCTTAGCAACAAGTGATTGAGAAGACAGAACCTCCATGAGAAATCATATGACTTTCTCCTGTTTTTGTCAAATATCTCTAATTAGTGATTCATTACTCAGGCCAATGATAAATATTCTTGCAATAATTAGTGGTTGGATGTCAGCCTTGATTGATATCTCCCATCTTTCATGAAATAATTGATGTCCGTTACGTTTGTCCCTTGTTCGACGGATTCTCTGTTATTTGATGTTCTCTGTAGACGACCTAAAGATATGAAAAATTCAGACAGATTTGAGAAGAGAAACGCTCAACTGCATGCCTCCCAACATATGTCTAGGTCATCAGATCTCATTGGTGCCACCCAATTTGACTATTGCATTGATCAAATTATATGGTTTAAACAAAAGCAGATGCACATACCAAGTGTGCACAACTTCTTTTCCTAGAAAGAAGATTCTATGAATCCTTTTTTTTGGGGTCATATACAAATCCTATTGAACTTATGATTCTTCACCAATAATCGATACTTTTTAATAAATGAGGGTGATCTTGCATATACGTTAGTAGTTTCATATTAATAACTTCCATCTTTGGGTTACCAACTTTCTCAATGCGCCAATAAATTGCAGATCATAAAATTAATCCTCCCTGAACATATAAATGGCAAGCTAAACATGTAATTTATCCTACACTCCATAAAAAAAGGACTCAACTAAATTTGTGTAAAGTTACAAAACTCACCATATCGTCTAGACATGCTCTTGTATATAGATAATATTAAGGAGTCGGAATCTAAATTAAATTCCATAAGAAATGATGAGGACCCCATATTATTTTGTATGTTGCAATATGATTCTATGCGGCAATTATCAAATGAGTCTCCTATTATTATTTTCAGATATTCTTCTCGTGCTATTTTTTAAATTATTATAGATTCCTGGACTAGACAACAAATTTTTTATGAAGAAAAGATGTAGATGGTTGATGTAATTCGTGGATAGGGACAATTGAATTTCTCAACTGTCCCTTTTTCTACCGAAGGAAATAGATGGCTATGAGATAGTGTGGGGGTCACGATGACATCAGTTGGAGAACCGTTTCTGGCCGGTTGCACCATATGGGAGAGGAGAGTTACAAGTCATACATTTGTATGCAAAGAACTTCGTTAAAATTGAGGATAGGGAAGGGAATGCGGCAATGATGGAAAACTATCCTTTTTACTAAAGACAACTGTCACATTTTACTTATCGTTCTCCAGCAAGTCGAATAATGCTTTTACCATTTCTCTTGGAAAACCCATCTCTAAGGAAAAATCTTACGTTTGATTAATTTGTTTCTTTCACGTCTTATTTAACCAACGGCCGTGACTTCTTGGAATAACATTCGGCAGGCAGGGTATAATATACATCTATATAAAAATGATTAGAAAATGTCTTTTGACTATTAGTTAGAATTCCGAGACGAGTCAATAAATTTCGGTTTCCTACTTTGAATAATAATTTCTACAAAAGTGATTTGGAATATTTTCCATAACATTAGCTATTCCTCAAATATGGTTGTAAACTTAGTAAACCAAATTTATACGATAGTCTTAATGCGCCTACCATTTTTCATGTTTGTAATTACCATAACCATTGGCTCAATAATGCTTATACTAATAAAAGCATTAGAATAAAGCAAATGTTTGTGAATCCACCGTGTAATTAACGAATCGCTAGATGCATCAACAGTTATCTTGCCATCTCCATTCGTGCACCAATTTTTGTCCTAATTTGAGAAGAAGTAGAAAATATAAATTCTATGGAGAGAAATGGTAAAAATCTTCACTGGATCTCACGCGCATTGCAGAAGAATTCAAAGGCAAGGAAAATTCAAAGAAGCCATCTTGTATTTTTGTCTTCATTGTTTTTATGTTGGAGAAGAATTCAAAAGTCAGGCGGTGCCACTGCCTGCCTCCTCAAAACCTCATCATCATCATCATCATATCATATCATTCATCATCTCTCCTCCACCACCACCACCCCCACGCCATTCCAAAAGTCTTCTTCCTCCCTCTTTCTCTCTCCTCTTTCTCTCTCTTCTGAAAGTCATTCGAAAGCTTCGTGCTTTCTCACGGCACAGCTTCGCTCCTTCAATCACGCCATTTCCGCAAGAAGCCATCACCATCTCCATCTCCATCTCCATCGCCGATCAGTTGTGGCTACCGTCCCCGATCACCCTGCTTTCCGTAAATTTCGGGGGGTCGGGTCGGGTCGAGCATCGGTTCCGGCACGGCACAGCCCGGATTTCTTGGCCGATCGGCGGTGGGGATCCGGGCAATGGCGGAGGCGGGGAGGGACGAGGAATTGAGCAGCAAGCAGAAGAGCTCGTTCTTCAGTCGGTCTTTCACCATGCAGCAGCCCAAGGCTGTGGTCGATCACCATCCCTCCCTCGAGCGGGCCGGTTCCATCAGGAAGTTGTACAGTTCGATCGAGTCCTTCAAAGGTAAGGTCCTCAAGCTCCGCAATTTCTTCGACTCCCCGAAACCCCCGCCCGTCCCCCCCGCCGCCGCCATCGCCGCCGCCGCCGCCGACATTTTCCATTTGCAAGCGCAATCCCAGCTCCAATCGCAGCTCCTTTCCAGGTTAAAGCCCACGAGATCGCTCGGCTCGAGCTTTAGCAGCAACTCGTCGATTCGGCTGCCCGGTACAGGGGATAGGATCGTAGTGTACTTCACTAGCTTGCATGGCATTCGGAGGACTTATGAGGACTGTTATGCGGTGAGGACGATTTTCAGAGGGTTTAGAGTGTGGGTCGACGAGCGAGACGTTTCGATGGATTTGGCCTATAAGAAGGAGCTGCAGAGTGTGTTGGGTGAGAAAAGAGTGAGCTTGCCGCAGGTGTTTATTGGGGGCACGTACGTAGGTGGAGCCGATGCGATCAGACAGATGTATGAAACGGGTGAGTTGGCGAAAAGTCCTCGAACGTTTTCCTAAGAAAGCGCCGGATTTGTGTGCGAGGGCTGTGGGGATGAGAGGTTTGTGCCGTGCACGAATTGCGATGGGAGCAGGAAGGTGTTTGATGAAGATGAAGGGGTGCTCAATAGGTGCTTCGAGTGTAATGAGAATGGGCTGATGCGGTGTCCGGAATGTGGTTCTTGAATTTGGGCAAATAATTTTGGTCATGCTCAAAACTACGTGTTGCTGGGGAGGTTATTTCTTGACATGAATGATAATCTGCAGGAGGCTGGAGCCAGCGATGATGCATCCCCTTAATGGTTCCAAGGTTGAATTTTTCCAGGATTTTCTGGACTCTTTTAGCAGTGAAGGAATGGTTCATCAACTCCATGAACTGGGTTAGTAAGTTATTGTATGTAAAGTCTAAGTGACAATTTCACTGTTGTTTTTGTATTTATGCAGGAGAGATTTACCCTCCTTGGAATGTAAATAAATAATATGACTTGAGAATGTTTGTGGTTCTTTTGCACAAATTATGATAAGAGGAGAGGGGAAATTGATATTTCTTTTGTGCTCGATATTGTCTATTCTCAGTGATTACCGTTCTGAGTTATTTAAGGCAAATTCTGAAGAAGAATGTCGGTCAATGACATGCTAATGTCTATGTTACTCAGATGGACGTCCTATACTTGATGCTTTTTGTGACTTTGAACTCCAGGTCAAAGTAGGATGAAGCTCATGGCCGACCATTTTCCTGCTAAGTGATATCATGAACAGCTTTACATCTGTATTACAAAGGATATTTTCAGTAGGATGTTCACTAGATTTTTGAAATGTTAATTGGAAGTATTGCTCTGCTTCCTAGGATCAGTCTTTTTCATGTTACAGTTACCATCACTTAGCTACAATAAATGCAGTAGCTCCTGCAACTGTTCTGGATTTTGCATAACTACTTATGCTGATTGATGCAGAGATATGGTATGTTTAGTCTACATGAATTGGATTTGTGGTATGCATCCGTTTATTTTCAAAAATTACCTTGACCTGTGTATCATATATAGGTGTAAATGATGCTATTAGGAGAGTAGTGATGCTATTAAATTGCTTTCTTGGTTCTTCATGCTATATTCTCCAATGTTAACTGGGAGTATGCCTGAAGTTTCAAATTTAGGACCTTTTTCGTCATCTAATTTGAAGATTTGTTAATTGATTCAAGTTACACAACTCTTGAAATTAGAAGGGTTGGGTATCATGATCATGCTAATGCATGCTGTTAGCAACCTGGAAATTTTGTTTCACATGGAGGGGCACTGGGAATTGCTCTTATTTGGGTTCTTTGTTGAATCAGTATGTTTGATAAGAGTTTGCTGATGGGGATATGCCTTCTAGTACTGCTACATGAAAGTCATGGGAGTTACTCCTCTGTATGCATTATCTGATGATTCAGGACTGAATCGATCTTGGCTTGTATTTTATGCTTCAATACAGAAATTTCTCAGCAATTTGCTGAGCTAAGTCGATAATGTTCGCAGTGATGGTCTCCTCATTTTATTATAACGAGACTTAGGTGATCAAGATCTGATAGAATGATGGTGTATGGCTCAATGATTAGTTCATTGTGATCCCTGGAGAAATGACTAATTTACAGGTGGATGAGATAGTGATTCTTTTTTGTCATTCTGTGAACATATTACTGTTCGTTGTAGCCATTGTTGGTGGCAGAAGGTTGAGATAGTGAGTTATGCTTCGTTTGGATGTAGCAGGTAATCGTGTGAGCTGTTCTTGGATGCGAGGGAAATAAACATAATAAGGAAGACAGAGTTGGTAGAACCTAATAGGTCATTGAGCATAATTTTGCCAAAGATAATGGCGATTTCTCATTGACTAGCAAGTTCGGTTAAAAGGTTGTGAACATTAACTGAATCTGGGAGATAATGCAGGCTATGGATTTTAAGTATCTTGTACACAACGTGGGGAACGAGTGAAGGCCAACTAGTTACCATTCACGAACAATGTCTCGGATAAATTCTAGTTGCCTAAGTGGTGGCTATGGTGCTTGCTTAAATAATGATTTGTAAGGGAGGAGGAGGATCACACTGTATTTGAAGGAAATTAAAATTGCTTGGATTTCTAAAGATAATTAGTTGGTCTCCATGTGAATAAACTGTGTCAAAGGCGTTCAGTTGTTAAGTCGCTTTGTTCGGACGAGTTAGTGGTGAAGTGCACACTGGTTAAAGAAAATTCTCTCATTCAGTTATGTATTACCAAAGATTTGGTGAAGTGCACGTTGGTTCAAGTTAAAAGAAAATTCTCTCCTTCAGTTTTTATATTACCAAAGATTCTTGACTTCCAATCAAAGGGTGTGGTAGCTTGTTGCTGCCTATGCAACTCTTCGTTTTTGATGTTCGATGGCCAATCAACCCGATGCTCTTCACTCATCACCAACCATCTTGTAGTCTACCTGCTCCTCTCACACGCTCACTAATTCATATTAGCTGTTGGAATCTGTCACTGTGCCTTGCGTATATTACCGAGTTTTCAGTGTATGCTCTCTACATAATAGCTTAAACAAAAGGAAAAGAAAAGAGAATCAACATCTTTCATTTAGATAAAGCTGGCTTTCTCCTAAGGATGATCGGTTCCATGGAAGTGCCCATTAAGGGCTTCCACAAAATAAGAATCAGAACTGCCCACTACTTCCTAGATCCACAGGAAAATTGGATTATTAGTCTATTTCGATTTTCAGGTGGATCCATGAAACCTATCATGTCCTCGATTGTGGCGAATGTGCATTTTTGATTCGCATTTAAGTTTAAGGAATTCTCACGTTTGTTCCCGTGGTTTCATGTTGGCTTATAGATAAGCAAAATAAGATGAGATTGATCTAAAATGAAGATGAGTGAGCAAGGACTTAACTGTAGTTTGAATCTCAATGACAAATGTTGGCATGAGATTGTTTAGTGAATGTTTGGGAGTCTGCACCAAACTGTATTATGTGGAAATATGCTTGGAAGAAAATAGGAGAAAAGCGCAGGATTTCATCCATAGGATGTGTCATCCGGGTCACCCCCGCGACACCTCAACCCACGCCACCACCCGCCACCTAGCCTGCCACCGTGTCACCGCCACGTTGCGTCACCTAATCGCCATGCCATCTAGTGACGCCGCGCCACCGCCACCTCTCCACACTGAGTCACCACCCCCACCGCCTCAACCGTGCCACCCAACTCACCGAACGACGCCTCTCTCTCTAGCTGGCGTCCTGCCTTTGCTGCTGAGTCCAAGCAGCGCCACCTTCAACTCCTTTGGCGCACCATGCTGCTGCCAAGTCAACCACCAGGCAGCAGAGAGATAGAGAGAGAGAGAAGAACCGGCAAACATAAATCAGCAAGCCATTCCTCTCCTTCTTCACTTTAGCAGCGCCGTGACTCTCTACACTCTCTTTTTTCCTTTCCTGTTTCGCGCAAGACCATGGCCTCACGCCGTTCAACCGTTGGCGACGCCCTTGGCTCGCCGGCGCTGTCCTAGCTGTCTTGCATCGTTCTGTGCGGGCTTCCTCGGTTTGTTTTGGACCGCCAAAGAACCAAGCGCAACCTTGGGCCTTCTGACCTTGCCAAGTCGTGACAACTTCTTGGGGACTTGAGGCAAGTGGATATCCTCCGTTCTATCTTATATTGACCAATTTTGTTTGATGAGGATAGTTTCCAAGAAATTTTCATGAACTTTATTTAGATTCTTGTCTAATGGAAATTTTCATCAAGTGACCCAGCTAAAATGTTGCGTTTGTAATAGTTGAGTTCGTGGTTGGATTGTAGGAGTACAATCTGTTGATATCTAGTGTATGCTAGGACTAGAAATGCCAAAAACTTGAGCTAAACTAGTGAAGGGATCTAAGTCAGGTTTAGTCCGACCTTAGTTTTGTTAATTTTGTACTGACTTGTGATGCGAATTCTATAGGGCGTCCTTCAGTAAATTGTCCTTCATTAGCTATTCTATGACATACTTAGGATTTAGATTTTTCGGCTTTGACAAAAATATATTTGAAAAACTATCGAGTGTGCAATCTATTTTTACTGCTACTGAACCGACCTTCCTCTGCTTTCCATTTTCCACAGAATTTTTGGGCAAGTACTTTAACTAACAGGAGTTTGAATGGACCTTCACGATTCTCCAGCTTATTTTGCCTCTTGTGCACTTCTACGGTGCATACTTTCTTTGTTAATTACGTTAATTTGGTACTCAAGTACCATTTATTTATTGGAATTGGGAATTGGACTGATTTCTATAGAAACTACCTAGAATAGGCTAGTTTGGTCCGTTTGGACGGTTCTTGGTTCTTTTGTATACCCATACTTTATCTCACGAAATGCAGAAAGAGCAGAAAGACTAATTAAAGGAAAACACACAAAATCTCACTGTGCAAAGTTTAGAAAAGAGAAGTACATTACAATCAAGGGGAGATTCATGGAACAATAATGTCCTTTCTAGTGACCGGACACTGACTTTTCCTTTGTATATTTATTATTCTATTTAGTGTGATTTGGAAAACCAACTCAATTTGTGGCTTCTAATCTCAATCACCAACAAACATTCAAACGAATTTTTCCAAGCAATGAACAAAAAAAACCCTAGTAGTATATGTACCAAACAATGTGAAACTCTATTACACTTGTATCACTATAATCCAGTCGGACTAATTTCAAGCTACTGAGTGAGGGGAACACATTCAAGTTCAATATCAAGCTCTCCCCGCTCCACATTCTTCAATCTCAAAGTTATATCCTGTTTTACTTTACCATCCATTAAGCTGATGACACCATCTTTCACGAGGGTATTATCTCTGCTTGCGACCCATTTCCCCAGCTGCATTGACTCGTCAATGGTGGAGCTTTCATATGCTTTGGCGGCAGACAGTAGGGGCTGAATATCTATCTCGGCCTCTCCCATAAAATCATCCTGCTTGAATGTGTCCTTGTCATACACGAGCTGCATTTGCCAAAATACGTTATTCATGACTTTCAAGGCTAAAGCTGGATTTTGCTACATATTGACAGACAGTTTACGAACTCTGGCTTATTTATAACTGTCTGTATCTCACTGTCTGTATCTCATGGTAAAAGCCTTGATAGAAACAGAACGTGCAAGAAAACCTCTGTCCACAAAATTATATTCAACTTGACGGCCACATAGAAGCTGAAAAGAGATCCGTGCAAGGCGGAGAATGCTGACATTGTCCTAATCATAAAGCAACAGAAACTCCCAGTTCCATTTCAGGGTCATCATGAAAGAGCTTAAAGTGTCAAGGAGGTCCAACCATATGGTATACAATGAACTAACTTGTCTTACTGTTCTAATATTATTGAATGACTTTTCTAAGGGGTCAATCTGCACACATATGGTGTCAATAGAGTATCAGTGCCAACAACTGTTAAACGACTCCAGAGAACACATGTTCAAATTATTTACTTCCAATGCCTCTCCATTCAATCAAACCGCAATAGGTCTTATAGGAAATAAGCTCCATACCACTTTTAAAGGAGGGACACTTTCCGGAATAGACAGCATCAGCTTCTCATTCCACACTGGATTCAGGTTGTTCTTTATAACACGCGTTTTCACAGACTGCAACAAGCCATTAACAAGAAGAAATTAAATAACTCAATGGACTAACAATTTTATAGCTTCATACACTAAACCACAAGACCATTATCAACTAGTTCCAATTAGGAGGCTCACCTGGTGCCCCAAAGCAAGGATCACATAAGGGTCACTGGTCATCACATCCCGAATAACTAGGTTGGTGCCTCTTACCACGTTGACCTTTATAAGACCAACAAATTCAACCATTCCCGCCTATAGAAAAGTAGAAGTGCAAGCTATAAGGTTTTTGCTGCTGGATTCACAATAAGTAACGTTGCCTGATCTGGTTCATTGCAACCCTTGGTTCTACCCAGTCAATCATTGGGAAATAATTTCTTTCCAAGTAAAACCTCGACTAATTATTATCATTCCTTCCACTTTCAATTCCATTAAGTGCCAACAGAACTTGTTTTGGTGGAGTTGCTCCAACAAATAATCCAGATAACAAATCAAAAGCAGTCAAATTAGCCAGCAAATAAAATGAGGAAAGACAGACAAATCATACTGATGAGCATTTCTTCTTGTAGGCCTTATGGTCGGTCTCCCTCCTTCCCCAGCTGTTACGAAATGCCTGTCCAATCCGATGCTTCGTTGGTTGTTTTTCAAACTGTCTCTTCTCTTGATTAGCGCTACTGCTAGAAGAGCTACTTTGGGACGACGATGGGTATCGATTATTAGATGATGGGAAGGGGCAGCTCATCTGTTCAGGAGAGTTTAAAAATTGGAGCAGCTCATACTTCCTCCTGAGTATTACAAGAAGTACATTTTGCTTTAGGTTGCTGCAAAGTTCATGTTGAAACTTACTGTAAATTTTGCGCACTAGCATTACCTAATAAAATCAGACCGCTCCTCTATCGAGGAATCTGCTTTTGGTTTTCTGAGGTTACCCGGAATGCAAGCTTCAAACTTCAGGTTTACTGCAGTGTTTCCACCCCTCACGACTAATGCTTCGACTTGCTCATCTGTCCACTCATCTAGTTTTACCGATAGAACCTGTTGCACTCGAAAACATAATTAGGGGCTCCTCTTTAAGTCGTGACGCCCAGGAGATACTACTGTTATCTATTATCAATATTGTCAGTAAGATTAGTCCTCAAAACTTTAGCTCCAAGAGACGTCTTACCTTTGAAATGTGCACTCCAAGGCCTCTGTGAACACCGGAGCACTTAATACATATAAATGCTCCTAGAGTCAAAGATCTGAGATGCACAAAGGAAATGTTCAATCATAATATATCTTCGGAAACATTGAAGGAAAGAACCACCTCTATGCAGTCTATGTATAAAACGGTAAAAATAAAGTATGTTTTGAAGTTTGTGCAGTAATGTGGAAAATATAGTGCAGATAACTTCCAGAACTCCTCTTATCCAGTCAGATCCATTGGATTTAGGAGTGAGAATTTATATTGATGTGCAGATATTTCATGGGTTAATAGATGGGAGTATTATACCCATTTGTGGTTATGTTAAATAGTTGCTTTTCCAGAGAGTCTGATTTCTTGTGCCACACAAGTCCTCCTGCTATTGAAGAAAAATATGAAAGATAAAAAGAATGAATTTCTGAGTCTATAGTACTCACACCCATTTTGGATCTGGGGAGCCACAATCTGCACAGAACTCATTACCAGGCTGTGACATTAGTTTCTCCAGCCTTTGCTGTGCTCCTGTTAATGGGTATAAACATACATGAGAAATTTTCTAATTCAAACCCATGATGACAATTTTGAGATGGCAGAGAACTTTGCTTTGTGCACTACAGATGACATTCAGCATGGATGCTTTCATCAAAGAGACAATTACAAAATAAAACTCAAGGAAGACGTAAAAGAAGTTCACAAGTGAAATAATTAGTCAGGATAATATGAAATGGGAAACTACTATCTCCTACTGTGGTATCTTATTAAATAACATCATGTTGGCAAATGAAAAAAGACTACATTCTGAAACTAAACTACATTATGTTTGGCATTTGCTGAAGTTCAGTAATTGACATGTAAGACTTGTGAAGAAAGAGACAAATATAGTGCCATTTAACCAGTAAAACAGAATAAGGAAAAGATATCACTTAAGCTGAAGATACCGGAATAAGATGTCTTTTTGTCACTTGTGTTTCCCCAACCAGGGTTTTCCGCACGCAAGAGATCAAAGAGGCAAGACCCCGTCCCTGTAAAAGCATTCGGGTATTTACCAAGGAATAGAACTATAAAATATAATCATCATCATGTTGTCAGAGGATCTAAAGTCAAATTAATTAGAAAGAATGCACGGGCCACCAATGTCATTGATCAATAGTGTGGTAATGAATTATCAGAAATTCATCTACAATTGACAGGACTTTTTCAGCAACTAAAGATAAAAGATTAACAAAGGTGATAGGTCTGAGATAGAAATGCTAAAGAGCAAAAGTGAGAGCTCTGTATCTCCCTGGCAACATGAATGAGGAAACACAGCGTTCATACCTCAGTGCCTCACTGTCAACATTTACGACCTATTCAAGGTTACAGACCTCATAGACTAAGCAGATCAAAATAAACAAGGCTGCTTCTCTTTGCAGATCAAGACAATCAGTGCCATGACACGACCTCCAGAGTCAAGGTTATGGCTACAAACTGTTTATTGAAAAAACCAAGAATTCTTAAGACAGCTATCAGTTTTGTGCAGTATCATTACAGTTAAATTAGTGCCAAGTACATTGAGCACCATCATCACAATCCCAATTTTTATTTCAATAACTTCGCAATAGCTAAAAAGAGATTCTATTTCCAATCCTTCAAATTGAGTCAAATCTTTCCATCACTTGGAAACACAACATTATGTATTCTTCCTTCCATTCTCTTCCTCATCACCAGCATCATATGGAAAGACCAACCTTGCCAATGGAACTTACTCTACCATGACAATTACCTAATTGATCTGCTTTTCGGACGCTCAACGTAATAAGTTGAAAGGCTGAAGGGTTCCATGCTTCATTATAAAGAACCAAAATCCTCTTATCAGACATTTGCCGACGTTGGTACTTGCAATAACAAAAGGGCACACCATCAAATTTCAGATTAAGTTTCTAACTTCACTTGAGCAATCTCAATTTTAACCAGCCAAAGAATAATTTTATTTTTTTTTGCTTTTCAATAAATGCTACATCAGCCAAATCTTAGAGCTTCTTCCAATTCACAGTGGCAATCTCAAAATCGCTGCCTTCATCGGCTTCCTGTCCCCCCCCAACACAAAATAAAAAAAAAAAAAAAAGAGAGAGAGAGAGAGAAGCAGTATCTACATAATGCACTAGCTTAGATTATGTTATTGCGCAAGTAGTTTCGACATATTATCAAGCCATTACCTGAGACATCGCCGGAACCGGAATTATCTTGCTGAATAGACATGTCAGCTTCCATACATAGAATCCAACATACGAAACAATATTTGCTATAATCTGAATATTTCCATACAATCAGCTTCTTCTCTGCATTAAGAATCATGGGTTCGAAATAAAATCCATATCCATGTAATGAAGTGGAAACTAAGCAAAATTGAACAGACCATCCCACGCAAAACGAACCTGCACAAGAAAAAGAGGAAGAAAAAACTAACCTTTTAAAAAGGGTCCTCAGGAATATAGATGATCCTCTCAGAACCCGTCGAGACCGATGCAATCTCGTTGGAAATTCATCATCTTCATTGATGCTCAAGAACAATTGGACCGGGAAAGAAGGCAAAAGAGAACCCAAATATGTCCACCCAAAAAGAGAAAGAAACCCAGAAGCCGGCTGGAGTTAAAAAAATGGGGAGGAAAGAAATCTGAAAATTCTTAGGAGCTAATAATGATATCATCAAGAACCAATTGGGTGCGGATAGAGCATTGACCCTTTATATGTTTGGGCTGGAATTATTAGAATCAAGCGAGCAGAAGAAACAACTCAGAGCAATGATGAAGGATACGATAGCCGAATCCGGAAAAAAATGGTGGCTTTTTCCTTGTTTTTCTTCTCTCTCTTTTTTTCTTTTTCCTTATTCAATGTCTGTTTTTTATTTAATATTTGAATTTATTTATTTTTTTTGAGCGAGAGCAATGAATGATGATGCGTACGGGCATAAAAAATGCCAAAGGAGGGAAAGTTCGGTTTTGGGGAGGGGGAAGGGATGAGAGACCTGTGGGTTGGTGTAGTTAGTTCATCCTCAAAACCTTTGGAGGGAAATTCTCACTTCCACTCGCTTCTTGTAACGCGTGTAATCCACACGATTGCTTGTATGTATATTCACACACACACACACACACACACACACACACACACACACATATATATGTAAAATATTCTTAGGTATGTCTATTTTTCTATTTTGACATATGCAAATTTTGCATGATGTGTGACAACTATACATGTCATACCACATGCTCCAAGGTTCTCTCATATTTAATTTGAGATCTTCTTGCTTACATATATAATAAAGACAATTGTCTCGTACAATCTTAAATTTTTAGGAATATATTTTGGATATAAAGGATCAATAATAGAGGAATGATGACCCCAAGTCCTTCAACTTGCAAAATTATGGACATTACCTTTTAGCTATTATGATGTTATTCAACTTCATTGATTGATCTTGGTGAAGTAAAAGCATTCAAGCAATCTAGATTCATAAAGAGATTTGTGGTAACAAGGTTAAGAGGTAATCCATCCTCCTTGTATGTTCATCTTATTTTGAAAGCTTTAAGCTTGATCATGGACTAGAAAAATTAGATGAGACAAATTTGCTTAATAAGTGGCATCATGCATTTACCCCGGTAAATTAATTTCCTTCCAATAATAAATGTGATCAATTTTTCATGCCCTCTTCTTTATTCAAAATGTTTATAAACTGCATATATCAAAGACATGTCAAAAGGAAAGTGGGGCGCACGTTAGTTTCACTCGCCGAAAGCCCAAAAATAGTTAGCTCAAGATAAAAATACCGGAATATCCTTGTACCCCTTAGGAAGCTCCATTTTCTGACGAAGTCAGATTGTAGGTTAGATAGAGCTACGCACGTTGTTCTGTCGTTTTCCAACAGGGCGGAGTGGACCCAAAACTAAAGACACCCTTGTCGGCATGTCCGTACAAAACTCCATATTTTCTCATTTTCCTGTCCCAAAATACCCAGAAAGAAATAAGTTGAAGTCCGAATGAAACCGATTCAACATTGCCAAAGTCATTTGCTCTCTGAAAATAGGATCAGGCAATCCCGCACAATCTCTGGCTCATCCAAAGCAAGCAGAGCATACCAAGCTGACAACACATTGAGTCAGCATAGGAGTCCGCAGGCAAGAAACAGAGGATCAAACAATCTAAGTACTTCAGGAGAGGTGAACTTTAATCTGTTAAAAAGTTTGGAACCCTCCGACACTACCACTTTCTATACTACACGAAAAAGAGTATCCTTCTGAAGATCGACACATCGTCCAGCGCTGCCTTGGTGAAGATGGTGCTAACAAGCCGACTATCCTGAACTATCTTATTCAGGTTTATTTCAAGCTCATGAGGTCAAATGCAATTCAGAGACTGCGAATACACCCCCATAACCAGTGACATTGACTAGCTTGGCAATCAAACACATAGTCGAACTATACAGATCATCTATGTTATGGTTGGAGACACCGCCCTCAGTTGTCAAGATGAAACAGAAAGGATGTCTAGTCATGATAGATAAATGACACTTCTCGCTGACGTGCCAATTTTTTCTTCTAGTTGCTTCCCACGTCGAGTATTCTCACTGTCACTTGATGAGATTTACTCGGCTGACAATAAGAGAAACCTCCAAATTACCAGTAGATCTGTATAACTAGCACGATAAATGTACACCGAGGCATCAAAGAGATAAAGGAAGGAATTACCCCTCATGATGTTGGCCTTTTCATCGGTAAGAAGCTTCAACCTCCATAGTTGCATCATCATTATGTCCATTGCTGGAGGTGTTCTCTGAAGCTTCAAACTGACCAGATTTCCAGGGCCCAGTATGCGTGCTTGTAGGAGTCTTTGGACCATGACAAGGAATAATTTGTCTGGTGTTGGGACCATCTGGCAAGTCTACTCCCTGCAAGTTGCCCAACCCCCCAGCTTTTCGCTCAGAAGAAACATTAGTCGAAATAGATGATTCAGCCAGCCCTGATTGCTTTGATGCAGTTTCCAGAGGTCTGTGGAAAAGAAGATGAGAAACGGCGCGGTCTATTGGATTTGTTTCAGTTTCAGCAGTACCCATTTTAGCATGCCTGCAGGCCACAGTGCAGATCACAATTAGTGCATTGCTTGAGATCACACTGCAATTTTTTTTTTTTTTTTTTTGGGGGGGGGTGTTAACTATGGGAAGGTAGACCAAAAATTTCCCAGCATAATCTGGACTCAATAAAATTTAAACCATGGATTGCTCAATCATAAGGATACACAAGGCATAAGTAGTCTTCATTAGACCATTTGAAAAGCAGACCACGACCACCACTTACCTGTCACTAGCATTCACTTCTTTGACAACCATTTCGTGCTGTTGCCTGGTATTTGTTTTGGTTCTGCCAGTCTCACTGGTCTGTTGTCTTTGCATAACACTTTGAGCTAATCGAAACAAGCTATCTCTCATGCAAAGTATAATCCTGCTATCCAACTGCAGCAAGGCATTAGTACCATTGCAGGAAATATACAACATTGACCAGAAAACGAGCCAACTGAAAGTCTAGTATACCTCGGTGATTACGTCTTGAAGTCGCTGAAGTACGGTATCCTCCACTGAATAGTCATCAACTGCCATAGACATTGAGTCAGAATAATCATATTCCAGCGGTGAGCTTGGATCGAGAGACACAACAGGGCCCATGTCAGCAACTTCACCATTAGGTTTCTCAAGAGGCAGCACTTGATTCTTCTGGGTGCATTTCTCAGCAACTGAATGACCAGAGACATGTTGAGTTAACTGCTGTTGCCGTTTCTGAATAGCAAACATTGCTTGTATTTGTTGCAGTCGTCTTAATTTTTCAATCTTTTCTTGGGGCGTCATGCTTAGACTTTTCTCAGGAATATCAACAGCATTGTTTACATGGCTTGCACTTCCAGAGGATTCTTCATAGCCAGACATCAGAGTATTCTTCTTGCATTCTCCGGATAGCATTGGGGACACCAGGGGCATTAGTGGATAAGGATTCACACTATTCCCAACTGCAAGAGCCATGTAAGCATTTGATACGGGAATGTTATGCAAAGAGTCAGGATTCTGAAACTGTCTTGACCAACTTGAATCTGCTCTGTCATATGGCATTATGCTGGGCGCCAATTGGTGTTCATATGGTCCAGTTACATCTCCAGTAGAATACCAGGCCCCACTGACGTCTTCTAATGGTCTTACTTGGCTTCTTCCCTCCACGGCATCATCCTGGTTGCTTAACAGCCTCTTTTGAGACTACAGCAAGATGGTCATACAATGGGTCAACATCAAGACAAGGAGGGTCGCTCATGCTACAATAAAACAAGGCATGCAGCTCAGTCTAGGAAGAGCGTATGCTAGGCATTATTTTCATCACTGCAATATTGACAAGGTGACTTCTAGGTTGATAAAGTCCTGGCCTACACATGCATATTCTTTTAGAAAACCAATGAAATGTTGGAGGAACTAAGTAATCCTTTTAATAATCGTTTGGCTCTGTGGATGAAGAAAAAGTAGAGCCCATTATGAAAAGGAAGTTATATCAGGCACCAGAATGTTCCTTTGTCCTACATCTGTTCAAGTTTCTAGTAGAGGATTTTCATAGTCATGATGGAGGGACTATTGATAACATATTTCATCAGTCAATATGTGTAAAATTATATTATGTAATATTTAGCAACTTCTACAGGAATAATGATGCTTTGCGCCAGAGGTTTGGGTTTTCTATTGTTCTGACTCCTGATCATCTAGCAAAGCCTGTGACCACAGGCTGGAACCAAGCATTACTAATCCAATACAGTATAGCGGTTACAGGTGCATTTTGAATAGTCCCAAATGACTACCTTCTCTGCAGATTGAGCGGGAGTTGAAATATTGACAACAAAGCCAGAGTTCACTGCTGCGGCCTTTTCCTCCATGCCCACATTTGTCTGTTACACAGGACTAATGAGGAACATAATTTTAGCTGATAAACATCTTCATTCATATATAGTTTCCAAGTTGATAGTTGATACCTGATTATCTTGCCCAGGCTTACTCATACCTACAGGATCTTCCACTTTCTTCAGAATCTGTGAGTGCTGCAAGAGGGGGGATGCATGGTCATTCATTTCTTTGTAAGCAAGTCTAACAGAGTGGTCTGGTTGAACATATTCTGCTTTTACTTCCACACCCTCTGATGCACCTATTAATGGTTTTGACCGCAGAGTAGGAGAATCCGCATGTCCAGAGACTGACTTTATGGGGCTAAAAGTTACATTTTTGCTAGAAGACCATAGCTCATCAACACTGTCAAGATTCGCACTGCCATATAGTGACTCATCATTGCTGCAAAATTGCCACTGGGGATATTTAGTCAAAAAAGTGCCATTGGACTTTACATTTGTCGGCTAATAGAAACAGGGGACAGAGGCAAAACTCACTCAAAAAGAAGAACAGTGACACTTATTCTAACCAAACTTGTTGACAGGTTGTAATACGGATATTCTAGTAGCAAAATCTTCTGTAGATTGGGGCAATGCTACAGGCACAATAATGGAATCACAAAACAACATAGATTAAAAAAAAAAAAGCGATGGTCATGCCAATAAGTTCAATATGTGCATTATAGGAAAGGTAATTCATTGGATAAAATTCTGGCAGACAGAATGGCACTAATTAATCCTGTTTGCCTCTTGCTCCATTGCCATTTTTCATGCTTCATCCAAAAGTCTGGTGAGGAATTGGTGCAATAACGTTGCTATTGATATGATCAGTCATCTAATCGAGAAAAGAAAGAAAGAAAGAAAGAAAGAAAGGAAGGAAGAAAGAAAGAAAGAAAGGAAGCAAGAAAGGAAGGAAGGAAGGAAGGAAGGAAGGAAGGAGGGAGGGAGGGAGGGAGGGAGGGAGGGAGGGAGGGGAGGAAGCAGGAAGGAAGCAAGGAAGGAAGGAAGCAAGGAAGGAAGGAAGCAAGGAAAAAGAAAGAAAGAAAGAAAGAAAGAAAGAAAGAATGATGATGTAGCCTAACTGGGTAATCAGGGATAAGCCGATCAAACATTAAAACAAAATATATTACCTAAAAATCCGATCAAGATCTTCAAAGCTTCCAATGGTTGCCCAGTCATAGTCAGCAAATTCACCCTGTTCTTTATCTTCATGGGTATTTTTGGAACATCCAGGAGCCTTGTCAGGTTCACCTAGCCCTGCTGATTATGTCAGGAATAATTAGATAATTTAACAAATACTGATAAAATCATTATCTTCTGAGTATAGCAATAAGATGCTTTCACCACCTTTAAAAGAGCCATATCTTGGATCAATGGTTTGTGTATCATTTGTAACAGCATTTGATGGAGATATGTTAGGCCAGGAATCTAAGTCAAATGCAGATACATCTGAACATCTCTTTTTATTGATATTAGCACTACTTCCCGTTTTTGAGTCATTCAAGTCAATTTTCAGCCCAAGGATCTTTTCATCTGTGGGCTTGATTGGAGCATTTTCTTCATTCCATTCTTTCTTCTTCTGATGATCTTCATTTCCTTCAGGATGGGGAACTATATGGTCATCGGTCTCCTTGGACTCACCCCATATTATGCTAGCAAGCTGTGAACATCATTTTAAGAACTGCCATGAATATTGAGACAACTAAACTACAAAAGACATTGTGATTATCATAGATTGCAGAAGAACAACAGCATTCCATGCCAAAGATAGTAAAAAGATAGCTAGTCAAGTTGCCGGTAAACAGATGAGCTCCAAGCTAGCATCACCCTTAAGCAACTAGATAATTACCTACTTGTGTCCACAAGACAGCCAACAACTTTGAGTTTTGTAAAAGTATTCTCGTATATATGCCTTTGGCTCGGATGACTGCCTAGTGCAAAGCAAATTCCAGCGCATTGTGAGGTATGAGATGAAATCATGTTATCAGAGATATGTTGCAAATTACTTTATCAGCCTACTGCAAACCAGTATTTTACTTTACAAGCTTCTTGGTGGAATTACGTTTGATGGAAGGGTATGTTAACGAGTTCAGACTTCATGTCTGACATGTCCTGCTCTTTGCATCATTGGTTGCACAACTGTTGTTTAGACCACTTGGTAATATGTCATCGTGGGATATTGGATTTCCATCTCAAACCCCCCGGTAACAAGATATCAGAGTTTCTTCTCCTTGCTCCTATACTTTCCATCATCACAACCATTTAAGCACCTCGAAAATCGACAACGCCACCCTTGGACCCCAGAAAGAGCGATTATATATGGACCTCCAATTTGCATCAAACATCGACTCAATTTCCGAGATATATCTTCCCTGTGACATCCCCACTTCATCCTTGAGGTGTCAACTCGAAAAACCAACTAACATTGCCTCTCTGCGGAGCGTGTGACACCTTGAGTTGAGATCGCTACAATAACCAACTAGCTCAAGAGTCCCGAGACGGGCGCACATTTTTTAGCATCTTCAAATAAACTCGGTCCGGAAAGGCATCATTCTACTAGTAGGGCACAACTCTAACAACTTAAATAGAGCCTCCCAGGAACTACAAGCAACTCGAAAAGAAGAGAGACCTCGTAAAAGTCGAGAAAACATTCAGCAAACACTGGACAGAGCCCTGATGAGCACATCCTGTCACGTTCAATCTAATCCTAGCCATCAAACCGCCGCATACAATCGCTCAGACAAACCGAAGAAAACGACGAGCAGTCAAACAAGCGTGGAAGGAACGCCGGGCTCCCTGCCTGCCTTACCTCCTCGTCGTTCCAATCAAACATATCTGAAGGAGTCGGAGCGGATCTTCAGGCGACAGCGCAAATCGACGACGCAGGCACGGGTCGCTCCTGGCCACATCCTCCGAGCTTAAACCGAAAACAGCAGGAGAAAGCAGATGATGCGCGATCAATGAGAGCACCGATTCTGCATCGCCCGAAATGGAACGGAACTCGCAGCTAGCAAGAGACGCAGAGAAAGAGAGAGAGAGAGAGAGAGGGTGAGAGGGTGTGTGACACGTGGGAAACCGGCGTATCCAAAGTAGTGGCTGCGAGCGTCTGGTCGATTGCCGCTCTGTCATCGGCCGGGGTGAGGTGTGCAGCTCGCAAGTTGGGGCGCCACTGAGATTTGTGGCGGGAGTTGCTTCGGACGTCGCTTTCCTGTCAGGCTGGCCGAGGTGGCCCCCCCCTCCCGCAGGTTGCTGTGGCGTCCTCTTTATTATCTGGACTTTTGGATCAGGATGACGTCATTCGTTACGAGGTTTTCAACGACGTTCTCGGGTCAGTCCCCGACCCGACCAGCCCACTTTCGAATGCGACGTCGAATCTGGGATTCTTTTTTCGTTCAAGAATTTGGGATTGGAAAAGTATAGAATAGCGGAATTCTTATAATTAGGGCGGTGATTCAGCAAATTAAACCATTTTAATTGAAAATCTGCTTGATTTGAAGCTCGATATTATTATATGTTGGGTTCATAACGTGGGATACGGTTCAGAATTTCGATGTTATTATATGTTGGGTTCATAACGTGGGATACAGTTCAGAATTAAATTAAAAATAAGAAATTATTGCGAATTGTAACTTTTTTCTATTAATTTTCGAAACTTTCTTTTTAGTATTGTTTTTAACATTTAATTAAGGCATTGAAAGGGGCTCAAGCCAGCTGTGTCCGAACTCGACATAAGGGCTAGGCACAGGAAATTCCTCTGCTTGGCACGATTTGATGGCCGGCCTTTCATCTAGTACTTTCTTTTCATCAAGTAAATGCCAAATTCACATATCTTTCAGTTTGACGAGTAATATTATAGTCCTTGAATGTGAATGCCGAAGGATGACCCGACTAACATGGCTTCTCAGACAAACAAATGCATGTCCGTTCTCTGTTGTGTTCTTGCCCGCAGCTTCGTCTTTCGTCTTTTTCCTCCCTATTCTCCACCTTGTCTTCTCCTCATCTAATGATCTCTCTTGCCAAGAGTCTTACAAACATGGAAAAGAGTTCACCTGTTGATTCTTTTTTATTCTTCATAGCGATCCACCCTTCATTGCGCATATTAAGGGTAATTGTTTTCAAGATACATATGTTCTAGATCAAGAAGTGGAATCTATCTTATCAGAGTTGTTTTCTAACTTTAAGTAATATAAATAAGCTTTCTAAGGGGGGAAATTATCAAAATAAAATAAAATTAAATCTTGTAATTATGTTAATTCAATCATAAACTATTTAAATATGTTAATTCAGTCTTAAACATTTTGACATTTTGCTAATATAATTTTTTTGGGTCAATTTTGATTGAATAATGTTGACGTGATGGTCTAACCAGCATCGATTACATGGGTTGTCTTACATGGATGATCGACGCTAGTGTTGATAATTTTTTTGATTATCTTTCTTCTCTTTTCCTTTTCTTTTGCTTTTTTGTATTTTTTTTTTTTTGCTAGTAGTAGTTGCTGGCAAGGTTGTGACCCTTGCCAATAGCCGGTGAGGGTTGCTTGGCCTTCGCTCCTTATAATTAATCAATTAAAGGGAGAAAAAAGAAAATAAAAGAAAAGAATAGATACAAGTTGTAAAAATTAGCATCGGCAATAATATAAGATGCTTATCATCTATGTTAATAATTTCCTATTAAAATTGATCGGGTAGACTACATTGATAAAATTAAAATGGTTTATAACTAAATTGTCATAACTGTAATAAGTTTAATTTTTTTTTTGGGTAATTTTCCCACTTGATAGGTTCTTAACACATATCCAACATCCACAATTAAAAAAAAAAAAAACCCATATTCAACATATAAAAAAAAATTTAAAAACTGGTTCTATGGAGAATCAACCTTAGAATAATCGGTTTACGATATAAAAGAAGGAACCAAACCCGCTAATGGAAATTTCCCAATTTTTTTTACCAAAAAGCTACCTAATCCTTGTGAACTAAGGTTGTGTTTAGTGGTCATGATAAAATTCAGGATATAATAAGATAAAATTTAGGATACAATAAGATTTAACATATCTTGCGTCGATACTTACTCAAGATATGATAAAGTGAGATATAATGGGAATATAAACCAGATAAAATTGTCTTATGAGCGAGGTAGAATAAAGGTAGATAAGATTTCTAATATCTACGATGGGAAAGTTACTTTTCTCAAATCACAAACTTCTTAAATTAACAAATTTAAAATTATATTTCAATTCTAATATTATATATTCAAAATAAAAAATAACAATTTAGTTTGTTAATTTAATCTTATTTTTATCTATATATTTGAATTTTATTTTATTTTATAATATAAATTCAATATATAAATATATATCTATAACATATTTTAGGCGTTTTAGTATTTTAGATATATTAGTACAGTTTTTTATTTAGTAAAATTTTATTAGAGAGTGATGGATGCATAAGAAAGAAATAAAAAAATTAATTAAAAAAAGAGAAAATAAAAGGAAAATAAAATAAAATAAAGTAGATTAGAGTGTCACAAGAGATTTTTAAGGTCTTCATTTGTAAAATTTGTGATTCGTTTTTATTTTTTTTGATATGTTATTTACACCAAATAATAAATATAATATGATATAGATATATCATACTTTATTATTGAAATAACTAAATAGTGAATGGAAAATGATATAATAAAATCTATAAATTTCTATTCTATTTATATCCAGTTTTATTATGGTTATAAATCTAAACAACTAAACGTAACCTAATTGAATAGAGCCTACTGAAATCAAACCAATTGCGCACCTTTAATGCACATATACAGCATGCCTCGACCCTAGTTTACTCAATAGAAGTAATGATAACAGTCATCTTTGAACTTCTATTTACTTGTTCAACGCCGCTTCTTTTTTGAATTTTTCGTTTCAATTCAGTCCTTGATTCGTCTCGTTTTTCGTAGTCCAAGAGAGCACGAAAAGGGCACTTAGAGGGATTTGTCGTTTCTCTTTCAAAAAGTTTCAACGGGACTTGTGGGAGTAAAACAGTAACATACGTTTTTCAAAAACAAGTAACGTTTGCTTGCTTGCTTAAAAATGTGATCTCTGTGAAGCGGCACTGATACCAACGGTGGGTTTTGCATGTGAGAGACTGCTCTATAAATGGGAGGCTTGTGTGACCAAATTTCACGCCATCAGCTGACAAAACTGCAATTTTATCCTCAATAGTGAGAAAGAAATGGCTTCTCTAGTTGCCCCTGGTCACTTCTCTCCCACTGAAGATGCTGAGGCTCTCCAAAAGGCGTGCAAAGGTACAACAACAACGTTCTCCCTCTTCATTAGATTAGAGGGTGTATCAAAAAGGAGAGTAAGCATCGACTAAGATGAATGTTGGGTCTAGAGTGTAAGGGCGAGTCTTTAATCCATATGATTATGTTGTCTGCACGCCTCATAGTCACAGGTGTTTCTAACCTTAATTAGTGTTCGCCACGCACCGAAAGGTAATTCATAAGTATCGAGCAGATACTTACCATTAAGATTTTGAATGAGTTATGAAAAATAAAATAACTAAATATTTTAAAGAGTACAGTATCTCATTCTCGAATTTAACTCGACTTTTGAAAATCTGATCACGAGGAAGTACCTGGTTTTCTGCTCTCGATGCAAATGTCCTGTCTTCAAAGCAAGTCGGTGAACTAATTTTATACGGGAGAGTTATTAAATCAATTTAGTGCCACCTAAAACCTTTAAAAGGAAAAAAAGGAAGAGAAAAGAGAGTGTGATTAAAGAGGCCAAAGTAATGCATTTATTTTCGTGAGATGTACATGACTCAGAAGTCACGACTTTCGGTGTCAATTATGTCTGAGGTCGAATTAAAATAGGATATCCAGTAGTACGGTTAGGCAATTGTTTTCTTCATGTTCACACCGCATGTTGTATTCGTGACTAGCTAGGGAACACCATAACAACTACGCAAACGCTTGTTTAGGTTAAACTGCCCGATAAACCCAACCGAAACAACATTTGCTTAATGACTAAGTTGTCTACACGTGGTATTGCGTGTCCCAATATGCTAATTAAGAATAGGATCTGGCTATTTATCTATGACAACGAGCTTTGGGGGGAAATAATTGATTCTTTTAGGGGTCGATGTTTTCGATGTGGTTCTTGGCTTTGGTGGAAAGAGCGTAACGCTGTATAAAACGGGGATGTTGGACGCAATGGTTTTATCCACATCACACTGCAGAGGCAGAGAGACTAGAAAGAGCGAGAGTGATAGTGATGGCTAGCCTTGTTGTTCCTGACCATTTCTCTGCTACTGAAGACGCAGAAACTCTAAGAAAGGCCTGTCAAGGTCTGAATCTCGCTCTCTGTGTTGATGCATTTGTTCAACTTCTACCGACGTGTTCGTATATTTGTCGAGATTTACCATGATTTTATGCTGTCGAAAGGCTTGTCAATTGTTCTTTTCCTATTTTTAGGATGGGGAACGAATGAGAAGCTGATCATCAACGTGCTGGGACACAGAAATGCAGCGCAGAGGAAGCAGATCAGGCAAGCCTATGAGCAACTCTACGAGGAAGATCTCGTCAAGCGCCTTGAGTCTGAGCTCTCCGGAGACTTCGAGGTTCTTTTCATTTTCTTTTTTAAGATATAATCTTCTTGGTAGAAGCGCTTTGAATATTATATATTTGTTTATAAAGTGGTCGTCAGTTTCATCGAAACAGTTGTCAACTTTGCGTAGATCGATCGCACTTGGCGATTGATGTTGCATGGTTTGGACTCGCATGATGCTACCAAACGTTACCAATGGAAAAGGGTGGCAGCTAGTCTCAAAGAGTGACCCGCTTTTGACTCTAGAGCTCATCTATGAAATGTCTTAGGTGACCTAACGAAGCTCAACCAAAACCCTGAATGTTGCGTAGGCTCTTGGGGGATAGCACCCACTCTGCACTGACAAACGTAAGGCGGAAAACGAAATTTGATGGTCTTGATCTTGTCAAGATCAGGCTCAGCTACAAAAGAATAGATGAAATCATCCGAGAAAGGAAACAAACGATGCAATCTTGATGTTCTTTTTACCAGAGAAAATGATCTGAGAGTTTGATATATGTTTCGATAACTTCTTTTTTGAAGAAAGCGGTGTACCGTTGGATACTGGACCCGGCTGACCGGGATGCTGTGTTAGCCAATGTGGCTCTGAAGAAATCGAATCCTGATTTCCCCGTGATCATAGAGATTTCTTGCGTTCATTCCCCTGATGAGCTCCTGGAGGTCAGAAAAGCCTACAAGCTTCGCTACAAGCGCTCTCTGGAAGAAGATGTTGCTGCACATACCACTGGCGACATCCGCAAGGTACCGCCAAGAATTTGCCTAATATGTCTATGCTTTTGCTTGTGATCTGGAATGCAAATTTGGAGATTATTTTATGGCTGGCTCTTGTTATGCAGCTCCTGGTTGGTCTAGTGAGTGCATATAGGTATGAAGGAGAAGAAATCAACGTGAGGTTGGCGAACTCGGAGGCCGATGTTCTTCATAATGCCATAAAAGATAAGGCCTTCAACCATGACGAGGTCATAAGAATCTTGACCACCAGGAGCAAGGTTCAGCTCAGGGCCACTTTCAATCGCTACCGTGATGACCAGGGCACTTCCATCACCAAGGTACCGAATATGTTCATATACGACTTATGTAGCAAATTCCCTAATAAATCTTTTGCAAATGACCTGCCCAAAATAATAATATTCACGTCGAATTCAATTTTTCTCACATTGTCGGGCTCAGAATATACTGGTTGAACATCCTGATGACTTCTCGGTGGCACTGCGCACGACAATTCGGTGCCTCAATGATCATCAAAAGTACTTTGAAAAGGTTAGAGCAAATTGTGTTACATTTCAATATATGCAATGCGGTATTACGTAGGTTGATTAACCAACCGTGTCGAGCACAGGTCTTGCGCAATGCAATCAAGAGGGCCGGGACGGATGAGGATGATATCACTCGCGTGATCGTGACTAGGGCGGAGAAGGATCTGAAGGAGATCAAGGAGGAGTATTACAAGAGGAACAGTGCCTCGCTTGACCAAGCAGTGGCCAAGGACACCTCAGGGGATTACAAGGCCTTCTTGCTCGCTCTCCTGGGCAAGGAAGAGTGATCAACCCGACTATTTTCCCATATGGATGTTTGCGTACTATGAAATTATTAATCAGTTTGAGCTTTGTGCAATTTCGGTCGGACTTTTTATGTGGACAATGCTTGTTACTTTATAATTGGTGTGTCTCAACTATCTATTTATGTGATATTTGTCTTTGCTCAAGCACTTCTTCCATAGAAAGCACTCCTTCGTTGATCAATCACATGAAACTGCATCAAATTAAATATGAAGTACACCAAAAGGATTGAATACCATGAGACTCATGGTTTTTTATTTTTTTGATGATCCGGAAACCGCCGTCAGCCGATGAGAATCATGGTTTTGGTTGCCGCTTTCGCTAAAAAATGGAATCCGTAGAGTTCGGTAGTGCAACAGCCTGTCGATTATTTCCCTTTTATTGACGGCTTTCATCTTCTTTTGCAAAAACATTAGAACAGCCATGTACAGAACAGATAGCAGTAGCTGCCAAGTCAACAACTTTGGTTAGCTTTCGATCAATGCCTCACTATATAGTTCTGCAGAGAGCGGAAGATAGCTGATGAGCTACATTGCCTTGAAGTGGCCACCCATTGAACTTGGTCGATCTGGTTATAGTGTCTTGCGCGAGGCGTCGACCTCATTGAGCACTGAAAGTCCATTACATGAAAACATCGCATAAGAACACATTCACAGAGAGAGAGAGAGAGAGAGAGAGAGAGAGAGAGAGAGGTAGAGGGGCGGCAAAGGAAAGGGGACTTGAAAGATTGTTGTCGACAAGCATTGCGGAGACTCAGGCAAAGAGATTGGTTCTTGAGGTTTTGATAGCTGGTTCGAGCTATAACGTGAATGGATCTTATGGTCTGTCTCGGACTAGTCTTGCACAAACCTCGATCGGATGACTCTGTTTTCACTTTTATGACCAACACCAAGCTTTCCAAATTAAGAAGAATTCGAGTTATTTTTTTTCGCAAAAACAACAATTGGATTTTGAGCTAAGAGAAGCTTGGTATTATTGCTTTTATGATAATCCCACAGAAAATCTTAAACTTTTGCATACGAGGCTTTTTTTTTCCTCACAAATATTCGAAATTTGTGCCAACAATTTAAAAGTAGTTTTCATTAGGCTTTTCCCTATTCAAATATGTTGCTATGTTGGAACTTTAATGGCTATCATGAACGGAATTGCGATGAAGCTACTTCTTATCACTGGTACCATTTGGAGCTACAAAGAAAATATTCCATAGATCTGACCCTCCACTTCAAATAAAATTCTCTTTACTTTTGATTATCACGTCTGATAAGACTCGCGTTTTAGATCTTTTAGAATGCCCTTTCTCTATTACTTGCTCATTTCCATAAACACCCCTCAACTTTATCTTTATCGGCTTGATAAAATCATCATTGCCAATCTAACCAAAACCAACACTCTCCGCTCAAAACAACATTCTCTCTCTGCTTCATTTTCTAAGTAACACTTTTGAATCCTAGTCACAGAGACATTTAGTTTTGGCTTCGACCCTCCTCTGTTTCTCCCAATAAGTTCAAGACTTTCACTCCAAATGATTTACTTGTTCAACCTCCACGTTTACACCCATCTCTTTCTCTTCCTCCTTTTCACCCTCATGCCCACTTGCGTCTCTCAAACAGGCACGTTGCCGAGATGACAAGCACGTCGTTGCCATCATGGCCTCCAGCTGGATTATATATGTGTATATAGATATATTTTGAGATGTGTTCACTAGAATTCCTAAAATTTATCATAAAAATGCAATTGAATATTAAGATTTTCAAAAAGAACAATTAAATCTTAAAATTTATCAAATTTGTGTAATTAAGTTTTTCCATTAACATCATTAATTTATCTAATGGAAAATGGGATGTGGTATTTTTAAATTAATTTCTCTCTACTACAAAGCATTTTTTAAAAAATTTTCTTATTCAAATCTTATTTAAATTAATTAAAAAAGGCTAAATTTAAAAAAAAAAAATGAAGAAAAGCAGAATGAGCCTCGCCAGTAGGGCACGCCATTGCCGCTCATGTGCTTGTAAATATACTTTTAATTAAATAGGAACCTCATCCTCTTTTCTTTCGTTGCATATGATTGCAAAATGTGAATCTTTCTTTTTTGAAAATTTTTAATTTAATTAAAAAATTAAAAGGGGCCTAAGCCAACTGTAAATAGACTTTTAATCAAATAGGAACCTCATCCTCTTTCTTTCGATGAATATGATTGCAAAATGTGAATCTTTCTTTTTCAAAATGTTTTAATTTAATAAAAAAAAAATTAAAAGGGACCTAAGCCAACTGTGCCTGAGCCTGACATGCGGGCCCGGCATATGAAATTCCTATGCTCGGCACGATTCAATGGCCGGCCTTTTATCCGTTACTTTTTTTTTTTTTTTCAATAAAATAACGGTCAAATTCATGTGTCTTTGAATTTAGAGAAATGATTGGATCATAATTTTTAATGTACAGTGAAAATAACAATTTATTCTAAATTATAAAAAAATAAATTATAAATAATTAAAAATTATTATGAAATCCACTTATTTTCAAAAATTTATGAGTTATAATATACGGTTATTTTCACAGTACCTCAATAATTATTATACTAACTAAACTCTTGAGTTTACTATACACATATCTTTGAGTTTAACGAATAATGTTACACTCCACGCATTATCTGTTTTGTTCTTACCTGCACCTTCGTCTTTCGTTTTTTTCCTCCCTGTTCTCCACCTTGTCTTCTCATCTAATGCTCTCTCTTGTCAAAAGAATCTTCCAAACATGAAAAAGAGTTCACTTACTGATTGTTTTCTCTTCCTATGTAATCCACCCATTATTACACATATTAATGGTGATTATTTTCAAGGTGAATAAGTTATACATCAATAACTTGAATCTATCCTTTTAGAGTTGGTTTTCTTAGGAACCGGCCTAAAACCTAAAAGCCTGACTTTATCTAATATAAATATTAACTTTCTACGTTCCTGGCCGATCTTCAACATGTCTACATGTTTTTAAACAAAGAAAAGAAAAGAAAAGAAAAACCTAAAAACCGGATCTACATAGAATTGGCTTTAGAGCTACTGGTTTCCGGTATAATATAGAAATATTGATAGCAGTCTTCTTCTTCAGTCTTTTTTTTTTTTTTTTTTTCAATTCGGTCCTTTTGATCTCGTCCTTCCTAGGCCTAGAGAGCACGAAAAGGGCACTCGAAACTCTTGTCTGTTCTCTTTCAAAAAGTTTGAACTGGTTTTATGGGAGAAAACAGTAACGTACGTTATGGAGTAAGTAACGTTTGCTTGCTTAGGAACGTGATCACTGTGAAGCGGCACTGTACCCATGATGGGTTTTGCATGTGAGAGACTGCTCTATAAATTGGAGGCTTTGTGACCAAATTTTTCACCTTCAGCTGATAAAACTGCATTTTATCCTCAATAGACAGAAAGAAATGGCTTCTCTAGTTGCTCCTGATCACTTCTCTCCCACTGAAGATGCTGCAGCTCTCCAGAAGGCGTGCAAAGGTACATAACAACGTGCTCTCTCTTCATTAGATTAGAGAGGATGGATCAAAAAGGAGAGTAAGTAACAACTAAGATCAGTGTTAGGTCCAGAGCGGGGGTGAGTCTTTGTCAATCCATATGATTATGCTGACTGCAAGATTTACTAGTGTTTCTTAACCTTAATTAGTGTTTGTTATGCACCGAAAGCTAATTCATAAGCATTGAGCTGATATCCATTATTAAGATTTGGATGGATTTTTGGACTTTGAAGAGAAATAAAATGATTATGTATCTTAAAGAGTTTGAAATACCACAGCTCAAACTTCACTAAATCTTTTGGAATTCGATCTTGAGGAAGTGATTTTTCCATGATCTCGTACGCTTTGATGTGAATGTTAGGTCTTTAACTAAAGAAGACAGTGTCATTAATTTTGGGTGGAATAACTATGAAATCAATTTAGAGATCACATGAACCCTACAAGAAAAGAGTAAGGGGAAAGAGATTCTGAATAAAGAGGCCAAAGTCGTGCATTATTGATGAGACGTAAATGACTCAAGATACCATGTTTTTCGACAAAAAAATATTACATACAACTTTGATTCTACCTCACCTTTGAAAGAGTCCACCGATTGAACGACATATTTCATCAGCGGGCCTACCATTAGAAATTTTGAAATCCCTCTCTTCCCTCTCTCTCTCACACAATGACGCTTTGCTCTCTCCTTTCGTGACGACACTCTGCTCTAGTTCTCTCCCTCCCGACTCATTACCTAGCTCTGATCTCTCTTACCGCCACCAACGCCTACGTCTTTGCCTTGTGTGCCGCCTCCATCTCATTTGCCACCCCCCTTGGGTCCAAGAACAAGCCCAAGCCCCCGTCGTCATCACCCGTGACCTGAGCCCTCTCTTAGCCATTGCATCCTTGAGGTCCCTTATGGCTTCTATGTCACTGCCTCCCTCCACAACTTCTAGATCTGGCAACCCCCCGACTATGGGATCGGTGAGTGTTGAGACACCTTGGCCCGTGGCCAGTCGCCGACCACATGCCAAAGGGAAAAAAAGGAAAAAATAATAGAGAGCAAGCGGAGCCATGACCTAGGGGAGAGAAAAAGCTTTCAAAATTTCTGACGGCGGGCTCTCAAATAAAATATGTCGTTCAATTAATGGACTCTTGTAAGGGTGATATGGAATCAGAGTTGTATGCAAATTTTCTCACTTCTTTCGGTGTCAATTATGTCTTAGGCTGAATGAAAATAGGATATTAAGTAGTATAGTGAATGACATAACACCTCAGCAAACATAAACTGCTTCAAAAGACCCACCGGAACCCATTTGCTTAATCGCTAAGTCTAAAACCGGGATTGCCAGCCCAGATGGCAGATATGCTAATTAAGTATAGGATCTGGCTATTCATTTATGACATGGAGCTTTTGGGGAAATAATGGATTCTCTATGGGTTGATCATGAATAATACTGTATAAAATGGGGATGGTGGATGCAAAGTTCTCCTTCACATCAAACTGCAGAGAGACTAGAAAGAGAGAGACTGATAGTAATGGCTAGCCTTGTTGTTGCTGACCACTTCTCTGCTACTGAAGATGCAGAAACTCTGAGAAAGGCTTTTGAAGGTTTTAATTTCTCTCTCTATCTATCTATTGATACATATATTCAAGTTCCACCTATGTATTTGTCGAGATTTGCTATGATTTTAAGCTGTCGAAAGGGTTATAAATCATTCTTTTTCCATTTTTGTGCAATGACATTAGGATGGGGAACGAATGAGAAGGCGATCATAGAAGTGCTCGGACACAGAAAGGCAGCACAGAGGAAGCAGATCAGGCAGGCTTATGAGCAACTCTACGAGGAAGATCTCGTCAAACGCCTTGAGTCTGAGCTCACCAGAGACTTCGAGGTTCTTTTCTTTTACCTTTTTCATTTCCTTTGAGATATAATTGTGTTGTTAGAAGTGTTTTGAAATCATAGATTGTTTATAGCGTGGTCGTCATCTTCATTTCGTGGAATGTCGCATGCAAAGATACGTTCAAACGTTACCGATGGAAAAGGCTAAGAGCTAGTCTCAAAGACTTCATCTATTAAATGTTTCAGGGGACCTAACCAAAGCTCAACCGAGAACACTGAATGTTGCGTAGGACTCTCTCCTGAGAGCACCATATCTGTAATAACAAATGTAAGGCGGAAAAAGAAACTGGATGGTCTTGATCTTGTCAAAATTAAGTTAAGGTCGGCTGTAAAAAGTTAGATAGATTCTTTTGAGAAAGAAAATGCACCATGCAATCTCGATCGTTTCTTTATTAAAGAAAATGATCTTTGAGCTTTATATATGTTTCCATGACATCTTTTTTTTTTTTTTTTTGAAGAAAGCGGTGTACCGTTGGATACTGGATCCGGCTGACCGGGACGCTGTGTTAGCCAATGTGGCTCTGAAGAAATCAAATCCTGATTACCCTGTGATCATAGAGATTTCTTGCATTCGTACCCCTGATGAGCTCCTGGAGGTGAGAAAGGCCTACCAACTTCGCTACAAGCGCTCCTTGGAAGAAGATGTCGCTGCACATACCACCGGCGACATCCGCAAGGTATGTTATAAAGGTACCATAAGATTAAGTACTAATAGGCTACGCATTGTGGTATTTGAATTCGCCTTTACTAGGTCTAGATGAAAAAATGACGAGGTAGCTATCGTTTATGTACCACTGAGAATTAACCCAATACTTTATACTTTTGCTTGCGATTTGGAATGTGAATTAAGAGATTATCTAATGCTGGCTCTCGTTACGCAGCTCTTGGTTGGTTTAGTGAGTGCGTATAGGTACCAAGGAGAAGAGATCAATGCGAGGTTGGCGAACTCGGAGGCCGATATTATTCACGATGCCATAAAAGATAAGGCCTTCAGCCATGACGAGGTCATAAGAATCTTGACCACCAGGAGCAAGGCTCAGCTCAGGGCCACTTTCAACCGCTACCAAGAGGACCAGGGCACTTCCATCACTAAGGTACCAGATATGTTCATATTCGACTCATGTAGCAGCAACTTTCCTAATAATCCTTTTGCAAAAAGACTTGCCCAAACTAATAAAGTTCACGTGGCTACTTAAATTACTGTCGATTATGTTTGTGTTTCTGGGGAGTTTTGAATTCAATTTTTCTTACACTCTGTGGTTTCAGAATTTGCTGGTCGAAAACCCTGATGAAATCTTGGTGGCGCTGCGCATGACCATTCGGGGCCTCAATGATCCCAACAAGTACTTTGTAAAGGTTAGAGCAGATCGTGTTACCGTGCAATATACACACTTCAGTATCACTTGGCTAGTATAACCGTATTAACCACAGGTCTTGAGCAACGGAATCAAGAGGGCCGGGACGGATGAGGATGATCTCACTCGTGTGATCGTGACTAGGGCGGAGAAGGACCTGAAGGAGATCAAGGAGGAGTATTACAAGAAGAACAGTGTGTCGCTTGACCAAGCAGTGGCCAAGGACACTACAGGGGATTACAAGGCCTTCTTGCTCACTCTCCTGGGCAATGAAGAATGATCAACCAACTATTTCCCCATATTTGATATTTTGCGTACTATGAACTTATTAATCAGTATGAGCTTCGTGTGATTTCAGTTCAGACTTTTCTTGTGGACAATGCTTGTTATTTTATAGTAGCGGATCTCAACTATCTATTTATGTGAGGTTTGTCTTTGCACAAGCACTTCTTCCGTGGAAAGCACTCCATAATTTGATCAGTCACACGGAACTGCATCAAGCGAAATATAGATAGTACACAAAAAGTATCGAACACCATAAGATTCATGATTTTTGTCGCAGTTTAATCGCTAAAAAGTGAAATCCACGGAGTTTGGCTCGGCAACAGCCTGTTTTTTATTGATGGCTTTCGCCTTCTTCTGCACAAACATCAGGACAACCGTCGACAGGACAGATAGTAGCAGCTGCATAGTCGACAATTTTGGTTAGCTTTCGATCAATGTCTGACCATATAATCGTGCAGCTGCAAAGTGCTTTAACATTGACTTGAAGTAGCTACCCAATGAGCTTGGTCGATCTGGGTGATGGTAAATCCAGGAGGTGATTATGATCCTTAGAATTGCTCTCTCGTATTGCATAATCATTTATTCGAGTTTTTTTTTAATTAAATTGCATCTTGAGTTAAATAGGTTTCATTTCTTTTTTCGAGAAAAATGATAATATTCTACATTTCCCGTTTCATTTATTTACTTGCCAAATAAGTCATCCTTCTAGAGAAAACGTGATTTTCAATGATTGAGATTTTTTTTTTTTTTTTTAATGGAATTTTCCCATGTCAATTGTCATTGACCATCATGCAAGTAAAATTAGGCACAAGTAGGGATAAATGGTTTTGAGATTGATCTAGATTCCAATTAGAACATGAAACCTACCCGTCGAGATCGGTTTCTAAATTTTTGGAAACTATTAACTACTTTATCACAAATTTCAATGTCTACTCAAATTCCATCTATATTTATAATTAAACAATTTTGATGAATAAAGATTTGTTCTAAATTCTATGTTCCATCTATGGTCGAAACCGATTCCTTAATTTTTGGAAGTAAGGACATACTTGGCATATTTCAAAACTTGGAACCAAACCCATTCCTTCTGATCCAGTTCTTCATTCCCACTTCTGTCATAAAATCGTGCTCGCCCCCTAGTCATAACTGTCAAGGGGGCATCATTTTACAAAAGGAGCTATTTCCGGTTCAATTCCCACAGCGGGCCGGACCGATCCGGGTCGGTCCGCCCATTTGTCACCCCGTGGGGGAGAAGCGGCTAAAAGATCGACGCCAAACAATCCACTATCCAGTTTGACGGCCTCACTCCCGCCACTAAAAACCGTCAATCCGCCATTCCTCCTCCTCTTCCTGCCTATAACCCAAATGGCCATGGCTTCTCCTCACCCTTCATTCCTCCCTCCCGCCACATTCCTCCTCTCAAATCCCCCAAAAGATGTCATCTTCCCAAGCCCTTCCTCCTCAGAATCGCCTCCTCTTCCTCCCCGAACCCGCCCGACTCCGAATCTGCCCCCGAACCCGCGGCTCCCGCGGACCCCGTCAAGCTCGCCTTCGATAAAGCTCGGGCGTACAGGAAGTCGCTGCAGCCCAAGCCGGAGGAGGGTGGATCCGGGCGAGCGTGGTCGGGAGCCCCGGCGACGCAAGTGGCCGCGGCGATTCGCCCGGCGCCGGTCGAATCGCGACGGCCGAGGCGGCAAAAGAGTACGTCTTGGAAAGCGACGCTGATTCGGGTGAGAGATGTGTCATGGGGGGGAGTTCTTCTTGTCTTTCTGTTTCGGTGGTTTGATTTTAGCTGATTCTGATTGTGGATGATGAGATGATTGTGCGAATTTGAAAGGGAGGGCGATTTTTGTTCCTCTTCTTGTGATAGATTAGCAAAGGACGTGATTTTAAAAGATTGTTAAGCATTCGGCCGAAACTGTGGGCGGATGATTCTGATCGATCTTCTTGCATTTGCTGAATGCTTGATGTTGTAGAGGGATGATGTCTATTGCCATGTATATAAAGTTCTTGCTTTTGCAGTTTTTATGGAGCTGAAAGAGTTGACTGTTTTTTGTTTTCTTAAATTAGGCTCGACAGGTAAAAATGGAGGGAAAATTGGTAAAGTAAATTCGGAGGAAAAAACGGATAAGGAACAGCAGCTGGTGGTTTCGAGCATTGATTTTGTGGGGCTCGACTTTGCGGACAAGAAAAGGACCAGGGGACTTCCGCCGGGTTTAATTCCGGTGAGTGACCCTTTTCCAGAAGGAGACGTTCCTCAGGTGGAAATCATTCTTGGGGACACCACCAAATTTGATGATGTGACGGTGACAGAGCCTGCCATTGCACCACCCCAAGAAGATAATTCGGATCTTTACAAACCCAAAGTTTCATCTTGGGGTGTCTTCCCAAGACCGAACAACATATCTCAGACGGTAAGCCGGTTACTGAGAGATCATATGATACAGAAGTTGATTCTTTTTCTGGCTTCTGCTGGTGCAGTTTGTTCTTGTAAAGCTTTTGAACAATTTAATAGCAGAACAAATATGGCTATACATGCTTAGTAATTTCCACCCAAGATAGTTATTCCTCAAAGGCAGCAGCAGTTTACATTCCAATTGTCCCTAGATGTTTTGCTTGAAGTTTAATAGAACAGGAAATGAAAAATGGTTTTGTTCCTGCTTTAGCATGCTAATGGGATGGCACACCTACCTATCTTGTCTTGGATCTGGGTATTATCATAGCAATAGGACACGAGGTTCATACCATATGATAAATTTCAGCATAGTTTTTGAAATTCCATAATTTTTTTACCAAACAAATGTTATTACTCTTTCATGCTAAGTTAAATCACAGACCATACTGAGGTGACAGACTTTGCCAGTTTGGGGAGAAACAAATACAACATAAGTTCTACTGGCATATTTTCAATTTTCCCCATGAAGACGATCTTTTGTCTTTTTATTATATCAAATGTTGCGTCTTCTGTTACGATAATTGGCCCTCTGAAATTTTCATATGCTCTGACTGGACTTATTATCTAGATGGTTGGTCGTTACTTACAGATCTACAGACAGATCAGAAAACATATATATTATGCAGCTGTTATTTTCTGTGCTATCTCTCTGGTGTCTTCCAATGAATCAAATGTCAGGCTAAGCTTTTTTTTTTTTCATTTTTATTTTTATTGTTCAGTTTGGAGGTGGAAGGACCATTCGCCCAGGGGATGTGCTGGAAACAGCTGAAGATAGGGCTGCTAAAGATGCACGTACCAGAGAACTTGTTGCTGCTTACAAGAAAAAAATGGGCTTAAACATAGATGCAAAGTTGAAATCTGAGTGTGAGAAGGTACCTTCCTATTAAATTATGTGTGATATTGGGTATAACTAATACTTTTAGACCTAGCCCTTTGTCTTAGTGTTCTTCTTTCTCTGCCTTTCTGTAGAGATTTACGAGACTATTTTTACTGTAGATTTAAAGTCATTGAATTATTCGCTGTTGAAGGCTCTGAAGGATGGTGACTCTCTGATGGATGTTGGAAAACTAAAGGAAGCTTTACCATTTTATGAAGAGATCATGAATAAGCTGCCATTTCAGGTAACCCTGCCAAAAGTGTAAGAGTTTTTTCGTTTGAGGGCCAAGTGTTACATGTGCTCTGGTGCAATGGTTGTTTGATTGTGATATTTTGTTTGATGGTTTGATTCCCTAATGATTTGTATATGCAGAGTGAACTTCATGGATTAGCTGCATTGCAGTGGTCCATCTGCCAGGATTCACTTACCAGGTAATTACATTTTTTCATATGGGAAGGAATTCCCTAACAATACCAATCTTAATGAAGCTCAGGCAGGGTAAATTTAGGATCTCTGGGAATTAGAGTTGCTTCTGTGACTCCCTTCTTGCATCCCCTCTTGACTGCCGCAGTAGGCTAGAGGCTTTGCATTCTTTTCTGTCCCATGCTTGAAAACAATGACATGCTCAACATGATTGGCAGACCAAATGAGGCTCGTATAATGTACGAGAAGCTTCAATCTCATCCAAATGCTAAAGTCGGCAAGAGAGCTATGCAATTCATGTTTAGCTTCCAGGTAATTGTTAATGGGATGTCAAAGAAGGTGTAAAGTACATCACTCTGAATTTGTAGCCTATTTCTAGTTGAAGAGCATCTAAAATGATGGTTATGGTGCAAATACTCTACAGGCCATGGAGATGATGAAGGTAAGAAACTCAAAGCTCTCAGCAAAGAGCACAGGCTACCAAAACTACTTCGAGGCCTTCATTGACAAAAAAAGCAACTATTCTCTCGACAAGGATGAAGAGCTCCAAGAAGGTGCACTCTCTCAAGCCTTTCCGTACATAGTCTTTCTTCTTTCACCCATATTTGTTGTGCTATTTATTGCTGTCCAAAGAGGAATATAGTCCATGAAGATTATAGGATTACCTTTTTGTTTGTCTTTTCCCCTTTTCTTGTTTTGGAGTTCCAATGTAGATTAGTTATCCAAGTCGTTACTTCTAGCTGGGTTATTGTTCTGCCCAACCTCTTTGGAGTTCTATATAGAGAATCGGCAAGCACTTTTTGCTGAGATTTTCGTTTTTTGTCAAAGTAGAATTTAAGATGATAGACAGTGGTACTGTTTCCATGGATGCTTAAAGCTATATGAAGATTCTGAGCCAGTGCAAACCCGTGATGAGTACTCTGAAAGTTGTGGCTGATATCTCAAGTTATATACCGAGGATAATGTTCCCAGGAGGCACATTTATTACAGTCATAAGGACGAGAAGAGAAAGAAGTATACCGATATACTAATGGTCCACCCCTTCCAGGCTTACGCTTGTTTACAAGAAAAAGGTCGACAAATCAATAATTTACTAATTTCAGGCTGCTGGCAATGAAGAATATATTATAAGACCTCTTACTAAGAACAAAACTGCTTGGTTTTTTTAATCTGATCAAAATCGATCAGAAGCTCAACCTACACGCACTTCTGCTTATTCCCAATATTTTCTGGCACGGACGTGCATCCCCCTCCCAAGTTAGAAAGCCAATTTCTTAAAGTGCCGCAACAAAATGATCAATCCTATAGAAAAGTACTTCTGCTTTTAACGGAGCGTTTTGCAAGTATCCGTAGGGAGAAGCAAATGGAAGCTGAGACAATGACCAAAAATGTAAAGTTTTGCCAATCGAGAAATTATTATAATTTCATCCCAATTCAACTCATGAATCTTGCTAAATAAAATGTGGCAGATTGAAATATCACAAGCCGAAATTTACCCATAATTATAGGTAGCATGTCACAAAATAGTCTATTAGAGCAAGCCCCACAGTGATGAGGACCTATCGGCGATGAGGAATAGGAAAGCAGGCCCGCGAGAATCGGCGGTATTAGCGACGGCTGAAGTCGCCTAGTCGAACACGTAATAAATTGATGATACGCTTGGACCAGCAAATAATAAAATGGACATGAAGCTTTCATGAGAATATCCTCTTTCCATCATTCCATTATTCCGGAATCAGCGCCATCAACACCTATATTTCCAAGAGCATCTAAAGGGAGACATTCGTTTCTTATAAGGTAGCCAGCTGCATTTATTGCACGCTGCTCGTGCATTCATATTAATCCCAATCCCATCATTTGACTTTGACACCACGCTAGGGTGCAAAACAGCCAGGTGGAGGAAGCTCGACGAGCTCGTCCATTCAAAGTAACATCAACCAGAAACTCAAACTTGTCATCTCTATAGGTTGCTGCTGGAAGCAGATCAAGTTCCCATTGGGCAAAGCTAACAAAATCCGACCTCTAAACTGACCTTTTTCGAAGCAACTAAAGTCGCTCTTAGTTGATAACAATCTCGAACAAGTGATGAGGTTTTTGCAAAGCCCGTCAGGCGTTATTTGTTTTTGTGTAGATGTTTATTCTATACATACTAAAATGTGCAACACAAGAAGGACGAGAAACATGAAAAGGGTAAGCGACAGCTGGCGGCATCTGGAGCATCAGCAACTTTGCGTATGTGAACGTCCAGAAACATAGTACCCTCTTCATGTTTTTATTTATTTATTCTTTAAGGTAAATAACACCCGCCACCTCTATAAAAACCACATATATTTAATGTCTATCCATAGGTATTAGATCCCACACATCCATCTCACACCTCGATGCTTCAAACAGTCCCTCTCTCTCCCCCCCTCTCTCTATACTAAATCCCACCTCTCTTTCTTATAATTATAGAAAGAAAGCCTTCCTTTTCATCCACCCAAAGCATTTTGCTTCTCCAATATGGAGCTCCACATTCCAACACAACTCGCAATCTTTTCCATTTCCATCATACTTTTGACTCTCTCTTCTTCTTCTTCTTCTTCTTTGTCGTGGTCGTCACTGTCGAATTTGCACCCGCTGGTGGTTGACTCCGCGCTTGAGCATCTCAACTATACCGCCATATCTGAGTTCCGGTTACTAAACAGAAGGCAAATTCTCCAGTGCCACGACCCAAACCGGTATCTCCAAATCAATGTCAGCGGCGACACTGCCCTTAAGAATGAAGATTATCTCACGGTTAAGGTGACTGGGGTCTTGGTTCCAGCGGACTCCGACTGGGTTGCCATGATTTCTCCATCGAACGCCGAGTATGAATCATCCTAATATCTAGTTTTGAACTGTATTCGTACATGTTAGCGGTTACTCATTCACGTTCCTTCTTTTCCTTTCGTTTTGTTCTTGTGGGGTGCAGTGTCTCAGATTGTCCATCGAAGAAGGCTCTATATGCAGAGACTGGTGATCTTAGTGATCTTCCTCTTCTATGCCATTATCCTGTCAAGGTAACCTTATCTAACCTTGAATCATGCCTTGTTGATGACTTATCTTCCTTCTTCTTGATTAGTAATGGAAACATAAAGTAGTGAGGGGCTAAAGAAAAAATACTGGAATTTACAAGGGCCGAAGAGAAAAGCAACTGAAAAAGAACTCACGCGGCACATGCCTTGCTCCTTTTGCCAAGACTTTGGTTCGGTCCTCACAAGTGACCCCCCAAGTCATGTCATGGAGTTCATAGCGTTCACCGACACAATATCATATTTCATTTGGTTAGGGACATGTTGAGTTGCAACATAACCAAAAAAATTAATATATTTGATACGACTCTTCTATGATTGTGTTGTGGTGGTAGATAAAATCAGATTAAAATGCCAAAAATATGTGAAAAATTCAGTTTACTTTTCGAAATATTCTATTAATGTTGCATTTTCTTTAAGTGCCATTAACCTAATTTAATAAATTCAACTATATATATTTAAACCAATCGAACCTCAAGTTTTAATGGTCGTAGCTGCTTTTAAGGTTTAAAATATTCCTCGTCAAGTCTTAATCTGCCGAAAGAAGCGGAGAAAATAGGAGTCCTTTTTATTTTTATTTTTATTTTGGTCAAAGTGCTCTTTTTGGGTTCAAAAGAGAATCAAAAGAGTCTTTTGTTCAATAATCTGCTAAAGTTTCAATCAATAAAGTCAGATTTGGTTCTGGTTGAAATATTTTGCGATGTTCTTTATCGAATTCTTTTATCATTGTTATTTTCATTTAATAAATAAGTAATTGACTTATAGAACCATCCTTCAATAATTTACGTAACTTTTTTAACGAAATTTATGTACTTTTTTCATTGACCATGTAAACACCAAACTTTGATGAATACAGAAAATGATGAAAATACTTCTCAGAGTTGGTTTTTTATTAGTCAAATGAAGACATTCCATATGTAACTTAAATTTGAGTAATGCCAGATATTAATGAAGGTTTACAATAGTTTTTTTTTTTTTTTGTATTTTTTGGTACATATAAGATGCTGCATGTACGGCAGTTACATTGAATATTTAAGTAGGCCCTTTTTATCAAAATGCTTTAAAATTTCATTTGTTGCGACCACCCTAGTATTATACCTACATATTTTCTTTTCTTTTTTTGCAACGTCCCAAATTCCCTAAATTTTCTGGTATACCTACCATCAGTTGTCTGTTAGTTTTAGACTAGGAGAAATGTTTCCACTTCAACTTTTTGGTGCACGCTTATGTGCATCATTTTCAGGCACAATACTTGAGCAAGGATCCGGACTATCTGAGCTGCAAGAAGAAGGAGTGCAAGAAATACAAGGACGGTCAATGTGTGGTGACAACATGCGGCGGCACCTTGACGTTTCACGTTGTAAACATCAGAACCGACATTGAGTTTGTGCTGTTCGCCGGGGGTTTTGCAACGCCATGTGTATTGAAGAAATCGAACTCTTTGACTTTTGCTAACCCGAACCAACCGCTCTATGGCCATCTCTCCAGCATTGACTCGACTGGGACCTCGGTAAGCACTGAATTGGCTAACAATTGGTGTGTTGAGCTTGCGGGGGTCGTGTCGCCAACATTTGGCTCTATGAATGTCATGACAAATGTCAATTATATCATTAGCCCATGAAGTCGCGGTAACATGCCTGCATGACACACTGCGCCTGAGCGTGGAATAACACTACATAAAACACTCGAAAGCAATGCAGACTGCGACTGGTAATCATACATGCTTTAATCTGCAGATGAGGATTACATGGGTTAGTGGAGACAAAGAGCCCCAAGAGGTGCAGTACGGAGATGGGAAATCGCGAACTTCCGAAGTTAGTACATTCTCACAAGATGATATGTGCAGTGAGTTAACCTCAAACCCTTACTTGAAAACTCTGTAAATGCACTGGGACTTCCTTGTCACATGCAAAACAATCGAAATGCCTTATGAAGACTCATTCTTCACTAAATTTAGTTTTGTTGGTCTAATTTTCAGCAGGTAAAGTGCTACATAGTCCTGCCAAAGATTTCGGTTGGCATGACCCCGGTTACATTCATTCAGCCGTGATGACAGGACTGCAGCCTTCTACCTCTTATCCTTACAAATATGGAAGGTAGAATCTCCTGACTGAATCTGTGTTGCTTATGAGACTGATCGGTTTCAGAGCAGCTTGAGGTATTCTTGCTGAGCATATTGCAATATCTCTGGCATTTCTACTTGATGCAGGGTCATCGAATCTGCAGTGAATGTGAATGAATTGATATGCAACGGACTTGTTCCTTACAATAATTGTCTATGAATTCATGACATTAGGTAGATGACAGAGCACCGGCAAATGCTTCTATATGTCTGATCGAGAGAGGATCAGGTACACGGCTTTCAATAAAAAGGAGCATCTTGTTATCATGACATTAGAGTAATACATCGCATGACACTGCAAATGAGTTTCCACAAGTGGAAGTAGATGGAGTGATCTATTTTTCACTGGCTTGAATTAGATGGTTAGAAATTGAATTGATGAGAAACTCTTATATCATTTGTTGGCGTATCCGATTTATTTTTGGGGTTTTATGATATCTAGTGATTCAGCTGGTTGGAGTCAACAAGTTCAGTTCAGGACACCGCCAGCAGGAGGATCAAATGAACTCAAGTTTCTTGCATTTGGGGATATGGGAAAAGCCCCTCTCGATGATTCAGTCGAGCACTACATTCAGGTAAACATGCATTCCATAGAATGAAAAATCACATTTCTGATTGCAACATTGAAAAGATGCTATCCATACTGGACGTACACTAGGCGGAATGTGTATCCTTCAAAATTTTAAGAATGCTGATTGAAGGGACAAAATATGCCACGATTTGGGGGGAGTATCATATTGAAAACCGGCTCTCCATGAAACATTATTAGCACGTCACATTCATCTGAATTAACTATAAAGGCACAGACTAAGCTGTTTGCAAGAATTCAAACTCCTGATTATGACGGTATCCTAAAATGCGACTTTATATAATTCTACAGCCAGGATCAATCTCGGTGGCGAAGGCAGTGTTGGATTATGTAGACTCTGGCAATGTGGACGCCATCTTCCATATTGGAGACATAAGCTATGCCACCGGCTTCTTAGTGGAGTGGGATTTCTTCCTCAACCTCATCAGCCCTTTTGCTTCCCGAGTTTCGTACATGACTGCAATTGGGAACCATGAAAGGTAACTAACTACCTCCAGTCGATATGCACCTCTTCCTGCATATTATGGAAGACTCAGTAAACAGCTGAGCCAACATACTTAGCAGCATGCATTGAAGATGATTTATAAGTTTCTTTACATGAAGAGATTATGGGGGCTCTGGATCCATGTACTCAACTCCGGACTCCGGTGGGGAATGCGGTGTTGCTTATGAGACATACTTCCCAATGCCAACCCCAGCAAAGGACAAGCCATGGTATTCCATAGAACAAGCCAGTGTTCATTTTACCGTGATTTCAACCGAACATGACTGGTCCGAGAATTCAGAGCAGGTAAGGGTGATCGAGCTGAACCCTTTTGTTCTCACATTTGCATGTCGATGAGCTGTCATTTTATGTCTTGGGAATGTCATGCTGTCAGTATCAATGGATGAAAGGGGACATGGCTTCAGTCGACCGATCTAAAACTCCTTGGTTAGTTTTCACAGGGTAAGTACATTTGCTTCTGGGTAATTGTGAGTTTCACCACTTGATTTTGCGTACTCTCAAACCAAAAAAAAAAAAAAAAAAAAATTCTCTAGAAAACAGAGATCAAGTGTATCGGTTGCCTCTTGCAGGCACAGGCCCATGTACACTTCTGGTTCTGGAGGAGGTGCTGACCATAGGTTTCTTGATGCTGTAGAACCGTTGCTATTGGACAACAAGGCAACATTCTATTTCTTACTCCGGTTCTCATGTAGAATAATCCGTTTATTTGTGAGATTGTACTCATCAAGCATTTGATATCACAGGTTGATCTAGTTCTCTTCGGCCACGTTCATAACTATGAAAGAACATGCTCGGTTTACCAAAATGAGTGTAAAGCCATGCCAAAGAAAGATCAAAGCGGGGTTGATACTTATGATCACAGCAATTATAGTGCACCTGTGCAAGTGGTTATTGGTATGGCCGGGTTCAGTCTGGATGACTTCCTAGATGAGGTTAGAGTCTGTTCTCCCTCTCACCGTTGAAAATAGTAAACCAATATAGCTTTTTGACTAAACCTGCACAATTCTTTGGCAATTTCTGAAAATCCATCCTTGTATACGACAGTGCTTAATCCCAATTCCATTTCGTGCATTTACATTGGCTGAATGTTGCTTAGTCAAACAATGCCGTCTTAACAACACCTTTCCGATTTATGGGCCTTGAAATATCCAGATTCCAGACATTTTTAGCTCGCTGTTAAAAAATTAAATGCTGATTCTGCTGCTCATATCATTCAACCTGATACGGTTACATGGGAATTATCATTTATGTTGCTCCCATGAATAAGATCTGTAGAAGTGAAGGCCCGTTGATTTTTTTGCAGCCAAGTGACTGGAGTTTGGTAAGGATTTCCAAATTCGGCTATTTCAGAGGACATGCAACTCCAGAAGAGTTACAACTAGAGGTCAGCACTCTCGAATTTTCCGTCGCCCTTCCCACAATCATCATTCGGTTTGGCTTTATGACTACTTACTCGATTACATATGACTTCATTTATTGAGAAATTGTTCTAATCTGTTGTGATGCTTTGAAATTAGAAACTATGTACAGTTTCTGATGTCCTGTTCTCTAAGTAGAGTTTGGAACATTAAGCAGCTACATGTTACTGCAATCATGACGACCATGCTTACAAGCTCATTTAACTTCAATCTACATCTTGCCTGCAGTATGTGAATGCCGGCACGAGGAAGGTGGAAGACATCTTCCGCATCACCCGATAACCCGACTTTTCAAGTCAACAGGAAGGCACTGCAGGCAATAACAAGCTGCCATAGCTACATAGTTATACACTTCCACATTGTACTTTACACATTCAAAACAAAGAGATAACTTGTGCTGATACACAAGCAATAAATCTTGATTGTCCGTGCGACCTAATTGAATGCTCTTGATTTGTCAAGAAGGAATACAGATTCATGATTTCAGTACTCTTGTGAGCAATCTAATGAGATGTGTTTAATGCAGAGTGGTCTGTCCTTCCAAGTGAGTTTAGAACCACAGACTCTTGATAGTTATCATAATCTTTCAAAAATTGTTATATATTTATGTAAAATTTAGTTATTTCAACTCATGAATTTTCGGAATTTTTGTCATGAATGTGATGCAATGTAATAAAAATTCAGGAATTGCTTAGTAATCCTAAAAATTTTTTTGAATTATTTAAGTCACTATCAACAATGAGTAATGACACTCGACCAACCAACCTTGGTCATGAATATGATCAGCAAAAGCATAATCTTCTAAATTAATGTCGCTGACCTAATTGACAAAAATATCTCCCCTCTCTCATCCCAAAAACAGCCATCCGATCCATACATACCACGCTCAACCGTCAATTTGAGAATCGTTGAGTCGCGACATATCACTCTTTACCTCTGCTTAAGGATTTACTTCTCATTTGACTTGTCTCACCATTTCACAAAGTTGCAGCTGCAGCGACAACTCAATTACCTAGCTAGACATTTTTCTTATAGGTAATTTTTGAAATTCTTTCCCGAAGGAATGATTTATGACAATTTCCTTTGTGAAGTCGTATTGATGAAGTTCTAAGTAGCACTGACACTGACGCATGACACGCGACACGACACGACATGACACGCGACACGACACGACGACACATCGTTTCTAAAAAAACAGAGAATTCCGACACGTTGTGATGCTTTGTATATTAAATATATATTCTTATATATCCATAATAAATTATCATTTTTATGATTATTTCAATCAAATTAATTTTATTAAAATTCACAAATAAATAAATAATTAAAAAAGCCTAGAATGAATTTACACTAAAAACATTAATCCACCATTTATTAATATCATTATTGTTTCAATTTGACAAATTCAACTCTATTCAAATAATTCATTAAACTTGGAGAAAAAATAATCAATCGATATTCCGGACTCGCATGATAGATTTGTCGGAAGAGGAAAAAAAGACTTAAGGGGTGAATTGTATATCACGAAAAGTGAGAGTTAAAAGAGAAGAGAATATTAGGTTTTTCTTCATTCTTCATTTATTTTTATTTTTTATTATTATGTTTCATTTTTTCGCATATATACATTTTGACATCTTATTTATTAAAATTTTTAAAATTGATCTCGATATCGGAATCACATATCAGAAACTTGTATGTTGGAATTCCAACTCGAGTGTCGGAAAAATTGACCAGGTGTCAGATTTTCGAAACGTGTTGACCAAGCGTCGGAGAGTACCGGACACGTGTCGAAGTGTCCGACATGACACGAAGACTCTTGGAGAGTGTCGGTGCTTCATAGATGAAGTTTATTGGAATGCTAGCGGCATATTGCCTTTGTTTGACAACTTCAAGCTCTCGTGTTCGAGCTTGACCCACTTCATCCAGGTCCTTCACTACGCTCTACGATATGTGAAGCACTTCACAAAATCCATGGTTTGCAAGATGGAGACGGCAAATTGGAAACTCGACGACCGAATAGATCTGAAAATACCGCTTTGTCCATGGCTAGTTGGTAACGCTGCAATTCACGGGGCGCTGTCCATGTCCTGTCCATGTACCACGCCCCAAGTTTCCTTGGGGGAAGGCGTCGCGGGAATCAGACGTGACTGCCTCCCTTTCGTAAGGGAGTGGCCGGGTCAGCCAATGAGGCCGGAATCTTTATCCAAGCTCGGATCCCGGCCTAGAAGGGGCGTAAGGGGTCACTCTCCCCAGGGAGGTTCTCCCTCCGTTTCCCTCATGAGCAGTTTAATGACCTGCTCAGGTCCTACTGTCCATGTCCTGTCCATGGCCTCAAAAGTGAAAAAAGTAAAGGAAGAAAATAGTGAGAGGAGAGAGTAACGAGAGAAAGGGGGTGACCGAGGACAAAGAAAAAGATCTGAAAAGTGGGCTCGAATTCACCATGTGTCAATCTCTGGACGGTTCAATGCAAATCCTACTGTGGCATGTTTAATGCACATTGCAAGGGTCCATCTGCTAGGACTTCACTTTCCAGGTGAGTACTTGTTACAACTCCTGACACTATCAAGCTTAAAGAAGCTCGGGCAGGGTAATTTTAGGATATCTGCGAATGAGAGATGCTCCCGTGACTCCCTTCTTGCGTCCCCTCTCCACTGCCAGAGTAGGCCTAGAGGCTTTGCATTCTTTTCCATCCTATGCATGAAAATAATGATTGTCGCGACCAATTTTTCGGGTGAAGCACCTAAAATTTGGCTAATGGATTGTTAAGCCTAGACTTAACTCGGGCTCTTCCAAGCCCATATCAATTCGTGACTTAAGTTCAAATTTCTTAACATGCAAATGGATTTTATTTAGGAGTCAACACTAATTTATTTTTGGTGGGTCAATTAGAAACCCAAGTAAAGTAACGGGAGTTTTACTTTATTCCTACGAACCATAGACTATGGGTACGGGGACTTGGTTACACTAGATTTCTCTAATGCCATTTCGGTACCATTCTTTTATTTTTTAAAAATGTTTTTCGTAGGCAGTTTGGATTGATTTTAAATCTATTTCCCTAACATGTGAGTTGATCATGCGAGTATGCAAACCACCAATCTAACACCCAGATAAACAATAAATAAATTGCAAAAAAAAAAAACTTACCTTAAAGCAACGAAAGTATTTGCAATGTTAAATTAAAATCCACATCAACAACCCTAGATATGATTTCTAATTAATATGCAACTTTTTTTTTTTTTCACTTGCAATGCAATATTAACTAAATGACCTAATTCTAATGACATGTAATTTTTAATTAAGTGGGCCTAGCAAAAATACTAAATGACATGCATCTCAATGAATCTAACCCTAATGACGTGCATATGACTTATTTCTTTTTCCTAAAAGAATGCATTTTATCCTAAATAATAAAACTAATTTAACCTATGACATTTTTTGTATTTTTCATGAAATTCGAAATTTGGCGGAATGTGAAAATTACCTAACTAGATTAAGATTCTATTTAATTTACATTAGGAATTAGTTTGAGCCAAATCTAATTTAAACTAAAATATTATCTTAACCTAAATAATCCTAAAATGCAATATATCTAAAACAATACTTAAACTTATAATAAATTAAGAAAAAATATTATCTAAAAATTAAACTAAATGCAATTTAACCCTAATATGCAATGACGTAAAATATGCTATAATTCTACATGACATATGCATGGTGATTTTTTTAATTAATTTCAAAATTAAGAAATGTCAAATAATTAAACATGCAATTTAAGCTAATGAAACAAAAATCTAACATCCTAAGTTTTTTTTTTTTTTTGGAAAATTCATGATAAATAAAATGTTTAGTCTAAGTATGCAAATAACCTAAATCATGCAATATTCTAACTTAAACATATTTCAAGATAATGAAAGCAATTAAGACAAAACAGATCATCCAAAATTATCAAAAATATCACACATCATTCAAATCAAAGGGTAATATTTCGCTGGTAAAATCGATAAATTGATCTTAAGTCTTAAAGATCAAAATATTAATTTTATTTCCGCTTGATTAATTATTTCATCTAAAGCCTTATAGATGAAATAAAAAACCCAGATGCGGTTGCGAATCAAGTGGTGTGTTGAAATTTCCAATAATATATTAAAGGCTAATTATACTAAAAAGAACAAATAAAGTAAAATAACAAAAATAATGAAAATAAAATAAGATAAATAAATATAAGAAAAAACTACCTAAATTGATTTTTTCCTTTTTCTTTTTGTTTTTTTTTTTTCGAGCAAAGATGATGGTTGCTCCGATGAGGGGATTCGTGGGGGAGGCTGTGGAGTTGGAGCAGAGGAGGGTTGCGGGCGTCGGGTGCTAGTGCAGACGTGGGTGAGGCGAATAGCGGTGGCGTAGGCGCGAGGCTGGCTGTCGAGCGCTGAGCGGAGGCGAGCAACGGCGGTGCAGGCTCCGGTGGCGTTGGGTCACGGCAGGGACAGTCGTGCAGCGGCGGCTGAGCATTGGGCGGAGGCGAGTACGGGCAGTGTAGTCTCCGGTGGCGTCGAGTGAAGGCAAGCAGGAGCACTGAGACTTCTGGTGCTGTAAATCGGCGACGGTAGAGGCGGAGCTGAGGTGCTTGGGTTGCGGCTGCTGCAGGGGATCACAGATCTGCTGGCATCGGGGTTGGGTCGCGACAGCGGGGAGCGGGGGCTAGACGCAAGCTCTTGGGGGAAACCTCAGAGTGGCGGTCTAGAGTCGCGGGTGTAGCGGTCGGCGTCTGCGAAGGTGTGGCTCGGTCACGGTTGTGGTGGTGGGCGCGAGGAGCAAACCAGAGAGGTGGTGAGGCGTGACGGTGTTCGGCGTCGTGGTGCCAGCGTAGTGGCCGGCGCAGGGACAGGCTGGCGTGGACAGGGGAGCCCTTGCGAAGAAGACGATACTATAGCCTTTTTTTCTTTTTCTTTTTTTTTTTTCTCTCCCTCTCTGTCGCACGTCCCTCTCTGTCTCTGTACTCTCTCTCTATTGTTTCCCTTGTGCAGACATGACTTTTCCTTCTTTTTGACTTTTACCCTTCAAGACGAATCGAAGAAAATGTGCTCAACGAAAGAAAACAATTTTTTTCTCGATTTTTCCTTCGAATTTGCTCTCTCGAACCCTGTGTAGGTCAACTACTTTTTATAGTGGTTTCAAACGGCAGCTTTCTATGGAAAATTTTAAACTTCCATATTTTTTTTTGATGACCTAGGAAACATGTACAGCTGGTAGCTGGTGGGCAATTCCTGAGGTGACGCTAGCGGAGGACTCACCGCTTCGACGTCGTGCTTAAGATCCCATCCTGCGGGATTTGAACCCTTCTGTCTTGGGTAGACTTCATGGGGGTTCTTATCCAGCTAGGCCACCGTAGGCGGTGGTTTTAAACTTTGATCTTCTATTGTATTAAATCATGGATGTAAATCGGAACATGATTTTGCAATCAGCTCGATTTTGCACTGATTCCTTCCATTTTATCAAAATCCTTGCCCTTTGTTCATCTGATTTTTAAATTGCTTCTGCATTTAACAAAATCCGAATATCTATTAGAATTCCAATTTTCCATGTATAATCAATAAAATCAATTTTCCCCATTTTTTCATCATTTTTTTCTTTTATTTGTTTCTATGCAATTTTTATTTTCTTTATTTTCCTAGATTTGTAAAAAATTAGGTGTCAACAATGATGTGCTCGACATGATTGGCAGGCCAAATGAGGCTCGTATGATGTGCGAGAAGCTTCAAGCTCATCCAGATACTAAAGTCAGCAAGAGAGCTATGCAATTCATGTACAACTTCCAGGTAATTGTGAATGGGATGTCAAAGAAGGTGGAAGTACGTCATACTGAATTTGTAGGCCATTTCTGGCCGAAGAGCATCTAAAATGATGGTTGTGACGTCATGGAGCTGATGGAGGTAAGAAGCTCAAAGCTCTCTGCAGAGAGGACAGGCTACCGAAACTACATTGAGCCCTTTTATCGAAGACAAAAGTAACTATCCTCTCGACAAGGATGAAGAATATACAACAAGCAATCAATTGAAGCTGTGGTCTCAAGGGAAGATATCTTTTTCCATCATTCTCTTATCCCTGTTGTGACTTTGCCGGAGTTGAGCTAGGAAAGCTAATGAACTACTAAATAGAAACAAAGGTTGGTCTCACGAGACAATCACTCCTGTTTAGCACAGACTATTTCAAACTTTACTAGTCACTTGAACCCAATTCAACATGCATTTAAACTTATCTCTTAGATCTTCTACTAATCAGTTATTAGTCGATTGGACACCCAAGCAAAATGTAGGAATGAATTTTATTTTTACGAACTAGAGATTCAATAGATTCGTGGACTTGATTTTGTTAGATTAATTTAACGCTTTTTTGATACATTTTCTTTTTATTTCGGAGATGTTTCTGCAAGCAATCTTAATTAATTTTATCTGATGCCATTAACATATGAAGGATGATCATGTGGGTGCGTAATCAAGAACATAATACTCAATAATCAAAATAGTAAATAGATTGCAAAAAAAAATTAAAAAAACTAGATGCCCTAAGAAAGCGAAGCGTATCCCTATTCATCACCAAAGATTCCGCAAATTATTACTATAAAAAATATGTAAATAGAATGGACGGATGTTATAATAACGGCGTACTAATATGCAACCTACACTAATTTTTTGTATATTTTATAACTTAATTAACATGTAGGACTTAGAGAACCCGCAACTGCATCCTAAAATTCTATGCGACAGGAATTGACTTACACGCACTAACTAGATTACGAGTTTTTCATGGGTGTTATATATTACATGGGTGTTATTGTTGGCACTTAAATTTTATCATTTTATTTAAGACTTAATGTTATAGAAAATTAGGGATTAGTCTTTAACCCCTAAATAAAAATTAATTTTCATCAAATTGCATCACATAGAGATATTAGGAGCATTTACATTACTATCACTAATTATTAAAATTTTTAAAAAATAAAAAAATATAGAAAAAATCGAAAATTTTTTAATTTTAATTTATAAAAAAGGCAGACCAGGCTAGGCCTGGTCCTTTTCCGTTCTCCTCTCCTCTGAATCTTTTTCAGCCTGGGCCCAAGCCCAGCCTCATTTTCTTTTCCCCAAGCGCGGCCCCTTCTCTATTTCCTCTCTCCTTCACTCCCTCATGCCGGTCTTGCTTTTGGCAAGAAAGAAACGTAAAAACCAGAGGAGGCAAGGAATCGCGAGGGGGCAAATGGTGGCGTGATCTACGGGTCACATCAATCCGATCGGCAAGCTAGCAGTGGCAGAAGCCAAGCACCTCGGCTGTGAGAGAGGGTTTTTTTTTTTTTTTTTTGGTTCTGGTTTTTTCTGCAGATTTTGGCTTTGAGAGAGCTTGATTTAGAGAGGCAGACTAAGAGAGTGAGCAGGAAGAGAGAGCAAGCAGGCTGGTCCACTCGCACGAAGAAGGAAAAGGGGGCGAGATCTGAGTGTTCGAGAGAGTCGAGGGCGAGCTAGAGAGAGTGTGAGATTAGGAAAGTCCCTGGCCGTTGCCAGAGGCCCGGCCATCAGTCGCTGTCCGTCGCTACGTGTCTCATCCGAACCAGGTTGGCCTTCCCGAGCTACATTTGTTCATTTTTGAGGCGTCGGGCCGGAGCTCGCGTCCAACCAGTTTTGCGCGAGCCTCGGTTTGTCAGAAAAGGAGATGAAGAAATTTCATAAGAGGTAGAAGATGAAGAAGAAGAAATTGTCTCCTTTTTTCATTACTTTGATTTCTGTACAACATCATGTATTTAATTACAAAGAAGAAATTAATAAAGGAAGTTAAATGTTTTTCTATCTTTTCCTATCTTTCTAATCCTAAAATATACTTGATTCCCTATCAATACATATCACAAAATCATATCTTCCAACACTCCCCTTCAAGTTGGTGGCTTGTATATGTCCAAGATGCCTAGTTTGTTTAGAAGATATGTATGTTGTCTTTGGCAAAGAGGTTTAGTAAATATATCAGCGGGTTGCTCCGAGGTCCTGATTCCTCTTGTCTCGACAATTCCTTCTTGAATCTTTTCTTGAGTGAAATGACAATTGACTTCTATATGTTTTGTCCTCTCATGCAGTACGGGATTTGCTGCAAGCTTGAGTGTCGAATCATTATCACAGAAGAGTAAAGTCGTTCCTTTAACGCGAGCCCTAAGATCCAGAAGTAGACCCCTTAACCAAACTATTTCACAAACAGTCTTGGCCATAGATTGGTATTCGGCTTCAGCTGAAGATAAAGATACAGTAGACTGCTTCTTTGTCTTCCATGAAAGTAATGATTCCCCAAATTTGATGCAGAAACTAGTGATAGACCTCCTGCTCATAGGACATGTGGCATAATCTGCATCACAATAGGCCGTCATTTCCATGTTACACTTTCGAGACATAAGTATTCCCAAACCTGGACATGTCTTCAAGTATCTCACAATCTTTAAGGCTGCATTTATGTGAGATTGCTTCGGACTGTGCATAAATTAACTAAGAGTCTGCCCTGCATAGCAAATGTTTGGCATAGTCATGGTGAGATATATTAATTTTCCTACAAGTCTCTGATATCCTAAGGGATCTTGTAACAATGGATCATCAGAAGGAGAGGATATGCTAGTGTCATAGTCGACGGAGGTCAGTTTGGCATTTTGCTCAATAGGAATGACTAATGGTCTACAGCTTGATAATCCTGCTTTTGATATTATCTCCATCACGAATTTCCGCTAGCTTAATGAGATTCCCCGATCTGAACGAGTTATCTTAATCCCAAGAAAATACTTAAGTGGCCCTAAGTCTTTGATATGGAAAGTAGAATGCAGATACTCTTTAAGTTTCTTTACAGTAGAATCATTATTCCCCATGATAAGGATGTCATCAACATAGATCATCAAGTAAATAGATGACATATCTTTTGTCCAGGTGAATAAGGCATAGTCATACTTGGACTGATTGAACTTAGCGGCCATGAGTGCATTAGGGAACTTAGCGTACCATTGTTTGGAAGCTTGCTTCAATCCATAAAGAGATTTACGGAGACGACATATCTTCGACTCCCCTTGTCTCCGTAGTCCTGGTGGAAGCTCCATGTATATTTCTTCATCTAGATCACCATGCATGAAGGCATTATGGACATTCATTTGATGTAATGGCCAGTCACGAAAAGCAGCAATAGATAGAAAAGTACGAACCGTGACATCCTTTGCTACGGACGAAAATTTTTCATGATAGTCGAAACCTTCTCGCTGGGTGAAGCCTTTTGCCACCAATCAGGCTTTGTATTGTTCCACAGAGCCATATGCTCTGTATTTTATCTTATATACCCATTTGCATCCAATAGGTTTGCGATGATCAAGTAATGATACAACATCTCAAGTATGATTGTCTATCAGGGCATGTAATTCAGATTCCATGGCCTTCTGCCAACGAGGATCATCTTTTGCCTCATTATAACTAGAAGGTTCTTGATCTTCAGAAATACGGCTTATGCAACATAGGTGTTCTGGCGACAATCTATCAAAGGAGACATAAGATGAGATAGGGTAACGAGTCTTGATGATCTTGAAGAACCGCATATATAATCTTTCGTCCAAGTTGGTGGTCGAGTAGCTCGATGAGAACGCCGCTATGGCTCCTGTGGTGTTGTGGATAATTCTTCAGTAGTTATTGTTTTTGAAGTATCCCCCAACTGTGCTGGTTCTTCATGCGATGACTCTTCTATATGGGGCTGCTCAATGGAATCTTCAATGGTATTCTCAAAAGGCGTTGGAGGCAAGATATCGACTTCTCTTGGAGGGGAAGTAATAATGAATGCTCCTCCAGAAGATGAATCTTCTTCCAACAAGAATTGCCTATTTGTCTTCTGATCTTCAGATAAAGATGTTAATGAAAAAGGAAAAACATCGTCATGAAAAACAACATCCCTGCTGACAAAGAAATCTCCTATAGATGGTGCATAAAGCCGATACCCCTTTTGCAAGGTTGGATAGCCCATGAATATGCATTGTTTAGCATGCGGTGCCATCTTATCTCTATGGCCTACTGTAGTTACATAACACAGACACCCTAAAACTCTGAGATGACTCAGATCCGGTTTTCTCCCATATAATAACTCAAAAGGTGCCTTTCCCTTTAGGATGTGTAATGGCATGTGATTGATCAAATATACTGCAGTGACAACACAATCTCTCCAAAATTTTTCAAGAATAGATGCTTGGAATTTAAGTGCACGTGCCACTTCTAAAAAGATGGCGATACTTTCTCTCAACAACTCCATTCTGCTGGGGTGTGTAAGTACAAGAACTCTCATGCAATATCCCATTTACAGAGAACAAGGAAGCACATTTAGCATTGAAAAATTCTTTTCCATTATCAGTACGTATTCGCCGGATTGGTTTTTGAAATTGAGTTTTGGATAAGGAAAGAAAGGTCTTTAAATGAGAAAAGACCTGATTTTTGGATTGCATGAAGAAAATCCATGTAACACGAGTGTAGTCATCCACGATTGTGAGGAAAAACCTAGACCCATCATGATTTAAAGTATGATAAGGCCCCCAAACATCAGCATGAATTAGAGAAAGAATGTTATTTGCTCGAGAAGTGCTATTTTGGAAAGGAGCACGTGTTTACTTAGCCATGGAACAAATGGGACATTTAGGACAAGGAAATGATGCACTGTGGCCCAATCTTTTATGATTAAGAAAATTCATACCATTGGCAGTAGCATTACATAGAGAATTATTGAATTCAACAGGAGATAATTTAAAAAGATGCGAAAAATCCACCCAAAAATATAGTCCTTGGTTGACTCTACCCAAGCCCATCGGTTTGCCAGTCGAAAGGGCCTGAAAGAAACATTTATTAGAATGGAAAAGAATGTGATATGAATTTTCTTCACAAGCTCAAGCAACTGAGATTAGATTGAAATGGAAATCAGGTACGTAGAGCACATTTTGAAGAGTAACAAGGCAACTAAGCTTTACAGTCCCAGTCATGGTGACTTTGGTGGTATTTCTATTTGGAAGTTGTACTGATATGGGGAAAGATAATTTTGTAATGTTTGAAAGAAAAACCTTATCATAGACTATGTGGTCACTAGCACATGAATCAATAATCCATGCATCCTTTGAAATTGAGTTCATCAAACGATAGGATGTACCTGTGAAGCTGCCTCCTTTATTAAAGGGATCCAATTTCTTCAAGTTTTCCATCAGCTCGTGATATTGTTCATGGGTAATTGATTTTCCCATTGGTTGACTTGATACCTGAAAAATTGAGGAGAATTTCCCTTTTTCTTTTTCTCCTTGCTTTCCATGCAATTTCCAGCAATTCTCAATTATATGGTGCGGGCGCTTACAATAATCACAATACATTTTACCTTTTCCTCTTGGCCCATTATTTTTTGCATTTGATGTGGGCCTGATGGTGGATTGAAAAGCTCGGGCCAAAATGGGCCCATATGGGCCGTCGGATCCTACAAAGATTGGGCCCCGTGAGCCATCCAACCCATGAATGTTGGGTGATCGTGAGCCATCTAATCCAATTAGATAGGTGCCACGCGAGCCGTCGGATGTGGTTGGATGGATGCCACGCGAGCCGTTCGATCCAGTCGGTCCTTGGAAGAGGTGTGATCCGTCCGATTGGTGGAAGTAATCTCCACTGTCCGTCCCTCTCCTTAAAACTGACCTAGGGTTTTCATTTTCGAAAAACCCTAGATCCGCCTCTCTTCTCCCCGTGCTCCTCTGTGATGAGCGGAAATGGCTCCTGGCCATTAGGACCATTCCGTCTCCTCCCTTGCTGTGGTCCGCCGTCCTCTGTTGGCTCTCCTCCTATATGGCGAGTTGGTAGATACGATCGAGACTTGGCAGAGGCTCCATGGTCAGTATTTGAGAGTGGAATGACAGGTATGCCTCGTTGAGGATGATGAGGCAACTCGTCGCCTTCTCCCTTTCTCGCATTTATTTGTATTGTTGTTGGATATGGTTGGGCCAGTCGAACGTTTCCTCGGCCGCCTCTAATTCATTCCATAGACCCAAAAGTTTGTTGTACACTGTTGTGATGGTCATGTTCCCCTGTTTCAAGATCTGAAATTTGTTGTGTGAGAGAAATCTTTTTAACTTGGTCAAGTTTTTCGTACATCTCCCTTATGTTTTCCCACATCTTCGGATCCTCCGTTAGGGGAAGCCCGACTGTGACCTCGGGCGCAATGTAGTTTCCAATCCAGGTCCTGACCAGTTGGCTGCATCTCCTCTAGAGCTGTGCCATTCTCTTGTCGAATGGAATCGGAAATGATCCATCGATGAAATCCTCTTTGTCTTTCGTTATAAGTGCTCACCAAGCAATTCTCCCTTGCACAAGCCCTTCAAAAAACACCCGTCTAATCCTATAATCCGTCTACAACCAGATAAAAATCCTCGTTTGCATGCATCGAAGCAAACATAGAACTTATCAAACTTAGTCCCAATATCAGGAAGTGGTCTCTCCACAACCTCTACATACACTCTATTTAAAGGATTTTGCAGCCTACACTCCCAAGCATAATCTCACACCTGTCCATATTTGCTGCTGTATTGATCAATGAGTATCTTCATCACCTTTTGCTTCGTTCTTTTGCATTGATTCCTACTTATATTGATGCCAACCTGGTCCTTCACCAGCAACCTAAACTGAGTACTATTCATCTGAGGCATCATTTTAATCAAATTAAAGAAGTGCTTGGACAACCATGCACTTGTTACCCTTTTATTTTCAAAATTAATGGAACAAGTATGTTCCTCTTCGTACACTCTAATCTGGAAAGATTCACTTCTCCTAACAAATGTGCCATAGATCCTCCATGGACAATTTTGCTGCGAACACTTAGCTCTTACAAAGGCCTTAGTGTTTCTAATGAAATCAATGTTCCTCTGTGCAGCAATGGAGTTCTTCAGTATAGCTTCCTTAAATTGTTTCGCATCTTGAAATTTCATACCTACCGACAAAGTAGTAGAGGCAACGGATGGATTATAAGAAGGAAACTTATTTTTCCTTCTCCTTGTATGCACATCTCCTTCATCTTCTTCAAGCTCATCTTGGGAAGTAACATTCTCAAGGCTTTCTTCATAATCAGTCTTCTCACCAGCGGCAATAGCATCTACAGGGACTTCGGCCCTATTTGGAACTTCATTAGCTACTTGCAAACCTGCAAATTTATTTGTCAAAAAATTCCTTTGCCTTTTTCTTGACTGTACAAGCTCCTCGTCGTCGTTATCACTTGTGAAATTTGTAGTAGGCAACCCTTCATCATCATCATCATCATCATCATCACTTGATTAAGCTACTTCCCAATCTAATCTAGTGATTGTGACATCACCTATGTCATCATCACTATGGTGAACTGCATTTGCGCTCCTCTCTTCTCCATCATGTCTATCCTGCCTTTCTTTGACCCTAACCTCAGTACTACCTTGAATACCATTTTCTTCTTGTTCTATTTGAGCGCTTTCTTCATCATCATCTTCATCCTCACTTTCATTGTATTCAACATATATTTTTACCTCTTCACCATGAAGATAATAGTATAGAATATCCCTAAAACCGTTATTGTTTTCTAAGGTTCACAAACCATCTCTTAAGTCTTTCCTAGGAATACAATACAGCAACTTCTGAACTTTACAAGGCAAATAAGTTAATATATCCCTAACAAATCCTATATAAGATGCATTTTTTAATGTCGACAAAAATGGTGCCCTCATTTCCACCCTCATACTCCCACTCATCCTCCCCAATTACAAATTCCCCACCGTAATAAACTATGACAGCGGCATAATCCTTGTCATGAGCCATTTCTACACCAACAACAAGACAAAGAATAATTAGTTTTTGGGACCACATCCACAAAGAACAATAGACAATCGCACAAGGGAGTCTCCCCACTCTCATGGACTTTATTAAACAGGTCCCCACATTGATAATATGCCCTTATATGACAACCAAAAAAGAGGTCGCCACTTTAATAATTTACCTTCCCTTCCCTTCCCTTACAATATTAATAAAAAACAGAGGCCCCCACACTGAGAATATGCCCCTACGTGACAGCCAAGAGGTAGTCACTTTAATTATTTGCCTTGCCTTGCCTTGCCTTGCATTCCCTTAAAATATAAACAAAAAACAGAGGTCCCCACAACAAGCACAGCTCAAGCAATTTTGTCTACTATCTTTTGTTGAACTAAACCTGCGATGTGAGAATGTACATCCACTTAATCAAATCTATTTTTCCTGTGAAAACACATATAGAATTTCATTAAGGCAAGCTTGATGTAAAATTATAGGGTGAAAGTTCTGTTTCTCATCCAGCCAAGAGGAGAAATCATACCCTAATCTATAATGTTTGGCCATTAATATATTGTGTCAAGAGGTCATTACACAATGCAAGCCCTAAATCTATCAATTGCACATTAGACTAATACTACATGTCAAAAGAGCTAATAGTTTATAAACTTTAAAAGGAGGTACTTACATGTGGTTTCAAATTTGTCCCTTGTAGGTAAATGAACTTATATAAAGTATCAAAACAAATTTTGCACTCCTCAATGTTCCTTGCATATATGTCGACTATTTGATTAGAAACAACAATCATGAAATAAGACTAAAAGAACGAAAAGATCATAATCAAAGGAACAAAAGCAGATTGATAGCAAAGTTGCGTGCTCTTTGCAGAGCACTTAAGGGTCATTATTCCAGCCACCTGATTTAATAACTTTTCACTCAAACACACTAGTTCCTAGTTCCACATTAGTCAATATTTCGTCTCACTCGAGCCTCGACTGCAGAAATCATCAACCGAGGTGAGCATCTCCACACAAGGGAGTAGCCAAACAGAGCGTGTGCATTTCAATAGCATTTCCATCGGAGCCTTAATAAAATAATCAAGCCCTAATAAAATAATTGAGCGAGTTCTAATAAAATAATCGAGCCCTAATTTCATCGCAAGGGAGGGGGAGAAGGGTCCCAACCTGGAGGAGCGACAATAGTTAGCGGGGATGACGACCAACGATGCTGAGTGGCAATGACAACCAACAACGGCGACCGATGACCACCTATGGGCGTGAACGGCGACGGAGAGGAGGGCGGCGACGACTGAGATCTAATGTGAACGCAGATGGGAAGGAATGGCGACGGCCAGGTTTGCTTAAGCCAAAATGACCTAAACGATGTTGTTTAACACCAATGAAAAACAACGTCGTTTAGGTTAGCTCACTCAGTGTGGATGGACGACGTCGTTTTGTCGTCCATGTGGGTTTTTTTTTCTTTAAACGTTTGCCACCTCAGTAAAAGAAGTCTTTGGAAAATGCCACGTATGCAATTTGGCTGGATTTTGGCCGGATTGGCACTCAAGTGATCTATTTTGCTCCGATTTTAGCGCTTAAGTGTACATTTGGTAACTTTTGGCACTTAAGTGTTCATTTATGCCAACTTTTGGCATTCTTGGGGTTTGCGTCCCACATTTATCTTTTCCTTAACATTAAGTTCTAGCTATCCCCTGAAATGTATTTGTCGCGACCAATTTTTCGGGTGTGGACCACCTAGGGTTTGGCTAATGGATTGTTAAGTCTAGACTTAACTCGGGCTCTCCCAAGCCCATACCAATTCGCGACTTAGGTTCAAGTTTTTTAACATGCAAATAAATTTTATCTATGAGTCGCCACTAATCAGTTTACGGTAGGTCAATTAGACACCTAAGTAAAATAATTGGAGGATTATTTTACTCCTATGAACTAGAGACTTTGAGTACGGGGACTTGGTTACACTAGACTTCTCTAATACCCTTTCGGTACCATTTCTTTTTATTTTCAAAAATGTTTTTGCAGGCAGCTTAAATTGATTTTAAATCTATTTCCTAATATGTGAGGTGATCATGTGGGTGCGCAATCCACCAATTTAACACCTAGATAAACAATGAATAAATTGCAAAAAAAAAAAAAAAAAACTTACCTCAAAGCAATGAAAGTATCTGCGTTGTTAAATCAGAATTTACATCAACGACCTAGATATGATTTCTAATTAACACATAATTTTTTTTTTTGTTTTCACTTGATTAATGAAAATCCTGCAATATGCAATGTAATATTAACTAAATGAACTAACTCTAATGATATGCAATTTCTAATTAAATGGACCTAATAACAATCACTAAATGACGTGCATTTCATGAATCTAATCCTATATGACATGCGCATGATTTTTTGTATTTTTTATTCGTAATTAAAAATAACTAATAATAAAAATCTAATTAAAGTGAGATATTATCTATTTTAAGTTAGGAAATACACTTATCTGAATCCTATCTTAACTTAGAAATTTATTTCGACATGCAATTTAATTCAAAGAAATTATCTAGCCTAGATACCATCTAAACATGCATTCTAATGTAACCAGAAAAGAATCTAATTATTCTATCATGCAATTCTATCCAGGAAATTAATTCTAATATATATGATATGCAAATGCAATCTTTTTTGTATTTTCGAGATAAATAAAGCAATTAAAAGATAAACACTAAATCATTCAAAATCATCAAAGATGTCATACATTGTTTAAATCAGGGAACAATATTCAAATCAGCTTGATTATCTTGCTAATAAAATCAATAAATTGATCTTAAGACTTAAAGATCAAGATATCAATTTTATTCCCGCGTGATTAATTATTCTATCTAAAGCCTTATAGATGGAATAAAAAATCAGTGTGCGGTTGCGAATTAGGCAGTAAAATATAATTGGGAACGCATCGATAATTTAAATGCGCACGTAAGATATTGAAAAGCATGTATTAGGCAATAAAATATCTAAATCAAATTTAGATATGATAATTACCTAATTCCGCCAATGATATTACCAAATTTGGACCAAGTGGAATCCGCTCAACGGGTGACTGGCAGTGCGTGGTGGTGCTTGGCCTCGGTTGATGGTGCGGTGAGGATCAGGTCTTTGTGACTCACGGACGGACAGGATGGTTCGGCATTGATGCCTCGCTGGAAAATCTGCAAAAAGAAGAAATCTTTAGAAATTGTGTTCTTTGTGGACGTCTCTTTCTTCGGATGGGTTCTTCTCTGCTTGGACCAATGTTTATCATATTGTGTGTGTACTATCTCTGGAGAACAAGAATTTTGAGAAGCTTTTATGAATTTTGATCAAGGGGAAAGATTTAGTAAGCCCTTTTACGCTTCTTGCAAAGAATAAAGACCAGCTCATAAGTCTTCTTCTGTACAAGTGGTGAAGGTCAATAAGCTTTTCGGAGTCCAAGCGGTGATTGAATCTTGACCAAGTTCTCCATCACAATTCGGTCGTGATATAATCTTTAACCGATTTTCATGCACCATCACGATGGACCTCCCTGAAATTTGACTAAAGAACACGTGCAATAAGACAAATTCAAGGGTGACAACGACAAAAGCTCGATGAAGAATGATCTCGGATGTGGGGGTTCAGCAGCCGCAGGAGCGTGATGTTGGGATTACAGGCAAGGCTCATCCGCAAGGCTCGGACAGCAGAGCGGCGGGGCTCCAATGTCAAGGTCTCGAACAGGGAGCAGCATCAACCGTCGCGTTAGTTGGGCCCAATTTTATTCGTACGAAGACGTCGTAGCTGTGCAGGGCTTCTCGTGGCGGGGAAGCAATGTGGTCACCGAACAGGGAGGTCAGAACGGCAGCGATGCAGGGCTTTCTTGGTGCAAGCAGTGTTGTCTCCGTTGGTCAACGTGAGTGCCTCAATGAATCTTGGAGGTGCTCTCTGCCTCTCACGATTTTCAACGAGCCAACCCTGCACCTCACAAATTTTTCTCCTCCATTCTTCTCTCTATTCACGTATGTTCATGCTTTTCTCAGGTTTGTGGCCGTGTCTCAATTTTTTGGTGGCCCTCTGAACCCTATACGTTTTAACTTATTTATAGGCTGCGAAGTAGGGTTTTTAATCTTTCCAAATCGATATCCACAAAGATTCTTTTTCCAAACACAATATTCGTTTTTCCACTTGCCCTATCCAAAATATTCCATCATATCTCGGAAAATTTTAAATTCTTATTTTCACAAGATAATTTCCGATCATAAAAAAAAGGGCTTGGACTAATTCTCACTTCGTGGGCTTAGCCCAGCCTGTTAATTTAAAACTCAGAACCACTAATTCAAACCTATCCGTCATCGGTCCAATAAATAAATGCAAAAAATGCAAATTAAAAAGAAATGCACCTAAATTGATATGCTATGCCATTAATATTTTTTTAGAGATAAAATTAACCCCTAATTTTTAATACAATAAATGAATGACCGGATCGCCAAAATTTAGGTGTCAACAATATTTAATGCTTTCTTTGGTGACTGATTATTATTTTGATGATTACGCACCTACATAATCACCTCATGTTATTGGATAGGTATAAAATTAATCTAGATTGTCTGAGAATTTTTTTTAAATGAATAAAATTAGGTACTGAAATGGCACTAATTGGTTAATTAGTGTAATCAAGTTTTTGACCTTAGATTCTTAGTTGCGTAGGAAGTGGAGTACACTATTATGCCTCACTTGGTTTCAAGTTGACCTTAATAGGCTAGTGATGACTCTTTATTATAAAATTCTTATGAACATCCTAATGTTGCGTGAGGTATGGATTTGGGAGAGCTCGTGCCTGATCATGGGCAGTAGGCCCGTCTTTAGGCAATACCCCTAAACCTATTCCCTCCCCAAGGGGTAGGTCATGACAGTTATCTGCACCCCTTGACCAGTGAGAAGACTTCATTGAGTTACCATGCACTAGTTTTTCAATCATTGTCAATATCGAGCTAGATCGGATGAAGCCCTTGATAGCCAGGACCTCTCTTTCCGTTTCTTTGCAAATTATGAGGTCAATGAAAAAAATCTCTTTTTGTTGAAATTGGCATCCAAGGCAGGTTTATTAGGTTTTTCTACATTCATTTACATGTTTCCCTTTGGTCTTTGTATTTTGACTTCATTCACCAAGAGAATGATCTTTGGCCACGGCAACTTGCAGGCACGGCATTATGCAAATTGGTTTTTTGGTACCAATAGATCTGCCTGCTAGTAAAGTTTAGTGACATGCTCATGCGCCCTCGCAATTCGACTTGAGTTGAAGGCACGCACTATTCGAACGCGTGTCCTGACCGATACCATCGCGACTTGACACGATTGACCGTGTTTATTCTACTTGTTGAATGGTCATAAAAGAAAATAAATGAGAAGTTTTGCATCTTAAGAATTGTTAAGTAGGTTTTCAGGCTTCCAAAGCCCACGGGAACCACCCTGTTCGTATCCTCATTGTCACACCCCAAAACTACAAAGAATGGGGATGACACGGCCGTCCTTCTTTACAACGGACGCAGCCTCAAACACAACAAACAAACTGATATTAACTTATATATATCAGATAAACCAACAAATTGGTTGCAACATCAGAGTTTTATAATCCACCAAAAAGAGTTAAAGAGATATACGTTTAAAACTTTTAAAACTCAGACGATCCAACTACTAGTAAGTATCATTTGCACCGCTTTCTTAAACCATACCAAAAACAAACTAGAACTCCCTAAAAGTTTCCCACCGACTGCACTCTCGCTTTATTCGCCGCTAACCTAGGAACCTGAAAAGATTAAAGGAGGAGTGGGATGAGCAACCACAGCTCAGTGAGTAGTACATATCTTCTAAGCAGATCGAACAACCACTATGCATGTATACAAAACAATACCAAATTTCATAACGCCAATTCAATATATAAAATACATATCGAATCATATAAAAGTTATTTCACATCATCAAAACTTTATACTAATATGGAAAACTCATTTAAATCGCCATCACAAGTCAAGTATCAATGGTCGAATCCATTGAATAATCTCCATCAAAAACACATATCAATGGTCTATCCATTGATCAATCTTTTGCTCAATAACTAACCATGGTCACAACACAACGCCTTGTGACAAGGTGACCAAGATTCTCTTCTTGGCAAGGTTGTAGGTGGCTGGGCCCAGAAGGATATCCTAAACTTGGTATGCATACCCCAAAAACCCCTCACTGGGTTCACAGTCATATTGAGCATAAATAACCATTCTCCAATATCAGAAATCCAATCCAAAAATCAATATCTTAAACCAAACAAATAACATTTTGCAACATAGCTCATCATCCATTTCATATCCGTTTCTCAAATCATCATAAATCTTTCCATAAATCAGTCGCAAAGTAATTTCATATATATTTCTCCACAAACCTTGTATAACATGCTTTTCAAACATTTACAATCAACCAAAGAGTAGCAATTGCTCGATCTGGCTTTTATGCAATAAAAATGCTCTTCTTGATTCAATATATATACATACATATTTCAAGACATGATTTTATAAAACCAAAGAAGATATAGTACCACTCACCTCATCGTCGACAACCAAACGACGAACGATACTCGTATCGTCGAACTCAAGGCCCTATCAAATAACCGAGAAAAATGTTAAAATCTAATAAAACTCTGTCTCCACTACGAAACAACTAAATTACGCCTTAACTCTAACAAAATGACTTCTACGCGCTAACAAATCGCATAACCAAAGCGATTGTTCAAGCCATTTGCAACACGAAGTTTAAGCGCAAAACTTGATTGCGCCTTAACTTTCTCTTCCGAACCCCGATCCGAATGTACTTATAGTCAATAGAGAGCCCTTGACACATATTACAAGAATCCCAACTTGACCGTCCCAAAATCAAGCCGAAAAATGACAAAATACGGGCCCAAAGCTACTAGACGCGTATTGTTTACTGCGCGCGGGAAACTTTGAAATTTTGTTTCAGACAAACCATAAGCTCAAATCACGATCCGTAAAATCCCACGGCTCCACAACACCCTAAATTACCGTTCATACAAAAATACATGGCTCAACGACTCCAAAATCGGACTTTGCCGCTCAATTTTCCAAAAATTCCGAATTTGAGTCATAAATCCAAAAATTACTTCAATCGGACGAACGAGGGGTTTGATCTCTTACCGGGTGCTGCGTTGTGGAGTTGAGTCAGTTTGGCGAGGCATCCGAGGCGTGCATGTGCCCAAACCCCTTTCATTTCTTACCCCTTCTTCTTCTTCTTCTTCTTCTTCTTCTTCTTCTTCTTCTCTTTCTTTTCTTTCTATTCGAGGACCCCTCAGCTTCTATTTAACCGAACCCTCTCCCCTCTCCTTTTTGCTTTAATGACTTTTCAGTTTTTTTTTTTTTTTTTCTTCTTTTGGGGCCTTTAAAACTTCTTTTTCTGTTTCTTCTTTTGGGGCCCACTAGCCTAATGTTACACCTATAGACCTTAGTAGAGGAACTCGAAGTGCTCTATTTCATCGATGCCAAAAGTAGCAAGACCTTCATTTAGACAGTGTCAGTTTTCAATAGAAAAACTACATATGACATGCATGATTCAATGACTCTTCTTACATAGTGCGGAGGATTACATGGCCCAAATGTATTTAGACAAATGAATGGTTGTTGCTGAGTTTGTCACGCCCCGACTTTCAAGTGCACGCACATCCCACTATAGTCGATACAATTGCGACTTCCCAAGACTAGCTGCCGACCTTTTCATTTTTAATGCACATGCGAAAGCGAACAATAACCTTGACAACAAACAACACGGGATAGGAAAGCAGGATAGCATTTCACAAAAGCACACTTTTATAAACAACTGAGTTTAAATACAAAAAGAGTTTAGGTAAAAGCCTATAAAATGATCGACTCTAAAAAATACGCTGATCCTTCAGCCTCCACCTCCACAGACTCCGGGGCTTTGGTTCTCCACGACCACTATCTAAGGATTTGAAAATGGTTATACAATAACTAGTGAGACAATGTCTTAGCAAGTCCACCCTCTAAACCCTTATTAGGAAGGAAATACGCCTCATGACACCCTAACCACACAACCACACAATTAGAGCTGGGGTCTTACCTCGCCTCAGTTCCTTCCTGCACATCAGTTCATATCCCAAATGTATATAATTAATGCACACAACAATTAAAACGCTTTATCCACTCAATCAATCAAGTTCCTATCATATGATAAATTTCAGCAAAGTTTTTGAAATTCCATAATGTTTTTACCAAACAAATGTTATTACTCTTTCATGCTAAGTTGAATCACAGACAGCACTGAGGTGATAGACTTTGCCGGTTTGGGGAGAAGCAAATGCAACATAAGTCTATTGGCATATATTCAATTTTTCCCGTGAAGATGATCTTTTTATTATATCAAACGTTGCTTCATTTGTCAGGATAGTTGGCCCTCTGAAATTTTCATATGCTCTGACTGGACTTGTTATCTAGTTGGTTGGTCATTACATGCAGATCAGAAAACATATATATTATGCAGCTTTTATTTTCTGTGCTATCTCTTTGGTGTCTTCCAATGAATTAAATGTCAGGCTAAGCTTTTTTTTTCATTGTTATTTTTATCGTTCAGTTTGGAGGTGGAAGGACCATTCGCCCGGGGGACGTGCTGGAAACAGCTGAAGATAGGGCTGCTGAAGATGCACGTACTAGAGAACTTGTTGCTGCTTACAAGAAAAAAATGGGCTTAAACATAGATGCGAAGTTGAAATCTGAGTGTGAGAAGGTACCTTCCTAGTAAATTATGTGTGATATGGGGTATAACTAATGCTTTTAGACCTAGCCCTTTGTCTTAGTGTTTTTCTTTCTCTGCCTTTCTGTAGAGATTTACGAGACTATTTTTACTGTAGATTTAAAGTCATTGAATTGTTCGCTGTTGAAGGCTCTGAAGGATGGTGACTCTCTGATGGATGTTGGAAAACTAAAGGAAGCTTTACCATTTTATGAAGAGATCATGAATAAGCTGCCATTTCAGGTAACCCTGCCAAAAGTGTAAGAGTTTTTTTCGTTTGAGGGCCAAGTGTTACATGTGCTCTGGTGCGATGGTTGTTTGATTGTGATATTTTGTTTGATGGTTTGATCCCCTAATTTTTTGTATATGCAGAGTGAACTTCATGGATTAGCTGCATTGCAGTGGTCCATCTGCCAGGATTCACTTACCAGGTAATTACATTTTTTCATATGGGAAGGAATTCCTAACGATACCAATCTTAATGAAGCTCAGGCAGGGTAAATTTAGGATCTCTGGGAATTAGAGTTGCTTCTGTGACTCCCTTCTTGCATCCCCTCTCGACCACCACAGTAGGCTAGAGGCTTTGCATTCTTTTCTGTCCCATGCTTGAAAATAATGACATGCTCAACATGATTGGCAGACCAAATGAGGCTCGTATAATGTACGAGAAGCTTCAATCTCATCCAAATGCTAAAGTCGGCAAGAGAGCTACGCAATTCATGTTTAGCTTCCAGGTAATTGTTAATGGGATGTCAAAGAAGGTGTAAAAGTACATCACTGTGAATTTGTAGGCTATTTCTAGTTGAAGAGCATCTAAAATGATGGTTATGGTGCAAATACTCTACAGGCCATGGAGATGATGAAGGTAAGAAACTCAAAGCTCTCAGCAAAGAGCACAGGCTACCAAAACTTTTTTCGAGGCCTTCATTGACAAAAAAAAGCAACTATTCTCTCGACAAGGATGAAGAGCTCCAAGAAGGTGCACTCTCTCAAGCCTTTCCGTACATAGTCTTTCTTCTTTCACCCATATTTGTTGTGCTATTTATTGCTGTCCAAAGAGGAATATTCCAAAGAGGAATATAGTCCATGAAGATTATAGGATTACCTTTTTGTTTGTCTTTTCCCCTTTTCTTGTTTTGGAGTTCCAATGTAGATTAGCTATCCAAGTTGTTACTTCTAGCTGGGTTATTGTTCTGCCCAACCTCTTTGGAGTTCTATATAGAGAATCGGCAAGCACTTTTTGCTGAGATTTTCGTTTTTTGTCAAAGTAGAATTTAACATGATAGACAGTGGTACTGTTTCCATGGATTGCTTAAAGCTATATGAAGATTCTGAGCCAGTGCAAACCCGTGATGAGCACTCTGAAAGTCATGGCTAATATCTCAAGTTATATACCGAGGATAATGTTCCCAGGAGGCACATTTATTGCAGTCATAAGGACGAGAAGAGAAAGAAGTATACCGATAGACTAATGGTCCATCCCTTCAAGGCTTACGCTTGTTTACAAGAAAAAGGCCGACAATCAATAATTTACTAATTTCAGGCTGCTGGTAAGGAAGAATATATTAGAATACCTCTTACTAAGAACAAAATTGCTTGGTTTTTTTAATCTGATCAAAATCGATCAGAAGCTCAACCTACACGCACTTCTGCTCATTCCCAATATTTTCTGGCACGGACGTGCATCCCCCTCCCAAGTTAGGAAGCCGATTTCTAAAAGTGCCGTGACAAAATGATCAATTCTATAGAAAAGTACTTATGCTTTTAACGTAGCGTTCTGCAAAAGTATCCATAGGGAGAAGCAAATAAAAGCTGAGACAATGACCAAAAATGTAAGTTTTGCTAATCAAGAAATTATTATAATTTCATCCCAATTTGACTCTTGAATCTTGCTAAATAAAATATGTGGCAGATTGAAATATCGCAAGCCGAAATTTACCCATAATTAAAAGTAGCATGTCACAAAATAGTCTATTAGAGCAAGCCCCACGGTGATGAGGACCTATCGGTGATGGGGAATGTGAAAGCAGGCCCGCAAGAATCGGTGGTATTAGCGACAGCCGAAGTCGCCTGGTCGAGCACGTAATAAATTGATGGTACGCTTTGACGAGCAAATAATAAAATGGACATGAAGCTTTCAAGAGAATATCCTCTTTCCATCATTCCATTATTCCGGAATCAGCGTCATCAGCACCTATATTTCCAAGAGCATCTAAAGGGAGACATTCATTTCTTATAACCCCAATCCCATCATTTGACTTTGACACCACGCTAGGGTGCAAAACAGCCAGGTGGAAGAAGCTCGACGACCTCGTCCATTCAAAGTAACATCAACCAGAAACTCAAACTTGTCATCTCTATAGGTTGCTGCTGGAAGCATATCAAGTTCCCATTGGGCGAAGCTAACAAAATCCGACCTCTGAACTGAGCTTTTCGAAGCAACTAAAGTCGCTCTTAGTTGATAACAATCTCGAACAAGTGATGAGGTTTTTGCAAAGGCCGTCAGGCGTTATCTGTTTTTGCGTAGATGTTTATTCTATACATATTAAAATGTGCAACACAAGAAGGACGAGAAACAAGAAAAGGGTAAGCGACAGCTGGCGGCATCTGGAGCATCAGCAACTTCGCGTATGTCAACGTCAAGAAACATAGTGATGATCTAATACCTCTTCATGTTTTTTTATTTATTCTTTAAGGTAAATAACACCCTCCTCCCCTATAAAAACCACACATATTTAATGTCTATCCATAGGTATTAGATCCCACACATCCGTCTCACACCTCGATGCTTCAAACAATCCTCCTCTCTCCCCCCTCTCTCTATACTAAATCCCGCCTCTCTTTCTTGTAAGTATAGACAGAAAGCCTTCCTTTTCATCCACCGAAAGCATTTTGCTTCTCCAATATGGAGCTCCACATTCCAATACCACTCGCAATCTTTTCCATTTCCATCATACTTTTGACTCGCTTTTCTTCTTCTTCTTCTTCTTATTCTTGTTTGTCGTGGTCATCACCGTCAAATTTGCACCCGCTGGTGGTTGACTCCGCGCTTGAGCATCTCAACTATACTGCCGTATCTGAGTTCCGGTTACTAAACAGAAGGCGAATTCTTCAGTGCCGCGACCCGAACCCATATCTCCAAATCAATGTCAGTGGCGACACCGCCCTTGGGGATGAAGAGTATCTCACGGTTAACGTGACTGGGGTTTTGGTTCCAACGGACTCCGACTGGGTTGCCATGATTTCTCCATCGAACGCCGAGTATGAATCATCCTAATATCTAGTTTGAACTGTATTCGTACATGTTAGCGGTTACTCATTTAGGTTCCTTCTTTTTCTTTCGTTTTGTTCTTTTGGGGTGCAGTGTCTCAGATTGTCCATTGAATGAGGCTCTATATGCAGAGACCGGTGATCTTAGTGATCTTCCTCTTCTATGCCATTATCCTGTCAAGGTAACCTTGTCTAACCTTGAATCATGCCTTGTTGATGACTTATCTTCCTTCTTCTTGATTAGTAATGGAAACATAAAGTAGTGAGGGGCTAAGGAAAAAATACTGGAATTTACAAGGGCCGAAGAGAAAAGCAACTGAAAAAGAACTCACGCGGCACATGCCTTGCTCCTTTTGCCAAGACTTTGGTTCGGTCCTCACAAGTGACCCCCGACGTCATGTCATGGAGTTCATAGCGTTCACGACACTATCATATTTCATTTGGTTAGGGACAAGTTTTTTTTTTTATACCCATTGGTTAGGGACATGTTGATTTGCAACATAACCAAAAAAATTAATATATTTGATACGACTCTTCCATGATTGTGTTGTGGTGGTAGATAAAATCAGATTAAAATGCCAAAAATATGTGAAATTCAGTTTATTTTTTGAAATATTCTATTGATGTTGCATTTTCTCTAAGTACCATTAACCTAATTTAATAAATTCAACTATATATATTTATACCAATCCAACCTCAAGCTTTAATGGTCGTAGCTGCTTTTAAGGTTTAAAGTATTCCTCGTCAAGTCTTCATCTGCTGAAAGAAGCGGAGAAAATAGGAGTCCTTTTTATTTTATTTTTGTCAAAGTGTCTCTTGTTGGGTTCAAAAGAGAATCAAAAGAGTCTTTTGTTCGATAATCTGCTAAAGTTTCAATCAATAAAGTCATATTTTGTTCTGGTGAAATATTTTGCGACGTCCTTTATCGAATTCTTTTATCATTGTTATTTTCATTTAATAAATAAGTAATTGACTATAGAACCATCCTTCAATAATTTACGTAACTTTTTTTACGAAATTTATGTACTTTTTCATTGACCATGAAAACACCAAACTTTGTTGAATATAAAAAATAATGAAAATACTTCTTAGAGTTGGTTTTTTATTAGTCAAATGAAGACATTCCATATGTAACTTAAATTTGAGTAATGCCAGATATTAATGAAGGTTTACAATTTTTTTTTTTTTTTTTGTATTTTTTGGTACATATAAGATGCTGCATGTACTCCAGTTACATTGAATATTTAAGTAGGCCCTTTTTATCAAAATGCTTTAAAATTTCATTTATTGCGACCACTGGTATTATACCTAAATCTTTTCTTTTCTTTTTTTGCAACGTCCCAAATTCCCTAAATTTTCTAGTATACCTACCATCAGTTGTCTATTTAGTTTTAGACTAGGAGAAATGTTTCCACTTCAACTTTTTGGTGCGCGCTTATTTGCATCATTTTCAGGCACAATACTTGAGCAAGGATCCGGAATATCTGAGCTGCAAGAAGAAGGAGTGCAAGGAATACAAGGACGGTCAATGTGTGGTGACCACATGCGGCGGCACCTTGACGTTTCACGTTGTAAACATCAGAACCGACATTGAGTTTGTGCTGTTCGCCGGGGGCTTTGCAACGCCATGTGTATTGAAGAAATCGAACTCTTTGACTTTTGCTAACCCGAACCAACCGCTCTATGGCCATCTCTCCAGCATTGACTCGACTGGGACCTCGGTAAGCACTGAATTGGCTAACAATTGGTGTGTTGAGCTTGCGCGGGTCGTGTCGCCAACATTTGGCTCTATGAATGTCATGACAAATGTCAATTATATCATTAGCCCATGAAGTCGCGGTAACATGCCTGTATGACACACTGCGCCTGAGTGTGGAATAACACTACATAAAACACTCGAAAGCAATGCAGACTGCGACTGGTAATCATACATGCTTTAATCTGCAGATGAGGATTACATGGGTTAGTGGAGACAAAGAGCCCCAAGAGGTGCAATACGGAGATGGGAAATCACAAACTTCCGAAGTTAGTACATTCTCACAAGAGGATATGTGCAGTGAGTTAACCTCAAACCCTTACTTGAAAACTCTGTTAATGCACTGGGACCTGTCACATGCAAAACAATCGAAATGCCTTATGAAGACTCATTCTTCACTAAATTTAGTTTTGTTGGTCTATTTTTCGACAGGTAATGTGCTACCTAGTCCTGCCAAAGATTTCGGTTGGCATGACCCCGGTTACATTCATTCAGCCGTGATGACAGGACTGCGGCCTTCTACCTCTTATCCTTACAAATATGGAAGGTAGAATCTCCTGACCGAATCTGTGTTGCTTATGAGACTGATCGGTTTCAGAGCAGCTTGAGGTATTCTTGCTGAGCATATTGCAATATCTCTGGCATTTCTACTTGATGCAGGGTCATCGAATCTGCAGTAAATGTGAATGAATTGATATGCAACGGACTTGTTCCTTACAATAATTGTCTATGAATTCACGACATTAGGTGGATGACAGAGCACCGGCAAATGCTTCTATATGCCTTAGTTCTTAAAGATGAATTGTAGCTGCATGTCTGATCGAGAGAGGATCGGGTACACGGCTTTCAATAAAAAGGAGCATCTTGGTATCATGACATTAGAGTAATACATCGCATGACACTGCAAATGAGTTTCCGCAAGTGGAAGTAGATGGAGTGATCTATTTTTCACTGGCTTGAATTAGATGGTTGGAAATTGAATTGATGAGAAACTTCTATATCATTTGTTGGCATATCCGATTTGTTTTTGATGATGGTTTTATGATATCTAGTGATTCAGCTGGTTGGAGTCAACAAGTTCAGTTCAGGACACCACCGGCAGGAGGATCAAATGAACTCAAGTTTCTTGCATTTGGGGATATGGGAAAAGTCCCTCTGGATGATTCAGTTGAGCACTACATTCAGGTATACATGCATTCCATAGAATGAAAAATCGCATTTCTGATTGCAACATTGAAAATATGCTGGACATACACTAGGAGGAATGTATATCCTTCAAAATTTTAAGAATGCTGATGGAAGGGACAAATATGCCACGATTTGGGGGGAGTATCATATTGAAAACCGGCTCTCCATGAAACATTATTAGCACGTCACATTCATCTGAATTAACTGTAAAGGCACAGACTAAGATGTTTGCAAGAATTCAAACTCCTGATTATGATGGTATCCTAATATGCGACTTCATATAATTCTACAGCCAGGATCAATCTCGGTGGCAAAGGCAGTGCTGGATTATGTAGACTCCGGTAATGTGGACGCCATCTTCCATATTGGAGACATAAGCTACGCCACCGGCTTCTTAGTGGAGTGGGATTTCTTCCTCAACCTTATAAGCCCTTTTGCTTCCCAAGTTTCGTACATGACTGCAATTGGGAACCATGAAAGGTAAGTAAATACCTCCAGTCGATATGCGTCTCTTCCTGCACATTATGGAAGACTCAGTAAACAGCTGAACCAACTGTAACATCCCGGGTCCCACTGTGTGATATTGTCCGTTTTGGACACTAAGTCATCACGGTTTTAAAACGCGTCACACATATTAAGGGGCCCAAGCCATTATAAACTGGCCCTGGACTCCCCCCCTAAGCGATGTGGGAGAAGAGGGAGAGGATCCCTTCCTTGCGCACGTCCGGGGACCGAGGCGCGGACGCACCGCCATCCCTCCTCCCCGCGCACCGCCGCTCGGGCCGTCACACGCGGGGAGGAGGGATGGCGGTGCGTCCGGGCCTCCGGTCCTCGGACGCGCGCAAGGGAAGGGGAAGGGATTCCTCTCCCTCTTGTCCCACATCGCTTAGGGAGGGGTCATGGGCCTTGTATATAAGGCTTGGGTTCCCTTAACTTGTGAGACGCATTTTAAAACCGTGAGGACGGTGTCCAAAGCGGACAATATCACACAAGTGGGACCCGGGATGTTACAAATGGTATCAGAGCCAACTCCCGACCGCGTGTGGGGCCACAGCGAGGACGCTGTGCTCCCAAGGGGGGGAGAGTGTGATGACCCGAGCGGCGGTGCGCGGGGAGGAGGGATGGCGGTGCGTCCGCGCCTCCGGTCCTCGGACACGCGCAAGGGAAGGGGAAGGGATTCCTCTCCCTCTTGTCCCACATCGCTTAGGGAGGGGTCATGGGCCTTGTATATAAGGCTTGGGTTCCCTTAACTTGTGAGACGCGTTTTAAAACCGTGAGGACCCAAAGCGGACAATATCACACAAGTGGGACCCGGGATGTTACACCAACATACTTAGCAGCATGAATTGAAGATGATTTCTAAGTTTCTTTACATGAAGAGATTATGGGGGCTCTGGATCCGTGTACTCAACTCCGGACTCTGGTGGGGAATGCGGCGTTGCTTATGAGACATACTTCCCAATGCCAACCCCAGCGAAGGACAAGCCCTGGTATTCCATAGAACAAGCCAGTGTTCATTTTACCGTGATTTCAACTGAACATGACTGGTCCGAGAATTCAGAGCAGGTAAGGGTGATCGAGCTGAACCCTTTTATTCTCACATTTGCATGTCGATGAGCTGTCATTTTATGTCATGGGAATGTCATGTTGTCAGTATCAATGGATGAAAGGGGACATGGCTTCAGTCGACCGATCTAAAACTCCTTGGTTAGTTTTCACGGGGTAAGTGCATTTGCTTCTGGGTAATTGTGAGTTTCACCACTTGATTTTGCGTACTCTCAAACCAAAAAAAAAAAAAAAAATTCTCAAGAAAACAGAGATCAGGTGTATCGGTTGCCTCTTGCAGGCACAGGCCCATGTACACTTCTGGTTCCGGAGGAGGTGCTGACCAAGGGTTTCTTGATGCTGTAGAGCCGCTGCTATTGGACAACAAGGCAACATTCTGTTTCTTACTCCGGTTCTCATGTAGAATAATCCGTTTATTTGTGAGATTGTACTCATCAAGCATTTGATATCACAGGTTGATCTAGTTCTCTTCGGCCACGTTCATAACTATGAAAGAACATGCTCGGTTTACCAAAATGATTGTAAAGCCATGCCAAAGAAAGATCAAAGCGGGATTGATACTTATGATCACAGCAATTATAGTGCACCTGTTCAAGTGGTTATTGGTATGGCCGGGTTCAGTCTGGATGACTTCCTAGATGAGGTTAGAGTCTGTTCTCCCTCTCACCGTTGAAAATAGTAAACCAATATAGCTTTTTGTCTAAACCTGCACAATTCTTTGGCAATTTCTGAAAATCCATCCTTATATTCGTCAGTGCTTAATCCCAATTCCATTTCTTGCATTTACATTGGCTGAATGTTGCTTAGTCAAACAATGCCGTCTTAACAACACCTTTCCGATTTATGGGCCTTGAAATATCTAGATTCCAGAGATTTTTAGCTCGCTGTTAAGAAATTAAATGCTGATTCTGCTGCTCATATCAAAACAAAGAGATAACTTGTGCTGATACACAAGCAATAAATCTTGATTGTCCGTGCGACCTAATTGAATGCTCTTGATTTGTCAAGAAGGAATACAAATTCATGATTTCAGTACTCTTGTGAGCAATCTAACGAGATGTGTTTAATGCAGGAGTGGTCTCTCCTTCCGAGTGAGTTTAGAACCACGGACTCTTGATAGTTATCATAATCTTTCAAAAATTGTTATATATTTATGTAAAATTTAGTTATTTCAACTCATGAATTTTCGGAATTTTCATCATGAATGTGATGCAATGTAATAAAATTCAGGAATTGCTTAGTAATCCTAAAAAATTTTGAATTATTTAAGTCACTATCAATAATGAGTAATGACACTCGACCAACCAACCTTGGTCATGAATATGATCAGCAAAAGCATAATCTTCTAAAGTAATGTCGCTGACCTAATTGACAAAAATATCTCCCCTCTCTCATCCCAAAAACAGCCGTCCGATCCATACATACCACGCTCAACCGGCAATTTGAGAATCGTTGAGTCGCCACATATCACTCTTTACCTCTGCTTAAGGATTTGCTTCTCATTTGACTTGTCTCACCATTTCGCAAAGTTGCAGCTGCAGCGACAACTCAATTACCTAGCTAGACATTTTTCTTATAGGTAATTTTTGAAATTCTTTCCCGAAGGAATGATTTATCACAATTTCCTTTGTGAAGTCATATTGATGAAGTTTAAAGTAGCACCGACACTGACACATGATACGCGACACGACACGACACGACATGACGACACGTCGTTTCTCAAAAAACAGAGAATTCCAACACATTGGGACGCTTTGTATAGTAAATATATATTCTTATATATACATAATAGATTATCATTTTTATGATTATTTCAATCAAATTAATTTTATTAAAATTCAAAAATAAATAAATAATTAAAAAAAGCCTAGAATGAATTTACACTAAAAACATTAATTCACCATTTATTAATATCATTATTGTTTCAATTTGACAAATTCAACTCTATTCAAATAATTCATTAAACATGGAGAAAAAATAATCAATTGATATTCCGAACTCGCATGTTAGATTTGTCGGAAGAGGAAAAAAAGACTTAAGGGGTGATATCGGAATATTAGGTTTTTTTTCATTCTTCATTTATTTTTATTTTTTATTATTATGTTTCATTTTTTCGCATATATACATTTTGACATCTTATTTATTGAAAAATTTTAAAATTGATCTCGATATCGGAATCACATATCGAAACTTGTATGTTGAAATTACAACTCGAGTGTTAGAAAAATTGACCAGGTGTCGGATTTTTTGACACGCGTTGACCAAATATCGAAGAGTATCGGACACATGTCGAAGTGTCCGACACGACACGAAAACTCTTGGAGAGTGTCGGTGCTTCATAGATGAAGTTTATTGGAACGCTAGTGGCATATTGCCTTTGTTTGACAACTTCAAGTTCTCGTGTTCGAGCCTGACCCACTTCATCCAAGTCCTTCACTATGCTCTACAATATGTGAAGCACTTCGCGAAATCCATGGTTTGCAAGATGGAGACGGCGAATTGGAAACTCGACGATCGAACAGATCTGAAAATACCAACTTTGTCTATGGCTAGTTGGTAACACTGCAATTCACGGGGCGCTGTCCATGTCCCGTCCATGTACCACGCCCCAAGTTTCCTTGGGGGAAGGCATCGTGGGAATCAGACGTGGCTGCCTCCCTTTCGTAAGGGAGTGGCTGGGTCAGCCAATGGGGCCGGAATCTTTATCCAGGCTCGGATCCCGACCTAGGAGGGGCATAAGGGGTCACTCTCCCCAGGGAGATTCTCCCTCCGTTTTCCTCATGAGCAGTTTAATGACCTGCTCATGTCCTACTGTCCATGTCCTGTCCATGGCCTCAAAAGTGAAAAAAGTAAAGGAAGAAAATAGTGAGAGGAGAGAGTAACGAGAGAAAGGGGGTGACCGAGGATAGAGAAAAGATCTGAAAAGTGGGCTCGAATTCACCATGTGTCAATCTCTAGATGGTTCAATGCAAATCCTACTGTGGTGTGTTTAATGCACATAACATTTTCTCGCATTGCAGGGGTCCATCTGCCAGGATTTCGCTTTCCAGGTGAGTACTTGTTTTCATATGTGAAGGAACTCCTGACAATATCAAGCTTAAAGAAGCTCGGGCAGGGTAATTTTAGGATATCTGGGAATGAGAGATGCTTCCGTGACTCCCTTCTTGCGTCCCCTCTCTGTTGCTAGAGTAGGCCTAGAGGCTTTGCATTCTTTTTCGTCCTATGCATGAAAATAATGATTGTCTCGACTGATTTTTCGGGTGAAACACCTAAAATTTGGCTAATGGATTGTTAAACCTAGACTTAACTCGGGCTCTCCCAAGCACATATCAATTCGCGACTTAAGTTCAAATTTCTTAATATGCAAATGGATTTTATTTAGGAATCGCCATTAATTTATTTTTGGTGGGTCAATTAGAAACCCAAGTAAAGTAACGGGAGTTTTACTTTATTCCTACGAACCAGAGACTATGGGTATGGAGACTTGCTTATACTAGATTTCTCTAATGCCCTTTCGGTACCATTCTTTTATTTTTTAAAAATACTTTTCGCAGGCAGTTTGGATTAATTTTAAATCTATTTCCCTAATATGCGAGTTGATCATGCGAGTACGCAAACCACCAATCTAACATCCAGATAAACAATAAATAAATTGCAAAAAAAAAAAAAAAACTTACCTTAAAGCAACGAAAGCATCCGTAATGTTAAATTAAAATTCACATCAACAACCCTATATATGGTTTCTAATTAATACGCAATTTCTTTTTTGTTTTCACTTGTAATACAATATTAACTAAATGACCTAATTCTAATGACATGTAATTTTTAATTAAGTTGGCCTAGCAAAAATATTGAATGACATGCATCTCAATAATTCTAACCCTAATGACGTGCATATGACATTTTTTTCTTTTTCCTAAAAGAATCCATTTTATCCTAAATAATAAAACTAATTTAACCTATGACATTTTTGTATTTTTCATGAAATTCGAAATTTGGTGGAATGTGAAAATTACCTAACTAGATTAAGATTCTATTTAATTTACATTAGGAATTAGTTTGAGCCAAATCCTAATTTAAACTAAAATATTATCTTAACCTAAATAATCCTAAAATGCAATATATCTAAAACAATACTTAAACTTATAATAAATTAAGAAAAAAATATTATCTAAAAATTAAACTAAATGCAATTTAACCCTAATATGCAATGACGTAAAATATGCTATAATTCTACATGACATATGCATGGTGATTTTTTTTAATTAATTTCAAAATTAAGAAATGTCAAATAATTAAACATGCAATTTAAGCTAATGAAACAAAAATCTAACATCCTAATTTTTTTGTCTTTTTTATTTTTTTTCGAAAATTCATGATAAATAACATGCTTAGTCTAAGTATGCAAATAACCCTAAAGCGCAATATTCTAACTTAAACATATTTCAAGATAATTAAAGCAATTAAGACAAAACAAATCATCCAAAATTATTGAAAATATCACACATCATTCAGATCAAAGGGTAATATTTCGCTAGTAAAATCGATAATTGATCTTAAGTATTAAAGATCAAAATATCAATTTTATTAAAACGATTAATTATTTCATCTAAAGCGCTTATAGATGAAATAAAAAACCCAAGTGCAGTTGCGAATCAAGTGGTGTGTTGAAATTTCCAATCATATATTAAAGGCTAATTATATTAAAAAGAACAAATAAAGTAAAATAACAAAAATAATGAAAATAAAATAAGATAAATAAATAGAAGAAAAAACTACCTAAATTGATTTTTTTTTTCTTTTTTCTGGGCAAAGATGATGGTTGCTCCGGTGAGGGGATTCGCGGGGAGGCTGCGGAGTCGGAGCAGAGGAGGGTCGCGGGCGCCGAGCGGAAGTGAGCAACGGCGGTGCGGGCTCTGGTGGCGTCGCGTCACGGCAGGGACAGCGGCGCAACGGCTGCTGAGCGTCGGGCGGAGGCGAGCAGGGGCGGTGTGGTCTCCGGTGGCGTCAGGCGAAGGCGAGCAGGAGCACCAAGACTTCTGGTGCTGCAGATCGGCGACGGCAGAGGCGGAGCTGGGGCGCTCGGGTTGCGGCTGCTGCAGGGGATCACAGATCTGCTGGCGTCGGGGCTGGGTCGCGACGGCGGGGAGCGGGGGCTAGACGCGAGCTTGCGGGGGAAACCTCAGAGTGGCGGTCTGGAGTCGCGGGTGTAGCGGTCGGCGTCTGCGAAGGCGCGGCTGGGTCACGGTTGCGGTGGTGGGCGCGAGGAGCAAACCGACGAGGTGGCGAGGCGCGACGGTGTCCGGCGTCGTGGTGCCGGCGCAGTGGCCGGCGCGGGAACAGGCTGGCGCGGACAGGGGAGCCCTTGCGAAGAAGACGATACTGTAGCCTTTTTTTTTTTTTTTTTTTTTTTCTCTCCCTCTCTATCGCACGTCCCTCTCTGTCTCTGTACTCTCTCTCTACTGTTTCCCTTCTGCAGACATGACTTTTCCTTCTTTTTGACTTTTACTCTTCAAGACAAACCGAAGAAAAATGTGCTCAACGGAAGAAAACAATTTTTCTCTCGATTTTTCCTTCGAATTTGCTCTCTCAAACCCTGTGCAGGTCAACTACATTTTATAGTGGTCCGAACGGCGACTTTCTATAGTAAATTTTAAACTTCCATCTTCTATTGCATTAAATTATGAATGTAAATTGGAGCATGATTTTGCAATCAGCTCGATTTTACACCGATTCCTTCCATTTTATCAAAATCATTGTTTTTGTTCATTTGATTTTTAAATTGCTTTTGCATTTAACAAAATCCGAATATCCATCGAATTCCAATTTTCCATGCATAATCAATTAAATCAATTTCCCCCATTTTTTCATCATTTTTTTCTTTTATTTGTTCTAATGCAATTTTTATTTTCTTTATTTTCCTAGATTTGCAAAAAATTATGTGTCAACAATGATGTGCTCATCATTATTGGCAGGCCAAATGAGGCTCGTATGATGTGCGAGAAGCTTCAAGCTCATCCAGATACTAAAGTCAGCAAGAGAGCTATGCAATTCATGTACAGCTTCCATGTAATTGTGAATGGGATGTCAAAGAAGGTGGAAGTACGTCATAGTGAATTTGTAGGCCATTTCGGCCGAAGAGCATCTAAAATGATGGTTGTGACGTCATGGAGCTGATGGAGGTAAGAAGCTCAAAGCTCTCTGCAAAGAGGACAGGCTACCGAAACTACATTGAGCCCTTTTATCGAAGACAAAAGTAACTATTCTCTCGACAAGGATGAAGAATATACAATAAGCAATCAATTGAAGCTGTGGCCTCAAGGGAATGTATCTTTTTCCATCATTCTCTTATCCCTGTTGTGACTTTCCCAGAGTTGAGCTAGGAAAGCTAATGAACTACTAAATAGAAACGAAGGTTGGTCTCACGAGACAATCACTCCTGTTTAACACGGACTGTTTCAAACTTTACTAGTCACTTAAACCCAATTCAACATGCATTTAAACTTATCTCTTAGATCTTCTACTAATTAGTTATTAGTCGATTGGACACCCAAGCAAAATGTAGGAATGCATTTTATTTTTACGAACTAGAGATTCAATAGATTCATGGACTTGATTTTGTTAGATTAATTTAACACTTTTTTGATACATTTTCTTTTTATTTCAGAGATGTTTCTGCAGGCAATCTTAATTAATTTTATCTGATGCCATTAACATATGAAGGATGATCATGTGGGTGCGTAATCAAGAACGTAATACTCAATAATCAAAATAGTAAATAGATTGCAAAAAAAAAAAAAAAAAAAAAACTAGATGCCCTAAGAAAGCGAAGCGTATCCCTATTCATCACCAAAGATTCCACAAATTATTACTATAAAAAATATGTAAATAGAATGGACGAATGTTATAATAATGGCTTACTAATATGCAACCTACACTAATTTTTGTATATTTTATAACTTAATTAACATGTAGGACTTAGAGAACCCGCAACTGCATCCTAAAATTCTATGCAACAGGAATTGACTTACACACACTAACTAGGGTGTTATATATTACATGTTTGTTATTGTTGACACTTAAATTTTGTCATTTTATTTTAAGACTTAATGTTATAGAAAATTAGGGATTAGTCTTTAACTCCTAAATAAAAATTAATTTTCATCAAATTGCATCACTTAGAGATATTAGGAGCATTTACATTACTATCACTAATTATTAAAATGTTAAAAAATAAAAAATATATCGAAAAAAATCGAGAAAATTTTAATTTTAATTTTATTTTAAAAGGCAGACCGGGCTAGGCCCGGTCCTTTTCCGTTCTCCTCTCCTCTGAATCTTTTTCCGCCAGGGCCCAAGCCCAGCCTCATTTTCTTTTCCCCAAGCCCGGCCCCTTCTCTCTTTCCTCTCTCCTTCACGCCCTCACGCCGGTCTTGCTTTTGGCAGGAAAGAAACGTACAAACCAGAGGAGGCAAGGAATCGCGAGGGGGCAGATGGCGGCGTGATCTACGGGTCGGCATCAATCCGACCGGCAAGCTGGTGGTGGCAGAAGCCAAGCACCCCGCCCGTGAGAGAGGTTTTTTTTTTTTTTTTTTTTTTTTTTTTGGGTTCTGGTTTTTCTGCAGATTTTGGCTCCGAGAGAGCTCGATTTAGAGAGGCAGACCGAGAGAGTGAGCAGGAAGAGAGAGCAAGCAGGCTGGTCCACTCGCACGAAGAAGGAAAAGGGGGCGAGATCTGAGTGTTCGAGAGAGTCGAGAGCGAGCTAGAGAGAGTGTGAGATCGGGAAAGTCCCTGGCCGTTGCCAGAGGCCCGGCCGTCAGTCGCCGTCCGTCGCTACGTGTCTCATCCGAACCAGGTTGGCCTTCCCGAGCTACATCTGTTCATTTTTGAGGCGTCGGGCCGGAGCTCGCGTCCAACCGGTTCGCGCGAGGTCCGGTTTCGTCGGTCCTCGGGTTGTGGCCGAAGCTGTTTGTCCTTCTTTCGTATCTGTTCCAAACGCGACCAACTAGCCTCTGAGTCGATCTTGAACGTTGCTCGCGCATGTCGTGTTGATGTTTGCCTCGAATGAGTCTGCGTTCTTCTTGTTGGCCGCTGCATCCCAAGTGTTTGATAAAATGCTCGAAAGAGAACGGAAAGAATATTTCACGTTTTGACATGGGATCGGTTCGTTCTTGCTCCTATATCCGCAAAAGTATATTTGTTTTGCTTGTTTCCATTGAGTTTTTGTACGTTTATCGTGAAAGAATCATGCATCGTCGAGTGGTCGTGTTTCTTTGTTCCGGCAAATGGGTTAATGGTCGCCGGAGTTCGTGGTCGGTGCCGGTTGGAATGGACGACCGGTAGATGGTGGTGGTTCGGCGGTGGAACGCCGGTTGCTCCGGTCGATGTTGCCATTTGGACGGGCTTCGGTGAGGAACAAGATCTCGGTAAAAAAAGGGGCTTCGAGCGTGCAGAGAACCCACGAAGAAGGAGAAGGCCAGAAGAAGAAAAGGAAAGATTAAAGGAAAAAGAAAAATGAAAAGAAGAATTAGAAATTAATATTGATATAAAAACGAAAAAGAAAACAAAAAAAGGGTTTTATGAAATAGGTTTTGTCCGTCTTAGGTTATGTTCGGGTTGTCGGATCGGGCTTGCGGGTCGGATTGGGTTTATCTGTTCTGAACCCATTTTTCTGAACATTATAATGTTAAATATTAAAAATATATTAAAAATTTCAAAATTCAAAAAATTTCAAAGAAATAAAAAAATTTCAAAAATTTTCCGAAAAATTCAAAAACTCTCTGAGAACATTAAAAAATTCAAAAAAAAAATTAGAAAATATTTTAAAAATTCGATTTTTTTAAATTTTTTAAATTAGAAAATTCAAAAAAATTCAAAAATATCAGAAAATTCGAAATTTCATTAAAAATTACAAAATCCCATTCCTGAAAAAAAAAAAAAAAAAAGACTTTATGAGCTTTTTATTTTTTTTTTTTTTTTTTACAAAAATAGAAGCTCCTTAACTCTAAAGTTGTGCTAAAAAATTAAGTAAACTCTTAAAGTTTTATTTTAGGTTTTAATTGTCCCAAAGACAATTACTCTTGTTTGCATGCTTTTGCTATTTGTGGCTCCCTTTAGTTACAATCAACATTTATCTTTTCCTTAACATTAAGTTCTTGCTATCCCATGAAATGTATTTAATGCTTTCTTTGATGACTGATTATTATTTTGATGATTATGTACCTGCATGATCACCTCACATGTTAGATAATTTTTTTTAAATGAATAAGATTAGGTACCGAAATGGCACTAATTGGTTAATTAGTGTAATCAAGTTTTTGACCTTAGATTTATAGTTGCGTAGGAAGTGGGGTACACTATTATGCCTCACTTGGTTTCAAGTTGACCATAATAAGCTAGTGATGACTCTTTATTATAAAATTCTTATGAACATCCTAATGTTGCGTGAAGTATGGATTTGGGAGAGCCTGTGCCTGATCATGGGCAGTAGGCTTGTCTTTAGGCAATACCCCTAAACCTATTCTCTCCCTGAGGGGTAGGTCATGACAGTTATGTGCACCCATTGACTAGCGAGAAGACTTCATTGAGTTACTATGCGCTAGTTTTTCAATCACTGTCAATATCGAGCTAGATCGGACAAAGCCTTTGAGAGCCAGGACCTCTCTTTCCATTTCTTCACAAATTATGAGGTCAATGAAAAAAATCTCTTTCCGTTGAAATTGGCATCCAAGGCAGGTTTATTAGGTTTTTCTATGTTCATGTACATGTTTCCCTTTGGTCTTTGTATTTTGACTTCATTCACCAAGAGAATGATCTTTGGCCATGGCAACTTGCGGGCACGGCATTATGCAAATTGGTTTCTTGGTACCAATAGATCTGCCTGCCAGTAAAGTTTAGTGACATGCTCATGTGCCCTCGCAATTGGACTTGAGCTGAAGGTACGCACTATTCGAACGCGTGTCCTGATCGATACCATCGTGACTCGACACGATTGATCGTGTTTATTTTGCTTGTTGAATGGTCATAAAAGAAAATAAATGAGAAGTTTTGCATCTTATGAATTGTTAAGTAGGTTTTCGGGCTTCCAAAGCCCACGGGAACCACCCTGTTCGTATCCTCATAGACCTTAGCAGAGGAACTCGAAGTGCTCTATTTCACCGATGCCAGAAGTAGCAAGACCTTCATTTAGACAATGTCAGTTTTCAATAGAAAAACTACATATGCCATGCATGATTCAATGACTCTTCTTACATAGTGTGGAGGATTACATGGCCCAAATGTATTTAGACAAATGAATGGTTGTTGCTGAGTTTGTCACGTCCCGACTCTCAAGCGCGCGCACATTCCACTGCGGTCAATACAATTGCGACTTCTCAAGACTAGCTGCTGACCCTTTCATTTTTAATGCACATACGAAAGCGAATAATAACCCTGACAATAAACAACACGGGATATGAAAGCAGGACAACATTTCACAAAAGCACACTTTTATAAACAATTGGGTTTAGATACAAAAAGAGTCTAAGTAAAAGCCTACAAAATGATTGACTCTCAAAAATACATTGATCCTTTAGACTCCACCTCCACAGATTCCAAGGCTTTGGTCCTCCACGGCTACCATCTAAGAATTTGAAAATGGTTATATAATAACCAATGAGACAATATCTCAACAAGTCCACCCTCTAGACCCTTATTAGGAAGGAAATATATCTCATGACACCCTAACCACACAACCATACAATTAGAGCTAGGGTCTTACCTCACCTCAGTTCCTTCCTGCACATCAGCACAATTCATATCCCAAATGCATATAATTAATGCACACAACAATTGAAGCGCTTCATCCACTCAATCAATCAAGTTCCTATCATATGATAAATTTCAGCAATTTTTTTGAAATTCCATAATGTTTTTACCAAACAAATGTTATTACTCTTTCATGCTAAGTTGAATCACAAACAGCACTGAGGTGATAGACTTTGCCAGTTTGGGGAGAAGCAAATGCAACATAAGTCTATTGGCATATATTCAATTTTTCCCGTGAAGATGATCTTTTTATTATATCAAACGTTGCTTCATTTTTCAGGATAGTTGGCCCTCAGAAATTTTCATATCCTCTGACTGGACTTGTTATCTAGTTGGTTGGTCATTACATGCAGATCAGAAAATATATATATTATGCAGCTGTTATTTTCTGTGCTATCTCTCTGGCGTCTTCCAATGAATCAAATGTCAGGCTAAGCTTTTTTTTTTTCATTGTTATTTTTATCGTTCAGTTTGGAGGTGGAAGGACCATTCGCCCGGGGATGTGCTGGAAACAGCTGAAGATAGGGCTGCTAAAGATGCACGTACTAGAGAACTTGTTGCTGCTTACAAGAAAAAAATGGGCTTAAACTTAGTTGCAAAGTTGAAATCTGAGTGTGAGAAGGTACCTTCCTAGTAAAAAATGTGTGATATGGGGTATAACTAATACTTTTAGACCTAGCCCTTTGTCTTAGTGTTTTTCTTTCTCTGCCTTTCTGTAGAGATTTACGAGACTATTTTTACTGTAGATTTAAAGTCATTGAATTGTTCGCTGTTGAAGGCTCTGAAGGATGGTGACTCTCTGGTGGGTGTTGGAAAACTAAAGGAACCTTTACCATTTTCTGAAGAGATCATGAATAAGCTGCCATTTCAGGTAACCCTGCCAAAAGTGTAAGAGTTTTTTTCGTTTGAGGGCCAAGTGTTACATGTGCTCTGGTGTGATGGTTGTTTGATTGTGATATTTTGTTTGATGGTTTGATCCCCTAATGATTTGTATATGCAGAGTGAACTTCATGGATTAGCTGCATTGCAGTGGTCCATCTGCCAGGATTCACTTACCAGGTAATTACATTTTTTCATATGGGAAGGAATTCCTAACGATACCAATCGTAATGAAGCTCAGGCAGGGTAAATTTAGGATCTCTGGGAATTAGAGTTGGTTCTGTGACTCCCTTCTTGCATCCCCTCTGGACCGCCACAGTAGGCTAGAGGCTTTGCATTCTTTTCTGTCCCATGCTTGAAAATAATGACATGCTCAACATGATTGGCAGACCAAATGAGGCTCGTATAATGTACGAGAAGCTTCAATCTCATCCAAATGCTAAAGTCGGCAAGAGAGCTATGCAATTCATGTTTAGCTTCCAGGTAATTGTTAATGGAATGTCAAAGAAGGTGTAAAGTACATCACTGTGAATTTGTAGGCTATTTCTAGTTGAAGAGCATCTAAAATGATGGTTATGGTGCAAATACTCTACAGGCCATGGAGATGATGAAGGCAAGAAGCTCAAAGCTTTCGGCAAAGAGCACAGGCTACCAAAACTACTTCGAGGCCTTCATTGACAAAAAAAGCAACTATTCTCTTGACAAGGATGAAGAGCTCGGAGAAGGTGCACTCTCTCAAGCCTTTCCGTACATAGTCTTTCTTCTTTCACCCATATTTGTTGTGCTATTTGTTGCTGTCCAAAGAGGAATATAGTCCATGAAGATTATAGGATTACCTTTTTGTTTGTCTTTTCCCCTTCTCTTGTTTTGGAGTTCCAATGTAGATTAATTATCCAAGTTGTTTTTTCTAGCTGGGTTATTGTTCTGCCCAACCTCTTTGGAGTTCTATATAGAGAATTGGTAAACACTTTTTGCTGAGATTTTCGTTTTTTGTCACAGTAGAATTTAAGATGATAGACAGTGGTACTGTTTCCATGGATGCTTTAAGCTATATGAAGATTCTGAGCCAGTGCAAACCCGTGATGAGTACTCTGAAAGTTGTGGCTGATATCTCAAGTTCTATACGGAGGATAATGTTCCCAGGAGGCACATTTATTACAGTCATAAGGACGAGAAGAGAAAGAAGTATACCGATAGACTAATGGTCCATCCCTTCAAGGCTTACGCTCGTTTACAAGAAAAAGGCCGACAATCAATAATTTACTAATTTCAGGCTGCTGGTAATGAAGAATATATTATAAGACCTCTTACTAAGAACAAAACTGCTCGGTTTTTTTAATCTGTTCAAAATCGATCAGAAGCTCAACCTACACGCACTTCTGCTCATTCCCAATATTTTCTGGCACGGACGTGCATCCCCCTCCCAAGTTAGGAAGCCGATTTTCTTAAAGTGCCGTGACAAAATGATCAATCCTATAGAAAAGTACTTATGCTTTTAACGTAGCGTTTTGCAAGTATCCATAGGGAGAAGCAAATAAAAGCTGAGACAATGACCAAAAATGTAAGTTTTGCTAATCAAGAAATTATTATAATTTCATCCCAATTCAACTCATGAATCTTGCTAAATAAAATGTGGCAGATTGAAATAACGCAAGCCGACATTTACCCATAATTATAAGTAGCATGTCACAAAATAGTCTATTAGAGCAAGCCCCACAGTGAAGAGGACCTATTGGTGATGAGGAATGTGAAAGCAGGCCCGCGTGAATTGGCGGTATTAGCGACAGCCGAAGTCGCCTAGTCGAACACGTAATAAATTGATGGTACGCTTTGACGAGCAAATAATAAAATGGACATGAAGCTTTCAAGAGAATATCCTCTTTCCATCATTCCATTATTCCGGAATCAGCGTCATCAGCACCTATATTTCCAAGAGCATCTAAAGGGAGACATTCATTTCTTATAACCCCAATCTCATAATTTGACTTTGACACCACGCTAGGGTGCAAAACAGCCAGGTGAAGGAAGCTCGACGAGCTCGTCCATTCAAAGTAACATCAACCAGAAACTCAAAACTTGTCATCTCTATAGGTTGCTGATGGAAGCATTGAGCAAAGCTAACAAAATCCGACCTCTGAACTCAGCTTTTCGAAGCAACTAAACTCGCTCTTAGTTGATAACAATCTCGAACAAGTGACAAGCTTTTTGCAAAGCCCGTCAGGCGTTATCTGTTTTTGCGTAGATGTTTATTCTATACATATTAAAATGTGCAACACAAGAAGGACGAGAAACATGAAAAGGGAAAGGGACAGCTAGCGGCATCTGGAGCATCAGCAACTGTGTATGTGAACGTCAAGAAACATAGTACCCTCTTCATGTTTTTTTATTTATTCTTTAAGGTAAATATCACGCGCCTCCTCTATAAAAACCACATATATTTAATGGCTATCCATAGGTATTAGATCCCACACATCCATCTCACACCTCGATGCTTCAAACAGTCCCTCTCTCTCCCCCCCCTCTCTCTATACTAAATCCCGCCTCTCTTTGTTGTAATTATAGAAAGAAAGCCTTCCTTTTCATCCACCCAAAGCATTTTGCTTCTCCAATATGGAGCTCCACATTCCAACACAACTCGCAATCTTTTCCATTTCCATCATACTTTTGACTCGCTTTTCTTCTTCTTCTTCTTCTTATTCTTCGTCTTCTTCTTGTTTGTCGTGGTCATCACTATCGAATTTGCACCCGCTGGTGGTTGATTCCTCGCTTGAGCATCTCAACTATACCGCCATATCTGAGTTCCGGTTACTAAACAGAAGGCGAATTCTCCAGTGCTGCGACCCGAACCCGTATCTCCAAATCAACGTCAGTGGTGACACCGCCCTTGGGGATGAAGAGTATCTCACGGTTAACGTGACCGGGGTCTTGGTTCCAGCAGACTCCGATTGGGTCGCCATGATTTCTCCATCGAACGCCGAGTATGAATCATCCTAACATCTAGTTTTGAACTGTATTTGTACATGTTAGCGGTTACTTATTAAAGTTCCTTCTTTTCCTTTCGTTTTATTCTTGTGGGGTGCAGTGTCTCAGATTGTCCATTGAATAAGGCTCTATATGTAGAGACTGGTGATTTTAGTGATCTTCCTCTTCTATGCCATTATCCTGTCAAGGTAACCTTATCCAACCTTGAGTCATGCCTTGTTGATGACTTATCTTCCTTCTTCTTGATTAGTAATGGAAACATAAAGTAGTGAGGGGCTAAAGAAAAAATACTGAAATCCACAGGGCCGAAGAGAAAAGCAACTGAAAAAGATACTCACACGGCACATGCCTTGCTCCTTTTGCCAAGAGTTTGGTTCGGTCCTCACAAGTGACCCCCAAAGTCATGTCATGGAGTTCATAGCGTTCACGACACAATATCATATTTCATTTGGTTAGGGACATGTCGAGTTGCAACATAACCAAAAAATTAATATATTTGATAAGACTCTTCCATGATTGTGTTGTGGCGGTAGATAAAATCATATTAAAATGCGAAAAATATGTGAAATTCAGTTTACTTTTCGAAATATTCTATTCATGTTGCATTTTCTCTAAGTACCATTAACCTAATTTAATAAATTCAACTATGTATATTTAATGGTCGTAGCTGCTTTTAAGGTTTAAAAGATTCCTAGTCAAGTCTTCATCAGCCGAAAGAAGCGGAGAAAATAGGAGTCCTTTTTATTTTTATTTTTAGTTTTATTTTTGTCAGATTGTCTCTTTTTGGGTTCAAAAGAGAATCGAAAGAGTATTTTGTTCAATAATCTGCTAAAGTTTCAATCAATAAAGTGAGATTTGGTTCTCGAATTCTTTTATCGCTGTTATTTTCATTTAATAACTAAGTAATTGACTTATAGAACCATCCTTCAATAATTTACGTAACTTTTTTTTACGAAATTTATGTACTTTTTTCATTGACCATTAAAACACTAAACTTTGTTGAATACATAAAATAATGAGAATACTTCTCAAGGTTGGTTTTTTATTAGTCAAATGAAGACATTCCACATGTAACTTAAATTTGAGTAATGCCAGATATTAATGAAGGTTTACAATTTTTTTTTTTTTTTTGGGTATTTTTTGGTACATATAAGATGCTGCATGTACTCCAGTTACATTGAATATTTAAGTAGGCCCTTTTTATCAAAATGCTTTAAAATTTCATTTATTGCGACCACTGGTATTATACCTACATCTTTTTTTTTTTTTTTGCAACTTCCCAAATTCCCTAAATTTTCCAAGTATACCTACCATGACTTGTCTATTTAGTTTTAGAAGAGGAGAAATGTTTCCACTTCAACTTTTTGATGCACGCTTATGTGCATCATTTTCAGGCACAATACTTGAGCAAGGATCCGGACTATCTGAGCTGCAAGAAGGAGGAGTGCAAGGAATACAAGGAAGGTCAATGTGTGGTGACAACATGCGGCGGCACCTTGACGTTTCACGTTGTAAACATCAGAACCGACATTGAGTTTGTGCTGTTCGCCGGGGGTTTTGCAACTCCATGTGTATTGAGGAAATCGAACTCTCTGACTTTTGCTAACCCGAACCAACCGCTCTATGGCCATCTTTCCAGCATTGACTCGACTGGGACCTCGGTAAGCGCTGAATTGGCTAACAATTGGTGTGTCGAGCTTGCGCAGGTCGTGTCACTAACATTTGGCTCTATGAATGTCATGACAAATGTCAATTATATCATTAGCCCATGAAGTCGCGGTAACATGCCTGCATGACACACTGCGCCTGAGCGTGGAACAACACTACATAAAACACTCGAAAGCAATGCAGACTGCGACTGGTAATCATACATGCTTTAATCTGCAGATGAGGATTACATGGGTTAGTGGAGACAAAGAGCCCCAAGAGGTGCAATACGGAGATGGGAAATCACAAACTTCCGAAGTTAGTACATTCTCACAAGATGATATGTGCAGTGAGTTAACCTCAAACCCTTACTTGAAAACTCTGTAAATGCACTGGGACTTCCTTGTCACATGCAAAACAATCGAAATGCCTTATGAAGACTCATTCTTCACTAAATTTAGTTTTGTTGGTCTATTTTTTGACAGGTAATGTGCTACCTAGTCCTGCCAAAGATTTCGGTTGGCATGACCCCGGTTACATTCATTCAGCCGTGATGACAGGACTGCAGCCTTCTACCTCTTATCCTTACAAATATGGAAGGTAGAATCTCCTGACTGAAGCTGTGTTGCTTATGAGACTGATCGGTTTCAGAGCAGCTTGAGGTATTCTTGCTGAGCATATTGCAATATCTCTGGCATGTCTATTTGATGCAGGGTCATCGAATCTGCAGTAAATGTGAATGAATTGATATGCAACGGACTTGTTCCTTACAATAATTGTCTATGAATTCACGACATTAGGTGGATGACAGAGCACCGGCAAATGCTTCTATATGCCTTAGTTCTTAAAGATGAATTGTCTGCATGTCTGATCGAGAGAGGATCAGGTACACGGCTTTCAATAAAAAGGGGCATCTTGTTATCATGACATTAGAGTAATACATCGCATGACACTGCAAATGAGTTCCCGCAAGTGGAAGTAGATGGAGCGATCTATTTTTCACTGGCTTGAATTAGATGGTTGGAAATTGAATTGATGAGAAACTCTTATATCATTTGTTGGCGTATCCGATTTATTATTGGTGATGGTTTTATGATATCTAGTGATTCAGCTGGTTGGAGTCAACAAGTTCAGTTCAGGACACCGCCCGCAGGAGGATCAAATGAACTCAAGTTTCTTGCATTTGGGGATATGGGAAAAGCCCCTCTGGATGATTCAGTCGAGCACTACATTCAGGTAAACATGCATTCCATAGAATGAAAAATCACATTTCTGATTGCAACGTTGAAAAGATGCTATCCATACTGGACATACACTAGGAGGAATGTGTATCCTTCAAAATTTTAAGAATGCTGATGGAAGGGACAAAATATGCCACGATTTGGGGGGAGTATCATATTGAAAATCGGTTCTCCATGAAACATTATTAGCACGTCACATTCATCTGAATTAACTGTAAAGGCACAGACTAAGCTGTTTGCAAAATTTCAAACTCCTGATTATGATGGTATCCTAATATGCGACTTTATATAATTCTACAGCCAGGATCAATCTCGGTGGCAAAGGCAGTGTTGGATTATGTAGACTCCAGCAATGTGGACGCCATCTTCCATATTGGAGACATAAGCTACGCCACCGGCTTCTTAGTGGAATGGGATTTCTTCCTCAACCTCATCAGCCCTTTTGCTTCCCGAGTTTCGTACATGACTGCAATTGGGAACCATGAAAGGTAAGTAAGTACCTCCAGTCGATATGCGTCTCTTCCTGCACATTATGGAAGACTCAGTAAACAGCCGAACCGACATACTTAGCAGCATGAATCAAAGGTGATTTCTAAGTTTCTTTACATGAAGAGATTATGGGGGCTCTGGATCCGTGTACTTAACTCCGGACTCCGGTGGGGAATGCGGCGTTGCTTATGAGACATACTTCCCAATGCCAACCCCAGCGAAGGACAAGCCCTGGTATTCCATAGAACAAGCCAGTGTTCATTTTACCGTGATTTCAACCGAACATGACTGGTCCGAGAATTCAGAGCAGGTAAGGGTGATCGAGCTGAACCCTTTTGTTCTCACATTTGCATGTCGATGAGCTGTCATTTTATGTCTTGGGAATGTCATGTTGTCAGTATCGATGGATGAAAGGGGACATGGCTTCAGTCGACCGATCTAAAACTCCTTGGTTAGTTTTCACGGGGTAAGTGCATTTTTCTTCTGGGTAATTGTGAGTTTCACCACTTGATTTTGCGTATTCTCAAAAAAAAAATAAAAATAAAAATAATAAAAAAAATTCTCAAGAAAACAGGGATCAAGTGTAAGGGTTGCTGCTTGCAGGCACAGGCCCATGTACACTTCTGGGTCCGGAGGAGGTGCTGACCATCGGTTTCTTGATGCTGCAGAGCTGTTGCTATCGGACAAAAAGGCAACCTCCTATTTCTTACTCCGGTTCTCATGTAGAATAATCCGTTTATTTGTGAGATTGTACTCATCAAGCATTTGAAATCACAGGTTGATCTAGTTCTCTTCGGTCACGTTCATAACTATGAAAGAACATGCTCGGTTTACCAAAATGAGTGTAAAGCCATGCCAAAGAAAGATCAAAGCGGGGTTGATACTTATGATCACAGCGATTATAGTGCACCTGTGCAAGTGGTTATTGGTATGGCCGGGTTCAGTCTGGATGACTTCCTAGATGAGGTTAGAGTCTGTTCTCCCTCTCACCGTTGAAAATAGTAAACCAATATAGCTTTTTGTCTAAACCTGCACAATTCTTTGGCAATTTCTGAAAATCCATCCTTGTATTCGTCAGTGCTTAATCTCAATTCCATTTCTTGCATTTACATTGGCTGAGTGTTGCTTAGTCAAACAATGCCGTCTTAACAACACCTTTCCGATTTATGGGCCTTGAAAATCCAGATTCCAGAGATTTTTAGCTCGCTGTTAAGAAATTAAATGCTGATTCTGCTGCTCATATCATTCAACTTGATACGGTAACATGGGGATTATCATTTATGTTGCTCCCATGAATAAGATCTGTAGAAGTGAAGGCCCGTTGATTTTTTTGCAGCCAAGTGACTGGAGTTTGATAAGGATTTCCAAATTCGGCTATTTCAGAGGACACGCAACTCCAGATGAGTTACAACTAGAGGTGAGCACTCTCGAATTTTCTGTCGCCCTTCCCAAAATCATCATTTGGTTTGGCTTTATGACTGCTTACTCGATTACATATGACTTCATTTATTGAGAAATTGTTCTAGTCTGTTGTGATGCTTTGAAATTATAAACTATGTACAGTTTCTGATGTCCTGTTCTCTAAGTAGAGTTTGGAACATTAAGCAGCTACATCTTACTGCAGTCATGACGACCATGCTTACAAGCTCATTTAACTTCAATCTACATCTTGCCTTCAGTATGTGAATGCCGGCACGAGGAAGGTGGAAGACATCTTCCGCATCACCCGATAACCCGACTTTTCAAGTCAACAGGAAGGCATTGCAGGCAATAACAAGCTGCCATATCTACATAGATATACACTTCAACATTGTACTTTACACATACAAAACATACAGATAACTTGTGCTGATACACAAGCAATAAATCTTGATTGTCCATACCTAATTGAATGCTCTTGATTTGTCAAGAAGGAATACAAATTCATGATTTCAGTACTCTTGTGAGAAATCTAACAAGACGTGTTCGATGCAGGAGTGGTCTCTCCTTCGAGTGAGTTTAGAACCACGAACTCTTGATAGTTATCATAATCTTTCAAAAATTGTTATATATTTATGTAAAAATCAGTTATTTCAACTCACCAATTTTTGGAATTTTTGTTATGAATGTGATGCAATGTAATAAAATTCAGGAATTGCTTAGTAATCCTAAAATTTTTTGAATTATTTAAGTCACTATCAATAATGAGTAATGACAATCGACCAACCAACCTTGGTCATGAATATGATCAGCAAAAGCATAATCTTCTAAAGTAATGTCGCTGACCTAATTGACAAAAATATCTCCCCTCTCTCATCCCAAAAACAGCTTTCCGATCCATACACACCACGCTCGACTGTCAATTTGAAAATCGTCGAGTCGCAACATATCACTCCATACCTCTGCTTAAGGATTTACTTCTCATTTGACTTGTCTCACCATTTCATGTAGTTGCAGCTGCAGCGACAACTCAATTACCTAGCTAGACATTTTTCTTATAGGTAATTTTTGAAATTCTTTCCAGAGGGAATGATTGATCACAATTTCCTTTGTGAAGTCGTATTGATGAAGTTTATTGCAACGCTAGCGGCATAGTACCTTTGTTTGACAACTTCAAGCTCTCGTGTTCGAGCCCGATCCACTTCATCTAAGTCCTTCACTACGCTCTACGATCTGTCAAGCACTTCGTGAAATCCATGGTTCGCAAGATGGAGACGGCGATTTGGAAACTCGACGATCGAACAGATCTGACAATACCGGTTTCGTCCATGGCTGGTCGGTAACGCTGCAATTCACGGGGCGCTGTCCATGTCCTGTCCATGGCCTCAAAAGTGAAAAAAGTGAAGGAAGAAAATAGTGAGAGAAGAGATAGTAACGAGAGAAAGAGGGTGATCGAGGACAGAGAAAAGATCTGAAAAGTGGGCTCGGATTCACCATGGGTCAATCTCTGGATGGTTCAATGCAAATCCTACTGTGGTGTGTTTGATGCACATAACAGTTTCTCGCATTGCAGGGGTCCATCTGCCAGGATTTCACTTTCCAGGTGTTAATTTGTTTTCATATGTGAAGGAACTCCTGGCAATATCAAGCTTAAAGAAGCTCGGGCAGGGTAATTTTAGGATCTGGGAATGAGAGATGCTTCCGTGACTCCCTTCTTGCGTCCCCCCTCCGCTGCCAGAGTAGGCCTAGAGGCTTTGCATTCTTTTCCGTCCCATGCATGGAAATAATGATCTGCTCGACATGATTTTCAGGCCAAATGAGGCTCGTATGATGTGCGAGAAGCTTCAAGCTCATCCAGATACTAAAGTCAGCAAGAGAGCCATGCAATTCATGTACAGCTTCCAGGTAATTGTGAATGGGATGTCAAAGAAGGTGGAAGTACGTCATAGTGAATTTGTAGGCCATTTCTGGCTGAAGAGCATCTAAAATGATGGTTGTGACGCCACTACTCTATAGGCCATGGAGATAATGGAGGAAGAAGCTCGAAGCTCTCTGCAGAGGGGACAGGGCATTGAGGACTTTTATTGATGACACAAGTAACTATCCTCTTTACAGGGATGAAGAATATACAGCAAGCAATCAATTGAAGTTGTGGTCTCAAGAGAAGATATCTTTTTTCCATTATTCTCTTATCCCTTGTTGTGACTTTCCCAGAGTTGAGCTAGGAAAGCTAATGAACTACTAAATAGAAACGAAGGTTGTTCTCATGAGACAATCACTCCTATTTAGCACAGTCTGTTTCAAACTTTACCAATCACTTGAACCCAATTCAACATGCATTTAAACTTATTTCTTAGATATGCTACTGATCGGTTATTAGTTGATTGGACACCCAAATAAAATGTGGGAATGCATTTTATTTTTTCGAACCAGAGATTAAATAGATTTGTGAACTTGATTACGTTAGATTAATTTAACACTTTTTTGACACATTTTCTTTTTATTTTGGAAATGTTTTTGCAGGTGATCTCAATTAACTTTAGCTTATGCCATTAACATATGGAGGATGATCATGCGGGTGCGTAATCAATAAAGTAATACCCAATAATCAAAAAACAGTAAATAGATTGCAGAAAATTTAAAAAACCTAGATGCACTAAGAAAGCAAAGCGTATCCCTTTTCGTCACCAAAGATTCCGCAACCTATTACTGTAATATATATATATATATATATGTAAATAGAATGCACGAATGTTATAATAAACGGCTTACTAATATGCAACGTACACTAATTTTTTTGTATATTTTATAACTTAATTAACATGTAGGACTTAGAGAACCTACAAGTGCATCCTAAAATTCTATGCGACAGGAATTGACTTATACGCTCTAACTAGATTACTAGTTTTTCATGGGTGTTATAATTTACATGGGTGTTATGTGCACCCCTTGACCTGCGAGAAGACTTCATTGAGTTACTATGGGCTAGTTTTTCAATCACTGTCCATATCGAGCTAGATCCGACGAAGCCCTCGATAGTCGGGACCTCTCTTTCCGTTTCTTCGCAAATTATGAGTTCAATGAAAAAAAAAAAATCTCTTTCTGTTGAAATTGGAATCCAAGGCAGATTTATTAGGTATTTCTATGTTCATGTACATTTTCCCTTTGGTCTCTGTATTTTGACTTCATTCACCGAGAGAATGATCTTTGGCCACGGCAGCTTGCGGGCACAGCACTATGCAAATTGGTTTTTGGTATCAATAGATCTGCCTGCCAGTAAAGTTTAGTGACATGCTCATGTGCCCTCGCAATTCGACTTAAGCTCAAGGCACGCACCATTCGAGGGCGTGTCCTGACCGATACTACCGTGACTTGACGGGATTGACAGGGTTTATTCTGATTGTTGAATGGTCAAAAAAGAAAATAAAGGAGAAGTTTTGCATCTTAAGAATTGTTAAGTAGGTTCTCAGGCTTCCAAAGCCCACGGGAACCACCCTGTTCGTATCCCCATAGACCTTAGCAGAGGAACTCGAAGTGCTCGATTTCACCGATGCCAGAAGTAGCAAGACCTTCATTTAGACAGTGTCAGTTTTTAATAGAATAACTGCATATGACATGCATGATTCAATGACTCTTCTTACATAGTGCGGAGGATTACACGGCCCAAATGTATTTAGACAAACGATTGGTTGTTGCTGAGTTGGCTTGAAATGAATGGCCACTGTACGTTAATCTGTCAGCAGGGTTCAGCTTGCTCGACGCTGCAGCAGCTTGACTTGGTATTATTCTTAAGTCCGAACAGCGGCTTCCGACTCTGTTCTCTCCTAAAAACAGTCTGCTTTTGGGAGTGAAATTAACTACAGGCTTATTTTGTATATTGGACAATTGTACGGTCCTTGAGGATATATCTAATGGACGCCACCCATCGGAGTTATTAAGTCAAAATGATCGAGTTTACATTCACAATCACGTTAAGCATAAAAGAAAAAAAAAATGAATTCTTTCATCATGTGTTTGCAAAAGAATATATACATGGACTATTAAAAAATCACATCAATTTTTTTTTATCATGTGTTTGCACTCGGATAAAGAGAGACTAATGGGGAATAATGAATCAATCAGTGCAAAGACCTATTATGCGGATAGTGTATATAATGTGTCAAAAGTTCGATGTGTCTTTCTGGAGAGAGAGAGAGAGAGAGAGAAGTTCAAGGAGGGAGGGAGGAGGGAGCAGGAGGGAGAAGTTCGAGGGAGAAGTTCGAGGGAGAGAGAGAGATGTGTCTTTATGGAGGGAGGGAGGGAGGGAGGGGGGGGAGAGGGAGAGGGAGAGTTCGATGTGTCTTTATGGAGAGAGGGATTTTTTAATTACTTCGGGAATGTCTTCTAATATTTGGTGCTTAATATTTTAGTGTTAACGTATGAGAGAATATTATTGAAATTTTTATCAATTACAAATTAAGAGGGACCAGTATAGATCACTTTACTTGAACTTCATTGAGAGAGAGAAAGAGAGTTTTTATTTATTTATTTATTTATTTCGGGAATGTCTTCTAGTATTTGGTACTTAGTGTTTTATTGTTAACATATGAGAGAATATTATTGAATTTTTTACTTGACATTGGTTATCTAATCTCGATCGATTACTAATTAAGATGGACAGGTATAGATCACTTTGCTTCAACTTCATAGCAGATAGAAAGGAGCGATGCATTCTTAAATTTCTCTATCTTGTTCTTTTACATTCTTTGAGCTTGGTCGATTGGATGATTATGATATTGACCGCATGCACCTTTCTACCCAAGAGGTGAATATTTTCACAGAAGATCAAAATTGTTGCTTACATAATCATATGGAGACTCTTGCACGACTTGTTAAGTTCGAGCCTAAGCTTTCCTTTATCCAGCCTTTATAGGGAAGACTAAATCCACCTTCCCAAATTGAAGAAAGTTACACAACCTCCTGTGAGAACAAAGATTCATAAAAAAAATTACTTTTTCTTTTTATCGCCTAGTTCGAGGGCTCGCATTTGAAACTTCACGCTTCTTAACGTACACCCCAATTGTTTTACCATTTGTCCAAGGAGTTGGTCGTTGGTTAACGCGATTTAAGATTAATGTAGAAGCCAGATTAAGGCAAATGACTTCGTATGTAGCATGAGCTTAGTACTAATATATGTGAAAGAGTTCTTATTTATAAAACCTTACGCTCTTGTCCATTTCGTCTGGTTAATCGAACTTGACACATTCTTAAATTATCATAACAATGGAGCTCAAACATGAACTGCTTCTCATACGAGAAGACATTTTACAAAAAGAGTTCTCATTTATAAATATTTAGAACATATTCGATAAAACTTTACATAATAAATTTTATTGTGAAAATGGGTGCTGCGGTGTCTATTACTTCTTGTCAAATACCTCCAAAGTTGTAGCTAAGAAGTTGCCTCACCCATACCCAACATTAAAATTTACCGATTACCAAAGGTACCAGTTACCTCTCTTGTCTATTTGAACCGCGGATATATAAAATCACCTCTAAATTTATCAAATTGTATCGAGTCAATTTGTTTACTTAAATATGTCTAAAATTGTCATAAATGGATTTAAAAAATAAAGTGTACATGACACATTTATTATTCATGTGGAGACGAGTTGATCCGTTTGTGATACAAACACGTTAGATATTATAATGAACACTTTTATGAAGGTGGTTGTATTGAAATTTATCAAATCTACGTTGGAAGAATCGTGCTAAATTATTCATTTGATGAGGATAACCATCCAAAGTTTTGTAGTCCTCCGCAACAATGTCCAAAAATTAAATTTCGATCAAATTTCCCCTAATGGACAGAAAAAATTGGCTCGCAAAGAAATAGTTAAACCATGGAATAATGACACATAGTCTCTAAACATTCGTCAAATGTGCAATGTAGTCCCTGAACTTTTAGTTTTTTTTAATGTGGTCTTTGAAACATAGCCTAATGTTCAATATGGTCCTTTAACTTCTAATTTATTCAATGTGATCCTGGACTTTCGATACATTTTTAATGTAATCCTCGAATTATATCAAAATATTCAATGTAGTCTTTTCGTTAATTCAAATTGAGGATGGCATTGAATATTTTTACATAATTTAATAACTAAATTGAACATATACCAAAAGTTGAGAGATCAGGTCCAATATTGGGCTAAAGTTTAGAGATTACATTGAACAAATTAAAAGTTCAGAAATCACATTGCACATTGAACGTAAGTTTAGCAATCATTTGTGTCGATTTCCCTTAAATCATGGATCAAAATTTTAATAAGAGTTGAACGGTGACAAAGTTCTCAACGGCAAATTGAAGTTTGAAATGGGTCATTGCCTTGTAGATTATTCAAGACGCAAACATAGGGAGAAAAGTCGAAATAATCACCATCTTTGTCGACTTCATTTTTTGAACCACAAAAACCAGAGACTCTCCCTGCGATCACTCAAACACAACAGCGACAGGGGTTCGAACCGAATGCCGAGCAGAGACCCACGTGATTGCCCCCTGAGCATACGGCAACGGCGCTTTCGAGTCAACTTCCCTCGTAAAGTCAACCCGGTAACTCGCTGTCTGGTTCGCCTCTGTGAACACGAGTTCACGCGGGTACACGCCAATTGAGACCGGACCCTTGATCGGGTCGACGACTGACTGGTAACGCGACTTTGCGGGTCCGACGTTTTTCACCGTCCTTGTCACACTCACGTTCGTCACCGAAGGCTTGAAGCTGACGGTGATCGATGGATGGTTGAGCTGGTAATCAGGTATGCTCCCTACGCTCGAGCAGTTGACTTTTTTTTTAACTATAACCTCGATTTGGGACTCGTTGGAGATGAGCCCACAAAGGTAAGGGATGTAATCTTGCGGTCCATCGTCGTAAACGAGACCCGGGTCGACGGCCTTTGATGGGTTGATGTGTCCTGCGCCGGTGGCGAAAATGTCCGCCGGATGGAGTGTCTCGTCCACGATGGGTCGGCCCTCCATGTTGGAGGTGGCGGCGGTGGTCATGATGGCGGACTTGATGGCCACTGGTGACCAATCGGGGTGCGCGCTCTTGAGCAGTGCCGCCACACCACTGATGTGGGGGCAGGCCATGGAGGTCCCGGAGATCACGTTGAATGCGTGCTTCATGTCCGTAGAATTGTCCAAAGGGTATGGCCAACCGGCGAGAATGTTCAAGCCCGGGCCGATGATGTCCGGTTTGAGGATGCCTGGGCTTAGGCGGTTGGGGCCGCGGGAAGAGAATGATGCTACAGCCGGGGCGGGCGATCTCCCGATGATCTGCGTACCTTTGAATAGGACCGTGGCCGTTGGTGCTGGCGTTGTGTTAAGGTATCTCTTGATCTCTCTCCCCGCGGCATAATTCAATGCGATGGCGGGTAGGACGTGCGCATCAGAAATGGTGGTGTATCCGTCAGCGGGACCGTTCACGAGGATCATGGCCGCACCACCATTATCCTTGACCTCTTGACCTGCTCCGACTGGATCAATCCATTTTATGTCGCACAAAATCACTTTCCCTCGAACCGAGAGGCGAGCCAGTGATCCATAATGGCAGTCCTGGACGTCTCTGCCATCGAATATTTCCGGATAAATTAGGGGAAGTTGCGTCGGATGGAAGTCGTGCGGTTGGTACAAGGTCTCCCCATCGAACTCTAGCCCGTTCCCCAGCCGTGCTGTGGCCTTTATGCTACGGTCGATGCTGCTTGCACCCACAGTGAGAAACCATGGAGCCTCGTTTGACAATGTCCTGTGCTTTGGCCCCGTATTCCCCCCAGAGCAGCTGACGAGGATGCCCTTTTGGGTGGCGGCAAGGGCCCCAATCGCAATCCAGTCCTGAAAGAGCGGTGGATTTTTTCCTCCTAAAGAGACGGAAAGCACATCGACACCGTCCTCGATGGCGGCGTCGAACCCAGCCAATATACTGCTTGCAGGGCAACCGTTATCTTCGCAAACCTTGTACATTGCCAAATGTGCAAGAGGCGCCATGCCTACGGCCGTGCCTTTTGCATTACCGAGCGCGCTGGCATCCCTCACAAAAGCACCGGCAGCTGTGCTGGAAGTGTGCGTGCCATGCCCAGTATCATCATATGGTGGAACGGCCTGCGTGGCGTTGTTCGGGTTGAGGAAAGACCTCGCACCAATGAGCTTGTTGTTGCAGGACGTGCCGTTGAAGTCACACCTCCCCTTCCATTTGGCTGGGGGTGGAGGCACCCCCTCGTCGTTGAAGGAAGGGTGGTCCGGGAAAACCCCTGAGTCCAGTAGTCCGATGATCACGCCCTTACCAAAGTTCGAGTCCTTCCAGAGCCCGACTCCTTGGTGCAATCCCAGGAAGTCGGGGGTGTGAGTTGTGTGTAGAGAAAGCACCTCCTCCGGATGTACCTGCAAAACACCGTCCTTCTCCTGAACGGCTTTAGCTTCCTCGGCGGTCAATTTGGCTGCAAACCCGGATAGCACATGCTGGTACGAGTGAACCATTCTTTGCTCTTGGTTAGAGCTGGCTGCTGTGGTGGGTAAAAAGGACCGATACAAAGAATCGAGATCCTCTACGTTAGCGAAATGTTTGTCCGTCGGCTTTCGTACTTGGATAATGTAAGTTGATGAGCTCCTTGTATCAGCTACTGCCATAGCAGCATTAGCTGGGGAAATGCTTAGAATGTAAATGATACCGAGAATTAAAATTATCAAGGTGGTCGGAGACAATTTGCATTTCTGATCTTCCATCTCGAATTTGAAGAAGAAACAGTACCTTTTGTTTCCGAGTTCTGTGTTGATAGTTATATAGGAGAAGCAAAATGAAGAAATGCATTGTTCTCATGACCCTCCGGAAGCCAATATTGGTACTTTTTCTCTTTTGGAAGAAAACTATCCTTAGAAAGAAAACTATCCCTGGTGATTTTTATTTCCTAATTGTATACGATCTGTTTTAATCCTCAAGGACAGGGCACCTTACATAAAAATTTAAGATAGACTAGTGTATCGAAGGAAATATAAATATGCAGCAGATGCCGAATGTAGCATGCTATACGAAGACCAGAAAAAATATCCTCCGGATAATGCAATCCTAAATAAATTATTTCCCTCAAATGAACTTCTAAGCAATAAGAAAGAAAGTAAATAAGGGAAAGAGAAGAAAAGGAAAAAAAATAAAATTTCTAAAAAATAGTAAAATACTATTGCAAATTACCCGCATTAGTGTTGATTGTGCCATGTAAGATGTCTAGCATCCATATTAGCGATTTCCGACTAAAATTGATCGGATTGACTAAATTGACAATACTTGAAAAGGTTTATGACTTAATTAGCGAAATTAAAGATTTAGAACTGAATTGATAAAAATATAATAAATTTAGAACTTATTGGACAATTTTTCCTCTGACTAGTTGCTTATCCAAGTTGGTCCATTGCTTGAATTTCTATTGATTCTCACTCGATCATTATTTTGTACCTATCTTAATTTGCATACTTGATATTATCACCACCGAATTTGATGTAAAATAGTAGGGAAAAGTGTTAAAAAAATCATAAACCTTTTTATTTTATCAATTGAGTCATAAACTTTTATACTTTGTGCTAATTTAGTCATTTTCAGCCAATTTATGCTAGATTTTGCTGACTGGACGCCAGCCAGTTGATGTGGCTTGATCAATGCTAACATAGACAACTTTTAATAATATTTTAATATTTTAGATTTTATTATTATTATTTTTCATTCTCCTCCTCCTTCCTCCAGTTGCTCGCTGAACCTCAACGATTAACTAGAGGCAATGATCATTGAGGTTGACCTTGCTAGACATTGGCAAGCCTCACCGGCCACCTTGCCAATGGCCTCGAGGGTGGCCTTGCATTGGCCAACAAGCCTTACCCTTGCCGATGCTGCCTAGGCTGCGATTTGGCAAGGGCGAGCCTTGCCGTCTACCTTGTCACGTCCCGAACCCCAAGTGCGTGCACATCACTCGGTGGTCGATAAAATTTGCAACATTCCAGGACTCGTCGCCGACTCTTTCTTTTAATTGTACATGCGGAAGTGTCATCATGGTTAGGCTACATTGTAGCCCTAACAAAAGAAAATTAGAACATAGTAGAATAAGAAATAAAAATAAAAATATAGATCAAATCCAGCATCTTGAATTAAAGGACAAGAATTATGTCACAACTTTTGTCTTCTCTTCAAAATACTTAAAAAAAACTCTCAAAAGAATGAAAAACGATCTCCCTAAAAAAAAACCCTAGCTGCTCTCTCTTCCTATTTATAGGAAATCTAAAATATCTATCTCTCAATGCTTGCAGATAACATCAGGTAACAAAATCAAGAATTTCCTGATTTGATATCCATCTTCCACTGCTGCTTTTATTTAAATTCTTGATAATTGCCATTCTTTTCCTTATCTTCTCCATATCTCATTATTCTGCATAAACAAGGAAAATTTAAATAATCAGAAGGAATCCAAATATTTTCTCATAGATAATGCATTAATTGTTGCCTAAAATAGGTAAAATAACTCTATTTTTATAGAGTTATCAAAGCGTATAATAAAATCCCCAAACAACACAAATATGGGATAAAAAAGCGGGATACCATTTTCACCAAAACACTTTTCATAAACAAACTAATTCATACATAGAGGCCAACGTTAAGGTCTATGTATAGGAGATTTATCTCCAAAAAGAACTACTAAGCCACCTATGCTCCTAACCCTTCCGCTTCAAGCCCCTAGTTCTTCACACTAGGGATCTGAAAATGATTATATAATAACCAATAAGATTAAAATCTCAGTGAGTCCTCCCCTAAGGCCCTATTAGGATACCAACTCAACTCAGGTATCTCTTTAGAACCAACCCACCAATAAGCCAGGACTAACAACCAACAAATCGATTTGCAAGCAACCTTACGTGATATGCCATACTTTGCACATTATATCTCAGCACAATACATGCAATGCACATGGCCACTAGATGGTGCAATTCATCAATCAAATATAAGTCGTGTCACAAGGGATCTCACCTGACCATTGCCACACCTTGCACTTTATCGATTCATGCGTGCGTGCCATAAACAATGTGCTCAACTAATGCATAGTCAAAACCAATGATATCATAATTCTCATATACTCTTGCACATTAGTGCGTCACCTATCATACATCAATCAATCACACGGGTCTCGATTATAAGATAAAATCGTTATGACACGTCTCATACCGCGTCACACAATTTTACCTCATAATAAGGCCCAACCATCTCAACCCTCACATGTGCTCTAGTTCCTACAGCCCATTGGCCACGATCAACTCCTAGTCAGCGATTTGTGACCTCCCGGCCATGGCTAACTTTCCAGTCAGTGATCATCCGACTCCTGCTTGGCTACCGATGAAAATTGGGTTTCATCCCGCCCTGTCGAGCATGACTACATTTAGAATTCCCGTTCATATGGTTTCCCAAAAAGGGACATCGGTCTAGAGTCTACTGCGACCGGCTTCCAACTCCCGTGGGGTATCGTCCCCAAACTCTCATTGGGTGACGGTTCAACTTTTGATCACGCAAGCTCACTACTAAGACTCTCTTCTTATCTATGAGCATTTAACCAATGCACAATGCTTGCAAAAACAATTTCAAATCATTTTCCCCTATATGCGGTCAATTTCGGTGTCCCTTGGACAAAGCCTATTTCCCTTTTTTTGTGAAATTCACTCAATTGATGTGGATGCTCATGTATTTATACATTCATTCACTTCATAGGATTAACATACATGAATTTAGACAACTTTTTATTCTCGGGTGAACAGTGCCGTGAACAGTGCTCGTGAACAGTGTTCGTGAATACTAACTCGTGAACAGTGTCATGAAGAATAAATTTCAGAATTTAATAAATAATAAATTAAATCCAAAAATCATTAAAAACATTGATTAAAGTAAACAATTAATCCATTAAGGTTAACCAAGCTCAATTAAGCACATAAGCCACAATTCAACAAATAAAGCGAGATTAAGCTAAACTAATCTAATCTAATCCATCCATCTAACCACATATCTTAGGGCTAATACAACTAATTAAATCTCCAAAACTATAATTAACACTAATTAAACCAACCATAAGCAAGTTTATGCACTAATCAAAGGATTATGAGCTAAACTCACCTGTTAAGTGGCCTGGAGACACGCACGCGGCAGTAACGATGGAGGCTACACACCGGGAATTCAACCACGATGATCCAAGGTGGTCCCAAGGCTGAAACAACAGCCACAAGGTCGGACTCCCTTTGCAACTCCAAGAAATCGAACAACAGAGGAGGAAAAGGAGTGAACAGCTTCGCCAGAGCTTTGGCAAGGGGTTGGTCGGCAACCGGTGGCACCTGGAGGTCGAGGGGGACTTGCTAGTGGTTGGTATGGGTGGAGGCCAGGTCGAAATGGAAGAAAAATGGTTGAAATGGGTGAAATAGATGAAACCGTGCAGGTTGCCAGGCGGACTAATGGACCGGCGACTGGTTTCTTCTCGCCGACGTACAAGTCGGCTACCGACTCCATTTGGCATGAGGTCGGGCTTCTCTAAATGGTTTGGATGTGCTGAAGACAACAGTGGATGGCACGAAGACTGATTTGCATGGTAAGACCACTTTTAACTCAGATCTTTGGAAAAAAAGTCAACTAGAGCAAAAACTGGCAGAAGGAGAAAACATGGGGAAAAAAGGTCCGACAGGCTTGCGACTTGCTCCAACAGTTGCTGGCTTCTCTCCTCTAGTTTTCTCAAGCTTACAAGACTCCATAACAATGGAGAAAGGAGGGAGGAAGAGGAGGAAGTGGTTTGCTAAAGCTTGAGGGAACAAGAGCCTTCAATGCTCTCCCTAAGGTCTCCAAACACTTGAGTGTTGCCTCCACCACCTTCAGCCTTATCCTCAGCCATTTCTCTCTCTCAAAACTTTCTCAAGAAGCTTCCCATGTGTCCCAAATGTTACACCCCACCATGGCCTACGAACTTGTACAATTTGGCCTCCAATTCATTCAATTCTCCTTCAATCTCATTCAATTTCTTATCCAGTCAATCCCAATTGAAGCCGATAATTTTATTCAATGTGTTCACAATTAAATCCACATTTTTCATTGTCCAGCGAACCATCTTGTATCCCAAAATTGTGATCAAAAGCGGCCCTACGAAGTTCCCAGTTCAAAATACTCTTATTTTGAAAATTCGCCGAAAATCTTAGTTTGCAGAAAAATCTTTTGAGGATGAGTTGACGTTCCTAAAATGATTTATGACATGACAGAACTTTCAATTTCTGAAATAGGGTTTAAATTCAAGGTTAATTTCAATCTAGCATGATTTTAGTGCGTTCTAATCTACAGGGTAGCTTTCGGGAATTTTTAGTGCATTTGACTCGTGGTTAATTATTTTTAAACCACAAAGTGCATCTTTGACACATTGGCGACTTTCAGTTGTCGTGAAAATTTTGAGATTTCAAATATGGACATAAGGTACAGAAAAGACAGAAAAATCGGTCTAGTGCTGTTTGACAAGAATTTTGCAATTAGGTGTAATCACCCACACTTAATCACATACCTCTATCGAATTGACCTATCTTCGGTCTCTGATCGATTTTGACCGTGCCATAATGACTCTTGCAAATTAACACGGTTGAGCAGTCGATTCCTGGTCGAATTCTCAAGTCTATTGCGTTAAAATCCTTTAATGACTTCACATGATAGACTGATTATCTCGTGAGGGAGGGACCCTCTTAGAGAATAAGGCCATAAGTGCGTCGAGGAAAAACCTATTTCATCTCATCGAAATCTGACTTGAAAATCAAGATGTCACACATCTCGCGGCCACTAGCGAGGTGGTCGGCAAGGTTGACCTCAACCTCGTCGACTAGAGAAAGGAGGAGAGAAGAAAAAAAAAGAAAAAGAATAATTTTTTTAAAAGAATAAAAAAATTTTAAAATATTAAAATATTATTAAAAGTTGTCCACTTTAGTGCCAATTGAGCCACGTTAGCTGCCCTATGCCCAATCAGCAAAATCCGACCGAAATTAACCGAGAAGGACTGAATCAACATTAAGTAAAAAGATTTAGGACTAAATTGGCATTAAAAAAAAATTATGACTAAATTGGCATAAATGCAAAAGGTTTAGGATTTTTTGAATACTTCTCCCTAAAATAGTATGCTCTAGCGACGAAATAGAAAAATGCGAATGCACAATATTGATATTTGGTTTAGGGATTGGGCCGATTCCTAATTTTTTATGTAGTGAATGATTCGGCCAGTCAAAATTTAAGTATCAACAATCTATTAATTAACTTCAGCAATACCAAATAATCCTAGGAGCATCTAGAGGATGCGTTCATTTGTTTATTATCTAGCCAAAATGCATTTATTGCATGCTCTATGCATTCATATTAACCCTATTCAAATTACTTGACTTTGGTGCCGTCCTATGGCTCTTTTCAACATGCAAAATGCCACAGCGGAAGAAGATGCACAAGCTGGTCCATTCAAAATGACATCAACCATGAACACAAAATCATCAATAGGTTGCTAGCTACTAGAAGCAGCTAATCCAGTTGGCATTGGATAGAAGTAACAAATCTGAGCTCTGGACCGAACTTTCGGAAGTAAGAAATCTCACCCCTAGTTAATACATTCCTGAACAAGTGATGAACTATTGGCAACTCTACATATGTCAACGTCAAGAAACATGCTACCCTCTTCATTATTTGTTAGTCTTTAAGGTAAATAATATCCTCCTCTAAAAAAAAACATATATACTTGATATACTTCCATAGGTATGAGATCCTAAACATTCAACTTACACCTCGACACTTCAAACGCATCCCCTCCGTCTCTCCCTTCCCCCTCTCTCTCTCTCTCTCTCTCTCTCTCTCTCTCTCTCTCTACTGAATCATACCTCTCTTTCTTGTAAGTATACAAAGAAGGGACAAATATGCTACGATTGGGGTGGAGTATCATCTTGAAACCGGCTCTCCATGAAACATTATTGGCACTCCAAATTCATTTGAATAAACGGCAGTGGCACAGACTAAGCTGTCTGTAAGAATTCAAACTCCTGATTATGAAGGTATCCTAAAATGTGACTATATGATTTTATAGCCTCGCTCAGTATCAGTGGCAAAGGCAGTGTCGGGTGATGTGGACTCGGACAATTTGGATGCCATCTTCCATGTCGGAGGCATAAGCTACGCCCCCGGCTTCTTAGTGGAGTGGAATTTCTTCCTCCACCTCATCAGCCCTGTCGCTCCCCGAGTTTCCTGCATGTCTGCAATCGGAAGCCAAGAAAGGTAACTATCTCGGGTTGATATGCGTCCCTTCCAGTGCAGTAAACAGCTGAACCAACATATGAGTCGAAGATGATTTCTAATTTTCTTTCACATGAAGAGATTACAGGGCCCCGGATCCATGTACTTAACTCTGGACTCCAGTGGGGAATGCGGCGTTGCCTATGAGCGGCGTTGCCTATGAGACATACTTCCCAATGCCAACCCCAGCGAAGTTCAAGCCATGGTATTCCATAGAACAAGCCAGTGTTCATTTTACCGTGATTTCAACCGAACACGACTGGTCCGAGAATTCAGAGCAGGTAAGGGCAATCAAGCTGAACACTTCTGGTATCACATTTTCATGTCGATGAGCCGACATTTTTATGTCATAAGAATGTCATGTTGTCAGCATCAATGGATGAGAGGGAACATGGCTTCAATCGACTGTGATCTAAAACTCCTTGGTTAGTTTCCACGGGGAAAGTACATTTGCTTCTCGGTGATCGCGAGTTTCACTAATTGATTTTGCGTAGTCTCAAACTACAAAATTCTCAAGACAACAGAGATCAAGTGTAGCGGTTGGCGCCTGCAGGCACAGGCCCAGCCCATGTACACTTCTGGTTCCGGAGGAGGTGCTGACCATAGGTTTCTTGATGCTGTAGAGCCCTTCCTATTGGACAACAAGGCAACCTTCTGCTTCTTAATTCCATTCGGATGTCGAATGATTTGCTGATCTGTAGAGCATTTGATATCAGAGGTTGACCTAGTTCTCTTCGGCCACATTCCTAACTATGAAAGAACGTGCTCAGTTTACCAAAATCAGTGTAAAGCCGTGCCAAAGAAAGATCAAAGCGGGGTCGATAGTGCACCTGGGCAAGTGGTTATTGGTATGGCCGGGTTCGGTCTGGATGACTTCCTAGATGAGATTAGAGTCTGTTCTCCTCACACCGTTGTAAATAGTAAACCAATATAGCTTTTTGTCTAAACATGCACAATTCTTTGGCAATTTCTGAAAATCCGTCCTTGTATTCACCAGTGCTTAATCCCAATTCCATTTCTTGCATTTACTTTGGCTGAATGTTGTTTAGTCAAACAATGCCGTCTAAACAATACCTTTCCGATTTATGGGCCTTGAAATATCTAGATTCCAGAGATTTTTAGCTCGCTGTTAAGAAATTAAATGCTGATTCTGCTGCTCATATCATTCAACTTGATACGGTTACATGGGGATTATCATTTATGTTGCTCCCATGAATAAGATCTGTAGAAGTGAAGGCCCGTTGATTTTTTTTTGCAGCCAAGTGACTGGAGTTTGATAAGGATTTCCAAATTCGGCTATTTCAGAGGACATGCAACTTCAGAAGAGTTACAATTGGAGGTCCAAAACTCTCGAATTTTCCATCGCCCTTCCCACAATCATCATTCCTTTTGGCTTTATGACTGCTTATTCGATTACATATGACTTCATTTGTTGAGAAATTGTTCTCATCAGTTGTGATGCTTTGAAATTAGAAACTATGTACAGTTTCTGATGTCCTGTGCTCTAAGTAGAGTTTGGAACATTAAGCAGCTAGATGTTAGTGCATTCATGACGACCGTGCTTACGTGCTCATTTGACTTCAATCTACGCCTTGCTTGCAGTATGTGAATGCCGGCACGAGGAAGGTGGAAGACATCTTCCGCATCACCCGATAACCTGACTTTTCAAGTCAACAGGAAGGCACTGCTGGCGATAACAAGCTGCTATAGCTACATAATCATACACTTCTACATTATACTTCACACAGACAAGAAATACAAATGACTTGTGCTGATATACAAGTAATAAATCCTGATTGTCCGCTGACCTAATCAAATGCTCTTGATCTGTCATGATGGAATACAAATTCATGATTTCAGTACTCATGTGAGCGACCTAACAAGATGCATTCAATGCAAGAGTGATCTCTCCTTTGAAGCGAGTTCAAAACCCCAACCTCTTGATGGTTAGCATAATCTTCCAAAAATTGTTATATATTTATGTAAAAATCAGTGATTTCAATTCACAAATTTTTGTCATGAATGCGATGCAATGTAATAAAATTTAGGAATTGCTTAATCATCCTAAATTTTAGTGAGTTATTTAAGTCACTATCAATAATGAGCTCGACCAACCTTGGGCATGAATATGATTGGCAAAGCAAATTCTTCTAAATTAATGCCGTTGACCTAATTGACCAAAATATCTCCCGTCTCTTATCCAAAAAACAGCCATCCGATCCATTCATACCATGCTCAATCGTTGATTTGAAAATCGTCGAGTCGCGACATATCACTCCATACCTCTGGTTAAAGATTTACTTATCATTTGACTTGTCTCAGCCTTTCACGTAGTTGCAGAGGCAGCGACAACTCAATCCTAGCTAGACATTTTTCTTGTCGGCAATGTTCAAAATTCTTTCCAGAGGGAATAATTGATCACAATTTCCTTTGTGAAGTCGCGTTGATGAAGTTTATAGCAGCGCGAGCGGCGTATTGCCTTTGTTCGACAACTTCAAGCTTTGAGCCCGACCCACTTCGTCCAAGTCATTCACTATGCTCTACGATCTGTGAAGCACTTGGCGAAATCCATGGTTCGTGAGATGCAGACGGTGAATTGGAACCTCGATGATCGAATAGATCTGAAAATACAGGGTTTGTCCATGGCTGGTTGTAACACTGCAATATACAGAGCGTCGTCCATGTCCTCTAAAGTAAATAAAGACAAGGAAGAAAATAGTGAGAGAAGACAGAGTAACGATAGAAAGGGGGTAACCGAGGACAGAGAAAAGATCTGAAAAGTGGGCCCGGATTCACCATGTGTCAATCTCTGGATGGTTCAATGCAAATCCTACCGTGGTGTGTTTAAGGGCATCTAATATGATGGTTTTGATGCCAATACTCTGCAGGCCATGGAGATTATGAAGGCAAGAAGCTCAAAGCTCTCTGCAGAGGGGACAGGTTACCAAAATTACTTCGAGGCCTTTTATTGAAGACAAAAGCAACTATCCTCTTGACAAGGATGAAGAATATACAAGAAGCAATCAATTGAAGTTGTGGTTTCAACGGGCCACCATTCTCTTACTCTTATCGCAACCTTCTTAGAGGTGAACTAGAAAAGCTAGCTTACTAAATAGGAACGAATGTTGCTCTTATGAGACAATCCTCGTGTTTAACGCTAGCTCCCCAAAATCTACTAATTGCAACTTGATAATCAATTCAATATGCATTTAAACTCAGTTCTTAGAGCCGCTACTAATTGCTTAATGAAGTTCTATATGAACTCTATGCAATAGGGGTGTTACATGTAATGCGGCTATTGATTAATCAACATGATATAATTTTTCTAAAGCATTAACTTCAAATCACGACTCACTAAATGATGTGCAATGTATGACATGCATGTTATGAATTCTGTATGCAATCCTTGTGTAGTCCTAATGATATATTTTACTTTATTTGATTCTTATTTAACGAAAGCAATGAATTATTCTAAATCTATATGAGCTCTAAAATTAACGTGCATTGTCCTAAACATGAAAATTCTAAAATTAAGATTGCGTTCTAAACCCTAAACATGACATGTTTTATATGCGGAAGGGTCATTAATCTCCGTGTGGCATCAGAACATACATCTTAAATCAAAGATTATTGCTAGAATTCAAGGACATATTATCTCAATGCACACAAGATTTATTTAGGTTAACCATGCCCATATATTATAGATCAGGCCATGCGATGAGGGGATACTAAGGACCCGACCTTTAGGCCCAAAGTTCCAGCGCCCTAATATGCCTTGACTAATGCAAGATAAACGTAAGAGGTACTTAAAACAACCGAAGGCTTCACTTTTGAATAACATGCGACGAGAACTAAATATCAAAATTGCACCCACCGCAGCTTACCTCGAATTAGGATTTGCCAAAGTTAATCGCCAAGATTGGAGGCAACGTAAGAGATTCCAGCGAGTACAAGAGTTGGCCAAGGAGGGCGCGGAACGCTCGCGACGCTGGGGATTGGCGTGGAGGAAATCAACAAGCGGGACAGTAACGAGCAGCAACTATGGTGGCTCGCCAAGACGGTATGGGTGTCGAGGAACTGGGTGTTTGTCTAATGCAGCACTCGTCGAGCTTACCACTGCTTGAGGGGCAACTTAGGTCGCTCTAAAATGCCGGGCGTGGCTGGGAGGCCCGTTGGGGCTGTGGTTAGGGGTCGCCGTGAGCGCTGACAGCATAGGCACGACTGTAGTCCTGTCTTTTGATGGAGGCGGCTCGAGGCTCGCCGGGATTGGCCTGGCGCCGCAAATGTCGTCGACGATCGCTCGCTGGGACTGGGCTGCTTCGCTGGGGACCAGAGGCGCCAAGGCTTGCTCAAGAACCCGCTGGACCTCCTGGACGTTCGATGTGAACTTTCCGTCTTGGTTTTTGTCCTTCAATATCCCCCTTCTATTGCTGCATCAACTGAGACTATGTCCTTGCAAGTTGGAAACAAAAATTCTTTCTTTCCCTTTTCTGGTGTTTGACCGAAGAATGATTGCCACCAATCTTTCTTGAAACTTGAATTGACCGTAAACTTTTAGTTTCCGATCTTCTCTATATCTCACCAGCCCATTCACGATTCTTTCCTCAATATTCTCTCCGTTCAAATATATTTTTTTGAACCATATTTGTTGCACTATCGACTGCAATCAAATCTTCAGTCCTTATCGGGACTCACTACTTGTCCTATTTTGTCCAATCCCTCGAATTTAATGATCCTCAGTCAATCATTATCTTGTGCCCATCTCAATTCCCACACTTAACATTATCACCACCGAATCATATGTAAAATAGTATGCTCTTTATGAAAAAATGTAAAGAATGTGAATGCACAATATTAATTCGATCTCTAATTTTTTATGCAGTGTATAATTTAGTGAGTATAAATTTATGTGTCAACAATCCCTCAATTAACTTCCACCACACCTAATATTCCTAATAGCATCTAAAGGAAATGTTCATTTCTTTAATATCTAGACTATGCATTTATTGCATGCTCGTGCATTCATATCAACCCTCGTCAAATTACTTGACTTTGATGCCTTCCTATGGTTCTTTCGACGTGCAAAGTGCCAAAGTGGAAGAAACTGCACAGGCGGATCCATTCGAAATGACATTAACCATGAACACAAAATCATCAATAGGTACCTGGCTACTAGAAGAAGCTGATCTAGTCTGTATTGGATAGAAATAACAGGTCTGAGCTCTGGACTAAACTTTTGGAATTAATAAAACTCACTCCTAATTAATACATTCTCGGACAAGTGATAAACTATCGGCAAGAAATAAACATGGTATCCTCTTAGGCTATTTAGTAGTTAAGATAAAATTCAGAATATGATGAAAATTATCATATCCTGCGTTTGATGTCTGCTCAAGACAAACATCCATAATAGGAACTTTATTTTCCTCGAATGATAATTTTCTTAAATTAAAAAAATTAAAATTATATTTTAATATAAATAATATTTGAATCCTAATATAAGAAATTCAAAATACCAAAATTGTTAACAAATTTTAATATACCTTGACCTCATTGTCGACCTCACCGGCCATCGCCCGGCCGGTCACCGAGGTCCAGCGGACCGGCTGGGAGGAAGAAGAGGAGAAGAAAAAAAGAAAAAAACATTCTAAAATATTAAAATATTATTAGAAATTGTTCACGCAAAGACCGATAAAACCACATCAGCCGGCTGGCATCCAATTAGTAAAATCTAGCCAAAATTGACCGGAAAAACTGAATTGACACAACGTAAAAAATGTTTAGGACTAAATCGGCACAAAAACAAAATGTTTAGGACTTTTTTTTTAGCATTTTTCCCCATATTTTAGTATCTTAGGTATCTTAGTATAGTTTACTATTTAATAAAATTTTATTATAGAATGATTGAAGGGGCAGAAAGAAATAAAAAAAAAAAGAAATTAATTTAAAAAAGCGGAAAATAAAACAAAAAATTATATAGAAATAAAGTAGATAACGGTGTCATAGGAGATTTTTATCATTTCTATTTGTAAAATTTTTTTGTTTATTTATATTAATATGTCATTTACATAAAACAATATACAAAAATGATGTAAATAAATCTAACTTTTTTACTGCAATCACAAAATAATGAATATGATATAAAAAATTCATAAATTTAATATCTTATTCTATTTAGCCCTATTTTGGTCATAAATTCAGATGACCAAATGCAGCCTTAATTGTTTTCTATTCTTTAAGATATATAATATCCTCCTCTCCATAAAAAGCATACATCTCCGATTTACTTCCATAGGTGTTGGATCCTAAACATTCAACCCCCCCCCCACCTCTCTCTCTCTACACCAAACCATACCTCTCTTTCTTGGAATTATACGAAGAAGGCCTTTGTCTTCATCCATCCATCCAAGGCATTTTGCTTCTTCATTATGGAACTCCACATTCCAACACAAATCGCGATCGTTTCCATTGCCATCATCCTTTTTACGTGCATTTCTTCTTCTTTGTCATCGTCGTTGTCACCATCAAACTTGCACCCTTTGGTGGTCGACTCCGTGCTCGAGCATCTCAACTACACCGCCATTTCTGAGTTCCGGTTGCTGAATAGAAGGCGAATTCTTGAGTGTAGCGATGGGAACCCTTATCTCCAAATAAATATCAGTGGCAAAGCCACCATGGGAGATGAAGAGTACCTTACGGTTAATGTAACCGGGGTCCTGGTTCCAGCGGACAACGAGTGGATTGCCATGATTTCTCCATCGGACGCCGAGTAAGTCATCCTGATGTCTAATTCGTTTGTCCTCGAAACTTTTAACCATTTGCCTTGAGACGTATTGGTACACGTGACCAGGTTACTCATGCAAGTTCCTTGTTCTTCTTGTGATTTCTTTTGGGTTGCAGCGTCTCGTATTGTCCACTGAACAAGGCTATGTATGTACAGACTGGTGATCTCAGTAATCTTCCTCTTCTATGCCATTATCCTGTCAAGGTGATTTTATCTCCCATTGAATCGTGCCTTGTTGATGGCTTATCTATCCTCTTCTTGATGAGTAATAGAAACGTAAAATAGTGAGGGACTTTAGAGAAAATAGTGGAACCCACATGGGCCGAACAGAAAGGCACTTGAAAAAGAAATCACATGGCGCATTGCCGATCACCTTTTGCCAAGGCCCGGTTCAGTCCTCATATGATCGACCAACAAAGTGACGCCATGGAGTACATAGCGTTCACGTAACGACGTCATATTTCATTTGGTTAGGCACATATCGAGTTACAAAAAAAAAATCAGTATACTTGATAGACTATATGATTATGTTGTGGTGGTAGATGAAATCGATTAAAATGCGAAAAGTATGTGAAATTGATATTATTTTTCGAAATATTCAACAAACATTTCGTTTTCTCTAAGTGCGACCAAATTAAGCTAAAGTATTTCAATATACATACATACATACATACATACAAAGCGGAAAAGCAACAGAACACAAACCTTCGTCGACAGTCAGACACAGCCCATATTGCTGCTCCCCTAGAGGCGCCGGGGTCAACACAACCTCAAACATTAAAGATTGTCGCTGCTTTTAAGGTTTAAAATACTCCTCGTCAATTCTTCATTCTCTCGGAAGACGAGGAGAAAATAGGAGTCAGTTTTATTTTTAATCTATTTTTATTTTTGTTAAAGCGTCTCTTTTTGGGTTCAAAAGAGAATCAAAAGAGTCCTTCATTTCTTTAAAAAAAAAAAAAAAAAAAAAAGTCCTTCATTCTATAATCTGCAAAAGGTTCAATCAATAAAGTCAGATTTGGCTCTGGTTCACATTTTTTGGCGAGGCTCTTTATTGAATTCTTTTATGATTGTATTTTTCATTCAATAAATAAGTAATTGACTTATTGAACGTCCTTTAAAAATTTACATAACTTTTTTTCCAGAATTTAAGTATGTATTTTTTCCGTTGACCATGAAAATACTGAGCTTTGTTGAATGCAGGAAAATAACGAAGATACTTCTCGGAGTTGGATTTTTATTAGTCAAATGGAGACATTCCATACGTAACTATAATTTTAGTAATGCTAGATAATAAGAAAGGTTTACAATTTTCTTTTTTTGTATTTTTGAAACATATAAAATGCTGCGTGTAACTCTGTTATTTGGAATATTTAAGCAAGTCCTTTTTATAAAAATTCTTTAAAATTTCATTTATCACAACCCGTGGTATTATACCTGTATCTTTTCTTTTCTTTTTGGCAATGTGCCAAATTCCGTAAATTTTCTAGCATACCTACCATTACTTGTCTAATTAGTTTGAGACCAGGAGAACCTTTTCCACTTCTACTTTTTGGTGTACGCTTATGTGCATCATTTTCAGGCACAATACTTGAGGAGGGATCCGGACTATCTGAGCTGCAAGAAGAAGGAGTGCAAGGAATACAAAGACGGTCAATGCGTGTTGACCACATGCGGCAGCACCTTGACGTTTCACGTTCTGAACATCAGAACCGACATTGAGTTTGTGCTGTTCGCCGGAGGATTCACCATACCATGCGTGTTGAAGAGATCGAACTCTTTAACCTTTGCTAACCCGAACCAACCGCTCTATGGCCATCTCTCCAGCATTGACTCGACTGGGACCTCGGTAAGCACTCAATTAGCTACCAACTGGTGTGCAGAGCTCGCATGGGTCGTGTTGCCAACACTTGGCTTTATGGATGTCATGGAAAATGTCAATTATATCATTAGCCAATGAAGTCAGTGGTACCATGCCTGCACGACACATTGCGCCTGAGTGTGGAATAACTCTTTGCATAAAACACTTGAAAGCAATGCAGATTGCAAATGCTAATTTTACATGCTTTAATCTGCAGATGAGGATTACATGGGTTAGCGGAGGCAAGGAACCCCAAAAGGTACAATATGGAGATGGGAAATCACAAACTTCCGAAGTTAGTTCATTCTCACGAGATGATATGTGCAGTGAGTTAATCTCAAACCCTTCCTTGAAAATTCTGTAAATGCATTAGGACTTACTTTGTCGCACGCAAAACAATTTAAATGCCCCATAAAGACTAATCCTTCACTGAATTTAGTTTTGTTGGTCTGTTTTTTGACAGGTAAAGTGGTGCCCAGTCCTGCCAAAGATTTTGGTTGGCATGACCCTGGTTACATTCATTCAGCCGTGATGACGGGACTGCAACCTTCTACCTCCTATTCTTACAAATACGGAAGGTAGAATCTTTTGACAGAAGCATGTTGTTTATGAGACCAATTGGTTTCAGATTGGCTTGAGGTATTCTTGCTGAGCATAGTGCAATATCTCTGGCATTTCTACTTGATGCAGGGTCATCGAATCTGCAGTAAATGTGAATGAATTGATATGCACTTGTTCTTTACAATCATTTTCTATGAATTCACAACATTAGGTAGATGATGGAGCACCGGAAAATACTTCCATATGCCTTAGTCCTTAAAGATGTATTGTAGCTGCATGTCTGATTGAGGGAGGATTGGGTATACGGCTTTCAATTAAAAGGAGAATCTTGATATCATGACATTGGACTTATATATTGCATGACACTGCAGTTGTGGCAACTGGAAGTAGATGGAATAATCCATCTTTTTTGGGCATCACTTAGATGATTGGAAATCGAATTGATCAATAAATTTATACTATTTGCTGGCACATTCGAGTTGTTTTGATAATGCTTTTATGATATCCAGTGATTCAGTTGGTTGGAGCAAACAAGTTCAGTTCAGGACACCGCCTGCAGGAGGATCAAATGAACTCAAATTTCTTGCATATGGGGATATGGGAAAAGCCCCTCTGGATGATACAGTCGAGCACTACATTCAGGTAAACATGCATTCCATAGAATGAAAAGTCGCATTTCTAAAGGCAACATAGAAATGATGCTATCCAAGCTGGGTATACAGGATGGTGTATCCTTCAAATTTTTGAGAAATGCTAATGGAAGGGACAAAACATGGCACGATTTGAGTGGAGTATCATCTTGAAAGCCTACTCTTCAAGAAATATTATTAGCACGTCACATTCATCTGAATTAACTGAAGTGGCACAGACTAAGCTGCTTGTGAGAATTCAAACTCCTGATTATGAAGGTCTCCTAACATGCGACTTTGTATGTTTCTATAGCCAGGATCAGTCTCGGTGGCTAAGGCAGTGTTGGATGATGTAGACTCCGGCAATGTCGATGCCATCTTCCATATCGGAGACATAAGCTATGCCACCGGCTTCTTAGTGGAGTGGGATTTCTTCCTCCACTTCATCAGCCCTTTCGCTTCCCGAGTTTCCTATATGACTGCAATTGGGAACCACGAAAGGTAACTATCTCGGGTCAATATGAGTCTCTTCCTCTGCATAATAGAAGGCTCAGTAAACAGCTGAACGAACATTACTCAGCAGCATGAATTGAAGATGATTTCTAATTTTCTTTTACATGAAGAGATTATGTGGACTCGGGTGCCAGATATATAACTCCAGACTCCGGTGGGGAATGTGGCATTCCTTACGAGACATACTTCCCAATGCCAACCCCAGCGAAGGACAAGCCATGGTATTCCATTGAACAAGCCAGTGTTCACTTTACTGTGATTTCAACTGAACATGACTGGTCCGAGAATTCAGAGCAGGTACGTTCGATCGAGCTGAACCCTTTTGGGATCATATCTTCATCTTGATAAGCTGTCCATTTATGTTATGGGAATGTCATGTTGTCAGTATCAATGGATGAAAGGGGACATGGCTTCAGTTGACCGATCTAAAACTCCATGGTTAGTTTTCATGGGGTAAGTACATTTGCTTCTAAGTGATCGTGAGTATTACTACTTGAATGTGCAGAACTCTCAAGACAACAGATATATCAAGTGTAACAGTTGCTTCTTGCAGGCACAGGCCCATGTACACTTCTGGTCACGGATTAGGTGCTGATCCAATTTTTCTTGATGCTGTAGAGCCATTGCTGTTGGACAACAAGGCAACCTTCCATTTCTTAATTTGGTTTTCATGTTAAACAATTCTTTGACCTGTGAAAGTGCAATCATCAACCATTTGATATCACAGGCTGATCTAGTTCTCTTCGGCCACGTTCATAACTATGAAAGAACATGCTCAGTTTTCCAAAGTGAGTGTAAAGCTATGCCAAAGAAAGATCAGAGCGGGGTTGATATTTATGATCACAGCAATTATAGCGCACCCGTGCAAGTGGTTATTGGTATGGCCGGGTTCAGGCTGGATGAATTCACAGATAAGGTTAGAGTCTGTCCTCCCTCACACCAGTTGTAGATAGGAAAAAAAAAATTGGCCTTTTGTCTATATCTGGACAATTTTTTGGCATCTTCCGGAAATCTGCTCTTTTATTCGTCAGTGCTTAATCGCGTTTCCATTTCTTGCATCTACATTGGTTGAATGCTGCTTAGCTAAACAATGCCATCTTGACAACAGCTTTCTGATTTGGGGGCCATGAAATATCAAAATTCCAGAGATTCTTTCACTTGCTCTTAAGAAATAACTTTCTTTGCTGGTTCTGCTGCTCATATCATTCAGCTCGAATCTATACGATTACACAGGGATTATCCCTTTTGTTGCTCCCATGAATAAGACCTGTACAAGTGAAGCCCCATTGATTTTTCTTTTGCAGCCGAGCGAATGGAGTTTGATAAGGATTTCTAAATTCGGCTATTTCAGAGGACATGCGACTCCAAAAGAGTTACAACTAGAGGTCAGCAGTAAACCGCTTTTGAATGTTGCATACTGCATAGCACTCTTGAATTCTCGGTCGCCCTTCCCTTGGTCATCGTTCCTTTTCGCTTTGTCACTGCTGATTCTATCTTTTATGATGGATGACTCCATTGATTGATAACCTGTTTTGGTCTGTTGTGGTGCTGTGAAAATCAGAAACCACGTACAGTTTTTGATTTCCTGCACTGCAAGTAGAGTTTGGAACATTGAGCGGCTACATGTTACTGCATTCATGGTGATCATGTGTACGTGCTCGTTTAACTTCGATCTACGTGTTGCCTGCAGTATGTGAATGCCGACACAAGGAAGGTGGAAGACATCTTCCGCATCACCCGATAACCCGACTTTATAAGTGAGCGGGAAGGTGCTGTAGAGGCGGCAATGGTGGTACACTTCTACATTGTACCATACAGAGACAAAACATACAGATAAATTGTGCTTGTACACAAGTAATAAATCTTGATTGCCTGCGCGGCCTAATCGAGTGCTCTTGAGCTGTGATGAAGGAATCCAAATTCATGATTTCGGTACTCATGCGAGCCACCTACTGACAATGGAGAAGTGATCTCTCCTTCCGAGTGAGTTCAGAATCATGAACTCTTAATAGCTACTATAATCTTTCAAAAAGATTGTTAAATAATTGAGCAAAAATAAGTGATATAGACTCATGAATTTTCAGAATTTTCCATCATGTATATAATGCAATGTAATACAATTCGGAAATTGGTTAGTAATCTTAAAAACTTTTGAACTATTCATGTCATAATCACATAGAGTAATGGCAGTCGACTGACCTTGGTCACGAATATGATGATCAGCAAAGCTAATCTTCTAAATTAATGTCGTTTACCTAATTGACAAAAAATGTCTACTCCCCTCTCATCCGAAATGCAGCCATCCGATCCATACCAACCACGCTCAACCGTCGATTTAAAAATCATATATCAGGATTATCTCTAGGAGGACGTAGTGAAGTCTGTTTTGATACGCATTACTGTCGATATCGAACTCGATCAGACCAAGCCTTTGCTAGTCAGGACCTCTTTCCGTTTCATGATTTTGGTACTCATTTGAGCAACCTAACGACATGTGTCCAATGGAGAAGTGATCTCTCATTTTGAGTGAGTTCAGAATCACGAACTCTTAATAGTTAGCATAAACTTTTGAAAAGATTGTTAAGTAATTGTGCAAAAATATGTGATATAGACTCATAAATTTTCAGAATTTTCCATCATGAATGTGATGCAATGTAATAGAATTCGGAAATTGCTTAGTAATCTCAAAAACTTTTGATTTATTCAAGTCGCTATCACATGAAGAGTAATGGCAGTCGACCGACCTTGGTCACGAATATGATGATCAGCAAAGCCTAATCTTCTAAATTAATGTCGTTGACCTAATTGACCAAAAATGTCTGCCTCTCTCTCATCCGAAATGCAGCCGTCCGATCCATACCTACCACGCTCAACCGTTGATTTGAAAATCCTATATCAGGACATGACTAGATTTGGAATGAAAGGTTATCATCGTTAGAAGGAGACCGTCGTGAAGTCAGTTTTGATGCGCATTACTGTTGATATCGAGCTAGATTGAACGAAGCCTTCGCTAGTCAGGACCTCTTTCCGTTTCTTCGCAAATTATGATGTCAGTGGTAGCAGGATAATTTCTTGGGGTCGTATCGCCAATATAACTTTTTGTCCAAATCTGCACGATTCTTTGGCAATATCTGAAAATCCATCCTTGTATTCATCGGTGCTTAATCCCAATTCCATTTCCTTCATTTACATTTGTTGAATGTTGCTTAGCCAAACAATGCCATCTTAGCAACACCTTTCTGAATTATGGGCCTTGAAATATCCAGATTCCAGAGATTTTTAGCTTGCTATTAAGAAATTAAATGCCGATTGTGCTGCTCATATCATTCAGCTCGAATCTTACGGTTACATGAGGATTATCAATTTTGCTGCTCCCATGAATAAGATCTGTACAAGTGAAGCCCCGTTGATTTTTTCGTAGCCAAGTGACTGGAATTTGATAAGGATTTCCAAATTCGGCTATTTCAGAGGGCGAGCAACTCGCACTCTCTAATTTTTCCTCGCCCTTCCCAGAATCATGTTCCTTTTGGCTTTATGTCTGCTCACTCGATTTCATATTCCATTTATTAAGAAATTGTTCTGGTCTCTTGTGATGCTTTGAAATTAGAAACTATGTAGAGTTTCTGATGTCCTGCGCTGCAAGTAGAGTTTGGTACACGAGAACGAGTTACTCATTCAAGTTCCTTCTTCTCCTTGTGTTTTCTTTAGGGTTGCAGCGTCTCGTATTGTCCACTGAATAAGGCCACGTATGTAAACTGGTGATCTCAGTGATCTTCCTCTTCTATGTCATTATCCTATCAAGGTAATTTTCTCTATCAGTGAATCGTGCCTTGTTGATGATTATCTACCTTCTTCTTGATGAGTCGTAGATATGTAAAATAGGGAGGGGCTCTAGAGAAAAAAGTGGAATCAACGAGGGCTGAATAGAAAAGCAATTGAAAAAGAAATCACATGGCGCATTGCCTAACTCCTTTTGCCGAGAGTTGGTTCAGTCCTCATGATCGACCCACAAAAGTCATGGCATAGAGTCCCTAGCGTTCACGTAACAATGTCGAATTTCATTTGGTTTAAGATGATCGTGTTGTTGTGATAGAAGAATTCGATTAAAATGCTAAAAATATGTGAAATTCATGTTACTTCTTGAAATATTCTATAGACGTTCGTTGTATATATAGCTACAATCATATGTCCAATGCAACCTCAAGTATTAATGACTATAGCTGCTTTTAAGGTTTGAAATATTCCTCGCTAAGTCTATATATTAATAAAATCAACTTGGCTATATATATAGCTACAGTCATATGCCCAACGCAACCTCAAGCATTAATGACTGTAGCTGCTTTTAAGGTTTGAAATATTCCTCGTCAAGTCTATATATTAATAAAATCAACTCAGCTATATATATATAGTCACATGCCCAACGCTACCTCAAGCATTAATGATTGTAGCTGCTTTTAAGGTTTGAAATATTCATTGTCAAGTCTTCATCCACTCGAAATAAGAGGAGAAAATAGGAGTCCGTTTTATTTTTAATTTATTTTTATCTAGTCAAAGTTCCTCTTTTTGGGTTCAAAAGATAATCAAAGGAGTCTTTTGTTCTATATCTGCTAAAGGTTCAATCAATAAAGTCAGATTTGGTTCTGGTTCAGATATTTCGCGAGGCTGTTTATCGAATTCTTTTATCAATTTTATTTTCATTTAATAAATAAGTAATTGAGTTATAGAATTGTAATTTAATAGAATTTAAGTATGTACTTTTTCCGTTGACCATGAAAATATTAAACTCAGTAGAATACAGGAAAATAATGGAGTTACTTTTCGGAGATGGATATTATTAGTCAAATAGAGATATTCCATATGTAACTCCATGAGTAATGCTAGATAATAAGAAAGGTTTACAATTTTTTTTTAATATTTTTGGTACGTATAAAATGCCGCATGTAGTCCCGTTATTTCGAATATTTAAGCAAGCCCTTTTTGTCGAAAAGCTTTGGAATTTCATTTATCGTGCCCATCGGTTCATACTACGTGTTTTCTTTTCTTTTTTTCTTTTTTTTGGCAATGTCCCAAATTCTGTAAATTTTCTAGTATACATGTCTAATTAGTTTGAGACTAGGAGAAATGTTTTCACTTCAAATTTTTGGTGCATGCTTATGTGCATCATTTTTAGGAAAAATACGTGAGCAAGGATCCGGACTATCTGAGCTGCAAGAAGGAGCGCAAGGAATACAAGGACGGTCAATGTGTGGTGACAACATGCGGCGGCACCTTGACGTTTCACGTTGTAAACATCAGAACCGACATTGAGTTTGTGCTGTTCGTGGGGGAGTTCGCCACACCATCCATTAGGGGTGAGCGTGGTTCCCGGGTAGAACCGGGAACCGGAGAACCGAACCGGAGGTTCCACTCCGGTTCCCGGTTCTAAGGGGGCCGGTTCCGGTTCCTATGGGAACCGGAACCGGAGGAACCGGAACCGGCCAAGGTAAAAAAAAAAACCCTAATCCCCTCCACGTCATTTCCCCCCCTTTTGTTCAATCTTCCCCCTCTTTCCCTTTCTTTTTCTCTCTCCATCTTTTCTCCCCTTTTTCCTCCTCACGTCACTTCCCTGTCCTCCAACTTTTTTCTTTTCCTCTCTCTCTCTCTCTCCCTCTCTCTCCTCTTTCCCCCTCTCTCGGCCGAAACCCCCTTCTTCTTCTTCTTCTTCTTCTTCTTCTTCTTCTTCTTCTTCTCGGCCGAAACCCCCTTCTTCTTCTTCTTCTTCTTCCTTCCTCTCGGCCGAAACCCCCCTTCTTCTTCTTCTTCTTCCTTCCTCTCGCCGGCTGCTGCTTCACCCACCACCACACCACCGCCCCACGCCCTACTCACCACCATCTCTTGGCCACCGAACCCCCACCACCCACCTGCTCGTCCGACACTCGCCCTCTGTTCTCTCTTCGCCCCCTCGCTCGACGCCACCAAGTAGCATCCCCGCCGCGCCTCGCCTCGCTGCGCAGCTCGCACCGGCGTCGCTCTGCTCCACCCGTTGCTGCCTTCGCCGCGCCTCGCCCGCAGCCCGCAACACCGCTGCTCGCCTTCGCCGTGCCCCGAAGCCCACGACGCCGCTGCTCTCCCTTCGCCGTGCCCCGAAGCCCACGACGCCGCCGCTCGCCTTTGCTTTGTGCCCCGAAGCCCACGATGCCGCAACTCGCCTTCGCCGTGTCCCGAAGCTCGTGACCCGCAGCACCCTCGCTTAGCTCCGAGCTTTCCCCGAGCGACGCCGCCTGTAGCTCGCCGCTTGCCCTCGACGCCACTTTGTCACTCGCCCTCGACCACCGCCGCTCGCCCTCCGCTCGCTACTGCCTTCGCCGCGCCTCGCCGCAGCCCGCGACGCCGCTGCTCTACCTTCGCCGTGCCCGAAGCCCGCGACACCGCTGCTCTCCCTTCGCCGTGCCCCGAAGCCCCGACGACGCCGCCGCTCGCCTTCGCTGTGCCCCGAAGCCCACGATGCCGTAACTCTGCCTTCGCCGTGCCCCGAAGCTCGCGACCCGCAGCACCCTCGCTTACCTCCGAGCTTTCCCCGAGCGACGCTGCTGTAGCTTGCCGCTTGCCCTCGACGCCACCGTCGCTCGCCCTCGACCACCGCCGCTCACCCTCGCCACCGCTGACCTCTACGCTTACCTCTTCTTGTGAGTGTTCTCTCTGTGTCATTTTGAAACTCATATTTGTTTGTTTTTTGTTGCTCATAAGTTGTGTGGAAGATGTTTGGGGTAGAACACATGTTATAATTTGTAACAGTTTGCTAGCCGGAACAACTCTAACAGTTCATTGTAAATCCAAAGACGACGATCTCGGGATCCATTATATAACGAGCATCTAGGAATTCAAATTCAGACCCAGTTTGTTAGGGAAAACTTTATTTTTTTTGTAGCTTTGCATGGCCGAATAATTTTCAGCGGTTTGATATATAAGAATGTGTCGATTTGTTAAGTACCATTTATAGCTCCTAAGTGGCTCGAGTATGGGGAAACTCCCGTCTGTGACATTTAAGCCAACAATGGTAGTGAATGAGGAATTCGTCTTATAGTGTCGACTTTTTAATTGCATTCGTTATCGCTTATGATCGGAGGGGAAGAGGCTAATGGGTGCACGGCTAATTGAGCGGTGAGGGTCTTGGAAGCTCCGAAGTGGTATTGCTGATCCAATCATGGCTGGTGAAGTGAAGAAAAACAATTTGGGCATTGGTGCTCATAATTCTGGAGAGGTGGCGCCAGAAGATGATATATATGAGCAATTATGGTCACTGTTAGAGCACATTTCATCCATCATGTGCTCGAACTACTGGATTGTTTGTGAGTGTAAAAACAGTTTGTTTATCATTGCTTCTAAAATGCTGTTTGCTGTTTGTGTTATATTCTGAATGAGAAGTTTGTGTATTATTGCTGCATTTATTTCCATTTTTTTAACTAAAAAAGAAAAAAGAACTGTTGGAAACTCGGAACCGACCCGGAACTGTGACGGGGTAGGTTCCGGGTTCTTGGTTCTCGACGGGTAGGTTCCAGGTTCCAAAAAATGAGGAACCTGTACCCGAGGGTAGGTTCCAGGTTCCAAGCGGAACCTGTAAGGAACCGGGAACCGCTCACCCCTACCATCCATATCGAGGAGATCGAACTCTTTGACCATTGCTGACCCGTACCAACCGCTCTATGGCCATGTCTCCAGCATTGACTCGACCGGGACCTCAGTAAGTCCTCAATTGGCTACCAACTGGTGTGTCGAGCTCACGTGGGTCGTGTCGCCAACATTTGGCTCTATGGATTTCATGAAAAATGTCAATTATATCATTAGCCAATGAAGTCAGTGGTACCATGCCTGCATGACCCGCTGCGCCTGAGCGTGGGATAACTGTTTGCATGAAACACTCGAAATCAATGCAGACTTGCGAATGGTAATCATACACGCTTTATTCTGCAAATGAAAATTACATGGGCTAGCGGAGGCAAGGAACCCCAGGAGGGGCAATATGGAGATGTAATGGATTTGTTCCTTACGATAATTGTCCATGAATTCACAACATTAGGTAGATGACAGAGCACTGACAAATACTTCCATATGCCTTAGTTCTTAAAGTAGCGAGTTGGGGAAGTAATTTTTATTCCCATTAGGTGAAGACAATTATTGTCTTAATTGATCTTCCTACAGTTCTTCCTGACTTCACCATCTGATCCGGTGAGGGGCAGGATGTCCCCCATCTTGATCATGGCCGCTGCGAAGTTGGAGCTGAAGGTGCTCGGACTGCTGGCATATGTTCTCACCAGTGAGTCGGTGGAGCCGCCACTGAAGAGCTGCTGGTTGGAGTGAAGCAGTCCTTTGAACTGGAGAAGGTTGGTGTAGTAAGTGTTGTCAAATGCAATGGGAGACTGCAAGTTGAGAGTGTAGGCCATCTAAACTGCTTCCCAAGATCCACATAGCTAGAAACTTCAACATCCTAAGGTTAAAAATGGGGATTTGTGTACCTGATTTTGAATTCATTGTTCTTGGAGCAAAGTAACAGCAATCCAAGCTTTAATGCTAAAGATCTTCTCCTCTATCACTCTCGGTTCCTGGCTCGATGAGACCGTCACTCACAGTTTTCCTTATGTGAGTTGAGAGAGAATTTTGGAAAAAGTCAGGGCTAGAGGAAAGACCTTAGCGCTATTTATAGAGTTTTGGACGGGCCCTCTCATCACGGGCTGGGCCCAACTCGGCCCACACAAGCCAGGCGCATATTCAACTGTTAAGAAACTTTATATCCTACTTTATTAGATCAACTCCGTAAAAACAGTTAATTACAATCTCAATAAATGTAGCCCACATTATGAAAATTCTTACATTCTTCCACTTGGGCTATATTAATTGAGACCGTACTGTATGTGTGCACCTTTATGTTGATCTAGAGATAATTCTCAATAGTCAATCCGATCCCATAAAATCTCCAACACCGGATCATGGCGGTAACTACATATACATACACAGAGCCTTCCATGGTCACAAGTGCTATCAACTTTACTAACATGGATTCAATATGGTTGTGTGGCAAATCAATAAAACCTCATAAAGAGTTTTACCTTATGTGTTATCTCATTTGTTAGTCACTACCTTAAGTGTCACAGAAAACCGAATGTGGCACTAGAAAATATCTTTATGGTTATAATGAACCCACATATGTCTTATCTTTATAGTTAACATTTCTTTATGTGTAACTGAGACATATGTATAAGGCTAATAACTAAATGCTCCTAGCTTTTACTCAAGATCTATACAGTACCTTGAGATTTTCCTTAGATATATGTACGCAACTCAATAACAATTTATACAAAATGAGTTGATATATATCTAAATGTTACATAAAGTAACAAAACGCATACTTAAACTTTATAAGAGCAAATCTGAAATAGCTCTCACTAAACGACAGTATCTTGCGATTCTCCCAGGCCCATGTTTATGATATGTCGCTCAAATACACAAGGACGTAGGCCTTTAGTCAGCAGATCTGCCAACATATCGTTTGTGGGAATATGCTCTACTATAATGTCATCATTCTGTACCATTTCCTTTATGGTCAAAAATTTAACTTCAATATGCTTAGACCATTTGAGACTTTTGTTGTTATTGACAAATAACACGGTAGAATTGTTATCACAATATAACTGTATGGGTCTATCTACAAAATCAAATACGGTCAATTCCTTAATGAGGTCTCGAAGCCAAATTGCTTGAGTAGCAGCTAAAAAATATGCTATAAACTCTGCTTGCATGGTAGAAGAAGATATAGATTTATGTTTCTCACTTTTCCATGATACTGCACCTCCTGTTAACATGAATATATATCATGTTGTCGACTTCCTATCATCCTCACAACCAGCAAAATTTGCATCTGAATATGCCAACAATCGCAAATCATGAATATATCTATAAATCATCATATAATCTCTTGTTCTTTTCAAGTATCTCAAGACCTTTTTGGTAGCAACCTAGTGATCGTGTCTTGGATTTCACTGATATCTGCCTAAAAGCCCTATTACAAAGGCGATGTCCGATCTGGTGCAAACTTGAGCATACATGATACTTCCAAGTGCATTAGCATAAGGCACATCCTTCATTTGGTTTTTCTTACAATTTGATTAAGGACACTGTGAGAGATTCAACTTGTCACCCTTAACTACAGGAACAATTCCTAATTTGCAATCCTGCATGTTGAATCTCTCCAAAACACGATCAATATATGCCTTTTGAGATAAACCCAACATATGACGAGAACAATCCCTATGAATTTTGATACCAATACCAAGAATGAAGGATGCCTCACCTAGGTCTTTCATGTCAAAATTCTTCAATAACATTTGTTTTGTTTCACACAGCAATCCAATATCGCTACTTGCAAGCAGAATATCATCCACATAAAGTATTAGAAAAATAAATTTCCTACCACTAACCCTACAGTATATGCACTGATTTACTTTGTTCTCAACAAAACCAAAAGAAGTAACAACATTGTGAAACTTCAAGTACCATTGTCTGGAAACTTGTTTGAAACCATAAATAGCATTCTTCAGTTTACATACAAACTTACATGGATCATTTGCTGCAAAACCTTCAGGTTGCATCATATAAACTTCCTCATCGATGTCTCCATTTAAAAAAAGCAGTTTTAATGTCCATCTGATGTAATTCCATGTCAAAATGAGTTACTAATGCCATGATCACTCTAAAAGAGTCTTTAGAAGAAATTGGAGAAAATGTTGTTTCACAATATATCATTTCTCTTTGAGTGTAGCCCTTGGCCACAAGTCTAGCTTTAAATTTATCAATCTTTCCTTTTGAATCTCTTTTAGTCTTATAAACCCACTTGCAACCTATTGGTTTATAACCTTCCAGTAATTCAACAAGCTCCCAAACACCATTATATTTCATAGATTGCATATCATCTCTCATTGCATCCAACCACAAATTTGATTGAGGACAGGAAACGACATCTATATAAGTTATTGGATCTATAATGCAGCCTATATCATAATCATATTCTCCTAAATAGACTATATAGTTCAGTGGTATAAATGAACGTCTTTCCATAGTACACCTCTTTAGTGGAGCCATTATAACTTCATTTTGAGTATGAAGAACTTGAAGGACTTCATCTATGGCCGTTTCATCAATAAGATCTTCAGTGATAACAGGTTCAGTTTGTGGCACTGTAGGCTCCATAATCGTCCGCATAGGTAAGCAGAAAGACATAGCAGATCTCATCATGTTGTCATGTTCACTAATTTGTAAGCACTCATGCTCTTTAGCTATATCGAATTCCAAAAACTTGGCCTTTTGTGATTTCACAATCCTTGTTCCTACACTTGGATTATAAAACCAATATCCCTTTGAATATTCTGAGTAAGATACAAAATAACATCGAATGGTTTTGACTTCCAACTTTCCTAATGGTGGATTATACAATATTACTTCTGCAAGACATCCCCGGACCTTGAAATGATTCAAACTTGGTTTGCGTCCAGTCCATAACTCAAAAGGAGTCGATGCAACAGCTTTGGTAGGAACACGATTCAATATATAAATGGCTGTTTTTAAAGCCTCACCCTATAAAAAAAATTAGGCAAATTAGTCATACTCATCATACATCTTACCATATCCATGAGAGTATGATTGCGCCTTTCAGCCACACCATTTTGTTCAGGATTTCCAGGCATAGTGAATTGAGCTACTATCCTAGAATCCTCTAAGTATTTAGCAAATGGCCATTTAATTTACCCAACATTGCTATGTCTACCATAATATTCTCCACATCGATCAGATCTAACTACCTTTATTACCTTTCCTAGTTGTTTCTCAACTTCAGTCCGAAAAATCTTGAATTTTTCAAGAGATTCAGATTTTTCCTTAATCAGGAATAGGTAACCATACCGAGAATAATCATCAATAAACATGATGAAATAAAATTTTTACATAAAGTTGCAGTATAGGGTCCACTAATATCGGTGTGAATGACTTCTAGTAAGTCAAAACTTTGAACTGCAGTTTTCTTCTTTATCTTAGTCATCTTTCCTCTACAACAAGTCTATGCAAGTCTCTAGGTCACCTTTAAGAGTAGGCAGAATATGTGTCTTTATCAACCTTTCTACTTTTTCTTTAGATATATGACCTAGTCATTTATGTCATAATGCATAAGACTGCTCCTAAGGTAGAGGTCTTTTGGAAACAACATTTTCAACTGTATTATCAACGTATATATCATTGGGAGATAAACACAATTTGTACAATTCATTGAACATGTTGCAGCACCCAACCTTATTTGAACTAAAGAACATAGATACAATATTGTTCTTTATTTCAAAAAAGTAACCATACATATCCAAACATGATATGGAGACTAAGTTCTATCTAAAGGAATGTACATAAAAAGTGTTTCTTAATATCATATTAAAACTAGTATCTAAAATCAAAATGACGTCTTCCACGAATTCAACGTTGATCTTGTCGTTGTTTCCCACAGTGAGCTTTGATTCATCTTGATTTGGCGTTCTTTTGTTTGGGAATCCATGTATGGTAAATGCAACATGATTAGCTGCACCACTATCTAGCCACCAAGAACTGGATGGGGCTTCAGATAGGTTGGATTCAATGACAAGTGCCAAAGAATCATTACATTTATGCTCATTTTTAGACAATTAAGTTTTATATTTATTGCAGTGTTTCTTTATGTGTCCCATTTTCCTACAAAAGTAGCAAATGACACATTCCCTTTTAAAAAGTGCTTGTCTAGGAGCCACTGTGGTGGAGGGGCCAGCAGCTTCAAGATTTCCTCTTTATGAGCCATATTGTTAAAAGTACCTATGGCTTTAGGATTTCTTTTATTATGAGCAATCCATTTACCCTTTCTGCTGGTAGAACTAGAGGCATACATAGCAAGATGCCCTCTTTTTTTCTTCAGTTTCTCTTCCCTGCCACCACTCTAACTATTAGATCATTGATTGACCAAGCTTCATTTTGCAAACTATAGTTCGTCTTGATAATTCCAAAATAAGGAGGAAAAGTATTTAATGCTTGATGCACAATGCAAGCTTCAGGAATATTAACCTAAAGAATTCTGAGTTTTGTCTGGAGATCTACTATCCTAAGCACATAATCTCTAACTCCAGTCAAACCATCATACCTCATATTAAAAAGTGACTGCATAAGTGTACCTATCTCAATATTGGAAGAAACACAATACCTAGCTTCCAAAGCTTCCATCATTTCCTTAATAGTACAGTCGGTTGGCAAGCTACTCATCAAATGTTCCTAAATTGATCGTTTCATAATGAGCAAGCAAATTCTATTACTCTTTTCCCAGGCAGCAAACCGTACTTTTTGGACTTCTGTACTAGTATCAATAAGGTTTGCCGGCCTATCCTCAGTAAGAGCAATATGAACATCTGCCAACTCCATCCCAAACAGAAAATCATCTTTCCATTTCTTAAAGTTTGATCCAATAAGAACCTCAATCGCAAGGGAATTGCCATTTACGGAGAAGGTGACTATTTATACAAGCAACACATATAATTAGCATCATGTGAGTGCTAAACACACATCTCAAGAGTTACACACATCATCATACAAACACCTTTGGGCAGAATACATGACATGCAATTGTATATTCTTCACATGACAGGGGTTCATGAAAATATATTCTAACATTTCGCGAATTCACCACCTTTAGGTGTATGAACCACTAGGGTTAATCAATTTTCAACCATATGTTGTACACGAAACCCTCCATAAACTAACATACAATCACCTCTTTTGGGAGTATAATCATGCATTAGATCAGGAGACATCCCATTACGATATGAGAATGATTTCTCTCAAATCCAATCAAGTGTGCCACTTTGGCGGTCACAACCCAACTGAATTATCGAAAGTCTCTCATATAAGGGATATATCTTTATGACCCACATTCACATTTTATATGTGATTTTAGACTTGATGATAGGGGTTGTTTGTCACTAAAACCACAAGCCATGCTAATTATATTGCTCCATCCACTAATACACACTACTAATAAATACATATTCCTCAAGTGATGATATAATCATAAGCATGCAATTGTACTTCCAAAACCATAGAGAAATACATAAAAATATGCCAAAATTACCCCAAAATCACATACCTTAGGGTTCCACATGCATTTTCACATCTTTAAAGGTATCAAAAAAATGCAAATGAGCACACCACAAGATAGGAAATTTACATACGAGTACGACAACATCAACCACGCGCCAAACGGACGTTGCACACGCCATCACGCGCCGCTGGAGTGTGCGGCGCGTGAGCAGCACGCGCTAGAGTATCAATCCAGTCCGAGAGCCGGTTTATCCGGTCCAACCGGTCAACGGTCAACCGGTCCGACCAATCAACGAGTCAAACCGGTCAATGGTCAACTGGGTCGAGTCAACCCGGTCAACCTAGGTAGGGTTGACCTAGTCAACAACTGGTCGGGTCTATGGTGACGTCATCGGTGACGTCACATGCCACATGGCGGCCGCACATAAGGTGGCTTATGTGACGTCATCACCGACACATGTTGGTGGTGGCGAAATCGCTAAGGTGGTCCACATGCACGAAGCCGCTTGTCGGCCCACGCGTTGCCGCACATGAGCCACGCGTCGCTGCACGTGTGCGCACGTGAGTCGGCGCGGCGGCACATGGCACCGCCTCTGAGCTCCGTCTCAACGCGTGGAGGCGCATGCAACCATTTCCGGCATCGTCTAGAGGCGTTCTATCCACCAAAATGCCCATATTGACAAGGAGAAGCCATATATGCAATAAAAAAAAAAGCACTTTCATCGGACCAAAAATCATGAAAAACAAGCAAAAATGTTTGAGCTTGAGTCAAGTCGGAATTGGGTATAGGCAGCTGATTTAAGCAAATAAATATGTTCAAGTTCTAGTTTATGCCGGCTCTGATACCAAATGTAGGCCGTCTAAACGCCTTCCCAAGATCCACATAGCTAAAAACTCTAACATCCTAAGGTTAAAGACGAGAATTTGTGTACCTGATTTTGAATTCATTGTTCTTAGAGCAAAGTAACAGCAATCCAAGCTTTAATGCTGAAGATCTTCTCATCTATCACCCTCGGTTCCTGGCTCGATGAGACTGCCACTCACAATTTTCCTTATGTGAGTTGAAAGAGAATTTTGGAAGAAATCAGGGCTAGAGAGGGAACTTAGCGCTATTTATAGAGTTTTGGATGGGTCCTCTCATCATGAGCCGGGCCCAACTCGGCCCACACAAGCCAGGCTCATATTCGATTATTAAGAAACTTTATATCCTGCTTTATTATATCAACTCCGTAAAAACGGTTAATTACAATCTCAATTAATGTAGTCCACATCAGAAAATTCTTACAAAGAGGGGCTAGATTGTTGTCCCCCGGGTCAGTTGAGCTTGGGCAGTTCTTCCACCTTATCTCACTGAAGGAACGGTCCAGGTTGGTCTCATTGTAGATCGGGCTTAAAATTTGCACATTTCACTTGCCCTATTGAATGTGAACTGTCAAAACAGATTTGATAAGTTAGTATCTCTTTTTTTCCTTTTTCTTTTTTTCTCCATTTACAATAAAAAATAAAAGAAAATGCCTTTTGCATTATTACTCTGGCGATAGTCCAGGATTGTGTTTATGAGTATACGTACCAGATAAAGCCACCATATCTGTCGTGGAGAGGCCAGCATTTTCAAAGCTAGAGATGAGGTCGGTAAGGTTTGAGGCTGGAGAGGGAAGGCTACTGTTAGCAGCTGCTTGGCTCGTGGTTCTTGCATCTCTCCTCCCGAGTTTCACGTTCCAGCTTGGCCTCCAAGTTGCAAATTTTGACACAATCTTAGGTAGAGCAAATTTGTGAATAGTAGTTGTATGGGGTAGTGATTTTTTTAAAGGGATTGGGAGGGCTTACCAAGACGACGAAGTCATGAGCGATGATGGCCAACAAGTCAGTGCAGGAAACAACACCGGGGCACACTTTCTTCACAGCAGACTTGACATCATCTATGACCTCAAATCCTCTCTCAAATCCTCTGGCAGAGTTCTGGTTTGGAGCTGTGTTCTTTTCACTTGTGAACGTCAGCATGTTGTTGAGAAGAACCGATCCATTGCAAGCCCTATGGCAATAGACGAAAGACAAAAAATGAATTTCTAGGATACATATGAAGACAATGAAAGAAAGATAAGTCAATTTAAGGAAGCTTACATTCACAAAGCAATCGTGAAAAAACAGGTGGAGGAGGGAGGCTCCCATTCTGGGTTCCTTGTTGACAGCGAATTCCAACTGGGATCTGATCGCGATGAAGACATTGGGACATGTTTTTGAATAGAAATCAGGGAAAGTTGGGCATCGGAGCGCCCCATTAGGAGAAGCAAGGTGCAAAACAAAGTGAAAAGGGCCACAGAACATGATGATGGTGTCATTGGCAATGTCACAATACAAGCCAGAGAAGTGTGAAGGATTTTTGCGTGGATAACGGTTGTGCGCATCGGGGGTTTATATAGTAGAGAGCTAGAGACCCATGAGATTGTCCGTGGACAGGCAGGCAAAATTGAGTTCCTCCTCATCAAGAAGTAGAGGTTTTCCATCTACGTCTCTTTCCAGGGAGGACAAAAATGGTGGTCGCTCAGTACAATATACGTGCGCATACATGAACGTCGACATATCATCTTAGGCGGAGTTTTAGTTTGGAGCCGGGGCACACTTTCCCCACAGTGGCCTTGACGTCGTCTATGACCTGGAATCTTGGGCGGAGTTTTAGTTTAGAGCTGCATTCTTTTCTCCGGTGAACGTCGGTGTACCATCGAGAAGAACCGATCCATCGCAACCTTGTGGTTATAGCCGAAAGTCAAGAAATGAATTTTCAGGATACGCGTGAAAACAATGAAAAGAAAGATGAGTCAATCTAAAGTAACTTGTTTGGTTACAATCACAAGGCAATCGCGGAAACACAGGTAGAGGAGGGAGGCACTTATTTGGGGTTCCATGTTGACGGTGGATTCCACTTGGGATTTTGACTGCGGTGAAGAGGTCGGGACACGTTTTTGAGTAGAAATTAGGAAAAAGCTGGGCAATATAAATGTTTTATACGTGCCATATATGTGCCATATATGTGCAAAATACATGCGATACACGTGCAATATACATGCGCGTACATGAACATCGACATATCATCTTGGGTGGAGTTTTAGTTTGGAGCTGAGGCACACTTTCCCCACAGTGACCTTGACGTCGTCTATGACCTGGAATCTTGGGCGGAGATTTAGTTTAGAACTGCATTCTTTTCTCCAGTGAATGTCGACGTATCATCAAGAAGAACCGATCCATCGCAGAACGTCGACGTATCATCTTGGGCGGAGTTTTAGTTTGGAGCTGGGGCACACTTTCCCCACAGCGACCTTGACGTCATTTATGACCTAGAATCTTGGACAGAGTTTTAGTTTAGAACTGCATTCTTTTCTCCAGTAAATGTCGACGTATCATCGAGAAGAACCGATCCATCGTAGCCTTGTGGTTATAGCCAAAAGGCAAGAAATGAATTTTCATGATACGTGTGAAGACAATGGAAAGAAAGATTAGTCAATCTAAGGTAGCTTGTTTGGTTACATTCACGAAGCAATCAAGGAAAAACAGGTAAAGGAGGGAGGCACCTATTCGAGGTTCCATGTTGACGGTAGATTCCACCTGGGATTTGACCGCGGTAAAGAGGTCAGGACACGTTTTTGAGTAGAAATTAGGGAAAAGCTAGGCAATATAAGTATTTTATACGTGCCATATATGTGCCATATACGTGCAAAATACGTGCAATATGCGTGCAATATACGTGCACGTACATGACATCAACGTATCATCTTGGGCGGAGTTTTATTTTGGAGTCGGGGCACACTTTCCCCACAACAACTTTGACATTGTCTATGACCTGGAATCTTGGGCGGAGTTTTAGTTTAGAACTACATTCTTTTCTCTGGTGAACGTCAACATATCATCAAGAAGAACCGATCCATCGCAGCCTTGTGGTTATAACCAAAAGACAAGAAATGAATTTTCATGATACGTGTGAAAACAATGGAAAGAAAGATTAGTCAATCTAAGGTAGCTTGTTTGGTTACATTCACGAAGCAATCGCGGAAACACAGGTAAAGGAGGGAGGCACCTATTCGGGGTTCCATGTTGATGGCAGATTCCACCTGGGATTTGACCGCGGTGAAGAGGCCAGGACACGTTTTTGAGTATAAATTAGGGAAAAGCTAGGCAATATAAGTGTTTTATACGTGCCATATATGTGCCATATACATGCAAAATACGTGCGATATGCGTGCAATATACGTGCGCGTACATGAACGTCAACGTATCATCTTGGGCGGAGTTTTAGTTTGGAGCCGTGGCACACTTTCCCTACAGCGACCTTGACGTCGTCTATGACCTGGAATCTTGGGCGGAGTTTTAGTTTAGAACTGCATTCTTTTCTTTGGTGAACGTCGACGTATCATCGAGAAGAACCGATCCATCGCAGCCTTGTGGTTATAACCAAAAGACAAGAAATGAATTTCCAGGATACGTGTGAAGACAATGGAAAGAAAGATTACATTCACGAAGCAATAGCAGAAACACAGGTAGAGGAGGGAGGCACCTATTTGGGGTTCCATGTTGACGGCGGATTCCACCCGGATTTTGACCACCGTGAAGAGGTCGGGACACGTTTTTGAGTAGAAATTAAGGAAAAGCTGGGCAATATAAGTGTTTTATACGTGCCATATATGTGTCATATATGTGCAAAATACGTGCGATATATGTGCAGTATATGTGCATGTACATAAACCTTCTTAGTTCTCTCAATGGTCCTAAAACCAAAAATATTGTTTTCTTGATGCTTCTTCACGTTTTTAATAAAACATTCTCTTAAAAATATTTTAACAATGTTTTCCATGATGTTAGTTAATGCTATTTAATTGTCCATTTTCTATTCATGTCAGCATTTCGTTTAGAAGTTATTATAATAGTGTCCTGAGCCATGAGAAACTAAAATTTTGGTGCCTCCCTTTTTGATATAATCAACATTCTATTATTTATTTATTTATTTATTTATATTTTTTATTAAATATAGGGATATGCATCAAATACAACCTGATCCACTAATTACTCTATTTCATCCAAAAACTACATATAATATAATTATTTTACATTAAGGGTGATCGGTTCCCGGTTTGGTCCGGTTCCATCCAAGAACCGGGAACCGGACCGGGAGGACGGGTTCCCACTTTTCTGGACCATGGACTGGACCGGTTGATCTTGGAATCGAGAACCGAACCGGACCAACCGGTCGGGTCCGGTTCCAATGAACCATCACTTGTTTTCATTTCATTTAACAAAAAAGAGAGTGAGGCGTGAAGCAAGGCGTCGGGGCAAGGCACTCGGAGGAGGAAGAGAGCCGAGTCCGAGGGAGCGAGGTGTGAGGTGAGACATTGCGACAAGGCACTCAGAGGAGGAAGAGAGCTGAGCGTAAGGGAGTGAGGTGTGCGAGGTGTGAGGCAAGACGTTGTGGCGAGGCACTCGGAGGAAGAGAGCCGAGCATTGGAGTGAGTGGGACATGAGGTGAGGCATTGGAGGCGAGGCGTCAAGCGAGCAAGAGGGGAGGGGTTACGGTTTTGAGAGGGAAAGGCAAAGTGAGACTTGCAGCAATTGCCGTCAAATTGGATTGCAAAATTTGGGAAAATGGAAGTTGATGTGATGGCTACTGTAGATTAGAGCAAAATTTAAAAAAAAAGAGAGAGAGAGAGAGAGAGAGAGAGGGGTTTAGGTTTCAAGAGGGAAAGGGAAAGTGAAAATTGCAAAATTTGAAAAAGAAAACCTGATGTGATAGTTACTATAGATTAGTTCAGAAATGCAAAAAATGGGAGGGATTAGCTTTGAGTTACGAGAGGAAAAATGAATTTGATGGTAATGGGTATTGTAGATTAGTTCATAAACTAAATGGTTGATTCGGTCCGGTTCAGTCGGTCTGGTTCCGACCCCAAAACCGGGAACCAAACCAACCGGTCACCGGTTCCAAAAATAAGAACCTAAGACCAAACCGAGACCCTCTAGAACTGCCCGAAATTGACCGGTCCGGTCCGGTTCGGCTGGTTCCCGGTTTGGGGTTTCCGTTGCACACCCTTATATTACATATGATCTCATCTTATAATATTTCAGGTGCTAATAAAACTATTTTAGTGAAATTTAACTATCTCAATTCTTAAGCAATTGTACCAAAACCTTGAGTTTAGTATCTTTTTTTACCTAGAAAAGCCTTATTACAAGTTAGGACAAGTGTCTTAATATATAAAGCACTTCACCTAACCATACCCAAGTGATGTAGGATTCGGTCCATTCCCGCCCCCACGCTATCCTAGCCCAGCCAATCACTTCCGTTCTCATTGGACCAAGTCGTTATACTTTGTAAGAATTTAAACTTCCGATTATGAAGGTCTGCGAAAATGTGACTGCATATGATTATATAGGCAGGACTAGTCTCGGTGGCAAAGTCAGCGTCGGATGATGCAGACTTGGGCAATGTGGACGCCATCTTCAATGTCAGAGACATAGCTACACCGCCAGCTTCTTAGTGGAGTGGGATTTCTTCCTCCAACCTCATCAGCCCTTTCGCTTCCCGAGTTTCCTACATGATTGCAATCGGGAACCATGAAAGGTAACTATCTCGGGTCGATATGCGTCCCTTTCTGCCCGTAATAGAAGGCTCAGTAAGAAGCTGAATCAACATGATTAGCAGCATGAGTCGAAGATGATTTCTAATTTTCATTTACATGAAGAGATTATGGGGGCTCGGGATCTGTGTACTTAACTCAGTACTCTGAGGGGAATGCGGCATGGCTTAGGAGACATACTTTCTAATGCCAACCGCAGTGAAGGACAAGCCGTGGTATTCCATAGAACAAGATAATGTTCATTTCACTGTGATTTTGACCGAACACGACTGGTCCAAGAATTCAGAGCGGTTAAGGGCAATCGAGGTGAACCCTTTTGGTTTCACATTTTCATGTTGATAAGCTGACATTTTTACGTCATGGGAATGTCATGTTGTCAGTATCAATGGATGAAAGGGGACATGGCTTCGGTCGACTGATCTGAAACTCCTCGGTTAGTTTTCACAGGGAAAGTACATTTGCTCCTTGGTGATCGCGAGTTTCACCACTTGATTTTGCATGCTCTCAAACTAAAAAAATTCTCAAGACAACAGGGATCAAGTGTACCGACTCAATCACTCCTACTTTCTTACGGGGTTGCTACTCAGTCTTGCCAGGCACAGGCCCATGTAGGTGCAACCTACCACTTCTGGGTTATCTAATTTGGAAGAAGAGAAATTGCATCATCGGAAACTAGTCTGCTCTCAAAAATCATTTGATCAAAGTGCTGACCATCGGTTTCTTGATGCTGCAGAGCTGTTGCTATCGGACAAAAAGGCAACCTCCTATTTCTTAATTTGGTTCGGACGTCGAATGATTTGCTGATCTGCGAAATTACTCATCGTGCATTCGATATCACAGGTTGATCTAGTTCTCTTTGGCCACGTTCATAACTGTGAAAGAACATGCTTGGTTTACCAAAATCGGTGCCAAGCCATGCCAAAGAAAGATCAAAGTGGGTCGATACTTATGATCGCAGCAATTATAGTGCACCTGTGCAACTGGTTATTGGTCTGGCCAGGTTCAGTCTGGATAAATTCATGGATCAGGTTAGATTGTGTCCTCCCTCAAACCCGGTGTAGATAGTAAACCAATATAGCTTGTTGTCTAAATCTGCACAATTCTTTGGAAAATCTGTCCTTGTATTCGTCAGTGCTTGCTGCTAAATTGCGATTCCAGTTCCTACATTTACATTGGTTGAATTGAATCCTATTAGCTAAACAATGGCATTTTAATAACAGCTTTCTGATTTATGGGCTTAGAAATATCTAGACTGCGAAGATTCTTTAGCATACTGCATAGCACTGTCAAATTGTCCGTTGCCCTTCCCATGATCATCATTCCTTTCGGCTTTCTGAATGCTGATTCATCTCTTTACGATAAATGACTCCATTCATTGAGAAAATGTTCTGATCTCCTGTGATATTGTGAAATCATAAACGATGTGCCGTTTTCTGATATCTTGCTTTGCAAGTGGAGTTTGGAACATAGAGCAGCTAGATGCTACTGCATTCATAACGATCATGTGTACGTGCTTGTTAACTTCGATGCCTATAGTATGCAAATGCCGATGCGAGGAAGGTGGAAAACATCTTTGGCATCCACGATAACCCGATTTTTTTCAAGTGAGCGGCAAGGTGCTTCAGCCGGCAATAAGCTGCCATATTTACACAATCATGCACTTCTACATTGTACTTTACAGAGTCAAACATTACAGATAATTCTTGGTTACCTGTGTGGCTTGAAGCTTGATCAAATGCTTTCATCTGTCATGAAAGATTACAGCTTCTTGACTTTAGTAGTCATGTGAGCAACCTAACAATATGTGTCCAAAGAAAAAGTGATTTCTTCTTCCAAGCAAGTTTAGAACCCCGAATTCATAAAGTTATCATAATATTTTTCAAAGGTCATTAAATATTCATGTATAATCAATGATTTCAACTAACGAATTTTTTTAATAATTTGGTCATGAATGTAATGCAAAGCAATAAAATTCAGGAAATCGCATAGCATTCTTAAAAAAATTTTGAATTACTTAAAGTCCCCATCAATAATGAGTAATGACACTCGAGCGAGCTTGGTCATGAATATAGATGATCGGCCAAAAGCATAATCTTTTAAATTAATGTCGTTGACCCGATTGACCAAAATATCTCCCTGCTTTCATCCGAAAAGCAGCCGTCCGATCCATACCCGCCACGGTCAACCGTCGATTCAAAAACCGTCAAGCCGCGACACATCACTCCATACCTCCGGTTCAGCAGCCCCGAACCAAGCAGGCTCGGATACCTTTGCTGTTCTCTCTCTCTCTCCTTATCCATTCTCTCTCTTCGTCAGTCGTCACTACCTTTGCTGCTCATTCGAATAGCCTCGCATGGGTTGATCCTGATCAGCATTCGAAGATCCAGTTCGATCGAGGTGAGCAAAAAGCACCGATCTTTTCTTCTTGGGTCGTCACCGATCTCCACGACTTGGCGAGATTTCGCAGCTTCTGACCGTTTCTTGCTTGGTTTGTTCGCTTGTTCGTTTGCTTCGTTCGATGGGGGCGTAGAGCGAGGAAATGGCGTTGGTGTCCGGGATGAGGTCGAGCTTGAATCCGAAGGCGCAGCCGTTCATCCCGATGTTTTACCGGCAGGTGGAGGATTTCTCGCCTGCGTGGTGGGAGCTCGTCAAGGCGTCGTCTTGGTATCGCGATTACTGGCTGAGCCAACATGAGGACGACGATTTCGGAGATATTGATAATGATGATGATGACGACGACGACGACGACGACGACGACGATATGATTCCGGAGATGATCGATGATGGGTTCGCGTTCTTGTATGAGCTGGATGGTGTTGATGAGAGGGGTGGTGGGGGATCAGATCCGGTGGGTGTTGGTGAAGGAGTGAGGAAACTACGCAATGGTAACGATTCTCTGTGGTGCATCGATTAATTGGTGAAGCGAAATCGTCGAATCAAAGTTGTGATTTTTGCGTTGTTTTGTGTAAGATATGAAATTGAAGAGGAAATAGAGACGAAAACACATCTTGTAGTCTCAAATAAATGGAGGGTCTTGCTTGTCTGCTGCTCCTTGTATAAATCAGTAGCTGTATCTCTGTTGCTTTTCAATGTTTGATGAAAGAAGAGATTTTTCCTTGGTTGTATGTTTTAGTGAAGCCTTTTAGACAGAGTTCTGGAAACTGTTGTTGGAGTAAAGGGTTTCTGAGTTCTGAAGCTGGTTTCTTGATCTTTCTATTTATGGGTAACAGGTGCGCAAATCGATGCTAAAGCTCTGCTGAAGGACCTGATCATACCAAAGTCACCCAAGGACAGAGGGCCCAAATCACCAGTAATGGGGTGTCCAAAGTTCAGCAAGAAATCAGTTCAGAATGTGAGAATCAAGTGCGCTCCTCGACGCATTCATCAGCCTCGCTGAACGAGTGATGATCGAGTAAAGTAGTGGAATCTGTTTGGTCTTTAGTCTTTAGTACATGACGAGGTTTCGAATGCTTGTAGCTTCTGGTTCCTGTAATGCTTTTGGCTTTTGTAGTTTTATCAAGGCTTTCTCAGGGTGTAAAAATTTGAATAATTAATAAAACATTGTCTTTGCAGTATTATGAAGCGTTTGTGAATTTATGGGGTATTACAGGTCGCACATAACTTTTGAAAAGATTCCTCAACATTATTTGAAAAAGGATATAGAGATGCCGAGTTTCATGTTAAAGGGCCTATGGTATCGTGTCAAACTAAATGTAGTATAGTTGAAACTTTTAAGTTAAAGAAATAAAGGGGCTGTTGGATAAGGTGAGGCAAAGAGTATGCCAATACCTTCACCATATTGAAATGATACTCGGTCAAATAAAGGATGGTTAATGTAAACGGAAAGAGAAGAAAATTGTTATTCTCATGATTAGAGATTACATCAATGTATATTATGAGCATTCGGGTTAACTAATAACGGAGAAGATTAAACTATCCTTCAACAGAAGAAGAAGACTAAATTACCCTTCAACACTCTCCCTTATGTTGGGACATAAATATTAAAGAGCCCAACTTGTTACATAGTCACTCTACTATCCCACAATGACTTGGTGAAAAGATCAGCAAGTTGGTCTTCGATCCATGTGTATTGAAGTTTTATGTCCTTATTCTAAATATTTTATTGCACAAAATGGCAATCTACTTCAATATGTATTGTGCACTCACGAAAAACTATATTTGAAGCGATATACATTGCAAATTGATTATCACAATATAGAACTGAGGAAGCTGAAGGTGGCATACTAAGTTCATATAACAACATCCTCAACCAAAAGCAACTCACTAGTCACATGAGCCATGGCTTGATATTCCGCTTCTGCACTTGATTGAGACACCACCTATTATTTCTTGCTTTTCCAACTCACAAGGTTGCCTCCCAAGAACAAATAGTAGCCAAAAGTTGATCTTCTATCAATAGGGCATCCAACCCAATCAGCATTAGGGTAGCCAGTGACGTAAAGATGTCCATGATTCTTAAATAGAATTCCTTTTCGCAATGCTCCCTTCAAGTATTTAACAACACATAGCACTATCTCCCAATGTGTAGTGCGAGGAGCACTCATAAGTTGGCTAACCACCCTAATAGCAAAACAAATATCTAGTTGGGTGACAATTAAATAGTTGAGCTTACCCATTAACCTTCGATACTTGCTTAGATCATGAAGTAAGTCTCCATGTTCTGCATCAAGTTTCACATTAGGATCCATTGGAGTATCGACAAGGCTTAGCTCCAAGAAAATCAACCTCACTAAGGATATCCAGAACATATTTCTATTGTGATAATGAGATACCATCACGTGAGTATGCCACCTCAATGCCCAAGAAATACCGTAGACAACCCACTTCTTTTGTATTGAATTCTATCTATAAAAACTATTTTAACTTTTGTATGCCCACAAAATCACTATTGGTGATAATAATATGTGGCACCCCTCGACGGCCCCCGATCCGCTAGAGTCACCACAGTTCGCTTTTCATTTTTCTTTCCCAAATAACAAGTCACTCTGATATCATTTTTAGTTGCAGCGGGTCCATACAATTTGGGGGTTTACATTTTTTTTTTTTTTTTATCGATCGGTCCCTTGCGCAATTTATATGCGGAAGCACATCCAACAACTCCCTTCCCTATATTCAGAAAACGATGCACACCTACTAAATATTTATATAAGTAAAAGCCATACACTTTTATTTACTTAAATCAGATGGACATCATTCATCGGTACATCAAAATGCCGTAGTCTTTTATATTCGGCTACACTCAAAAGATGACCGATGTTTCCTCAAACAATCATACACTTTAAGTCCATCGATTAGTGTTGGCGTCCAAAAGCTCCCTTCCTTGCTATCCTCCTCCTCACGGTCACATCCAATCGTTCAAACCATCTACTAATCTGAAATGTTGGTCCCCAAAAGGGGTGAGTACAACCACTCGCGGGTAAAGGAATCCAATAACCATTCAATGCATCATACATAGTCATACATGCATTGCGGGCGTAACTTTACCTTGTAAGCCATGCGTAATACTATCATGCATCATCATCATATATCGGTTTATAACACATACATGTGTATCATCATCGTATCATACATGTCATCATCATCATGACATCATCACATTACACATGTCATATCATATATCATCATCATTATCATCACCATGCATATCATCATGCATGTCATATCATCATCATTATCATCATCATGCATATCATCATGCATATCATATTATCATGGGTGATCATCGTTATTTCACATCACATATCATTACCATCATCATGCATATCATCATGCATATCATATTATCATGGGTGATCATCGTTATTTCACATCACATATCATTACCATCATCATGCATATCATACCATGGGTGATCATCGTATCATATCACATCACATCATCATCTCAATCATCATGCATATCATCATGCATATCATACCATGGGTGATCATCATGTCACATCACATATCATCACCATCATCATGCATATCATCATGCATATCATACCATATCATGCCATGAGTTAATTTTCATCTTTATCTTTCAATTTTGATCACCACATCACCCTTCCTCAAATCATCAATTTCATCTCATATTTTACACTCGCATCTCATGCGAGAAAAACCTCCGGGCATGTATCCATGATACAACCGGGCATCCGGCCCCCCACATTCCGGGCATCTCGCATCCCAACTAGCATCACGAGGAACCTCCGGGCATGTATCCAAAATACAACCGGACATCCGGCCTTTACCCTTCTAGCCGGGCATCTCGCACCCAAATCCTGGCATCGCGAGGCATTCCCTTCGGGCAAAGCATGGACTTCCGGAATTATGTACCGACATACCACCAAGCCCCCTGGAATTACGTACCGTATACCACCGGGCATCCCGACACTCCCGGGGAATCTCTGGAATTACGCCACTAGGCCACCAAGCATCATCCTCCACCACAACCTCTTACTCACCCACATTTATCCTTTTATCTCAATTTAACATGGCAATTGGCATGTCATCAAACAAATCACACTTGCATTTCAATTTACATGTCATGCACATGTCATAGCTTAATCACATAAGCATTTCAATTCACATGTCATGCACATGTCATAGCTTAATCACATAAGCATTTCAATTCACATGTCATGCATGTGTCATAGCTTAATCACATAAGCATTTCAACTTAATGCATGTACAAGGACCTCATCACACAAGTGCCACACAAATGGAATTGAATCCATGGCCAAATAAAAATCTATTTTATTTTATTATTATTTTATTATTATTTTATTATTTTATTTTATTTATTTATTTTCATAAATAAATATTTAATATCCATGATTTTCCCAAAATCATAATATTCAAATAATCACTAATAGGATCACAATTTTATATAAAATTCGTAGCCAAATTGAATTTCTCATAATTTCACAATTTCCTCCAAAACATCCTAAAATTCTCGGATTTAAACCCACTGCACAGTTTCCGAATAAATTCAATTAAAATATCCATTCGGTCTCCAAAAATTACGAAACTTTACAGGGTGATAGCCAACACATTTTCGTACCTTTTTCATTCAGAACTTTAAGCCAAATTATTTTTATATTAATTTCCACAGCCCTACGAAGCTTCTGGAACCACTACCGCGACGTCCAGAACACACTTCTCCGTATTTATTATATTTCACCCATCAAATCTCTTTCGTTCCTTCTGAAATTTAATTATGTTACGTAAAAATGTGTCCTTTACAATTTTCATGAAGGAATCTAGGTAAAATAACCAGATTACGGTCACCATTTTAGTCCATGAAGTCTCGGGTGTCTCGGTACACCTCACCAGAATCAACCATCTCCAAGATCTAACCGATTCACCAAGTTATACTTGTTATTTTTGCTTCAAATTCGAGTATGTTGTAGCTTAAGGTCTTTCCTACAACTTTCAAGAGGACAACAAAGTGAGATCTCCAACAGAAATCAACATGCAAACAAGAAATCGACAAGAGGTCAGTGAAAATTTCGTAGATCTGAGTCTCCGTATAATAGAACTTTTGACCCCTCAAATCTCCATCGTTTTCTACGAATTTTTAGTATGTCATAGTACAAGACGTTAGCTTCAACTTTCATGAAGACACCGAATCCAAAATCGAACTCCAAACACACATGCAAACTCGAACAAGCTACTGACTTCAACAAACCGAACAAGATCAGTCACACGGTTTACAAATAACCAACTCTTACCTTGGTTTTTCGCACAAATCACACCTAAAATCTAACATGCAACCACCACAACAAACATGCAAGAGAAGTTACGGACTCCACTTGCCTTAAAGAGGAACAAGCAACGACGAACGGCATCGATCGGACGGCGAACGAACAGCACACCCCTCCGGCTCCGCCTCCTTCCCTCTCGGTTTCTCTCCCTTTCTCTCAAACTCTCTCTCTCGCACACCTCTCTCTTTGGACGACAGCCACTCCCTCTCCCTCTCTTTCTCTCTCTCTTTCTTTTTAGTGGCTTTTATATTGCATGTGGCCGCCCAAGATGGCCAATGGGGGCAGCCACACCTTGCACAACCCCCATGCCACTTGGCAGCTCGCATGCAAGGCTTGTGGGCTTGGATTGGGCCGGCAAATGGGCTGGCAATTCCTCCTCCTTTGGGCTCCGAAATTAGGCCCAAATGGCCAAAAATGGGGTGAGGTCATGGGCTGGTTTTAAGCTAATACTTTGGCCAATGTCTCATCCTAATAATCCTCCTCAAACCTAAATTTTATAAACACCTAATTGAAATTTATAAATCACAAAACTTTGTGACCTATCTTAATAAATTCCAATTCATAATCCTTCATGGCCAAAAATAGAAATAATTATTCACGATAGGCTTGGCCAAAGTCTAAATACAAAACATTAATTTGAGCACCCCTAATGACCTGTAAGGAATTCTAGGATGCCACATATTGTCCACATACACACCTAGGAGAATACATCTCGCATAAGAAGTGGAACTGAACATTGAATGATCCACGTTACGATGTTGTAAACCAAACCAAGTAACTACGGGCGCGTTTGGTAACATTTCTGTTTAAAAATTATTCTAAGGAACAGAAATTGAAAAAAGTGTTTATGTTCCAAGGAACAATTTTTTAATAAAAAAACACGTTTGGTAAACTTGTTCCGGTGATAAAAAAAATAAACAGAAACACGTTTGGTAAATTTGTGTTTTTTTTTTAAATTTTTAATATTTTTATTTTATTTATTTCTTATTTCTTTTTTTCTTCTTTTGCCGGTTGCCGGCCTTGGCCATGGCCGGCGACCGGCCGACGAGGGCCGGCGGCCTCACCCGATCACGGCGAGGCTCATTGGCCCCCGGCAAGGCTCGGCCTCGCCTTGGTTGGGCGAGCTCGGGCTCGCCTAGATCGGTGAGCTCGAGCTTGCCCAGCCTTGCCCCACATTGGTGAGGCTTGGCCTCGCCGGGGGCCGGTGATGCTCCGGCAAGGTCGCTGGCCCTCGACGGTTGGTCGCCGGCCATGGCCGAGGCCAACGACCGGCCAAAGAAAAAAGAAAAATAAAAGAAAAAAAAAAAAGAGAAGAAAAAGAGAGGAGAGAGAAAATTTGTTTTTAAAAATTGTTCCAAAAACAAAGAAGAAATCCAAATGTGTTCCTAGGAATAAAAAATAAATTTGGAACAAAAATGCAAACAAATGCGTTTATGTTCTTTTTTTGTTCCCTATAACAAAAAAAATAGAAATTTTGTTCATAAATGGAAATAAAGAATATTAACAAACAAGCCCTACATCACTGAAATGACCAAACTAGACATGAAGGCACTATTTCAACCTATATTATGCCTTGCATAAGTGACAAACACTAGTAGACTCCCCTTGAGCAACAAACCCCAGGGTTGTTCCATATATACCTCATTTGTCGAGTTGCTGTGAAGGAATGTAGTCTTGACATCAAGTTGATGGAGAGTCCAATCATATGGAACATCAAGAGAAATGAAAATACAAATAGAAGGTATCTTTGCGAAAAGAGAAAATGGATCATCATAATCAACTCCATAAGTTTGAGTGTAACCTTGTGCAACTAGATGCGTCTTTAGACACTCAACAGAATCATCCGGTTGAAAATTCATTGTGAATACCCAATGACACCCCACAACCTATTTGCCAGCAGTTAACAGTGTAAGGTGCCATGTCCTATTATCCTATAGTGCTTGCATTTCATCCTCCATAGCCCACCGTCAACCTAGATGAGCAAGGGCCACTGCAACAGTACTTAGCACAAACATAGCAGATAAAGAAGCAACATACGAGGAATTTGTAGAGAGACAATCATAAAATAAAAACTGAGAAAGAGGGTGACGAGTATATGTATAAGAAGACAGAAGAGTATAGGGGGTAAACCGGGAATTAGGTTGATCGATGCAAGAATGTGTACCTTTGCGTAATGCAATGGGAATATCAGTAGCAGGATCAAGCTTAGCAGAAATTGGTGGATTAGAGGTTGAGGCATTAATTGATAGAGAATCATGTACATCCAATGTGGGCAACAACTGTACTACCTCACGTTGAACTAGATGACGCCGTTGATAAGTCTTGTCGGTGAACTAAAAATCGGGTGACCCTCCAAGTATACTTGGCAAGGGGATAGGTGGTAGAGAGGCTATGGTTGAGGACAATGTATCTTCGAAAGGAGTCACCGATTGGGTAGTAGAGGAGTAATATGATTGATCCTCGAAAAAGGATACATCCGCCAAGACATACAATTGCCGACCAACCGGACTTTGACACTTGTACCTTTTTTGAGTTTAATAATACCCAAGAAACACACATTTGTCAGCCCATGGATCGAGCTTATCATGACTAGGGGCAAGTCGATGCACACAACAAACACAGCCAAACACACGGAGTGATAAAAAAAAAGTGGACTTGTAGGATGGAGAGTAGAGAAAGGTATGCCCCCATGAAGCATAGAGAATGGGATGTGATTTATGAGACAGAGTATGCTGTAAGAATAGTATGGCCCCATAATGTTTTAGGGAGGTTTATATGAAAAAGGAGATAACGAGCAACATCCAAGAGATGACGATTTTCCTGTTTTGCCACCCCATTCTGCTAGGGAGTGTAGGGACAAGAGGTCTGATGTAAAATTCCATGAGATATAAAAAATGATTGAAAACCAAAGGATATAGCCATATATTCTTTGGCATTATCGGAGTGCAAACATTTAATAGAAACATGATACTGATTAAGAATCTCAAAGTAAAACATATGAAAGCCACGTCATGTGGCAATAATATCCACAAATGTAACAAAGTGCATATAACCAAACATATCATTGACATGACATGGTCCCCAAACATCAGAATGAACTAACTTAAAAGGACTTGACACACAACTTTGGACATGGGAAGGAAAAGATACCCAATGATGTTTGCCAAACTGGTAAGCATCCCATTGGATACGTCTCGTGAACAATGAAACAAGAGAAAAATGACAAAGTATGTCAAGCGGTAGATCATACGACAATGCATCCTAAAGAAGTTAGAAGTGGTGCTCTTTTGAACGGCAATATCAATAAGGTCTTTATTTGGATAGTACAGCCCATTGGAGTCATGCCCTCCACCAATCATCCATTCCGTCCTCAGATTCTGAAAGACACAATGAGTGGAGGTAAATGTCACAGAACAATTCAAATCTCTGGTAAGGGAACTAATAGAAAGCAAGTTATATGGGAAAACTAATAAATGGTAAATAGAGAGAGAGAGAGAGAGAGAGAGAGAGAGAGAGAGAGAGAGAGGGACCTAAGTTACATCCCCTTAACCAGTGATATGGGACTGTAAACCATCGGCAAGTATAACAAAATTAGGTGATATAGAGGTAATACCAGATAATAAATTAGAATTACCGGTCATATGATTGGTGGCACCCGAGTCTATGAACTAAGAAGTGGGCACGGAAGAGAGTAAACAAGATGAGTTACCTGAAAAAGTCTCTGCCAAATTAGTAGTGGAAGCTGAGGAATCCACCACTGGGTGGAGACGTACTAAGGACTCATACTTCGCACAAGACAACATAATGGTGCTAGGCAATTTTTGTGATTGATCAACAACCTTCTACATTGGGGGTTCACCCACATTGGCATAAGCAGCCTGTGGACAAAGCTCGGGATGTAGGGTATAGTAATAGGCTTCAATATGGCCACCTCGCTAACAGTGGTTGCAATAACATGAACTTCCAGCGCCCCCATTTCTATCACGGCCACAGCCCAAAGAGAAATCAGATAGCCCAAAGAGAAATCAAATATGCTACGAACACAGGAATTATGCCTTCAGCCTCCATGACCACCAGAAGACTAAGAAACCATAGCACTTGCTATAGATACAAAATAAAGTGCAGATGATGAAGCAGGCATGTCTCGAAAGACTCGAGAGAAGACCTCATCAACCGATGGAAGAGTACTCTGAGAAGTAATTTGACGTCGGAGAGAAGAATGAGCATGACCAAGCCCCTGGAGATATAACATAACTCTCATATCTTCTTGACACTTGGCCAACTCTTTAACGTCAGCAGTGACAAGCAAATAAGTGTACAGTCTTCGCAAAGAGTGGTAGATCTAGAATAGTAATCGGATATAGACATGTATCCTACATGTAGATCAAATAACTCCTTCCAAACATCACAAACACGGGTCATGTTATCTCTTCCTGAAAACATAAGAGTACACTTGTCCTAAATGACTTTGGCTAATGTACACCGCATAAACTGAGGACTAATATTGGAATCCATGGTATTCCACAACAACGTCTGAACTGCAACATCGCTAGAGTGCCAATCATCCACCTTTGTTTTATCTATTTTATCTGAAGGTGGAGGTGAAGTTAGATAACTCAATTGTTCGGTGGCCGACAGATATGTCTCAACCGCCATAGACCAAGAAGGGTAATTGGTCCCATCTAGCTTGACAAAACTCAACTTCAGATTAGTAAGATTGGTATTTATGCTCACACCAGGTTTAGAGTTTTTAGCCATACCTCAATAATAAAGAGAGAACTTAAATGATAGCTAAATATAAAGTCATCCCTTAATGCATTAAATTGTTCAGATATCCAAGGTGACACTAAACCATCCAACACAAAATTCTAGGTCAACAACAAAACCTTTCAAAATTCCGTAACTGCAAACAAACCCATGTCACTTTTCATTGATAACCAACCAATCAAACTCTCAAACGATTGCATTCACTACACTTGCGGTTCTCGGCCACATCACCTAGAAAAGAATATTTTGATAGATGGGTGATTATGTGCATATCACCTAAAAGAACTTCATGTCCTATCGCTTCAAAGTGCTCTAAAAGTCTTAACACACTAGATGCTCCTTGAGCAAGGAAGGAGGAGTAGACCTCATCTGCAATGCCAGATCTAGTTGCAAGGATAGGTTGAACCACGGTGGTTTCTTGCCATCTGACGACGGCGGTTTCTCCGGTGATGTAATGATGATCGTTGGCAGCTAGGGTAAAAAGTATATTTTTGTGGCTCTGATACCATGTAAACGAAAGAGAAGAAAATTGTTATTCTCATAATTAGAGATTACATCGACATATGGTGAGTATTAGGGTTCACTAACAATGAAGAAGACAAAACTACCCTTCAATAGAAGAAGACAAAACTATCCTTCAATAGCTAAGATGCAAGTAACATTTCTATCAACATGAATTTTAAACATTTGACCATCTATTACATAATGACTGGTAAGCTTGGAGAGTAGAAAATTAAGGTCGACTCGCTCACTGCGTGTATACATAGCTCTCTTTGTTATAATATATGTCGATAAGACTCCTTTTCTATGTTATTTAATGCATTCCACTAGCCTAAGAACTAAGAGAGCCTGAAAATATAAAGGTTGTCCTGGATTTGGAGCCGCATGTAGCTTCAAGAAGAGCAGCTCAGCATGCAAATTGAACCAATAGTATATGCAATTTGCATATGACCCCATGAACTGGGTCCAAGACGTAGGCCTTTTTTGATCGTTACGAAGCCAGCTCTGATTCTTTTAGTCCAAAGACAAGAAAAAAAAAGTACCAATATTCTCAGTGGCAATGAGGAACACGAATTGTCACTGCAAAAAGTGGAACTACCGAGGAAGGTGCAGGCATCCAAAGATACTCGACGCGAGAGCCTTCGTTTGATCATACCAAAGTTGCAACAGTTGCAGTGTGAAGGATCCCCAACTGTCACTGTATGGTTGCAACCCCGAAAGGGACTCGGCTAAGGGCTTCTGAAAAAACAAAGGGATGGAATTCTCTTTGTTTCTTTGCCAAAGATGAGAACGGATCGTGGCTTGTCCTGCTTTGGAGGGCCATCCACCAGCTGTATTCCTCTCCTGCATAACCCATGTTTGCTTTGTCGTCTTCTTTTCATTCTCCTGTCCCTTGCACATTCAACCTGCCCCACATCTCTCCCAATAATAGCTCTCTCTCTCTCTCTCTCTCTCTCTCTCTCTCTCACGCGTGTATTAAGTCTATGCAAGTGTTTCATGGTCAAATTTTTGGGGGCAACATTGTCCAGAAGAAAAAGGAAAGAAACTTTGGGGGAGTGCGAAATGGGGTCCCCAATGTAGCGTTTATTGTTTACCATTTTCTACAAATATGGTAGCCCTCTTTTGCAATTGCAGAAAGGTACTTCTCAGGGAGCAGTTGCATCTGAGATGTGACGCAGCCTGCTCAAGACACATGCGATGACACCCAGATATTTAGCCGGGTATGCAAAAGAATCAGAGCTAAAACAAAGCCTCATCATGCGTGATGGGACACTTCTGCGTGCATTGATGATGCTCTTGGTCAGAACAAAAGAAAAAATAAAGCTGAATGAGCGCAGTGTCAGCCGTGTTAAATTCTTCCCAAAACGAAACACTTGAACATGCGTTTGACAGTGCAATAGACTGCATACGGGACCCCCATCAAACTCCAAAGACTTTTCTCTCACGAAAATAATAATTCAGCGCACTCACGGAGCTCTCTCTCTCTCTCTCCCCCTCCCTGAGTGCAAACATGGCTTCTCTCCTTCCCCACAGAGTGCTTTGTTCAAGGCCCACTTGCCCAACAGATGCAACTCATCGGGGAAAAGGCGAATTATACCATTAAAGAATATCAGTATTTTATATGACATACATACCCATCTGGTGAGTTTAAAGCATTTGTTAAATTCACTCTTTCGGGATTTGTGATTCCATTGTCTCGAGAAGAAATCTGGTGTGCGATTCATCCACACTCCACAGTCATCCCCTTTTTGGGTATGTGATAAAAATAAGAAAGGGTTGATCTTGATCTGAATTTAAGGCCATTCTTTCTCCAACTTGTCAAATTTTGGTCATCCCAAAGGGAAAGGCGTTTCCATGTGGCGAACTTTGTGATTGATTTTGCTAGTTGTGCAAGAAAAGGTGAGCCTAGTGATCTACATAGGTTTCGGCACAGTCAAGCATTGTGCCTCCTGAATTTGGGTCCTCGTGTAGAATTGTCCCGCAAGAAATATTATTCTATGAGCTTTTTTATGTTGACAGGTTTTCCTCATTGTGCCACTAGCTACCAGCTTTCATATGAATCACTCTCTCTCCAGCGTCCATGCTTGCTTGCTTCTGAGTTTGCTTGTTGTGCAGCCACATCTCTGATGCTTTCACCAAGTAGCCCACTCTCATACCAATAGGACCTTTTCAGGTCACATTCGCATGTGAAGCCCTTCAATGGCCAAAAAGAGGAGCTGGTTCACCTTAGTGAAGAGATTCTTTAGGCTAGAGAAGCAAACAAAGCCAGAGAAGGTTTCTGAACGTGTTGATTTTGTAATATTGTTTTAGCGAAACCTCCAAATTTTCATTGTTAAGTTTGTGGCTCTGACATCAATGTGTTTGATCAGAAGGAAAGACGAAGGAAATGGGTGTTTGAGAGGCTTCAAGTCAAAAGTTTACCGCCAATTGCAGCACCACCGCCCCCAAAGACAGTTGATGATGCAGAGGAACAAGTGCAGGGCAAGCACGCCCTTAGTGTGGCTCTTGCTGCTGCAGCCGCTGCCGAAGCAGCTGCTGCAGCTGCTCAGGTGGCTGCTGAGGTTGCTAAGCTCACAAGCAACCCTCAACCTTCGTCTCATCAATGCAAAAAGGAAGTGGATGAACCTTCCGTTGCTATAATACACCAGGACACTACCCACATCACACATCAAAATGAAAGTAGAAGCCAAGAATTGGCTGCTATTAGAATTCAAGCCGCCTTTCGAGGATTTCTTGTGAGTTTACTCTCTCCAGCCAATCTCATGTACTTACCCTGTGCTATTTCTAAGAAACTGTTGCAAGTTAGGCTATAGACGTTATAACTGCGGGTGAAGACTCATTTTAATGCCTATGTAGAAGGATCTGATGCTTATAGCTAGGGAAAAATCTATTCCCCCTCTTATGTAATTGAGTGGGCTGTTGACACCTTGCTGGTGGCATTAGTCAAGTTAAACCATGATTGTGAAGAGAACGATGTGGAAGGATTATGGGAATGATGAAGTACCAAAATTTTCAGATTTGATCGTTTTCTTTCCCTTATTATCAGAATGAATAGCCTCTGATTAACGTTATCTTGGGGGGGAGATCTGCAGGCAAGGAAAGCTCTGAGGGCACTGAAGGGAATTGTGAGGCTTCAAGCCATAATTCGAGGCTGCGCTGTCAGGCGCCAAGCAATGACCACTCTTAAGCGCTTGCAATCCATTGTGGATATACATTCACAGGTCTGCGCGACCAGATCACACAATGTTCAGAGGACTTTGCATTGCGACGAGAATTGTCAGATCAAATACATAAGTTACATGGTAAGAGTTGTTTTAAAAATGTCAGGTCTCTCTCTCTCTCCCTCCCCCTTTTGTTCCTTATCCCTACTACTTCAGATGACCGAGTTGTCCTCAAGAATATAAATGTTCTTTCATTATATTTGAAAAGGATGTGACATCAATCAGTTTAGGTTTTTAGTTTTTTCAATCTGATCATTTCAAGGTGGTTCAGCATATTTCTATTCTACTCTCCTCTTGATCTGAAGGTAACAAAGACATTGGTGAATTTGTTTCGAAATATTTAGGTCGATAAAAACAGCCAAAGAAGGTGGGATGACAGCTTACTGTCTAAAAAAGATGCTGAGGCATTGTTCTTAAGCAAGAAAGAGGCTGCATTGAAGAGAGAGCGCATCAAGGGATACTCATTCAACCATCGGGTAATAATGGCCTGTCCTTAGTGCCTCATTTTGAGCCTATCACTTCAATTGATTTCTCATAGAGGGAAAAATTATGCAGAAGTCGGCAGAATCGGAGCACAGAAAACCAAGCGGAAGGTGGAGGTATTGGTTGGAGCAATGGGTGGACACGCAACTTGCTAAAAGCAAAGAATTTGAAGATCTAGACCCAGTTCTGACTTCTCATCCGAAGCCAAAGGATGAGGATAAAAGACAATTTAAGCCGAAGAGTAGTCCGAAAAAACAACAGATCGAGCCACTGGACTCCCCTCAATGTGCTCCAAGAAGGTACCCTCGCCATAAAAAGCAGTGCTCGATGGGGGATGACAACTTCCAAAGTCCGCGTGCCATACCAACTTATATGGCCACGACCGAATCGGCCAAGGCAAAAGCGAGATCACTGAGCTCGCCCAAACTGAGGCCCGGGGCTTTTGATGCTTACTCCGATAGCTATTCCCCGTACAAGAATAAGCTCTCTCTCGTATCTTCAATCGCAAGCGAAGTGCCTAGCTTCTACAAAAGTGGCAGGCCAAATGGTTACCAGCAGAAATCTCCAAGCTTGAAGGGCATTCCGGCTACCATGAAACCGAGCAGAAACATTGCAAGGGAACTTTGCATTGATTAAGAGTACTGAAAAACAGTGTTTTAATCGAACTGAGTGCTTTGTTCGAATCAATTCAGTGCTCAAGATCAAGACAAAGGAACTAGGAAACAGGAGAAGGAGCTTCAATGTAACAAGCAGATGATATGAGAGTGAAAAGTATCATTGTATCTACCAGTTTTAGGCCATACCAGAATGTGTTCCAATTAAATGTCATGACACGGGGTTATTAGAAATCGTGAACTGGTTACTTTAAGATTCTTGTCCCAGGTCAAGAAAGGGCTTTCAACAATGCATATAAATCCTCAGGTCATAAGTGGAACTCACATGAACTTTCACCAATTTCAAGGGCTGAAGATGTTGGAGAAGTCATATGGAGTTGCGAGTGGGACCAACATTGTCTCCTTCACTCACTTATTCGAGACCTCTTCTGTACTATTTTCAAAATCCATTTTCATTCCAAAGATTAGCATAACATTATAAAAGTTCAATCTTTTTCCTTTATGAAGTGAAAATTCCAAATCGAATGTCTATTTAGGGACAAGAAGCATAAGCCCCGCACTACGCCTCTCGGTCCACTCACATGGTGCTTATCATAATTGGGCAAACATAAACGAAGGCAATAGACATAGAGCATTGATTCGATTCAAATGGACTGCTTCGTTTAATATTTATATTCCTCCACCCCCCCCCCCCAAAAAAATCCCAAATTATGTCCTGACACGAATACCCCCAAAATTTTTGTATCACCAAAAACACTAACTACCCACTGTGATACAAATATTCTCACATTATGTGTGTTACTAAAAAATCAAAACTTATAAACATGTGATTATGTATTATCTACTTCAATTTGATGATGAGATATTTATCACACCAATATAATTTTAGACTTAAAAAATTGGAGTATTTTTATCATAATGAATGAATTTAGGGTTTTTATTAACACAAAAAAAAAAAAAAAAACACAAATGTTTGGGATTTTTATGTGCATAGTTTGGGGTTTTTAGGATATTGACCCAACAAAAAAATAATAAAAAAAATAAAAATTGCAGAGCTAAGAAAGGATATCATGGGCCAAGCCAGCCCAAGCCCATATAGATATCTTCATTTTCTCTCTTTCATTATTCATTTATTTCTTTCTTCTCCGAAAGAGCGAGAAGCAAACCCTACCCTCCACCCCCGAATCTCCCCTCGAAGGAGCACGAAGCTTGGGAACCGGCGGAACCAGATCAACGATGGTGTGCATTCGCAAGGCCACGGTGGACGACCTGCTGGCCATGCAAGCTTGCAATCTGATGTGCCTGCCCGAGAACTACCAGATGAAGTACTACCTGTACCACATCCTCTCTTGGCCTCAGCTCCTCTACGTGGCGGAGGACTACAATGGCCGGATCGTCGGGTATGTCCTGGCGAAGATGGAGGAAGAGACCAACGAGTGCCACGGCCACATCACCTCTCTCGCCGTCCTCCGCACTCATCGCAAGCTGGGACTCGCCACGAAGCTCATGAATGCTGCTCAGAATGCCATGGAACAGGTTTTTGTTTCTCTTTCCCTAACACCCTTCCTTTTTTTTTTGGTATGCCGATAGCTTAATTTTGCTTGGGATGCTGTTTCTTGATGTAAAGTTTTGGGCTTTTGGTGGATTTGTCATTTGGGTTGGTCTTACCTGGTATGCCGATGTCTCAAATTTTGCTTGGGATTCTGTTTTTTGATGTAAATTTTTGAGCTTTTGATGGATTTGTTATTTGGGTTGGTCTTACCTGGTTCTGTGATTGAAGCATACTCGTCTTCCGTAGATTTCAGTTAGAATTGAGTTAAGTTTGGCAGATAGAGGAATGATGTTGATGGAAGATCATTGGAGGCCATCGGAAATCGAATGCAGAGGTTAATTTGGCGAGATTATTTGGTCTATCTGTGTGGATAAATTGAATTTCTCCGATTTTATTTGGCGGAGAATTACTGGGAATTCTTAAGAGTTCGCTATGGATAACTTTGGGGCGCTAGTCTTTCTTCTGTGTCCCCTTTTGATGGTTAGGTGCGAATCCAGGTGAGAACATCTGTTCTTGTTTGATTAAGCTTTTAAAACAGGTCGTTTAGTTCGTTCAGGTTAGGTGTGGTGATTTGATGTATTATTGATATGAATACACACACACACACATATGGTCTTGTTTATCAATTAGAGGGATTTGTTCCTGGATTTATTTTTCTGCGGAGACATGACAATTTATGAAGTCCTTGCATACTTGTATATGCGAATCTATTCTGATATATTTTTTTGAAGCATATCTTAGTATGCACTTGTGATGTGGTTGTTATTTCACACCCAATGAACATACCAATGCTAGCAGAGAAAATATAGTAATGTAGACATCTTAAGCAACTTTATTTGAGGTGATATTTCACATCATGTATGGTCATATGTGTGTATGTCTCTCTTTTAGATGCTGCAGAGAATTGTCTCCATTTTGATAGTTATCTTTTCTTTTGGTGAAATGTCGGTAGTTATCTGCTTGTTTGTGAGTGTATGTAGCTAGAGGACAACATATTGGGCTGGTGAGAACCTCTTATCTTGAGCTTAACTGGTGGAAATATTTGTGGTCTGAAACATAGTCATTTAGCTTTTAGTTTAAAGCCACCTTTAAAAAAAGGTGGCTCTAATTTTGTTCTTAAAAGTAGGAGTAAGTGAGTAGTTTTTATATGATTCACTCCTGATTGTTACCCATAAAAATGCTTGAACATGTCAAAGCATGAAGTGTCATGCTTATTCTTTTAAGAGATCTTGCAGGTTTATGGGGCTGAGTATGTTTCGCTGCATGTGCGTAAAAGCAATCGTGCTGCATTCAATTTGTACACTGAGACGCTGGGGTACAAGATACATGACGTGGAGGCGAAGTACTATGCAGATGGAGAGGATGCATATGACATGAGGAAGCAGCTCAAGGGAAAGCAGAACCATCATCACCATCATCATCATCGTCATGGGCATGGGCATGGGCATGGTCATGGGCATGGTCACCATCATCATCATCATCATCATCATGGGGATGGGTGTTGTTCGGGTGACATCAAATCCGGGGGAATTGAAGCTGGACAAAAACTGGATTCAAAGGCCAACAAAGCAGGCTAATGAAGAGAGTTGAAGTGGGAGCTCAGACATACTGTTGGCTATTTTTATGTCATTTTGCTGTAAGTTCAGGTACTTTCTCCGTGAAAAGAAGAAGGAAATTGCAGCTCTTGAAAGTTTAATGGAAACTCTTCATAAGTTAGCTTTGTGAGCCATTCTGAAGCGTGTTCCATAAATTACCTTACATCATTTAGCGAGTATTTGTGTCGCTTTATCGACATTCCTTTTCTCACTTACGTTTTAGCCATAACCCCTGTTTTCCTCTGGTCTATAAATGGTGGTGACATGTTTTATATGCTACCATGGGATTTGATGACTTTAATCACAAGCCAAGGTGCACCCTCGGAAGGGGTCACGGCCTCTCTTTTTGTTCGGAGTTGTTATAAATGATAGTGGAGTGTGATCCCAGTAAATGTGCGACTGAGGAGGCCATCGAAGCGATTTTCACTTCAGCTTCTGTTTTTGCTTTTAATGTTTGAGGCCTGATTGTTATTTGAAACGGAACTTTCTCTGTGGCATATGTTATGTGGACATTCGTATACGAATCCATTATTTTTATTGGGATAGATCCTTTTCTGCTTCGTTTTTATTTTTATTTTTTAATGATCCTCTTGGTTCTTCAGAAGCAAGCACGCGTTCTGCATCTTTCTCCCATGTTCATCCAGAGTTGGATAGAGATTTTCGAAAGAGGATCCGATCCAATTCTCTCCAAAATGGACTTGTTTTTCGAGAAAATAAAGTGAAAGGGAAAATGAGATGAAAAGGAGCAGTTATTTCAGATACAATCTCCTTATTTAATCTGATTATTCTGAAATCATTGTTAACAACTAAAAAATACTACGAATAAGCGATACATACTGTTATGATAAATCATCACTAAATGGTAAAGAAATGAGTGATGATATTAGCTTAACATGCTTAGTTTTTGCTCAAAGATCATGATCAATAAACTGACCTTATAGTATATGCTAATGATCAATTCATATGTACAAGTTAACTTAATCTAAATTTCCGTTATTTAGTTGTAATTTTGACTGAAGATTGCTCCTAAATTTAAGAAAGGAAGTAGCAGCAAGGGAGGTGTTGATCTCAGTCTCACGGTGATCACCCCTCACGGACTCGGATTTCTTGGTTCTGTTCACATGTCACGCGGAGAGCCAGAAGCAAACGTCATGTATCTTGATCTCTGTGGTAGTAGCCATAAATAATGCATTGGATCTCCTGGCAATGGCAAAGGCGGCACCCATAATTTAGAATGAGCTTGAATTCAGGGTCTCCGCTGCTCGATATGCCGCTGTGGAATTGCAACTGTTCCCGTCCATCTTACCTGCCGATATGGTAGGTGTAGGGGATTTTGAAAGGGCAACCTACGAGACAGAAGACATGGCAGGAAAGCAACGGATGAAAGTAGCAGCTAGTTTTCAAGGAGCAAGGGTGGTGCCATGGCCTGGCGTAGGGAGAATGAAGGACCTCTCAGGAAGAAGATTTCCCGCCTACTTGACGGCTTGAAAAACATGCTCGATGTAGAAAGCACGCAATCGGGAGACAGGTAAATGTTCCTTTCACTGTTGAATTTTTCCATCATGTCGAGGGAAATGTTCTTTTTTGAGACGATAACATGAAAGAATTACATTGTTCATAATCCAACAGAGGAAGATCTTGAGTACTAACTTACAGCAAGACACGAAACAAACATTGAGTTCAATTAGGAAATCTAAAAAATTCATCGGCTGTGCTGCCAAGCCAGTGTAGCAACAATCGGTGAACGCATAATGAGCTTTTACCAGGAACCCAATTTCCTAATTCACAATTCAACTTGTTCCGTAAACTGCATGCACAATATATCAATATATAATTCTTCATTCAAGAAATCCTAAACTAATCATTTGATTGTAAGCCCGTGCTAACAAAAAGAGGACGATGGAAGCTAGAACATGTCCTAGTCCTACTTGCATAGACTAAGGGAACTGGTCAATTACATGTGAGGAGATGTTGCACTCCCCGTACAGATCCTGGTTTGCCTCCAAACCAACAGAACTAGGGAGCACGTGTCTTTGCCATTAGCTGGTAAAATTACCTGAAGAATTGACACTTCTAAGAGACATGCTGTCAAACATCATGTTACAGGGCAAGGTTTCTTTGAGTTGCTTCCATTTTCAATAATAAATCCTTAATATCGGCTTCCATTCTGATCTTCATGTTGAAATATTCTAGATGGGCTCTTTCTAAAGCCTGCAGCTCTTCCAATTTTTTTCTGCGCAATTCCTCAGCCTCTGGCAAGCGCAATTTTGCATATCGGGCAGTGAACTCCTCCTCTATCTTTTCATTCTTGGCCACTGCTATACGTTTCAGTCCCTCAGCTTCTCTTCTTGCATCATCAGCACGCTTTTGAAACATCTTCGCTTCCGCTTTTTTAATTCTGACAATACTTTCCAACTCATCAAACAATGGTTCTTTCTTATCACTCCTCTGCAATTCCAACTCCAAAGCATGCTGATCACTCCGGCCAATATTGGGGCTTGGAATTGTACTGCTTAGACGTTCCCCTTGGAAAGGAACCCTTTCCACTACCGCACCTGTGACCCACGACATATCCTGGCTAGCTCCAGCCACATTGTTGACTCCTTTCCCTCGTTCAATGCCAGAGTCCAGAGTTTTATCATATTTAGCTGAATTGGATTCTGCCATCACAGTGAAGAACAAAATAGCAGATTCCGGTTAATAACAGAGTCAAGCAAAGTGCAGATATGTTAGCTTTATACTAACTTAATCAACATCCCACAAACAAAAACCAATCTAGTTCCCAGTACATATACGTTATATTGATTTTTTTTATTAATTTATATCCACTGTATCTTCCATATTCTGCATGCAGTTCTTCTGAAACCATTCCTACGCTAAAAACAAGTACTTCTGATTGAAGTAGAAGTCTTATGAATCTTGAAACAAAAGCAAGAACCAGCCTAGCAACATGGGGAGCAAAATAAGCTGAAAATTTCTGGGATGGATTTAATAATGTATGAGTCCACCTATCTGATTCACCCTACAATCTACGCATTCAAAACAGAGAAGAAAATATAGTGAGACAGCATATCATCCATCAGAAAGTATCCCAAGTAGAAACAGTATATCAAAGCTGTCCATATTTTTTTAATGAAGATAAAGAAAAAAATTATGTTTTTCTTCATAGTTTACTCACAGATGTCCTTATCCCTTAAATTTGCATCCCTCTTTCAAAATTAAGCATCACTTCCAAAAAGAAAAAAAAAGAAAAAGGGTCGATGCTGGAAATCTATCTAACATGCATGTGTGGCATATCAGAATAACTCTTTTAAAGTAACAAATAGTCAGACCAGGAATGACCAGGCTTGAGGATACAGAACATTACCATTCAGGAAAGTCATGATGTAACTGTATACTTCAGGAAGGTTAGCGTTATTTGCCAATCTCACCATCATCTGATCAGCAACTTCATATAATCGTCTCCCTCTCAAGTCCTTGCTTGCATGGAAAATCCTCTTGACATATTCGAGTTCTCTGTAAAAATTCTCAACGTTCCATCCCCTTGCAAAGTTTTGAAAAACCTCTTTCACAAATCCAAACATCTCAGAAGGATGATTGCAAGCGACACAATGAAACTGCATCTCTGTCATTCCTTGGGTGCCAGTTGCACTATGTCCATTCCTAATATAAGATTCCCTTATGGCACACTCCACATGACACCAATGAAGACAAACATCACAACCAACCCACTTACACGTGTCGGATGCCATGTCAAACTTGGAGCACACTAGGCACATACAATCACTGCAAAAGCCACTCTTTACACAAACCTTGCAGTCACACCCATTAGCAGGTAAAGCACTCCGACAGGAAACATTTTTGCATCTTAAATTCAGAAAAATCTCAGCCAAATCGGAGGATGGAAGACTGGATGGAAGTTGAAGATAGTCTGGTAGACCAGTTTTTAGAGCAACCAAGATATCCAGTTGAGTTTGATGGCATTTCAATAGCATCTCAACAGTAATATCTGATCTGTTCTGCAGTGCTTCTCGAAAAGCCAATATTTGCCGATGCTTATCTTTATTAAGCATTAACTCCCGGATACTCTCTTTGAAACATGCCAAAGATTCTTCTCTCATCTCGCGGAATTTCCTCGCAATTTCATACAATGGTTCTGAAACTATCTTCTCAATGAGCGACTCAACAAATTCAGTTCCACCTCCATCCATCAACTGTTGATCACGCTCCTTTTGGCTACCACTCCTGTATAAGCTACCACCATGTTTCTCCCTTGCCGCTTGTTTCTTATCAAAGCCGTAGCTCGTCCCCATTTCATGAGATCCAATACTCTGTGAAGGGGACTTGACATCATCATGACGCTTTGTCTGCCCTCCCATCACCTGTTTGTTAAAACTCAGTTGCTTGTCCAGTCCACTGTGCATTTTACCGCTTCCCTCAGCCCTAAGATTCAGGGCTTGGATGAGATCACTATTTGAATTGCCCAGCACGGCTTGAGACTGGTAAAGAGAGCCATTTCCATTACTGAGAGATCCTTGATACACCGGAGCTTCGTTAGGCTTCGCCTCATTCTGAGCTAGTGCCTGCCAATCAACTCCCTGAAACAGAGGGCGACTCTTCACTGATTGTTCATAGTCTACTGAATTCTGAGTAAGAGAACAACTTGGATTGTGGAAAAAGGATTGAGATCCCGAAAAGGACTGGGTAAAGCCTTCTGAGTTAGTACGAAAAGTAGACCAGGACTGCACACTTCTGCATTGGCTAGGGGAAGCAGGAGCAGCGGCGGTTGTGTTGTCACCTGTGGCGCCAATAGGTAACAACACATTTGGCAAGCTCAGAGAGAGATCGAGTTGCTCCATCCCCAGTTTGTCATCTTTCTGCCCAGTAATGCCCCCATTATCTGATTTTTCCGCTTTCCTAACTGGAGAGCTCGAGAACAACTCAAAACCTCTAGTGCTTGGCCCTTCCATGTCCATATCCCTGCTACTCACAACATCTCTAAATTCTCTTTCGATCCATACGCGTTCTTTGGCAACTTCAGCGACTTCGATTGGCATAAAAGCAACGCTCTTGCCTTTGTCCTTGAAGCTATGCACAAGCCTTTCTCCAGCCAAGCCGGTACTATCATCAGGCAGCGAAGACCCTGCCGGTTCTCCTAGTTTTAACTCCTGTGAGTCTGCATCTTCTTCCTTGAGTTGGAGATCAATAGCCTTGTCTTGTTTATGAGGTTCTTCATCATGCAAGTGCTTCCTATATTGAATGGCTTCCTCTGCAGACTCCAAGTGACCTCCCCAGCTCTCTTCCTCCCCTTTCAGAATCTCCCAATCCTTGACAATTGCACTATCAGATTCAGTTTCACTTTCCTCATCATTACTACCACTCATCTCGTCATTTGAAGTCTTTTGATGATCTTGAGAGGCCTCATCTGTATGTTCCCTCTTCTCCTCAACTGGACTTTCTTCAGGGCAATCCTTCCCTTCCTCACAAGGGGACTTGTCGACTTCTTCGGCAGCCTCAGCTCTACCCTCACTCTCTACAACTTCCCTATGACCAGATTCCAACTGAACAGCCTTTTGGGGGCTTCCTCCACTCCCAACCTCAGGAGCCAATCCAAGTTCACCAGCTGCTTCTGGTTCCAGCTCTCCTTCCTCCATTTCACTACTACTCCCACTCTCAGCTAGCGATGACTCCTCGTGTTTCTTGGTCTCCACACTACGCGACCTCTCGCTTGACCAGCTCGGGGACTTCTCCTTCTCCTTCTCCTTCTCCTCCTCCCTTTCCTTCTCCTTCTCCTTCTCCTTCTCCTTCTCCTTATCCTTCTCCTTAACCTCTCCAGCCTCCAGATGTTTCGGCGGCGACCTCGACCTCGACCTCATCCTAGACTGCTGTTCACTACCCGAATCACCTCGCGACACGCTAGGTGACTTCTCCTTCTCTTTCTCCCTCACTTTTCCATCTCTAAAACCTCTTCGAGATTGCTCACTCCCGGAATCTCTCGACCACGTAGGAGATTTCACATCCCTCAGCGCCTTCCTCTCCCTGTCTTCCATAAATCCAGCTCTGAAACTTCTGCCCTCGTCAACTTCTTTGCTACCATTCCCGAATCTCTGCCAAGAGGACGACGAAGTGCTCCCTTCGCGCCTCGATCTGTCCCTCTCCGATCGGAATCCCTTAGGGAACTCCTTCTTCGGGCCGGAGAAGCCATCCGATCGGTGAGCAACTCCGCGACTATTGCCGCCGTACCCGTCCGCTCTCTCGGCGAAATCAGCCCCGTGGCCCTTCCTGTCGCCGTGCCTATCGGGGCCGAACCCCGAGCCCAACAGCTTCCTGCGATCGTAGCGCTCCAAATCGTGGTCGGAGCGCTTGCGGGGGATCCTCAAGGCGTCGCGGGCGTCGTCGTCGAGGGGCCGATCCCGGTCGTACCGAGAGGAGTAGGAGGTGAGCAGAACCTTGCGAGGAGGAGCGTCGCCGGGCTTGGGGGAGTAGAAGCCGCTTCGGTGGGAAGAGGAGGAGGAGCGATTGGAAGCCGAGTCTTTGCACAGGCTCTTGTCGCCGTAGTAGTCGAGATCATCGCTCGACCGCAATCTCTTCATGATCCGACACCGCTTCAAACCCGCCAAACCAAAACCAAAACCCAAAAAAAGAAGAAGAAGTAAAAAATGGAAGGGAACGGCTCAAAGGACGGGCTCCCAAATCGCAACCCGCAGCACCGGGATCATGTCCGATTTCACTTTCGTCGTCGGCGGCGGCGGCGGCGCAGCAGCAGCAGCAGCAGAGGCGGCGGATGATTTCGGGGGAAACCCTAAAAGGGCCCAGTCGGATGCTAGACCTCGGAGGAAGCAAGGAACATGGGGGCGGCCGGGGGTGGAGGGAATCCACCGCAAAGCAAAAGGGGACGGAGAGAATCGAAGGGGGAAGCTCCGGTCAAAAGAGAGAGAAACGGAGAACCAACCAGACCGAGGAGGAGGAGGAGGCGAAGGGACGGCGATGGATCCAGAGAAGGACGAAAGACGAAGGAAGGAACGAAGGAAGCAGATGGTGGTGGTGGTGGTGGTGGTGGTGGTGGGGAGTGCAGAGCGATTAGGGCAAAGGGGGCGGCGTGGGGTGGGGGGTGTGCTGCTGCACACGTGGAGGTGATGGGATCGAGATTTGAGGAGGTATTGGGGAAGGGTCGGACGGTTGAGGGTCAAATTTGCGGAAGGAGAGAGAGAGAGAGAGATAGAGAAATGGAAACATTAGAAAAGTCATTGATGGTGTGAAAATCAGTCAACGCAGTTTAACCCACTGTTCTCGTTCGTCGTGCCCCCTGTCCTGTCCAGTAGAAGAAAGAGAAAGGCAGGAGGAAGCCGACTTGGATACGCAAGGTGCGCACTGCGCATCCCTCCCCCACCCCCCTGGGGCGCATTGAATCCCATTCGGACCTTTTTGACTTCGGTGGTCTCTTCCCCCTGCCAAATAAAATATATAAAAAAAATATAAATAAATAAATAAGAAGTAGAAGAAGAAGAAGAAGGGCGGAGAAAAAGAGATCGGGAGTGGGGAGGACTGCGGGACGCGTGCGTGTGGAAATGCACTTTGATCCTACCGTCGCCGAGCGGTGTCGTGGAGATGTGAATGCGATCGGCCTCCGTCCGATCTTGGGCGAGAATGTGTTGCTGGGAGGATGGGACGGAGTTAGTGCGTCCGAATCATCATCGCAATATATATTTGTCAACCCCCCACCCGCCCCCAACTTTGTTATAATACACACGTAGGCTATATCCAGAATCGCATGCGGTTGGTGTTGACAACTCCAAGAGTCCGATACATTTGTATTTCCTTCTGTGATATTCAATCATTAAGTAAGGGGGCTCCTTCAAATTAAACAAGAGAAAAAAAAATAGGTATTAAAAGAAAAAAATCCAACTACTCAAATATTTTTGAGTACTTGGGCAGTTCTGAAAAGGATGCATGGAGAAATATGAGAATTGTTTAGTGAGGATGGATCTGAAAATTGAGTGCCAACGTGAGATCATTGACATATTTGGAGTAGGTAGATTTAGAGAGGAATTCAGCCCGTACTAGCGTACCACACGATTGGCAATTTTTCCTGAAATTTGGATGATCAATAAGGGGTGAGGCTGAGCTTGCTTGAGGAACCAATCCACTTTTTGCTCTTTGAGCTTGGAACCCGGGTCTGGACCCGACCCGGCCTGGCCCGGCCCATCACGTTAGGCTTATCCGTTCTCATCGTCGTGGCTGCTACGCCTTCGAAATATCCGTCGGCGACTCTTTGCTCTTTTGTTCGTATTCGCAAGGCACGGATATTCCCAGTTGGCTCCCCGTTCCGCTCCCGACTTCTCTCAAAATGGTGTGAGTGGAGGTTATCTTCTTCTTCGACGACAACGGGGAGGTCAAGTCCTGCATCTTGATCGACACTGCAGAGACCCAGCCCACACCTTGTCCTAGAACCTCGTCTGACTACCCTTGTTCCAATTAGCAAACCACAACGAGTCACAGAGACTTCAAGTTCTCACCTTGTGAGCTTCTGTCCATGGCTTCCTTCTCTTTCCACCACCACTACTTCCGCGGCAGATCCACTGCAATTCAAGAACTCAAGCGTGGCGACTGTTCCAAGCACGTTATCACTGTTTCTTGCACGGCCCATGACCGACAGCATGGCGATCCTGCGATGCAGGAGCCGAAGAAAGAAAAGCAGAGCAAGAGGCCAACTTTTGCTGGAATTGTAGAAGGTTTTGAGAAGATAGGGAAGGGATTGAAGCACAATTTGGGCCCACAGAGGAAGGGTGACTGGAAAGATTTGGCTTTGATGAGTTTATCGTTTGCTGTTTATGTGTACATATCTCAGAAGATTGTTTGTGCTTACTGTGCTTGGGTGTCCATGCCAAAGCAGCCCTGGTAATTCGTAAATAAGCGAAGTTAAGCCATCTTCTTTGTTGTAAGAGAGCTAGAGATTGTGTTTGTTCTTCCCATAGTTCAATCATGTTAGTAATTATGAAGGGAAGCATCTTCATTGTATATGTTGCGACTCATTAAGATCTCTGTCGTATAAAAGTGGCTCACTTTTTTGACATTCCTTCTTACCGGAAAGTGTCGGTGTGTAACTCTTTGACTGTTCTCTTGCAATATATGCTGGAGAGTTACAGTCACAAACCACTGCGTTCGAAAATGAATCTTCTCCTCCCCATGACAGGAGCGGGCTTGACAAAAAGTGACAAGAATCAGAAGTTGATTGTGATTACTATAATTTACCATGGAATTGAACATAGAATTTCGCCAGTCAAGGACTAACAGGGTGCAGGTGCCAGTTGATCGCTGATCGCCTTGTAAGAACATTGGGTAGGCATTTTTCACCACACAAATGGGATGGTGTTCCTCAATGACCACGCATTTCAAACTGTATAGCAGAATTATAAAATTTCTCAAGTAATTCTCTGCTGCCAAATCAGTTCCAATTGCCTTTCACAGTATCGCCTTTTTTTTCCGTTAATAGCACAAACCATTTAATCAGTAAAACGAATGTAAGAATAGGCTCCTCAATGATGTCATCTTGTGTCCTTTCTATGTGTATTGCTATTTCTTTGCATGAATATGGATCTGATATGTAATTTGATAGATACTAGTCAGCATAGCTACCCTGGTTGCCAATTTGACTGTTGGTGAATTTAAGCAAAAATGGTGGACTAATAATTTCTTCTATATCTGGAGATCAACACAGACATCTTCAATGGAAAAAGTAGACCCAATGTATCGTCTATAGATATTGTTGATGCTGAAGGTTATACAGGAGGTGGTGGCAAGTCTAGCAACAGCCAGAATCCAACACAATCATCTGAATCCAGGTCCTCTTGGATGGCAAGGAAATGTAATCCCCCACAAGACTTTTTTGCTGATTCCCAAGCTTCGGCTTCAGTTGTCGTCACAGGAGTTTTCTTGTAGGTTGCGTAAACATAACGTGTTGAAATTCCAACTGAAAGAATCAAGGCGGCTCGACCAGTATCAGCTTCAATCGAACTGACTTCCAGTCCATTCATCCAAGCTGTGGCAGTGGAACAAAGATTATAATTTAATTGAATTTTGAGAGCTGTAGCGAATATAGCAATATAAAATTTTACGAGGCAAAGTGTCCTTACAGTTAGATGACCAGTGTTAAGATTAGAGTAGAGATTGCTCTTAATATACAACTAAGTGTTAAGAAGAGATGAACTCAACTGCTAGTCTGCAACTATGCAAGCAAGCATAGCTAGAAAATAGTTATGTACTCATGATCCCAAGAATCGTTAAACAAAATATGGTATTAATAGATAGGGTACTGAGAATGCCAAACTGTGACTTTTAATTCTGTCAATCTCACAAGGACTGTCACGTACTAATATTGTACTCCTGTTTTCCAATTAATGCATCATCTGGATTCATTCCTAGTGCAGCTAATTAGTGAACATGAAAGCCACTGGGAATAGATGTCAATATACTAGGTGCAGTCACTCTTTCTGGCTGGCTATAAGTCCCAGGATAGCAGCCTCATTTTATGATGCATGGTCTTGAGGAGTTGCTGTTTATCAAGCTTCATAAACCTTTCCCTAATGCCAAATTGGACAGCAGATGGCCCAACTTTAATCATAACTACACCCTGCCTTACTGTGTCACGAGTGAGTATGGAAGCTCAAGATACTTGATTATCACTTGAAGATTCTGGCGTGACAAAACAGAATCAGTAGCATGCTAATGTCATGCAAGAGATATACAGAAAAAGAATGCACCTGCTAGTGGTTTTGCACGTGAAGATGCAACAGCCAACCCCGGTATCAATGTATTGTCATCTATCTCAATGCCCAACAAATCCAAATCCAGACCTGAACCAAACACATATCTTGTGTCCAAGCCTGAAATTTCCTCACGAACAGCTACAAAGAAAGAGAACAGTACATCAACTGAAGGAGTTCAAAAATGTTTATGCTTGTATGCAGAAAAAGTGGATGTCATGATATAAAGACTAAGCAGACACCCGAGTTTCTAATCTCCACAAGCGTCTATAGGGATCATTGTAATGCCTTTACATGAAAAAATTAATTCACAAGGACTCTTGCGACTGAAGGGTCCATACCTGAGTATGGTAATTGGACAAATGCCCACTTCTCCCCGAACAGATTTTCAGGAAGTTCCATTGGGAAAGGGTTATCAAGAGCCATAAGGGGCTTGGATCCTTTTTGGAAACCCGGGTGACGTGTATACACTGTCTCATACCGCTCTTCTAGCCAGAGAAGTAGTGATACACACTGAAATACAAACGTTACTGGATGAAAGTGAGTACATATAAAGCATGCAAAGTTAGCATGTAGAAAATATTTCTTCCTAATGTGATACCAAGGAAACCACAGAATCAATACCCAAAGGAGGAAAAAAAGGAAGAAAGTGAAACTATATTATCCATTACAAATTAAGCAAAAGGGGAGGAGCAGCAACGTGTTAACACATCCATGTCCATCACATCCTGGAGTACTTTTCACTTATCCAATAACGGGGCATACGAAGATAGATGAAACACAGCAGGACGGGCTGAAGAGAACGTTAGCGTGGCTAATGAGGAAGCTCCTATCAAACAGATGTGCTATTCTTTCCATCCAATACAAAGCACAAATCAAGAAGATGTCAGAACCTTAGTATCTGTCCGACAATTTAGGAGCTTTCCATATGCTCATCCAACTTCATTTCGCATTTTCAACGGAGACAAGACTGAATCCTTTTTTATTATCTTACCAGTGAATGTTCCCACCTAAAAGAGATTCCTAAGTGAACAAAATAACATGAAGATACAAATGGAACTATAACAACTAGCGAACTGTACATACCCGCTTACTGGGAATAGGCTTTATGCCGAGCTCCTTACATGACTTTGTGATAATCGTCTGCATCTGAGACCTATTAGACCGCGCACCAAAGCTTTTAGTCAAACTTCTTAGTCAGAACAAAAGAATTAACACAGCAATGTAATTGTACAGGCACGTGAGTGGTTGCATCCACTGATGTCCATGTGACTATCGTTCATGATGCAGTAAAAATTACCTGAAGTAGCGAATCTTCTCTGGGAGAGGAACGCCCAGTTCATCACTAATTGACACGATAGCATCCTTCAAAGTGATGCTATTGATCACATTGTTGGGGAAATACTTGGTGTATTGGAGTGAAAGCGAATCGTCACACACCACAAGCTCCCACACCTTCTTGCCCCTGATATCAAGAATGGGCCTGGAGCAAAAATCAAGTTCCCATTCCGAAATGCTCTCCGGATCGGTTTCTGGGTCGAGGTAGCTCAGCTCCGCTGTCGGGTCATCATCTTCTTGACCTGGTTCTTCCTCGTCGAGTTCGGGCTCCTTCTCCGTCGAAACGGACCTTTCGGACACCGAGTTCAGCTGAAACCGGTGCGCGAGCCGCTGGTTTCTGGCGAGGCCTCGAAGAGTACGATGAGGGAGGTCGGTGAATTTCGGGAAAGAGGCGAAATTGGAGATGGGTTGGTGAGATTGCAGAGGAGGGGTCCTGACTCTGGCGGGATTGAAGCAGAGACCAGCCATGGAAAGTTCTCCGTCAGCGCAAAGTGATGATGATAAGAAGAAAGGAAGTGGCAGTTTGCTTGGGCAGTTTACTTCTCCACCACACGTACGACCAGGAGCAGCTCGATCGAGTGCTGGTGGATGGATGGGCTTCGTTGGGACGATGGGGAAAAGGGCCCATCGCGGCCCGGCCCAAACGCATCGCATCTCGCCTGATGGCCGCAGATAAGCTACAGGAGAGAGGAGATGCTGCGTTTTTCGTGTGTGGAAGAGGGCGTAAAGGCGGAAGCTTTCTTGGAGTCACAGGGAAACGCCGTCTTTGCGGAGATAAAGCTGCGAAGCTCTTCCTCCAGAGTTACGGGAGAGGATATCACTGACCATGTAATTCTCTGTCTCGTTCATCTCTACTCTTGCAACGAATGTTTGCGTTGTACGAGGGAGCGCAGGTGTTGGGGAAGAAAGTGTTCTCTAGCTGTTTGATTGAATGCCACTGTGTTTTGGTGCTCCAAGGGGCCAATTTTTAGTTCGTTAAACTTCTGAGCGGATTTCTGGGTTATCGCTGGGTGTTGTCCTTGATATTGTCTCTTTGCTTTCGATATAAAGCCGCTATTTTGATTTGTTATATTCGCTGAAAGTTCTCTGTCTAGCTCTCTCTCGGGCTGTAGCCAATATTAAACAGTGACTGGATTCTTGGAAATGCTTCTTATGTAAAATGGAAACTTTAGAGAGTTGAAAGCTGCTTCGCCTCAAATGGGTCTGCTCTACTGAAGGTTGGCCTTTCTAGTTGTATAAAAAAAAGGAAAAAGAAATAGTGAGGATGCATCTTATTGCATGATGGGACTCAATATTGGAGCTGCCGAAGGTCAAAACTGAAATAATCCATGTAGGGTTCAGGAAAATGCTTGTATGGGGCAGAAAGTGGGGGTATGTGAATTTAAGTGAGCTTACTCCATCCACACATCCCCGTGTGTAAGTACTTCTCTTTTCTTGAATAGGTACCTTAAGGAGCGGGCCTTGATCTGATCACAGAGATGATGAAGTTTGCGGGATATACTTTGATAACATCATTTACTCCTACTCATTCTATTATCCTTAAAAACCCTCGCAGATTTCGATTTGGTTTGAATCTGGCCAATTCGAGGAACATATCAGCTGATGCTGTGAAACATCGACTGAATGCAAAAACTCTAATGGTTGCTGAGCGCTATCTTCCTCCTTTGTTTAGGTAGCTTCGCTATTTGTCCCTTTATATTGTTTTGAACCTTATTTTGGTGTAGTGATCCATGAGGTTCCCTATTCGCAGTGTTGCTCCAATGATGGAATGGACAGACCATCACTATAGGACAGTAGCCCGTCTCATCTCAAAACATGCATGGCTTTACACTGAGATGCTTGCAGCTGAAACAATTGTTTATCAAGAGCATAACCTGGTAAGTTGACAAGATCCTTCATATTCATGGACTGCAGCAACAAGCAGTCTACCCAGTGGCCTTTTATGTTAATCATCTAGGTGAATTTCCTATGATGTGACAAACTAAGTTCCACTACTATTGATAATGGCCAGGATAGGTTCTTGGCTTTTTCTCCAGAACAGCATCCAATAGTGTTACAAATCGGAGGCAGCAATCTGGAAAACCTGGCCAAAGCAACTGAACTTGCTAATCCCTATTCCTATGATGAGATCAATTTTAAGTCAGTGAATTTCTTTTCTTAGTTGATGATCCCATTATTTATCTTTGCTATTAGTCTTTTGATGCTTACTTTCTTTATTCACTAGTTGTGGGTGTCCTAGTCCAAGGGTAGCTGGACATGGGTGCTTTGGTGTTAGTCTCATGCTTGATCCGAAGGTTTGAGTTTATCATGTTAATTAGTGTTCTGGACTGGTATTATTGGGATCTGTGTTGGTGTGTTCTGATATAATTATTGATCTCTACGAGGAAGTTCGTTGGTGAGGCCATGTCAGTCATTGCTGCCAAAACAAATTCTCCGGTCAGTGTGAAATGCCGAATTGGTGTTGATGACCATGATTCATACAATGAGCTCTGTAAGGTTCAATTTTCTTCTGGCTTAGCAAGTCAAATGCAGGATGTATTTTCTATAATATTGTCTCTTCTTTATCTTGATGTTCAAGAACTAAAGAGAGAACGTATTAACCATTTGGTTTATAATGGGATCGTCATCCTGCTATTGATAGTTCTTAGAGGAAATTCGATGTCTAATTTGGATTATGACTTCTTTGCATCGAGCCTTCCTTATAAAATTAGACTTAAGTTAGAGTGGGTGCCACTATGAAGCACTTGCTTTGCTAGGCTGGGGCTATGGCTCTATCCAATAAAAATGTGAGCGATTGCAATGCCTTGGTTGGGGAATTTATGATGTCAAGCCGAAAGGGATGCTTTTATGGACCAAAAGAAATATTAATTCCACAGATATTTAATAATTTAAATTTTCTTGACTACAATTGTTTGCCTCCTTTTGGCCTCGGTTCACTGGTTTTCAAGTGCATTTCAGCAAAGATGATTAACTACTGTATGAGTTTGGTAAAGTCTGATTTTGCTCATTTGGCCACATTACATCCCCAAAGTTCTTTGCACTATAGTTTTCAGTAAAATCATAACCTTTAAGTGAGCTGTCATGATGCCTCTACATCTAACTTTATGGTGTTCAATTACTCTACAGGTGATTTTATTTATAAGGTTTCTTCTCTCTCACCAACGAGACATTTCATTATACATTCTCGTAAGGCACTACTCAATGGCATCAGCCCTGCTGACAATCGTCGGGTTCCTCCTCTCAAGTACGTACCTGGAAATATGTCAGGAAAACCTATCTCTGGTTTTTTGTTTCTTTCCTTTTCTAATGTTTTTTGTTATTTTTTGTTCTGAGTATTTTGTTAAATGGTTTAATTATTGTGCTGGGGAAACAGTACAGTATGTTCAGCTTATCATTTCAATTTCTCATATGCAGATATGAATACTTTTTTGGTCTTTTGCGTGACTTTCCAGACTTAAAGTTTACAATAAATGGAGGCATAAACTCTATTGATGAGGTAAAATCATACTTTAGTCAGGTTAATATTTATTTGATATATCAAGCCTGGAAGCAGACATGAATGATTGGCCCAGTATATAATGGTGATCCATGTCCTTGATCAATAAGAGGAGGCAAAGCGATTTACTTGCCCTGTTTACTCAGTATACATTCTGCTTGACTGCAAGCCTGTCAAAGTGAGAAGTGGAGCTTAAGTATATAATGCAACTTTTTTAAGCAATCTGTTATAAATGTGGAAATTGGTTTGTGTACTTCACATTGTCAATGGATAATTCGATTTGTAATGGTGTTTTTATTCATGTCTGCATTTAAGGCGTGGTGAAGCTGAGCTGAGTTGACACAGACTATTAATGTAATTCAACCCATATTTAATAATAGAGACTCGATCAATTATCTTATGAAATATGAGTCTTGGTTCAGTTAAGCCCAAATACGAGCTTGAGCTCAAACTGAAGTTTTATAACTACAATATAATTGATAATTTGTTATGTTTAAATGTTTGCAATGAAAACAAAATAAATATTTAATTACAAGATTAGGCACAGGAGCTACTTGAGTTCAAAAATTGAACTCAAGCTGACTCAACTTAATTATCTAGCAATTCAAACTTAATCGAGATCGAAGTAATAAAGCTGACCTTGAGTAGCTCATGGACAGAATGAGATCTTGATTTGGTGATACTTAGGCTGGGGAAACTGCCATTTTGTTTTGAGTTTGTGTAATCATCTGATTGGTAAAACTTTTTTAGCACCATCATTTGAAATGATATTCATGATTCACCAATTGTTCATGGATATTTGTGTATATAGGTGAATGCGGCATTGCTGGAAGGAGCTCATGGTGTAATGGTTGGACGTGCTGCCTTTAATAAGTACGTATGACACAACAAAAATAACTTTCATAGGTCCATCTATGTCTTCACATTCATTTATATTTGAAATTTGAGGGCCATACTGCAACAGCACGAATAATCCAAGGGAATCTTTTATGGTATTGAAGAAAGTTATTATTTGGATTTATGATTTAAAATGCAACAATATAGATCATACTCGATTGGATGTTTGGCTAAGTCGAGCAGTGCTCACTTGTGGTTGCAAATTTGTTCAGTGATTTGAAAATTATAAATTTTTAACAGCTCATGGCAGACTTTGGCGAATGTAGATAGCGCTGTCTATGGTGCTCCAAGCAGTGGTCTCACGCGCCGTCAGGTATAGTTGTACATGCAGCTGGATATTATTATCTGCTTAGTCACTGCTTCCTGTTTGCTACGAGTATTCCCCTCCTCACAATTATCCAATTCTCAGGTCCTTAAACAGTATGAAGTTTATGGAGAGGCTGTTCTTGGAATGTATGGAAAGAAACCAACTGTTCGTGATGTGGCGAAGGTATGGATGCAGGAAATGGTTTAGCTAGATAATCTCTTCTTTTGTAGTGTTCTAGGAGTGGATTTTTGTGGCCTTTGCTTTACAATGTGACTGTTGAAAAAAATTTAAGATCCATTAGTCTAGGCCATTTATAGCCGATATATCAGCTAGGGGCATTGTAAAGGTCACTTATCTGAGCGTGACCTTGGTGGAGAGTAGTCCAGCACCAACAGGATCTGCAATGGATATCTTTAAAATCTCCCATATACCATTAATTGCTGCAAGGCCATCATTAGCATTTGGAAGCAGACTTCTGCTTCTTTGCTGTTGGAATGTTGCCGGGTGTGATAGATCATCTGTTTCTTTTTTGGCCAATATGAAGCTTTTTCAATAATTTTATTTTTTAACATGTTGCAGCCTTTGCTTGGTCTTTTCCATTCGGAGCCTGGAAATGGATTGTGGAAGCGGAAAGCTGATGCAGCTTTCCTGCATTGCACTGTATGTTTGTACATTAGGCTATTCGTTTCGATTATTTTAAACTTTTGTGTCTTCCAGCCTGAGCATTTGATTAACTTTAATGCGGTCTTTGGACCTTGTAGACTATGAAGTCTTTCTTTGAGGAGACACTCGACGCAATTCCTGACTCTGTGTTGGATGCACCTATTGCGGAGGTTCCGTCTGGTTCAGAAAACCCTTTCGCTAATATACGAGATTTGCTGCCTCCTCCATATAAGGAAAAAGAGCAAGAAGTGTCATATGCATAATCATTCTTTGTTCGTGCAACAGCCTCTCAGATATCCTTCAATTTCAAAGTCAGATTGGAAAAAGAGATTAGTTAGTTAGGTCATCTGTTGCAATTATTTTGGGGGGTGGTCTGTCTGCACTGTCATCCCATGTACCAATTGTGATTAAGACTGTATAATCAAACAAGTGGTCATGGTTATCTTGTCTGTATCACCTGATATATGCAATTTTCACGTTGTTTTTGTTGTTTTTGAAGTAATCATGAGGTTTTTAAGACAAATAGTCTCATCTTCTACCCACGCTTGCCAAAAAGAGGTGAACGTAATAGCTGCAATCATGTTTAGCTGTTCTATTCAGTTGAGGCTTTGTCAGGGAAACTGAATTTCCAAGAACCATAATCTCTTTAGGTTGATTAGAAAGACAAAAAAAGATCATCCTAAAGAAGTTAATAGTGATTGAAATTTTTTTATCACGCTATTGTTTATTTGTGAACGAATAAAGCAACAGAGCTTAATCTAATGCAAGTAGACAACAAGGCCAGTCGAGAAGATCTTGGGCGTTTGCGAAGAGGTACACTTTTGATACTGTTGTCAAGGTCAAATAGTTAAGAGTTTTAATTTAAAAAAGAAAGAAAGAAAAGGGGAAAAAAAAAAGAGAGACCAGTAACGCATGTGCAAATTGACAGTAGTGTGGAGTTTTGCTTGGAGCTTTTTAAATGAACTCTATATTGACCAGGGAACGGTGAGATGTTGTGTTGGTGCCAATGAACTACAACTGGTTGTAGAGTTGATGATCATGTTACTAAATACGCCCCACAAAATCCGCTCTAATGCTGGTATTGTAGAAAATTGCTGGCTGATGCCATTAGTGCAACAAGTTAGAGTCTCATCAAGTGCAATTGAATGTCAAACTTGTCAAATTTCTAAAGAAGTGTGGTAAGGTAAAGTTGTTGATTATTATACTCTTGGAATATTTGGTACCCTTTGTGTTTGTGTGAGTTATGATAAGCTTAATGGGAGGGTAAAAAAGTGCATATTTTAAAACTTTATACAAGTTGATTAGAGCTATCGGTTGTGATGCTCGGAATTAAATTCACCTATCATGAGTAGAATAGTTACGATTAATGAGCCTCCAGTACTTTCAAATGGGAGTGATTGTGGCGGTATTTAATCAAATCTAGATGATTTTTCAGTTCAAGATAGAGTTGCAATTAGAAATCCTAAGGTAGAAGGTACTTGTATGGTAATCTATATAAATGATAATTTGTAGCAAGGCTCCACTTGTAGAGTCAATGGAGACTGTAGTTGTTGAATTTGATAAGGTCTAAGTTTGATCATTTGATAGTTATTGATGCAAGGGTGGTTGTTTGCGAATTCTTATGCAGTGGTTAATGTTGCAAAGTAGAGTCGGCATCTTGATAAGGTCCATGGTCGGCAAAATTTAAGTGCAGCTTAGACTTGGAAGATCTCTATGATAGTGGAGCCTACGAGGGGCCGTGGGAGAGTAACAATTTCCAGGTTTCAGCGAAGCGAATGTGACTTGACTTAAATATTGAGCTAAGGTAGAGATTATTAAAATATGTATTAAATTTGAGCCTATGAATAAAACCTAATCTAATGTTGCGCGAAAATACAACCCGATGTGCAACTCTCGAACGTGACATGCTAAAAGAATCCAGGACTAATTTTCCTAATAAAACAAGAAAATCACCTTCCTCGTCCGATTTAAGAGCCAGCCACAAGGTTTCCTAATTTGGTTGGAAATATATATTTATATTCAATCGTGGGTTTGGGTCTTCCTACCGCTGGTGCATAATGGCGTGCCTTGCGTTTGCAATAGTTGGGCACTAAAGCTACAGCTTCTTCGTGAATTTTATCATGAAGGAATCCGAGGGCGTTGAAGGGCTAAGATATTGTGTTCTACTTTATGAGTTTGAGAGAGATTATTTCGCAAGTAATTGAGACGGCTAAACAATGTGCCAAATTTTTGGGTAAAATTGGATGCTGAGATATATTGAAAGTAATTGAGCTAACTCGAGTATGGTTAAAATCTCCATCATTTCGTTTAAGGAATCCTATATTGCTATCGCCATGGACTAAGTCACATTGACCGAACTAGATAAATGCAATGTTGGATTTATTTCTTTTTTCTGCTTATTTTAATAGTGGATCGTTTATTTTGCGCAACATCTTCCTTGCTTTTATAGTAAATCCAGCCTAGCTGTACAAGAAGAACTTTCCTTGAGGCGTTCATGGAAAACATAATCCGGACGAAATCAAAACAAGGTTCATCAGTTTGGTTTTGGTTGGGAAGTAAAAAGAATAAACAAGTTGGTTTGGTTTAGTTGTGGTTTACGTTTTGCCCATTTCATTTCAGCGTTTGGATGGGGTTCGTCAATATGAAGAATACGTATTAGAGGAGGTGACTGATATTCTCTAATTTTTCACTTAAAAATGTTACTTTCTATTAACAGTACAACGTTAAACTTGTGACCCGAATTGTGAATCAGAGCACTCGGATGTAATTGGTGTGAGCTTCTCTCATTTGGTTCAAAGAAGTGCACACAGAATCGCAGGATATTATAGAAAATGAACAGCTAGAGTTCATAGGGAAGGACACTATTAACAATGCACAGTCCGAGCAAAGAAGCAACACTCGGTTACAAGAAGAAACGCCACACAAAGGTGTAAACATAAACAAAGTGAGATTTGCAATGGAATTCGCACGTAGTAGTCTCATCTGTTGCCGACTTGGAGACTTACTCCCATCACGTTATGTAATGATCGGTTTTCTTCTAGGGTCGGACTATTTGGAAATGTTCGCTTAAGCCGAAATGTACCATCAATAGCCAAACCAGGGTGATGAGTTCTCCTCCTGTGCTAAGTTGTTGAGCATGCATGTCCGGTCGGCAATGGATCGCAGCATACGCCAGCAATTCCACCCACACTTCGCTCATGATCACCCATTTAGTCTCCCCATATTTCCTCAACTCTTTAGCGAGAATACCCGCATCAAAAAGCACAGACTTGATTCCATCTCCTTTCACATCAGCTGACCTCGCTTCTGGTTTAACAGAAAGAAGAATTTTGCAGGCATTTTCCGTCCTTGTGTTCGCTTCACTCTCATCAAAGATATCTTCACGATTATCACTGAAGTACTTGTCCGTCTCAGCGCAAGTGTATCGGAACCTTATTTTGCCAAACCCAGCCACTGCAGACATCATAACAGGTTGTTTGATCATAAGATGAAGCATATAATCCGATAAGACCTTACTATTGACACGATGATTCCTAGTTTCACCATTGTCCAGGTCGGTACTCTCATCAGTGTCGGTATTGTAACAGAGCTCTGTGGCAACATGCCATAGCAAAAGGCTCTCATCATAATCAACATCACGGATGAATGGAAGCAACTCTTCACAAATTTGCTGTGTTTTAGAATGCTCCAGAGCCCATTGACCTCGAGCAGCACGTATCTCCCTTATGCTTTCCAAATCATTTGCATAGGATGACTTACGTTTCATCTCATTAAAAATCAGTTCACCTAATTTGTCGTTGTATGGTTTCACCCATCCAGGCTTCGAGTCCTTCAGAAATTTTCCCAGAGGAATGAGATCGAGGGGTTTCTCAATCCATCTTGGCCACTTTCTTAGCCGAGAATCTATCAAATTGTATTGGAAGATAGATTTAGACCATCTAGCATGGAGAATATGCAATGCAAACGATGAACCTTCAGATCTGAATTTGAGGAGGAACTCAATGAAGCTGCTTCCTATAGACAAATCCTCACATATCCCTAAACGAGCAATAGTCCAGTCAGAGCAAATGAGCATAATAAGAGCTACAAATTCCAGGCCAACAGCTCCGAGGAGCAAGGTGTATGTAATCAGTATATCATATTCGTCAAAATCATGCTTGTTCAGGACATAGAAAAGTGCAAAAGCAGTAATGATGGAACCAATTGAGATAGTTCGTGAAAGAAATCCTACTGGATAGTAAACCACAAGAGCCTTGGTATAAAGGATATCATAAAAGTAGTTGAGCTCAGCCTCAATGACCCGAAAAGCATCCTTTGCGGTTCTCCACCTGAAAAATTCCCTGCTTCGGTTACGTTCATGGAAGTTGAAGGGGAGATCTACAAGGACGCCTATGAAGTATATGGAGTAAAAACATGCAGCTTTTATCACTTCTCTGTCGTCCAATTTGGTTTTATCTTCCGCTCCAACATCTTGGGATTCGATATCGGGCTCCGGCATCATCTCCATTGAAGAACGGATATTCAGCCTAGCGTCAAACGACGTAAGCAAGAAGTCACGGAGTTTACTGAAGCTTGCAATATACAGAGCACGTATTCTCTCTATGTACTTTGTGGTTCCACCAACAAACATGAGGATGGTTGGGACAATCAACTTGTTACTGGGCAGCGATTGATAAAATACATAGCCTGCAGCAACTAGTTGGAACAAGAGATTAAGCAAGTGCCTACGCCACAGCTCATTGTCCTCAAGCGCGAAAGCGGTTATGGTGTCGGGTCCTCCGAGGTGTAGCAGAAGAAATGGAGCCCAAAATGCCATAAGGTCACCATATGCGTCAGCCTTGGATTCTGAAGGGCCACCAGTGAATTGGGCTTCGGAAATGAGTCCAAGGGCATAGTCAGCGACCAAGTTAGCAACCAAGTAAGCTGACCAGGTGAGCCTCACGATCCACCTTTTTGAACACCTCTTGCGAAAGGGTGCGAAAAATATGAGAAAGACTTGCAGAGATAAGCTCGTAAGGATCGCCCCCCGCAGATTGAGTTTCATCCATAAATTCTTGGCTTCTGCAAGAATTTTCATATTGCCCACTTTATCCTCACTCTCTCACCAGATCCTGGAAGGAAATCATTTGGACAGCATGAGTATCACGGTAAGGCAACAATAATAGATATGCAAACTGGAAAACACGATAACAGAATAGGTGACCATGGAATGCATAGAGTCGATCATACCTTGAAATTTATTTAAGATCAGATAGGAATGGACATCCTGGTTCAGGCAACCGAGTGTCAAGCAATGCGTAGCTATAAAGGAGTTAGAAGTGACAGGACTTGGGCTGAGGTCAGTAAGAGCAGAACTGGATTCAGAGAGAAGCTGGCGGAGTGCAAATTAAACTAAGAGAATGAAAAGCAGAGCGCTTTTGACTGTTGTTCATGATGGACATTCTATCCTTTATCTCTCTTCAGCCTTTTTTTATTTCTCTTTAACCACTCTTCTCATTAAAGCATGGTCATACCACCTGTCACTGTCCTGCGTCCCTCAGGAGAAGACGTACCAGTTTGAAGCCGAGAGAGAGAGAGAGAGAAAGAGAGAGAGAGAGAGAGAGAGAGTCTTCTTTTGTCATCTGGTGCTTCTTGCGTACGAGCTTAACACTGTTTGTTTCCAATTTTAGCTTTAGCCTCATTCACATCTCTCTTTTTCATTGTCTTGCAGGTTCTCATCTTCCTGACAAAGAAGAAGAAAAACGAAACCCAAGACTTACAACAAACAAGAGACTTCACATGCACAACTACAATTCAGGCATTGACAACTTATTTTATCCTAAAGCATCACACAGTTAACAGAGTTCAGAACATCATTGAAGCTCGATGTAGTAGCTTCATTCCTTTGCGAGAACGTGCAACTCAATCGCATCAAAGCAAATCGGACACTAGTTCAGAACTTCAGACGGCAAACAACCAGAATACCAAACCAAAGCAAAGACTTGATGCAATGCAAATCCAGTCTCTAACCTTTAAAACTAATCCTGATCAACAACAAAAAGAAATTCGAAAAATCACGATGAACACTGTTTCCGCGTGATGCTGACCCTAAAATTTGAGGCTTCCAAGAACACTGTTGGAAAAATCTAACATTTATTAGTCTAGGCCATTTATAGCTGATGTTGCAGCTATAGGCATTGTATAGGCCACTTAGAGGAAATTCAATGTTTAATTTGGATTACAACTGCTTTGCATCGAGCCTTCGTTGTAAGATTAGAGTTAAGGTAGAGGGAGCGCCACGGCGAAGCACTTGCTTTGCTAGGCTCACAAATATTTAATTATTTACGGTTCCTGGCCTACAAACTGCCTCTTTTTGGACTCAGTTCACTGGTTATGAAGGCCACTTTAGCAAAGATGGTTTGACTACTGTATAAATTTTCCTCTTTTGGCCACATTACATCCCAAAAGTTCTTTGCAGTATAGTCTTCAGTAAAACCATAACCTTTAAGTGAGCTGTCGTGATGCCTCTATATCTAACTTTATGGTGCTTGATTACTCTACAGGTGATTCTAATTTGTAAGGTTTCTTCTCTCTCACCAATGAGACATTTCATTATACATTCTCGTAAGGCACTACTCAATGGCATCAGCCCTGCAGACAATCGTCGGTTCTCCTCTAAAGTACGTACCTGGAAATATGTTGGGGAAACCTATTTTTGTTAAACGGTTTAATTATTGTGCTTGGGGAAACAATACAGTATGTTCAGCTTATCATTTCAGTTTCTCATATGACAGATATGAATACTTTTTCGGTCTGTTGAGTGACTTTCCAGACTTAAAGTTTACAATAAATGGAGGCATAAACTCTACTGATGAAGTAAAATTATAAGTTAGTCAAGTTAATTTTAGATTGAAGTATTGAGCTTGGAAGCGGACATGAAATGATTGGCCCTATATCATGGTGATCGATCTCCTTGATCAATAAGAGGAGGCAAAGCGATCTACTTGTCTTGTTTATTCAGTATATGTTCTGCTTGACTGCAAGCATGTCAAAGTGAGAAGTGGAGCTTAAGTATATAATGCAACGTTTTTTAAGCAATCTGTTATGAATGTGGAAATTGGTTTATGTACTTCACATTCTCAATGGAAAGTTTGATTTGTAACAGTGTTTTAATTCATGTCTGTATTCTAAGGCATAGTGGAGCTGAGTTGAGTTGACACAGACTATTAATTTAATTCAACTCGTATCGAATAATAGAGACTCGATCATTATCTTATGAAATATGAGCCTCCGTCAGTTAAGCCCAAATACGAACTTGAGCTTAAACTTAAGTTTTATAACAACATTATAATTGATAATTTGTTATGTTTAAATGTCTTGCAACAAAAAAAAAAATGGATTTAATTACGAGATTAGGCTCAGGAGCTACTTGAGTTCAAAAATTGAACTCAAGCTGACTCAACTTAATTATCTAGCAGCTCAAACTTAATCGAGATCGAACCAATTAAGCTGCTCATGGATAGATTGAGATCTTGATTTGGTAATACGTAGTCTAGGGAAACTGCCATTTTGTTTTGAGTTTGTGTAATCATCTGATTGGTAAAATTTTTAGCACCATCATTTGAAATGACATTCGTGACTCACCAATTTTTCTTGGATATTTGTGAATACTGGCGAATGCGGCATTGCTGGAAGGAGCTCATAATGGTTGGACGAGCTGCCTATAATAAGTACGTATGACACAACGAAAATAACTTTCATTGGTCCATCCATGTCTTCACATGGTTAGCAGATAGGCCTTTATCAAATTCTTACGTAAAGGTGCTTCCGGTTCTCCATTAATTGCTTCAGTAATTTCGCCATTTATCTTTGGAAATTTGTAGGCCATACTGAAATAGGATGAATAATCCAAGGGAATGTTTTATGGTATTGAAGAAAGGTATTATTTTTTTTATGATATAAAATGCAACAATAACGATCATACTTGATTAGATGTTTAGCTCAGTTAAGCGGTGCTCGCTTTATGGTTGCAAAATTTGTTCAGTGATTTGATATTGATTATAAATTTTAACAGCCCATGGCAGACTTTGGCGTATGTAGATAGTGCTGTTTATGGTGTTCCAAGCAGTAGGGTCATGCACCGTCAGGTATGGTTGTACATGTGGCTGGATATTATTATCTGCTTAGTCACTGCCTCTTGTTTGCTTCGAGTATTTCCCTCCTCACAGTTTTCCAATTCTCAGGTCCTCAAAGAGTATGAAGTTTATGGAGATGCTGTTCTCGGAATTTATAGAAAGAAACCAACTCTGCGTGATTTGGCAAAGGTATGGATGGAGGAAATGGTTTTACTAGATAGTCTCTTCTTTTTTGTAGTGTTATAGGGGTGGATTTTAGTGGCCTTTGCTTTACTATGCGACTGTTGGAAAAATTTAAGATCCATTAGTCTAGGCCATTTGTAGCTGATGTTTCAGCTATGGGCATTGTAAGGGTACTTATCTGGGCGTGACGTTGGCGGAGAGTAGTCCAGCACCGAGAGAATTCATTAGCCTTTTGGACTGGTGCCCGGTGTGATGGATCTTCTGTTTCTTATTTGGCCAATATAAAGCTTCCTTTCGATAATTTTATTTTTTAACATATTGCAGCCTTTGCTTGGTCTTTTCCATTCGGAGCCCGGAAATGGTTTGTGGAAGCGGCAAGCTGATGCAGCTTTCTAGCATTGCACTGTATGTTTGTACATTAGGCTATTCATTTTGACTATATTAAACTTTTGTGTCTTTCAGCCCTGACCATTTGATTAACTTTAATGCGGTCTTAGACCTTGTAGACGATGGAGTCTTTCTTTAAGGAGACACTCGATGCAATTCCCGACTGTGTTGGACTCACCTATTGCTAATATACGAGATGTGCTGCCACCTCCATACAAGGAAAGATAACAAGACGTGTTATATGCATAATCATGTTTTTGTTTGTGCAACAGCTCTCTCAGATATCTTTTAATTCCAAAGTTGTTAGGAAAAGGAGAGAGACTTGCAACTATTTTGGGAGGTGGTTTGTCACACCCCGAACCTCGAGCACGCAAACATCCCACGATGATCGATTGAAATGTGACGTCTCAAGGCGCGTTGTTGACCCTTTTTCTTTTTTTCAATCTTTTAATTAAACGCAAGCGGAAGCATTTGATATAAACATCACCCAGTCAATCCTAACAAATAGTAATAGTATAAAGCAAACATTCCTAGATGTAGCACTTTCATTTATACACTGTTAACCCTAGGAAGTTTAATAATTATAAGCCTTTTTATGGCCACTTCTTATAGACAGTCTCAAAAACTTGCAGAGTCAAAGTTGACCTAACTTCTCTAACGTAGGGACCAACCAAATGTGACACCAATCACACTCATGTCTTGGTCCAACGAGGCCCCATACCGCACACGATGGTTCTCCATACTATGGGCTTGAAAATATTTAAACAACGACAGAGTGAGATATAAATTTCAGTGAGTTAACGGCCTAAGCCTTGGCACATTCATGCATAATAGTACATCACATATGCCATTATCAAGGCAACAAGCATAATCAATAACCAGAACACTTAATTCTCATGCACCAAGCATCCACATAGATCTCGATTATAAGGAAAAACCTATTTTGGCCCGTTCCATACTGTGCCTCACAGTTTTACTTCATAATCAAGAGCAATGCAACACAATCATTCATGCGTATTTCGATTATTACGACCCATTGGGCCATGGCCAACACAAGAGTCGATGGTCTTCCAGCATAACCAGGCATTGTCCCGCCCCATCGAGCACGGCATTATTTGAAACCACCGCCTAGACGGCATATCGGTCTAGCCTCAATCGCGAGTCGACATCCGGACTCTCGCCGGACATTTGATAAACATCGGGCATTGTCTCCAAACTCCCGTTGGGTGATGGATTTAATTAAGTGATCACACAAGCACGCCAACACTCAAGTCAATTCTTATTTGCCATCAATTAGCACAGGGTAAAAGAGTTTGTGCTTACATAGCAAAACTCGGAAAATCTTTACATTTAAAAATTTTAGCAAAATAATCACACGTGGTCATGTACTTAAAATCAACTCACCAAATTTTGTATGCTTTCATTTTAAAACCCCATTGCCCCATTTAGCACATAAAACATAGCGTCCAAACACAATACCTCAAACTTTGCCATTTTCTTTTCAAGTAAACCTCTTTTGAAAATAGCATTTAAACTTATGATTCGGGTAATCAACAACATGGCATTACAAACTCAGATAATCATAATTATACATAATTTCACCCAATAAATCAAGTATAAACTTAACAGCTAATCCGTCATTAATTCCAACTAATCGTGATTAATTAGTGTTAACATGATTAATTAAGTTAACACCGATTGATTACAATAACTGCGATTAATTAAGACTAATCATCATTAATTAGTCTATATGTGATTAACTAAGACTAACTATAATTAATTAAGCTAACTACAGTTAATTAAGCTAATTACGATTAATTAAACTAACCATGCTTAATTAATCTAACCAAAATTACTTAAAGTACTTACGGTTAATTAAACTAATCAAGATTACTTTAAGTAACTACAGTTAATTAGGGTGTGCATGGAAACACTCCAAAGAAGTGTTTCCGGAGCACTTCTGTACGGATTTTGTTAGGGAACAAAAAAGAAAAGTAAACGCGTTTGGTTGTGTTTACATTCTTTTTTTTTTTTTTTTGTTTCCAGGAACAAAATAAGAAAAAAAAAAAGAAACAACAAATTGTTGTTTTTGGCCTTGAGAAACACTTCTTCAAGAACAAAAATGAAAAGAAACAAAAAACAAAACGGGAACAAAATTGGAGAAAGAAGAACACACCGGCTGAAGCTTCTCCTTCGTGCGTGCTCTCGAAGCTTCCTCCGCCTCCTCCTTCCTTTTCCGGCGTCTCTCCCTTCTCTCCGGCGGCTCCCACTCAGCTGACTCTCCGGCGGCTCCTCACTCCGGCGACTCCTCACTCGCGTGCTCTCTCTCGGCCGAAGCGTCGTTCTCGTGCTGGCAGAGCTGCTCGAGCAGCAGCTGCTCGCTCGAGCTGCAGCTGCTCGAGCAGCATCTCCAGCGAGGTCGATTGTTCCGGTGCTCTGCGCTCGAAAGCTCTGTGCTTGGGAAAGTCCGCGATCGAAAGCTCTGCGCTCCATCCGAACCGTTCCGGTGCGAAATCGCAACCTTCGACCTAGGTAATTCCTTCGCTCGATCGGTTCGTTCGAGGTCGATTGTTGGTTCAGCTCGATCGGTGTTTAGATTGGTTGAATTTCTGTCGTGTTTTTTTGTTTGCTTCCGTGTAATCGGAGCCATCGGACATGAGGAACTTCGACCCGCCGGCGGTTTTTTGTCCCTTCTCTCGGTTTCGTGCGGTTCATAGTCGGTGCGGGATTCTGTTGAAATTTGCCTAACCGCGATCGCCTGCGGCGAGGTTGCTCACTCGATTTTGCTGCGATTTCGTGACCTAGGGGGATGTGCAATTGTAACAGCTATGAATTTTCTGTCCACGAGTGCTGTTCGGAGCTGTGACGTTTTCGGTGGTTTGTTTGGTCTTGTTCGGGGGGTGCTAGGAGGAGGAGGAGGAGGAGATGTGGGCAGCATCTTGCCTCGCGTCTGCTGCGCCGCATGCGCCCTGCGACGCCGCTGCGGGGACGGTGGTGTGGGGAATTAGCCGGAAATCGGCTCGGATTGCTTCGTGGCCTCTTTGCGCTCTCTCGATTGTCTCATGGATTCTCCGTGAAGTCGCAGCTCCTCTCATGGAGAAGCTCCCTTGTAAGACTGTTGCTTCTGAATTCGGTTTCTTTTTCCATGCGCAGATACTCGTTTCTTTTCAATGCTTTTGGGCGGCTTTGTCATTGTGATGCCTAAGTTTGTCTTGGAGGATGATTAGTCTGCGGACATACATGCTCATGATCGGGGAACACTGCATAGATGTCATCTCTTATGCAATTCTTGTAGTTGGAATAACCCTTAAGTTGTCATGATATAGAGACACTGTTTGTCATGCGGGGATCAATCAATTTCACAAGACACCGGACAGGGAGTGGTTTGAAAGCGATGCTGTCTTGAGGGTGAGCTTGGGGAACTTTCTCTTTTTCACGATCCTTGCTATTATGATGATTGGGGTGAAAAATCAAAGGGACCCTCGTGACGGTATTCACCATGGTGGATGGATGATGAAAATCATTTTGTCTGTATGTGCAGTTAGCAGCATTGTTAACTCTCATCATCATCGTTATAATAAATCTCGCGATGGGTATTTTGCCTCACGTGGACAACTTTGCTCATATTGGCGGATTTCTTTCTGGTTTTCTTCTTGGCTTTGTGTTTCTAATTCGGCCCCAGTTCGGGTGGGTTAGCCAAAGAAATGCTCTTCCTGGAAGAGCAACCCCTTAACTTAAACCAAAGCACACGATTTATCAATATGTTAAAAATGTTTGTCTTCACTAACCATGAACAAAATAGAATTAATCAGCATTTCATAAGAATGATAATTCAATATCAATTTTAAACTTTATTAAAGAAAAGGTTTTTTTAAAAAAAAATTTAAAACAGAATTTTGTTGTTGTTTACCAAACGTGTTTATGTTCTTTTTCTATTATTGGAACAGAAATTGACTGCAGTTACCAAACGTGTTTCTGTTCTTCTTTTATTTCAAGAACTGTTTTTTTTTTTACACTTACCAAACGCGTTCTTTTGTTTAAAAACTGTTCCCCGGAACAGAAACACTTTTTTTTTTTTTTATTTCTGTTCCCAGGAACAAAAAAAGAACATAAGTGTTTCCATGCGCGCCCTTAACTTCCTAATCAAGGATTAGGAGTTAACTCACAGGTTTTCAATGTTGGCGAGCTCGCGGCGATGATGGCGCGATGGAGTCGAGAATATGCTGTTCCCAACTCGAACTAGGACATGGATGGCGGCGATTTGGTGAAGTTGAGGCCCACAGCCACCTTGGCTTAGGGTGGCTTGGTGTTGGTGGCTTGCCGTGGTGGAGACGGTGTGAGGAATGGCGAACATGGTGCAAGTGGACAGCGGTGAGGAACGGTCAAAGGTGGGCGGCGGTGAGGAACGGTCAAAGGTGGGCGAAAATGGAGGAAATGGAGATGAAGAAGAACAAGAACAAGAACAAGAAGAAAACAAAGGGGAGAGGGGTACGGTCATTTGAGGGAAAGAATGAGGTGAGGAGATATATATATCTCAAGATTTTCATTATTAGAAAATCTACAAAATCCCCTAAGACCCTCTCCTCCTTTCTTTTATTCCATTTGTCCTTTAGTCCATAAATGCAAGAGCATTTGGGACATTTCACACACTTTTTGTCTAAATTTTTCAATTTTTCCCTTGGGCCTACTTGCTTGAATTGGGCTTGGTGGGCTAGGCTTGGCCCACTTGGGCCTCCTTGGCCGATTCACATGGCCACGAGCCCAACGGCCCTTGTCTGGCCCAGCTTCTCTTCCCGACGTCCAATTTTCGTCCAATAATTCCTTTTCCGAAAATTTTATGCTTGCCCATAAATTAACGGGCAAATAAGGCGATATCCAAAAGATTAGTCTTGAAACCCTAAAAAATTTGATATCCAAAATTGAATTAAATTTTATGATTAAAATTGATCAAATGCGACTTTAGTACTATCTAAATTATTAGGCGGCTTTTAGAGGTTTTCGCGCAGTTGATGTCACGCCCCGATCCTCGGGTACGCACACATCCCTCTACTTGGTCGATTTAGAATACGATATCCCAGGACTATGTATCGCCGACTCCTTTCATTTATTAAGCACATGTGGAAGCAATTATAAATTCCCAGCCAATAAAATAATGGGATAGAAAAGCAGGCTATATTTTTTATATTGAAATCTACAACCAAACATTTATACATAGCACTAAACAGAGTACTTCACAAACTATTCACAACTTCAAAGTCTCACTCTATCTATACATATACATAGGGTTCACAAAAGAGATGGGATTTCAATCCTCATCTAGGTCATACTCAGGATCGTCCTGATCCTCTTCTGACTCCTCTGACTCGCTCTCCTCTTCCTCGGGCTCCTCCTCTTCTCCTTCAGGCTCATCCTCGGCTTCAGATGCTGGCTCATCATTAGGTACCTCTTCTGCTGCACCCTAGTCTTCGTCCTCCTCCTATCCTTCCACCTCCTGTTCCCTGATCTCATCACCCTCGTCATTCCAGTTATTGTTGTCGATTGAGTACACAGGAGTATGGGCTTCAGCTGCAAGTGTCGGGTCCTGAATATTAACAACCGACCCATCCACGTGGTGTGCTGTACCCTCCCCGAAAGCTTCTTCCAGAACGTACACTGGTACGTCGTTCTCAGGAATGGGCCCCTCTCTTCGCCCGTCAAAGTATGCACGGTATCATGACCTATAAGGGTGGGGCCTCAGAGCGTTTTCTCCTACGTCAACCCAGACGATTGACTTAACAAGGACATACTCTAGTCCTTCTGGGTGAGGGTGTATATGGTAATGGATTTCTATCTCAGTCACCTCCTGTGGGATGCCGAAATGCATAACGGGACAACAAGGTGGAGGAGGAGGTGGTGGTGCTGCCATTTACGGGCCTGAAATGTTATCCCACAATCGGGATGAGACTACGTCTCAGCAAGTTTTACCCCACTAAGACTCAATTAGAGAACCAATATACCACATGGTTGCCTAAGCACAGCACGAGTCAGAAGATTTACCTTGGCATTAGTTCCAACCTGCAATTCAATATTATATACAGATGCTTCAAATATCATATTGAACAGTCAATCAAATCACACAAATCGGATCAAATCATTGATCAACCGACCTAGTTGATTACATGACACTTTGCCCATTTCCCGGGTCATTCTAGTCATTGCTATACAGTCTCAACTGATAAAACCAATCACCGAGCCATGTACATTCTCTGAGGCGATATTTCTTATCACCGAGCCACGTGCATTATTCGAGGTAATAATTAATTTACCGAGCCACGTGCATTCTCCGAGGTGATGTAAAACCTACATTGATCCACTATACAAAATGCCAATTCTCCCAAATGACGTACTTGGTCATCGAGCCAGCATACCTCTCACATATTCCCTTTCATTTCCATAATTTCTATTGAAATTGGTAGTCTACCACCATGCCTCTGCCACCGACAATCAACCCTCAATTGTCCAACGGTCAATTACTCAAATCAATTCAATTTGGGAATAATCCCCTAAAAATCCACAATTTATTTAATTCAGCACAATGTGGAGCTCAAATAAATACATAAATTACACCACGATAATTGGCACAAAATTTTGGTCACCGACCATCCCAGTTGAATTTCCGAAAAATAATTATTTAAATAATTAATTTCGAAAAATAAATAAATAAATAAATACAATAATTTCAATTTAGCACAACATAAAGCTCAATTAAATAAATGGACTGCACCACGATCATCGGCATAAAATTCCAGTCACCGGCCATCCAGGTTGAATTTCCGGAAAATAATTATTTAATTAAATAAATTTCGAAAATTAATATATAAATATTAAAAATCCAATTTAGCCCCAAATTGCCTAATTGAAGCCCGATAAGGGTCGGGAAAAATCCCAAGACACATCCATTAAATAATATAGGCAATTCTCTAGCTAAGTACACTAACCGCCTAACTAATATGCAATGCAATTAACTAATAATTATTAATCCATTCTAATATAACCAACTGATCTTAGTTAATTAGCACTAAACAACACTTATGTATAATTAGTGCGCTAAGCAAGGATTAGTGAGATTACTCACCGGAATTTAATACTAAACGTATCAATCCGACGTGGACGACACGAGGATCAATTCGTCTCAAAGCAAGTCCCAAGTTCGGGGCTCGGAAATGCTCCAAAAGCGGGCCAAAGGGGGTTGGAAACACACTGACTAGCGGCCATTCTTGGCTGGCCGGGGCTGCTTTGGTGGCTGAGAGGGTGAGGAGAGATCGGTGGAGGATGAGGGAAGCTCCGGCGGGTCTGAACGGTGGCCGGGCGGAGCTGGACGACGGTCTGTGGTGGCTGAATGTGGCTAGACAGAGGCGGCAGCTTGACTGGATGGGGGTAGACGGCGTACGGGCGAGCGAGCATGAGGCGCACGGCGGTGATGGCTAAGGGGGTGAGGGAGAGGAGAAGGCGAGCGGCGGAGCGCGGGCGGCGACGGCAAGCTGCTCCTGTCTTCGTGTAGCTTCTGCTTTTGTCTTCTGTTTTTTGTTCGAACAGTGAGGGAGAGAGAGAATGAGAGATGAGAGAGAGAAGAAGATAAGAGTGTTTCACTAGTCAAAAAGAAAAAAAGAGAGAGAGAGAGACAAAGTGGGAATTGGCAAGGAGGGAGTCGGTGGAGGAATTCGCACGAGGGGGAAAAGAAAAGAGAGAGAAGGAAAGAGAGAGAGAAAAAGAAAAAGGAGAAAAGTGGGGTGAACTGTCCGAAAGGGGGAAAAATCACGTGGGGAGAGAGGAGAGAGAAAAGGGAGAGAGAGAGAGAAAAGAAATAGAAAATAATAAAATAATAAGATAATCACATTATTCTTATTGCTATTATTATTTTCCTTTCTCTTTCCCTTTTCATTTTCTTCCGATCTTCGATTTTTCCTTCGATAATTTCTTTCCGAAATTTCGGACTCATCAATAATTTGACGGACGATGAGACGGGTTCCTAAAAATGAACTTTGACACGCTCGAATATTTGATTCCCCAAATCGAATTCAATTCCGTGGTTAGAATCCATCAAACGCGATTTTAGTCCAATCCAACCAATTAAGTAGCTTTTAGGGATTTTACCGTGGATACATCCCTTAACGGCTTCACTCAATAGGTTAGTTAACTCGTGAGTGATAAGCTCAGAGAAAAATGACCATAAGCACGTCGACGAAATGCCCATTTCACTTTATTGAAACGGGGTCGAATTTCATGATGTCATAGTTGACCCGTGATTGATAATTTTCGATTTACGTTTGTATCTCTTTGAATCATGAACGACCCTCGGTTGTCATGTAATTACAAAGGTTCAATTACGTACCTGGAGCACAAGATCAATAGGAAATCGATTTATTGTCATTCGATGCGAATATTGTAATCATGTGGAACCACCCGCGAACTGACTACGTGCTTCCGTCGAATTGATTTATAACTGTTCACTAATTGACTTATAATAGTGTAGTATTTACCCTTGCCAATCCTCATGGTCGAGCGATTGATCCCTGATCGAATTCTCTGGTTTTATGTGTTTTTAACAATTTACGGCCTCACCTAATAGATTAGTTAATTTGTAAGTGATCAGTTCAGAGTAAAATAATCATAAGTGCATTGATGAAATAACCATTTTATATATTTTGAAATGGGTTAAATTTCGGGATATCACATGATCTGTCCACACTGTCATCCCATGTCCCATTTGTGATTAAGTACTATATAATCAAACAAGTGATCATGGTTATTTTGTCTCAATCACCTAGTATATGCAAATTTCACATTGCTTTTGTTGTTTTCTAAAGTTATTTGGGGGTTCTTAAGACAAGTAGTCCCATTTTTTCCCCACACTTGCCAAAAAGAGGTGAATGTAATAGTAGCAATCATGTTTAGCTGTTCAGATATTTAGTAGAGAAGCTTTGTGAGGGCAACTGCATTCCCAAGAATCATAATATCTTTTGATTAATTAAAGAAACAAAGAAGTATCATTCTAAAGAAGTTAATAGTGATTTAAAAAACTTCAGCATGCTATCATGTCTTTCTGATTGAATTAAACGACGGAGCTTAATTTAAAGTGATTAGATATCAAGGCTAGTCAAGAAGGACTTGGATGTTTACACCGAGGCACTAGTTAGATGTTTTGAAGATCAGACAATTGAGAGCTTTTATAAAAAAAATTAGATTGGTAAGACAATAAAGTATGTGCAGACTTACAGTAGTATGGAATTTTGTTTGAAGTTACGATGTAGATTCTATGTGAAAGGGGGTATGGTAAACTACACTAGTGCTAGTGAACTACAAGAGGTTACAGAGTTGATGAACAAAATATTACTAAACACATCCCATAAAATCCTCTTTGGTGTTGGCATGGTAGGAAATTCCTAGCAGACTATGGTTAGTATGGCAAGCTAGATCCACTTCGACTATCATTGGGTGTTGAAGCCCTTAAAAAAGTGTAGTCAAGTAAAGTTGTTGATTATTCTATTCTTAAAATATTTTGTACCCATGTTATGTTCAAGTGAGTTATGATTGTTGGGGTGTGACTCATATTCCCCATCGATGGAAGACAAAGATATCTCCAAAGAAGTGTAGTGGAATTGTCTAGTGGACGTAGTCCTAATTTAAGGGTGAATCGGGATAAATACCTTGTGTCTTGATTTCTTTTTCTCATTTTATTATATATTTTCTTGTGATTGTGAGTCGAATCCTAACAATGATAAATTCGATAGGAGGATAAGAAAGAGCAATATTTAAGCTACATACAAGTTGAGTGGGGGTTATCAGTTCTGGTGCTCGGAATTAAATATACCTATTATTAGCAAAGAAGTTACAATTGACAAATCTCCAATACTTTGGACACAATTGATTGTGGCAGTGTTTATACAAATTTGACAAATTTTTAGCTCAAGATGAAGTTGCAATAAGGAATTCCTGAGGTAGAGGGTATTTGCGTTATAATTGACACAGAAAACAAGGCTTCGCTTGTAGAGCCAACGGAGGCTATAGCTACTAAGTTTGATAAGGTCTGAGTTCGAGCTTTTGACAGCTATTGTCACGCTCCAAACCTCGAGCACGTGCACATCCCACTGTGGTCAAAAGAAATGCGACTTCTCAGGACATGCCACCGACCCATTCAATTACTTTCACATGCGGAAGCGGATAATTAATCCCTAGACAAAGCTCAATTGGGATAGAAAAGCAGGATCACATTTTCAAATTCAAACCACACACATTTATACACATCAAACCAGTTCATTTACAGGACTAGGCTATTAACAAAAGATCTACAGAAGATCAGTCCTAAAAAACTAAGTTGTCCAAAGACCAGCTAGTCAGATCCATTTGCCAGCTCTTTAGTCGGGATTGGCGAAGTCAAAAATCCTCTTAGCGACCCTCATTGGTCTCCCAAAAAGCTCCGGAGGATCCGCCATCTAGGGGCTTGAAAATATTATCCCACAACGGGGTGAGACAATGTCTCAGCGATTCCTACCTTCTAAAACTCGATTAGGAAGAAATCAGGGTGCTCTAGCCACACAAAGAGGATTGAGGACTTACCTCGCCTCAGTTCATTCCTGCATGTCAGCACAATTCATACAACGATCAATTCATACCATCTATCAACCAATATTATCTATCATTCAATACTGTCTATCAAACCAGTCGTTAATACGACATATGCTCTCCAAAGCTGTAGTTGATAGATAATATAATAGCTCGCCAAAAGCTGCCTCAATATTTAATATAGTATACTATAGCTCACCAGAAGCTGCCGTAATATTCAATATAGTATACTATAGCTCACAAGAAGATACCGCAATGTATATATATGTATGTATGTATGTATGTATGTATGTATGTATGTATATCATAATTGCTCGCCCAAGTTGACACATATATAAGCAACTGCTCGCCAAAGCTATCAAATCAACAATAACCCAATCCATACCTCAATTAAATCAATCAATCAATCCAATCAATTCAAATTGGTCATACACACCAATTACGGTGCTAAAAGCCAACATTGGGTATTTTCAAGTTAAATACCAAAACTTCTCCAATTTCACTCTATTCCACACTTTGGAATAATTAACCATAATCATCTTTTCCATTCAATTTCTCAATTAAACATACAATTAGCACAAACCGATCACACTGCTGCGATCAGCGCGCCTTTGCTACAATCATAGCGAAATTCTAATGATCGGCCATCCCTAAGCAAAATTTTCGAAATTATTAAATAATTAAATTTAATTCCGAAAATTAAATAATTAAATATTAAATTATAATAATATAATTTAATAAAATAATATTTATAAAATTCGAAATAATTATTTAATTAAAAATAATTAATTAGGGCTTAAACTAGATTACACTAATTTAAACATACAATTAGCCCTAATTAAACATCCATTAAACTAATCATACAACTAATCTAATTTACATTAAAATAATCTAATCTAAATACCTAAACCTAATTAGACTAATCTAAACACCCCTTAAGCATGATTAACTTACTAAGCGAGGATTAGAGGATAAACTCACCGGTTTTGCGCGCCGGTGAGTTCACGGCAACCATGACGCCAAGGCGGTCAACAATCCTCCAAGCGGCGGCACCAACGGAGGCCGGGAAGGGCTTGAAAATGGGCCACGAAGTCTCCAAAACCTTGCTGTCTTCTGCTTCTGATCTAGGCTGAACTGCAGAGAAGAAACCAACAACTTCAACGGTGAAAACAGGCTGATCGAAGCTCCGGTGAGCAGGTGGTTGGCAACCGGCGGTTCCCGGGGGTCAAGGGAATCTTATTGGAGGTTGGGATGGGCAAAGAAAGGGTCGGAAAGGGGTGAAACAGCAAGAAAACGCGAGACAGGCGGAGCAAGGCGGAACCAGGCGATCCAGCGAGTGGCAGCTTCTCACCGGATTTCGGGACTACCGGAGAATCGTTCCGGCAAGCGGTGAGGTCTTCCGGTACGGGTTGGGTGTGCTCGTCACGGTGGTGGGTGGAGTGTTTGCTAATTCTCACTGGAAGTTAACTTTTAACTCGAATTTTTGATGAAAGATCGGTTGGAGCAGAAACTGGAACGAGGGGAAAACAAGGGGAAAAAGAGGTCCGGCGGGCAAGCGACGGTCTTGGGCGGCTGATGGCTGATCTCCTCTGGTTCTTTGAAGCTCAAGATGGACAACAAAAATTGAGAAAGCCTTGGATTATGGAGGAAGATGGGCTGCTGAAACAAAGGGGTCCCCAAGAGCTCTTCTAGCTTCAACACTTGTTCAATTCCCCTCTCTCTTGCTCCCACCATCCATGGCCCTCACCCTCTGCCCTTTGCAGCCACCGATCTTCCCCAACAAGCTTGGTTGAGTGTCCAAAAGGTTGTGTGCCATGGGAGTTACGAATTTTGGACATTTGTACTTCAAATCCAATCAATTCTCTCTTAATTCCAATTAATTGAAGCTCAATTGAAGCTCAGATAAATTGGTCCATGTGTCCTTGACCTTCTTATGAATTTTTTCCGTCAAATGATCTAACTTGCATCCCAAAGATTCAATCAAAAACGGCCCTCTGACAATCTCGAACAAAAACGGCCTTACTTTGCTTTTCCGCCAAAAATCTCAATTTGCAGAAAAATCTTCTGAAGATGAGTCGATGTTTCTAAAATGAATTATGACATGGTAGAACTTTCAATTTCTGAATTCGGGTTTAAAATCACGGTTAATTTCAATCTGGCGCGATTTGAGCGCGTCCTAATCTATCGAATAGCTTTTAGAAATTTTCAGTGCAATTAACTCGTGGTTGATTAATTTCAAGCCACGACATAAATCTTCGATGCATTGGCGACTCTCGATTGTTGTAAAAATCTCGAGGTTTCAAATAAGGACACAGGGTACCCAAAACGACAGAAAAATCAGTTTAGTGCCGGTTGACATGGATATTGCAATTGGGTGGAATCACCCACGCTCTAATCACATATCTCAGTCGAATCAACCTATTACTGATCTCTGTTTGATTCTGACAATGTCGTAATGATCCTTGCAAATTAATACGGTCGAGCAGCCGATTCATGGTAAGATTCTCAAGCCTATTGCATTTAAATTCTTTAACGACTTCACTTGATAGACTAATTATATTGTGAGTGATTAGCTCGGAGAATTGAACTATAAGTGCGTCGATGAAAAGTCCGTCTCATTTAATTGAAAACAGAATTAGAAATTTGGGATGTCACAGCTATTGATGTAACAATGGTTATGTCTACAAATTCTTGTGCAACAGTTAATGTTGTAGGTGAAGTTGGTGTCATGATGAGTTCTACGGTTAAAGTGAAATTCAAGTGCAACTTGGACTTTGAAGATCTCTATGGTAGTTGAGCTCATGAGGGGTTGTGAGAGAGCAGCAGTTATCAAGTTCAGCAAAGCAATTGTGGCTTGACTCAAACATTGAGCTAAGGTGAAGATTTTAATAATATGTCCTGAATTTGAGTATGTGAAAACAACCTAATCTAATAGCATGGGAAAATGCAATGTGATGTGCAACTCTTGAATGAGACATGCTAAAAAGAGTCCAGGACAAATTTTCTTAACAAAACAAGAAAATCACTTTCATCGTTCGATTTAGAAGTTGGCCACAAGGTTTCCTAATTTAGTTGGAAATATATACTAGCGTTCAATCTTGGCTTTTGGTATCCTTGTGTCTGGCACACTATGGTGTACCTTTTTTGCTTGTGCAATAGTTGGGCCCAAAGGTAAGGCTTATTTGTTAATTACACCCCGAAAAAATCTGAGGGCATTGAAGCCGATGAAATTTTGTGACCGAAGTTTTGTATGCTACTGTGTGAGATTGAGAGAAATTATTTTGTGATAATTATGATGGCTTAACATTGTGCGAGTTATTGGATAAAATTGGGGGTTAGGAAATAATGAGAGTATTTGAATTGACTCAAGTATGGCTATAATTTTCATTGTATCGCTTGATTTATGGTAAAATCTGGTGCTACTCTCTCAGTGGGGTAGGTTACATCGACTGAATATCGTAAATTTAGTGTCTGATTTATTTTCTTTTTTTGTTTATTTTATTATTCTATCACGTGTTTTTCGCATCATCTTGCTTATAGTAAATTTAGCTAGTCGTACAAGAAGAAAATGGTTTCCTTGGGGTGTTCAAGGAAAACACAATTTGGACGAGATCAAACCAAGGTTCATCAGTTTGCTTCTGGTGGGGGAGTAAAAAGAATAAACCAATTCGTTTGTATTAGTTGTGGTTTACCTTTTCCTATTTAAACCAGAACACTGTTAAAAAGCCAGAGACATTTTAGCATTTATAGTGACCTGATCATTCATACGAAGAATATGTACTAAACGAAGCAATTGATATCTCTAATTTTTACATAAAAATGTTACTTTCTATTAAAGGTACAACATTAAACTTGCGACATAATTATCAAACTAGTGCAATTTGGATGTAATTTGCGTGAGCTTCTGTCATTTGGTTCGAAGAAGTGCACAGAATCGCAGGATATTAGAGATATTAAATAATTAGAGTTTTCAGGAAAGGACGCTCAATAATGTGCAGCCAGAGCAAATAAGCACATCTCTTACATGAACAAACGAAACAAAGGTGTAAATAGAATGAGATTTGCAATGGAATTTGCTTGTAGGAGGCTCATCTTTTGCCGACTCGGCAATCATCCATCACTCCACTGAAGTATCCATGGTGCCCCCTTCTACTTGGAATTGTTTGCTCAGGCCAAGATGTACCATCAATAACCAAACCAAGGTGACAAGTTCTCCTCCTTTGCTAAGTTGTTGAGCATGCATGTTTGGTTGGCAATGGATTGCAGCATACACCAACAATTCCACCCATACTTCATTCAGGATCACCCATCTGGTCTCCCCAAATTTCTCCAACTCTTTTGCGAGAATACACGCATCAAACAGCGCAGATTTGCTTTTGTCTCCTTTCACATCAGCAGGCTTCACTTCTGTAGGAATAGAAAGGAGACTTTGGCAGGCATATTGGTTTGTTTTGTTCTCATCAGAGAGTTTTTCCTCAAAGAACCTGTCCATCTCAGCACAAGTGTCTTGGAATCTTATTTGGCCAATCCCAGCCACTATAGACATCATGCCAGGTTGTTTGATCATAAGATAAAGCATGTAATCTGACAAGACCTTACTGGTTTCTCGGTGGTGGTTTGTACTTTCATCAGTGTTAGTGTCCGTTATGTAACAGAGTTCGGTGGCAATGTGCCATAGTAAAAGGCTCTCATCATAATCAACATCATAGATAAATGGAAGCGAGATTTCACAATCTACCCCTGTTTTAGTATGCTCCAGAGCCCATTTACCTCGAGTAGCACACATCTCTTTTATGCTTTGCAAATCATTTGCAATTGATGCCTTCCGTTTTAGCTCATCAAAAATCAGCTCACCTAATTTGTCGTTGCATGGTTCTTCCCATCCAAACTTCAAGTCATCAAAAAATTCTCTTAGAGGGATGAGACTAAGGGGTTCCTCAATCCATTTTGGCCACTTTCTCAACCAAGCATCTATCAGTTTCTCAAACCATTTTGGCTACCTTCTCAGCCGAGAATCTATCAAATTGTACTGGGAGACAGATTTAGACCATCTAGCACTTAGTATATGCAATGCAAATGGCAAACTTTCAGATTTGAATTGGAGGTGGAACTCTATGAAGTTGCTTCCTTGAAACAAACTTCCATGATGTTTCTCAGATGTCTCTATTTTCGCAATTGTCCAGTCCGAGCAATTGATCATACCAAGGATTGCAAATTCCAAGCCAATAGCTCCAAGGAGCAAGGCGTATGTAATCTGTACATCATATTTGTGAAAACCATGCTTGTTCAGGACATAGAAACTTGCAAAAGCAGCAACAATGCAGCTAACTGAGATAGCTCGGTAAATGTACCCTGATGGACAGTATAAGATGCCAGACTTGGGATAAAGAAGATCATAAAAGAAGTTGAGCTCAACCTCAATGACCCGAAAAGCATTCTTTGCAGTTCTGTTGCTGAAAAATCGCATGCTCTCGTCACGATCATGGAAGCTGAAGATGAGATCCATAAGGAGGCCTTTGAACTTCTTGAAGTGAAAAAACGCCTCCTTTATCACTGTTCTGTCGTCCAAAATTTTTTCACCTTCCACTCCTACGTCACTGGACGGCAACGAAGCTATTAAAGGTTGGCTATTAGCTTCCTCCTGAGCAACACATCCTTCCATGATCTTGGCGTAGTTCGGCCCAGGATCAGGAGATGGGAGCAAGGAACCACGGAGCACACGGAAGCTTGCAAGATACAGAGCACGTGTTCGCGCTATATATTTAATGCTTCCTCCAATGAACATGAGGATGGATGGGACAATTAGCTTGTTACCGGGGAGAGATTGGTAAAACACATGGCATGCAGAGAATAGATTGATTAAAAGATTAAGCAAGTGCCTACCCCACAGCTCATTATCTTCGAGTGTGAAAGAGGTTATGGTGTATGGTCCTCTGAGGTGTCATGCCCCGATCCTCGAGCGCGTACCCATCCCTCTGTGATCGATAAAAAATTTTGCGACTTCCCAAGACGAGTTGCCAACCCTTTCATTTTATTGCACATGCAGAAGCGAAACCAAATCCCTTGACAATAATCATCTCGGGATAGAAAAGAAGGATAACACATTCATAAAACAAACGTGTTTTTATAATACATTGAGTCATGTACACAAGTCTATAACCAAAAGACTAGTTCTCAAAAAGAGGCTGTCCTATCTGACCTACTCTTCAGGTCACTTCAGCTTGGCTCCAGACCCTTTGCTCTACGGTCTTGAAAATTGAGCCCATGATGGTATGAGATATAAATCTTAGTGAGTTTACGCTCTAAGCCCCGATTAGGAGGGAAATACACATAGAAGCGTCCTAATCACACAACCACACAATTAGCACAAAGAGCTTACCTCGCCTTAGTTCCTTCCTGCACGTTAGCACAGTTCATTTCACAAAGCATATAATTAATGCACATAGCAACTAGAACACCTCAATAACTCAATTAATCACAAGGGTCCAGGCCAAATAGTTATGACACATTCCATACCATGCCATACAATTTTGTCTCATAATTAAGCGCATCAAATTCAACCACTCATGCGTTCCAATTGTTAATTAAGCCACCCAAGGCACAATCGACTCCCATGTTCGGCTGTCTATTGGCGTAGCCAGGCAACGTCTCTTCCCCATTGAGCACAGCTACGTCTCATTGACGGCTTTTCCGAAGGAGCATAGGTCCAGAATCTACTACGACCTGATACCCTAATGGGCAACCCGAAAAGGGATTTAGTAACGTCCGGCTTAATTGCCCGAGATGGTTCTCTTAACCAACACACGACCAATCAATTTCGGCCTAGGATACCGTACATTGCACTCAAATGCCTCAATTATAATAGTGATCCTAGCCTATTTTCTTCATATTAAAAATACACGATAAAATAGTTATGTGCGGGTACACGGTCAGATTGGACCCAAAAAAATTCATAACCTCCAATTTAAAATCCCACTGCTTTATATAGTATCTAAAACTATTTTCGATGTTAAAATCCAACACCCATGATTTTCTGAATAAATACCGAAATTCACAAATTTTGGAATTAAATACTCAAATTTCCAATCGACATTCAAATTGCACAATTTAACATCCAATTGCTTAAATGTAACACACCATTGCAATCAGCACACAATTCCGGTCACCGGCTACCCCGGTCTAATTTTCGGAAAATAATTAATAATTAAATAACTTACCAAAAATTAAATAAATTACAAAATAAATAAATTTAAAGCATTTAATTGAATTAATCTAAACTAACTAAGCTAAACAATCTAACTAACAATTAAATCTAACCATCCTATTTAATTTAATCTAAGTACACTAATTAACTAAACTAACTAATTCCTAACTAATCCACCTAACTAAACTAATTAAACTAACTAAATACTAATTATACACTTAATCTAACTAAGCCGTCCTAATCCTAATTAACCTAATTAATCCACCAATTAGCTAACTAACACACCTCTAAGTGTCATTAGCCCGCTAATTAAGGATTAGAACACGAACTCACCGGTTAGCATGAAAATTGGCTCACGGCGACGGCGACGCAACGGCAGCCGAGACTCGGGCTCACGGCGAGGCCGAGGGAAGCTCGGGTCGGTTGAAATCGGCCACAAGCTCGCTGCTGGGCTGCAAACTCTCGGAAGAGAAGGCGCTAGATGCGTGGGCTTCGATGGGGCCTCGATTGCAGGAGATGGGTGGCTGGTCTCCGAAGAGAGGGGAAATCGCTGGCCTTCAACGGGCTGTGGGCTGCACGAATGGGAGCCAACGAAATGGAGCTATGAGATGGGTCAACCAAAGCGAAAACAAGGTTGGTTTGTTGATCAAAGAAGATGGAAAAGTTGGATGTGGCAGAGGGAAAACGGTGGGGGAAATGGGCGTTTGGCAGGGTAGAGCAGAAACTGTTTCAATGGAGGGGATGAGCGGCTTCGGTGACGTCGAACCACAGGGGAAGCAGCGGTCTTCGGCAGAAACAAAATAGAAGAAAAGAAAGGCATCAGCTGAGAGAGATTAATGAAAGTGAAGAAGGACCGTGAAGAAGGAGGAAAGAGGAACGATGTGGACGAAGCTGCATCGAATGAAATGAAAAGGAAGAGGCGTCCGTGGAGAGTAGCTGTATGGAACGGTTAAGGAGATTGGAACAAAAGGAATTGGTCAAAGATAAATATCTATACATTAAAGCCTTGTCCCCCTATTTCTTTCTAGCAAATATAATCCATAAATTAACCAACTTGATGCCAAAATTCAGCCCTCAAACCATAGGTCCGAATTTCACTAAGTTTAGGCTTCAATTTCATACTCAATTTCTCAAATTCGAAGTCCAATTTCGTCGAAGAAAAATCCCACACATTTCTATAAGTTCCCAATGTCCAATAGCCCAACTTAGAAGTCAAAATTCCCTTCAAATGAGCTAAACCGAATTTCCGTGCATTTTCTGAATCGTCCGAATCGATTTTCCGTAAAAATCTCAGAATCTCCGAAAATTTTTCAGAGGATGAGTCGATGTTCCTAAAATGAGTCGTGACACGATAGAACTTTCAATTTATGAAATTGAATTCAATTTTGTGGTTAATTTCAATCTGACGTGATTTTAGCTCGTCCCAATCTACCAGGTAGTTTTTAGGAATTTTTAATGCAATTGACCTGTGGTCGATTATTTTCAAGCCACAATATACATTTTCGACACATTGGCAACTTTCTGTTGTCATGAAAATCTTGAGATTTCAAATACGGACACAAGGCATGAAAATGATAGAAAAATCGGTCTAGTGCCGTTCGACAGAAATTTTGCAATTAGGTGGAATCACTCACGCACTAATCACATACCTCTATCAAATTGACCTATCTTTGATCCCTGATCAATTTTGATGGTGCCGTAATGACCCTTGCAAGTTAGCACGGTCGAGCAGTCGATTCTTTGTCGAATTCTCAAGGTTATTGCATTTAGATTCCTTAACAGCTTTTCCTGATATGCTAGTTAACTCGTAAGTGGCCAATTCAGAGAAAAATGCTATAGGCATGTCCGTGAAAAGCCCATTTCATCTCATCGAAATCAGACTTGAAAATCAGGATGTCATAACTCTTCCCCTCCTATAAAAATTTCATCCTCGAAATTTAAACCATAACAATCTTTAAACAAAAAGGTGGGGGTACAGTCGTCTCATCGATTCTTCAGTTTCCCAAGTTGCTCATTTAGTGCTGTGGTGTTGCTAGACCACTTTGACCAATCGGATGGTCTTGGTGCGCAAAACATGCTCCTTGCGATCTACAATATGAATCGGGCTTTCCACGTACGACACTCTGTCGTTCATGTCCAATTCCTCAAAATTAAGCACGTGGATCGGGTCAGGCTTATACTTCCTTAACACCGACACGTGAAAGACGTCATGCACTTGCGTCAGTCACGGCAGTAATGCAAGAAGATACGCTAGGATCCCGATTCTTTCAAGAATCTCAAATAGACCTACGTACCTCGGATTTAACTTTCCTTTCTTGCCAAAGCACGAAATACCCCTCATTGGTGACACTTTTAAAAAGACGTGATCACCAACTTGGAATTCCAATGGCCTTCGACGCTTATCGGCGTAACTTTTTTGGTGACTCTGAGCGGTCTTTAGTCTGTCTTTGATAACGGCAACTGCATCCACCGACTGCTGAACTAACTCTGGCATGTGATCTTTCTTTCCCCGTCTTCATCCCAACACACTGGTGTTCTGCACGCTCTGCCATACAATGCTTCAAAAGGAGCCATCTGAATGCTCTATTGGTAACTGTCATTGTAGGCGAACTTGACAACGTGATTGGCCATCCGTTTGAGGATGATAGGCCGTACTGTACTGCAGCTTCGTTTCCAAAGCACTCTGCAAACTTTTCCAGAAGGCAGTAGTAAACCTCGGGTCTTAGTCTGATGTAATCGTCACCGGCACTCCATGTAGACGAACTATCTGTCGCACGTACAGCTCTGCATACCTATCCAAATCAAGGTCCTTTAGTATTGCAATGAAGTGGGCCGACTTCGTCAGTCTGTCGACCACTACCCAAATTGAGTCATTACCTCTCTGACTCCTTGGTAAGCCTATCACGAAGTCCATCATGATGTGTTCCCATTTCCACTCGGGAATCTCGAGAGGTTGCAGAAATCCTCTCGGCTTACAATGCTGTATCTTCACTTGCTGACACGTCAAATACTTGGCGACATACTTGGCGATGTCCGTCTTCATACCAGATCACCAATAGTGTTGACGTAAATTTAGATATATCTTTGTACTACCAGGATGAATGCTGTAACTGCTACGATGAGCTTCTGATAAGATCTTCTCCTTAAGCTCTACATCGTTAGGTATACATAATTGTCTTCGGAATCTTAGTGTTCCATCATTAGAAATCTAAAAGTCAGCTTTTCTCTTTTCGGTATCCTCTTGTAGGATCTTCTGAATCTCTGGATCTGTTGGCTAAAGCATCTTGATTCTGACTTGCATTTCCGGCTCAATTCTGAGGGTGGCCATAAGGTTTGAAAGGTGGCCTACCTCAAATTTGAAAACCGAACCTCTAGCATTCTCAATCAAAGTCCATTCCTTGAGCATTATCTGTGCAACTGAAGACTTCCGACTTAATGCATTTGCGACCTTTTTCGCTTTTCCAAGGGGATACATAATATCACAATTATAGCCCTTTAGGAGTTCTATCCAGCGACGTTTCTCATATTCAACTCATTCTAAGAGAATAGATACTTGAGACGTTGATGGTCAGTGAAGATCTGTAATCTTTCTCCACATAAATAATGTCTCCAAATCTTTAAAGCAAAAATTATAGTTGTGAGTTCTAAGTCATGCGTCGGGTAATTCAGCTCGTGAGGTCTCAACTGGCGGGACGTGTGTGCAACAACTTTGCCATGTTGCATCAACATGCAACCTAGTCCTTTGAATGACATATCACTGTAGATCTCGTACCCTCTAGGACCAGATGGAATCGTCAGCACAGGTACGGTAATTAGCTTTTCCTTAAGCTCTTGAAAACTACGCTCGCACTTGTCTATCCAGATAAATTTCTCTTCCTTCTTCATTAGTCGAGTCAATGGCGAAGCTATGGCTGAAAGCCCTTCTATGAACCTCCTGTAATACCTAGCTAAACCTAAAAAGCTTCTTATCTCTGTCACTGTAGTTGGTCTTGGCCAGTTGATCATTGCTTCTTTTTTGGCGAGGTCCAAGAGATTCTTTCTCCTGAAATCATGTGACCTAGGAAAGCAACACGAGTCAACCAAAACTTGCACTTGCTGAACTTAGCATACAACTCATGAGTCCTTAGAGTCTGTAGTACCAATCTCAGATGACTCTCATGCTCCTCAACACTTCTTGACTACACTAGGATATCATCAATGAACACGATCACGAACTAATCCAAATATTCCTTGAAAACTCGGTTCATCAAATCTATGAAAGCAGCTGGGGGGTTTATCAATCCAAATGGCATTACAGTAAACTCATAATGGTCGTATCGAGTACGAAACTTTGACTTAGGTATGTCCTCCTTCCTAATCCTTAGTTGATGAAATCCCGTTGTTAGGTCGATTTTAAAAAATATCGATGCTCCTTGTAAATAATCAAACAAGTCATCAATCCTTGGCAGTGGATACTTGTTCTTGATCGTTACCTGATTGAGTTGTCGATAGTTGATGCACAAACGCAATGATCCATCTTTCTTTTTCACCAACAAAACTGGTGCTCCCCAAGGTGATGCACTAGGACGTATGAATCCCTTATCCAATAGTTCTTGCATCTGCACCTTCAGTTCTTTCAACTCTGACAAAGCCATCCGGTAAGGAGCCTTAGAAATTGGTTTTGTCCCGGGGGCTAACTCCATTATGAACTTTATTTCCCTTTTTGGCAGTAGACGTGGCAATTCCTTTAGGAACACATTTGGAAACTCCTAAACCATTGCAATATTTTCGATCTTCAGCTCCTCAACTGTCGTATCTACAATAGTTGCCAGGTAACCTTGACAACCCTTGTCTAACAAACGGGTTACCTTAAGCGACAAGATTAGGATAATCAAGGGTCCTCCCTGACTCTCAATAAACTTGAAGCTCTCACCTTCTATTGGGTTAAACTGAATCGCTTTGCGATAGTAGTCTAGTTTAGCTTATTGCTTGGTGAGCCAGTCCATGCCAATAATCACATCGAAATCATACATAGCTAGGACTATCAAGTCTCTCTTCCCCTCTCGCTCACCAATCGCTAACGTGTAACCAGGACAACCCACTATGGCTAACACCTTATCCTTTAACGGTGTTGATATACTAATCACTGACTCCAACAACTCAGGAATCAATCCTACCAACTTAACATACTGCTCAACTATAAATGAATGAGTAGCTCCAGGGTCAAATAAAGCATAACCAGTGTGGTTGTTCAACGAGACAATACCTGTAATTACATTAGACGTATCCTCCACCTGTCCTCTCATGATAGCGTACGTCATTCCTTGTGCTGGAGGTCTGATCAATCCACCTTACTGTGCATTCGGTGGCGGAAGTCCTCGGTTCTAATTCATCAGTGGCGATGGTGGCAACTGTGGTCTCATTTGTCTCCTGGGACAACTCCTGGCCATGTGACCCTGTTGGCCACACACAAAACAAACACCCGTCCTAGAAGGGCACGGGGCCAATCCATGTCATCCTCCGTAGGAACGACATACTTTATTTGGGCTCACTGACTTTCTTATTCCACCCTTCCTATTGAGTGGAATATGATATCTACCCTCTAGTCATCGGTCTTATCCTAAACCGATTCCTATCTTGATTAGAATTAAACCACGACCCAGATGCAGTGGCTAGTTCGTTCTTGTCTCTTTCTATCATTTGGACCCATTCATACAGGTCGTTATAGCTCCTCAAGTTAAGTGAAATCAGTGGACTCCTCAGCTCTGGTTTGAGTCCATCTCTGAACCTTATAGCCCGGTCTTCAAGATCTTCAACCAATCTGGGAGTGTACTGCGACAGTTCAACGAACTTTGCCTCGTACTAATCGACTGTCATTAAGCCTTGGCAAAGACGCTGAAATTCTGCCATCTTTAGTTCTCTGGCAGTCTCAGAAAAGTACTTACTCCTAAAGACCTCAAGGAAGGCGTTCCACTCCAAAACCACGCCTTTAGGAAATACCGTTCCTCTGGTGGCTCTCCACCATGTGCCTGCAATCCCCTTTAGTTGGTAGACTGCAAGAACAACCTTTTCTGCCTCCGTGCACATCAGCAGTTCAAAGGCATTCTCCAACTCTTGGATCCAGAGGGCTGCAGCCTCGAGATCTCCCATGCCGATGAACTTTGGCGAGTTCAACTTTAAAAATTGTTCCACCAGTTTGTGCATCGGCCTCCCAATGGCCACGTTCCCAGGTGGAATCTCAATAGGTACAACAGCAGGTGCGGCGGCGGCAGTAGCGGCAGCTATAACGATGGTGGTAATTGTGGCGACTTGATTCTGGGCTTGTTGATCCATTTAATTTCCCATTGTCTCTAGCACTTGCATGATCCCCTCGATCCTGGGATCACCAGGGGCTGCTACCCCAGCACCAACAGGAGGTGGTGCTACTCCACTCGCGTTGGCCTCAGACTGCACTCTGCCATGGCTACCTTGGGTACCAACCCTTGTCGGCGTCTTACCCTGAGTCACGACGCTATGGTCTTCTGTTTAGGAGTTCTCGGCTCTTGATCACTCATGATGTAGGCTTTCTACACAACCTATTCCCAATTCTATACATAATTATAAATTGAGTGATCCCACAAACAAGCTACTAATCGGCTATCAATCACATGCATCAGCACAAAATAAATGTCATTCCTATTAACTACCCCAAGAACCCATCGCACCTTATCACTCCAACACTAACCCGTTCTACTACCACTAAACGGGGATGTCATGCCTCGATTCTCGAGCGCGTACCCATCCCTTTGTGGTCGATAAAATTTTTTACGACTTTCCAGGACGAGTTGCCGACCCTTTCATTTTTTTGCACATGCGGAAGCAAAAACAAATCTCTTAATAGTAATCATCTCGGGATAGAAAAGCAGGATAACACATTCTGAAAACAAACATGCTTTTATAATACATTAAGTCATGTACACAAGTCTATAACCAAAAGACTAGTTCTCAAAAAGAGGCTGTCCTATCTGAACTACTCTTCAAGTCACCTCAGCTCGGCTGGCTCCAAACCCTCCGCTCTACGGTCCTGAAAATTGAGCCCACGACGGGGTGAGATAAAAATCTTAGCGAGTTCATGCTCTCAGCCTCGATTAGGAGGGAAATACACCTAGAAGCGTCCTAATCACATGACCACACAATTAGCATAGAGAACTTACCTCGCCTCAGTTCCTTCTTACACGTTAGCACAGTTCATTTCACAAAGCATATAATTAATGCACATAACAACTGGAACACCTCAATAACTCAATTAATCACAAGGGTCTCGATTATAAGGCCAAACAGTTATGACACGTCTCATACCATGACACACAATTTTGTCTCATAATTAGGCGCATCAAATTCAACCACTCATGCATTCCAATTGTTAATTAAGCCACTCAAGGCACAACCGACTCCCATGTTCGGCTGTCTTCTGGCGTAGCCAGGCAACGTCTCTTCCTCATTGAGCACAGTTACGTCTCATTGACGGCTTTCCCGAAATAGCATAGGTTCAGAATCTACTACGACCCGATATCCTTATGCATGAGCAACCCAAAAAGGGGTTTAGTAACATCCGACTTAATTGCTCGAGACGGTTCTCTTATCCAAATGCATGAGCAACCCAAAAAGGGATACCGTGCATTGCACTCAAATGCCTTAATTATAATAGTGATCCTGACTTATTTTCTTCATATTAAAAATACAAGATAAAATAGTCATGTGTGGGTACACGGTCAGATTAGACCCAGAAGAATTCATAACCGCCAATTTAAAATCCTACTGTTTTATATAGTATATAAAACCATTTTCGATGTTAAAATCCGACACCCGAGATTTTTTGAATAAATACTAAAATTCACAAATTTTGGAATTAAATACTCAAATATCCAATCATCACTCAATTTGCATAATTTAACATCCAATTGCTTAAATGGAACACACCATTGCAATCGGCATGCAATTCCGGTCACCGGATATCCCAATCTAATTTTCGAAAAATAATTAATAATTATATAACTTAACGAAAAGTAAATAAATTACAAAATAAATAAATTTAAAGCATTTAATTGAATTAATCTAAACTAACTAAGCTAAACAATCTAATTAACAATTAAATCTAACCATCCTATTTAATTTAATCTAAATACACTAATTAACTAAACTAACTAATTCCTAACTAATCCACCTAACTAAACTAATTAAACTAACTAAATACTAATTATACACTTAATCTAACTAAGCCATCCTAATCCTAATTAACCTAATTAATCCACCAATTAGCTAACTAACACACCTCGAAGTGTCATTAGCCCGCTAATTAAGGATTAGAACATGAACTCATCGGTTAGCATGAAAATTGGCTCATGGCGACGGCGACGCAACGGCAGCTGAGACTCGGGCTCATGGCGAGGCCGAGGGAAGCTCGGGCCGGTTGAAATCGGCCACAAGCTCGCTGCTGGGCTGCAAACTCTCAGAAGAGAAGGCGCTGAATGTGTGTGAGAGAACTAGTATGAACACCTAGAGGGGGTGAATAGGTGTATAAAATAAATCTTGGCAAGTATATGCGGAATAAAATAAACTTCAAACAAAGGAGTCAGGGAAGAGAATAAGAACACAAGATTTATAGTGGTTCGGCTTAATCCAAGCCTACGTCCATTCTCCCACGCTAACAGCCTTCTTGGCTGGATTCCACTATGCAATCAACAAGAGATTACAACTTCGAGTGCAAACACTTAGTAGTAGATCACACTATCTCACTAAGTCACTCTTTCCGTATTTCTCTCATGATTATAAACGTTTAAGCTCTCCAAAGACAAGTGTATGATCGAAGGTCGCTCAGACTTTGGAATTATAAATTCTACGCTCCGTCTCTTACTTGCTCGTCGGTCCTTCATCTTCTTAAATACTCCTCCACTTCCAAACTACTCGTTGGACAGTATCCCAGAGAATCATCTTCCAATATACCCATTGGACAACTCTGTATCTAGAAGATTTGGTAGCCATTGAGTGACAAAGGTAAAATCCAAAATTGATTCCAATCGCCCACACAAACGAAATATTGGTTTCCATAAGTAAAGCTTCTTCGTATAGAAAGTTCTTGTCTTCAAGATCCAATCGTCAATCAAATAGACTGAGTCAATCAAATCAATCTTGATGTGGAATCCAAACCAGATCACTAGCCATTATATGATTGGGCTTGAGTTACGTTCTGTCGAGTCTAGATGTAAAGTCTGAGAGCAATAGACTTTACAATCTGAGTCTGTAGACTTAACAATCTGAGTCTGTAGACTTTACAATCTGGGTCTGAACTTATCTGCTTCTAAACAGATTTAGCTTTAAGGTCTGTACCCAGTTCAGCTTCAGCATAGAGTCTGTCTTCTGGTTCAGCTTCAGCATAGAGTTTGTCTTCTGGTTCATCATTCATGTTCAGTCTGGAATTTGTCAGAGTGAGCAGACTTCTGATGTAGAACAGACTTTGACACTAAAGTCTGGCAGTCTTCAGACTTTGAGTCTTGAGTTTGGCAGTCTTCAGACTTTGACACAGAAGTCTGGAAATCTTCAAAATATACTCTGGACATATGTTACGTTCAGTCTTCTGGCCGTCTTCTGACTTTGATAAAATCATTTACATGTTCTATCATCTGCATGGTCTATTATTCAACCATCAAACATGTTAGTAGCCTTTGATTTATTTTGTCATCTTCAAAACATCATAAGGGATTTCCCTAACAATCTCCCCCCTTTTGATGATGACAAAACAATCTCTGAATATGCAGATTTGTAAACATACTTTTAAATCAAAGGATATCAGAAGATAACAAATAGATTGAGCATAACAATATATAGAAAAATAGTCGCAGCTCAATATTATGCCATAGATAATATAATATCAACCAATCAGCATATATGCATATTCATATATTCTCCCCCTTTTTGTTATAATCAAAAAGCGATAACAATAGATTCACGTAGAGAATATAAAATGACATATAATTTCCAAAAAGATCAGCTTTTATAAAACAAGTCGAATATTAAAGATATGCAATATAGCTCACTTCGATCATATATATCAGCAAATATCCAATAAAAATCACAGATGCATCATGAAATTCACGTACACTTTTTGTCATAATAAAATGATAATATCAGTAAGAGATTTGTTAATGACAAAAGTTAATAAAAGATGCACTAACCGGATTTTTTGAACAAATTCTGACACATTTACCTTTCCTTCCATTCATAATAAGATCACGATCGATTCAAAATTTTTTTTCCAAAATTGATCAAAGTTCCCCCTCAATTTGTTGCCTTTTTGAGATGATCACGATTCTTTCCCTTTTCTTTTGGATTCGCTTTCTCCCCCTGTGATCATGACAATATTTGCGGATAGAAACAATTGTTGCAATTGTTGCAGGAGATATTTTCTGATTGCACCAAAATCTGCGTAGATTTGTAATCATTCTTGCCTCATTGAATTTCCTGCAATCAACTCATTTCCCTTTTTGGTATCCATCAATTTGGATCCTTCCATGACGTTAGAGTAAAATAGAAAATCTCCATAATCAAATATTCTTTCTTAATTCATCCTAACAAAGTATTCAAAGAAATAATATTATGCACAATGATAAAAATAAATTCTCACTTAGTCATAGTACAATAAAACCAGGGAGAATGAAATATTTGAATATCTAAGAATATCTTGCATCATCATGTGAAACAGATTTTCACTTTGCAAAATATGATTATATCTGAGAGTATAAAGTTAGACAAAATAATTTGAATTATCTCAAATAATCACACGTACTAAATCAAATCTTAACTCACAAATCACAAAAACAAATCATACGATTCTTTCTTCCATAAAGCAAAATATGATCATTATAAAATCTCAATCAACCAAGGATATATCGAATATCAAGCATAATGAGAATTATTGCCCAAATCAAATTGAGAATAAAAAATTCCTTACCAAATCCTCTTTCTTCTTTCTTCTTTATATCCTGCAAAAATAACTTATCTTTTCTTTGGTACCCATTTTTCTTGGGTCCATGAGAGTTAGCAGAATATGTTGCTTTTATCCAATTTTTCTTAATAGGTCTCCAGACTTGAGAAAGATCTTGTTGCATAAGTCGAGAATTCTCCTTTTAAGTTCGAAAATCCTTTTAAGAGAAAATTTGATATTTGAACAAAGCTCATTTATATACTTTGAAACTTTGAGAGGAATTTTTGAATTGCTTACCTCGATTTCCTCATCGGATTCTCGAGTCCGTATCCGAGTCGACTTTGATTCCGAGTCCGTGTCCGAATCAGACTCAGATTTTGAATGTGCCATCAAGCATATATTTTCTTGATCATCATCTTCTTTCATGATTCTTTTATGGCCATTATGCTTGTATTGACTTCTTCCATCGAATTTCCTTCCTTTTCTACTCAGCTTTTTAAATTTCTTGACCATAAAGGCAAGTTCTTCATCGTCCGTGTCATTTTCTGAGTCTGTTTCATCAAAAACAACATTAGATATTAAAGCAATGGACTTCTTACCTTCGGGATCTTCGTCATTAAGTTGTTCCACTTCATAGGATTGAAGAGTGCCAATCAATTCATCAACGGAGAGTGGCATAATCCTCTCGAGTCTCCCGGATTGAGGTCTTGACATGATTCCAATCTTTTGAGAGACCTCGCAAGAGTTTGTTAACCTTCATCGGGGTAGAAATTTGCTGACCTTGATATGCTAAACCATTTACAATTTCTGTAAAACGGCTAAACATATCTCCAATTGATTCTCCTTGCTTCATCTTGAAGGATTCATATTGGCCAAGCAAGAAGTTTACTTTTGTCTCTTTTACACGATTTGTCCCTTCATATGTAACATGAAATTTATCCCAAACTTCTTTTGCTGTTTCACATGAAGAGACTCTGTTATATTCAACAAGAGATAAAGCGCAATATAAAGAATAAATGGCTTTTGCATCAAGCGCTTCTCTTTTGGACATCTCCATCCGAGACATAGGAGCGGGGGGTTTGGTTTCTTTGTCTTTGCCATTCTTATTTGATGTGGACGCAGCAATGTGATTGATTCCTCTTTCCACAACATCCCATTGTAAGAGATCTCTGGATCTTAGGAATACTTTCATTTTGTTCTTCCATACATCGTAGTCCTTTCCATCAAAATATGGTGGCCTTGTGTTGCTTTGCCCTTCCATAAGTCCTGGTGCCAACATACTAGCCATAAAGAATCTTTAGCTCAAAAGTAAAAACACTTTTATAAACCGAGCACTTGGCTCTGATACCAATTGAGAGAACTAGTATGAACACCTAGAGGGGGTGAATAGGTGTATAAAATAAATATTGGCAAGTATATGCGGAATAAAATAAACTTCAAACAAGGGAGTCAGGGAAGAGAATAAGAACACAAGATTTATAGTGGTTCGGCTTAATCCAAGCCTATGTCCACTCTCCCACGCTAACAGCCTTCTTGGCTGGATTCCACTATGCAATCAACAAGAGATTACAACTTCGAGTGCAAACACTTAGTAGTAGATCACACTATCTCACTAAGTCACTCTTTCGGTATTTCTCTCACGATTACAAACGTTTAAGCTCTCCAAAGACAAGTGTATGATCGAAGGTTGCTCAGACTTTGGAATTATAAATTCTACGCTCCGTCTCTTACTTGCTCATCGGTCCTTCATCTTCTTAAATACTCCTCCACTTCCAAACTAGCCGTTGGACAGTATCCCGGAGAATCGTCTTCCAATATACCCATTGGATAGCTCTGTATCTAGAAGATTTGGTAGCCGTTGAGTGACAAAGGTAAAATCCAAAATTGATTCTGATCGCCCACACAAATGAAATCTTGGTTTCCATAAGTAAAGCTTCTTCGTATAGAAAGTTCTTGTCTTCAAGATCCAATCGTCAATCAAATAGACTGAGTCAATCAAATCAATCTTGATGTGGAATCCAAACCAGATCACTAGCAGTTATATGATTGGGCTTGAGTTACGTTCATCGAGTCCGGATGTAAAGTCTCGAGAGCAATAGACTTTACAATCTAAGTCTGTAGACTTAACAACTGAGTCGTAGACTTTACAACGGGTCCGAACATATCTGCTTCTAAACAGATTTAGCTTTAAGGTCTGTACCCGGTTCAGCTTCAAGATAGAGTCTGTCTTTGGTTCAGCTTCAGCATAGAGTTTGTCTTCTCGGTTCATCATTCATGTTCGATCTGGAATTTGTCGAGTGAGCAGACTTCGATGTAGAACAGACTTTGACACTAAAGTCGGCAGTCTTCAGACTTTGAGTCTTGAGTTTGGCGTCTTGAGACTTTGACACGAAGTCTGGAAATCTTCAAAATATACTTGGACATATGTTACGTTCGGTCTTCGGCCGTCTTCGACTTTGATAAAATCATTTACATGTTCTATCATCTGCATGGTCTATTACTCAACCATCAAACATGTTAGTAGCCTTTGATTTATTTTGTCATCTTCAAAACATCATAAGGGATTTCCCTAACAGTGTGGGCTTCTGATGGGGCCTCGATTGAAGGAGATGGGTGGCTGGTCTCTGAAGTAGTAGGGGGAAATCGCTGGCCTTCAACGGGCTGTGGGCCGCACGAATGGGAGCCAACGAAATGGAGCTATGAGATGGGTCAACCAAAGCGAAAACAAGGTTGGTTTGTTGACCAAATAAGATGGAAAAGTTGGATGTGGTAGAGGGAAAACGGTGGGGGAAATGGGCGTTTGGCGGTGGTTGAGCAGAAACTGTTTCGGTGGAGGGGATGAGCGGCTTCGGTGGCGTCGAATCACGGGGAAGCAGCTTCGGTGACCCAATAGGTTCGGTCCGATTTCAAGGTCAACCCAAAACTAACTAATAATTTTTTATTTCATTTTTTGTATTCCTTGAAAGGGCAACCGATGACCATATCGATCTAATGGGTTCGATGATGAGCAAAGTTAGCTAAGAAAGGCAAGCGGTGAGAATCAAGTGGGGGTGAGCATCGAACAGAATGAGCGTCGAATGTCAAGCGGGGAGCAACAAGCCAAGCGAGTATCGAGTGGGGAGCGGCACGAGTGACCCAAAGCAAGCGAGGTGAGTATCTAGTGGCAAGCGGAGAAGTTGTTTTTTTCGATTTTAGCAAATTGAAGACTAAGAGGACAAATAAGACAAAAGAGAACGAATACTAGAGAATGATGCCATAATGTGCCTTTTTGGATGCCGTGAGGACTCCTCACAAAAAAATTTTCCTCCTTCGTAAATTATAACTATTGACGCCATAAAGGACATTAAAAACTTAAGTTATTAAAGAACAATGTAAATTACTTGAACTCCCTACTAAAGAACTGTTTAATATTGTTGACGCCATTTATTTTAAGGTTTTTTCTATATAAAAATTATAAATAATATAAATATAAATATATATATATATAGAGTCAGGGTTGATCCAGGTTTGACTGATCTGGAAGTCTCAGGACCAAGGACCGACTCGCATAGTGCTGGTCCAGGAATTCAAAGACCAAGGATTGACCCAATTTTCCTGGGAACTGGATCAGGACCAGCAGGGTTGGGTCGGTCCAGGGTCCAAGGTTGACCATGGACCGATGCTCACCCCTAGATAATACCTTGAAATTTATTTACGATCCTATAGGAATGGACATCTACTTCATGCTACCTAGTGTCAAGTCAAGCAATGCGTAGCTGTAAAGGAGTTAGAAGCAACAGGACTCTAGCTGTGAGGTCCAATATGGACGTTGTTAGGGATGTAAATTATATTTTTAATCATACTTTAGCCTTGCTTCTTCACCTTTGTCTGTTGTAAATTATATGTCCAGTTACACTTTAGATTTTTCTTCTTCCTCTCTGACCGTTGTTAAGGATGTGAATTGTATTTTTAATCACACTTTAGCCTTTCTTCTTCATCTTTGTCTCTTGTTAGGGATGTAAATTATATTTTTAGTCACACTTTAGACTTTTCTTCTTCCTCTGTAGCTGTTGGTAAGGATGGGAAAAAGAACATCTGGAGTGCCAAAACTTGGCACGGGGATATTTAAGTACCAAAAGTTATGAAAGTAATACTTAAGTGTCAAAATTGGAGTAAAATGGATCAGTTAAGTGCCAACGGCGAGAGAATTTGGTCAAAATATTGATGTGGCGATTTTCCAACAAGACAAGTACAAAACAACATCGTTTTACATGCTAACGTGATTAGATAATTAATATAAATATTAATTAAATTAAATTTAAAACTAAATTTATTTATATATTTAAAAGGGTTGGGGGAAAGAAGACGAAGATTGTAGGTTGCTGAGGGCTGAGCTCTCATTGTCGCCTCCCTGCCAGCGGGCGACGGTAGGGGAGGCTCAGTCAGGGTTGTCGGGCCCTGGTGTCGAGGGCCTGTGAACCCTTGTTGAGATTTGGGGTGAGGGTCACGGCCCCCCCCCAAATACGGCTAGGGTCATTAGCCCTCACCCGGTCAGGCCAAGAGCCACCATTAGCTAAAGGGGTTGCCTTAGCGGGTGGTTGCCTTTGGCCCGCGAGGGGAGAGCCAACGACCCTTGCTGAATCTAGGGAGGGTCATAATCCTCAGCCTAGATCTTGACGAGGGCTCGAAGGCCCTTGCCGCCAATCGGCTGAGGTCGTCAGGCCTTAGCCAGGGGCCGGCAACCCTAGCCGACTCTCCCTCATCGTCGTTGGCCATTTTGGTGACGGTGGGGAGGTGGCGGCGAGGGCTCGGCCCTCACCTTTTGCCTCCTCCTCCTTTTTCTCTCTTTGTTTTTTTATTTTATTTTAGTTTTTATAAATATAAACACTTTAATTTAATTAATATTTAAAATAAAATTTTAAAAAAGTACAAAACGACGACATTTTGGTTCTTTAGCACCGATTCAACTCTCAAGCATGCCACGTAGATGAGTTATATTATTAAAAAATTGCCATGTATAATTTTCGGCCATTTTCGCCAGACTTGGCAATCAAGGCTGTGCATGACAACGCTTCGTTCCGGGAAGAGCTTTTTTTTTTTTTTTTTTTTTTTTTTTTTTTTTTTTTTTTTCAGAAATGGTTCTTTTCTATTTCTGCTCCGGGGAACAATTTCTGAGTAAAAGAACCCGTTTGGTAACGACACAAAATTTCTACTCTTGGAATAGAAAAAGAATAGAAATGCGTTTGGTAACGCAACAATTTCTTTTTTGTATTTATTTATTTTTTATTCTTGCCGACGGCGACGGCGGGCGGCGACGGCGGCGGCGGCCGGTGATGGGCGGTGGCGGCAGTGGGCGGCGGCGGCCGGCGATCGGCAGTGGCGGCGGCGGCCAGCGACCGGCAGCGACGGCGGTGGGCGGTGGCTCGGGCGATTGACGGTGGTCGCGGCAAGAAAAGGAAATAAAAGAAAATTAAAAAAAGAAAATCAGGTTATTTCTAGAAATTGTTCCCGGGACAAAAAGCAAATTTTTTTGTTTCTCGTTTCTGCTCCAAATCTATTCCCGGGCTAACTTTCTATTCCCGGGAATAGAAAAACAACTTGGCGTTACCAAACAGGTTTCTGTTCTTTTTTTGTTCTGGGGAACCAAAGAACAGAAATTTGGAGGAACAGAAACGTTGTCATGCAGCACCCAAATGTCCCATTTTTATTTTATTTAAAAAAGACACTTAATTTCACTTTCATAACTTTTGACACTTAAGTGTCATTCGTGCCAAGTTTTGACATTCCAGGTGTCTAGCACTCTTATATTTTTAATCACACTTTAGCCTTTCTTCTCCATCTTTGGTTGTTGTTAGGGATGTAAATTATAATTTAAATCACACCTTAGCCTTTCTTCTCCATCTCTAGCTGTCGTTAATGATGTAAATTATATTTTAAATCACACTTTAGCCTTTCTTCTTTATCTTTAACCTATCTTCTCATTCAAGCATCATTGTTGATTGAAACGAAATTGTCCAAACACAAATTGTGCCGAAATTTAATCTATGACAAAGCTTGGAGAATACAATCACTTCAACAAAACCAGACATAGACAAACTATGATGGAATTTAATCGATGATGCAACACTCGGGATAAAGATACACGTCAGAATTTAATGGACGATGCGAGTCTAGAAATTAAAAGCGCACTACAATAAAGTAAAGATAACTTAAAGATAGTAGGATTTGTTTGTTTGTACATGGGGCCCTTTGAAGAGTATGATATGGCTATTTAAAGCATAAAATCAACGTTTATTAACGAAAGTTACAAAGGGAAGTTGCAAATATTTGTTACAAACAGTTATATTGACTTTACTACCTTTACGGTTTTTTTGACTATGCTATTTTGATAGTTTCTTTGACTCCATTATCTTAATGGTTGCTTTATTCGACTACATTGATGATTACTTCTTTGATGATTGTATCCGAGATTGTTGACTCCACTTTTTATCAATTCATTCAAGTTATGGATTCGTCAAGTTGTTGATTCTTACAGTTGTCAATAATTTTGTTTGTAAATGACCAAATCTTCTCTTGATGACTAAGTTTATCACCTGTCGATAATAACATAAAGCTGGTATTTTTGTGTGTAAATATAACCATCATCTCTTATTTGTTAATAGAGAGACAAAGAAGTATTATCCTAAAGAAATGATAAGTGACTTCAAATTTCATCATGCTATCGTGTATTTCCGGTCAAACAAGCCGATGAACCTTAATCTAATGCAATTAGACAATGAAGCCCATCGATATTGTTCCCTTTTTTTTAGGTAAACGATGCGGTCCGAATAAAAAATATATATGGACCATAGGGAGAAGCTATGAAGGATATCTATTGCCTTTCATTAGAGAAGTGGAAAGGCATCTACTCGTCTGTTAAATCCAATTTATAATTTTCATTTGAACCAAGAACAGTTATCTTTAAAATTTCTAAGCATATGATGGTTATTGGTGGACGAACATACCTCTACCTCCCTTACTTTTCAAATGGGATCACGTGGAGCATCGTTTAGAAGTATGACATGATTATGACATCTGACATGAATTATTTTACAAAATAGGAGTCATGCTAGCATTAAATATATAGAAAAAAATGAAGGAAAAGCAGAGGAGTCATTACTTACCAGAAAAAAACGTAGCAAATTGAGTTCATTAGAATAAGATGGGCATGACAAAAAGAAGAAGAAGATAAGATAGGAACATTATTTTCTTTTTTTCTTTTTTTCTGCAAGGAAAAGAGCACACACTTTGCCCGTAGAAAAAAATACAATAAAATCTATAAATTCAGAAATAGACGTGTCCTTTTCCTAAAAAAGGTCTACTTAGGGGACATAGACTTAATTTTTTGTAAAATAAGAGAGATTTCAATTGACGAAATTAAGAAAAATTTATACTATTGAAATATGCTAGCGAATTGAGATAATTAAGATATTCCATGCACCGGTGGAACATCATTCACAAGCGGAACAACTTAACTCCACTATCTAAAATATTTTTGCTGACCAGAGTAAATCTAGCAAATTAATTAGAAATTCCTTCCTTTTGACAAAAAATAGAAATTCCTCAGAAAAAAAAAAATAGTGGTTATCATTGGATCGTTTGTCAGTGTAAAAATATCTTTACACATTCATAGTCAGACTTTCTTATTGATTATGGGAAATTGTGGGCAATTTAATTTGTTTCTTTAGTGATCCAAGATTATTTAAATGTGTCGGTCTTATCTATGCCTTATCATTTCATAGATAAGACTAGCAATTGGAAATTGAAATTGTCATCTGTCGAATTGGTTTGAAAGGAAAAGGAACATTTTTTTTTTTATTAATTTACTGGATTAACTACGTTAAAAAAGAAGAAGAAGGAGGAAGGTTCATTGAAGATTTTCCAGAGGGGATACTACGACTTCTTCTTCTTCTTCTTCTTCTTTTTTTTTTTTTTTTTTTACCGTGAAGTGTCAGATTTTCATATTTCCACTGTAATATTTACCGAAATAATATTTTTCATCCAGCATAACATATAAAATCTTCCGATTTGCAAAAATAGGGCCCATTGAGAAATCTGAATCACTAGACGTCCATTGCACGCTCCTCATCCACCCATCCCCAACTATTCCGTCCAGATTATCGGAATTGCACCCACCACCGAGCAATTTCATCGCTTCCCAGTTGAAGAATCAATCATGAGCTCGAGAAGACATCGATTGGACATACCGTCGCAATGAGCTGGACCGTCTCCTCTCCGCCGGCCATCTCGCCGATTCAATAATCACCTCTTAAGTATATGATGTAACATTTTAGCAATCTGTTATTAATGTGGAAATCGGTTTATGTACTTCACATTCTCAGAGGAAAGTCTGATTTGTAGTGGAGCTGAGCTCAGTTGACACTGACTATAAATTTGATTCAACTCGTGTCGAATAATAGAGACTCGGTCTTATATTATGAAGTATGAGTCGTGGCTCAGTTAAGCCCAAATACGAGCTTGAACCCACACTGAAGTTTCATAAGTACAATATAATTGATAATTTGTTATGTTTTAAATGTCTTTTAATGAAAACAAAATAATACTCTAATTATGCGATTAGGCTCAGGAGCTCCTTGGGTTCAAAAATTTGACTCAAGCTGACTCAACTTAATTATCTAGCAGTTCAAAATTGATCGAAATTGAACTGATTGAGCTGACCTTGAGTAGCTGTTTATGGATATATTGAGATCTTGATTTGGTGATACTTGGGATGGGGAAACTGCCATCTTGTTTTGAGTTTGTGTAATGATCCAAGGGAAGGTTTTATGGTATTGAAGAAAGGTATTATTTTGTTTTATGATTTAAAATGCAACGATATGGATCATACTTGATAAGATCTTTAACAGCCCATGTGAACTTTGACGTATGTAGAGTGCTGTTTATTGTGTTCCAAGTAGTGGTGTCAAGCACCGTCAGGTATATGTGGCTCGACAATTATTAGGGTTAATACAAAAAAAAAAAACTATAAATTGGTATACATGTGACAAATTTACCTAAAATTAATTTTTGCACCACCAAAAACCCCAAATTGATACACCTTTGACAAATTTACCTCAAACTGATACATTTGTAACAAATTCACCCTCTGTTAGTTTCTGTTAAATTTTATTGTTAAATTATTGAGTTGGATGACAAGTGACAATTGACTGATATACCGGTTTGAGATTTTACCATCCGCTTGTCATAGTTGTACTAGTTTTCTAGTTTTTTGTGATATTAATCCAATTTAACAGAGGATATATTTATCACAAATGTATTAGTTTGAGATTTTTGGTTGTCAAAAAAAATTGTTTGGGGTAAATTTGTCACAAATGTACCAATTTGGGGTTTTTGGTGGTCAAAAAATTAATTTGGCGAAAATTTGTTACAGATATACTAATTTAGGATTTTTCGTAGTATTAACCCTAATTATTATTTACTTAATCACTGCCTCCTGTTTGCTTCAAGTATGCCCCTCCTCTCACATTTTCCAATTCTCAGCTTCTTAAAGAGTACGAAGTTTATGGAGATGCTGTTCTCGGAATTTATCGAAGGAAGCCAACTGTGCGTGATGTGGCGAAGGTATAAATGGAGGAAATGGTTTAACTAGATAATCTCTTCTTTTTGTAGGTGTTCTAGGGGTGGATTTTAGTGGACTCACTATGCAACTGTTGAAAAAATTTAAGATCCGTTAGTCTAGGCAATTTATAGCTGATATCTCAGCTACGGGCATTGTAAAGGTCACTTATCTGTGCGTGACTTGGCGGGGAGTAGTCCAGCACCGCGAGGATCTGTAATGGATATCTTTAAATCTCGCATATGGTATTTGTTGCTGGGAAGCCATGATTAGCATTTGCAAGCAGACTTTCTGCTTCTCTGCGTGGAATGTCGCCAGGTGTGATAGATCATCTGTTTCTTATTTGGCCAATATGAAGCTTTTTTCCAATGATCTTATTTTTAACATACTGCAGCCTTAGGTCATCTGCTGCAACATGGCTAGTTGAGAAGGTCTTGGGTGTTTATGTCAACTTTCAATAGCATAGAATTTTGCTAAGAGTTATTAAATGAATTATGAATGAAGAACTGCACTAGTGTTTGTGAACAATTGGTTACAGAGTTGATGAACACAACGTTACCAAAGATGCCCATAAAATTCTCTCCAATGCTGGTATTGTAGGAAATTCCAGACCGAGGCAATTAGGATAGTGAGCTAGATTTCCATTAACTATGATTGGGTGTTGAACTTCTAAAAGTTGGGTAAAATTGCTGATTATTTTATTCTTGAAATATTTGGTACCCATGTACTCGAGTGAGTTATGATAAGCTCAATTGGAGGGTAAGAAAGTGCATAATTTTTTTTAAACTATGTACAAGTTGAGTAAAGTTATTGATTGTAATGCTCGGAATTAAATTCACCTATTGTAAGCAAAGAAGTTATAATTGACGAGTCTCCAATACTTTGGGGCAAGTAATTATGGCGGTGTTTATACAACTTTGGATGGTTTTTTAGCTCTAGATGGAGTTGTAACTAGAAATCCTAACGTAGAGGGTACTTGCGTAGTAATTGACATAGACAATACTTGCGGCTTCGCCTGTAAAGCCAATGAAGACTGTAGTTGTAGAGTTTGATAAGATATGAGTTTATTTATTTTTTATTTTTACAGTTATTAATGCAATGATGTCTGTGTCTGCGAATTCTTGTGCAGCAATTAATGTTTGCAGTTAGAGAGAGTAGCTTAATAAGGTCCACAGTTACGATGATATTTAAGTGTAGCTTGGATTTGCAAGATCTCTATGGCAATTGGGCCCATAAGGGGTGGTGGGAGAGTAGCAGTTATCAGTTTTCAGGTGATCGTGACTTAATTTAAATATTGAGCCTGAGCAGAGATTTGTTAGAATATATCTCAAATTTAAGCCCTCAAATGAAACTTGATCTAATAGTGCTAAAAATGTTAGCCGATATGCAACCTTGGGATGTGACATGTTAAAAGAGTCCAAGACTAATTTTCTTAACAAAATTAAAAAAAAAAAATCAGTTTTCTCGTTTGATTTTGAAGTCAGCCACATAATTTCCTAATTTAGTTGCATATAAAATCTTGGGTTTTGGTTTTCATGCTACGGGTACATAGTGGTGTGCCTTAGTAGGGCACTAAATTTACGGTGCGAATTATACACTGAAGCTATCACGTCCTGATCCTTCGAGTACATGCCCATCCTTGCTTGGTCGATAAATTAGCGATGTCCCGGGATGCATCGTCGACCCATTCATTTTAATGCATATGCGGAAACGATTAATAATTCCCCAGACAACAACAAGATGGGATAGAAAAGTACGGCCCATTTTTTTTTCTCAAAATACCTTTTTATAAACACATAGGTTTATACATAGAAGCCTACAAAAAGGAATTGACTTTTAACAAAAGAGAAATGTCCTAAGACTATCTAGTCAGACATGCTCGCCGATTCATCGAGTTTCACCTTCTACACTTCGGGCCTCGGGTCCTCCACCGCTATTAACTAGGTACCTGAAAATGTTATCCCATAACGGGGTGAGACGATGTCTCAGCTTATTCAACCCCTTAAGACCCGATTAAGAAGAAAATACGCCCAAAGGGCTGCCTAAACACAATCACGAGTCAAAGGACTTACCTTAACATCTGTTCATTCCTGCAAGTCAGTACAATTGACATTTTCAACCAATCATTTCAATACATCAAGATAGATTGATTCATCGATCAATCGACTCAATCAATTATATGTCAGCAAGACCATTCCCCAGTCATCTCAATCAATACTATCTATAAAGTTTGACCACCTTGCGGATAACTTACTCTAAAACGATAATAAATAGTATAGCTCACTAGAAGTTGCCTCATATACCGAGATAATATATTATATATATGCTCATTAGAAGTTGCCTCAAATACTAATATAGTATATTATATATGCTCGCCAGAAGCTGCCATATATACTTTCATAGTATACTGATAATAATCATGCTCACCAGAAGCTGCCAGCCATACTCTCATAGTATGCTGAAAATAATAATGCTCACTAGAAGCTGCCAGTCATACTCTTATAGTATGCTGAAAATAATATATGCTCACTAGAAGCTGTCAGTCATACTCTTATAGTATGCTGAAAATAATAATGCTCACTAGAAACTGACAGTCATACCCTCATAGTATGCTGAAAATAATATTTTCTCGCCAGAAGCTGCCAGTCATATTTTCATAGTATGCTGAAAATTATTATTTAATCAAATCACCATTTTTATCATTCCCGATAAAAATATTCGTGTGTGAGCACACGGTCGGCTTTAGCCAAAATATAATATTTTCACCTTTGAAAATCCCACTAATTTTCTACAATCCAAAACATATTTTTGGCGCTGTAGACCGACGCCCGGTGATTTTCCAATTAATTAAAAAAATAAATCAATTTAGGAATAAATTCCCAAATTTACTAATTAATCACAATCAACACAAATTAAAACTCAATTAAATAAACATATTATACCACTGCAATTAGCATAAAATTCCGGTCACCGACTACCCCGGCCAAATTTCCGGAAAATAAATAAATAATTAATTAATTTCGAAAATTAATTATTAATTACTAAAATTGCGACTTAGGGCCATAAAGCCTAAATAAAATCCGAGATGAGCCCGAAAAATTTCTGAACCACTTTAGATAAATTCTAGAGCTTGTCTAGGCTCTAACTACACTACTCTAACCATCTAACGTGCATTGATAATCAACTAAATTACTAAACCATTCTAATTATCCACTACACTAACTCTTAATCTAAACTAAACAGCCCTTAAACATCATTAACTTACTAAGCGAGGATTAGTGAGTTAAACTCACCTGATTAATGATCCGCTCAGATCAAAACAACGGGGAGCGATGAGGAACGAAAAGCTCCAAATCGGTGACACCAATGGGGCACAAAACGGGCCCGAAAATTGGCCCGCAAAACCCACGATGCTGCTGGTTTTTGTGCTGCACAGCCGGACTTTGTTGGTTGGGTTGTTGGTGCCGCGGCCAAGGAGAGTCGATGGACACAGGTTGCTGAAATCAGCCAACAGAATCCAGCGGAGGGGACGCCAGCGTGAAGTATCCACGGCCAAAAAAGGGGCGGTTGGTGGCGTCGGCGTGGCCGATGGGTTCTTCCACAGAACCGAAACAAAATGAAAGGGAAAATTGCAGGGCACGGCGAGGGAAAAGAAAGGGAAAAGGGGGATGGGGGCGCGTCGGTCAAAACAGGGGAAATGAATGAGATAAGGTTGAATAAAATTCAAAGATAAGAGGGAGAGAAGGAAAATGGGACACGGCAGAGGAGAAAGACGTCAGGGCCCCCGCGGGGGGCGGGGGGAGGATTCGCACGAGAGAGAGCGCGTCCGAGTGAGTGGGGGAAGCATTCGGCCAAAGGAAAAAAAAAAAGAAAGAAAGGAGAATCTAAAAGAAATTATCCTCGAACCAAAAATTCTTGTCCCACTTGCTTTTGTTTAGTCCAAATTAATCCCCAAAAATCCCCATATTAAAATACTTGACCCTCACTTGCTTTCTTGCACAAAATTTCCCTTGAACAACAAATTTCGGGCAACAAAAATGGCCATTTCCTTCAATTCCGAATTCTAATCCATTTTTTTTTTCGGAATCCGATTTTCTGAACAAATAAATCCAGTTGAGGTCCAATTTGAATGCAGAAAAAGCCCAAACAACTTCCATTCACCACTTCACTCACACCAGATACCAAAAATCTCTTAAAATTGGCCAATCCGAATTTCTGTTCGTTTTTCGAATTGTCCGAATCGATTTTTCGTAAAAATCCTGAACTCACCAGAAATTCCTCGAAAGATGAGTCGATGTTCCTAAAATGACCTGTGACAAGACAGGACTTAATCGGGTTCAAATTCAATGTTAGTTTCAATCAGGCGCGATTTTAGCGTAACCTAACCTACTAGATAGCTTTCAAAATTTTTTAGTGCAAATGACTCATGGTCGATTTTCTTTGAGCCACTATGAACCTCTTCGACACATTGACGACTATCGGTTGTCGTGAAAATCTCGAGGTTTTAATTACAGACACAAGGTACCAAAATGATAGAAAAATCAATCTAGTGCCGATCGACAAGAATTTTGCAATTTAGTGGAATCACCCATGTTTAACCACATATCTCAGTCAAACCGATCTATCTCTAATTTTTAAATTGAGCTTATTGTGTCGTAATGATCTCGGCAGATGAACACGGTCAAGTAGCCGATTCCTAGTCGAATCCTCAAGTCTATTGTATTAAAATCTATTAATGACTTCCCCAGATAGTCTAGTTGTCTGAAGAGTGATCATCTTTGAGAATAGCACTATAGGCACGTCGATGAAATGCCTGATTTATTCAATTGAAAACAGGATTAAAAATCTAGGATGTCACAGAAGCGATCCGATGTCATTGAAGGGGCAAGATTTTGTGTACTACTTTATGAGATTGAGAGAGATTATTTTACAAGTAATTATGACAGCAAAATATTTTATGAGTTATCGGATAAATTGGGTGTTGGAATTATTGAGAGTATTTGAGTTGACTCAAGTGTTGTTATAATCACTATTGTATCGCTTAATCTTTGGTGGAAAGCTATGTTGCTCTTTTTGTGCGGTAAATCACATTGACCGAACAATGGAAATCCAATGTCTGGTTTATCTTCTTTTTCTGTTTATTTTAATGCTCGATTGTGTGTTTTTCGCAATACCTTGCTCCCATGGTATATTCAGCTTAATCGTACAAGAAGAAAAACGTTTACTTGGGGTTTCAAGGGAAGCATAATTCGGACGAAATCAAACCAAGGTTCATGAGTTTGGTTTTGGTTGGGGGGTCAAAAGAATCAATCAACTTGGTTTGGCTTACTTGTGGTTTACGTTTTCTCCTTTTTTCAACCAGACCACTATTAAACACACACAGACATTTAGCATTTATATTGGTATGATAAGTTATACAAAGAATGTGTATTAGACGAGGTGACCGATATTCACTAATTTCTTACTTAAAAATGTTACTTTCTATTAATGGTACAATATTAAACTTACTATATGAATTGTTGTAAATTAGAGCACCTGGATGTAATTTGTGGAGTAGGGGAGAGACTGAGAGTGACTGGGATCCAATTAGCGCAGCAACGCTAACAGCAAAAGAACACTTCAAGTGTCATAACTTGGCACAAATGGACACTTAAGTGTCATAACTTACGAAATGTATACTTAAGTGCCACATTTGAAGAAAAACGGATCACTTAAGTGTCATTCCGGCCAAAGTTCGGCGAAAACGCCGACGTGGCATTTTTCAGGCAAAGCGAGCCCAAAATGACGCCGTTTTGCTTGTTGATGTGGCCAAATAATGCAAAAACGGCGTCGTTTTGGGCTGACGTGGTAAAACATAAAATCAAATTAAATTAAATTTAGTTAAAATATTTAAAAATAATAATTTTAAAATTAAAATTAGTTAAAATATTTAAAAAATAATTTAAAATTTAAAAATTTTAATAAATAAATAAATAAGGAAAGGGGGAGGCGGGTGAGGATCACCCCTTAGCCGCCACAGTCGTCGCAGCCACCACCTCGCCGCCGCTAGGAAGGGCCAGCGACGGCAGAGGGAGGGCTGGCCAGGGTCGCCAAGCCCTGGCTAGGGGCCGGTGACCCCGGCCTACCGGTGGCGAGGGCTCGCAAGCCCTCGCCCCAGATCGGGCAACGGTTGCAACCCTCGCCCAAATCTGGCGAGGGTTGCGGCCCTCGCCCGACCGGGCCCAGGGCCGCCAACCCTCCCTCGATCCGGGCAAGGGCTGTGACCCTCCCGGATCTTTGGCTAGTGGTGAGGGCTTGCAGCCCTCGCTCGGCCGAGCCAAGGGCCGCTGCCCGCTGGGCGACCCTTGGGGGCGGTGGCCCTTGGCTCGGCCGAGCGAGGGCCGTCGACCCTGCCGGATCCGGGCGAGGATGCAACCCTCGTCTTGATTTGGGGCAAGCGCTCGCGAGCCCTCGCCCTCGGTCGGCCGGGGTCGCCGGCTCCTCGGCCCGCCATCGCCGGCCCTTCCCGGCGGGGGCGCGGCGAGGGCGATCCCTCAGCCGCCTCCCCCTTTCCTTTCTTTAATAATTTTTTTAATTTTTTTTAATTTTAAAATTATTAATTTTTAATATTTTAACAAAATTTAATTTTTAATTTAATTTAATTAATTTTATATTTTTTTACCACGTTAGCCCAAAACGACGCCGTTTTTGCATTATTTGGCCATGTCAGAGTGCAAAACGGCGTTGTTTTGGGCTCGCTTCGTCAGAAAAATGCCACGTCGGCGTTTTGGCCGGACTTTGGCCAGATTGGCACTCAAGTGATCCATTTTACCATGATTTTGGCACTTAAGTGTTCATTTCATAAGTTATGGTATTTAAGTGTCCCTTTGTGCCAAGTTATGGCACTCCAGGGGTCCGCACGTCCAACGCTAACACTACTACACCGACTGAGGAATAACAAATTAAAGAAGAGGAATGCTGGCCTGATAAAAGGAAAACTGGAAAGAGGAAGAACCATAGCAATAGGCAAAGACTGCCTCCGATGGGAACAAAGTATCGGGGGATGCAAAGTCGCAGAAGAAAGAGAGAGATTGAGAGGGGCAAGCGTGGTGGGTTCGCACCACGTGGTGTTGGGCGTGTCCTCCTTATTTCCGAATTCCCTCCTAATTTTTTCCTGTCATTTTTGCAATAGGAGTTTTGCCACTCGGGGAGCGATTTGAACAACCGCTATTGAACATGGCTTGATTTAAGATAATGCTAATTTCAAAACGTGGATGGTGCATAGCACTAGGACAATCAGTGCACTGCCAAAAAAAAAGATAATAATAATAGAAGAAGTGTTGCGACCTCCCTGAAGCGGGTTGGACCACATAAGGGTTCGGCTAATGGATTGCTAAGCCTGGACTTATCTCGAGCTCTCCCAAGCCCATACCATTTGCAACTTAGGGTTTAAGTTCTTAATATGCAAATGATTTTTTATCGTGGAGTCACCATTAATCCATTTTTGGTGGGTCGATTAGAAACCCAAGTAAAGTAATGGGAGAATTACTTCACTCCTATGAACCAGAGATTAAATAAGTTCGGGGACTTGATTACGCTAGATCTCTCTAATGTCCTTTCGGTACCTTTTCTCTTTTATTTTAAAAAATATTTTTGGAGGCAACTTGAATTAATTTTAATTTAATTGTCTAACATGTGAGGTGATCATGTGGGTGTGCCACCAATTTAACACCCACGAAAAGCAAATAAAAAAAAATGCGGAGACTTACCTCGTAGCAATGAAAACATCTGCATTATTAGATCATAATTCACATCAATAGATCTAGATATGATTTCTAATTAACACGCAATTTCCTTTTTTTTTTCACTTATTTAATAAGAATCATGCTTTATACAATGCATGCTACTAATTTAACATGATATGACATGGTAGTATATCCTAAATTATATGACATGAGCAAAATAATAATTTTTTTCTTAGAAATGTAATAATTAAATGTGCAAACTAAATTAACCTAATGACTTAATTCTAATGACGAGCAATTTCTAATTAAATGAACCTAACAACGATCACTAAATGACATGCATTTCATGAATCTGACATTTTTTCTTTTTCTTAAAAAATGCAATTTATCCTAGAAAATAAAACTAATTTATTCTAAGACATTTTTTTTTTTCTATTTTCCATGAAATTTAACTTAAGCGGCATGACAGCAAATCAAAGCAAGATTGACATCCAAATTGACAAACCATATCTAGCACATGAGATCGGTTGGCCAATTTTAAATAAATCGCAAATCGAATCTCAGGCGTGAGATCAGATTGTTGATTTTTCAAGCAATTGCGAGTCGGATTCGGGCGAAAATCAGATCAATCACAAATTTCACAGGCTATTTCATGTCGAACATTATCAATCTTATATTAAGGAATGATTCTACTAAAAAAGTAAAGTAAAGTAAAATAAAAGAAGATAGATAAAAAAAATTGCCTAATTTGCTTTTCCTTTTTTTTTCTTTTTGTTTAGCTCCCACGCACGGCTTGGCAGCTCAATCAATTGAGAGGGGCAACACCGGTCGGAGCTCGGCAAGGGAAGACGCCGGCGAAGAGCTCCGGCGGGACCACAACAGGAGTCGCGTGCGGTTTGCTGGTGCAAGACCGACTCAGGCGAGCAGGGGACGCCGGGTAGCAAGGACCCGGTGGAGCGGGCGCTTGGGCGGAGGACTTGGGCCGGCAGACGCAGCAGATTGGCGACGACAGTGGCGAAGTAGGGCGTCGGAGCTTCTAGCACTGCAGGTCGGGGTCATGTGCAGGGAAGATTATAGCTGGTGGTGCTTCACACGGCTAGTCGTCGCTGGTGCACCAGTAGGGAAGAAGCAGCAACGCGCACCTCAGGCCAGGAGAAGACTGAGGAGGCGCGGCGATGGACGAGTGGAGGTGCGGCGATGGGTAGGGCGCAGTGATTGGTGCTGCAGCTTGCGGGCGTTTGGGTGGTGGCGCGCCATCAGGCAGAGGTGCAGACACTGTGACGAGTGATTAGAGGTGATGAGCGGTGACGGCAGGGACAGTGGCGCGACATCGGAGGCAGGTGCTCGTGGCGTCGGGTTGCTGGCGTCAACGGGCGGGAAGAGGAGTAGCGGCGGTTGGTTGCGAGATGGGCGGAAATGCGCTGCGATCGGCGGGCAAAAGTGGTGCGGGTTGCTGGCGTCGGGTGTGGGTTGCTACAAGAGATGGATGAAGGTGCTGCGGTGGTGCGGCGACGAGCAGGCTAAGGGCTGCAACAGCAATAGTGTTCGGAGCTCCGACGACCGTTAGACAACAACTGCGGTGGGGGAGTTGCAGGCGTAGCTCGAACCTTCGAGCTGCTGGAGGTGGGCGACCAGAGGCACAGGACTACAGTGGCAGCGGCGTTCGGAACTCGCCGGGAGCAGGAAGGCAGTAGAGGGTTGCTGCAGCGTCTACGTCCTCAGATCGCCGGAAGGATGGAGTTATCAGCGGGTTGCTGCGTACGGGCGTCAAACGGAAGCTTGAAGCCCCCTAGGAAGAAGAAACCATGGGAAGAGGAAAACTCATCTTTCTTTTATTTTTTTCTCACGTTCTTTCTCTCTCTGTTGCCCTCTCTGACTTCACCTTCTTTTTGGTTTTTCTTTGATAGACTCTCTATTCATCTCTCTTTTTTAATCTCCTCCCCTTGACTTCATTTTTTCTTGTTTCTCTCTGATGAGTGTCTCTCCCTTTTTTAATCTCTTCCTTTCTCTGCACTCGTGTGTCTCTCTACGGGCTCTCTTTTTTGAATAGCCCTCACAAACCTCTCTAGGGAATTTTTTTTTTTTGCTCTCCCCCTGCATATTTATAGGGCTCTTGAAGTCCAACCGACTTTAGTGTGAATAGGAGGTGGCCGCTCGGTTCTTTTTTCCAAATAAGGAGGCCACCGCCTGAGACTCATTAATTTAGCCGCAACTGTTGACTTTTCTTGTTTGTTATTTGCTTCCTCCTTCAGCAAATTTCTCGTTGCTTCTACTGACAACACACACTTGAGAGAGAGCATATTATATAATATATCATGGGCTCATTTTGCTTCTATGAGGATTCCTCTAGAATCCGAACGTCCACCGAATTTTATCCATGCATGTGCATGCATTAATGAGGAAGAGACAATGGACGTGAAGAACCCTTCTGTGCATGTAATTGACCGCGAGCCGTTGCGTCTTGTTGTGTTTTGGTACTGATGCAAATGCGACTACATGAAATGCAATTTTACTATTTTTATTTTTTATTTTTAATTTTTTATGCAACTAATTACTAAATGATTAGAAAAAATTTATGTGTCAACAACTGCCCCTCTTTGAAGGTGAGCTCGCAGAGGTTGCATTCAAAGACAAGATGATGCCTAAATTTTGACCATGCACATGCAATGGATGATATTTTAGCAGGACCACGGACCCTCTTATATATATATATGAATGCAATCTCATGAAAATGGTAATGCAAATGTGAGATATTGAAGAGGAGAGCATACCTGTAATTACTTACCAGTCAGAGCATCGTGAAGTATAGGATGAATTTTCATTTGCTCGACAAGTGTCCAAGTTCCCTGAAGAGTCCACATGAATTTATCCACCAGACGCTCAATGTTAGGTGAGATGCCTTGTTGAATTCAGATGACTCGAAATACCTAGATTCACACTAAGGTATAACAAGTAAGATCGACGAGATTTGAGACATCCAAATCCAGACTAAGATGTCAAGAAAGTAGGGACTTAACCAATAGACACTCAATGTTAGGCGAGATGAATATTGGATTAAGAGGATTTGAAATACCTTGATTCAGACTAAGGTATGATGAAAAGATCAGAAAGCATTCATATCCAGAATGAAATGCTTAACAAAAAAGTTTTGAGACATCCAGATCCAGACTGAGATGTCAAGACTTTGGGGACTTAACCAATAGACACTCAATGTTAGGTGAGATGAATATTGGCTTAAGAGGATTTGGAATACCTAGATCCAGACTAAGGTACAACAAAAAAGATCGGAAAGCATTCATATCCAAAATGAAATGCTTAACGAAGAGTTTTGGGACATCTAGATCCAGACTGAGATGTCGAGAATTTGTGAACTTAACCAATAAACACTCATTGCTAGGTGAGATAAATATTGGATTAAGAGGGTTGGGAACTTAACCAATAGACACTCAATGTTAGGTGAGATGAATATTAAATTAAGAGGATTCGAAATACCTAGATCCAGACTAAGGTACAATGAAAAAGATCGGAAAGCATTCATTTCTAGAATGAAATGCTTAACGAAGAGTTTTGAGACATTCAATTTCTGAAAAGGAACTCGGGCTATAGAAGCACGCAGTCGATGAAAGGGACTCTGGGCTACGGAAGCACGCCAGGTAATGAAAAGGGATTCTGGGCTATGAAAGCACACTAGGCCAGTGTATAGGGAATCCGGGCTAGGAAAGCACGTCAAATCAATGAAAGGGACTCTGAGCTACGAAAACACGCCATGCCAATATAAAGGGACATCGGGTTATAAAAGCATGCCGAGTTGATGAAAGGGACTCTAGGCTACGGAAGCATGCCAGGTAATGAAAAGGGCATCGGGCTACGGAAGCACGCTAGGCCAGTATAAAGGGAGACTTTGGGCTATGAAAGCATGCCATATAAATGAAAAGCACATCGAGCTACAGGAGCACATCGGGTTGGTAAAGAGGGACATCAGGCTATAGAAGCATGCCGAGTCGATTAAAGGGACTCTAGGCTATGAAAGCACGCCAGGTCAGTATGAAGGGACATCGGGCTATGTAAGCACGCTGAGTCAATGAAAAGGACTCTGGGCTACGGAAGCACGCCAAGTCGATAAAGAGGGACATCAGGCTACGGAAGCACGTCGAGTCGATGAAAAGGACTCTGGGCTATGGAAGCACACTAGGTCGATAAAGAGGGACATTGAGCTACGGAAGCACGCCGAGTCGATGAAAAGGACTCTAGGCTACGGAAGCACGCCAGATCGATAAACAGGGACATCGAGCTACGAAAGCACACCGAGTCGATGAAAAGGACTCTAGCTATGGAAGCACGCCGGGTTGATAAAGAGGGACATCGGGCTACGGAAGCACGCTGAGTCAATGAAAAGGACTTCAGGCTACGGAAGCACGCCAGGTCGATAAAAAGGGACATCGGGTTACGGAAGCATGCCAAGTCAATGAAAATGACTCCGGGCTACGGAAGCACGCCAGGTCAATAAAGAGGGACATCGGGCTATGTAGGCGACTCTGGGCTACGGAAGCACGCCAGGTCGATAAAGAGGGATATCGGGCTACGGGTCGATAAAGAGGGATATCGGGCTACAGAAGCACACCGAGTCAATGAAAATGACTCTGGGCTACGGAAGCATGCCGGGTCGATAAAGAGGGACATCAAGCTACGAAAGCATGCCGAGTCGATGAAAATGACTCTGGGTTACTGAAGCACACCAGGTCAATAAAGAGGGACATTGGGCTACGGAAGCACGTCGAGTCGATGAAAAGGACTCTGGGCTATGGAAGCATCTTTGGGTCGATAAAGAGAGACATCGAGCTACGGAAGCACGCCGAGTCAATGAAAAGGACTCCAAGCTACGAAAGCACGCCGGGTCGATAAAGAGGGACATCGGGCTACGGAAGCATGCCGAGTCAATGAAAATGACTCCGGGCTACGGAAGCACGCTAGGTCGATAAAGAGGAACATTGGGCTACGGAAGCACGCCGAGTCGATGAAAAGGACTCTGGGCTACGGAAGCATGCCAGGTCAATATAAAGGGACTCTGGGCTACGAAAGCACGCCGGGTTGATTGAAAAAGGCACCGGGCTATGGAAGCACGTCGGGTTGATGAAAAAGGCATCGGGCTACGGAAGCATGCCGGGTTAGTGATAAGGGATTTGGGCTACGAAAGCACGCCGAATCTCAAGGCTTCAAGGAGCAACTTGAACATCCGGTATTACTCGATTTTCAAGGAAGTATTATCTATCAGACACGATTATAGCAAAACTCTATGCATTCATCAAAGAGGTAGACAATCTGAGCTACTTTAAAATGCACATTTCAAAATTCAGTGAGGTTTTCATCAATTCAATCAAGGTTTATGCATAATGACTTTACCATATTTGCATCACCCAAATTTCCACCGGAGAGAATGGTCATTCAAGACAATGAGAGACTTTCAGTTAGAAAGGACTTTCACTCACTCTCATTCAAAAGAGCTATTTTAGGAGAATCACTCCATCTCATAATCATCATACCAACAAGGGTTCGAGTCTTCTCGCAAGTAGTACAACCTTACCAATCTGAGAGATCTTTAATAGGGACTGTAATGTAGGCTTGGTCAATGGCTTAACAAAGGGACTCTTTGAGTCAAGGTTATTGAAAGAACAACTTCGCAATCATCTTCGGGTTTACAAGTCAAGAACCCTGCAAAACGAGAAAGAAATAATCTTGCCCGCACTTCTTCGAGCAATATTGAAGACATGTGAACTCCTATGTTAATTCAAGTGCCCTAATCAGAAGAGACTTTACAAGGGACATAACGTAGGCTAGGTTCATGGGTCGAGAAACGAAAGGCTGATTAGGCTCAAAATGTGTTTAGAGGGATCAGAGTTGGTGATCATCTTGACATTGCCACCAATCTTCTTTTTCAATGTCGAATGTTTTCTTTGTATCAAAACTCCATTGATTGTAACATCTCGGCATTTGAGTTTTTTATGTACCGCCTCATAAGGGATAGGACTTTCAATGTTTGATTTTTCTCTTGGGGCATTGATCTTACTTTTATCAAGCACATTGCTTTTTCATGCCCCTAATTCTCATTCATTTTTTTTCACTTCTTTTTCATGGGCATTGACCTTGCTTTTACTAGGCACACTGCTTTTTCATGCCCCTTAGTTCTATTTTGATTTCAATTCTTGCGCCACAATGCAATTCGTCAAGCAATTACTCTTTGAATGATACTCGAAATTTCAAGGGTCTTCATCTGCCTTTTGCCTTGCCCTAGTGTGGGGGATGATCACCAATTAGGTTTAAAGAAATGAAATTGCAGGCTCAAGTGGGCTATGCAAAGAATATAAATATATAGGAAAGAGAGAGAAATGCTCTTCGTCATCTTAAGGTACTTAAATTACCACATGAATTCAATGTAATAGCACAACTTGAAGATTGATGCAGGTGAGAGCAAGAAAATTTCTTTTCATTTTCCTCACCTCATGATGCTGTCTTACCTCCAATTTGCCCCGATGTGGAGTGGTTCTTGACAGGGATAATTTGAAAGAAATCTCCACAAGTGTATGAGGTTCAAGTGGTTAAGCAATGGGTTGCCTTTAGTGTTTAGGATAAAGAAATGAATTGCCCCTCATCATTTCGGTCATCATACCTTTCGTGAGAGAATTCTTTACCTTGCGGATATGGAACTTCCTACACTCATCTCACAAGTGTATAAGTAAGGGACTGTGTATAGGATAAGGCTTGCCTTTCACGTCTCATTCGGCATTCTTAAGCATTGATGTCACTCCATTGAAATGTTTATCTTGACAAAACCACTATTCTCTTTTCAAATGAGTCCATCAGCTTTAAGCATGAAAAGCTTTTGTGATTTTAAAACAGTCAATTTACCACACTCAAAACATGGTTTTTAAGCATTCATTCAGGGAACTGCCCCACAAAGGGTCTGTCTTAGCAATGTGTGTTCTTGGATTGTCCCTATCAATCAAGATTGAAAATCCACTTTTGCCCCTGCACAAGAGAACGTACATGAATCAAAGTAAATTCAAATTGCACATCCATTTTGGCTCAGATCAAGATTTTATCTCAGTCGGGTCACTACTAAAATTTTCCATGCCCCCAATTTGTCATTTGATATGTCTTTTTCAGATGCATTCTCATTAGGCTAAGAAAGTAATGCTTTGAAATATAAAGTAAATAAGTCAGAAAATTAAATAGGGCTAACCTAATGCATGCTTTTGAAAAATGATTTTTTTTTTTTGGATTTTTTTTTCGATGAGGAAGCATGAAGAAGCCCAGTCCTCAGAATTTTCCTTGGATGATATGTTCTTTTCATTGTTGGATATCGTCACCGGACTGGTTTGGTGTACCTCGTCATGTCCTCAAAATTGGAAATAAAATTGTAATTTCATTGAATAGAATCAAATTAATTACATTATTGGAATGGAAAATGCAAATAAGCAAATCCTAGAAACGAAAAGCAATAATTGAAGTCTCAGAAAGCAGTAAATCCTAAAAAACTTGAAATCCTAGAAAGCGTAAAAAAAAAAAAAAAACTCATTCGTAGAGGAGTGTGAAGATAAGAACTTCACTCAGTGACAGCATTTGTGCCTTCGTCATGGTTAGGTAGAGGATCTTTCTGATTACTGCTGAAAGAGAACGCATTTGTATCCAAGAGGTCTTGGACCCTATGCTTCAAAACATAGCAATCATTAGTGGAGTGACGAACCTCTCCCATGTGATAGTCACACTTTTCGGAGAGATTATACGCAGGATAATGCTCAGGATTTGGTCACTTCGGCTCAGTAGAGAGTAATCCCTTCTTTTGGAGAACAAGCAAGACTTTGGATAGAGGTCCAGGAAGATGTGTGAATTGCCTTCTAACGTTACATCGTCGACCAGAGAACTAATGTCCTCCTCCACCTTGTTGCTCAGTAGAAATTGTAATTGCTGGAGTGCAATTGGATGTATCATGATTCAATTGAGAATATGCCACATTAATCTCAGCTTCAAGGTCTTTCTCCTTCTTTGGGGTAAATCTTTTGCTTGTAGAGATTGGCTCATTAAACCATCCATCTCTCAACCCTATCTCAATCTGCTCACCCACTAGGATGAGTTGATTAAAGTTCTCAACATATGTGCTAACCATTTCATTGCGAAACTCAAATGGAAGGGTCTTGACGAACAACTTCATTAACTCCTTGTCAGTAGGCTCAGGAGTGATTTGAGCTGCCAGATTTCGCTATCTCATGGCATACTCCTTAAATGATTTGCTCCTCTTCTTCTCCATCCTCTCAAGATCTTCTCAGGAAGGTGCAATGTCCATATTGAACTTATACTGCTTGAGAAATGCATCAGCCACTTCATTCCAGGTGTCGAGAAGATTGACATTCTTCATCACATACTAGTTCAGTGCGGGTCCGATCAAACTCGCATGGAATGATTGGATCATGAGGGGCTCATTCTTGACATGTTGGGCCATGCGTACATGGTACATCTGCAAATGAGCCTTTGGGCAAGAAGTGCCATTGTATTTCTCAAACTTTGGCATTTTGAACTTGCTTGGTACCTTGACCTTCTCATAAATTGACAAGTCGAACGGGAGTGAACTCTGTGACTCTTACAATTGCTTCACTTTCTCTTCCAACTTTGCGAAGCGTTCATCTTGCTTTGTCTTAGGGACGTTGTCAAGCTTGGCCTTTTCAATAATGAGTGGCAATGGGTCATCCTCTAGCTTGGGCATGTTGTCATCACCCACTTGGGCCTTGTTTTCCTGCTTCGGGACTACTATTTCGGGGAGAACCGGTGCAGGAGTCGAATCCACTCGGAGGGATTGAATTTGAGTTGTCAGAAGCTGCATAGAGGTGACTAACTGTTGGAGTTAGTCTTCCATAGTAGAGATACGATCACACATTTCCGCTTGATCGGCCATTCTAGCTTTTAACCGTGTAATAATGGACGAACGTGAGGGATCCGTTATCACCTATTCAAATGAATAAAAATGTGTAAGCATGAGGTGTAAATAGAGGGCCAATCCATGACAATGATCTAATCGATTTTTCATTTTTTTTCGTTTTTTTTTAATGAAAAGTCTGTGCAAGAAAGGAATTTTCTAAAAATAACTAGAAAAAAAATAGGACACCCTAGCAAGAACCAAATTTCCAAAACATGAACTAGGAAAAGACAAATTTTGAAACTCCCTAATAGGAACAATAAAGACATGAATTGAAAACAAATTCTCCAAAGTTCTTTTTTTTTTTTTTTCCAAATGATTTATTGCATGGCAATTTCCTCATTTTATTTCTGATTAACAAATGAATTAAATCTGTGATTGACCTAGATTGTCATGGACGGACCAAAAGTATGACAAAGTAAGTAAATTGCATAGTATGGGGATAGAAGACTTACTTCACCAAGAAAAATCGACAGCAACCACATAGACAAGCACATGAGATGTGAGGCTCGATTTCTATTCTAGATAGGCTTAGCAAAGTGACGCCACAAGGATGATCGGACTAGTCGCGAGTGTGCAGACTAAGTCGGGTCCTCATGACTTCGGCTTGGTCAAAGAGCCAACCTAGGTTGCGGGCATGCGAGCTGAGGTGGGTACTCTTGACACCAAAAAAAGAAATTTCGGGATCGAAATGGGCCACTTGTACCGCGGGCATGCGGTCAGTGTGGTATCCATCTAGATACCATCCTAGATAATCCTATGCAGCCCAGGTCCGGCGGCAGGTTGTGTGTGCAAAAGTGTAGCGTAAATGCATAGGCATGCACGACAGTTTATATCAAGCAGCATTTCATAAATGAAAGTAAACCATACATTCCTACACCTCCCTGCAAAACAAAGGTCAGCAAACACTTCTCCTTATACCTCCCATTTTGCAAGAACATTTAACACCTTAAATATTAGGGACGTATATGGGATCCTCGCTGCCAAACAAAAATATTTTTCAAATACAAGAGAGAATTGGCCTAAGTCCACTAAGAGTTTTAACTCAAGTCCCCAGCAGAGTCGCCAAGCTGTTGTGACCTCCTCGAAGAGGGTTGGACCACCTAAGGGTTCAGTTAATGGATTGTTAAGCCTGTACTTAGCTCGAACTTTTCCAAGCCCATACCAATTCGCAACTTAGGGTTTAAGTTCTAAATATGCAAATGATTTTTTATCGTAAAGTCGCCACTAATCTATTTTTGGTGGGTCGATTAGAAACCCAAGTAAAGTAATGGGAGAATTACTTCACTCCTACGAACCAGAGATTAAATGAGTTCGGGGACTTGATTACGCTAGATCTCTCTAACATCCTTTTGGTACCTTTTCCCTTTTATTTTAAAAAATATTTTTGCAGGCAGCTTGAATTAATTTTAATTTATTTCTCTAACATGTGAGGTGATCATGTGGGTGTGCAATCCAGCAATTTAACACCCAAGGAAAGAAAATAAATAAAAAAATGCGGAGGCTTACGTTGTAGCAACAAAAGCATCTGCACTGTTAGATCATAATTCACATCAATAAACCTATATATAATTTCTAATTAACACGCAATGTCCTTTTTTTTTTCACTTATTTAATGAGAATCATGCTTTATGCAATGCATGCTACTAATTTAACATGATATGACATGGTAGTATATCCTAAATTATATGACATGAGCAAAATAATAATTTTTTTTTAGAAATGTAATAATTAAATGTGCAACCTAAATTAACCTAATGACTTAATTCTAAGACGAGCAATTTCTAATTAAATGAACCTAACAACAATCACTAAATGACATGCATTTCATGAATCTAATTATATATGACATGCACATGACATTTTTTCTTTTTTCTTAAAAAATGCAATTTATCCTAGAAAATAAAACTAATTTATTCTAAGACATTTTTTTCTATTTTTCATGAAATTTAACTTAAACGGCATGACAGCAAATCAAAGCAAAATTGAAATCCAAATTGACGAACCATATCTAGCGCATATGATCGGGTTGGCCAATTTTAAATAAATTGCAAATCGAATCTCGGGTGTGAGATCAGATTGGCGATTTTTCAAGCAATTGTGAGTCGGATTTTGGGCGCGAAAATCGGACTGTCAATCACAAATTTCACAAGCTATTTCATGTCGAACATTATCAATCTTATATTAAGGAATGATTCTACTAAAAAGTAAAAAAAAAAAAAATAATAATAAAATAGATAAAAAAAACTACCTAATTTTCTTTTCCTTTTTTTCTTTTTGTTTAGCTCCCACACACGGCTTGGCAGCGCAATCAATTGAGAGGGCAACACCAATCGGAGCTCTAGCGGGGAAGACGCGGCGAGGAGCTCCGGCAAGACCACAGTAGGAGTCGCGTGCAGTTTGCTGGTGCAAGACCTACTCGGGCGACTAGGGATCTTTGGGAAGTAAGGATTGATGGAGCAGGGACGCTTGGACGGAGGACACGGGGCCGGCGAGACGCAGCAGATTGGCGACGGCAAAGGCGGAGTAGGGCGTCGGGGGCTTATGGCACTTTGTAGGTCGGGGTCGTGTGCAGGGAAGATTATAGCTAGTGGTGCTTCACATGGCTAGTCGTCGCTGGTGCACCAGTAGGGAAGAAGCAGCAGCGAGCACCTCGGGCCAGGCGAAGATGGAGGAGGTGCGGCGATGGGTGAGCGGAGGTGCGGCGATAGGTAGGGCGCAGCGAAGGGTGCTGCAGCTTGCGGCCGTCTTGGTGGTGGCGTGGCGTCAGGCAGAGGTGCAAACGCGGTGAAGAGTGAGTAGGGGTGATGAGCGGCGACAGTAGGGACAATGGCATGGCATCGGAGGCAGGTGCTCATGGCGTCAGGTTGCTAGTGTGAATGGGTGAGAAGAGGAGCAGCAGCGGTTGGTTGTAGAGACGGGCAGAGATGTGCTGTGATCGGCGGGCAAAAGTGGTGCGGGTTGCTGCAGGAGACGGATGAAGGTGCTGCATGTGAAATCTAGTACGAGCACCTACAGGGGGTTAATAGGTGAAAAAAACAAATTTCCACGAGTGAAGTATGCAATTCTAATTAGCGATAGATTATGAAAAGGAAATTAAACTCTAATAAACTAAATGAGTTACGATCAAAGTAAAAAAGCGTAGGGAAGAGAATAAGAACACGGGGTTTATAGTGGTTCGGCTTAATCCAAGCCTACGTCCACTCTTCCGCACTAACAGCCCACTAGCTGGATTTCACTATGAATCAAAAGAGTTGTTACAGTGAAGCTCTTCCTCGATTCCACAGTGTAGAGACTCGCTACACTTTCTCAAGGTCTCACAAAGATATAAACTCTCTTTTGAATACAAGATTTTGCTCAACAATTCAATTGACTAAGAACAAGGAACTTGGACTTTGGAATTCTTCTATCACGCACACTCTCGAACAACTAGAACGTCTTCCTTATATACTCCTTCATGCCATCACACCCGTTAGCACTTACCAAAGGAGTTCTTCCAATCTACCTGTTAGACAGAATCAATTAGGAAGATTTCGAGTTATTTAAGGAATCTGATGATAGCCCACCATTCCTGCTCGCCCATACAATCAGGATCTAGGTTTCCATAAGTAGAACCTTCCAAGTTTACTTTGCCAATCAACGGATCCAAAATCCCTGAATCAATCTCGATTTGAATAATGGATTCTAACATGCTGTATCCAGCCAAGAGATCTTCTTCAGTCGATAGAATCAAATCCTCAACGAAAAATTCAGTTATGGATAAGCCTTCTTCGACAGTCTAGAAAATGTCAATGAGGATAGACTTTGGATCTTGAGTCTGGCAGTCCGGAGGTCTTGGACTTTGATGGCAAGTCTTGAGACTTTGATGGAAGAGTCTGCAAGTCTTCGGACTAGGCGATGGAAACGTTTTGTCAACTTCAAAATACTCAAAGGAAGTTTTCTCCAACATTCTCCCCTTTTTGATGGTGACAAAACTTTCCTGTAGATTTGGATAACTTTGACCTGCAAAACAATACTCAAGCAAACATGGATATCTCACAAAAGATAATTGGCTTAATATTAAAATCTGCATCCACGAGAAAGTAGGTTAGTCCTGTAAATGAGCAACTATCTTTGCCATGAAATACCAGTAATGCTTAAGATAAACAAATGTTTAAATAGTCAAACCCAACCCAAATCCAGTCCAAATCCAAACAGCCAAACTCAAAAGTCAAGTCAAACAAACATAAACGCCACAAAAGTCAAGAGTTCAAGAGTCAAGAGTTTAAAAATCAAATCTGCACCACATCTCTCCCCCTTTTTGTCAGCATTAAAAAAGGTAGAGATGAAAGAGAATGGAATTAAGATTGCTTGGGAACGCGAACAAGCTAGAAATCTCCCATTGACTGACAATCCCTTCTAGCTTTCTCAAATCCTCCTTTAGTTGAACCACATCTTCACCCTTAGCATTTGCTTGAACTTGAAGAGCAAGGGCATGGAGCTGATCATGCAAAGAAACTGAAGAGGCTTGACATGCATTTTGCAAATTCTGTACTTCACATCCCAAAGCATAAATTTGGCCTCGCATCTCCAAAAGAACATCAAGCACTTTGCTAAAGTCTGCTGAATTGTCAGGCCGAGTACTGGCTTCTAGTCGATCAGATGGTGTATTGGCAGATGACGACAAATCAGCACGATCACGCAGATTGGGCGATGAAACCTCATGGCCTTCCTCAAGAAATTGAGAGGCATAGATGTCTTCAGGATCTGCTGGAGAACGACTTACTCCTTCACTGGTGGTAGCAATTGAGGATGTACCTCTTTTCTTAGGATCTCTCCCTGTTTCAATGCCTTCAGGAGGTGAGAAATACTCCTCATGTTCTGCTTTTGCTTGTTCTCCTCTGCCTTGTTCTTCTTCTTCCTCAATCCTTTCCTCCTCTGCTTCTTTCTCCAAAGATTCTCTCTCTCCAGTCCTCTATTCGATCTCGTCCTTGTCTTGTTCCTGTCTCTCCTTTGTCTTTGGAATAGAACGACTTAATTTCTTCAATGCAAGAGTAGAAATTGTAATATCATCCTCATCCTCTTCATCCTCCAAGATGAGTGCTTTTCTTTTCTTGGATGGAGCAATAATGGGCTCCTTCCCTTTCCGCTTTGCAGCCGAAGAGACTGGGTGAGTCCTGACAGGGGTTTTCTCCTTGAATTGCTCAAAGCCTTGTTAAGTTCTTTCAGACACATTTTAGAGACCATTTTCATTCCCACCACCATTTGATCGCATGTTCGAACACAAAAAATCCGGGGAGGCTGAATGTTCAAATGTCTGAATAACTTGGTGACAAGTGCTGAGTAAGGAAGTTGGCCCTTGTCCTTCATTATCATTATGTACATATGGAACATAATAGCGTGTGGAAGAGAGAACTTCTTGCCAGCATTAATGGCATACATCAGCTTTGCCTCCAAGTTTGAAACATCGGTCTTCAAAGTTGATTTGGGTTTGAGGCAATTGATCACTATCTTGTGAAGCAAAATATTTGAGGCATTCATTCTCAAATATGAAATCTTTCATTTCGTAGTTCTATCCCGAACAAGCTCTATCGTCGCACGACCAATAGATACACTAATAGGTTGATATTTCCCTCTTTCAACCCCAATCACATCAGCCAATGTATTCATGTCAACCACATAGTCCTGATCTCGATCACTGAAAGAGAATCTATTCACATTCAAGAAACCGAGATTCGAATAGAAATAAGCGATAAGTTCAGCATGAGCCTCGTCGTTTGAGAACAAAACCGTTCGAGTTGAAGAAGATTGAATTTCTCTCGCATGTTAACATTCAGAGAATCAAGAAAATTAAAGTCCACAATTCTAGGGTTAATCACACCACGCTTTAGCAACTTTGAATACAGTTGCTTGTGTTCCTCCAAGTGAAACAAATCTGTCCTTTTGCTTCGAATTTTCACCCCCAACACCCATTCTAGGTTTAAACTAGCTGTACATCCTATCATCATCATTCCCGTCAGGTTGACTCAGCCCTCCAACACATGGATCGCTTGGGATATTTGCCAATGCTTCTTCCACTGACTCTGCAGGGGCAATTCCCAATTGTTTCATTGTGTGTAAAAAGTAGGTTTCATTTCTATACCCTTTGTCTTACAGAAATTCATCAATATAGTTCAATAGAGTACCACTCCTCTTCAAAGCACGATAAAGCTTAAAGGTAAAAGTGGGCTTATGAGTTCTTACGGGTTCTGCATTTTCGATGATTTCTTCCTCTTCTCGATGTGCAACATTCGGGGTTTAGATGGAGGAGATGGACGCTGCTGAGAATGTTATGGGCTCTGCTGTTGTCTAGAAGATTCTTCTTCCTCGGTGAGATCAAAGTGCATAGGTCCCTCACGCATTTGCTGTGGTCCCCTGTTCGCAATCCTTGAAGACTTTCTTTGAGACAACATCTTTCATAGTCTTTGAGAGATTCCAAGCTTGTTTCGCAAGAAATGTGAAAACTTTTCGAGGATTAAACAAGAGGAGAAAACATAAGTGGAAAATCTATGCTATCTTAGGGTTTTTGTGAGTAAAACGAAGAAGAATCAACAGTATATAAGGCAGTCGAAGCGAGGCATACGGAACATCGTAAAAAGGAAATATAAAAATGCCTTTTTTAAAAATAACCGCCTATTAGATAACTGTCATTTCAAAAGAAAAACTTCTTTTTCGAAAATGAATGATTGCAATAATCACGAAAACTGGGGAAATAACATCAATCAATTATGGATAGATGATTGTACCTTTTCGAGATTTGATCCGCGAGATAAGTTTCTAAAATAGAAGTAACTTACAGTCATAAACCTTGATCGTCTGAGTCTGAGTGTCTTAAGACTTTCAGTCCTGAGTTTGAACTTCCTCATATTTTAAGATATTGAGTCTGGAACGAATAACTTCAAATTGATTTTTCTCTAAAGGCTTTGTAAATGTATCTGCCAGTTGATTCTTTGAGTCAATAAACTAAATTGAAATTTCTCCATTTTGAACATGATCTCTAATGAAATGATATCAAATCTCTATATGTTTTGCTCTTGAGTGAATAATCGGATTCTTGGTGAGGTTGATTGTGCTGGTGTTGTCACATTTGATTTCAGTGCATGAATCTTCAATTCCAAAGTCTCTTAGCTGTTGTTTTATCCACAAAATTTGTGAACAACAACTTTCAAGAGCTACATACTCTGCTTCTACCGTAGAAAGAGCTACGGTACTTTGCTTCCTTGAAAACCAAGACACTGTCCTGTTTCCAAGTAGTTGATAGGTGCCCGAGGTGCTCTTTCTATCAAATTTGCATCCGGCTAAGTCTACGTATGAGTATCCAAGAAGAGCGAAGTCTCATTCTTTAGGATACCAGAGACTTAAATTTGAAGTTGAGGCAATGTATTTGATAATACGTTTTGCAGCACTTAGATGAGATTCTTTGGGGTCTGATTGAAATCTAGCACAAATACAAACATTAAATAGAATGTCAGGTTTAGAAGTAGTAAGATAAAGAAGTGAACCAATGATACTCATGTATAGTTTCTGGTTAACTTTCTTTCCTCCTTCATCTTTGTCCAGCTTCAAAGAACTTGACATTGGTATATCAGACTTTTTGCAATTCTCCAGTCTAAACTTTTTGACAAGTTCTTTAGCATATTTTTCTTGATGAGTAAAGGTTCCCTCCTTTAGTTGTTTCACTTGAAGCCCAAGAAAGAAGGTTAGTTCACCCATCATGCTCATTTCAAACTCATCTTGCATAAACTTGGAGAATTTCTTGCACAGATTTTCATTAGAAGATCCAAAAATAATATCATCAACATAAGTTTGAACAAGTAAAAAGCTTTTACTTTCTCTTTCGATAAACAATGTAGTATCTACTTTACCTTTGACAAAGCCATTTTGAATTAAAAACTTACTTAATATGTCGTACCAAGCTCGAGGTGTTTGCTTTAACCCATATAAAGCCTTTTTCAGTCTGAACACAGAGTCTAGTTCTCTTGGGTCTTCAAAAACGGATGGTTGTTCCACAGAGACTTCCTCTTGGATAAATCCATTTAGGAAAGCACTTTTGACGTCCATTTGGAATAACCTGAAATTCTTATGACAAGTAAAATCAAGTAATAATCTAATTACTTCTAACCTTGCTACTGGCGCGTAAATCTCATCATAGTCTATCCCTTCTTCTTGCGTATATCCCTTGGCCACGAGTCTTGCTTTATTTCTTACGACTTTTTCTTTCTCGTTCATCTTGTTCCTAGAAACTCATTTAACTCCAATGATGGATTTACCTTTCGGTTTAAGAGTCAATTCCCAAATATCATTAATACTGAATTGCCTGAGTTGTTTTTGCATAGTTTCAATACAGCTTTTATTAGTTAAAGCTTCTTCTATGTTTTTGGGTTCTATTTCAGAAATAAGAGCCACAACATTAGACTCTTCATACCTTTTGGATCTTGTGTGAATTCCTTCATTAATATCACCAATAATGAGATTTTGGGATGACTAGAACTTATGCTTCTAGTTGTTGATTGATTTGTCGACCGTTGATCATTTTTCTCAATTGAATCTTTGATGATCATTTGTTCTTTGGTCTTTGAAGTCTGAGCTGCTTCTGGAGATTTAGACTTTGTAAAGTCCGGAGCAGATTCAAATTCTTCAAATTGAGTTTGAATCGATTGATTTGGCATAAAGTCTTGAAATTTGACATTCATTGATTCCTCCATAGATTGAGTCTTTTTGTTGTAAACTTTGTAAGTTTTGCTTGGGATAGAATATCCAAGGAAAATACCTTCATCTAATTTTTCTTCAAACTTACCAACTCGATCATTTACATTTTTCAATATAAAACATTTACATCCAAACACATGAAAATACGAAACAATTGGCTTCTTTCCATTGAATAACTCATAGGGAGTTTTCTCTAGAATATGCCTTAAAAAGACTCTATTAATAATATAGCACGCTATAGAAACTGCTTCAGCCCAAAAACGAGAAGAGATGTTACATTCAATTAAAAGAGTTCTAATCATTTCTTGCAGCGATCTATCCTTTCTTTCCACAACTCAATTTTGGTCTGGAGTATATGATGAAGATAATACATGCTGAAAACCAGATTCATCGCAAAATTTTGCAAAGTCTTGATTTTCAAATTTACCTCCATGGTTTGTCCGTATACTTGAAATAACATATCCTTTATCATTTTTGACCTTTTTAGCAAACTTTATAAAATAAGAAAAGATTTCAGACTTACTTGCCAGGAAATATACCCAAGTGAATCGTGAATAATCATCCACAATTACTAGATAATATTTCTTACCTCCAATGCTCTGAGTTCTTGTTGGTCCAAAGAGATCCATATGCATGAGTTGCAGTGCACGATTAGTGGATATTTGATTTATTGGTTTAAATGAGTTTCCTACCTGTTTTCCCAACACGCATGGTGTGCATAGATCAAACTTTTGGTATGTCAGATTGGGTAGTCTACGAATAAGCTTCTTTGCTAAAATTTTGGCTATTTGCTTCATGTTGATGTGTCCAAGTTTTCTGTGTTATAAGTCTGCTTCCTCTTGAATTGAAATTAGACATCGGGTTTCATCTGATTTGATATCCAAGAGATAGATATTCCCATGTCTTCGCCTCATGAAAGACTGAGAGGAGTCTTTACTAGTTCATGAACATATTCCTTCTTGAAAGTTGATTTTGAAACCAGTGTTGCACAGCTGATTGATGCTCAGCAAATTGTAGTTGAGTCCTTCCATTAAGGAAACATTACTGATCATGAGGCTTCCAATCTTTTTTTTTGGGTAAAGTGAGGCTTCCAATCTTTGCAGTTTGATATCCCACAATTTTTTCTTTGCTGTTTCCTCCAAAAGAAACTTTTCCACCATTAACTTGTACAAGTTTTATGAAGCAATTTGAGTCTCATGTTATATGTCTTGAGCATCCACTATCTAAGTACCATTTAACCTTTTTTTCTTGATAGTGACCTGCATTTAGAGAAGAAACTCAAGCTTTCTTTGGTACCCATACTTCCTTGGGTCCATTAGTGTTAGTGTAATATGCTATCTTTACCTATACCTTATTAACAGGTTTCCAAATCATAGGACATTCTTTTTCAAAATGATCTAAGCTATTGCACTTAGAACATTTAAGAGCACTGCGACCTACAGGTTTTACAAAAACTTTTTGGAAATGATTTTTGTAAGGTATTTCTTATAGGTCTTTGCTTAATTCTTTCCTTTACTTTAGGAAAATCAATTAGAAGAATGGTTTCAGCAGTTATTCCTAAACCTGATTTGTTGAAGTAAGGTCTTTGTCTTTGAAAGAATTTTTTCAAGTTTCTCAAATCCTATAGAAAATCTTTTGGAAATACTTGAGATATCATTTTTCAGAAATACATTTTCTTTTGAAAGATTGTCTGCATTTTCTTTCAAAGTAGTAACACTTTTGTCTAAACTTTTGACCTTTTCTTTCCAAACATTTTCCTATTGTTTTAGTACAAAATTTTCCCTTTTAAGTTTGGAAATTCTTTTGAGAGAGGTTTTAAGACTAAGACACAATTCATCAATGTATTTAGAGACTTTAGTAGGGATTTTTAAATTACTTACCTCGATTTCTTTGTCGAGTTGAGTCTTGGAGTCTAAATCGAGTCTCGATTGTGCCATGAGACATATATTGGCATAATCATCATCACTTTCTTCACATTCGGTATCACTCCAAGTTTCTGCTTTAAGTGCCTTTCGATATTTCTCAGTTTTTCCTTTCTTTTTCTTCAGAATGGGATAGTTGGGTCTGATGTGTCCCTTTCTCTTGCATTCAAAGCAGACAACATCTTTATTGAATTCATCATCCTCAAACTGATTTATTCTGTAGCTTTTTAAAGCTTTGCTTATTTGGATTGAATCTTCTCCCCTTTTTGTTCAGTTTCCTGAACCTTCTTATCATAAGAGCAAGCTCTTCATCGTCCATATCGTCTTCAGAATCTGTGACATCAGAATCATCGTTAGATTTTAATGCAATGAATTTTTTACCTTTAGGATCTTCATCTTCGTTGATTTTCTCCACTTCATAAGACTGAAGAGTCCTAACCAATTCGTCAATAGAAAATGGCACGATTCTTTGTGTCTCCTTTATTGAGGTCTTTATGTAATTCTAATCTTTGGACAATCCGCGCAGTAACTTGTTTACTTTCATGGGTTCAGAAATTGGTTGGTCTTGATATTCAAGACCATTCACGATCTCTGTAAAACGACTAAACATGTCAGTGATAGATTCTCCTGGTTTCATCTTAAATGCTTCATATTGGCTGAGCAGAATGTTGATTCTGGTTTCTTTCACTCGATCAATTCCTTCATAGGTGATGTGTAATCTATCCCATACTTCTTTAGCTATTTCACAAGAAAATATTATGTTATATTCAGTAGGAGATAATGCACAATATAAAGAATAAATTGGTTTTGCATCAAGAGCTTGTCCTTTGGTTATCTCTTCTTGAGTCATTTCACTAGACTCAACAGCTTCTTTTCCTCTTTCTGAGATTGTTGCAGCTTTAGGAATGATTCTTTTATCTACCACATCCCATTCCAGAGGATCCTTTGATCTTAGGAATGCCTTCATCTTGTTTTTCCATATGTTATATTCATTTCCATCAAAATAAGGTGGTCTGGTATTGTTTTGCCCTTTAACCAATCTCGGAGCCAACACACTAGCCATGGATCTTTAATTCTGAAGTAAAATATTTCAACTTAAGTGAGTACACAGGCTCTGATAAAGAATAAATTGGTTTTGCATTAAGAGCTTGTCCCTTGGTTATCTCTTCTTGAGTCATTTCAGTAGACTCAACAGCTTCTTTTCCTCTTTCTGAGACTATTGCAGCTTCAGGAATGATTCTTTTATCTACCACATCCCATTCAAGAGGATCCTTTGATCTTAGGAATGCCTTCATCTTGTTTTCCATATGTTGTATTCATTTCCATCAAAATAAGGTGGTCTGGTATTGCTTTGCCCTTCAACCAGTCCCAGAGCCAAAATACTAGCCATGGATCTTTAATTCTGAAGTAAAACACTTCAACTTAAGTGAGTACACAGGCTCTGATACCAATTGTGAAAGCTAGTACGAGCACCTACAGGGGGTGAATAGGTGAAAAAAAAATTTCCCTGAGTGTAGTATGCAATTCTAATCAGCGATAGATTATGAAAAGGAAATTAGACTCTAGTAAACTAAATGAGTTACGATCAAAGTAAAAAAGCATAGGGAAGAGAATAAGAACACATGATTTATAGTGGTTTGGCTTAATCCAAGCATACGTCCACTCTTCCGCACCGATGCCCTTTGGTTGGATTTCACTATGAACCAAAAGAGTTGTTACAGTGAAGCTCTTCATTGATTCCATAGTGTAAAGACTCTGTTACACTTCCTCAAGGTCTCACAAAGATATAAACTCTTTTTTGAGTACAAGATTTCGCTCAACAATTGAATTGACTAAGAACAAGGTACTTCAAACTTTGGAATTCTTCTATCGCGCACACTCTCGAACAACGGAAACGTTTTCCTTATATACTCCTTCATACCATCACACCTATTGGCATTTACCAAAGGAGTTCTTCCAATCTACCCGTTGGACAGAATCAATTAGGAAGATTTTGAGTTATTTAAGGAACATGACGATAGCCCACCAATCCTGCTCGCCCATACAATCAGGATCTAGGTTTCCGTAAGTAGAACCTTCCTAGTTTACTTTGCCAATCATCGGATCCAAAATCCCTAAATCAATCTCGATTTGAATAATGGATTCCGACATGCTGTATCCAGCCAAGAGATTTTCTTCAGTCGATAGAATCAAATCCTCAACGAAACATTCAGTTCTAGATAAGCCTTCTTCAACGGTCTAGAAATTGTCAATGAGAATAGACTTTGGGTCTTGAGTCTAGCAGTCTGGAGGTCTTCAGACTTTGATGGAAGAGTCTGCAAGTCTTCAGACTAGACTGATGGAAGAGTCTGCAAGTTTTCAGACTAGACTGGTGGAAACGTTTTGTTAACTTCAAAACACTCAAGGAAGTTTTTTCCAACACTGCGGTGGTGCGGTAAGAAGCAGGCTGAGGGCTGCAACAACGACGGTGTTCGGAGCTCCGGTGACCGCAAGACAGCAGCTTCGATAGGGGAGTCGCAGGCGTCCCTTGAAGGTTCCAGCTGGTGGAGGCGGGCGAGCAGAGGCATGGGACTACAACGGCATCGGTGTTCAGAACTCGTCGAGAGCAGGAAGGCAGCAGAGGGTTGCTGCAGCGTCTACGTCCTCAGATCGCCGAAAGGATGGAGTCGGCAGCGGGTTGCTGCGTACGGGCATCAAACGGACGCTCGAAGCCCCCTAGGAAGAAGACACCATGGGAAAAGGACAACCCATCTTTTTTTAATTTTTTCTCACGTTCTTTCTCTCTCTGTTGCCCTCTCGACTTCACCTTCTTTTTGGTTTTTCTCTAATAGACTCTCTATTCATCTCTTTTTTTTAATCTCCTCCCCTTGACTTCATTTTTCTTGTTTCTCTTTGACGAGCGTCTCTCCCTTTTTTAATCTCTCCCTTTCTCTCCACTCGTGTGTCTCTCTACGGGCTCTCTTTTTTTAATAGCCCTCACAAACCTCTCCAAGGAATTTTTTTTTTTTTTGCTCTCCCCCTGCGTATTTATAGGGCTCTTGAAGTCCAACCGACTTTAGTGTGAATAGGAGGTGGCCATAATTTTTTTTTGCTGTTCACGTTCGGTTCTTTTTCAAATAAGGAGGCCACCACCCGACACTCATTAATTTAGCCGCAACTGTTGACTTTTCTTGTTTGTTATTTGCTTCCTCCTTCAGCAAATTTCTCGTTGCTTCTCCTGACAACCCACACTTGAGAGAGAGCATATTATATAATATATCATGGGCTCATTTTGCTTCTCTGAGGATTCCTCTAGAATCCGCACGTCCGCCGAATTTTATCCATGCATGTGCATGCATTAATGAGGAAGAGACAATGGATGTGAAGAACCCTTCTTTCTTCTTTCTTTGACTTTCATTGCGTGTTTTCAGATCAGCAAGAGAGAGACCACCTTTTGTGCATGTAATCGACCGTGAGCCGCTGCGTCTTGTTGTGTTTTGGTATCGATGCAAATGCGACTACATGAAATGCAATTTTACTATTTTTTATTTTTTTATTTAAAATTGTTTTATGCAACTAATTACTAAAAGATTAGGCAAAATTTAGGTGTCAACAAGAAGAAAAATTTAACTTGAGAACATAACAACTCAAACTGCCAAAACATCCAATTATCAATATCATAGAAATTGAACAGTTGGAGTGCACAGGGAAGGACACTCTTTACATTGTGCAGTCCGGCTTGGAGCCTCATCCTTTGCCGACTCAGCAACTTACCTTAATTAGAAAGATAATTAGGCAAGAAGAGCAGCGGGATTCTGACCTGCTTGCAAATGTCGATAGAAGCCAAGGTGTGCCATCAATAACCAAACCAAGATGATAAGTTCTCCTCCTTTACTAAGTTGTTGAGCATATACATACGGTCGGCAATGAGCCGCAGCATACCCCAGCAATTCCACCCACACTTCGGTCATGATCTTCCATTTGTATTTCTTTTCAATACTCTGCCATTTGTTAGCGAAAGCACACGCACTAACTAGTGCAGATTTGATTTTCTCTCTATCCTCTCGATCTGGCTCCTCTTGTTGACCAACAGAGACGAGAATTTTGCGTGCAATTTCCTTCGTTGTGTTCATTTTACTCCTATCACGAAAGTGTTCGTTGAGGAACTCGCCCATATGAACACGAGTGTAATGGAACCTTAGTTTGGAAAATCCAGCCACTGCAGTCATCATATCAGGTTGTTTAATCAAAAGATGGAGCATATAATCTGATGACCTTACTGTTGACACGATCGTTCATATTTTCATCAGTGTCGGCGTTGGTACTCTCATCAGCATCGATATTGTGACAGAGCTCGGTGGCAATGTGCCACAATAAAAGACTCTCATCATACTAGACGTATGGAAGCAAGTTTATGCATTCTTGGTTTCTTTCAGAATGCTTCAAAGCCCATTCACCTTGAGCAGCACACATCTCTTTCGAGCTTCTCAAAGCAGTCGATGCCTTCCGTTTCAGCTCATCAAAAATCAGTTCACCTAATTTGTCGTTGTATGGTTCTACCCGTCCAGACTTCAAGTCATCAAACAATTCTCTCAGAGAGAAGAGAATAAGGGCATCCTCAATCCATAGTGGCCACCTTCTTAGCCAAGAATCTATCAAATTGTACTGGAACATGGATTTAGACCATCTAATATGGAGTATATGCGATGCAGACAATGAATCTTCAGATTTGAATTTGAGTAGGAACTTAATGAAAGTGCTTACTATACGATATTTTTTGTATCTCCCTAAAAGTGCAATTGTCCTATCTGAGAAAACGAGCATACCAAGAGCTACAAATTCCAGGGCCACAGCTCCAAGGAGTAAGGTGTACGTAATCTTTATATCATATTCGTGAAAACCATGCTTGTTCAGGACATAAAAAAGTACAAAAGCAGCAACGATGAAGCCATTTGAGATAGCTCGGAAAATGTAGCCCGTTAGACAATGAACCACGGCAGCCTTGGTGTAAAGAACATCATAAAAGAAGTTGAGCTCGGCCTCAATAACCCGATAAGCATCCGTTAAGGTTATCCTCCTGAAAAATTGCCTGCTTTTTTCCATTTGACGGAAGCCGAAGGGGTGTTCCACAAGGAGGCCTTTGAAGGTTGTGAAGAAAAAAAAAGCGGCTGTTATCACTTCTCCGTCGTCCAACTTGGTTTTATTTTGCTCTCCAAAATCTTGGGATTCATTATTGGGCTCCGGCGTCATCTCTATTGGATCATCACTATCCCTGAGATAATTTGAAATCGGAAGCAGGGGATCAAGGAATTTACTGAAGCTTGCAAGATACAGAGCATGTGTTCGGTCTATATAATTTATGGTCCCTCCAATAAACATGAGGACGGTTGGGACAATTAGCCTGTTACTGGGGAGGGATTGATAAAACACATTGTTGGAGAAAACTCCTTTATTGTTTTGAAGTTGACAAAACCTTTCCACAGTCTAGTATGAAGACTCCAAGACTTTAAAGTCAAAGTTTGAAGACCGACAGACTCTAGGATCAAAGTATACTCACGCTGACAGATTCCAGATTGAACGACATTGAAGAATGAAGACTTATTCAGATGCGAGATTATCTTTATTTCTTCAAGTATTCAATTCGTATGGCTTATGGATGACCCTATGGCTGAATATAGCACCTACATGATTGATTATCCTTATTGAAATCAATTCCGATAATCAAATATTTTAGAAGGCAAACAAACTTGGAAGAATCTACTTATGGAAACAAAGATCCTGATTGTATGGGTGAACATGATTGATGGGCTTTCATCACTTTCTTAAAATAACTCGAGATCTCCTTGATTGATTCTATCCAACGGGTAGATTGGAAGAACTACTTTGGAAAGTGCCAACGGTCGTGAAGGCATAGAGGAGTATTTAAAGCGGACTCTTTAGTTGTTCAAGAGAGTGTGAAAGAAAAATTTCAAAGTCTAAAGCTTCCTAGTTCTTTGCTATTTCACCCGCTGAACTCAAATTGTACTCAAGAGAGAAAGCAAACATTTGTGAGGCTTCACAAGAAGTACAGTAGAGCTTCTGCACTGTGAAGTCTAGATCATGTGACTGTAAAATTTCTCTTGATTCATAGTGAAATTCAGCCAGTAAGCTACCAACGCTGAAGAGTGAACGTATGCTTGATTTAAGCCGAACCACTATAAACCTTGTGCTATTATTCTCTTCCCTAAACTCTTTTATTTATTCGTAATTTTACTTTTAGAGTTTCAAAATTCACTCAAGATTGTTGGCTTTTAGACTTTGTTTTAAAAGAAAAGCATTTTACAAACATTCTCGCAAAAATTCCTTTTAACACCTATTCACCCCCCTCTAGGTGTTCGTACTAGCCCTTTCAACTAGTATCAGAGCTTGTGTGCTCATTTTATTGAAGTGTTTTTACTTTTGGGCTAAAGATCTATGGCTAGTATTTTGGCTACAAGTTTGGTTGAAGGCCAAAGCAACACCAAACCTCCTTACTTTAATGGGAAGAAATACAATGTGTGGAAAAACAAGATGAATGCATTTCTAAGATCGAAAGATCCCTTGGAATGGGATGTGGTAGAAAAAGGATCAATCCCAAAGCTACATCAACCTCAGAAAGAGGAAAAGAAATTGCAGACGTTGGCGAAATGACACAAGAAGAATTAACCAAGAGACAAGCTCGTGATGCTAAAGCTATCTACTCTTTATACTGTGATTTATCTCCTACCGAGTATAATCGAATTTCTTCCTGTGAAACAACGAAAGAAGTTTGGGACAGATTGCACGTTACCTATGAAAGAACTGATTGAGTAAAGGAAATGAAAATCGATATTCTACTCGGACAGTATGAAGCCTTTAAGATGAAGCTTGGAGAATTCATCACTGATATGTTTAGTCGTTTCACTGAAATTGTGAATGGATTAGCATATTAAGGACAACCATTATCAGGACCAATGAATGTTAATAAACTACTATGTGGACTCTCCAAAGACTGGAATAATGTGAAAACATCAATCAGAGAAACCCAGAGGATCATGCCTTTTTAGTAGACGAACTAATAGGCACACTTCAATCATATGAAGTGGAGCTAATCAATGAGGAAGAAGATCCCAAAGGTAAGAAGTCAATTGCTTTAAAATCTAACGATGATTCTGATGATACAGATTCAGAAGATGACATGGACGATGAAGAACTTGCACTCATGGTTAGGAAATTCAGGAAATTGAATAGAAAGGGAAGAAGATTCAACTTGAAGAAGCAATGTACTCAAAAATTCCAGAAGAAATCAACTGAGGATGATAAAGTCAACAAAGATGTGATTTGCTTTGAATGCAAGAAGAATGGGCACATCAGACCCAATTGTCTTCTATTGAAGAAAAAGAAAAGAAGAACTGAGAAGTATAAAAATGCTCTCAAAGTAGAAACATGGAGCGATACTGAATGTGAGGAAAGTGATGAAGGATATGCCAACATATGTCTAATGGCTAAATCTGAATCAGATTCAGATCTTGAAACGGACTCTAATTCAAACTCAGACAAAAAAGTTGAGGTTAGTAATTTAAAAATCTTTGTTAAAGTCTCGATGTATATAGATGAACTCTGTCAACATCTCTTAAAAGATTTATAAGCTAAAGAGAGAGAATTCCAAACTGAGGCAACATGAATCTTCTTGGAAAGAGAAGTTTGAAAGTTTGAACAAAAAACTTGTTGATTTGAAAGAAAATTCTGATTCTCTTTCTATAGAAAACGTATTTTTGAAGGAAGATATTTCAAATATCACAAAAAGATTTTCAAAAGGATCTGAAAAGTTGGAAAAAATTCTTTCTATACAAAAACCTTATTTTAACAAATCTGGTTTGGGAATGACTTCATAAATGATTCCTTTAATTAATTTTCTCAAAGTTAAAGAAAGAATCAAATAAAGACCTACAAGGGCATTTAACAAAAATCATTTTCAAAAGGTTTTTGTAAAACTTGTTGGCCGAAGTGCTCTCAAATGTTTAAAGTGTAACAGCCTAGAACATTTCGAGAGAAAATGTCCCAAATTCGGAGACTTGTTAAGAGGGATTGGGCAAAGATAGTGTTTAATACTAACTCTCTTGGACCCAAGAAAATGTGGGTACTAAAGAAAGCTTCAGTTCTTTTCTTGATCAAATGCCACTATAAAAAAGAAGAAGATCAAATGGTATTTGGATAGTGGTTGTTCAAGGCACATGACAGGAGACTCTAGCTGATTTATAAAACTTATTCAAATAAATGGTGGAAAAGTTTCTTTTGGTGGAAACAACAAAGGAAGAATCGTTGGTTGTGGAACCATGAAGATTGGAAGTCTGATTATCAACAATGTTTCCTTAGTGGAAGGATTGAATTATAATCTACTCAGCATTTGTTAACTTTGCGACACTGGATTCATAATTAACTTCAAAGAAAGCATCTATTTGGGAACAAGTAAAGATTTTTCTCAATCTTTTCCTGGACAAAGGCATGGGAACATTTATTTCCTGGATATAAAACCAGAAAGCTCTCAATGTCTTATATCCATTCAAGATGAAGCAAATCTTTGGCATCGAAAGCTTTGTCATGTCAATATGAAGCATATTGCTAAGATTTCATCCAAGAAGCTTGTTCGAGGTCTTCCTAACCTGACTTATCAAAAGTCTGAATTATGCACTCCTTGTATTTTGGGAAAATAAGTTAGAAATTCCTTAAAACCAATAAATCAAATTTCTACTAATCGAGCTTTGTAGCTTCTACATATGGGACCTCTTTAGACTAATTATGACTCAAAGTATTGGTGGAAAGAGATAATGCCTACTAATCATGGATGATTACACTCGTTTTACTTGGGTTTATTTTCTTACAAATAAGTTTGAAGCCTTTTCTCACTTCTCAAAATACGCCAAGAAATTTCAAAATGAAAAAGGATATGCAATTTCAAGCATACGAATAGATCATGGAGGTGAGTTCGAAAATCAAGACTTTGAAAAATTCTGTGATGAATCGGGTTTCCAGCATGTTTTCTCTTCTCCATACACTCCAGAACAAAATGGGGTTATGGAAAAAAAAGAATAGATCATTGCTAGAGATGGCAAGAACTCTCTTAATTGAGAGTAAAATTTCTTCTCGATTTTGGGCTGAAGTAGTTTCTATAGCCTGCTATATTATCAACAGAGTGTTCTTCGGGCCTATTCTAGAGAAAACTCCTTTTGAAGTATATAAAGGGAAAAAGCCAAATGTTTCTAACTTTTATGTGTTTAGTTGTAAGTGTTTTGTTTTGAAAAATGCAAATGATCGAATTGGGAAGTTTGAAGAAAGACCAGACGAAGGAATTTTCCTTGGCTACTCTACCTCACGCAAAGCTTATAGAATTTTCAACAAGAAGACTCAATCTATGGAAGAATCTATGAACGTCAAGTTTCAAGACTCTATGCAAAATCAACTAGATCAGACTCAACTTGAAGAATCTAAACTTCCTCCAGACTTTACAAAGTCTACCTCCCCCGAAGTGATTCAGACTATTGAAGATCAACATCGAGCAGAACTAGAAGATTCAACTAAAGCAGAGGAACAATAGACTCACAGACCAACTAGTAACTGGAAGCATAAGTCTAATCATCCCAAGGAACTCATCATTGGCAATTTTGATGAAGGAATTCGCACCAAATCCAAAAGGCAAGAAGAGTTTAGCGCACTAGCACTTATTTTTGAAATAAAACCCAAGAGTGTAGAAGAAATCCTGTCTGATGAAAGCTGGATCGAAGCCATGCAAGAAGAGCTCAGACAGTTTAGCATCAATGATGTTTAGGAGCTAATTCCTAAACCAAAAGGTAAATCTATTATTGGAACTTAATGGATTTTTAGGAACAACGTGGATGCAAAAGGAAAAGTGGTCAGAAATAAAGCAAGACTCGTGGTCAAAGGATATACGCAAGAAGAATGGATAGACTATGATGAGACCTATGCACTAGTAGCAAGGTTAGAAGCAATTAGATTATTACTTGCTTTTGCTTGTTATAAAAATTTCAGGCTATTCTAAATGGATGTCAAAAGTGCATTCCTTAATGGATTTATCCAAGAAGAATTCTATGTGGAACAACCTTCTGATTTTGAAGACCCAAGAAAGTCAAACTCAGTCTATAAATTGAAGAAGACCTTGTATGGATTAAAGCAAGCACCTCGAGCCTGGTATGAAAGATTAAGTAAATTTCTAATCCAAAATGGTTTTGAAAATGGAAAGGTAGATACTACTCTATTTATAAAGAACGAAGGAAATTTTTTTTTTTATTAGTTCAAATTTATGTCGATGATATTATTTTTGGATCTCCTAATGAAAATTTACGCAAGAAGTTTTATAAGTTTATGCAGGATGAATTCGAGATGAGCATGATGGGTGAATTAACTTTCTTTCTTGAATTACAAGTCAAACAATTGAAGAAAGTAATTTTCATTTATTAAGAAAAATATGCAAAAGTTCTCATCAAGAAATTTGGATTGGAAAATTGCAAAAAAACTGAAATACCTATGTCAAGTTCTTCAAAGCTGGACAAAGATGAAGGAGAAAAAAAAGTTGATTAGAAACTTTATAGGAGCATTATCGGTTCACTTCTATATCTTATTGCTTCTAGACCTGACATTTTGTTTAGTGTTTGTATTTGTGCTAGATTCTAATCGGATCCCAAAGAATCTCATTTAAGTGCTGCAAAACGTATAATCAAATATGTCGCAATTACTCCTAAGCTAGGTTTGTGGTATTCCAAAGAATGAGATTTTACTCTCCTTGGATATTCGATACGATTTAGCAGATTGTAGAGTTGATAGAAATAGCTTTCAACAGCAAAAGTAGAGTTTAGTAGGTTGTAAAGTTTTTGTGGATAAGGCAACTGTTAAGAGACTTTGGAATTGAAGAATCGTGCATAGAGATCAAATGTGACAACACCAATGCCATTAATCTCACAAAGAATCCAATTCTTCATTCAAAGGCAAAACATATAGAAATTCGACATCATTTTATAAGAAATCATGTTTAGAATGGAGAAATCATGATTTAGTTCATCGACTCGAAGTGTCAATTAGCGGATATATTTATGAAGCCACTAGAGAAAAGTCTATTTGAATCTATTCGTACTAGACTAAATATTATATCTAATCTAAATCGAAGGTGGTCAAACTCAGAATATTCAGATTTCACATCCGTAAGTTAACAATTCTTAAATGCAAGCAATTTAATTTTAGTATGAAGTTCTCGAAAAGGTACGTTGATATTTAAATCATCGATTGCCTATTTTATCTTTGGAAGTTATATTTTTCAAAATTTTGAATTTTTGACAGTTTTCATTTTTCGGAAAAGGCAATTTCCGTGCGACGGATCATTTTCGTATGATGGTTCGGATAACCCGTTTCATTTTTTTTTCTTCTACCGTTGAGTTTTTCTTCTCCATTTACGCTTTCACAAACCCTAGAATACAAAATTCCTACTTTCTCACTTTTATTCTCAAGATCGTTCTCCAAGTTCTCACATTTCTCAAACGAATAAATTAAGGAAATACTCCTCGATGGCAACAATGTCTTTCCAAAGAAAGTCATCTCGGATCACAAGCAGGGGACCACGAAGCATACCTGAGGGTCCTACTCACTTTGACTTGAGCAATGAAGAAGATTCTCCTCAACAACAGTAGCGTCCTAACAACATTCTCCATGCCAACCAGAAGAAGAAGAGATCGTGGAAAATGTTGAACTCGTAAGAATGCTAAACCTGAGTTCCTCTTTAAACTTTATAATCAGCTGAAGCATGGTGGAACTGCGATGACTTTCATCGATGAGTTTTTGAAAGAGAGAGGTTACAAGAATGAAACCCAGTTCTTAAGATCAATGGAAATGTTAGGCATTGCACTTGAGGGAATGGCAGAAGGACTTTTGCTAACTTTCCAGTTGATTCGTGGTTTAGTCCTTTTAATCAGCCGAAGGTGAAGGATGATGATGAGAAGTTGTACGTGAATTTTCAGCCTAGGATGGGCGTTGCTGCGGATGTGCGTGGTGAGGAAACGAATTTATTTCGGTTCAAAGATCACCAAAGAACTTACTCGAAATTGTTGAAAAGAGGGGTGATGAACCATCAAATTGTGGATTTCGACTTTTTGGACTCTTTGAAGGTGAACCTAAGGGAGAAATTTGCTCTCCTTCAACTTGAAAGATTTTGTTCGGAGACCACTGTTGCTTACCTGAATTAACTACTTATTTCTATTCGAATCTATCATTTTTTGACGCGAATAGATTCTATTTTACTATGAGGGATAAAAAGTTTGTGGTGGATGTAGACCCTTTGGCGAACGTTATTGGTGTGGAAAGATGGAGTTTTCAATCAATAAATGTGATTGTTGGTCATGCTACAAGTTTCCTTGTGAATGACAAACTTTCTAAAGGTGGCATTATTTATCAAAGAATGACTGCCTCCAACATCATGTTACACAAGGTCGTGAAAACTGCATTTGACCCAAATCAATCTTCAAGACTAATGTTTCTCGTTCAGAAACTAAACTAATGTTTGCCATCAGTAATGGATGAAGTTCTCGTTGCCACACACAATCCTGATGCACATGTACAAGACTGTGGTGAAAGATAAGGGACAACTCCCTTACTCTACGCCGGTCACCAAATTGTTTAGACATTTTCAAATTCAGCTTCCTGCATCTCTCTATGCTCAAACCATTGCTCCTATGGTGTTAGGATTGAAGATGGTGTCAAAAATGAGACTAAAGGAACTAAACAAGGCCCTGGAGCGCTTTAAGGAGAAGTCCCATAGCAAAACAAAACAAGGCTCTATTGCGAAGAAAAGAAAAGGCAAAGAGCCCATGATTGCATCAACAAAGAAGAGAAGAGCCCTTATTCTTTAGGATGAAGAGGATGAGGATGAGCTTACTCTTTTTGCTTTTACCTTGAAAAATCTTCGGAGTTTTGTTAGTTTTGAACAGCTAGAAAAGACAGAGTAGAGAAGAGAAGGAAGAGAAGAGAGACAAGAGGGAAGTGAAGAAAGAAGAGAATAGGAAAGAGAAAAAGAAAGAGAAAGAAGAGAAGAAAAAGAGGAAGAAGGAAGAAAATCAGGAGAAGAAGAGGGTCAAGATGACTCTTTTGAGCCGACTTTAGCAGTATCCTTCTCAGAAGATTCTGAGAAGATTAGGAGTGGAACTGCAGGAGATGCTCTAGCAAAAGAAGATCACTTGAGTGCTGAAGCTAAGCAAGAGCAAGAAGAAGAATTCATTTCTCCAACTCTAGGCACAGCGAGAAGGGGAGCTGCTGAAAAAAGAGATACTTCTTTCCCTGCTTTAACTAGTGATGATGTTAGTTGTTCTCATGCCAATCTAAAGGATGTATATGCCTCTCAATTTCCTAAAGCTAGTGTTGACGCATCATCTCCAAGTCTTGGTGATCTAATTGCTGATGTTCCTTCACATCTCAATACTCTTGGAATTGATTTGGCTGGACTTAGTGCATCAATAGTACCAACAGCAGACTTTCAAAGGTTGCTAGAAATCCTTCTAGATTTGAAGGCTTAGCAATATGGGATGAAGTTTGAGATCAAGACCATCAAAATAGCTTTGGCATCTACTTCAGATTCTCTACACGAGCAGGTACAAGCCCTTAAGCTTCAAGTTCAAGCAAATGCAAAGGGTGAGGATATTGAGCAGCTTAAGGAGATTGTTAAGTCTATAGGGGATTTTCAACTTATTCGCATCCCCAAACAGCCTTGATTTCATTTCACCTTTATCTATCTTTTAGAGTTCTCCATTTTTTGCTATTGACAAAAAGGGGGAGAATGGTGCAGATTTTATGATTGACTTTTTAATGACTTTTTAACTTTGGTTTGGATTTTTGTTTGACTGTTTGAAGTTTAACTTTTAGATTTGTTTGACTGACTGTTGAATTAATTAACGTAATGCTTGCTGCAACTTATTTTGTGATATTGATTGTCATTGGATAATTATTTGTTCTTTCTGCTCAAGATTAACTTGTTTTTCTGTGGTTGCAGAATCAATGCTATCCAGGTCGTAATCCATTTTTTATAAGATATCACGTACTGCTTAAAAGTTGTTTTGCAGGACAAAAGTTCTTAAATCTGCAGGAAAGTTTTGTCACCATAAAAAATGGGGAGATTGTTGGAGAAAACTCATTTATTGTTTTGAAGTTGACAAAACCTTTCCACATTTAGTCTTAAGACTCCAAGACTTTAAAGTCAAAGTATGAAGACCCGACAAATTTTAGGATCAAAGTCCACTCACGCCGACAAATTCCAGACTGAACGACACTGAAGAATGAAAACTTATCTAGATATGAGATTATTATTTTTTTCCTTCAATAATTCAATTCATATGACTTATGGATGACCCTATGGTTGAATATAGCACCTACATGATTGAATATCCTTATTGAAATCAATTCCGATAATCAAATCTTTTGGAAGGCAGACAAACTTAGAAGGTTCTACTTATAGAAATCAAGATCCTGATTGGAAGAACTCATTTAGAAAGTGCCAACGATCGTGAAGGCATGGAGGAGTATTTAAGGCGGACTCTCTAGTTGTTCAAGAGAGTGTGAAAGAAAAATTTCAAAGTCTGAAGCTTCCTAGTTCTTTGCTATTTCACCTGTTGAACTCAAATTGTACTCAAGAGAGAAAGCAAACATTTGTGAGACTTTGGAAGAAGTACAGTAGAGCTTCTGCATTGTGAGTTCTAGATCACGTGACTGTAAAATTTCTCTTGATTCATAGTGAAATTTAGCTAGTAGGCTGCCAACTCTGAAAAGTGGACGTAGGCTTGATCTAAGCCAAACCACTATAAATTTTATGTTATTATTCTCTTCCCTAAACTCTTTTATTTATTGTTAATTTTACTTTAGAGTTTCAAAATCCACTCAAGATCGTTAGCTTTTAGACTTGGTTTCAAAAGAAAAGCATTTTACAAATGTTCTCACAAAAATTTCTTTTAACACCTATTCATCCCCCATTAGGTGTTTGTGCTACCCCTTTCACACATAGCATGCAATACCTAGCTGGAATAAGAGATTAAGCAAGTGCCTACCCCACAGTTCATTATCCTCGAGTGTGAAAGCAGTTATGGTGTTTGGTCCTCCAAGGTGTAGTAGAAGAAATGGAGCCCAAAATGACAGAAGGTCACCATATGCATCGATCTCAGAGTCTGAAGTACCACCATTGATTTGGGCTTTGGCAATGAGTCCAAAGGCATAGATAGCGACCGAATCGGCAACCAAGTAAGCTAACCACATAAGAGTCCTCATCCACCTGTTTGACAACCTCTTTCGCATGGGTGCAAAAAAGATGAGAAAGACTTGCAGAGATAGACTCATAAGGATCGCCCCTCGGAGATTGAGTCTCATCCACAAATTCTGGGCTTCTGTAAGAATTTTTTTAATTCCTGTTTGATCCTCACTCTCTCACCAAATCTTGGAAGGAAATGTTTTAGTCAGCACAAGTATTACAGTAAGGCAACAATGATTGAAAAAATATGCAAACCGGAGAACATAATAATAGAAAAGGATAATTAAGGGCAGAGAGTTGATAAATACCTTAGAAATCTTTTGTTTTACTCATGCAACTGAGTGACGAGCAATGTGAAGTTATAAAGGAGTTAGAAGCGACAAGACTCGAGCTAAGGTTAATACAGAGTAGGAGGAGTCGCGAGAAACTCGTGGAATGGAAATTAAAGGCACAAAAACCAAAGCGCTTTAGCTGTTGTTAGGGATGTACATTCTACTCTTTATCACACTTTAACCTTTCTTCTTTATCTTTAACCTCTCTTCTCAATCGACCATCTTCATCGAACCTGCCACTGTCAAGCAAAATCTGGAGATGGTAGACTATAGAGATAGAGAGAGAGAGAGAGAGAGAGAGAGAGAGAGAGAGAGAGAGAGAGAGAGAGAGAGAGAAAGAGAGAGAGAGAGAGAGAGAGAGAGAGAGAGAGAGAGAGAGAGAGAGAGACTTCACTTGCCATCTGGTGCTTGCTTTCGAGTTTTATCAATATCTATTTCCAATTTTAGCTTTAGCCTCATTCCCATTTCTCTCTTTTTCATTGTCTTGCATGTTCTAATCTTTCCTGATGAAGAAGGATGTAATATTTGGTTGGTGGGGCCCAAAAGAAGAAAAAGAAAAACAAGTTGAAAAGTCAATAAAGCAAAAAGGAGAGGGGAGGGGGGCTTGGCTAAAAAGCAGCTGAGAGCTCCCTCAACCAGAAAGAGAAAAAAGAAGAAGAAGAAGAAGAAGAAGAAGAAGAAGAAGAAAAGAAAGGGGAAGAATGGAAAGAGGTTTTGGCATGTGCATGCCACGGATGCCTCGCCAAGCCAACTCAACTTTATAACGTAGCACCCAGTAAGAGATTACACCCCTCATTCGTCCAATCGAACTAATTTACGGGTTTAGGGCTTCAATTCGGAATTTTTGGAAAATAGAGCGGCGAAGTCCGATTTTGGAGTTGAGCCACATATTTTTGTAAAAATGATAGTTTAGGGTGTTGTGGAGCCATGGGACTTTACGGATCGTGATTTGAACTTATGGTTTGCTCGAAACAAAATTTCGAAGTTTCCAGGGTGCCGTGAACAGTGTGCATCCAGCAGCTTCGGGCCCTTATTTTGTTAGTTTTTGGTTTGATTTTGGGACGATCAAGTTCGGATTATTGTAGTATGTTAGAAGGGCTTTCTATTAATTATAAGTATGTTTGGAACGGGGTTCGATAGAGAAAGTTATAGCATAACTAAGTTTTACGCTCAAGTGTCGTGTTATGAACAACTTGAATAATTATTTTGGGTATGCGATTTATTAGTGCAAATGAATTGTTTTGTTAACATTTAGGCATAATATAGCCGTTTCGTGGTTGACGTAGCGTGTTACCTAAATTTAATGTTGATTCTCGCTTATTTGATAGGATAGTGAGATCGAAGGATCAAATAACACACATTATTTGATTTTAGGGCATCCCTAGGTGAGTAGTACTAATGTCTTCTTTGGTTTTGTGAAACTCATGTACTAAGGTAAGAGCAATTGATATATACTTGTGTAGGGAAGTGATGACCTATTTATTGTATAAAGATGGATATAGTGCTCAGTAATTTTGAGTTATTGTGGGATGATTCGACAAACCTCTCCTGAAGGGTTATGCATGCTGTTTTGGTACAATTGATTTATGCGATTATGTGATGACTATGGAAAGATGATATGTGTTGTGCTAAGGAAATCAAATGTGTTGTGAACGGGTAAAGGATTAAGTGCTACACAACAGTGTGAGTTAGGTTATATGATTTGAGATATATATATATAAGTTCATATCAGGTTATTGGTTGTGTTTGAGGCTACGTCCTTTGTATGGAGGGACGGCCGTGTCATCCCCTTTTTTTGGTAGTTTTAGGGTGTGATAGAACATAAGCCAAGGCTTACAAAAAACAAGAGGCCTCACAACGACTCTTCATACATTTGACAACTTATTATCTTAAAGCATCACACGATGGACAATGTTATGACAATTCAGAACATCATTCAACCCCAAAGTAGTAGCTTCATTCCTCCGCCACAAATGTGCAAATTAATCGCATCAAAGCAAGTTGGACACTAGTTCAGAAATTCAGACCGTGAGCAACTAGAATACCAAACCAAAGCACAAATTCGATGCAATGTAAATCCAGTCCCTAACGTTCTGCACTAGACCTGATCAACAATAAAGAGACATTTGAAAAAAAGATAAATACGGACCACAGGGAGAAGGTGAGAAGGGTATATATTGCCTTTGATTAGAGAAGCGGAAAGGCATCCACTTGTTTGTTTGATCCAATGTATAATTTTCATTTGAACCAAAAACAATTGTCTTTAAACTTTCTAAAAATAGTGTATGGACATATCTTCTATCACCTTCACTTTTCAAATGGGATAATGTCGACTATCTTTAGGAGTATTAACATGATTAGGACATCAAACATGAATTATTTACAAAAATAGGAGTCATGCTAGCTTTTAATAAATAAAAAATAAAGGAAAAACATAGGTTTTGTAACTTACCAGGGAAAATATAGTGAACCGCGTTCATTAGATAAGATGCATTTTATAGGAAAATTATTTTTTTCTTTCATCAAAGAAAAGAGCACACACATTGCCCGAAGAAAAAAATACAACAAAATCTATAAATTTAGAAATCGATGTGTCCTTTTTTAAAAAATAAAAAATAAAGGAATTGGGTCTACTTTGGGGACAGAGACTTAAATTTTTTAAAAAATAAGAGAGAATTAATTTGACGAAAATAAAATACTTAAAATTGAAAAGTGCTAGCGATATGAGATAATTAAGATATTCCATGCACCGATGGCACGTATCTCCATTGGGAGCCTGAAGATGGTTTGTGGAAGCAGAAAGCTGATGTAGCTTTCTGTTTGTACATTAGGCTGTTCATTTCGATCGTACTGTGTCTTATAGTCTAACCATTTGATTAACTTTAAGGCAGTCTCTGTGACTCGTAGACGATGAAGTCTTTCTTTGAGGAGACACTTGATGCAATTCCCGGCTCTGTGTTGGACGCACCTACTGCGGAGGTTCTGCTCAGTTCAAAAAACCCTTTCGGCCAGAATACATGTGCTGCCTCCTCCACCTACTGCGGAGGTTCCGCCCAGTTCAAAAAACCCTTTCAGCCAGAATACAACATGTGCTACCTCCTCCATACAAGGAAAGGGAACAAGAGGCGTGATATGCATAATCATCATTCTTTTGTTTGTGGAACAGCTCCCTAAGATATCTTATAATATCAAAGTCGATAGGAAATGGAGAGATATTAGTCACATTGGTCATCTATCATCACTGTTTTGGAAGGTGGTCTTTCTGCACTGTCATCTTATGCCCCTTTTGTGATCAAGAACTGTATAACCAGACAAGTGGTCACACGGTTATCTTGTCTGTATCACCTGGTGTTTGCAATTTTCACATTTGTTTTCTTGTAATGATAAGGTTCTTAAGACAGTGAGTCTCATCATCTCCCCACACAAGCCAAAAGGAGGTCAGCGTGGTAGTTGTGATTATGTTTAGCCGTTGAGATGTTACTCAGTAGAGGCGGTGTGATAGGCAATTGAATTCCCAACAACCATCCGCTCTTTTGGTTCATTAAAGAGACAAATAAGGACACCCGGACTTCTGGAGTGCCAAAAGTCGGCACAAAAGGACACTTAAGTGTCAAAAGTTACGAAAGTGACATTTAAGTGCCAAAATCGGAGCAAAATGGATCACTTAAGTGCTACCGGCGAGAAAATCCGACTAAAATGCTGATGTGGCAATTTTCCGGCGAGCTGTGTGCAAAACGACGTCATTTTGCATGCTGATGTGGCTAAACAAAGTGTAAAAAAGGACGTCGTTTTGGTATAATTCGAATTTTAATATAATAATTAATTAAATTCAATTTTAAATAAATAAATAATTAATTAATTTTTTTCTTTTTTAAAGGTGGGGGAGGAGGAGGAGGGAGGCGGCCGGCGGCCGAGGGCTCGGCCCTTGTCGCCGCCACCTCCCCTTCGTCTCTGAAAAGGTAAGGGAGTGTCAACCGATGCTGCCGAGCCTTGGCTAGGGGTTGGCGGCTCCAGTCGATCGGCGGCAAGGGCCTGCATGCCCTCGCCCAGATCTGGGGCGAGGGTCGCAGCCCTCCCCCAGATCCAATGAGGGCAGCCAGTCGAGAATGAATTGCAAAGGCGGCAACTAGGGTTTCGGGAGGTGGGTGACGCCAGCGGTAGAGACGACGGCGGATGATGGCGAGCGTGACGCGGACAGGCAGCAACATCAACTCCATCGTCTTGTGACCTCCTGGCACAACAACGATGAAGACCGTAGTTGCTGAGTTTGACAAGCTATGAGTTTGTGTTTTTTTATAGTTATTGATGCAATGGTGTTTGTGTTTGTGAATTCTTGTGCAACGGTTATGTTTGCAGGTAGAGTTGGTAGTTTGACAAGGTCCACTGTTACAACGATATTCAAGTGTAGCTTGGATTTGGAAGATCTCTAGGGCAATTGAGCCCATACAGGGGTGGTGGGAGAGTAGTAGTTATCACATTTCGGGTGATTGTGACTTGACTTAAATATAGAGTCAAGATAGAGATTGTTAAAATATATCTCGAATTTGAGTTCTCAAATGAAACATTATCTAATAGTGCTTGAAAATGTGACCCAATGTGCAACCCTTTGATGTAACCTGCTAATAGAGTCCAAGACTAATTTTCTTAACAAAAAAAAAAAAAAAAAAAAATCAATTTTCTCGTTCAATTTAGAAGTCAGCCGCATGATATCCTAATTTAGTTGGAAATAAAAATAATATATATATATATATATATATATATATATATATATTAATTATTGGGTTCTGGTTTTCATGTCGCTGGTACACAGTGGAGTGCCTTGCGTGTGTAATAGTGAGGGCACTAAATATACGGCTTATTCGATGAATTATTCCCTGAAGCAATGGCATTGAAGGGGTAAGATTCTGTGTATTACGTTGTGCGATCGAGAGAGTTTATTTCGCGAGTAATTGTGATGGCTAAATATTTTTTGAGTTATGGGATGAATTTGGTGTTGGGATTATTGAGAGTGTTTGAGTTGACTCGAGTGTAGTTATAATATTTATTGTATTGCTTGATCTCCGGTGGAATGTTGTGCTGCTTTCTTCATGGGATAAATCACATTGACCAAACAATATAAATCTAATGTCTAGTTTTTTTTTTTTTTTTTCAGTTTTTTTATTGCTCGATCGTGTGTTTTTCGCAATACCTTACTCCTATGTATATTCAGCTTAGTCGTACAAGAAGAAAAACGTTTCCTTGGGTTGTTGAAGGAAAGCATAATCCGGACGAATTTTGTAACAACCCAGACCTGGGACAGTATGATGGGACGGACTAAGATCGGCTCGGCAGTACGCAGGCGAGGCTAAGGGCATGTCTCCCGTCCCATATCGCTTAGGGGGGAGTCCTGGGCTAGCTTATAAGGCTTGGGTCCCTTTAATTGTACATACGTATTCTGAGGGAAAAGATCATTGCTGGGATGGAGGTGCGTCCTCGCCAATGCAGGTGACCCATAGGAAACAAAACCTTGAGGGAGGCTGCGCGACTCTGATGGAGGGCGCATGTACCCATAGAGGACAATATATTGGCTTGGGAGAGGGATGGCGGTGCGTCTGCGCCTCTGCCCCTGCAATATGTATTTTCTTGGGGTAGTATGGGCTGCGCCGAGAAGAACAAAACCATGATGACTTAGTGTCCAAAGCGGACAATATGTGTACAATGGAGGCTCGGGTCCATACAGGTGGTATCAAAGCCGACTCTCACAGCGTGTGGGGCCACAACGAGGGCGCTGTGCCTTAAGTGGGGGGGAATGTAACGACCCAGACCCGAGACAGTACAGAGGGACGGACTAAGATCGCCTCAGCAGTACGCGGGCGAGACTAAGGGCATGTCTCCCATCCCACATCGCTTAGGGGGAGTCTTGGGCTAGCTTATAAGGCTTGGGTCTCTCTAACTGTACATACGCGTTCTGAGGGAAAAGACCGTAACTAGGATGGAGGTGCGTCCTTGCTAGTGTAGGTGACCCATAGGAAACAAAACCTTGAGGGAGGCTGCGCAACTCTGATGGAGGGCGTATGTACCCATAGAGGACAATATATTGGCTAGGGAGATGAGAACAATATATTGGCTTGGGAGAGGGATGGCGGTGCATCCATGCCTCTGCCCCTACAATACGCGTTTTCTTGGGGTAGTATGGGCTGCCCCGAGAAGAACAAAACCGTGAGAACTTAGTATCCAAAGTAGACAATATGTGCACAGTGGAGGCCCAGGTCCTTACAAAATCAAACCAAGGTTCATGATTTTGGTTTTGGTTGGGCTATAAAAAGAATCAACCAATTTGTTTTGGCTTCCTTGTGGTTTACGGTTTCTCCATTTTCAATCAGACCACTGTTAAACAACTAAGGACATTTAGCATTTATATTGATGATCATTTATACGAAGGGTGTATATTAGAAGAGGTGATCGATATTCACTAATTTCTTACTTAAAAATGTTACTTTCTATCAACGGTACAATATTAAACTTGCGATCCGAATTGTAAGTCAGAGCACCTAGATGTAATTTGTGGAGTGGGGGAGACACTGAGAGTGACCGGGATCCAATTGAGGCAGCAACGCTAACAGCCTGACACTACTACACCGACTGAGGAATAGAAAATTAAAGAAGAGGAATGCTGGCCCGATAAAAGGAAAACTGGAAAAGGGAAGAACTATAGCAATGGACAAAGACCGCCTCCCGACGGGAACAAAATATCGGGGGATGCAAAGTCGCAGAAGAAAGAGAGAGATGGAGAGGGGCGAGCGTGGTGGGTTCGCGCCACGTGGTGTTGGACGCTTCCTCCTCATTTCCGAATTCCCTCCTAATTTTCTCCTGTCATTTTTGCAATAGGAGTTTTGTCACTCGGGGAGTGATTCAAACAACCGCTATTGAACATGGCTTGATTTATGTAGGAAGAAAGTCGACGGAAGACGATTTACCTTTTTCCGATGCGCGATCAACAATTTACCCAGGAATGACCATTGAATTGTGGATGAATCACGAACAATATTATCTCACGTTAGTCTAAATGTAATCACGAAGAAAACATCCGATTTTCCCAGCGTAAATGCCAATTATTCTTGTAAAGACGAAATGAAACCCCTTCATTTTCTTTTATGGAAAAGGGACAAGAAAAGGAGCATACATTCTGCCAATCGTGCCAATGGTTATCATCCAAAGACTTTTATACATCTCCCTCATACCCTTTCAAAGGTGTCTTTCCATCGTAGCATATCCAAGTGAAATGGTGCATTCCAATCGCACCCCATTATGGACGTACTAATTAAGTACAACATCTCCCACTCGGACATGATGGGCTTGATAGCACTTTATCAAAAATATAAGGCATTCAATATTCATCAAATTTACAAAACAATTCATACTGACAAGTAAGCCGTGCAACCAGTGAGTACATCTGCACTTGGGAGCTCAAATTATGCACCTGTTAGGGATGGCATAATGGCTACAACCCCGAAACGAAATAAACAATCGATGTCTCACAGTGCCCCAGAAATATTTTGTTACATTAGTCCAAGTATACCTATCCCTTAAAGGCTATACTTGACTATTCTCAAAACACCATGTATTTACAATTATATCCGCAACCACATAAGGCGATATAATTGGTCGACTAGTAAATACACATGATAGATGTAAAACAACAATAGTCTTTCTTCGCACTCATGTCTCTCTCCATTTTAGAACAATTGCTTTTCTAGACACGTCCCATAAAGCCATATCTATTCTCGACCACCGGTAACATGCTAAAGTAGCAACATTGATCTTTCACTTCGAGAACATAGTCAAAAGTAACATAGGGCACAAAATGAAGTAAATTATAAATTACCTCAATGGCTCACACGATGAGTAAATATAGATAATTTTACTTACCTACCCTTGTCAATCGAACAAAGCACATGTAGTATAAATTACATATTATAATGGATTTCTCTTTCTATAAGAGCGTATGTCATTTATTAAATATATCCACTATATAGATCTTAGCCTAAACATAGTCACGTACTCCTCACGTACTCATGTTTAGCTCGAGTGCTATATTAGCTTGCTTTCTATAGTGCCTAATTAAGTACTTGCATCCAACATCTTTTAAGCATACATGATTATGGGACTATCATGTTCGGTCTTATTATAAACAAATGACATACCTCATCTTGATTCCAATCAAGGCGACATATTATTTTATGTACCAAACTTGCTCTTCAGTGTTTATTTGTATATAACGTCTCATCTCAACGTGTGAGTGAGCCTATTGACATACTTTCCAATAATATATATGTGTATGTGTTGTATTTGTACTTATTGATAAAACATCAAGTCACTAATAAATAAACAAGTACAATACATATGTACACATGTACATAAACCAATGATCCTCTACAATAACACATAGTACATTCTATGTAATCCTAGTGATATCCTGTGGGTCAAGAATATGTTTCTAGGAATAGCCTTCGTAAATGGATCAGTAACCATTCTATTAGTTGAAATGTATTGTAGAATCACTTCTTTCTACGCTATTATATATCTTATAAAGTTGTTCTTTATGTCAATGTGCTTCGTCATTCCATGATACTTGGGATCCTTCACATAGGTAATGGCTGCTTGACTATCGCAACAAACTATTACCGATCTTGGAACCTCAGTGACAGTGGCTAAATTTTTCAAGAAACGTTTTAGTCATACTACTTATTGCATTGCGGCGAAACATGCAATATTCCACCTCCATAGTAGACAAGGCCATGCATATTTGTTTCTTGCTAGTCCAAGAAATTGCACCTCCATTGAGCAAGAACGCATGAAGTCGATTTACACTCATCGAGGTCTCCACCCCAATCAGCACCTGAATATCCTAACAAGCGTAAATCATTCTCTTGGTAACAAAGTCGATAGTCCATGGTGCCCTTCAAGTATTTTAGGATCCTCTTCAATGCTTTCCAGTGTGCTTGATCGGGATTTGATTAATATCGGCTCACCAATCCCACGGCATAACATATGTCGGGTCGAGTACACATCATAGCATACATCAAACTTCCGATCGCACTAGTATAAGGAACAATTTAAATCATTTTAATTTCTTCTGTCTTTGGACACATCTCAGCACTTAGGCCTTCATCTTGCATGACAAGGATATCAATGGGATTACTGTACTGTATATTGGAATGCTAAAAAATCTTCAATAGATAAGACTCTTGTGATAAAGTAAGGAGTTTCCTTGATCAATCCCTTCCGATCTTAACTCCTAATATATAAGCAGCTCCTCCCATGTCCTTCATTTCAAAATTGGAAGACAACCATTCTTTTATGGTGATAACCAAAATCTTATCATTTCCAGCAAATAGAATATCGTTCACATAAAGTGATAAAATCACAAATTTACCTTCGGACTGCTTGACATATACACAGCGATCTTCTTCGATCATCATGAAACCAAAAGTTGTTATAGCTCGATGAAAATGAAGATACCACTGTCTAGATGATTGCTTAAGGACATATATTTAGCGATGAAGCTTGCAAACTTTATGCTCTTGACCTTTAGTTATGAAACCTATTGGCTGCTTCATATAAATTTCTTCATCTAGTTTTCCATTGAGAAATGCCATCTTTACATTCATTTGATGTAATTTAAGGTCCAAATGTGTAACGATGGCTAGAATAAGGCGTATTGAGGTAAATCTTACAACTGGTGAAAATGTTTCCTCATAATCTATACCCTCTTGTTGAGTATAACCTTTCGCCACAAGGCGAGCCTCATACTTTTCAATTGATCCATCCGTCATTCGCTTAATCTTAAAGGCCCATTTATTTCTAATGGCTTTGCGATTGGGTGGTAGATCAACCAAATGCTAGACATGATTTGCCCTCATTAACTCAATCTCATCTTCCAAAGCTTTTCTCTATTCTTCCTTGTCAAAGGATGAGAGAGCCTCTTGAACAATCTTAGGCTCGGCATCATCTTTATGAGCAATCATAAATACTTCCCCTTCGATCACAAAATGACAACAAGGAATACTTTTATGATTACTTTTGCGCAACTGAATTTCTCCTGAATATAATTCGCTAGGCGATGCAACACTCCCACTAGATCTTTTATGTTAAGGTAAATATTCATTTTCCTCTACAACATTAGTGGGTGTGTTATTAGGATCTTCCATCTCATATAATTGGAAGTCCTTATCAATCTCATATCTACTAGGAAAATCATCTCCAAGAACGTAACATATCATGACTCCATTTCAATCACACTTCCATCAGCTTGTTTACCTATGAACACGTACCATTTAGAGTGTTTAGAATATCTTATAAAGATACATTTATTCTCTCTATGACCTAAATTGTGATATATATGGGAAGAATCATGAACATAAGCTGCACATCCCCATGAACGTAGACTACTTAAGTTTGATTTTCTACCAGTCCATAATTCATAAGGGGTAGAAGTGACCGATTTTGAGGGCACTTAGTTAAGTGCATAGGCAATAGTCAATAACGCATCTCCCCAATAGGAGATATGTAAATTCGCTTGCGCCATCATAGACCTAACCATTTCCAATATGGTTCTATTCCTTCTCTCAGCTACCCCATTTTGTTGTGAAGTATAAGGAATAGTCAATTGTTGTACAATTCATTTTCATCACATAGAGCCTTGAATTGCTCCGATAGATACTTACGTCCGCGATTGGTTCTCAATACCTTTATTATTTTGTTCAACTAATTCTCTACCGTCGCTATACATCGTCTAAAGCAATCCAATGCTTCTGACTTATGAGAGATCAGAAAGACATAACCGAAACTCGTGAAGTCATCTATGAAAGTGATGAAATATAAGGCTCCATGCCTCGCCCTCACATTCAAAGGACAACAAATGTCAGAATGTATGAGTTGTAATGGAAGTTCGGCTCTAGTCATTTTACCGAATGGTTTTTTAGTTATTTTTCCCGCTAGACAATGTTCACATACGGGTAAATCAACATTCGTGAGTGACTCTAAAAGGCCTTCTCTAGCTAATCTTTGCATTATTTGCAACCCTATGTGACTTAATCTAGCATGCCAAGCACTTGCATCAATCTCAACATTATTAGAAGATGTAGTTAAAGAAAAACAACCATCGACATTAACATTGTACTGATTATAGTTAATGTCTAACACCATAAAACCATTTAATACATGACCTAAACCATAATAAATTGTTCCAAATGAAATGTCAACACAATCACCATGAAAATTCAATACATAACCTAAGCTAAGAAGAACATCTACGGAGACCAAGTTTCGTCAAATATCTAGAGCGTAAAAGACATCATGTAGGAATAGGTTTCGACCACCACGTAAAATTAATTTACATGTGCCAATACCTTTTACTTCAATTCTTAAGTTATTCCCAACATATATCCATCTTTTTCCAGGCTGTATCCGATGATACTCCACAAATGCTTCTTGTTCTTTAGTTACATGATCTGTTGCTCCTGAGTCTACAATTCACATTAGATGAGATTCAGCAAGCATTACAGCGCTAGAAACAAAAGCATTACTTAAAGTAATGGAGTAATAGGGTGCTTCTTTCGGCTCAGTGCATTCACAAGCAAAGTGACCCATCTTGCCACAATTGTAGCACTCCATCTTGGTATTGTCCTTCTTCTCACCACGCTTCTTGTGTCGAAAGGTCTTAGCCCTTTTAGGTAACGATCAGTCTTCTTCCCTTTATTGTTGAATTAATGATTCCTTTTGCGCTTAAAGCCCGAAGCTTTGCGCAAACTCAATTCAGCAACATAAGCATGGGTAGAGGATCTCGCAGCCTCTAGGGGCTCATCCTCTAATTCCAAATCTAATTCCAAATGATGCGCTATATCATAAAAAATGACAATATTCTCATTATGCGTCATATTAATCTTCATATGCTCCCAATTGTCGGGAAGAGACCTTATAACAGCCTGACCTTGTTGTTCATCAGTAAAGGAGTGACTTGCTGACTTCAGCTCACGAATCATGTTTGACATCTTCCGAAGATGCTGCCTCATCGTTACATTTTGGTGCTTTCGGTATGTGTCAATCTTGATGGTGAGTCTCCTTAACTTAGTGGCATATGTACCCCCAAACTTATCTTTCAAGGCGACCCACATTATTTGAGCTTTGTCATAACTTTCAAAACTCACACATGAGATCATGTTGCATACAGCTCAGCAACGTGATGCGAGCAATGTTATTTTTCTTTTTCCAAGCTTGATAAGCTTCTAGATCTCTCTTGTATTAAGCTAAAGTTCTATGCTCAGGTTCATCCATGGTGTGGTTGAGAGTTTCCAAAACCTCTTGTTCCTTAAGGATGTACTGAATCTTGGTGCAAAATATTATAATTATTACCGTTCAACTTCTCATCCTTATTGAGGTCAGCCACAATGGTCTTGGATGCCGAAGCCATAATCAATTACTATAGCATGTTGACATAATAGACGTAGAATCAATATTAGCACATTTTTCAGAGTAACACACATTTAATTTGCAGCAAAGGCAAGCTAAATTAATGATAATTCAACAAAAGACACAAAAACGAAAGTTCACTATGTTTCCAATCAGCTCCCATGTACGATTGTTCTATTATCAGTAATTAGTTTAATTTGCATAAATTTTAAGTTCTAGGTGAGAACTCATTCAAATTCTACCAACCTACGAACTTCCACTAGAAAAAGTAATTACATGATCTCATGTAAATTATGTTTTTTTTCATTAACACAAAAGCATAGCATGATGTGAACTAACGTACAAAAAATAAAAAAAACAATTATGCCACAACTACAATCAAAAGCGCAATTCAACATGTAACGGAAAAATAAGGATTTCCTACCACTATTCGAATTTTTTTGGAACTAGAACATTGCAAGTATCTTAAACTATACACATGCTATTATTGAACTAAGCACTATACATCATATATTATATCATTTTTATGTAGGGAAGCTACTGTATTTCCAAAAAGTAAAGAAAATAAAAGTTACAAATGAAAAAACTATGCATTAATACCCTAAAATTATGCCTACTTAGGGTTCCATACACATTTTTATACATTTATAAAACTCAAAAATAGAAAAATAAATATACCAGAGTGTAGAGTACATCTATATGAACCAAACGCCGTCGACCACACTCCAATCGGAGCTCCCATGCACCCACATGCGCCGCCTGAGTGTGCGGCGCATGTGGCACATGCACCGGCGAGCCAAATGGCTCCTGGCTGGTCCAACCAGCGACCGGTTTGACCGCCAGTCTGGTTGACCAGTCAACAGTCAGGTCGGATTCGAGTTGGGTCATAGGTCGGGTCAGGTCGGGTCACGGATCGGGTCGCCGGAGGTGACGTCATCGATGACGTCATCCTAGTGGTTACCGACTGTTGGATGACATCACGGTGACATCACCACGCATCGTTTCACCAACGCATGCATGACGCGCATGTGCTGGCGTGCCTAGCGCTTCGAGCACGTGGAGCCCACGCGCAGCGGCTTCTAGCCGCGTGTGTGGGCGCGTCCGACGTCCTCCGACAACGCTCGACCCATTGTCGGACTCGCCTCGATAAGTACTTTCACCTTGTATATTTAAAAATTGATTTTGGCCAAAAAAATATTCCGAAAAATGGCCAAATCCATACAGTGTGCACGGCCCCGAACCCGTTCTTCGCTTCAGTTCATTTTCAATTCGTTTTCGATGATTCATATTGCAATTCCGAGCAATAAACATCCAAACAATGTAGATTTCATTCTCTTGATCTCAATATCAAGAGGTAAACGAGAAAATTCGATATAAACAAGGCAGAAATCACGACTTGGCTCTGATACTAATGTAGGAAGAAAGTTGGCAGAAGACGACTTACCTTTTTCCGATGCGCGATCAACAATTTACCCAGGAACGATCGTTGAATTATGGATGAATCACAAACAATATTATCTCACGTTAGTCTAAATGTAATCACGAGGAAAACATTCAATTTCCACAACGTAAATGCCAATTGTTCTTGTAAAGAAGAAACGAAACCCCTTCTTTTTCTTTGATGGAAAAGGGACAAGAAAAGGAGCGTACATTCTGTCAACCATGCCAACGGTTATCATCCAAATACTTTTATACATCTCCCTCATACCCTTACAAAGGTGTCTTTCCATTGTAGCATATCAATGCAAAACGGTGTGTTCCAATCGCACCCCATCATAGACATACTAATTTAAGTACAACAATTTAAAATAATGCTAATTTCAAACGGTGGAAGGTACATAGCACTAGGATGATCAGTGCACTTACAAAAAAAAAATAATAATAATAGAAGAAGAAAAATTTAACCTGAGAACATGACAACTCAAACTGCCAAAACACTCTTTACACTGTGCAGTCCGGGTAGGAGCCTCATCCTTTGCCGACTCCGCAACTTACCTTAATTATTTTCTAACAATTCTCCTTAAAAGACTGCCATCTCACAAATGTTGATAGAAGCCAAGGTGTGCCATCAAAAACCAGATTAAGGTGATAAGTTCTCCTCCATTACTAAGCCCTTGAGCTTGCGCATACGGTCGGCAATGAGCCGCAGCATACCCCAGCAATTCCACCCACACTTCGGTCATGATCTTCCATCTGTATTTCTTTTCAATACTCTGCAATTTGTTAGCGAGAGCACACGCACTAACTAGCGCAGATTTGATTTTCTCTCTATCCTCTAGATCTGGCTCCTCTTGTTGACCAACAGAAACGAGAATTTTGCGTGCAATTTCCTTCGTTGTGTTCATTTTACTCCTATCATGGAAGTGTTTGTCGAGGAACTCGCCCATATGAACACGAGTGTAATGGAACCTTAGTTTGGAAAATCTAGCCACTGTAGTCATCATATCAGGTTGTTTAATCAAAAGATGGAGCATATAATCTGACAAGACCTTACTGTTGACACGATCGTTTGTATTTTCATCAGTGTCGGTGTTGGTACTCTCATCAGCATCAATATTGTGACAGAGCTCGGTGGCAATGTGCCACAATAAAAGGCTCTCATCATACTCGACATCACGGACGTATGGAAGCAAGTTTATGCATTCTTGGTTTCTTTCAGAATGCTTCAAAGCCCATTCACCTCGAGCGGCATACAAGCATACATCTCTTTAGAGCTTCTCAAAGCAGTCAATGCCTTCCGTTTCAGCTCATCAAAAATCAATTCACCTAATTTGTCGTTGTATGGTTCTACCCGTCCAGACTTCAAGTCATCAAACAATTCTCTCAGAGAGAAGAGAATAAAGGCATCCTCAATCCATAGTGGCCACCTTCTTAGCTGAGAATCTATCAAATTGTACTGGAACATGGATTTAGACCATCTAGTATGGAGTATATGCGATGCAGACAATGAACCTTCAGATTTGAATTTGAGTAGGAACTTAATGAAAGTGTTTACTATACGATATTTTTTGTATCTCCCTGAAAGTGCAATTGTCCTGTCAGAGAAAATGAGCATACTAAGAGCTACAAATTCCAGGGCCATAGCTCCAAAGAGTAAGGTGTATGTAATCTTTATATCATATTCGTGAAAACCATGCTTGTTCAGGACATATAAAAGTACAAAAGCAGCAACGACGGATCCAACTGAGATAGTTCGGAAAATGTACCCCATTAGACAATGAACCACGGTAGCCTTGGTGTAAAGAACATCATAAAAGAAGTTGAGCTTAGCCTCAATAACCCGATAAGCATCCTTTGAGGTTATCCTCCTGAAAAATTGCCTGCTTTTTTCCATTGGATGGAAGCCGAAGGGGTGTTCCACAAGGAGGCCTTTGAAGGTTGTGAAGAAAAAAAAAAGCGGCTGTTATCACTTCTCCGTTGTCCAACTTGGTTTTATTTTGCTCTCCAACATCTTGGGATTCATTATTGGGCTCCGGCGACATCTCTATTGGATCATCACGATCCCCGAGATAATTTAAAATCGGAAGCAGGGGATCAAGGAATTTACTGAAGCTTGCAAGATACAGAGCACGTTTTCACTCTATATATTTTATGGTCCCTCCAATAAACATGAGGACAATTGGGACAATTAGCCTGTTATTGGGGGAGGGATTTATAAAACACATAGCATGCAGTACCTAGCTAGTATAAGAGATTAAGCAAGTGCCTACCCCACAGTTCATTATCCTCGAGTGCGAAAGCAATTATGGTGTCTGGTCCTCCAAGGTGTAGCAAAAGAAATGGAGCCCAAAATGACAGAAGGTCACCATATGCATCGATCTCGGAGTCTGAAGTACCACCATTGATTTGGGCTTTGGCAATGAGTGTGGCACCCCGAAATGGCCCCCGATCCGTTAGAGTCGCCACAATTTGCTTATCTTTCCTCGTATCCTAATAACATGTCATTCTGATACCATAAAATTATAGTGGGTCCATAAATCCTGGGGGTTTGTATCATTTAAATCGGTCCCAGCACAGTTCATATAATGGAAGCATATTCGACATCTCCCTAACCCATACTCAAACGAAATAATACAACGCAATGCACACAAACTACACATTATATATATATATATAAACGTTAGAGCCAAAACACTTTTATTTACATAGCTTGATCGGACATCAAGAGTTGGTACATCAAAAGGCCAAGGCTTTACTAAGCTCGGCTATAACCAAAAGTACCTGACCCCACATCAGTCATGTATACCGATGCATCATCCAGTGTCGGCTATCCAAAAAGTGTCATCCTCTACCAGTCACACACACAATCACACTCAGCCTGGTGCATTGGCTGGTGGCGGCGACAGCATCCCCATCATAACCCTGTCGCGGCGGACATGGACAGATAGGAACTCCTCGACTACAGGGCCATCAGGTAGACCCACATCATACATAACTAAAACTCGAACACGGATGAACACCAGTCCACAAACACCAACACAGGAATGCTCCGAACACTCAACCTTCACGTCAGATGGTAAGCCATAGAAAGTACCACGTGTGACTGGTAATAGAGGCATCTTTTAATCTGAAATGTTAGTCCCCAAAAGGGGTGAGTACCACCACTCAGCAGTAAAAGATCCATCAAACTACACAATGCAACAAGCAAGACAACCAAAATTCCATGTGAAATGCACATATCATCCATGCAATCATGCATATATTTCCATGAGATCCATTCAATACCTCAATGACCACATCATCAATGCCAAATAGTACCAACTCAAATTCATAGACAATTCATGCACCATGCCATATGCACACATGCGCATGATTCATTTCCCAATTTTAATTTTCAAAAGGATCTCATTTTTCTTCCAGGAACCAGTGTTTGCATCCCTCCTATTGCTCACACCCAACTTGGCATCGTGAGGAACCTCCGGCACACACCTTTGAGCATCCGGCACACACCTTTGGGCATCTCGCACCTCAACTGGCATCACGAGGAACCTCTGGCACACACCTCTAGACATCTCGAAACTCCCGAGGCATCGTCGACTTAGCAGTTCGACGATATCACCATTATCATTATACATGGATATATCTTACTTTGAAAAATGCCATTTGATGCAATAATGCCAAAAGTTTCATGAAATTTATAAAATTTCATCAATTTTGATGTCATATGAAATGCACAAATGTCACCACACATGTCATATAAATAACAACTCAAGGTACCACATCTCATAGAGTAATTTATTCTTAAAAATTAAAACGAATTTCGGTTAAAACAGATTACACTTCTTAAGTTAAAATTCTGGAAAATTAGTAAATGGTCCACACATGTTGTAAATGAGACCTATAGAAAAAGGTTTTATGAAGAACACCATGTCAAGAAAGTTCCATATAAATCGCATAGGTCCACGCACCACAGCAAAAGAAATTCCAACACCACTTTTGCACAATTTCAGAAATAATTTCGATTAAGTCCTTAAATAAACTCAAAAAATTATGAGATTTTAATATGTTACAGTTAAGACCTAAAGGTAAAAGTCTCATGAATAAATCAAAGTCTAATTAATTCTGGATTAAAAGCTATAATTATTATAACCCTCCCTAATTCTCAGTACAGTTTCCAGATCAATCCATTTCAAAGAAAAATCATTTCCCCGATCAATACTTGTCCGTTTATTCTCAAATTTTAGTACGTTACTCCTCAAGATGTCATCTACAACTTTCATCAAGGACACAAGATCAAATTCTGACTGGATAATTGCAAAAAATTCACGGAATCGGCAGAGGTCATGCTGTGTTTCCATAAAACAGTTTACCAATCCTAAAGAACTACTCCTGCTAGTTCGAAACTTCAACATCCAGCATCAAATTTATGCATCCTCAAGTTTATTTACACTTCACACAACCACAGCAAGCAAAATGTAGGCTAACAGACTTTACTTGCCTTAAGTTCAACAAAATCAAGCAAGGAAAACGGCAACTCAAGGCTTCGGCGGGCTCGATCGATGGCGGAGCTAGGCGGCGTCGACGATGGCAGCTGGGACACAGCGGCAGATAGCCTTCTTCTTCCCCTTCGCGGCCCGCACTTGCCTCCTCTCTCTCTCACTCACTCGCCCGTACTCTCCCTCTCTGGGTTTCACTCTCTCTCTCTCTCTCTCTCTCACTCGGCGACTTCTCGAGCAATCCACCTCCTCCTCTCTCTCTTAACCTTTTAATTAGCTAGTAATCATTGCCTTTTGCATGCTAGAGACACATGGAGAATCCCTCACGCCACTTGTCAATCTCCATGCAAAGAGGTGGCCTTAATGGGCGAGGCTTGGTCGACCGAATGGGGGAAATGGTTGGCTGGTTTTTGGGCAGTTTTGGGCCTTAAGAAATTAGCCCACACCTTCTCCTAATAATCCACCTTAATCCATACTTAAAATAACTTAATTTCAATTATTCACATGGCCATAAAATTTTGCAACATTAATCAATGGTAATCCAACTTATAGAGTACACAGCCAAGAATAAAAAAAAAAAAATTCTTTATCAATGCATCCTTTAGTACAATCCTTGATCACATATGGACATAGGATAGATTTCCAACAAAACAACTGTCCATTAAATGCTTGGCCTTGTTTAATTGTAATCCATTGGTCTAATGACTATAATATAGTCCGATGGCGTTTCCATCACCTATTCATGGGTCGTAGTGTGTCTAAGGATTGTTATGAAATTTTAGGATGCCACAATGAGTCCAAAGGCATAAATAGCGACCAAATCAGCAACCAAGTAAGCTAACCACATAAGAGTCCTCATTCACCTATTTGACAACCTCTTTCGCATGGGTGCAAAAAAGATGAGAAAGATTTGCAGAGATAGACTCATAAGGATCGCCCCTCGGAGATTGTGTCTGTCACACCCCAAAACTACAAAGAATGGGGATGACACAGCTGTCCTCTTTACGAAGGACACAGCCTCAAACACAACCAACAAACTGATATTAACTTATATATATATATATATATATATATATATATATATATATATCTCAAACCATATATATACATATCAAATGAACCAACAAATTGGTTGTAACATCAACGCTTCTATAATCCACCAAAAAGAGAAAAGAGATACACGTTTAAAACTCAGACAATCCAATCACTAGTAAGGATCATGTGCACCACTTCCTTAAACCATACCAAAAACAAAATAAAACTCCCCAAAAGTTTCTCACCGACAGTGCAGTCACTCTATTCGCCGCTAACTGAAGAACCTGAAAAGATCAAAGGAGGAGTGGAATGAGCAACAACAGCTCAGTGAGTAGTATATATCTTCTAAGCAGATCGAACAACCACTATGCATGTATATAAAGCAATACAAACTTCATAACGCCAACTCAATATATAAAATACATATCGAATCTTATAAGAGTTATTTCTTATCATCAAAGCTTTATACTAATATGGAAAACTCATTTAAATCGCCATCAAAAGTCAAGTATCGATGGTCGAATCCCTTGAATAATCTCCATCAAAAACACATATCAATGGTCTATCTATTGATTCATCTCATATCAAACACACATCGATGGTCCATCAATCAACCAATCTTTTGCTCAATAACTAAGCATGGTCACGACACAACACCTTATGACAAGGCGACCAAAATTTCCCCTTGACAAGGTCTCCACCTACAAAGCTGTGGCTGGGCCCAGAAGGATATCCTAAACCTGGTATGCATACCTCAAAAACCACTCACTGGGTTCATAGTCATATTGAGCATAAATAACTATTCTCCAATACTAGAAAATCCAATCTAGAAATCAATATCTTAAACCAAACAAATAACATTTGTGACATAACCCATCATCCATTTCATATCCATTTCTCAAATCATCATATACATTTTCATGAATCAATCACAAAGCAATTATATATATAATATATATATATATATATATATATATAATATATATATATATATATATATATATATGTATTTCTCCACTTACTTTGTATAATACGCTTTTCAAACATCTACAATCAACCAAAGAGTAGCAATTGCTCGATTTGGCTTTTATGCAATAAAAATGCTCTTCTCGATTCAATATATATACATATATATACTTCAAGACATGATTTTACAAAACCAAAGAACATATAGTACCACTCACCTTGTCGTCTACGACCAAATGACGAACGATACTCATATTGTCGAATTCAAGGCCCTATCAAATAACCAAGAAAAATGTTAAAATCTAATAAAACTCTATCTCAACTACGAAACAACTAAATTAACCTTTAACTCTAACAAAAGGACTTCTACGTGCTAACAAATCGCATAACCAAAATGATTGTTCAAGCCATTTGTGACACGAAGTTTAAACGCAAAATTTAGTTACGCAATAACTTCCTCCTCTAAACCCTATTTTGAATGTACTTATAGTCAATAGAGAGCCCTTGACACATATTATAAGAATCCCAACTTGACCATCCCAAAATCAAGCTGAAAATGACAAAATACGGGCCAAAAGCTGCTGGACGCGTACTGTTCACTGCGCGCGAGAAACTTTGAAATTTTATTTTGGACAAACCATAAGCTTAAATCACAATCCGTAAGATCACACGGCTCCACAACACCCTAAACTACCACTCCTACAAAAATGCGTGGCTCAACGACTCCAAAATCTGACTTCGCTACTTGATTTTCCAAAAATTCCGAATTTGAACCCTAAACCCATAAACTGCTTCAATTGGACGAACGAGGGGCCTAATCTCTTACCGGGTGCTGCGTTATGGAGTCGAGTTGGCTTGGCGAGGCGTCCGAGGCGTGCACGTGCCAAAACCCCTTTCCTTTCTTCCCCTTTCTCTTCTTGTTCTTGTTCTTGTTTTCTTTATTTTCTTTCTGGTTGAGGACCCCTCAGCTTCTATTTAACCGAGCCCTCTCCCCTCTCCTTTTTGCTTTATTGACTTTTCAACTTCTTTTTATGTTTCTTCTTTTGGGGCCCGCTAACCTAATATTACAGTGTCTCATCCACAAATTCGAGGCTTCTGTAAGAATTTTTGTAATTCCTATTTGATCCTCACTCTCTCACCAAATCTTGGAAGGAAATGTTTTAGTCAGCACAACCATTACAGTAAGGCAACAATGATTGAAAAAATATGCAAATCGGAGAACATAATAATAGAAAAGGATAATTAAGGGCAGAGAGTCGATAAATACCTTAGAAATCTTTTCTTTTAGTCATGCAACCGAGTGATGAGCAATGTATAGTTATAAACGAGTTAGAAGCGACAGGAATCGAGCTAAGGTTAGTACAGAGTAGGAGGAGTCGCGAGAAATTCGTGGAATGGAAATTAAAGGCATGAAAACCAAAGTGCTTTGGCTATTGTTAGGGATATACATTCTACTCTTTATCACACTTTAACCTTTCTTCTTTATCTTTAACCTCTCTTCTCAATCGAGCTTCTTCATCGAACCTGCCATTGTCAAGCAAAATCTGAAGATGATAGACTAGAGAGAGAGAGAGAGAGAGAGAGAGAGAGAGAGAGAGAGAGAGACTTCTCTTGCCATATGGTGCTTACTTTCGAGTTTTATCAATATCCATTTCCGATTTTAGCTTTAGCCTCATTCCCAGTTCTCTCTTTTTCATTGTCTTGCAGGTTCTAATCTAATCTGATGAAGAAGGATGTAATATTTGGCTGGTGGGGCCCAAAAGAAGAAAAAGAGAAACAAGTTGAAAAGTCAATAAAGCAAAAAGGAGAGGGGATGGGGACTTGGCTAAAAAGCAGCTTAGAGCTCCCTTGACCAGAAAGAGAAAAGAAGAAGAAGAAGAAGAAAAGTAAGGGGAAGAAAGGAAAGGGGTTTTCGCACGTGCATGCTACGGATGTCTCGCCAAGCCGACTCAACTTTATAACGCAGCACTTGATAAGAGATTAGGCCCCTCATTCGTCGAATCGAAGTAATTTATGGGTTTAGGGCTCCAATTCGGAATTTTTGGAAAATAAAGTGGCGAAGTCCGATTTTGGAGTCGTTGAGCCGTGTATTTTTGTAGAAATGATAGTTTAGGATATTGTGGAGCCATGGAATTTTATGGATCGTGATTTGAACTTACGATTTGCTCGAAACAAAATTTCGAAGTTTCCCACATGCAATGAACAGTGTGCGTCCAACAGCTTCGGGCCCTTATTTTGTTAGTTTTTGGTATGATTTTGGGACGATTAAGTTGGGATTATTTTAGTATGTTAAAAGGGCTTTCTATTGATTATAAGTATGTTTGGAACAGGGTTCGATAGAAAACGTTATAGCATAACTAAGTTTTATGCTCAAATGTCACGTTACAAACGTCTTGAATAATTATTTTGAGTATGCAATTTATTAGCGCATAAGAATTGTTTTGTTAACGTTTAGGCATAAAATAGCCGTTTTGTGGTTGACGTAGCATGTTACCTAAATTTAATGTTGATTCTCGCTTATTTGATAGTATCGCGAGATTGAAGGATCAAATAACACACATTATTTGATTTTAGGGCATCCCCAGGTGAATAGTACTAATGTCTTATTTGGTTTTGTGAAACTCATGTACTAAGATAAGAGTAATTGACATATACTTGTGTAAGGAAGTGAGGTCCTATTTATTGTATAAAGATGGATATAACGCTCAGTACTTGTGAGTTATTGTGGGATGATTTGACAATCCTCTCTTGAAGGGTTATGTATGCTGTTTTGGTACAATTGATTTATGTGATTATATGATGACTATGGAAATATGATATGTGTTGTGCTAAGGAAATCAAACGTGTTGTGACCAGGTAAAGGACTAACTGCTACTCGACAGTGTGAGTCACCTCTAGGACCTTGTAGTTAAGGGCTAAGTGCTACATGGTGACTCGAGTCACATGGGAGCCACCACCTCTAGGGCCTTGTACTATTGCTATATGTGGTCAAGGACTAAGTGCTACACGATAACGTAATTTCGTGGGAGTCACCTCTAGGGCCTTAAGTTTGGATATTGAGTGTGCAATGAACTATCGTTATGAGATAGGTTGAGTCTGATTATTGAACCAAATTGGTGATGCTTGTTTTGTTATTATGGATGAATGAGAAATTTTGCTATTTCATATTAGCTAGGTTGAGGTAACATATAACATATTTTGTTCATGCAAGTTATTATATTTTTGTTTGGCAATAATGAGCCATGTCTTGAGTTTTAAATATGTAATGTGGAAGTTTAATATGATTTTATGGTATGTACTACTCACTAAGCTGTGGTTGCTCATTCCAGTCATCTTCCATGTTTTCAGGTCCCAAGGTTACCAACTAGTAGGATGAGAGCGCTGTTGGAAAACTTTTGGGAGTTCTATTTTTGGGTATGGTTTAAGGAAGTTGTGCACATAATCCTTGCTAGTGGTTGGACTGGTTGACTTCTAAATGTATATTTCTTTTTGGTGGATTATAGAAATTCTGATGTTGCAATCAATCTGTTGGTTAATATGATATGTTTATATATGATTTAAGATATATATATATATATATATATATATATATATATATATATATATATATATATATAAGTTGACATCAGGTTATTGGTTGTGTTTGAGGTTGCGTCCTTCGTATGGAGGGACGGTCGTGTCATCCCCGTTCTTTGTAGTTTTAGGGTGTGACAGAACATAATCCAAGGCTTACAAAAAACAAGAGGCCTCACAACGACTCTTCATACATTTGACAACTTATTATCTTAAAGCATCATACGATGGACAATGTTAAGACAATTCAAAACATCATCCAACCCTAATGTAGTAGCTTCATTCCTCCCCCACAAATGTGCAAATTAATCGCATCAAAGCAAATTGGACACTAGTTCAGAAATTCAGACCATGAGCAACTAGAATACCAAACCAAAGCACAAATTCGATGCAATGTAAATCCAGTCCCTAACGTTCTGCACTAGACCTGATCGACAATAAAGAGAAATTTGAAAAAAGATAAATACGGACCACAGGGAGAAGCTGAGAAGGGTATATATTGCCTTTGATTAGAGAAGCGGAAAGGCATCCACTTGTTTGTTTGATCCAATGTATAATTTTCATTTGAACCAAAAATAGTTGTCTTTAAACTTCCTAAAAATAGTGTATGGACATATCCTCTATCACCTTTACTTTTCAAATGGGATAATGTTGACTATCGTTAGGAGTATTAACATGATTAGGACATCAAACATGAATTATTTACAAAAATAGGAGTCATGCTAGCTTTTAATAAATAAAAAATCAAGGAAAAACATAGGTGTTGTAACTTACCAGGGAAAATATAGCGAACCGCGTTCATTAGATAAGATGCATTTTATAGGAAAATTATTTTTTTCTTTCTTCAAGGAAAAGAGCACACACGTTGCCCGAAGAAAAAATTGCAACAAAATCTATAAATGTAGAAACCAATGTGTCCTTTTAAAAAAAAATAATAGAGAAATTGGATCTACTTAGGGGACAGAGACTTAAATTTAAAAAAAAAATAATAAGAGAGATTTAATTTGACGAAAATAAAATGCTTAAAATTGAAAAGTGCTAGCGATCTAAGATAATTAAGATATTCCATGCACCGATGGCACGTATCTACACTATCTGACCTATTTTTGTTGACCAAAGTTAATCTAGCAAATTAATTAGAAATTGATAATTAAGACATATGTAAGACCTGAAGGTGCTTGGAGTGTTATGACATTGTAAATGTATCCAGATTTGGAAATAGGATGCGTCTTTAACTTTGAAAAGGGAAATGAACAGAAAAGAATGGAAGAATTGTGGTAGGCATATCAAAGGAAGAGTTGGCTCGACTTGCTTATTTTAGATTTCACTGTTGGAGACGATCACAACTTTATTTTTCTCCCTTGCTCTTCTTTTATGATGTTGGTTAAATCCTGTTGAGGATTTATATGAGGCAACGGCTGAGATTACTAATGCAGACCCCTGCACATCTCTCACGATTCATCTGCTTTCAGATCAAACTAGAGATTACGTGCGTGTGTATATGCAAGATCAGAGCTTTCTGGCTTTTGTTAGTGATGTGCATTCTATTCTTTATCACACTTTAGCCTTTCTTCTTTATCTTTAACCTCTATTCTTGTCCAAGCATCGTCATTGGGCCTGTCACACCTGCCCTGCATCCCCCAGGAGATGATCTACCAGTTTGAAGTCAGAGAGAGAGAGAGAGAAAGAGAGAGAGAGAGAAATATTAGAGATTTTTGAAAAAGTCAAAGCAAGGGTAAGGGGACCCACTTTAAATAAATAAATAAATAAAAGAAAAAAAAGGAGAAGATATAAAAAGAAAAGGAAAGCCCAAGTTCGGGCAACAGAAGAAAAGAGGAAAGAAGAAGAAAGAAAGAAAGAAAGAAAGAAAGAAAGAAAGAAGAAGAAGAAGAAGAAGAAGAAGAAGAAGAAGAACGAGAAGAAAGAAGAGAGAGGGCTTTGTGTGTTCATGCCGTAGGCAACTCACCAAGTTTATTTACAACGCCCGGACTGCGAGATCAAAGGATCAAATAATGTGTGTTATTTGATTTTGGGGCATCCCGAGGTGAGTAGTACTAATGTCTTCTTTGGTTTTGTGAAACTCATGTACTAAGGTAAGATTAATCAACATATACTTGTGAGCAAGTGAGGACCTATTTGTTATATATTGATGGATATAGTGCTCGGTAATTTTGAGTTATTGTGGAATGATTCGACAAACCTCTCTTGAAGGGTTATGCATGCTGTTTTGGTATAATTGATTTATGTGGTTATGTGATGACTATTGAAACATGATATGTGTTGTGTTGAGGAAATCAAATGTGTTATGAATAGGTAAATGACTAAGTGCTACACGACAACGAAATTTCGAGTGAGACACATTTAGGGTCTTGTAGTCAAGGGCTAAGTGCTACATGGCGACTTGAGTCACATAGGAGCCACCTCTAGGGCCTTGCACTACTGACATGCATAGTAAATGACTAAGTGCTACACGATAAGGTAACTTCGTGGGAGTCACCTCTAGGGCCTTGCACTACTGACATGCATAGTCAAGGACTAAGTACTACACGATAACATAATTTCGTAGGAGCCACCTCTAGGGCCTTGCACTACTAACATGCATAGTAAATGACTAAGTGCTACACGATAACGTAACTTCATGGAAGCCATCTCTAGGGCCTTGTACTATTGCTATATGTGGTCAATGGCTAAATGCTACACGATAACGCAATTTCGTGGGAGTCACCTCTAGGGCCTTGAGTTTGGATATTGAGCGAGGAATGAACCATTGATATGAGATAGGATGAGTCCAATAATTGAACAAAATTGGTGATACTGGTTTTGTTATTACGAATGAATGAGAAATTTTGCTATTTGATATAGTTAGGTTGAGGTAACATAGAACACATTTTGTTCATGCAAGTTATCATATTTTTGTTTGGTAATAATGAGTCATGCCTTGAGTTTAAATGTGTAATGTGGAAGTTTGATATACTTTTATGGTATGTACTACTCATTGAGCTATGGTTGCTCATTCCATTCATCTTCCATGTTTTCAGGTTCCGGGGTTAGCAACTAGTAGGATGAGATTGCTCTTGCAAAACTTTTGGGAGTTCTATTTTGGGTATGGTTTAAGAAAGTAGTGTACATAATCTTTGCTAGTGGTTGGACTGGTTGAGTTCTAAATGTATATTTCTTTTTGGTGGATTATAGAAATTATAATTTTGCAACCAATTTGTTAGTTTATATGATATGTACATATATGGTTTGAGATATATATATTTCATGGAAGGATGGCCGTGTCATCCCCATTCCGTGTAGTTTTGGGTGTGACATCTTTTGGTATCAGAGCCAAAAATTTTATCTTTCTAAGTAGAGATATGGGATGTTGAGAGATTTCGGGATTGGTTTTAATGTGCTAACCTTTTTGATAATAAGGTGTAATTTTATTCTTGAGTCCAGGTGATCATGCATACCGATTCAGAGACACTTGCCTCACTTCATAAAAATAGCAAAGGCAAGTAAGTCGCTACTCCTAGTACTAGAGATGTGCCTCAAGCTTCTCGAGGGGCAGCTTTAAGGAGGAGACTAGATGACCGATTTGATGGGATTCCTATTTGGATGAAGCTAGGGAAGAGCCCCAAGAGTCGTTTCCTCCGATTGAGTTCACGTAGGCGATGATTCACTGGTATCGTCAAGCGAAAGAATTAAGTAAAGGTGGAGTAGCTGGCTCATGCATCTTCGCCCGATTCGAAAAGGCGTATCCACCTAAGTTTGATGGGAAGTTGGATCCTCTCAAGGCTGATGAATGGATTAGAAACATGAAGGGGAATTTTAGAGTTGAGAATGTTCGTGATGACCAAAAGGTCAACTTTGCCACTCGATGCTTAGAAGGCGAAGCTATTAGCTGGTCGGAAGGAACTAGACCGGCTCTCGGAGATAATGATGCAATCATTTCATGGAAGGACTTCATTGAGGCTTTTAACGCCCAATTCTTTCCAGAATCTTTCCAAACGAAGATGAGAAGCGACTTTTGTCAATATATCTCAAGGTAGCTTAACAGTTATGGAGTATGTGACCCGCTTTAATCGGTTAAGTAAATTTGAGGATGGTTTTGCGGCCAATGAAAGGTGTAGGGGTGAACACTTTCAGCGTGGGCTCCGACCGAATATTCGTACTATACTCATACCGTTTGAACTAACAACATACAAAGATGTTTTAAATCGAGCAATTAGGGTCGAGCAAGACATTTTGGAGCATGGCACACAAGGAGCACCTCAACACAAGAGATTTAAGCCCACCGATTACCAAGACAATCGTACTTGTGATAGCGGGAAGCAAAGAGATTTCAACCAGCTAGGTAAGTCTCAAAATCAAAGTGGTCAAAGCCCTTGTGCTACTTGTGGAAAACTTCATGGCGGTCGTTGTTATCGTAAATTAGGAGCATGTTTTGTTTGCGGAAAAATGAAACACATGGCACGTGATTGCCCCACGAAGAGGAATATTCCTACGGATGGTAGGAATATTCCTACGGATGTGTGAACAACCGGGACTATCGCACGCAATTGTTCTATGCGGAGGAATGTTCCTTCCTTTGGTAGGCCCCAAGGGAACCCACAAAAACAAAGTGCAAGTGGGAAAGTTTTTGCAATGACGAAGGAGGATGTGGAGGCTTCTAACGCAATTGTTGCAAGTAATATTTCTATTGCCTCACAATGTGCTTATGCGTTATTTGATTTTGGTGCTACGCACTCCTTCATTTCAATTGAATTTGCAAAGAAGCTTGATGCGTTACCTGACCCTCTTAAGTGTGAATTGTGTGTTGATACTCCTACTAGCGATTTCTTACTTGCTCATCATGTGTTCAAAAGATGTGTGCTTCGGATTAATAATGTTGAAATGCCTATGGATCTAGTAGAGTTAAATATTTGAGATTTCAATATTATTATAGGGATGGATTGGTTATCCACATATCATGCTACTGTTGACTGTTTTTTGAAGAAAGTGATGTTTAGACTTCCAAATCAACCCGAATTCTCTTTTTTGGGAGGTTGTTAGGACACTTTTCCAATGTTGACCTCGGCTTTACAAGCGAATAAACTTTTGAGAAAATGTTGCTATGGTTATTTAGCTTGTGTAAAAGACACAAGTAAGGTTATAGGGAAGTTGGAGAATATTCATGTTGTTAGGGACTTTCCAAGTGTGTTTCCTGAAGATTTACCAGGTTTGCCTTCTGATAGAGAAATGGAGTTTTGTATTGAATTGATGGCCTGTACAACACCAATCTTTAAGGCACCATATCGGATGGCACCCGCTGAATTGAAAGAATTGAAAATGTAGCTGCAAGAGCTTTTGGATAAGGGTTTCATCGGGCCCAAGAGTGTTTCGCCTTGGGGAGCTCCTGTTCTATTTGTGAAAAAGAACGATGGTAGTATGTGGCTTTGCATAGATTACCAAGAGCTTAATAAGGTAACGGTCAAAAACAAATATCCTTTGCCTCGAATTGATGATTTATTTGATCAACTTCAGGGAGCTCAGGTATTCTCCAAGATTGACCTTCGTTCTGGGTATCATCAGTTGAAGATAAAAATAGATGATGTGCCTAAAACTACTTTCAGAACAAGGTACGTCCATTATGAGTTTCTTGTCATGCCTTTTGGATTAACAAATGCGCCTGCTACCTTCATGGACTTGATGAACAGGGTGTTCAGGGAATATCTAGACAAATTTATTGTGGTGTTCATTGATGACATCCTAGTGTATTCGAAGAGTTTAGAGGAACACAAACAACACTTGAGAATTGTCTTGCAGACTTTGTATGAAAAGAAGTTGTATGCCAAATTTAGTAAGTGTGATTTTTGGCTTGATCATATAGAATTCTTGGGTCATGTGATCTCGAAGGATGGCATATTAGTGGATCCAAAGAAGGTTGAAGCAGTTGTTAAGTAGAATCACCCAACTAATAAAGTGCGGACCCCTAGAGTGCCATAACTTAGCAGAAAAGGACACTTAAGCGCCATAACTTATGAAAAGTACACTTAAGTGCCAAAATCGAAGTAAAATGGATCACTTGAGTGCTAATCCGGCCAAAATCCGGCCAAACTGCATACGTGGCATTTTTCCGACGAAGTGAGTGCAAAACAGTCATTTTGCACATTGACGTGGCCAAATAATGCAAAAACGGTGTCGTTTTGGGCTGGCGTGGTAAAAAATAATATAAAAAATAATTAAATTAAATTTAAAATTAAATTTAGTTAAAATATTTAAAAATAATAATTTAAGAATTTAAAAATTTTAAAAAAATTTTTAAAAAAATGGGGGAGGCGGCCGAGGGCTGGCTCCACCGCCGCCGCCTCCCCCGCCAATGTCGGGAAGGGCCGGTGTGAGAGGGAGGAGGGTGTTTGGGGTTGCCGAGCCCGGCCGGGGCCGGCGTCAACTAGTGGTGAGGGCTCGCATGCCCTCGCCTAGATCTGGCGAGGGTCAACGACCCTCGCCCAATCCAAGCGAGGGTTGCAACCCTCGCCCAGATCGGCGAGGGCTCGCGGCCCTCGCCTCAATCTAGTGGGGGAAGGAGGAGGAGGGGAAGTAGCCGGCGGCGAGAAGGAGGAAGAAAAAGGGGAGGGGGAAGGAGGAGGAGTGAGGCAGCCGGTGGTGAAGGCCCGTGTGCCCTCGCCCAGATTTGGGGCGAGGGCACACAGCCCGGCCGGGCTCGGCGGCTCCCGCCGACCCTCCCCCACCTTCCAACAACGGCGTGGAGGTGGCGGCGGCGAGGGCTTAGCCCTTAGCCGCCGGCTACCTTCCTCCTCCTCCGTTTCAGTTTTTTTTTTTTTTAATAAATATAAATTTTCTTATTATTTTGTTTTAAATTTAATTTAATTAATTTTTATATTATATTAAAATTCAAATTATGCCAAAATGATATTGTTTTGGCTTATTTAAGGGTTTTATTTTGGCCAACACCTGAAACGACGTTGTTTTGGGTGAATTAGAGCTGACTCAACTCTCCGGCGAGCCACCTCGACAAGAGATATTAATATTTAAATGCCACGTATGATTTCCGGCTGGTTTCGCCGGAGGTGGCACTCAGGTGTCCCACTTTTCTTCAAATGTGGCACTTAAGTGTACCTTTCGTAAATTTTGGCACTTAAGTGTCCCTTTGTGCCAAGTTATGGCACTTGTAGTGTTCCTTTCCCCCCAAACTAATGTTACAGAAGTGAGAAGTTTCCTTGGGCTAGTTGGCTAATTGGCTACTATAGGCAATTTGTAGAGGGATTCTCAAAGATTACTGGTCCACTTACTCGTCTAACTCAAAAGAGAGTTAAATTTGAATGGTCAGACCAATGTGAGTGCAGTTTTCAAGAGTTGAAGAGACGGCTGGTGTTGGCTCATATTCTAACTCTACCTTTAGGAAATGGCGGCTTCGTAATCGACTACGACGCATCCAAAGAAGGTTTGGGTTGTGTTCTTATGCAAGATGGCAAAGTTGTTGCTTACGCTTCTAGACAATTAAAATTACATGAGAATAACTACCCCACTCATGATTTGGAGTTAGCAGCGGTTGTGTTTGCCTTGAAGATATGGCGGCACTATTTGTACGGTGAAAAATGTGAAGTCTTTACCGATCACAAGAGTCTAAAGTATATCTTTACTCAGAAAGAACTGAACATGAGGCAAAGAAGATGGCTATAACTTTTGAAGGATTATGACTTGTCCATTAATTACCATATGGGTAAAGCTAATGTGGTAGCAGATGCTTTGAGTCGTAAATCCTTTGGAAATATGGCAACTTTGCTCACTTCTCATAAACCCATTCTTGAAGATATGCGGAAGTTAGACTTGGAAGTATTGGTACATCAGCTTGGTGCTCAGTTAGCTAACCTTCAAGTACAACCTATGTTGATTGACAGAATTAAGGCTAAATAGAATGAAGATCCACAATTACAAAAATTTAGAGAAGGTGTGGAAGTTGGAAGACAAGCAGATTTTAGTTTACATGTAGATGGATTCTTGAGATTTCATGGTCGACTATGTATTCCTGAGGACTCAAAGCTAAAAAAGGAGATCCTACAGGAAGCTCACAGCACTAGATTTTCAATTCATCCGGGAAGCACTAAAATGTATAGGGACTTGAGAGAAAAGTTTTGGTGGGTCAACATGAAAAAGGATATTGTAAAATTTGTCAATCAATATCTAGTTTGCCAGCAAGTGAAAATTGAGCATTAGAAACCAGGTGGACAGTTACAACCTCTAGAAATACCTAAATGGAAGTGGGAACATATCACCATGCACTTTGTAGTTGGTCTACCGAGGATGCCAAGTGGTAAGAATGCTATATGGGTGATTGTTGACCGATTGTGTCACGCCCCGATCCTTGGGCACGCACACATCCTTCTCTTGGTCGATTTTAATATGCGATATCCCAGGACTATATATCGCCGACCCTTTCATTTATTAAGCACATGCGGAAGCAATTATAAATCCCCAGATAATAAAACAGTGGGATAGAAAAGCAGGCTATATTTTTTCATATTTAAATTTACAACCAAATCTTTATACATGGCATTAGACAGAGCACTTCACAAACTATTCACAACTTCAGAGTCTCACTCTATCTACACATATACAAAAGGGTTCACAAAGAGATGGGATTTCAATCCTTGTCTAAGTTATACTCGGGATCATCCTGATCCTCTTCTTATTCCTCTTCACTCAGATCATTCTCTTCCTCAATTTCACCTCAGAGTTCTCCTTCACAAATTCCTCCTCCTCAGCTCCTCGTCGAGATCTTAAAATGTTTTCCCAAAACTGGGATGAGACTACGTCTCAGCAAGTTCTACCCCACTAAGCCCGATTAGTAAACTATTATACTATAGGCTGCCCAAACACGCACAAGGCAAAGGACTTACCTTGGCCTCAGATTCCACCTGCATATTAGCACAGTTCACAATAAGCACCTAAGTAATCACATCACAGATCGAGGCATCGATCAAATCGACCTACTCGATCACACTTCAAAAAACCACTCACGGTCATTCCCATTCAATCAATCAATTTACAATATCAGACTCAAGGCAAAGATCAATCGACTTAGTCGATTACATGTTAGCCGGACCATCTTTAGGTCATTCCAGTCATTACTATACAGTCTCAACTGATAAAATCAATCACCGAGCCACGTGCATTCTCTAAGGTGATGGGACCGATCATCGAGCCACGATACACATGACCAAATTTCTAAATGACATGCCAAGTCATCAGGTCAGCATACATCTTACATACTCACTTTCATTTCAACAATTTCCAGTATGATCGGTAGTCTACCACAATACCTTTATCACTGGCAACCGATACTCAATACATAGAAATACAGCCACGCAGGCACAATCTACGCCACACAAGCATGATCAACTATCGTCACACAAGCATGATCAACTATCGCCACATAGCATGATCAACTATCGCCACACAGGTATGATCCACACAGGCATGATCAACTATCGCCACACATGCATGATCAATATTCATCAATTTACGTTCATTCTCTAAGGCATCCTACATGCCAAAGCGATGTAATAATCACCGAGCCACATCACATAGCATTTCTTTTCATCTTTTATCATCATTGATAAAATATCGTGCATTAGTACACGATTGGCCTTAGCCAAAATATAATGATTTCGATTCCACAATTCCCACCATTAGTAGCGTCCACCAAAACGCTTTTGGCGCTGTCAACCGACACCCGATTATTTTCCAATTAATTATCCAAATTAATTAACCCAGGAAAATAACCTTGTAATCACAATTAATTCACTTTAGCACAAAATAAAGCTCAATTAAATAAATGGACTGCGCCACGATGATCAGCACGAAATTTTGATCGTCGGCCATCAACTTCTTAATTTCTGAAAAATAAATAAATAAATAATTAATTTCGAAAATTAATTAATAATTATTAAAAATTCCATTTAGCTCAAAATGAAGCCAATTTAAATAAACGGGCTGCACCACGATCATCACCATAATATTCCGGTCACTGACCATCTCAACCTTAATTTCCGAAAAATAAATAATTAAATAATTAATTTCGAAAATTAAACAATTAACATTAAAAATTCAATTTAGATCAAAATAAAGCCCGATTAAATAAACGGACTTCACCATGGTCATAAGCATAATTTTCCGGTTCCAGACCATCTCAGTTAAATTTTCGGAAAATAAATAATTATTTAATTTAATTCCGAAAATTAATATTTAAACACTAAAAATTCCATTTAGGCCCGAAAAGCCTAATTGGAGCCCACTAAGGGTCGGGAAAAATCCCGAGGCACTTCCAATAATTAGTAGACCACGTCTACTTGCTAATTGCGCAATTAATTTATCTAAATCACATCACAATTGACTAATAATTGCTAATTTATTCTAATCTAACAACCTAAACATAATTAATTAAAACTAAATCAACCTTAAGCATAATTAGCCAAATAATCATGGATTAGTTAGATTACTCACCAAATTGCGCGCAAGTCGGATCAATCCGACGAAGGCGACGCGAGGAACGATTCTTCCCAAAGCATGGCTCGAGTTCGGGGCCCAGAAACGGTCCAAAGCGGCCCATGAACCGGCTGGAAACCCACTCGCGGGTTTGCTGGTTCGGCCGCAAAACAGCAAGAAAGAGAGAGGGTTGGAGGCGGCAAGAGGTCGAGAGAGCGGGTGGTCGCTTGGCGAGGCCGAGCGGTGGCCACGGTGGCGGAAGTGGCCGGACGGGGGGTTGAAGCAGAGGCTGTGCGGTGGCTGGATCGTGCGAAGGAGGACGCTTGGGCGCGAGGGATGGCCGGCGGAACGCGCGGCGTGTGCCGGCGGGCGTCACGTGGGTGGTGGTCCAGCTCCGGTGCGGCGGCGATGAGCTTCGGTGAGCTGCTCTTCTTCTTCCGCTTGCTGGTTTTTCACGAACGAGAAAGAGAGAAAGGGGGTTTCGGTCATGAGGGGTGGGGAAGAAGGGAGAGAAGAGAGAGAAAAAGAAAAAGGGGTTTGAATGGTCAAAGGGAGAAAAAGAAAGAGAGAGTTGGCGTGGGGAGGGGGAATCGCACGAGGCGGAGGGGAGAGGAGAGAGAAGAGAGAAAGAAAAAGAGAGAAAAGAAGAGAGAGGGAGAGAAAAAGAAATAAAATAACCTAATACTATTAGTTTTATTTTATTCTTTTCTTTTCTCTTTCCCTTTCAATTTTCTTTCGACCTTCGATTTTTCCTCCGATAATTTCTCTATCGAAATTTCGGACTCGTCAATAATTTGACGGACGATGAGACAGGATCTTAAAAATGAATCGTGACACGCCCAAATATTTGATTCCCAAAACCGAATTAAATTTTATGATTAAAATCGACCGGACACGATTTTAGCCCAATCTAACCAATTAGGTAGCTTTTAGGGATTTTACCATGGTTATATCCCTTAACGGCTTCACCAAATAGGTTAGCTAACTCGTGAGTGATCAGCTCAAAGAAAAAGGACCATAGGCGCGCCGACGATATGCACATTTCACTTTATCGAAACGGGGTCAAATTTCAGGATGTCACAGATTGACTAAGTTCGCTCACTTTTTATCATATCGATTTGGCCTTTCAATGGAAGATATGACAAAGCGATATGTTAATGAGATAGTGAAGCTTCATGGAGTTCCAGTAAGTATTGTTTTTGACAGGGATCCCAGATTCGTGTCTAACTTTTGGAAGAGTTTACAAAGAGCAATGGGCACTAACTCAACTTGAGTATAGCTTTTCATCCACAAACAGATAGACAGTCAAAGAGAACGATCCAAACATTAGAGGATATGTTGAGATCATGCATCATTGACTTTGGCAGTTCTTGGGATGAACATCTACATTTTGCGGAATTTTCTTATAACAACAATTATCACTCCAGCATTAAAATGGCACCCTTTGAAGCTTTATATGGCCGAAAATGCATAAGTCCTATTTGTTGGGACGATGTTGGTGAGAAAAGACTAACTAGCCCTAAGTTCATTCAATAGTCAGAAGAGAATGTTAGGCTAGTTCGGGAACATCTCAGAACGGCTCAAAGTCGTCAGAAAAGTTATGTGGATCTTAAAAGACACAAGTTAGAATTTAGTGTAGGGGATCACGTATTCTTAAAAGTTTCTCCTACGAAGGGTGTATTGAGATTTGACACATATGGGAAGTTAAGTCCAAGGTACGTGGGACCATTCTTGATCTTAGAGAAGATTGGTGAAGTCACTTATAAATTGGCTTTGCCACTAGCACTATCAGGTGTCCACAATGTGTTCCATGTTTCTTTGTTGCGGAAATATGTGTCAAATCCTGATCATGTGCTAGACTTTACTCCATTAAGATTACGGGAGAACTTGACACATGAGGAGTGGCCTATTTGCATTGTTGATAAGAAGGATTAGGTGCTGCGATGGCTAACTATTCCTTATGTGAAAATACAATGGCAAAATCACACCAAAAGAGAGGCTATTTGGGAACTTGAGAATGAGACAAAACGCAAATACCCTCACTTGTTTCATGATTCAAGTACATGTAAATTTCGATGACAAAATTTTTTGTAAGGAGGGTAGAATGTAATATTAGAGATTTTTGAAAAAGTCAAAGAAAAGGTGGTGGGACCTACTTTAAATAAAGAAATAAAAAGAAAACAAAAAGGAGAAGAGATAAAAAGAAAAGGAAAGCCCATGTTCGGGCAGCAAAAGAAAAAAAGGAAAAGAAGAAGAAAGAAAGAAAGAAAGAAAGAAAGAAAGAAAGAAAGAAGAAGAAGTAGAAAGAGAAGAAAGAAGAGAGAGGGCTTTGTGTGTTCACGCCGTAGGCAGCTCACCAAGCTTATTTACAATGCCCGGACCGCGAGATCAAAGGATCAAATAATGTGTGTTATTTGATTTTGGGGCATCCCCAGGTGAGTAGTACTAATGTCTTCTTTGGTTTTGTGAAACTCATGTACTAAGATAAGATTAATCAACATATACTTGTGAGGAAGTGAGGACCTATTTGTTATATATTCATGGATATAGTGCTCGGTAATTTTGAATTATTGTAGGATGATTCAACCAACCTCTCTTGAAGGGTTATGCATGCTGTTTTGGTATAATTGATTTATGTAGTTATGTGATGACTATTGTTAAATGATATGTGTTGTGTTGAGGAAATCAAATGTGTTGTGAATAGGCAAAGGACTAAGTGTTACACGACAACAAAATTTCGTGTGAGTCACCTCTAGGGTCTTGTAGTCAAGGGCTAAATGCTACATGGCGACTTGAGTCACATGGAAGTCACCTCTAGGGCCTTACACTACTGACATGCATAGTAAAGGATTAAATGCTACACGATAACGTAACTTCGTGGGAGCCACCTCTAGGGCCTTGCACTACTGACATACATAGTAAAAGACTAAGTGCTACATGATAACGTAACTTCATGTGAGCCACCTCTAAGGCCTTGTACTATTGTTATATGTGGTCAAGGGCTAAGTGCTACACGTAACGCAATTTCATGAGAGTCACCTCTAGGGCCTTGAGTTTGGATATTGAACGTGGAATGAACCATTGATATGAGATAGGATGAGTCCAATAATTGAACAAAATTGGTGGTGCTGGTTTTGTTATTATGGATGAATAAGAAATTTTGCTATTTGATATGGCTAGATTGAGGTAACATATAACGCATTTTGTGCATGCAAGTTATCATATTTTTGTTTGGTAATAATGAGTCATGTCTTGAGTTTTAAATGTGTAATGTGGAAGTTTGATATGCTTTTATGGTATATATTACTCACTGAGCTATGGTTGCATATTTCATTCATCTTCCATGTTTTCAGGTCCCAGGGTTAGCAAATAATAGGACGAGAGCGCTTTTGCAAAACTTTTGGGAGTTCTATTTTGGGTATGGTTTAAGAAAGTAATGTACATAATCCTTGCTAGTGGTTGGACTGGTTGAGTTCTAAATGTATATTTTTTTTTTTGGTAGATTATCGAAACTCTAATGTTGCAACCGATTTGTTAGTTTATATGATTTGTACATATATGGTTTGAGATATATATATTTCATAGAAGGACAGCCGTGTCATCCCCATTCCTTGTAGTTTTGGGGTGTGATAGAGAGAGAGAGAGAGAGTCTTTGTCATCTGGTGCTTCTTGCTTACGAGCTTTAACACTGATCATTTCCACTTTTAGCTTAAGCCTCATTCACATTTCTCTCTTTTTTATTGTCTTGCCAGGTTCTCATCTTCCTGACGAAGAAGAAGAAAAACGAAACCCAAGACTTACGACAAACGAGAGGCTTCACAGCTACGCTTCAGACATTCACAACTTATCATCATAAAGCATCACACAGTTAACAAAGTTCAGAATATTATCCGAGCTCAATGCAGTAGCTTCATTCCTTCGTGAGAATGCGCAACTCAATCGCATCAAAGCACATCAGACACTAGTTCAGAACTTCAGACGGTAAACAACCAGAATACCAAACCAAAGCAAAAACTCAATACAATGCAAATCCAGTCCCCAACCTTTAGCACTAAACTTGATCAACAACAGAGAAAGTTGAAAAATCACAATGAACACTGCTCCACAAGACGCTGACCCTGGAATTTGAGGCTTCGAAGAACACCGTTGGAATAATCTAAGATCCATTAGTCTACCATTTATAGCTGATGTTTCAGCTATGGGCGTTGTATGGGTCACTTATGTGAGTGTTACCTTTTTGAAAGTAGTCTGGCACCGAGAGGATCTGACATGGTTAAACTTAAAATCTCGCATATAGTATTTGTTGCTGCAAAGCCATCATTAGCCTTTGGAAGCAGATTTCCTGCTCCTGTGCTTTGGAATGTTGGTGGGTGCGATGGATCATCTGTTTCTTATATGGCCAAGACAAAGCTTTATCGATAATTCTGTTGTTAACATGTTGCAGCCTCTGCTTGGTCTTTTCCATTGGGAGCCTGAAGATGGTTTGTGGAAGCAGAAAGCTGATGTAGCTTTCTGTTTGTACATTAGGCTGTTCATTTCGATCGTACTGTGTCTTATAGTCTAACCATTTGATTAACTTTAAGGCGGTCTATGTGACTCGTAGACGATGAAGTCTTTCTTTGAGGAGACACTTGATTCAATTCCCGGCTCTGTATTGGACGCACCTACTGCGGAGGTTCTGCCCAGTTCAAAAAACCCTTTCGGCCAGAAAACATGTGCTGCCTCCTCCACCTACTGCGGAGGTTCCACCCAGTTCAAAAAACCCTTTCGGCCAGAATACAACATGTGCTACCTCCTCCATACAAGGAAAGGGAACAAGAAGCGTGATATGCATAATCATCATTCTTTTGTTTGTGCAACAGCTCCCTAAGATATCTTATAATACCAAAGTCCATAGGCAATGGAGAGATATTAGTCACATTGGTCATCTATCATCACTGTTTTGGAAGGTGGTCTGTCTGCACTGTCATCTTATGCCCCGTTTGTGATCAAGAGCTGTATAACCAGACAAGTGGTCACACGGTTATCTTTCTGTATCACCTGGTGTTTGCAATTTTCACATTTGTTTTCCTGTAATGATGAGGTTCTTAAGACAGTGAGTCTCATCATCTCCCCACACAAGCCAAAAGGAGGTCGGCGTGGTAGTTGTGATTATGTTTAGCCGTTGAGATGTTACTTAGTAGAGGCCGTGTGATAGGCAATTGAATTCCCAACAACCATCCGCTCTTTTGGTTCATTAGAGAGACAAGTAAGGACACCCGGACTCCTGGAGTGTCAAAAGTTGGCACAAAGGGACACTTAAGTGTCAAAAGTTACGAAAGTGACATTTAAGTGCCAAAATCAGAGTAAAATGGATTACTTAAGTGCCACCGGCGAAAAAATCCGACCAAAATGCTGATGTGGCAATTTTCCAGCAAGCTATGCACAAAACGACATCGTTTTACATGCTGATGTGGCTAAACAGTGTAAAAAAATGATGTTGTTTTGGTATAATTCGAATTTTAATATAATAATTATTTCAAATAAATTTTAATTAATTAATTAATTAATTAGTATTTTTTATTTTTTTAAAAAAAGTGGGGGAGGAGGAGGAGGGAGATAGCTGGCAGGCGAGGGCTCAGCCCTCGCCGCCCTCGCCTCCCCTCCATCGCCGGAAAGGTGGGGAGTGTCAGCCGGGGCCATCAAGCCCCGGCTAAGGGCCGACAGCCCCAGCCCGACCGACGGCGAGGGCCTATGTGCCCTCCCCCAAATTTGGCGAGGGCAGCCGACCGGGAATGAATTGCAAAGGTGGCAATTAGGGTTTCGGGAGGTGGGTGACGTTGGTAGCAAAGACTACGGCGGACAATGGCGAGCGTGACGCGAACGGGCAGCAACATCAGCTCCAACGTCTTGTGACCGCCTAGCCCCGCAGTGATGAAGACCATAGTTGCTGAGTTTGACAAGCTATGAGTTTGTGTTTTTTGACAGTTATTGATGCAATGATGTTTGTGTTTGTGAATTCTTGTGCAGCGGTTATGTTTGCAGGTAGAGTTGGTAGTTTGACAAGGTCCACTGTTACAACGATATTCAAGTGTAGCTTGGATTTGGAAGATCTTTAGGGCAATTGAGCCCATAAAGGGGTGGTGGGAGAGGTGTGGTGGGAGAGTAGTAGTTATCACATTTTAGGTGATTGTGACATGACTTAAATATAGAGTCAAGATAGAGATTATTAAAATATATCTCGAATTTGAGTCCTCAAATGAAACCTTATCTAATAGTGCGTGAAAATGTGACACGATGTGCAACCCTTTGATGTGACATGCTAATAGAGTCCAAGACTAATTTTCTTTAAAAAAAAAAAAAAATCAATTTTCTCGTTCAATTTAGAAGTCAGCCGCATGATATCCTAATTTAGTTGGAAATAAAAATAATATGTATATATATATATATATATATATTAATTATTGGGTTTTGGTTTTCATGTCGCTAGTACCTAGTGGAGTGCCTTGCGTGTGTAATAGTGGGAGCACTAAATATACGGCTTATTCGATGAATTGTTCCCTGAAGCAATGGCATTGAAGGGGTAAGATTCTGTGTATTACGTTGTGCGATCGAGAGAGATTATTTTGCGAGTAATTGTGATGGCTAAATATTTTTTGAGTTATGGGTGAATTGGCTGATGGGATTATTGAGAGTATTTGAATTGACTCGAATGTAGTTATAATATTTATTGTATTGCTTGATCTCTGATGGAATATTGTGCTACTTTCTTCATGGGATAAATCACATTGACCAAACAACATAAATCTAATGTCTAGTTTTTTTTTTTTTTCAGTTTATTTTATTGCTCGATCGTGTGTTTTTCGCAATACCTTACTCCTATGGTATATTCAGCTTAGACGTACAAGAAGAAAAACGTTTCCTTGGGTTGTTGAAGGAAAGCATAATCCGGACGAAATCAAACCAAGAAATCAAACAAGGTTCATGAGTTTGGTTTTGGTTGGACAGTAAAAAGAATCAACCAATTTGTTTTGGCTTCCTTGTGGTTTACGGTTTCTACATTTTCAATCAGACCACTGTTAAACAACTACAGACATTTAGCATTTATATTGATGATCATTTATACGAAGAGTGTATTAGAAGAGGTGATCGATATTCACTAATTTCTTACTTAAAAATGTTACTTTCTATTAACGGTACAATATTAAACTTGCGACCCGAATTGTAAGTCAGAGCACCTGGATGTAATTTGTGGAGTGGGGGAGACACTGAGAGTGACCGGGATCCAATTGAGGCAGCAACGCTAACAGCCTGACACTACTACACCGACTGAGGAATAGCAAATTAAAGAAGAGGAATGCTGGCCCGATAAAAGGAAAACTGGAAAAGGGAAGAACTATAGCAATGGACAAAGACCGCCTTCCGACGGGAACAAAATATCGGGGATGCAAAGTCGCAGAAGAAAGAGAGAGATGGAGAGGGGCAAGCGTGGTGGGTTCGCGCCACGTGGTGTTGGACGCTTCCTTCTCATTTCCGAATTCCCTCCTATCTTTTTTTTTGCAATATGAGTTTTGTCACTCGGGGGGCGATTCGAACAACCGCTATTGAACATGGCTTGATTTGAAATAATGCTAATTTCAAACCGTGGATGGTACATAGCACTAGGACGATCAGTGCACTGCCAAAAAAAAAAAAAAAATAGTAGAAGAAGAAAAATTTAACCTTGAGAACTTAACAACTCAAAACTGCCAAAACAAGCGATAATCAATATCATAGAAATTTAACAGCTGGAGCTTACAGGGAAGGACACTCTTGACATTGTGCAGTCAGGGTGAGATCCCCCAGCATTAGATTTTCAATGGAATTTGCCGGTAGGAGCCTCATCCTTTGCCGACTCCGCAACTTACCTTAATTATTTTCTAACATTTCTCCTTAAAAGAGTGCCATCTCGCAAATGTTGATAGAAGCCAAGGTGTGCCATCAATAACCAAATTAAGGTGATAAGTTCTCCTCCATTACTAAGTCCTTGAGCTTGCGCATACGGTCGGCAATGAGCCGCAGCATACCCCAGCAATTCCACCCACACTTTGCTCATGATCTTCCACCTGTATTTCTTTTCAATACTCTGCAATTTGTTAGCGAGAGCACACGCACTAACTAGCGCAGATTTGATTTTCTCTCTATCCTCTGGATGTGGCTCCTCTTGTTGACCAACAGAGACGAGAATTTTTTGTGCAATTTCCTTCGTTGTGTTCATTTTACTCGTATCACTGAAGTTATCGTCGAGGAACTTGCCCATACTATCACGAGTGTGATGGAACCTTAGTTTGGAAAATCCAGCCACTGCAGTCATCATATCAGGTTGTTTAATCAAAAGATGGAGCATATTGATATTGCTAGTACGAGTACCTAGAGGGGGGTGAATAGGTATATAAAATATTTTTCTTGATGATTGCACTATACTTTAGACAATTAAAGGATTTACAACAAATAATAATCAACGTAAGACTGAGTAAAGGAAAGAGAGAATTGAACACGCGGATTATAGTGATTCAGCTTGATTCAAGCCTACGTCCACTCTTCTACACTGACAGCTAATTGGCTCGATTTCACTATGAACAAAGAGATGTTACAACGTTGATCTTCCTTGATTTCTAGGTGTAGATGATCTACCACACTCACTCAAGGTATCACCAAGTATAGACACTCTCTATGTATATAATTTCGCTCAAACTGTATCGACTAATAATCAAGGTGCTTCAGACTCTGGAATTTCTCTATCGATCACATTACTAACACAACTAGAATGTCTTCTTTTTTATACTCCTTTATGCCATCATACTGTTGGCACTTACCAAAGGAATTCCTCCAATCTACCCGTTGGACGGAATCAATTAAGGAAATCATTCGAGCTATAAAAGGAACCTAACGATAGCCCATCAATCCTGTTCGCCCATACAATCAGGATCTTGGTTTCCAAGAATAGAACATTCCAAGAATATTTCATCGACCACCAGATCTTCAATTGATCTAGATACAAATAAAAGAATCCAATATATTTATCCAACCAAGAGATCTTCTCCAGAGGATAGGATTAAATCCTTAACCATAAACTTCGGCTCTGGATTTCCTTCGTCACTGGATCAGAAAGACTGTCAATGAGAAAAGTCTTGAGTCTTAAGTCTTGAGTCTTGAGTCTTGAGTCTGGTGATCAGAAAGTCTTCAGACTTTAAACTAACGATCTGCAAATATCTAGACTAGATCGATAGAAACGTTTTGTCGCTTCAAAATATTCTGGAAAGATTTCTCCAACAATCTCCCCTTTTTGATGGTGACAAAACTTTCCTGTAGATTTGAACAACTTTGACCTGCAAAAACATTTCTCAAGTAATACGGCTATCTCATAAAGATTAATAAAACAACCAGACTCTGCATCCACAGAAAATTGATTAGTCTTTCATGAGTAATACCATATGACAAAACACTTGATATAAATGCAGATAGTCAAGCATCAAAATCCACAGCCAATTCAGTTCACTCAAGTCAAGTCATACTCAAAAGCAAACATAACCACATAAACAAATTTAAAGTCAAGTTTAAAGTTTGTTCAAATTGCAATTCTCCCCCTTTTTGTCGTCATTAAAAAGGTGAGAAAATCGTTAGGTCTGCTTGGGAATGCGCACGATCTGGAAATCTCCCATGGACTAGACTACGCCTTCTAGCCTCTTCAAGTCCTCCCTTAGTTGAGCTACCTCCTCTCCTTTGGCATTGGCTTGAAGTTGTAGAGCGAAGTCTTTCATTTTGTCCTCCAGGGTAACTGAAGATGCTTGTCTAGCATTCTTCATGGCTTGAATTTCACAGTCTAGAGCATAGATTTGGCCACGTATTTCCAGGAGAACATCCAGAATACGACAAAAATCTGCAGAGTTGTCCGTCTGCGTTTGCATTTGCTTTCTCAGATGGGGAAAATGCAGACAATGTCGCTTCTGTATAATCTTGCAGATTTGGTGTTGACGTATCGTGTCCTTCTTCAGGCAATTGAGAAGCCTGAAAATCTTCTGGGTCTACTGGAGATTGTCTTAGACCTTCACTAATGGCAGCATGAGATGTGGACCTTTCTTGCTCGCCAACTCCCCCTGTCTCTAGGACCTCAAAAGGGGAAGAGTGATGATCTTCTATGCCTTGATTCCCCTTCTCTCCAGATTCAGCTGCAGACTTTTCTTTCTCTTTTTCTCCTTCTTCTTCAGCTTCTTTCTCCTCCTCTCTCTCGCTCCGCTTCTTCTCTCGAGCTTGGCTTGCTCCTCTTCTTCTCTCTGTTTCCGAAGTTACGTCGATTGAGGTACGTAATGTCCGGTCCTTATCAAGGCGGTGATTGTGAGATCTTCCTCCTCATCTTCATCCTCCAAGATGAGTGTTTTCTTCTTTTTGGATGGGGCACCAATGGCCTCCTTTCCTTTTCTCTTTGAAGCGAGACAGCACTGGAGTCTTCACTCGAATTTCTCCATTGCCTTGGAAAGTTCTTTCGAGACGCATCTTCATCAACATTTTTAAACCTACCACCATCTTATCGCACGGTCAAACACAAAGTGAATGTGGCAGTTCAATATTCATGTGTCTGAAGATTTTGGTCACCAGACCTGGATAAAGCAATTGACCCTTGTCCTTTGACATTGCTCTGTACATGTGAAAGAGAATAGTGTGAGGGAGAGAGAACTTCTTCCCTGAGTTGATTGCGTACATCAATTTTGCTTCGGAATTAGACACATCAGTCTTTGATGTAGACTTGGGCCTGATGCAATTGATAACAATTTTGTGTAGCACAATATTGATGGACGCATCCTTGAATAAATGATTCTTCCCTCGATATCTCTATCTTCGACAAGTTCCATTGAGGCACGAGCAACTGAGACTTTGACTGGTTGATAACGTCCTCGTTCAACTCCAATTATGTCCGCCAACATGTCCATGTCTACCACATAATCCTGGTCTCTAACACTGAATAATATTCTATTCGCATCTATAAAGCTGAGATTCGAATAGAAATACGCTGTCAGTTGCGCATAACCATCTGTGGTATCGGTGCAGAATTGCTCAAGTTGAAGCAGTTTGAACTTCTCCCTTAAGTTCACATTAACAGCATCCAAGAAATCGAAATCGACACTCCTAGGGTTTATCACCCCTCGTTTCGGCAGTCTGAAGAACAAATTCTCCTGTTCCTTTGATTTAAATAACTCCATCCTCTTTCCCTTCACTTTTTGCAGCAATACCCATTCTAGGTTGAAAATCACTGAACATTTTATCATCGTTGTTTCCTTCAGTAGAATTAGGTCCCGACATACGAGGGTCACTGGAAATATTCGCAAGTGCTTCCTCTGCTTTACCCTTGGGAGCAATTCCCAAATTCTCCATTTTTCTCAGAAAGATATACTCATTCCCATAATGCTTATCTTTGAGAAAATCATCCACGTATTTCAACGAAGTCCCAGTACTTTTCAGCGCACAGTAAAGTTTGTAAATAAATTAGGGTTTTTGGACTCTTACTAGGTCTGCGTCCTCGATTATCTCTTCCTCCGGTTGTTGACCCGCATCATGTGGGGTAGATGGCATTGAGTGACGTGGTGGAGAGTGAGTCAGGCTCTGTTGCTGACTCGATAATTCTTCCTCTTCTGTGAGATCGAAATGGGTAGGTCCCTCCTTCATCCTCTGTGGTCCCCTGTTTGCGATTCTTGAAGACTTCCTCGAAGAAGACATCATTCCTTGTCGCTGAAAGATTCCTTTACTTGCTTTCCCAAGAAAAGATGACAACTTTCTCGAAGATGAACACGAAGTAGAAATCGGATTGGGAGGAGAATGCTTTTTAGGGTTTTGAAGATTTGGAAAATGAAAACTGTATATATATAACTCAGTTTTGAAAAAGGAAGTTCAATCGGCACAAGGAAAGTGTACGAATACCTCTTTTCAAAATCAATAACTGCCAAAATTAATCCTTTTAAAAAGACAAGTTTTCGTTTTTCATGGAGACGACAAAATAACTGAACGAAAGATCATACCTTTTCGAGTTTAGATAAAATAACAACTTACAATCTATAGTCATCAATGTCTGAGTCTGAGGATTTAGAGTCGATGATCATCAACTTTTCGAGTCGAAGGTTGGAGAGTCTCTAGACTTTAACTTCTTCGAGCTTCAAAATGTTGAGTCGGAAAGGATAAAATCAAATTGATTTTTCTCCAAAGGTTTTGTGAATATATCCGCTAGTTGGCTTTTGAATCAACAAATTGAATCGAGATTTCTCCATTTTGAATATGATCTCTAATGAAGTGATGTCGAATCTCTATATGCTTTGCTCTTGAATGAAGAATTGGATTTTTGGTGAGATTGATTGCGCTGGTGTTGTCACATTTGATTTACGTGCATGAGTCTTCAATCTCAAAGTCTTGTAGCTGTTGTTTTATCCATAGAATTTGCGAACAGCAGCTTCCGGGAGCTACATACTCTCTACTTCGTTGTTGAGAGAGCTACGGTGCTTTGTTTCCTTGAAAACCAAGACACCGTCCTGCTTCTAAGCAGCGGGAAGTTCTTGAAGTACTCTTTCTATCGACTCTACAGCCGGCCAGATCTGCGTCTGAATATCCCAGAAGATTAAAGTCTCCCTTCTTAGGATACCAAAGACCAATGCTTGAAGATGAAGCAACGTATTTAATAATACGTTTTGCAGCACTGAGATGGGATTCTCTAGGATCGATTGAAACCTAGCACAGATGCAAACACTCAACAAAATGTCAGGTCTAGAAGCAGTAAGATAAAGAAGTGAACCGATGATGCTCCTGTACAGCTTTTGATCAACTTTCTTCCCTTCTTCATCTTTGTCTATCTTCAAGGAACTTGACATTGGTATATTAGTCTTCTTGCAATTTTCCAATCCAAACCTTTTGACAAGATCATTAGCATATTTTTCTTGGTAAATGAAAGTTCCTTCCTTCAATTGCTTTACTTGAAGATCAAGGAAGAATGTTAATTCTCCCATCATACTCATTTCAAACTCATCCTGCATAGACTTAGAAAATTTCTTGCATAGACTTTCGTTCGAGGATCCAAAAATGATATCATCCACATATATTTAAACAAGTAAAAAGCTTTTGTTTTCATTTTTAATAAATAAAGTAGTATCTACTTTACCTTTGACAAACCCGTTCTGTAATAAGAACTTACTTAGTCTATCGTACTAAGCTCGAGGTGCTTGCTTTAAACCATACAAGGCCTTTTTCAGTCTAAAGACTGAGTCTGGCTTCTTTGGGTCTTCAAACTCAGGTGGTTGTTCCACATATACTTCCTCTTGGATAAATCTATTTAGGAAAGCACTTTTGACTTCCATTTGGAATAAACTAAAATTTTTATAACAAGCAAACGCAAGTAATAGTCGGATAGCTTCTAACCTTGCTACAGGAGCGTAAGTCTCATCATAGTCTATTCCTTCTTCTTGCGTGTATCCTGTGGGCCACGAGTCTTACTTTGTTTCGTACGACTTTTCCTTTTTCATTCATCTTATTTCTGAACACCCATTTGGCTCCAATAACAGTTTTACCTTTCGGTTTAAATGTCAATTCCCAAACATCATTAATGTTGAACCGTCTGAGCTCTCCTTGCATAGCTTCGATCCAGCTTTCATCAGATAAAGCTTCTTCTATGCTTTTTGGTTCAATTTCAGAAATGAGAGCCACAGCACTAGACTCTTCACGTCTTTTGGATCTAGTGCGAATTCCTTCATTAATTTCGCCGATAATGAGATCTTTGGGTTGACTGGACTTATGCTTCCAGTTACTAGTTGATTTGTCTAGATGATGATCTCTTTCTTTATTTGAATCTTTATGAACATATTGACGCTGGTCTTTCAGAGTCAGAGATACTTCTTGAGTTGTAAGCTTTGGAAGGTCTAGAGCGGAGGTTCGAGACTCTTCATACCGAGTCCGGGATTTGGATTCATCTTGCGTAGAGTCTTGAAATTTGACATTCATTGACTCCTCCTGGTGGCTCTTCTTGTTATAGACTCGTAGGCTTTGCTTGATGCAGAATATCCAAGGAAGATGCCTTCATCTGATCTTTCTTCAAACTTACCAACTCGATCTTTTGCATTTTTCAATATAAAGCATTTGCAACCGAACACATGAAAATATGAAACAATGGGCTTCTTACCTTTGAATAATTCATAGGGAGTTTTCTCAAGAATAGGTCTTAGGAAGACTCTATTGATGATATAGCATGCTGTTGAAACGACTTCACCCAAAATCGTGAAGAAATTTTACTTTCAATTAAAAAAGTTCTAGCCATTTCTTGAAGAGATCTATTCTTTCTTTCCACAACTCCATTTTGCTGAGGAGTGTATGGAGAGGAGAACACATGCTTAAATCCAGATTCATCATACAAATTTGTAAAATCTTGATTTTCAAATTCACATCCATGATCTGTTCTTATACTTGAGATAACACATCCTTTTTCATTTTGAACATTTTTAGCAAATTTTTCAAAATACGAAAAGGTTTCTGACTTATTTGCAAGGAAATATACCCGAATAAAACGGGAGTAATCATCCACAATTACTAGGCAATATTTCTTACCTCCAATACTCTGGGTTTTAGTTGGTCCGAAGAGATCCATATGCAGCAACTGTAGTACATGGTTAGTAGAGACATGATTTATTGGCTTAAATGAATTTCTTACCCGCTTTCCCGAGAATACATGGTGTGCATGGATCGGACTTTTGGTATGGTAATTTGGGTAGACCTCGAACAAGCTGCTTTGATGAGATTTTGGCTAATTGCTTCATGTTGACATGACCAAGCTTTCTGTGCCATAGGCTTGCTTCATCTTGAATTTAGATTAGACATTGCGATTCATTTAGATTCATGTCGAGGAGGTAGATATTTCCATGTTTTCGACCCATGAAAGATTGAGTAGAGTCTTTACTGATTCCAGAACATATTCCTTCTTGAAAGGAGATCTTGAAGCCAGTATCACACAATTGGCTAATACTGAGAAGGTTATAGTTGAGTCCTTCCACTAGAGAAACATTGCTTATTGTGAGATTTTCAATTTTCACAGTTCCAAGTCCCACAATATTTCCTTTGCCGTTTCCTCCAAATGAAACTTTTCCACAATTCACTTGAATAAGTTTTATGAAGCAATTTGAGTCTCCTGTCATGTGTCTTGAACATCCACTGTCAAGATACCACTTTACCTTTTTCTTGATGGAGACCTGCATTTAAAAAAGAGTCTCAAGCTTTCTTTGGTACCCAAATTTTCTTGGGTCCTTTGGTGTTAGCAGAATAAACATTATTAGGCCATACTTTCTTAACAGGCTTCCAAACCATAGGACATTCTTTTTCAAAGTGGTCCCGATGTTACACTTTGAACACCTTAGAGCATTTCGACCTACAGACTTTACAAAAACTTTCTTGAAATGATTTTTGTAAGCCTCTCTCGACGATCTTTTCTTAATCCTTTCTTTTACTTTAGGAAAACCAATCAAGGGAATTGTTTCTGCTGTCATACCTAGACCAGACTTATTGAAGTAAGGTCTTTGAACTGAAAGAACTTTTTCAAGTTTTTTAGACCCTATCGAAAATTTCTTTGAAATATTTGATAAGTCAGTTTTTAGAAAAGCATTTTCTTTCAAAAGATTATCTTATTTTTCTTTAAGAGTAAAAACATTCAATCTAAACTTTTAACTTTTTCTTCTAAAATGATTTTCTTTTGTTTTAGATCTGAGTTTTCCTTTTTAAGTTCGGAAATTCTTTTGAGAGAAGTCTTAAGACTAAAACATAGTTCATCAATGTATTTAGAGACTTTGATAGGAATTTTAAAATCACTTACCTCAAATTTGCTGTCTGAGTCTGATCTAGAATCTAAGTCTGAATCTGAATGTGCCATCAAACATATGTTGGCATATTCATTATCACTTTCTTCACACTTTGCATCACTCCAGGTTTCGGCTTTGAGAGCTTTTCGAAACTTCTTAGCTTTTCCGCTTTTCTTCTTCAGAAAAGGACAGTTGGGTCTGATGTGTCCCTTTTTCTTACATTCGAAGCAGACTACATCTTTGTTTGGTTCCTCATCATCAACAGACTTGGTCTGTTGTCTTTGCAAGCTTTGTTTCTTTGAGTTGAACCTTCTTCCTCTATTCAGTTTTCTGAATCTTCTTATCATGAGAGCGAGCTCCTCATCATCCAGATCATCTCCTGAATCTGTATCATCAGAATCATCATTTGATTTTAATGCAATGGATTTCTTACCTCTTGGATCTTCGTCTTCCTTAATTCGTTCGACTTCATAAGACTGAAGAGTTCCAATCAGCTCATTGACAGATAGTGGCATAATTCTTTGCGTCTCTCTTATTGAAGTCTTTATATGATTCCAATCGTTGGAGAGTCCACGCAGTAGTTTGTTCACCTTCATGAGATCAGAAATTTTTTGTCCTTGATTCTCAAGACCATTGAAAATATTTGTAAAACGACTAAACATGTCAGTTATAGATTCTCCTGATTTCATTTTGACCGAGGAGAATGTTAATTATTGTCTCCTTCACTCGATCTGTTCCTTCATAGGTGATATGTAATCCGTCCCATACTTCTTTTGCTGTAACACAAGAAGATATTCTGTTATATTCAGTTGATGACAAAGCACAATATAGAGAGTAAATTGCTTTTGCATCGAGTGCCTGTCTCTTGTTTATCTCTTCCTGAGTCAGTCCGCTGGTTTCAACTTCTTTCCCTCTTTCAGAAACTGATGCAGCAATTGGAGTGATTCATCTTTCCACAACATGCCATTCTAGAGGATCCTTTGATCGTAGGAAAGCTTTCATCTTGTTCTTCCAGATGTTGTAATCCTTTCCATCAAAGTAGGGTGTTCTGGTATTGCTTTGCCCTTCCACTAGCCCTGGTGCCAGTATACTAGCCATGGATCTTTTACTCTGAAGTAAGACACTTCAAATAAAGTAAGAACACGAGCTCTGATACCAATTGATATTGCTAGTACGAGTACCTAAAGGGGGTGAATAGGTATATAAAATATTTTTCTTGATGATTGCACAATACTTTAGACAATTGAAGGATTTGCAACAAATAATAATCAACGTAAGACTGAGTAGAGGAAAGAGAGAATTGAACACGTGGATTATAGTGGTTCGGCTTGATTCAAGCCTACGTCCACTCTTCTGCACTGACAGCCAATTGGTTGGATTTCACTATGAACAAAGAGATGTTACAGCGTTGATCTTCCTTGATTTCTAGGTGTAGATGATCTACCACACTCACTCAAGGTATCACCAAGTATAGACACTCTCTGTGTATATAATTTCGCTCAAACTGTATCGACTAATAATCAAGGTGCTTCAGACTCTGGAATTTCTCTATCGATCACGTTACTAACACAACTAGAACGTTTTCTTTTTTATACTCCTTTATGCCATCATACCGTTGGCACTTACCAAAGGAATTTCTCCAATCTACCTGTTGGACGGAATCAATTAAGGAGATCATTCGAACTATAAAAGGAACCTGACGATAGCCCATCAATCCTGTTCGCCCATACAATCAGGATCTTGGTTTCCAAGAATAGAACATTCCAAGAATATTTCGTCGACCACCGGATCTTCAATTGATCTAGATACAAATAAAAGAATCCGATATATTTATCCAACCAAGAGATCTTCTCCAGAGGATAGGATTAAATCCTTAACCATAAACTTCGGCTCTGGATTTCCTTCGTCATTGGATCAGAAAGACTGTCAATGAGAAAAGTCTTGAGTCTTAAGTCTTGAGTCTTGAGTGCTAAGTCTGGTGATCGAAAGTCTTCGAGACTTTAAAGGCGACGATCTGCAAATATCCAGACTAGGCTGATAGAAATGTTTTGTCAGCTTCAAAATATTCTGGAAAGATTTCTCCAACACATATAATCTGACAATGCCTTACTGTTGACACGATCTTTCGTACTTTCATCAGTGTCGGGGTTGGTACTCTCATCAGCATCGATATTGTGACAGAGCCCGGTGGCAATGTGCCACAATAAAAGGCTCTCATCATACTCGACGTCACGGACGTATGGAAGCAAGTTTGTGCAATCATGGTTTGTTTCAGAATGCTCCAAAGCCCATTCACCTCGAGCAGCACACATCTCTTTCGAGCTTTCCAAAGCAATCGATGCCTTCCGTTTCAGCTCATCAAAAATCAGTTCACCTAATTTGTCGTTGTATGGTTCTACCCGTCCAGACTTCAAGTCATCAAACAATTCTCTCAGAGAGAAGAGACTAAGGACATCCTCAATCCATTTTGGCCACCTTCTTAGCAGAGAATCCATCAAATTGTACTGGAACATGTATTTAGACCATCTAGTATGGAGTACGTGTGATGCAGACGATGAACCTTCAGATTTGAATTTGAGTAGGAAGTTAATGGAAGTGCTTGCTATGCGATATTTCTTATATCTCCCTAAAAGTGCAATTGTCCTGTCAGAGCAAATGAGCATACCAAGAGCTACAAATTCCAGGGCCACAGCTCCAAGGAGCAAGGTGTATGTAATCTTTATATCATATTCGTGAAAACTATGCTTGTTCAGGAAATAAAAAAGTACAAAAGCAGCAACGACGGATCCAACTGAGATAGCTCGGAAAATGTACCCCGTTAGACAATGAACCACGGTAGCCTTGGTGTAAAGAACATCATAAAAGAAGTTGAGCTCAGCCTCAATAACCCGATAAGCATCCTTTGAGGTTATCCTCCTGAAAAATTGCCGGCTTTTTTCCATTTGAGAGAAGCCGAAGGGTTTTTCCACAAGGAGGCCTTTGAAGGTTCTGAAGTAAAAAAAAATGCGGCTGTTATCACTTCTCCGTCGCCCAACTTGGTTTTATTTTGCTCTCCAGCATCTTGGGATTTATTATTGGGCTCCGGCGTCATCTCTATTGGAGGATCACTACCCGGGTCAGCATAATAAACTTGACGCCGGAAATCAAGGAATTTACTGAAGCTTGCAAGATGCAGAGCACGTGTTCGCTCTATATATTTTGTGGTCCCTCCAATAAACATGAGGACGGTCGGGACAATTAGCTTGTTACTGGGGAGGGATTGATAAAACACATAGCATGCAGTGCCTAGCTGGAATAAGAGATTAAGCAAGTGCCTACCCCACAGTTCATTATCCTCGAGCGCGAAAGCAGTTATGGTGTCTGGTCCTCCAAGGTGTAGCAGAAGAAATGGAGCCCAAAATGACAAAAGGTCACCATATGCATCAACCTCGGAGTCTGAAGGACCACCATTGATTTGGGCCTTGGCAATGAGTCCAAAGGCATAGATAGCGACCGAGTCGGCAACCAAGTAAGCTAACCACATAAGAGTCCTCATCCACCTGTTTGACAACCTCTTTCGCATGGGTGCAAAAAAGATGAGAAAGACTTGCAGAGATAGACTTGTAAGGATCGCCCCTCGGAGATTGAGTCTCATCCATAAATTCTGGGCTTCTGCAAGAATTTTCATAATTCCCATTTGATCCTCACTCTCTCACCAAATCCTGGAAGGAAATGTTTTAGTCAGCACAAGTATTACAGTAAGGCAACAATGATTGAACAAATACGCAAACCGGAGAACATAATAATAGAAAAGGATAATTAAGGGCAGAGAGTCGATAATACCTTAGAAATCTTTTGACGATCCGATACGAATGGACGTCTTGCTTCATGCAACCGAGTGACGAGCAATGTGTAGTTATAAAGGAGTTAGAAGCAACAGGACTAGAGCTAAGGTCAGTACGGAGTAGGAGGAGTCGCGAGAAACTCGTGGAATGGAAATTAAAGGCATGAAAACCAAAGCGCTTTTGCTGTTGTTAGGGATGTACATTCTACTCTTTATCACACTTTAACCTTTCTTCTTTATCTTTAACCTCTCTTCTCAATCAAGCATCGTCATCGAACCTGCCTCTGTCAAGCAAAATCTGGAGATAGTAGAGAGAGAGAGAGAGAGAGAGAGTTCTCTTGCCATCTGGTGCTTCTTGCTTTCGAGTTTTAACACTATCTATTTCCAATTTTAGCTTTAACCTCATTCACATTTCTCTCTTTTTCATTGTCTTGCAGGTTCTAATCTTTCCTGATGAAGAAGGAACATAAGCCAAGGCTTACAAAAAACAAGAGGCCTCACAACGACTCTTCAGACATTTGACAACTTATTATCTTAAAGCATCACACGATAGACAGTGTTAAGACAATTCAGAACATCATCCAAACTCAATGTAGTAGCTTCATTCCTCCGCCACAAATGTGCAAATTAATCGCATCAAAGCAAATTGGACACTAGTTCAGAAATTCAGATCGTGAGCAACCAGAATACCAAACCAAAGCACAAATTCGATGCAATGTAAATCCAGTCCCTAACGCTCTGCACTAGACCTAATCAATAATAAAGAGAAATTTGAAAAAAGATAAATATGAACCGCAGGGAGAAGCTGAGAAGGGTATATATTGCCTTTGATTAGAGAAGCGGAAAGGCATCCACTTGTTTGTTTGATCCAATGTATAACTTTCATTTAAACCAAAAACAGTTATCTTTAAACTTTCTAAAAAGAGCGTATGGACATATCCTCTATCGTTAGAAGTATTAATATGAGCAGGACATCAAACATGAATTATTTACAAAAATAGGTGTCATGCTAGCTTTTAATAAATAAAAAATAAAGGAAAAACATAGGTGTCGTAACTTACCGGGGAAAATATATCAAACAACGTTCATTAGATAAGATGCATTTTATAGGAAATTTTTTTTCCTTTCTTCAAGGAAAAGAGCACACACTTTGCACGAAGAAAAAAAATACAACAAAATCTATGAATTCAAAAATAGATGTGTCCTTCTTTTTTTTTTTTAAATAAAAAAATTTGGCCTACTTAGAAGACATAGACTTAAATTTCTAAAGAAATAAGAGAGATTTAATTTTACGAAAATAAAATAATTAAAATTCAAAAGTGCTAGCGATTTGAGATAATTAAGATATTCCATGCACCAATGGCACGTATCTCCCTATCTGACCTATTTTTTGTTGACCAGACTTAATCTAGAAAATCAATTAGAAATTGATAATTAAAAAATAGGTAGGACCTGAAGGTGCTTGGAGTGCTTATGAGACTGTAAATGGATCCCAATTTGGAAATAGGACGCAACTTTAACTTTGAAAAAAGGAAATGAACAAAAAACAATGGAAGGAATATTGTCGGTATATCAAAGGAAGAGTCGGCTCAACTTGCTTATTTTAGATCTCACTGTTGGAGACGATTACAACTTTATTTTTCTCCTTTGCTCCTTTTATGATGCTGGTTAAATCCTGTTCAGGATTTATAAGAGGCAACAGCTGAGATTACCGATGCAGACCCCTGCACATCTCTCACGATTCGTTTACTCTCAGTTCAAACTGGAGATTGCGTGTGTATATATGTAAGACCAGAGCTCTTTGGCTTTTGTTAGTGATGGGCATTCTATTCTTCATCTCGCTTTAGCCTTTTCTTCTTTATCTTTAACCACTCCTCTTCCAAGCATCGTCGTTGGACCTGTCACCCTGCCCCGCATCCCTCAGGAGATGATCTACCAATTTGAAGTCACAAAGAGAGAGAGAGAGAGAGAGAGAGAGAGAGAGAGAGAGAGAGAGAGAGAGAGAGTCCTCTTTAGTCATTGATGTTGGAGAAATCTTTCCAGAATATTTTGAAGCTGACAAAACGTTTCTATCAGTCTAGTCTGGATATTTGCAGACCGTCTGTTTAAAGTCTGAAGACTTTCTGATCACCAGACTCAGCACTCAAGACTCAAGACTTAAGACTCAAGACTATGCTCATTGACAGTCTTTCTGATCTAGTGACGAAGGAAATCCAGAGCCGAAATATATGGTTGAGGATTTAATCCTATCCTCTAGAGAAGATCTCTTGGTTGGATAAATATATCGGATTCTTTTATTTGTATCTAGATCAATTGAAGATCCGGTGGTCGACGAAATATTCTTGGAATGTTCTATTCATGGAAACCAAGATCCCGATTGTATGGGCAAACAGGATTGATGGGCTATCGTTAGGTTCCTTTAATAGCTCGAATGATCTTCTTAATTGATTCCGTCCAACGGATAGATTGGAGGAATTCCTTTGGTAAGTGCCAACGGTATGATGGCATAAAGGAGTATAAAAAGGAAGACATTCTAGTTGTGTTAGCAACGTGATCGATAGAGAAATTCCAGTCGAAGCACCTTGATTATTAGTCGATACGGTTTGAGCGAAATTGTATATACGAGAGTGTCTATACTTGGTGATACCTTGAGCGAGTGTGGTAGATCATCTACACCTAGAAATCAAGGAAGATCAACGCTGTAACATCTCTTTGTTCATAGTGGAATCCAGCCAATTGGCTGTCGGTGCGAGAAGAGTGGACGTAGGCTTGAATCAAGACGAACCACTATAAACCACGTGTTCAATTCTCTCTTTCCTTTACTCAGTCTTACGTTGATTATTATTTGTCGCAAATCCTTCAACTGTCTAAGTATTGTGCAATCATCAAGAAAAATCTTTTATATACCTATTCACCCCCTCTAGGTATTCGTACTAGCTATATCAATTGATATCAGATCTCGTGTTCTTACTTTATTTGAAGTGTTTTACTTCAGAGTAAAAGATCCATGGCTAGTATGCTAGCACCAGGGCTGGTGGAAGGGCAAAGCAATACCAGACCACCCTACTTTGATGAAAGGATTACAACATCTGGAAGAACAAGATGAAAGCTTTCCTACGATCAAAGGATCCTCACGGAATGGGACGTTGTGGAAAGAGGAATCACTCCTCTTGCTTTGCATCGAGTCTCGAAAGAGGGAAAGAAATTGTTGAAACCAGCGAAATGACTCAGGAAGAGATAAACAAGAGACAAGCACTCGATGCAAAAGCAATTTACTCTTTATATTGTGCTTTGTCATCAACTGAATATAACAGAATATCTTCTTGTGTTACAACAAAAGAAGTATGGGACAGATTACATATCACCTATGAAGGAACAGATCGAGTGAAGGAGACCAGAATTAACATTCTCCTCAGTCAATATGAAGCCTTCAAAATGAAACCAGGAGAATCTATAACTGACATGTTTAGTCGTTTTACAGATATTATCAATGGTCTTGAGAATCAAGGATAAAAAATTTCTGATCCCATGAAGGTGAACAGGCTACTGCGTGGACTCTCCAAGGATTGGAATCATATAAAGACTTCAATAAGAGAAACGCAAAGAATTATGCCACTATCTGTCGACGAGCTGATTGGAACTCTTCAGTCTTATGAAGTGGAACGAATTAATGAAGACGAAGATCCAAGAGGTAAGAAATCTATTGCATTAAAATCAAATGATGACTCTGATGATACAGATTCTAAAGATGATATGGACGATGAGGAGCTTGCTCTCATGATAAGAAGATTCAGAAAACTGAATAGAAAAGGAAGAAGGTTCAACTCAAAGAAACAAACTTTCCAAAGACAACAGACCAAGTCTGTTGATGATGAGTAACCAAACAAAGATATAGTCGCTTCGAATGTAAGAAAAAGGGACACATCGACCCAACTGTCCTCTTCGAAGAAGAAAAGAGGAAAAGCTGAGAAGTTTCGAAAAGCTCTCAAAGCCGAAACCTAGAGTGATACGAGTGTGAAGAAAGTGATAATGAATATGCCAACATATGTTTGATGGCACATTCGGACTCGGACTCAGATTCTGGATCAGACTCAGATAGCGAATTTGAGGTAAGTGATTTTAAAATTCCTATCAAAGTCTCTAAATACATTGATGAACTGTGTTTTAGTCTTAAGACTTCTCTCAAAAGAATTTCCGAACTTAAAAAGGAAAACTCAGCTCTAAAACAAAAAGAAAACATTTTAGAAGAAAGAGTTAAAAGTTTAGACTTGAATGTTTATACTTTTAAAGAAGAAGAAGATAATCTTTTGAAAGAAAATGCTTTTTAAAAACTGACTTATCAAATATTTCAAAGAAATTTTCGATAGGATCCGAAAAACTTGAGAAAGTTCTTTCAGTTCAAAGACCTTACTTCAATAAGTCTGGTCTAGGTATGACAGCAGAAACAATTCCCTTGATTGATTTTCCTAAAGTAAAAGAAAGAATTAAGAAAAGACCGTCGAGAGAGGCTTACAAAAATCATTTCAAGAAAGTTTTTGTAAAGTCGTAGGTCTAAATGCTCTAAGGTGTTCAAAGTGTAACAATCAGGATCACTTTGAAAAAGAGTGTCCTATGGTTTGGAAGCCTATTAAGAAAGTATGGCCTAATAAAGTTTATCCTACTAACACCAAAGGACCCAAGAAAATTTGGGTACCAAAGAAAGCTTGATACTCTCTTTTAAATGCAGGTCTCCGTCAAGAAAAAGGTAAAGTGGTATCTTGACAGCGGATGTTCAAGACACATGACAGGAGATTCAAATTGCTTCATAAAACTTGTTCAAGTAAATGGTGGAAATGTTTCATTTGGAGGAAACGGCAAAGGAAGCATTGTGGAATTTGGAACTGTGAAAATTGGAAATCTCACAATAAGCAATGTTTCTCTAGTGGAAGGACTCAACTATAACCTTCTCAGCATTAGCCAATTGTGTGATATTGGTTTCAAGATCTCCTTTCAAGAAGGAATATGCTCCGAAATCTGTAAAGACTCTACTCAATCTTTCATGGGTCGAAGACATGGAAATATCTACCTCTTAGACATGAAACTAAATGAATCGCAATGCCTAATCTTAATTCAAGATGAAGCAAGCTTATGGCACAGAAAGCTTGGTCATGTCAACATGAAGCAATTAGCCAAAATCTCATCAAAGTAGCTTGTTCGAGGTCTACCCAAATTACCTTACCAAAAGTCCGATCCATGCACACCATGTATTCTAGGAAAGCAGGTAAGAAATTCATTTAAGCCAATAAATCATGTCTCTACTAATCATGTACTACAGTTGCTGCATATGGATCTCTTCGGACCAACCGAGAACCCAGTATTGGAGGTAAGAAATATTGCCTAGTAATTGTGGACGATTACTCCCGTTTTACATGGGTATATTTCCTTGCAAGTAAGTAGAAACCTTTTCGTATTTTGAAAAAAATTGCTAAAAATGTTCAAAATGAAAAATGATGTGTTATCTCAAGTATAAGAACAGATCATGGAGGTGAATTTGAAAATCAAGATTTTACAAAATTGTGTGATGAATCTGGATTTAAGCATGTGTTATACTCTCCATATACTCCTCAGCAAAATGGAGTTGTGGAAAGAAAGAATAGATCTCTTCAAGAAATGGCTAGAACTCTTTTAATTGAAAGTAAAATTTCTTCACGTTTTTGGGCTGAAGTTTGTTTCAACAGCATGCTATATCATCAATAAAGTCTTCCTAAGATCTATTCTAGAGAAAACCCCTTATGAATTATTCAAAGGGAAGAAGCCCATTGTTTCATACTTTCATGTGTTCGGTTGCAAATGCTTTATATTGAAAAATGCAAAAGATCGAGTTGGTAAGTTTGAAGAAAGATCAGATGAAGGCATCTTCCTTGGATATTCTACATCAAGCAAAGCCTACGAGTCTATAACAAGAAGAGAGTCGGTGGAGGAGTCAATGAATGTCAAATTTAAAGACTCTACGCAAGATGAATCCAGTCGGACTCGGTATGAAGAATCTGAACACCTTGAGACCTTCCAAAGCTTACAACTCAAGAAGTATCTCAGACTCTGGAAGACCAGCATCAAGATGTTCATGAAGATTTAAATAAAGAAAGAGATCATCATTCAGACAAATCAACTAGTAACTGGAAGCATAAGTCCAGTCATCCTAAAGATCTCATTATCGGCGAAATTAATGAAGGAATTCGCACTAGATCCAAAAGACGTGAAGAGTCTAGTGTTGTGGCTCTCATTTCTGAAATTGAACCAAAAAGCATAGAAGAAGCTTTATCTGATGAAAGCTGGATCGAAGTTATGCAAGAAGAGCTCAGACAATTCAACATTAATGATGTTTGGGAATTGACATCTAAACCGAAAGGTAAAACTGTTATTGGAGCCAAATGGGTGTTCAGAAATAAGATGAATGAAAAAGGAAAAGTCATACGAAACAAAGCAAGACTCGTGGCCAAAGGATACACGCAAGAAGAATGAATAGACTATGATGAGACTTACGCTTCTGTAGCAAGGTTAGAAGCTATTCGACTATTACTTGCGTTTGCTTGTTATAAAAATTTCAGGTTATTCCAAATGGACGTCAAAAGTGCTTTCCTAAATGGATTTATCCAAGAGGAAGTATATGTGGAACAACCACCTGGGTTTGAAGACCCAAAGAAGCCAGACTCAGTCTTCAGACTGAAAAATGCCTTGTATGGTTTAAAGTAAGCACCTTGAGCTTGGTACGACAGACTAAGTAAGTTCTTATTACAGAATGGTTTTGTCAAAGGTAAAGTAGATACTACTTTATTTATCAAAAAGGAAAACAAAAGCTTTTTACTTGTTCAAATATATGTGGATGATATTATTTTTGGATCCTCTAATGAAAGTCTATGCAAGAAATTTTCTAAATCTATGCGGGATGAGTTTGAAATGAGTATGATGGGAGAATTAACATTCTTTCTTGGTCTTCAAGTAAAGCAATTGAAGGAAGGAACTTTCATTTACCAAGAAAAATATGCTAATGATCTTGTCAAAAGGTTTGGATTGGAAAATTGCAAAAAGATGATATACCAATCTCAAGTTCTTTGAAGATAAACAAAGATGAAGAAGGGAAGACAGTTGATCAAAAGCTGTACGGGGAGCATCATTGGTTCACTTCTTTATCTTAATTTCTAGACGACATTTTGTTGAGTGTTTGCATCTGTGCTAGATTTCAATCGATCCTAGAGAATCCCATCTCAAAGTGCTGCAAAACGTATCATTAAATACGTTGCCTCATCTTCAAGCATCGGTCTTTGGTATCCTAAGAAGGAGACTTTAATCTTCCAGGATATTCGGACACAGATCTGGCCGGTTGCAGAGTCGAAAAAAAGTTGTCATCTTTTCTTGGGAAAGCAAGTAAATGAATCTTTCGGCGACAAGGAAGGATGTCTTCTTCAAGGAAGTCTTCAAGAATCGCGAACGAGGGGACCACGAGAGAATGAAGGAGGGACCTACCCATTTCGATCTCACCGAAGAGGAAGAATTATCAAGTCAGCAACGAGCCCGATTCACTCTCCACCACGTCACTCAACGCCATCTACCCCACAAGGTGCGGGTCAACAACCGGAGGAAGAGATAATCGAGGACGCAAACCCTGTAAGAGTCCAAAAACCCTCTTATATTTACAAACTCTACCATGCGTTGAAAGTACTTGGGACTCGTTGAACTACGTGGATGATTTTCTTAAAGATAAGAATTATGGGAATGAGTATATCTTTCGAGGAAAATGGAGGATTTGGGAATTGCTCCCAAGGGAAAGGCTGAGGACGCACTTGCGAACATTCCAAGTGACCCTCGTATGTCGGGACTAAATTCGACTGACGGGAACGATGATGATAAAATGTTCAGTGATTTTCAACCTAGAATGGGTGTTGTTACGAAGGTGAAGGGAAAAAGGATGGAGTTGTTTAAATCGAAGGAACAGGAGAATCTGTTCTTCAGACTGCTGAAACGAGGGGTGATAAACCCTAGGAGTGTTGATTTCAATTTCTTGGATGCCGTTAATGTGAACTTAAGGGAGAAGTTCAATCTGCTTCAACTTGAGCAATTTTGTACCGATACCACTGATGGTTATGCGCAATTGACAGCATACTTCTATTCGAATCTCGTTTTTTAGATGCGAATAGAATATCATTCAGTGTTCGAGACCAGGACTATGTGGTAGATGTGGACATGTTGGCGGACATAATTAGAGTTGAACGAGGACGTTATCAACCAATCAAAGTCTCAGTTGCTCGTGCCTCATTGGAACTTGTCAAAGATAGAGATGTAGAGGGAAGAATCATCTATTCAAGGATGTGTGCAATCAATATCGTGCTGCACAAAATTATGATCAATTGCATCAGGCCCAAGTCTACATCAAAGACTGATGTGTCTAATTCAGAGGCAAAATTGATGTACGCAATCAACTCAGCGAAGAAGTTCTCTCTCCCTCACACTATTCTCTTTCACATGTACAGAGTAATGTCGAAGGACTAGGGACAATTGCCTTACCTAGGTCTGGTGATCAAGATCTTCAGACACATGAATATTGAACCGCCACATACACTTTGTGTTCGACCGTGCGATAAGATGGTGGTAGGTTTGAAGATGTTGACGAAGATGCGTCTAAAAGAACTTTCCAAGGCAATGGAGAAATTCAGAGTGAAGACACCGATGCACCGCTCGCTTCAAAGAGAAAAGGGAAGGAGGCCATTGGTGCCCCATCCAAAAGAAGAAAACTTTCATCTTGGAGGATGAAGATGAGGAGGAAGATCTCACAATCACTGCCTTGATAAGGACCGGACGTTCGTACCTCAATCGACGTAACTTCGGAAGAAACGAGAGAGAAGAAGAGGAGCAAGCCAAGAACGAGAAGAAGAAGAAGAGCAGCGAGAGAAAGAGAAAGAAGCTGAAGAAGAAGGAGAAGAAGAGAAAGAAAAGTTTGCAGCTAAATCTGGAGAGAAGGGGAATCAAGATACAGAAGAGCATGATCATCACTCTTCCCCTTTTGATGTCCTAGAGACAGGGGGAGTTGGAGAGCAAAAAAGGTCCACACCTCATGCTGCCAATAGTAAAGGTCTAAGACAATCTCCAGCAGATCCAGAAGAATTTCAGGCTTCTCAATTGCCTGAAGAATGACACGATACGTCAACACCAAATCTACAAGATTATACGAAGCTCCATCATTTGCATTCACTACATCCGAGAAAGCAAATGCAAGTACACGGACGGACAATTCTGCAGATTTTCGTCGTATTCTAGATGTTCTTCTGGAAATGCAAGGCCAAATCTATGCTCTGGACTGTGAAATTCAAGCCATAAAGAATGCTGGACAAGCATCTTCAGTTACCCTGGAGGACAAAATGAAAGACCTAGCTTTACAACTTCAAGCCAATGCCAAAGGAGAGGAGGTAGCTAAACTAAGGGAAGACTTGAAGAGGCTAGAAGGCATAGTCCAGTCCATGGGAGATTTCCAGATCGTGCGCATTCGCAAGCAAACCTGATTCCTTCCTCACCTTTTTTAATGATGACAAAAAGGGGGAGCAGCAATTTGAACCAACCAACTTTAAACTTTGACTTTAAATTTGTTTTTGTGGTTATGTTTGTTTTTTAGTATGACTTGAGTGAATTTGGTGTGAACTTGAAATTGACTGAATTGAGTGTGGATTTTGATGCTTAACTGTTTGCATTTATATCAAGTGTTGTCATATGGTACTACTCATGAAAGACTAACCAATTTTCTGTGGATGCAGAGTCTGGTTGTTTTATTAATCTTTATGACATAGCCATATTGCTTGAGAAATGTTTTTGCAGGTCAAAGTTGTTCAAATCTACAGGAAAGTTTTGTCACCATCAAAAAAGGGGAGATTGTTGGAGAAATCTTTCCATAATATTTTGAAGCTGACAAAACGTTTCTATCAGTCTAATCTAGATATTTGCAGACTGTCTGTTTAAAATCTGAAGACTTTCTAATCACCAGACTCAGCACTCAAGACTCGAGACTTAAGATTCAAGACTATTCTCATTGACAGTCTTTCTGATCCAGTGACGAAGGAAATCCAGAGCCGAAGTATATGCTTGAGGATTTAATCCTATCCTCTGGAGAAGATCTCTTAGTTGGATAAATATATCGGATTCTTTTATTTGTATCAAGATCAATTGAAGATTCGGTGGTCGATGAAATATTCTTGGAATGTTCTATTCATGGAAACCAAGATCCTGATTGTATGGGCGAACAGGATTGATGGGCTATCTTCAGGTTCCTTTAATAGCTCGAATGATCTTCTTAATTGATTCCGTCTAACGGATAGATTGGAGGAATTCCTTTGGTAAGTGCCAACGGTAAGATGGCGTAAAGGAGTATAAAAAGGAAGACATTCTAGTTGTGTTAGCAACGTGATCGATAGATAAATTCCAGAGTCTGAAGCACCTTGATTATTAGTCGATACAGTTTGAGCGAAATTGTATACACAGAGAGTGTCTATACTTGGTGATACCTTGAGTGAGTGTGGTAGATCATCTACACCTAGAAATCAAGGAAGATCAACGCTGTAACATCTCTTTATTCATAGTGGAATCCAGCCAATTGGCTGTCAGTGCGGAAGAGTGGAAGTAGGCTTGAATCAAGCCGAACCACTATAAACCACGTGTTCAATTCTCTCTTTCCTTTACTCAGTCTTACGTTGATTATTATTTGTCGTAAATCCTTCAACTGTCTAAGTATTGTGCAATCATCAAGAAAAATCTTTTATATACCTATTCACCCCCTCTAGGTATTCGTACTAGCTATATCAATTGGTGCTTCTTGCTTTCGAGCTTTAACACTGTTTGTTTCCACTTTTAGCTTTAGCCTCATTCACAAGTTCTCATCTCCCTGACGAAGAGGAAGAAAAATGAAACCCAAGACTAACAACAAACGAGAGGCTTCACAGCTACACTTCAGACATTGACAACTTCTCATCATAAAGCATCACACTGTTAACAGTGTTTTGAACATCATCCAATCTCAATGCAGTAGCTTCGTTCCTCACGAGAATGTGCAACTTAATCACATCAAAGCAAATGGGACACTAATTCAGAACTTCATATGGTAGACAGCTAGAATACCAAACCAAAGCGAAAACTCAGGGCAATACAAATCCAGTCCCCAACTTTTAGCATTAGACCTGATCAACAACAAAGAGAAATTTGAAGAATCACGATGAACACTGTTTCTGCGTGATGCCAACCCTGGAAATTGATGCTTCCAAGAACATCGTTGGAAAAATCGAAGATCCATTAGTCTAGGCCATTTATAGCTGGTGTTTCAGCCATGGGAATTGTATGGGTCACTTATGTGAGCGTTACCTTGTCGAGATGAGTCCAGCACTGAGAGATCTGTCGTGGATAAACTTAAAACTGCAAAGCCATCATTAGGATTTGGAAGCAGATTCCCCGCTTCTCTGCTTTGGACTGTTGGCGGGTGCAATGGATCATCTGTTTCTTATATGGCCAAGACAAAGCTTTATTAATAGTTCTATTGTTAACATGTTGTAGCCTTCGCTTGGTCTTTTCCATATGAAGAGGGTTTGTGGAAGTGGAAAGCTAATGCAACTTTCTGTTTGTATATTAGTCTGTCACGCCCCGATCCTCGGGCACGCACACATCCTTCTATTTGGTCGATTTTAGAATGCGATATCCCAGGACTATGTATTGTCGACCCTTTCATTTATTAAGCACATGCGAAAGCAATTATAAATCCCCAAATAATAAAACAATGGTATAGAAAAGTAAGTCATATTTTTCATATTGAAATCCACAACCAAACCTTTATACATGGCATAACTCAAAGTCTATTCACAAGACTATTCATGACTTCAAAGTCTTACTCTAACTACACATATACATAGGGTTCACAAAAAGGATGGGATCTCAATCCTCATTCGGGTCATACTCGGGATCGTCCTGATCCTACTCTGACTCCTCTTATTCACCCCCCTCTTCCTCAGGCTCCTCATCTTCTCCTTCAGGCTCATCCTCGACTTCAGATGCCGGCTCATCTTCAAGTACCTCTTCTGTTGCACCCCAGTCTTCGTTCTCCTCCGGTCCTTCCACCTCTTGTTTGTCAATCTCACCATCCTCGTCATTCCAGTTATCATCGTCAACTGAGTACACAAGAGTGTGGGCTTCAGCCGCAAGTGCCGGGTCTTGATCATTCATAATAGACCCATCCGCATGGTCTGTTATAGCCTCCCCAAACACTTCTTCTAGAATGTGCACTGGCACGTCGTTCTCAGGTATGGGCCCCTCTCTTCACCCATCAAAGTACTCACGATACCATGACCTATAAGGATGGGGCCTCAGGGCGTTTTCTCCTATGTCAACCCAGACGATTGTCTTTACCAGGACGTACTCTAGTCCTTCTGGGTGAGGGTGAATATGGTAATGGATTTCTATCTCGGTCAGCTCCTATGGAATACCGAAATGCATAGTGGGACGACGAGGTGGAGGAAGAGGTGGCGGTGCTGTCATCTATGGGCCTGAAATGTTGTCTCACAACCGGGATGAGACTACGTCTGAGCAAGTTTTACCCCACCAAGACCCGATTAATAAACCAATACACTATGGGCTGCCTAAACACACACAGGTCAGAGGACTTACCTTGACCTCAAATCCCACCTACAAGTTAGTATAATTCATAATAGGCACCCACTTACTCAAAACAAATCGAACCAGTCGATTACATGTCACCCTAAATCATTCCCTACAGTGGGATATCTACAAGTCAGGTCACATGCATTCTCCAAGATGACATACTAAGTCTCCGAGCCACATGCCTTGAACCTTGGACCCACGTGCATTCTCTAAGGCGAACTCTTCGCCAAAGTGGTACATCAGTCACCAAGCCATGTGCCCTTTTAGATGCCATTCTTGAACACTTGACCCACGTGCATTCTCTAAGGTACTAGTTCACCAAAGTGACGCATCAGATCACCGAGCCACGTGTCCTTTTAGATGCCATTCCTGATCATTGGGCCCACGTGCATTCTCTAAGGCACTAGTTCGCCAAAGTGACACATCAAATCACCAAGCCATATGCCCTTTTTAGATGCCAATACTTAATCACCGAGCCAATGTACCCTTCTCCAGGTGATTTACTTTCTATCGTGATTCCACTACAAAACAACGCCTTTCTCTATAGTTCGCCGATCCACTATCGATACCCAATTATTTCTCAATCAAGTAATCAAAACAACTCGATAGGGAAATATCCTAAAATTCACAATTTAAATCAATTCCATACAAATTGAAGCTCAATTAAATAAATGGACTACACCACGACGATCAGCGCAAAATTCTTGTCATCGGCCATCCCGATTGAATTTCCGGAAAAATAAATAATTAATTCATTAATTTTGAAAATTCATAATTAATTACTAAAAATCTAATTTAGGCCCGTATTGCCTAATTGAAGCCCGATAAGGGTCGATAAAAATCCTGAGATACATTCAATAAATAGTAGACTATACCTACTTGCTAAATGCCCAATCAAAATGTCTAATATGGATCACAATTGTCTAATAATCACTAATTTACTCTAATCTAACCACCTAATTGTACTTAATTAAATCTAATCAACCCCTAAACATAATTAGCAAACTAAGCAAGGATTAGTGAGATTACTCACCGGAATTTAGCGATAAACGTATCAATCCGACGGGGACGACATGAGGAATGATTCTTCCCAAAGCAAGTCCCGGGTTCGGGGCCCGAAACCTCAAAACGGGCCTAGAACTGCTGCTGGAAACCCATTGTCCAACTGCTATTCTTGGCCAAACAAAGCTGCTCCGGTGGTTGAGATGGCGGAGCAAGGCCGGGGGAGGGCGAGGGAAGCTCCGATGAGTCCGAACGGTGGCCGGATAGAGCTAGTCGACGGTCCGGCGGCTTCCTTAACTGCTCACGAAGCTGGACAGAGACCGAACAGGAGCTGGACGGTGCTGCTAGGCGGCGATGTCGCGAAGGCAGAACGCACGGGTGGCGTGCGGGCGGTGGTGCGTGGGCGGTGACGGCGAGCTGCTCCTATCTTCGTGCGCCCGCAACTTTTGCTTCGTGCTTCGTTTTTGCTGGTTTGTTCGAACCGGAAGGAAGGAGAGAGAGTGTGTCGAGGGAGAGAGAAAAAGAGATAAGGGAGTTTGAAAAGTCAAAATTAAAAAGGAGAAGCAAAGTTGGAACCGACAAGGAGGGGGGACAGTTGGTGGAGTTTCTTGCACATGGGAAAAGAGAGAGGGAGAGTCGGCCAAGTGGGGTAGGGGGAAAGAAAAGGAAACAAAAGAAAAATGATGTTTGGCCCAAAAAAAATAAAATGGGAAGAAAACTAAACAAAAGAATTTCCTATAATAGGAAATTCTCATCCCATTTTCTTTTTAATCAACTCAAAGATTTCCAATGAAATTTCAAATTAGAGCACTTGGTCCCCAATTGCGTTTCTGCATTCAATTTCCCTCTTGATTTTCTCTCAATTAACTCTCACAAAAATCAATTGATGTCTCAAATATCAACTTGATTATTTTCCTCCTCCAAGGATTCCTCATGCTTCTCAATTTCACAATCAGAATTAATCCCCGGCTTCAACTGAACGAAAACGGCCCTAACCTGACTTTTTCCCAAAAAGTCTCAGTTGTCAAAAAATCTTTCGAGACTGAATCGTGGATACTAGAATTTATTGTGACATGATAGAACCTTCAATTTCTGAAATCGGACTTGAATTGGCGGTTAATTTTCATTTGGCGCGTTTTTAGCGTGACTTAGGCTATCGGGTGATTTTCAAAACTTTTTAAGGTAAATGACCCGTGGTCGATTTTCTTCGAACCACTATGAACCCATTCGACTTAATGGCGATTCTCAATTATCGTGAAAATCTCAATGATTCAATTACGGACACGAGTACCAAAACAACAGTAAAATCATATTAGTGTCGGTCGATGAGAATTTTCCAATTTAGTAGAGTCACTCACGATCGGCCACACAACTCAGTCGAACAGACCAATCTCTGATCTCAAATCGATTTTTAACTGTGCCGCAATAGCCTCTAAAGATGAGCACGGTCGAGAAGCTAATTCCTGATCGAATTCTCAAGTTTATTGCTTTAAAGTTTTTTAATTACTTACCCAAACAGACTAGTTACCTCAAGAGTGATCGGCTCTAAGAATAGCCCTATAAACGCATCATTCGAAATGCCCGGTTATCTAGGAGTTTCTGTCGGTTCATGTCCGGCGTGGTGGAGTGATGCTAGGGATGTTGCCGCCGCCACTGCCACCTGATGCACTAAGTTGGGTGTGATGGCACATATAGCTGGTGGGAGCTGACACTTTTTGGGGATAGCCGATGCTTGTTGATAGAGGGATGTACATGTTGATGTAGGGTTGAGTTCTCTTTTGAGTTATAGCCAAGTATAGTCAAAAATCTTGGCCTTTTTGCTGTACCGACCCGAAATATCCATCATGAAAATATAAATAAAAGTAACTCGGTTTTTTCTTTTCAGTTGAAGTGTAGGTGGTGTGCATTGCATTATGGTTATTGAAGTGAGAAATGGTGAGATACGTTTATTCTTCTGCTGATGATCTGCGCTGGGACCTTTACAAAAAAAATGGAAAAGTATTCTATTGATCAACCCCTATGAACTATGGTTTCACTTAAATTAAAAGTTATCTTACTAGTGTGTAGTAGGACGAGTGATAAGTACCTGTCTCTCCCTCCAACAATCATGATACAATGCACACCACTAAGTACCATAGGAAAAGATAAAGCATGAGCCACTTTTATTTACATATTTTCATGATGGATTTTCTTCAACCATGATACAATGGCACATACTAAACAAAAGAAAGCCAAGACTTTTTTTAGCATATTTTCACTTGGCCACATCCCGAAAGAAAAGATACTTTTAGACCCTAAAGTGATCACGTGACAGCTCCTCCATCAACTAGTGTGGGCTACTCCCAAAAAGAAACATCAGCTCTCTACCCCTCACGCACAGCCATCACACCCATCCTTGGTGCGTCGGGCGGTGGTGGTGGCGGCATCCCCTAATCACTCCATCTCGGCGGACATGAATGGATATGAAACTCTAAATGACAAGGGCCCTAGCTAAGCCCACATCGTACATAACCAGCACTCGCACTCGCACAAATGTCAGTCCAGGGACGAGGACGCAGTCGATCTCCATACACTCTACCTCTACATCCGATGGGAGGCCATAGAAGGTGCCCCGCGTGACGGTAGGGAGCGGCATCTTTCTAATCTGAAATGTTGGTCCCCGAAGGGGTGAGTACAGCCACTCAGCAGGTAAAAGATCCAATAACCACTCAATGCATCACACAATACAATCATAGCATAATACATGTCATTCATGCATCCAAGCATAACTTACCTTGAAGCCATGCATATACCATCATACCATGTGATCACACATCTTCATATACTCATCACATTCATGTCATACATATATCTTCATACCATAGGTGATCATCATCATGTCATACACATATCATCATGCCATAGGTGATCATCATCATGTCACACACATATCATCATGCCATAGGTGATCATCATCATGTCACACACATATCATCATGCCATAGGTGATCATCATCATGTCACACACATATCATCATGCCATCATGTCACACTCATATCATCATGCCATAGGTGATCATCATCATCATATATGCATGATTCGATTTGCACTTTCATCTTTCAATTCGATCACCACATCTCTCTTTCTCGGGATCAGTAATTTGCGTCCCACACTTTATCACTCGCACCCCAACCTGGCATCGCGAGAAAACCTCCGGCATTCAGCCATTTAAGGCCACCGGGCATCCAGCACCCCCACATTACGGGCATCTCGCATCCCAACTGGCATCACAAGGCATCCCCTCGGGCACAAACCTCCGAGGCTTCCGGCACCCAACCATTCCGGGCATCTTGAAACTCCCGAGGACATCCTAGCCATGTATCTCAATACAATCCGGGCATCCGGCACCCCCCATCCCGGGCATCTTGACACTCCTAGGGCATTATCAACCGCCTCCAACAGTTTCCTCATTTATCGTTGTCCATGTTCACCAATTTATGTCTGAACTCAGCATGGCACATGATGTAATGGCAACCAAGATCACTTTCATTGTTTTAATGCATTTTCATCATCATCATACATGCAGCAAAATACAATCATTCACAACAATACGATTCATGGAGTCCATACAACTTAGAATAGTCCATATATCATGCCTTTTTGAAATTTACTAAATTCCAGCTTGCACAATTTTGGAAAACATTTAAATTAAATATCCATATGATCCTCAAAAATCACAAAATCAGAGCATGTACTAGATAAGACATAAAGGTGACAATTTCATGCAGAACACATGCCCAAAAGAGCTTCACACTACAAGATATAGCTCACACATTGCAACATGCAAAATTAGGACAAAGTCAGAATGCACAGTTTTTTTAAATATTTCGATTAAAATACACGAATGACCTCAAAAAATTATGAAACTTTACCAAGTTATAGTCAAGACCTTAAAGTATATTTTTCATGAAGAAATCTAGGCCATATTCCTTCTAGATAATTTTCTATAGACGTTCGAAGCTCCTGTTTCTAGTACCGAACAGTCCAGTGTAGCTATCTCCGAAATATCGAGGTTTTTCCTACTTATCTTTCTTCGTTTCCTCTGAAATTTTGATATGTTTTGCCTCAAGAGGTCCCCTACAACTTTCATTAAGGGATATAAGTGAGATTCTCAAGGAATAGTCACCATATGGGTCAAGAAGTCTCGGTGTCCAGTACCGTGTTTCCAGATTTACCGTCTTCAAAAGAAAATCGTTTCAGTAGGCTACACTTGCTCATTTTACCTCAAATTTGAGTATTTTAGTATTTATGATGTTCTATACAACTTTCATGAAGAATTTGAAGTGAGATTCTCGTTAAAAAAGCAACATGCAACCCACAAAACCACCAAAAGGTCGATAAAGCAATTCCAGATCTAGTGTCTCCGTAGAAGAAGGGTTTCACCCCTTGAAACTCAACCATTTTGTCTCAAATTTTATTATGTTATACTTTGAGATGTTGTCTACAACTTTCATGAAGGAGTCAAAGTCAAAATCCAACTCGAAACACGCATGCAAGCCTCTACAAGTTTCTGGGTCAGGCGGTATACACGAAAACAGCAAGCTATTTCAAAAACAAAACACACTAGCTTCGGTTTCTCACTCCTAAACACCCAATATTCAGCACCATTTCAAACACACATGCAAGACACACATGCAAGAGTAGAAAATGGATCCTAACTTGCCTCTAAGATCAAGTGAACGACGGCACACGGACGGCACACGGACAGTGAACGAGCGGCGACGGGCGGATGGCTGCTACTTCCTCGGTTCCTCTCTCCCTCTTGGCGACCCTCTCTCTCTCGCAACTCTATCTCTCTCTCTCTTGGCTTGGTGAAACCCCTCAACCGGCTCACTCTCTCTCCCCTTTTTTCTCCCCACAAACTCCATCATTAGCAATCATGATGTGCCTCCCCATCATAGCCAATGCATCAAACATCTCTTTTTGCCACTTGGCAAAAAGACACATGCAAGATGGGCTTGGGAAGAAGTGGGCCGGTGACTCCTCCTCCTCCTTTCGGGCTTGGGCTTCAATGGGCCGGCCATTTGGCCCATCAAGGTCCATGCTATTGGGCCTAAGGCCCAAACCTAATTAAACCCAAATTTTACCTTTTACACTTTTAATTCTTTCTTTTATAGGTTTTAAATTTCAATTTCACATGGCCAAAATCTTGTAACATTTAATCTATAGGAATTAAATCTAAGAGGTGCATAGCCAAGAAAAATTATTCATTAATTTATCCTATAATACTAATTTAAAAACTCATGAACACAAGCATATAACACTTAGTCTTAAGAGAAAACTAATGGCTAAAACATAGACCATAGGTAATTTCATTACCTAATTATGGGCTTTAATTCCTCTAGAGGTTGTCTTGAATTTTGGGATGCCACAATTCTCCCCTCCTTAGAGAATTTCGTCCTCGAAATTAGACACCACTCGTGCCTTCTTGAAACATGTAGGGGTACTTTTCCTTCATCTGATCTTCACTTTCCCATGTGGCTTCTTCCATATCATGATGTCGCCATAATACCTTAACCAGAGTAATCTTCTTAGTCCTAAGAATTTTTTCTTTTCGATCCAATATCTGCACAGGTTCTTCAATGTACCTCACTCTCTCATCCACTTTGATGGCTTCATGATCGAGTATGTGACCAGGATCCGATTGGTACTTTCTCAGCATCGATACATGAAACACATCATGCAAATTTCCCAACTTAGGAGGCAGCGCCAAACGATAAGCTACATCTCCTATCCTTTCAAGTATCTCAAAAGGTCCGACAAATCTAGGGCTTAACTTACCTCTCATTCCAAATCGAGATATTCCCTTCATTGGAGATACTTTCAAGAATACATGATCTCCCACACTAAATTCCAAAGGCCTTCTACGCCTATCTGCGTAGTCTTTTTGTCTACTTTGAGCTGTTTTAAGTCTTTTCCTGATAATTTCAACAGCTTCGGTGGTAACTTGTACCAATTCAAGTCCTATCAATTTCTTTTCACCTACTTCATTCCAACAGACAGGAGTCCTACATCTCCTTCCATATAATGCCTCATAGGGAGCCATGTCTATACTTTTCTGAAAACTATTATTATATGCAAATTCCACCAAATGCAATCTCTCATCCCAATTCCCTTTGAAATCAATTACACAAGACCTCAACATGTCCTCTAATGTCTGAATTACTCTTTCTGTTTGTCCATCTATCTAAAGGTGAAAAGCAGTACTAAACTGGAGTTTAGTTCCTAATGCAATTTGAAGACTTCGCCAAAAGTTCGAAGTAAATCTTGAATCCCGATCTGAGGTAATAGTCACTGGAACACCATGTAAGCATACCACTTGACTTACATATATGTCCGCATATTTTTCCATTGGATAGTCCATGCAAACTGCTAAGAAATGAGCAGATTTAGTCAAACGGTCCACTATAACCCAGATATAATCATGACCACTTGATGTCCTTGGTAATCCTTGTATAAAGTCCATCGTTATATGCTCTCATTTCCATTCTGGTATGTCTAACAGTCTCAAAAGTCCTGCGGGTTTGCGATGCTCCACTTTTACTTGCTGGCATGTCAAACATTAAGAAACGTGCTTAGCCGTATCTGCTTTCATACCATTCCACCAAAATTGCTGACGTAAATTCATGTACATCTTTGTACTTCCTGGATGAATACCGTAGTTACTCCTATGTGCCTCCGACAAAATTTCCTTCTTTACTTCTTCGTTCTCGGGAACACAAAGTCGTCCTTGGTATCTTACCATTCCATCTTCAGAGACTTGAAATTCCGGTCTTTTTCCTAAAGACACTGCATCTTTCATTTTCAAAATTTCTGGGTCAGATCCTTGTAATGTCTTAACTTTCTGAATAATCTCGGGTTCAATTCTTAATGCACTAAGCATACCAGTAAGACAATCCATTTTAATTTAAATTATGAGTCTACTACAAGCTTTAATAGGCTCCATTCCGCCATTCTTAAACTTGCCATCTCCATAGCTGACTTACGACTAAGAGCATCTGCTACCTTATTCGCCTTCCCTGGATGGTATTTTATCTCACAATCATAATCCTTTAACAACTCCATCCATCTCCTCAGTCTCATGTTCAACTCCTTTTGTGAGAACAGATATTTCAAGCTCTTATGATCCGTATAAATCTCAAACTTTTCCCCATATAAATAATGCATCCATATCTTCAAAGCGAATACTATAGCTGCTAGCTCTAAATCATGCGTTAGGTAGTTTAGTTCATGGGGATTTAATTGTCTGGATGCATAGGCTATGACCTTGCCATGCTGCATCAGAACATATCCTAGTCCTTCGTGAGATGCATCACTATACACTGTAAAACCATCAGGTCCAGTTGGTATAGTCAAGATTGGAGCCGAGGTCAATTTCCTTTTAAGCTCCTGGAAACTCCTTTCACATTCCCCATTCCATTCAAACTTCACATTCTTTCGGGTCAATTTAGTTAAAGGACCTACCAGTCGTGAAAATCCTTCAATAAACCTCCTATAATAACCAGCCAGTCCTAAGAAACTCCGTATTTTAGTAGGTGTCGTCGGTCTCGGCCAATTTATTACCATTTCAACTTTTGCCGGGTCTATTGCAATTCCTTCTCCTGACACCACATGCCCTAAGAATATTATCTAGTCTAGCTAGAATTCACACTTGCTAAATTTGGCATACAACTTATGATCTCTCAAGGTTTGCAAAACTATCCTTAGATGTTGTTCATGCTCTTTAGGTCCTCTTGAATATATCAGGATATCATCAATAAAAACTATCACAAACTGGTCCAAATAAGGCTTAAATACCCTATTCATTAGATCCATAAATGCAGCCGGCGCGTTAGTCAATCCAAATGGCATAACCATGAATTCATAATGCCCATAATGAGTCATAAACGCAGTCTTAGGAATGTCCTCTTTCTTAATTCTTAGCTGATGGTATCCCGACCTTAAGTCAATCTTAGAGAAGACCGAACTTCCTTGGAGCTGGTGAAAAAGATCATCAATTCTTGGCAAAGGATATTTATTTTTAAAGGTCACCTGATTTAGCTGCATAAAATCAATGCACAAGCGCATCGATCCATCTTTCTTTTTCATAAACAAAACTGGTGCACCCCAAGGTGAAGCACTTGGCCTAATGAATCCCTTGTCGAGCAACCCTTGTAGTTGCACCTTTAATTCCTTCAACTCAACTAAGGCCATCCTATACGGGGCTTTAGATATTGGTCATGTTCCAGGCATTAATTCAATTTCAAACTCAACTTCCCGCTCTGGTGGTAATCCAGGCAACTCTTCAAGGAATACATCTTGAAATTCATTAACCACTCGAACTTCCTCAAGTTTAGGCTCCTCTCTAGCATAATCTTTAACTATGGCCAGGTATCCTTGACATCCCTTGTCAAGTAAAGCACAGGCTTCTACTACCGAAATAAGTGCTATAGGTAGGTGGGTTTGACCTCCTAAAAATTCACAACTAGATTGATCAAGTAAGACGAATTGGATCACTCTTCTATAAAAATCCATTCTGGCCCGATACTTATGAAGCCAATCCATTCCTATAATAACATCAAAATCATACATAGACATTACAACCAAGTCTATTTCCATATCTTTTCCTCCCATTGACATCTTACAATTTCCACACACTAGCGTAGACAATACCTTATTCTTTAAAGGCGTGGAAACACAAAGAGACGTCTCAAGAGGCATAGCTTCTATTTTACTCAAACACCTATATCTTTCAGACACAAATGAATGCGTAGCACCTGTATCAAACAATGCATATGCATTTTTACCATTGATAAGGATCGTACCTGAGATGACATTTTTGGAAGCATCCGCTTCCGCTTGGGTGACCACATACACCCTTCCTTATGCTGGTGGCCTCTGAGGATTCCTTTGTAAGTTTGATTTAACAGCACTTTGATATCCCTGTCGCATCGAGCCAACACTCATCTGCGACCTTTCTCGTGGGTAACTTCTCCTAAGGTGACCCATTTGTCCACAACCAAAACATTTCAGTCGTCCATTGCAAGGTCCTGGGCCATGTCGCCCATTACACCTTTGACAAACATCAAGTTGATAGGGTGCTTTCCCTATATTCAGGCCATTTCTCGCTCCCCAAAAATAGGGTCTCTTACCCCTTCTCACATCATTAAAGTTCAGCGGTTTCTTAAACTCTGATCGCTCTCTCAACAATTCCTGCTCCACTAACTGTGCCCTTTCATAGATCTCATGGTAATCCCTTATGTTCAAAGGCACTAGTTGTTTCCTGATATCAGTGCTCAACCCTTTCAGAAATCTCTTAGCCTTTTATTCCTGATCCTCAATCAGCCTAGGAGCATATCTAGATAATTCAAAAAATTTAGCCTCATATTGGTCCACTGTCAGCTCCTTTTGTTCTAACTGAACAAATTTTGAAATTTTCCTGTCCTTAGCACAGTCAGAAAAATGCTTTCTATTGAAAGATCTCACAAACTCTTCCCAGTTAACATCAGTACCTGGTGGAAAGATTATGTCCTTCGAAGCTCTTTACCAAAACTTTGCATTTCCCTCCAGCTGGTACTCTGCCAAAGTTATTTTCTCAGCATTATTGCAGTCCAACAGCCGGAAAATTCATTCCATCCCATCAATCCATTGCTCCGCCTCCTCAGGACTTCCCATTCCATTGAACTTAGGTGACTTCAGCTTTAGAAATTGCTCCACCTGTCCTTGAGTACGGCGTTCTGCTCTGGGCTGTTGCTGCGCTTGCCTTTCCATCAAATTTCCAATATTAGCAAAATGCCTACAAGATGTCTTCCATTCAGGGTTCAGCTCTTGCAGTAGAGGCCTCAGCCCTCGATAGATGAGCACTTCCAGCTCGCACCATGACTTTCCTGCAATTTCCAAGCATTGCCTCAGGAATAATCTGAGACTCACTATCTCCATCCAAAGCAGCTACTACTACTACATAAGTAACATATACATGTTACTAGTACCTAAAGACAACTCAAAATAAACCACTAGGGATCTAAGAGTAATTACTCATCACCCGTTATTCAAAGTTAATCAATTATTCCGTTTTATATCCTATGGTGTGCATTGTCATCATGTTCCTCAATTTCCAAAAGAGGCTCCTTATCACTCCACCTATAACCATTGCTCTGATACCAAAACAAGGGATGTGGCACCCCGAATAGCCCAAGGTCACCACATCCTACACCTAATGAACACTAGTTACATCTCTTAGGCATCGTAGTTTAGGCATTTTTTTTTTTTGAAAATGGTCCCAGCGCATCTTATTAGCGGAAGCATAATTTAATATTACCATCCCCTTCCAACAATCATGATACAATGCACACCACTAAGTATTATAGGAAAAGAAAAAGCCAGCCACTTTTATTTACATATTTTCATGATGGATTTTCTCGGGTCGGATACATCAAAAGAAAGCCAAGATTTTTAGCTACACTTGGCCACATCCCAAAAAGATACTTCGACCCTCTAAAAGTGATCACGTGACAGCTCCCCATCAACTAGTGTCGGCTATCATCCCAAAAAGTTGCAGCTCCTACTTCTCACACATGGGCCCATCACACCCATCCTGGTGCATCAGGCGGTGGTGGCGGCAACATCCCTTGCATCACCCCATCTCGACGAACGTGAACGGATATGAACTCTTGTATGACAGGGCTACCAGCCAGGCCCACATCATACATCATTATCGCGCGCACCCGAAGAAACGTCAGACCAGGAATGGTGGGACAATCAATCTCCACACACTTAACCTCCACATCTGATGGAAGGCCGTAAAAGACGCTCCGCGTGACAGCAGGGAGCGGCATCTTTCTAATCTCAAATGTCGGTCCCCGAAGGGGTGAGTACAGCCACTCAGTAGGTAAAAGATTCAATAACCACTCAATGCATCACACCATACAATCATAGCATAATACATGTCATTCATGCATCCAAGCATAACTTAACTTAAAGCCATGCATATACCATCATACCATGTGATCACACATCTTCATGTACTCATCACATTCATGTCATACATATATCATCATGCCATAGGTGATCATCATCATGTCACACACATATCATCATGCCATAGGTGATCATCATCATGTCACACATATCATCATGCCATAGGTGATCATTATCATGTCATACACATATCATCATGCCATAGGTGATCACACTTCACACATATCATCATGCCATAGGTGATCATCATCATCATATATGCATGATTCGATTTCCACTTTTATCTTTCAATTCGATCACCACATCTCTCTTTCCCGGGATCAATAATTTGCATCCCACACTTTATCACTCGCACCCCAACCTGGCATCACGAGAAAACCTCCGGCATTCAACCATTTAAAGCCACCGGGCATTCGGCACCCTCACATTACGGGCATCTCGCATCCCAACTAGCATCACGAGGCATCCCCTCGGGCACAAACCTCCGAGGCTTCCGGCACCCAACCATTCCGGCATCTCGAAACTCCCGAGGACATCCGGCCATGTATCTCAATACAATCCGGGCATCCGGCACCCCCCATCCCGGGCATCATGACACTCCCAGGGCATTATCAACCGCCTCCAACAGTTTCCTCATTTATCATTATTCATGTTCACCAATTTATGTTTCAACTCAGCATGGCACATGATGTAATGGCAACCAAGATCACTTTCATCATTTTAATGCATTTCCATCATCATCATAGATGCAACAAAATACAATCATTCATAAAAATACGATTCATGGAGTCCATACAATTTAGAATAGTCCATATATCATGCCTTTTTTATGTTTACTAAATTTCAGCTCGCACAATTTTGGAAAACATTTAAATTAAATATCCATATGATCCTCAAAAATCACAAAATCAGAGCATGTAATAGACAAGACATAAAGGTAACAATTTCATGAAGAACGCATGCCCAAAAGTGCTCCACACAAAAGATATAGCTCACACATTGCAACATGCAAAATTAGGATAAAGTCAGATTGCACAGTTTTTTTAAATATTTCGATTAAAATATCCGAATGACCTCCAAAAATTATGAAAATTTACCAGGTTATATCCAAGAGCTTAAAGTATATTTTTTATGAAGACATCTAGGTCAGATTCGTTCTAGATAATTTTCTATAGACGTCCAAAGCTCCTGTTTCTAGCACTGAAACGTTCGGTTTAGCTATCTCTTAAATATCGAGTTTTCACCTACTTATCTCAGATTCGTTCTTGATATGTTGTGCCTCAAGAGGTCCCATACAACTTTCATTAAGGGATCTAAGTGAAATTTCCAAATAATGGTCACCATGTGGGTCCAAGAATTCTCGGGTGTCCAGTACCATGTTTCCAGATTTACCGTCTTCAAGAGAAAGTCGATTCACTAGGCTAAAATTGCTCATTTTACCTCAAATTTGAGTATGTTAGTCTTTAGGGTGTTCTCTACAACTTTCATGAAGAAGCAAAGTGAAATTCTCGGTAAAAACCAACATGCAACTCACAAAACTACCAAAAGGTCAGCAAAGCAGTTCCAGATCTAGTGTCTTCGTAGGAGGAGGGTTTTGCCCCATAAAACTCAACCATTTTGTCCCAAATTTTAGTATATTATACTTTGAGATGTTTTCTACAAATTTTAAGATTGAGTTGAAGTCAAAATCCAACTCGAAACATGCATGCAAGCCTCCACAAGTTTCTGGGTCAGGCGGCATACACGAAATCAGCAAGCTTTTTCAAGAACAAACCACACTAGCTTCGGTTCCTTACCTCTAAACACCCAAGATTCAACACTATTTCAACCACACATGCAAGACACACATGCAAGAGTAGAAAGTGGATCCTAATTTGCCTCTAAGATCAAGTGAACGACGGCACATGGACGGCACATGGACGGCGAACGGGCGGCGACGGGCGGACGGCTCCTACTTCCTCGGTTCCTCTCTCCCTCTCGGCGACCCTCTCTCTCTCTCAACTCTCTCTTTCTCTCTCTCTCTCTCTCTCTCTCTCTCTCTTTTTGGCTTGGCCGAAACCCTCAACCGGCCACTCTCTCTCCCCCTTTTGTTTCCCTTAAACTCCATCATTAGCAATCATGATGTGCCTCCTCACAAGCCAATGCATCGAACCCTCTTTTTGCCACTTGGCAAAGCATGCAAGATGGGCTTGGGCTTGGAAGAAGTGGGCCGGCCACTCCTCCCCTCCTTGGTTGACGGCCACCTCTCTATGGGCTTCAATGGGCCGGCCATTTGGCCCACCAAGAGTCCAAGCTATTGGACCTAAGGCCCAAACCTAATTAAACTCCAAATTTTACCTTTAAACACTTTTAATTCTTTCTTTTATAGGTTTCAAGTTTTCAATTTCACATGGCCAAAATCTCGTAACATCTTATCTATAGGAATTTAGTCTATGAGGTGCATAGCCAAGAATAGATTATTCTCATTAATTTATCCTATAATACTAATTTAAAAACTCATGAACACAAGCATATAACACTTAGCCTTAAGAGAAAACTAATGGCTAAAACATAAACCATAGGTAATTTCATTACCTAATGAGGGGCTTTAATTCCTCTAGAGGTTGTCTTGAATTTTGGGATGCCACACAGCAACAACCTAGAGTGGAATGTCGCCCTCAAGGACTGGTGGAGCAATTTCTAAAGCTGAAGCCACCTAAGTTCAGTGGAATGGGAAGTCCTGAGAAGGCGGAATATTGGATTGATGGGATAGAACAGATTTTTCGGTTGTTGGACTGCAGTGATGCTGAGAAGATAGTTTTGGCAAAGTACCAGCTAGAGGGAAATGTAAAGTTTTGGTGGAGAGCTTCGAGGGATACTATCTTTCCACCAAGTACTGAGGTGAACTGGGATGAGTTTGTTAGAGCTTTTAATAGGAAGCGTTTCTCTGACTGTGCTAAGGATAAGAAGATCATTGAGTTTGTTCAGTTGGAACAAATAGAGCTGACAATGGATCAATATGAGGCAAATTTTTTTGAATTCTCTAGATATGCTCCCAGATTGATTGAGGATCATGAGGAAAAAGCTAAGAGAATTATGAAAGGTTTGAGGACTGATATTAGGAAACAACTGGTGCCTTTGAATATAAGGGATTATCATGAGATTTATGAAAGGGCACAGTTAGTTGAGCAAGAGCTGGTGAGAGAGCGATCAAAGTCTAAGAGACAGCTGAGCTTTAGTGATATAAGAAGGGGTAAGAGACCCTATCCTGGTCAAGGTCAGGCGTGGGATGCAAAGAAAAAAAGCAATTTTGGAAATTTTGGAAGAGCTAGGGATGGCCTGAACATAGGGAAAGTACCCTATCAACCTAATATTTGTCGAAGGTGTGATGGGCGGCATGGCCCAGGACCTTGCAATGGATGGCTGAGATGTTATGGTTGTGGACGAGTAAGTCACCTTAAGAAAGACTGCCCATAAGAGAGGTCGCAAATGAGTGTTGGCTCAGTGTGACAGGCACAGTAGAGTGCTATTAGACTAAACTTACCAAGGAATCCTTAGAGGCCACCAGCATAAGGAAGGATGTATGCGGTCACCCAAGAGGAAGCGGAAGCTTCCAGAAATGTTATATCAAGTACGATTTTCATAAATGGCAAGAAGGCATATGCATTGTTTGACATGGGTGCTACGCATTCATTTATATCTTAAAGATATAGGCAATTGAGTGAAATAGAAGATACGCCTCTTGAGACGCCACTTTGTGTTTCCACACCTTTAAAGAATATGGTATTATCTACGATGGCGTGCAAAATGTAAGATAACAATAGGAGGAAGGGATATGGAAATAGACATAGTCGTAATGGCTATGTATGACTTTGATGTTATCATAGGAATGGACTGGCTCCATAAGCATAGGGCTAAGGTGGATTGCTATAGGAAAGTGATCTAGTTCATGTTGCCTGATGAATTTAGTTTCAATTTTTTTGAATAACCCCTCTATAGCCATTATCTCGATGGTAGAAGCTTGCGAACTACTTGAGAAGGATGTCAAGGATACCTAGCAGTGGTAAGAGACCTTACTAAGAAAGAGGCTGAAATCAATGAGATTTAGGTAGTCAGGGAATTTCATGATGTATTTCCTGAGGAGTTGCCTAGATTACCACCAGAGCGAGAGATTGAGTTTGAAAATGAACTAATGCCTGGAACAGGACCGATATCGAAAGCCTCGTATAGGATGGCCTTAGTCGAGTTGAAGGGATTGAAGGTGCAACTACAAGAGTTGCTTGATAAAGGATTTATTAGGCCAAGTGCTTCACCTTGGGGTGCACCAGTTCTATTCATGAAAAAGAAAGACGGGTCGATGCGTCTAAGTATTGACTATAGACAGCTGAATCAAGTGACTATAAAGAATAAGTATCCTTTAGCTAGAATTCATGATCTATTCGACCAACTACAAGCAAGTTCGATCTTTTCTAAGATTGACCTGAGATCGAGATACCATCAGTTAAGGATTAAGAAAGAAGACATTCCTAAGACTACATTTAGGACTCGTTATGGACACTATGAGTTCTTAGTTATGCCTTTTGGATTGACGAATGCATCGGCCGCATTCATGGATTTAATGAAAAGGATATTTAAGCCTTATTTGGATCAATTTGTGATTGTCTTCATTGATGATATCTTGGTATATTCTAGAGGACCTGAAGAGCATGAGCAACACTTGAGCATAGTTTTGCAAACTCTGAGAGATCATAAGTTGTATGCCAAATTCAGCAAGTGTGAATTTTGGTTGGACCGGATAATATTTTTGGGACACGTGGTGTCAGGAGGAGGAATTGCAATGGACCCGGCGAAAGTTGAGATGGTAATAAATTGGCCGAGACCGACAACACCCACTGAGATCCGAAGTTTCTTAGGCCTGGCTAGTTATTATAGAAGATTTATTGAAGGGTTTTCACGGTGGCGGGCCCCTTAACGAAATTAACGCAGAAGAATGCAAAGTTTGAATGGAGTGGAGAATGTGAAAGGAGCTTTCAGGAACTTAAAAGAAAATTGACCACGGCTCCAATCCTGACTATACCATCTAGGTTCGATGGTTTTACGGTATATAGTGATGCATCTCACAAAGGATTGGGATGTGTTTTGATGCAACATGGCAAGGTCATAGCCTATGCATCGAGGCAATTGAAACCTCATGAACTGAATTACCCAACACATGATTTAGAATTGGTAGCTATAGTATTTGCTTTGAAGATATGGAGACACTATATGTATGGAGAGAAGTTTGAAATCTATACAGATCATAAGAGGTTGAAGTATTTATTTTTGCAAAAAGAGTTGAACATGAGACAAAGGAGGTGGATGGAGTTATTAAAAGATTATGACTGTGAGATACGATACCATCCAGGAAAGACAAATAAGGTGGCAGATGCCCTTAGTCAAAAGTCGACTATGGACATGGCTAGTATAAAAATAACAGAGTGGAATCTGTTAAAGTCTATTGTGGATTTAGATTTCAAGTTGGAAATGGACCACATTACTGGTATGCTTACTGCATTAAGGATTGAGTCGGAATTCATTCAAAAAGTTAAGATTTTACAAAAATCTAACCTGGAGATTTTGAAGATACAAGATGCTGTGTCTTTAGGAAAAAGACCAAAATTTCAAGTCTCTAAAGATGGAGCGGTAAGATGCCAAGGATGACTTTGTGTTCTCGACAATGAAGAAGTGAAGAGGGAAATTATGTCAGAAACACATAGGAGTCAATATAGTATTCATCCGGGTAGTACAAAGATGTACAGGAATTTGCGTCAGCAATTTTGGTGGAATGGCATGAAAGTAGATACGGCTAAACACGTTTCTCAATGTTTAACGTGCCAACAAGTGAAGGCGGAACATCGCAAACCTGTAGGACTATTGAGACCGTTAGACATACCATAATAGAAATGGGAGCATGTAACAATGGACTTTGTGCAATGACTGCCAAGGACATCAAATGGTCATGATTCGATTTGGGTGATAGTGGATCGTTTGACTAAGTCTGCTCATTTCCTAGCTGTCCGCATGAACTATTTAATGAATAAACTTGCCGAGATGTATGTAAGCCAGGTAATACGCTTACATGGTATTCCTGTAATGATCACCTTTGATCGAGACTCTAGGTGTGGCATCCCGGAAATTCAAAGCCAAGCCTTAAGGTGTGTTAAATGTCTTTAATTAGGTGATAGAATTTTATGGCTTATGCTTTAGCCAATTTGTCTTTTAATTTAAATGAATTATGCTTGTGATTGTGGAAATTCAAATTTAGTAGATTAATGCTTGGCCATATGATTTAAATTTCAATAATTAAAAATATCCCAAGACTTTGGCCAAGATGAAATTTGAATTTAGAAATATTTATAAAAGAATTTCAAAAAAAAAAAGGAAAAAGGGGTTGAATTTTCGAAATGGGCCTTGGGCCCATTAGCCTAAAGCTTGGTGGGCCAAGCTAGTCGGCCATTAGGGCCCAATAGGTGGCTGTCGACCAGCCCAAGGGGGAATGGCCGGTTGGGCCTAAGCCCAAGCCCATTGAAATTCAAATTTAAAAACAAAAATTACAAGTGGCAAGACAAGTCCTCATGCATTGGCCATGGTTGAGGTGAGTTAATCATTACAAATGATGGGATATAAAAAGGGGATTAGGAGAGAGAGTGGCCGGTTCCTCTAGCTCATTCGGCCGAGAGAAGTGAGAGGGAGAGAGAGATTTCGAGAGAAAGAGAGAGGAGGGGCTGAGAGAGAGGAGGTGGAGCCGAGAGTTCCCGCCGCCCGTTCGCCGAATGTCCGCCTAGTCCGACCGCCGTACGCCGCCGTTCATTGCTGTTGGTTCATCTTGGAGGCAAGTGGGGTCCTTTACTTCTCTTGCATGTCAGTTTTGGTTGGTTGCATGTTCGGTTTTAGGTGTGATTTGGGCGAAAAACCGAGGTAAGGGTTGGATGTGTTCAAGCTATGTGACTGTTTTCGTTCGGTTTGTGGTAGTCAGTATCTTAGTCGAGCTTGCATGTGTACTTGGAGTGATATTTTGGCTTCGGTGTCTTCATGAAAGTTGAAGCTAATGTCTTTTAGTATGACATACTCGAATTTCATGTAAAACGATGGTGATATGTGGGGTCAAAAGCTTTGTTATACGGAGACCTCAGATCTGCGAAATCTTCACTGACCTTTTGTTGATTTCTTGGTTGCATGTTGATTTCTGTTGGAGATCTCACTTTGTTGTCTTCTTGAAAGTTGTAGGAAACACCCTAAGCTACAACATACTCGAATATGAGGCAAAAAGAACAAGTATAACTTGGTGAATCGGTTAGATCTTGGAGATGGTTGATTCTGGTGAGGTGTACCGAGACACCCGAGACTTCATGGGTTAAAATGGTGACCATAATCTGGTTATTTGACCTAGATTACTTCCTAAAACTTGTAAAGGACACATTGTTACATAACATACTTAAATTTCAGAAGGAACGAAAGAGATTTGATGGGTGAAATCTAAGAAATACGGAGGAGTGTGTTCTGGACGTCGCGGTAGAGATTCCAGAAGCTTCGTAGGACTATGGAAATTAATATAAAAGGAATTTGGCTTAAAGTTCTTAATGAAAAAGGTGCGAAAATGTGTTGGCTATCACTCTGTAAAGTTTCGTAATTTTTGGAGACCGATTGGGTATTTTAATTACATTAATTCGGAAACTGTGCAGTGGGTTTAATTCCGAGAATTTTAGGATGTTTTTGGAGGAAATTGTGAAATTGTGAAAAATACAATTTGGCCACGAATTTTATATAAAATTGTGATCCTATAAATGATTATTGAATATTATGATTTTGGGAAAATCATAAATATTAAATATTTATTTATGAAAATAAATAAATATAATAAAATAATAAAATAATAATAAAATAATGAAATGATAAAATAAAATATATTTTTATTTGGCCATGGATTCAATTCCATTTGCTTGGCACTTGTGTAATGAGGTCTTTGTATATGCATTAAGTTGAAATACTTATGTGATTAAACTATGACATGTGCATGACATGTGAATTGAAATGCTTATGTGATTAAGCCATGACATGTGCATGACATGTGAATTGAAATGCAAGTGTGATATGCTTGATGCCATGCCAAATTTCCATGTTAAATTGAGATAAAAGATAAATGTGGATGAGAATGAGGTTGTGGTGGAGGATGTTGTCGGTGGCCTGGTGGCGTAATTCTAGAGATTCCTGGGAGTTTCGGGATGCCGGAATGTGGGGGCCGGAAGCCTGTCGGAGGTTTCTGCCCGAAGGGAGTGACTCGCGATGCCGGGATTGGGGTACGAGATCCCCGGCTAGAAGGGTAAAGGCCGGAAGCCCGTCGGAGGTTTTACGCCGATGGGAATGCCTCGTGATGCTAGTTGAGATGCGAGATGCCCGGAATGTGGGGGTCGGAAGCCCGGTGGCCATGAGATGGCTGGAATCTTTGGGAACCCCGTCGGAGGTTTTCGCCCGAAGGGTGATGATGAAATTGATCATGGAATCTGTCGGAGGTTTTACGCCCGAAGGATTGATAATGATACCCTGTCAAAGGTTTTCGCCCGAAGGGATGACAATGATAGTAAAATTTGATGATTTGAGAAAAGATAATGTGGGGATCAATTAATAAGTAAAAGTGGAAATTGATCTATGATGTGATATGCATGGTGATGCATGGCTAATGATGATGTGATATGCATGGTGATGCATGGCTAATGATGATGTGGTATGCATGGTGATGCATGGCTAATGATGATGTGGTATGCATGGTGATGCATGGGTAATGATGATGTGGTATGCATGGTGATGCATGGCTAATGATGATGTGATATGCATGGTGATGCATGGTTGATGATGACGTGATGATAATGATATATGAGATGCCATGATGATGATATATATGCTATGATAATGCATGAATACGCTTGACATCAAAAAGGTAAGCAATGCCTGCATTGTATGATGGTATGCATGGTGCATTGAGTTGTTATTGGATTTCCCTATCTGCTGAGTGGCTGTACTCACCCCTTTTGGGGATAACATTTCAGATTAGCACTGTGCCGCTACCTGCTGTTTCGCGTGGGGTATTTTATGGACTGCCATCTGATGTTGAGGTGGAGTGTACGGAGATAGATTGTCTCTCTGTGCCCGGATTGACGTTTATCCGAGTGCGATGCTTAGTTATGTATGATATCGGCCTGGCTGGGGGCCCTGTCATACAAGAGTTCATTTCTGTTCACGTCCGTCGAGATGGTGCTATGCGAGGGATGCTGCCGCCGCCACCACCTGACGCACCGGGTTGGGTGTGAGACCTGTACGCGAGAAGTAGGAGCTAGATTACTTTTTGATGTAGATAGTTGATGTTGGTGATGGGAGGGTTTTGTGTTCATATGATGTTAGGGGTCGGAGTTCCTTTTTGAGATTTTAGGTGGGACATGGCGAGTCTTAACCTTTCTGGTTTTTGTACCGACCCGAAGGAAACCCCATCTCGCTATATGTATGTATGTAAGCAAAGCGTCAACATTATTTATAAAATCCTGATGTGTAGCTGGTGTGTATTTGTATCATGGGTTAGAAGGGAGATGGATGACAATGTAAATTTTGCTTCCGCTATGAGTCGTGCATGGGACCGCTTTAAAAAAAAAATGCCTGTAATCTGGCAAGGCTTAATTTAGCAAAGAGATAGAGATGGTAAAAGATGTAACACCGGCGCTGGTGACGACCTAGGAAGGGTTCGGGGTGTCACACTAGGTTTACTTCAAATTTTTGGCGAAGTCTCCAAAATGCCTTATGGACAAAGCTTCAATTTAGTACTACTTTTCATCCTCAAACGGATGGACAAACGGATGGACAAATAGAAAGAGTGATCTAGACTCTAGAAGATATGCTAAGAGCCTGTGTTATTGACTTGAGAGGAAATTGGGATAAAAATTTGCACCTGATAGAGTTTGCCTATAACAATAGTTTTCAGAAAAGCATAGGCATGGCTCCATATGAAGCATTATATGGAAGAAGCTGTAGGACTCCTGTTTGTTGGAATGAAGTAGGTGAAGGAAAGCTGACAGGACTCGAGCTAGTGCAAGTTACTATAGAAGCGGTCGAGATAATCATGAAAAGACTTAAGATAGCCTAGAACCGACAAAGAGACTATGTGGATAGGGGTAGAAGGCCTTTAGAGTTTAATGTGGGAGATCATGTATTTCTTAAAGTATCTCCAATGAAAGGAATATCACGATTTGGAATGAAAGGAAAGTTAGGACCCAGATTTGTTGGACCCTTTGAGATACTTGAGAGGATAGGAGAAGTAGCTTATCGTTTGGCGTTGCCTCCAAAATTGGGAAATTTACATGATGTGTTTCATGTGTTGATGCTGAGAAAGTATTAGCCATATCCTGGTCGCATACTCGATCATGAAACCATCAAAGTAGACGAGAAAGTGAGGTACATTGAAGAGCCTGTGCAAGTACTGGATCGAAAGGAGCAAATTCTTAGGACCAAGAAAATCCCGTTGGTAAAGATATTATGGCAACATCACAATGTGGAGGAAGCCACATGGGAAAGTGAGGAATCGATGAAGGAAAAGTACCCCTACTTGTTTAAAGAGGCACAAGTGATGTCTAATTTCGAGGACGAAATTCTTTAAGGAGGGGAGAATTGTGGCATCCCAAAATTCATGGCAATCTCTAGATACATTAAGGCCTATGAATAGGTGATGGAAGTACCATCAAGTTGTATTGTAGCCAATTGATCCATGATTTGCAATAAGATTTATGGCCAAGCTTTTAATGGATAATTATTTGATAGGAAAGAAAATTCTATTATTGGCCATGTGTTTTATAAATTGGAATTTATTAATTTATAAATTTAAGTTTTATGGCCAAGTGAATAAGGGAAATTAAGTATTTATATGAATGAGAAATTAGGTGATGATTAAATGGGAAAAACTAGAGAAGAGTGGGCCAAAACTCTTAGGCCAAGACCAACCCACAAGACCCCACCATTCGGCCATTTGGGTTTGGCCCGCGAAGCCCAAAGGGGGGAGGAGCTGCTGTCGATCAAGGCTGGCCCAAGCCCAGCCAGATAAAGCCCATCTTGCATGAAAATTGCCAAGTGGCGCCGGCATGCAAGATCAATGATTGTTAATCGTTGAAATGAAGAAAATTAGAGAGGAAGAGGGGGCAAATTAAGCGAGGAAAGGGAGAGAGAGAGAGAGGGGGAAAGAGAGAGAGTTACCATCTGAGAGAGGAAGAGCAAGCGTGTAGAGAAGAAGAGGAAGAAGGAGGAGGAGTTCACCGCCTAGTCGCCGCCGTTCGTTCGCCGCCTTGCCCGCCGTTTGTCGCTGTGTTTGTGCTCGGATTTGAGGCAAGTAGAGTCCTAAAACCTACCCTTTGCTGCTGTGATATGTGTTGTGAGGGATGATAAACTTTGGTTGTGGTAGAAGTGAAGAAATTCGAAGCTTTAGGGAGAGATAAGGTAGCCTTGCATTCTGTTTTCTAGAAAGGTAGTCCAACCTTTGATGAAATTGTGAGCTGCATGCGACTTTTTAGTTGGAATCTTATTTCGACTCCTTGATGAAAGTTGTAGAGAACTTCTTGGAGAGTAACATACTAAAATTTTAGAGGAAATGGATGAGTTTAGGTTGGTGAAATGATTTTATTTGAAATGGTCAGATCTGGGAATTTTTGCCGAGCATTAGAGACGGCTACGGTGATTATAGTTTTTAATCTATCACAAATCTGATTTCAAGTTCTACATGAAATATTTACTTCTGGACCTTGTCTATAACATATAAACATTTCAGAATTTTTAGAGCTGATTTAGGATTTTTACCGAATTTGTGAATGAAACTGTGTATGGCAATATTCCGAAATTTTAAGGACTGTGATGCGTGGATTGTACTGATTTGTGTGATGTTCTTTTGATATGGTGTTCTTCACAGAATACTTTCCTCTAGATCTTGTATATAACATGTCAAATTTTTAGAATTTAATCAGGCTGGTTACTAATTTTTCAAGAATTATGACCAAATGAGTGCAATCTGTTTTTATCCGAAATTTTGTTATATTTTCGAAAATAAATGAAATTGTTCCATGGGATATGATGTCTTGAGTGGTTGATTATGCTGCATATGTGGTGACATATGGCATGTTATATGACATCAAAAGCTGGTTGAGACTCTTGATATTGATGCATCAAATGCCATGTTGAAATTTAGATACATGTGTGAATATAAATTGAGATAATAACAAGACCGTCGGGGGTGTGAGCCGACGATGCCTCGGGAGTTTCAAGATGCCCGGAGTGTGTGTGCCGGATGCCCGAAGTGTGTGCGCCGGATGTCCTCGGGAGTTTCGAGATGCCCGGAGGTGTGTGCCGGAAGCTCTGGAGGTGTGTGCCGAGGGGATTCCTCGTGATGCTAGTTGGGGTACGAGATGCTTGGAGTGTGTGTGCCGGATGCCCGGAGGGGTTTGCTGGAGATTTCTCGCGATGCCAGGTTGGATGCGAGCGATAAATTGTGGGACGCAAACAATGGTCCCTAAAAAGATAAAAATTGAGACTGTATCATGCGCATGGATGTGTACATATGGCATGGGATGAACTTCATGGGAATGCAAGCATGAAGTGCATGGTGGTATATGCACGTTGCATAGTGATATATGCATGGCTGCTTAATGATAAGTGCATGATGGTATATGCACGTTGCATGGTGATATATGCATGGCTATTCGGTGATATAAGTGCAAGTGCATAGTGATATATGCACATCATATGGTGATATATGCATGGCTGTAAGGTGAGCTACGCTTGAATGCATGAATGATATGTGGTTTATTCTTGATACCTTGATTGTTCTGTTTGACGCATTATGTAGTTTGGTGGATATTTACTGCTGAATGGTTGTACTCACCCTTTTTGGGGATTAACATTTCAAATTACAAAGATGCCGTTGCTACCAGTTGCACGCGGTACTTATTATGGATTGCCATCTGATGTCGAGGTGGAGTGTATAGAGCATTCCTGTGTTAGTTTGCCTAGTTTGGTGTATGTTCGAGTCTGTGTCTTAGTGATGTACGATGTGGGTCTTGCTGATGGCCCAGTTATCTAGGAGTTTCTGTCGGTTCATGTCCGGCGTGGTGGAGTGATGCTAGGGATGCTGTCGCTGCCGCCGCCTGATGCACCGAGTTAGGTGTGATGGCACGTATAGCTGGTGGGAGCTGACACTTTTTGGGGATAGCCGACGCTTGTTGATGGAGGGATGTACATGTTGATGTAGGGTCGAGTTTTCTTTTGAGTTATAGCCAAGTATAGCTAAAAATCTTGGCATTTTTGTTGTACCGACCCGAAATATCCATCATGAAAATATAAATAAAAGTGACTCGGCTTTGTCTTTTTAGTTGAAGTGTAGGTGGTGTGCATTGCATTATGGTTATTGAAGTGAGAAATGGTGAGATACGTTTATGTTTCTGCTGATGAACTGCGCTGGGACTTTTACTAAATAAAAAAAAAAAGGAAAAGTATTCTATTAATCAACCCCTATGAACTATGGTTTCACTTTAATTAAAAGTTACTTTACTGGTATGTTGTAGGATGAGTGACAAGTACCTGTGGTGACCCTAACGGATCAGGGGCCGTCGAGGGGTTCCACATATGTAATTAGGCAGAGGTGATTCCACCTAATTGCAAAATTCTCATCGATCTGCACTAAACTAATTTTTCTGTGGTTTTGGTACCATGTGCTCGTAATTGAAACTTCGAAATCTTCATGACAACCAAGAGTCGCCAATGCATCGAAGATGTATATTGTGGTTCGAAAATAATCGACCACGGGTCAATTGCACCAAAGATTCCTAAAAACTACCCGGTAGTTTAGGTCACGCTAAAATCGCGTCAGATTCAAATTAACCGCGAAATTAAATCCGATTTCAAAAATTGAGAATTCTACTGTGTCACAATTAATTCTAGGAACATCAATGCATCCTCTCAAGATCTATTGACGAACTTGAATTGTTGGTGAGAAATTCAAATGGCCGCAAATTAAAGGAATATGAGAAAAGCCATGTTTCGAATGGAATTTTGGTCTTCAATGTGGAACCAATGGAGATAGGAATTATAAGGGTTTAAATGAGGATTTATCTTTGTTATCTAAGGCTATTAAATGGCAAGTGAAAGAAAGAAAGAATGTAATGTAAAAGCAATGAAATTCGGAGCTCCACATGCCCAAGGAAAATTTACCTCCATTTGAATGTCATTTGAAGAGGATATGATATTTTAAGAGGGGTAGGCCCCTTGATAGTGAAGTGACCTAAGTTTCCATGGAAAAAATAGCCACTTGTTGTGGAAAATGGAAGAGGGGCCCTCCATGGTTTCTTTTTCTCCTTTCCCCCTTCCATCCGTGTGCATCCCCTCCTCCTTTTTGCCGTGCGACCATCTCTCTCTCCCTTTCTCTTTCTTTCCTTTTCCTTTCCTTTCCTCAAGCGTAAATTCCTTTGTCTTCTTCTTCTTTAAGCCATTCGATCTCCTCTGTTTCAGCATCCTTTGTTTCTGCTGAACTGACCAAAACAGCAACCAAAAAAACAGAGCAGGGCTCTGTTTTGGGTGCCGCTGATGCTGGTCCAACACCCCTCCTAAGCCAAGCTACCCTTTATGTTTCATTTCTCCTTGACTTGGCATCTGTTTGCTTATCATTCACCCCCACCAGCAAACCAGTGACTCACCAAAACCAGCGTTACCCTTGCATGCTTGCGCCAAAAACTCAGCAGCTCGGTCCACAAGTGTTGCCGCCAATCTACAGCTCATTCCTCTTCGATTTTAGCTCACCACCCTCACCGGAAACAACCATCCCTTCGCCATTGCTATTGCCTTGTCCCCAGGACTCCTACTATGCCGGTGTAGCCCACTAGTCGACCGAACCATTCCACGGTGCCGCTGCCTTGCCTCAAAGGAGCTCACGCTGCTACTGCTTGACTTGGTCCAGCCAAGAAGACTGCTTCTCAACAGTAGGCCAAAGGCCTTGCTAGCCTGAGCAAGGCCATCCCTAGTTACTCCAATGCCCCCAAGGGGCGAGACCTCACTGCTACCACTCCGCCATCACCGGAGATCATTGGCTTTTAGCTTAGGTGAGTCAATTTCCTAATTTCTGATCAGGGGTTGATTACATTCCTTAAGTGTATGATTAAGTTAAGTAGGATTAGAAACTAGTTTAGTTAGGATAATGACTAAGTTAGGTGGTTAGTTGAGATAAGACTAGATAGGTAGACTAGTTAGTTAGGTTGGTTAAACTATTTAGTTAGAGATTTAAGTATTTAGTTAAATGGTTAGCCTAGAAGGTTATTGTAAGGTATTAGTCTAGTTAGGCATTTTAATAATTGGTTCTAGTATGATCAAATTTGATTGATAGTGAAAAATTATAAATGGTAATTAATTAAATAATTAATTTAAATGATTTATTTATAAATTAATTAATTATTTAATATTTTTCCGGAAATTATACCGGGATAGCCAGTGATCGGAATTTTGTGTTTATTTGGGGTAGATCACATTGACCAAACAACATAAATCTAATGTCTAGTTTATTTTCTTTTTCCATTTATTTTATTGCTCATTCTTGTGTTTTGCGCAATATCTTACTCCTATGGTATATTTAGCTTAGTTGTACAAGAAAAATGTTTCCTTGGGGTGTTGAAGGAAAGCATAATCCGGCCAAAATCAAACCAAGGTTCATGATTTTGGTTTTGGCTGGGGAGTAAAAAAGAATCAACCAATTTAGTTTGGCTTCCTTGTGGTTTACGGTAGACCACTGTTAAATAGCCACTGATGCATTTATTTTGGTATGATCATTTATATGAAGAATGTTTATCATACTAGGTGATCGACATTCACCAACTTCTTACTTAAAAATGTGATTTGCTATTGATGGTACAATATTAAACTTGTGATTCAAATCGTAAATTAGTGTAGTTGGACTTAAATTCGCGGAGTGGGGGAGAGATAGAGAGTGACCGGGATCCAATTAACGCAGCAATGCTAATACTACAGCATTGACTGAGGAATATAACAAATGAAAGAAGAGGAATGTTGGCCTGAAGAAAGGAAAACTGGAAAGAGGAAGAACTACAACGATGGACGAAGACTCCCCTCGACAGGAATGATGTATCGGGGGATGCAGACTGCAAAGGGCGCGCTTGATAACATTTCTGTTCAAAAATTGTTCTAGGGAACAGATATAGAAAAAATTATTTCTATTCTGGGGAACAATTTTTTAACAGAAGAAAGTATTTGGTAACTGCACAAAATTTATGTTCCTAGAATAGAAAAAGAACAAAAACACGTTTGGTAAACTTATATAATTTTTTTGTTTCTTTTAATTATTTTATTTTATTTTTATTTTTATTTTTATTTTATTTTTATTTTTTCTTCCTTTTGGCTGATCACCGACCTCAGCTATGGCCGGCGACCGGCCAAAGAAAAAAGAAGAAGAAAAGAAAGAGAAGAAAAAAATAGGAAAGATAAAAATTGTTTCTTGGAAGTATTGCAGGAAGAAGAAACAAGTTGTTTTTGTTCCAAATTTATTAGGGAATAAAAAAAAGATTTTGAACAAATGCGTTTTTGTTCTTTTTTTGTTAGGAATAAAAAAATTGAAATTGTGTTCATGAACAGAAACAAACAGAGCCAAAGTAGGAGAAGAAAGAGAAAGAGATGGAGAGGAGAGAGAGAGAGACATGGAGAGGGGCAAGCGTGGTGGGTTTGCGCCATGTGGTCTTGGACGCTTTCTCCTCATTTCCGAATTCTTTCCTCTTTTCTTCCTGTCATTTTTGCAATAGGAGTTTTGTCACTCGTGGAGCGATTAAAACAACCGCTATTAAACAGGGCTTGATTTGATATAATGCTAATTTCAAACCATGGATATTACATAGCACTAGAACGATCAGTGCACTGCCAAAAAAAAAAAAGATAAAAGAAGAAAAATTTAACCTGAGAACTAAGCAACTCAAACTGCCCAAACATCAGAATTATCAATATTTTAGAAATTGAATAGCTGGAGTTTACAGGGAAGGACAGAGCAAATCAGCACGCATGGTACAAGCAGAAGAAGCGAAACAAAGGTGTAAAAAAAATGAGATCCCCAACCATTAGATTTTCAATGGAATTTGCGGGTAGGAGCCTCATCCTTTGCCGACTCGGCAACTTAACCAAACTATTTTTAAAAAATATGAAGGCATGTCTCCTGTCCCACATCGCTTACGAGGGGAGTGCTGGGCTAGGTTATAAGGTAATGAGTGCTGCCCTAAGAAGAACAAAACCATGAGGAATAAAACCGTGAGGACTAGTGTCCAAAGCGGACAATATGTGTAAAGTGGAGCAGTCTAGCACTTTGTCGTATTCCGTGCAGATGACGTTCACAAGTTTGGCGCTGTGGATGTTCATCTCTGAGATGTTGATAGAAGCCAAGCTGTGCCATTAATAACCAAACCAAAGTGACAAGTTCTCCTCCTTTACTTAGTTGTTGAGCATGTGCGGACGGTTGGCAATGAACCACAGCATACCCCAGCAATTCCACCCACACTTCGCTCATGATCTTCCACCTGTCTTTCTTTTCAATACTCTGCAATTCACTAGCGAGAAAACACGCATTAGAAAGCACAGAACTGATTTTCTCTCTTTCCCCAGGAGGTGGCTCCACTTCTAGGAGAGTGCTGCACGCACTTTTCTTCGTTATGTTCATTTTGCTCCCATAAGAGAAATTTCCTCTGAGGAAATTGTCCAGCTCATCGCAAGTGTATTGGAACCTTATTTCGCCGAACCCAGCAATTGCAGACATCAAATCAGGTTGTTTGATAATAAGATGAAAATAAGATGAAGCATATAATCTGACAATGCCTTACTGTTTACACGATTAGGGTTAAAGTCAATACTTTCCTCAGTGTCCATATTGTAACAGAGCTCGGTGGCAACGTGCCACAGTAAAAGGCTCTCATCATAATCAATAATGCGGACAAATGGAAGCAAGTTTGTGCAATCTTGCTTTGTTTCGGAATGCTCCAGAGCCCATTCACCCCGAGCAGCACATATCTCCAAATATCTCCAACGCGCGTTCCATGTCTTCTTCAGTCGATCCCTTCCGTTTCAGCTCATCAAAAATGTTCACCTAATTCTTCAGTGTATGGTACTCGCCGTCCAGGCTTCAAGTCATCAAAAAATTCCCACAGAGGGATGAGATCAAGAGAATTTCTCAATCCATTTTGGCCACCTACTCAGCCGAGAATCTATCAAATTGTACTGGAAGATTGATCTAGACCACCTAGCATGTAGCATATGCAATGCGAACGGTGAGCTTTCAGATTTGAATTTATGGAGGAACTTAATGAAGATGCATCCTGTAAACAAACTTCTATGATGTTTCTGAGATGTCCCTACTTTTTGCAAACGCCCAGTCAGAGCAAATGAGCATACTAAGAGCTACAAATTCCAGGCCCACAGCTCCAAGGAGCAAGGTGTACGTAATCTTTATATCATATTCGTGAAAACCCCGCTTGTTCAAGACATAGAAAAGTGCAAAAGCAGTAACGAAGGAGCCAACTGAGATAGCTCGGAAAAGGTACCCTGTTAGACAGTGAACCACGGCAGCCTTAGTATAAAGAACATCATAAAAGAAGTTGAGCTCAGCCTCAATGACCCGAAAAGCATCCTTCGCGGTTGTGCTTCTGAAAAATTCCCAGCTTCTGTTCATTTGATTGGGGCGGAAGGGAGTTCCACAAGGAGGCCTTTGAAGGTTGTGAAGTAAAAAGATGCGGCTTTTATCACTTCTCTGTCGCCCAAATCGGTTTCAGGTTGCTTTCCAACATCTCGGGATTTGATATTATGCTCCGAAATCATCTTTATTTAAGCATCGCTATCCCGGTCAGCATCAAGAGACGGGAGCAAGGAACCACGGAATTTACTGAAGCGTGCAAGATACAGAGCACATGTTCTTTCTATATATTTTATGGTTACTCCAATAAACACGAAGATGGTTGGGACAATTAGCTTGTTACTGGGGAGGGATTGGTAAAACACATAGCATGCAGTGCCTAGCTGGAATAAGAGATTAAGCAAGTGCCTACCCCACAGCTCATTATCCTCGAACGCGAAAGCAGTGATTGTCTGGTCCTCCGAGGTGTAGCAGAAGGAATAGAGCCCAAAATGCCAGAAGGTCACCATATGCATCGACCTTGGAGTCTGAAGTACAACCATTGATTTGGGCTTTGGCAAGGAGTCCGAAGGCATAGATAGCGACCGAGTCGGCAACCAAGTAAGCTAACCACATGAGAGTCCTGAACCACCTGTTTGACCACCTCTTTCGCATGGGTGCAAAAAAGATGAGAAAGACTTGCAGAGATAGGCTCATAAGGATCGCCCCTCGGAGATTGAGTTTCATCCATAGATTCTGAGCTTCTGCAAGAATTTTCGTAATTCCCATTTGATCCTCACTCTCTCACCAGATCTTGGAAGGAAATGTTTTAGTCAGCGCGAGTATTATAGTAAGGCAACAAAGATTGAACAAATATGCAAACCGGAGAACATAATAATAGAAAAAGATAATTAAGGGCAGAGAGTCGACAATACTTTAGAAATCTTTTGACGATCCGATACGAGTGGACGTCTTGCTTCATGCAACCGAGTGACAAGCAATGTGTAGTTCTAAAGGAGTTAGAAGTGACAGGACTCAAGCTAAGGTCAGTACGGAGTAGGAGGAGTCGCGAGAAACTCGTGGAATGGAAATTAAAGGCATGAAAAGCAAAGCGCTTTCGCTGTTGTTAGGGATGTACATTCTACTCTTTATTGTAAGACATAAATAATTCATATGCGGAAGCCAAGATCGTTTGTAGACAAACCTCCAGCCATTGTTTGCATTCACGTTCGTCGAATCTCCTGAAAATCAAGAAAGCAATAGGCGTACTCTACTAACCAAATCTCCTCACGTACTGATGGTGTATTCTAAATGTGAGGATTTTGTGTTAGACCTTGATCACCCGTCAGAAATGAACGCACGTCCCTATTTATACATCGTCTCCCATCAAGACGAATGGTTGTCAATGAAAAGGCACGAAGCGTGGAAAACTTCATGTCGAATAGTCGTAACCTTTAGGAGAAAATTCGGGTATAAATATGGGATCACTAAAAAATAAATAACATTCTCCCACTTGATCCCATCATTTTCATCATACGAATCATTCAACTAATTCCACGAAAACTTTATGCTTAAAGAAAAGAAACAAAACACATGGATCATGGCGACATGTCCTCTAAGAGTGAGTAATACCTTCCATGTATCACAATGCATCTTATTTCTTTAATATCAACCTATATGTGACAACATATCTTAATGAATAAACCTCATGTTTATTCCAGAATCAAGGATAAATGTTATTCTCATAAACAACAAAATGTGTACACAAAAATTGAGAATCAACATTACAACTGAATAAGAGTTTCACACAACAAAATTGTTCATATGTCGACAAATCACATAATGGGATCTATTCCCATACTAGTTACATGATCCTTATACTTCATCGGTGGCATGCCTTTAGTTAAAGGATCAGCTATCATCAATTCAGTCCTAACGTGTTCAATGACCACTTTATTCTCCTTAACACGCTCCCTTATGGCTAAATACTTAATGTCGATATGCTTACTTCGACTGCCACTTTTGGCATTTTTAGCCATAAAAACTGCAGCTGAATTGTCACAATATATTCTTAATGGCCTAGAAATAGAATCAACAATTCTAAGCCCATCAATGAAACTCTTCAACCATACACCATGCGAGGTAGCCTCAAAACAAGATACGAACTCAGCCTCCATAGTGGAAGTAGCAGTCAAAGTCTGCTTGGCACTTCTCCATGACACGGCTCCGCCAGCTAACATGAAAATGTATCCAGATGTTGATTTTCGTGAATCAATGCAACCCGCGAAGTCCGCATCCGAATAACCGATCACTTCCAAGTTGCCAGTCCGTCTATACATAAGCATATAATCTTTGGTACCTTGAAGGTATCTCAACACTTTCTTTGCAGCTCTCCAGTGGTCTAAACCTGGATTACTCGATATCTTCCCAACATTCCAACAGCAAAAGCAATGTCGGGTCGAGTGCAAACCCGAGCATACATCAAGCTTCCAACAGCAGAAGCATATGGAATATTGCACATTTGTTCCCTTTCTAGATCATTCTTCGGGCATTGATTCAAATTGAACCTGTCACCCTTCACAATGGGTGCTATACTTGGTGAACAATCTTTCATCCGAAATCTCTCTAGGACCTTATTGATATAGGTTTCTTGAGATATTCCTAAAATTCCTCGAGATCTATCTCTATGGATCTTAATGCCAATGACATAAGATGCCTCACCCATATCCTTCATGTCAAAACTCCTAGAGAGGAATTGTTTCACCTCATGTAGCAACCCCTTATCATTGGTTGCAAGTAGTATATCATCCACATACAGCACAAGGAAACAAATTTTGCTCCCACTAACCTTCTGGTATATACATTGATCCATGACATTCTCTATAAAACCAAATGAAGAGATAACATCATGAAACCTTAAGTACCATTGGCGGGATGCTTGTTTCAAGCCATATATAGATTTCTTAAGCTTGCACACCAAATGCTCACCTTTACTAGAGGAGAATCCTTCGGGTTGTTTCATGTAAACCTCCTCCTCTAGTTCTCCATTGAGGAACGCCGTTTTCACATCCATCTGATGTAATTCCATATCAAAATGGGCAACCAATGCCAAAACAATACGAAGAGAATCTTTCTTAGATACAGGAGAAAAAGTCTCAGTATAATCGATTCCTTCCTTTTGAGTGAATCCTTTGGCAACAAGTCTAGCTTTATATCTTTCAATGTTACCCAATGAATCTTTCTTAGTTTTGAAGACCCATTTACAACCAATAGCCTTCGCACTATCAGGTAACTCAACCAAATCCCAGACTTTGTTAGATGCCATAGAACTCATCTCTTCCTTCATGGCATTGTACCACAAATTGGATTTATCACTATCCATGGCTTGTGAAAACGTTTGGGATCATTCTCAGCTCTAATATTGTAGTCAGACTCTTGTAAATACACAATATAATCACTAGGAATAGCCAATTTCCTTGTTCTAGTAGATCTTCTCAATGTTGGATCAACATTCTCTTGAGGAGCATGTTGCTCAACTGGTTGTTCAACAGTTTCTGGTAATTGCTGAACAACTGGATCTACCGGATCAATATCACGAGTTGTGGAACTTTAACAATTGGTTGTTCAATAGCCGGCTGAAGCGAAGGGGCATTATGAGCAACAACTAATCTTAAACTTGAGGTGGAAAGTTGAGTGTCTGAATGATCTTCCTTAGGAACATGATCCCTTGGTCGATCGCTCCCACTGATCAAGTTATTTTCAAGAAATTTAGCATTTCTTGATTCCACAATCCTAGTGGTATGAGATGGACAATAAAACCTGTATCCCTTGGACCTTTCGGCATATCCAATGAAATACCCACTTATGGTCCTTGGGTCCAACTTCTTTTCTTGTGGATTATAAATTCTTACTTCAGACGGGCATCCCCAAACGCGCACATGATGCAAACTCGGTTTCCAACCCTTAAATAACTCAAAAGGTGTCTTTGGGACAGCCTTGGTCGGAACTCGGTTTAATATGTACACTGCCGTCTTAAGTGCTTCAGTCCATAAGAATTTAGGAAGTTTGGAGCTACTAAGCATACTACGCACCATGTCTAATAAGGTCCGATTTCTTCTTTCCACTACGCCATTTTGGTCCGGAGAACCAGGCATAGTATATTGGGCAACTATCCCATGCTCTTGAAGAAATCTTGCAAATGGACCAGGTGCTTGTCCATCTTCAGTGTATCTACCATAGAATTCTCCACCTCTATCGATCTCACGATCTTAATTTGCTTATTGCATTGTTTCTCTACTTCCGCCTTAAATACTTTAAAGGCATCTAATGCTTCATATTTATTATGAATCAAGTAGAGATACATATAACGTGAATAATCATCTATAAAGGAGATGAAGTATTTCTGACCACATGAGTCCATATCCGGACTACAAATATCTGTATGTATGATTTCTAATATTTCTGTACTCCTCTTGGCACCTTTCTTTGACTTGTTAGTCTGCTTTCCCTTTATGCAGTCCACACAAGTATCACAATCAGTAAAATCTAAAGTATCGAGTACTCCATCATTTACTAATCGCTTAATTCTTTCTATAGAGATATGTCCCAATCTCCGGTGCCACAACATAGAGGAATGTTCTTTCACAACACATCGTTTCATACCAGCTTTATCATGAACATGCATCGCATCATAATAGGCATTGTCTTGTAAATTAATTCGAAAAAGACCATCGACAAAATACCACTCCCAACAATTTCAGATTTAAATGATAAACTAAAGTTTGAATCTGAAAAGTTAAAAGAGTATCCCAAAGGTACAAGTCTTGAAACTGAAATTAAGTTTCTAGAAAAACTAGGAACATAAAAGGTCTTTTCCAAATCTAAAACAAAACCACTATTGAGAACTAGTCTATATGTCCCAATAGCTTCCACATGCGAACGCATCTTGTTTCAGAATAGATGCTTTGTTCACTTCCCACCGGCTTCCGGTGGTTTTGAAACCCCGCAAGGAATTCGAAATATGGATTGTAGATCCAGAATCAATCCACCAAGTGTTGTGACTTACATCAGTCATATTAGATTCATAACAAACACAAGAGATTGAATTACCTTTCTTCTCGAGCCAGGCCTTAAATTTGACACAATCCTTCCTTATATGCCCCTTCCGTCTACGAAGAAACACTTGGATTCTTTCTTAATGTCAGCTTGGGGAGGTATTTTACCTTTTCCCTTATTCTTGCCATAGCCCTTATTCCTTCCTTGTGTTGCCAAATGAGCACTTTCTCCCAATTCCATAACCAGTCTTTCTTGCTCTTGAACACACATGGTCATGAGTTCATTAATAGACCATTTATTCTTATGTGTGTTATAAGAGATCTTGAAAGGAGCATACTGATCTGGGAGAGTGTTCATAATATAATACACAAGGAATGATTCAGATATCTCAACCTCAAGGTTCTTAAGCTGAGCTGCAATGTTCCTCATTTGCATGATGTGCTCACGCACACCTCTAACACTAGTGAGCTTCAATGATGAAAACTTCATAATCGGGGTCATGGCATGCGCCTTCTCGAACTTTCAAACTGCGCATCTATAGCCTCCAATAAAGCCTTAGCATTGTTATGCTGAGCAACGAACCACGAATACTTGGAGATATCTTAGCTCTTATAAACATGGCACAAACGCGGTTGGACCGCTCCCATTGGTTATAAAGAGCTATCTCAGCTGGGGTGCTCGAATCAGTAGGAGCAGGTGGTTCGTCTTTCCTTATAGCATAGTCAATGTCCATCCACCCCAATTGAAGAAGAACCGACTCCTTCCAAATTTTATAGTTCTCACCATTCAGTACGGGAACATCAAACTTAAATTCAGAGAAATTCACGGGTTGCGAAACTGCATATCAAATAATCATGCTTATGTCACAAAATTTGAGGCAAATATAAATAAATCATGTTTTACCAATGTAAACATGTCACAATATGAATCACATAACATAAAAACTACCTGTGGGCTAAGTTTTTAATTTAAATAGATTCATAATTATATCATGAAGAAACTACCATATTATATGCATTTTCTTAATCCCTGTGGGTAAATTAAGAAAAATAATATGATATTTCATCCCAATTAATCATATTAATATAATGAAAATTCCTGTGGGATAAAATTCATCATATTAATATAATTAATTACAATTAATGTCCATTTCTAAATATGATCCGGAGGCTTTTAATATATAATTTAATTAATTAAAGATGCTGTGGCCACTCCCTAATTAATTAAATATATGGACCATTGGACATTTAATATCATGCATAAAATATTCATAAGAATGCATGAAATGACATAATAAATAAATACATCAAGGGCAGAACAGTAAATAAATAAATTGGCTAAGGGTATGATTGCAAAAATTTTAAAAATTTGGGGCAAAAGTGGAAAAAGAATCCACGGAAGAGGGACGTCGGGCGCGTGCCGAGCACGTGCGCGTCCGGTGCACGGGCGCGTGCTCGGCACGCGCAGAACCCGCGCGGGGCGCGTGCCCGCACGCGCGCCGTTCAGCCCGCGGCTGCCGCGCGCGTGGATCCCACGCGCGCAGCGGTTGCGCGCGCGCGGCGCGTGGCGCGTGGGTCCACGCGCCTGCAACTGCAGCAGCGCGCGTGGATCCCACGCGCCTTCTCCTTCGTGCGAACAGAAGCTCCTCCGCCGGTTTTTCGCCATTTTCAGCCGCCATTTCTTCTCCATTTCTTCTCCGGCAGCCCATCTAAGACCGAAATAATTCATGGGTTTTGAAGAGAACGTCGGCACGACCACATGGGTCCAAGATTCGGCGAAAATGAGCAAAAATTGGCCCCAAAAATAAACGAAAAACTCTACAAACGCAAATCCTCAACCACCACGACTTCCGCCGCCCGATTAGCCTCCGGCAAACTCCGATATACCGGAAAAACTCATGGCTAACGTTCCTTATGGCGGTGCAACCGAATGGGTCCGAAATCAAGGGGTGGGTAGTGCGGATTTTGCCCGGAATCGTTGAGTTTCTCTCTCGGCCTCAAAATCCGAGTTACTGTTCATGTACATAAATGGCCGAAAATTCAACGAAAACGCACCGAAATTACACCAAAATTTAACAAAACAAGGCAGAGGCTATAAATTTGCTCTGATACCAAATGTAAGACATAAATAATTCATATGCGGAAGCCAAGATCGTTTGTAGACAAACCTCCAGCCATTGTTTGCATTCACGTTCGTCGAATCTCCTGAAAATCAAGAAAGCAATAGGCGTACTCTACTAACCAAATCTCCTCACGTACTGATGGTGTATTCTAAATGTGAGGATTTTGTGTTAGACCTTGATCACCCGTCAGAAATGAACGCACGTCCCTATTTATACATCGTCTCCCATCAAGACGAATGGTTGTCAACGAAAAGGCACGAAGCGTGGAAAACTTCATGTCGAATAGTCGTAACCTTTAGGAGAAAATTCGGGTATAAATATGGGATCACTAAAAAATAAATAACATTTATCACACTTTAACCTTTCTTCTTTATCTTTAACCTCTCATCGAACCTGCCACTGTCAAGCAAAATCTGGAGATAGTAGACTAGAGAGAGAGAGAGAGAGAGAGAGAGATTGTCTTGCCCTCTGGTGCTTCTTGCTTTCGAGTTTAACACTATCTATTTCGAATTTTAGCTTTAGCCTCATTCACATTTCTCTCTTTTTCATTGTCTTGCAGGTTCTAGTCTTTCCTGATGAAGAAGGAACATAAGCCAAGGCTCACAAAAAACAAGAGGCCTCACAACGACTCTTCAGACATTTGACAACTTATTATCTTAAGGCTTCACACGATGGACAGTGGTAAGACAATTCAGAACATCATCCAACCTCAATGTAATAGCTTCATTCCTCCGCCACAAATGTGCAAATTAATCGCATCAACGCAAATTGGACACTAGTTCAGAAATTCAGACCGTGAGCAACCAGAATACCAAACCAAAGCACAAATTCGATGCAATGTAAATCCAGTCCCTAACGTTGTGCACTAGACCTGATCAACAATAAAGAGAAATTTGAAAAAAGATAAATACGGACCACAGGGAGAAGCTGAGAAAGGTATATATTGCCTTTGATTAGAGAAGTGGAAAGGCATCCACTTGTTTGTTTGATCCAATGTATAATATTCATTTGAACCAAAAATAGTTATCTTTAAACTTTCTAAAAAGAGTGTATGGACATATCCTCTATCGTTAGAAGTATTAATATGATCAGGACATCAAACATGAATTATTTACAAAAATAAGTGTCATGCCAGCTTTTAATAAATTAAAAATAAAGGAAAAACATAGGTGTCTTAACTTACCGGGGAAAATATAGCAAACAACGTTCATTAGATAAGATGCATTTTATAGGAAAATTATTTTTTTCTTTCTTCAAGGAAAAGAGCACACACTTTGCACGAAGAAAAAAAATACAACAAAATCTATCAATTCAGAAATAGATGTGTCCTCTTTTTTTTTCAATAAAGAAATTGGACCTCTTTAGGGGACATAGACTTAAATTTTTGGCTAATATGAAGCTTTTTCAATAAGTTTATTTTTTAGCATGTTGCAGCCTTTGCTTGGTCTTTTCCATTCGGAGCCTGGAAATGGATTGTGGAAACGGAAAGCTGATGCAGCTTTCCTGCATTGCACTGTATGTTTGTACATTAGGCTATTCGTTTCGATTATATTAAACTTTTGTGTCTTCCAGCCTGAGCATTTGATTAACTTTATTGCGGTCTTTGGACCTTGTAGACGATGAAGTCTTTCTTTGAGGAGACACTCGACGCAATTCCTGACTTTGTGTTGGATGCACCTATTGCGGAGGTTCCGTCCGGTTCAGAAAACCCTTTCGCTAATATACGAGATTTGCTGCCTCCTCCATATAAGGAAAAAGAGCTAGAAGTGTCATATGCATAATCATTCTTTGTTCGCGCAACAGCCTCTCAGATATCCTTCAATTTCAAAGTCAGATTGGAAAAAAGAGATTAGTTAGTTACGCCGTCTGTTGCAATTATTTTGGGGGGTGGTCTGTCTGCACTGTCATCCCATGTACCAATTGTGATTAAGTGTAAAATATGGGTTTTGACCCAGTCATAAAAAAAAAAAAAAGGTAGGAGCTTCAGCACAGAGAGAGAGGAATCGAGAGTTTTCGAGAGAGAGAGAGAAGACAGAGAGAAAAGAAAAAGGAAAAAGAAAAGAAAAAAAGAAGGAGACAAGATAAAAGGGAAAGAGAGAAGGAAAGAAAGGGAGAGAGAGAGGGACGGAAGAGGGCTCAAACACAAAGAAGAAGAAAGAGAGAAAGAAGAAGAAGAAGAAGAAGAGGAGAAAAAGAGGGGCTTTGCGCGTTCTCATCATGGAAGCGTCGCCAAGCCGCATTAATTACGTAATGCAATGCTCGGTAAGCGCTCATGCCGCTCATTTGTTCAATTGGAATAATTTAGGACCTAGGGTTTGAAATTCGGAATTTTGGGAAAATCGAGTGGTGAAGTATGATTTTTGAGTCGTTGAGCTACATATTTTTGTAGAAATTGTACATTGGGATGTTGTGAAGATATAGCATCTTACGGATCGTGATTTGAGCTTGCGTTTGTCCAGAACGAAATTTTGAAGTTGGGGGCGCATTCTGGAACTATAGCGAACAGTAGCTTTGAGCTTTTTTTTTTTTTTTTTCTTGTTTTCGGTACTATTTTGGAATGGCTGAGTTGGGGTTGTTGTTGTACGTTAAGAGAGCTTTCTAAAGACTATAAGACGGCTTGAAACGGAATTTTGTAGAGGAAGTTATGGTGCGACGAAGTTGGCGCGTGGACTGCGCCTAGCAGGAAATCGATGGGTTTTTTTATAAATGCAAGCTTTCGTGGTGCATAGGTGTCGTTTTATTGACAAATAGGCCTAGTATAGATGAGTCATTATGCGAATATCCTTTTTACTTGGCCTTTTGATATTATTTTTTTGTTAATTGTTAGGGATACGAGTGTGTTGGTTCGGGTGAGCATCGTAGTTGATTTTCGACTTTCCCAGGTGAGTGGTGCTATCTCTTCTAAGAATTTATAAGCTCATGTCTTCAAAATGATAAAGATTTGATAATTTATGAGTTATAAATGAGCATGTTTATTGCATAAAAGTTGGATCAGGCATTTACTAAGTTTTGATATTTGAAAATAGTGCGAGAACTTTTTATGAATATATATTCTGTTTGATGAACGGAGTCGAGAAATATTACATGTTTTGGGTTTGTGAAACTATTTTACGAAAAGCTCGACTTTGAGATGATTTATGGAAGGTTATATAGTTATTGATTTGTAATAGGCTTTTTGAAATGTATTTGATTTGAAATTGATATGTGTTTTTGATGGAGGTTATTCAATGGACTTGACCATTGATACTTGACTTTTGATGGTGATTTAAATGAGTTTTCATATTAGTATAAGGCTTTGATGATAAGAAATAACTTTTATATGATTCGATATGTATTTATTGAGTTTGATCTATGAGACGGGTCTTTGAAATTATTTGAAAATATTTTATGAAAAGTATTTCTAGCGGATAAGTTGAGTTACGAAATCTTTTTGTGATATATGAAATGTTTTATGGATTTGGTTTGAGAATTATGGATGGTATTGTTTTGGATTAATGTTGATGCTCAATATCGCTATGAGCCTAGTGAGGGGCTTGTGGGTATGCGTATACTATTATAGGATATCCTTGTGGGCCAAGCCATCGGCTAATAATAGGTAGAGACCTTACCAAAGGGGCAATCTTGGTAGCCTCGTGTGTTGTATTGTGACCATGGTTTGATATTTGAGCAACGAATTGGTCAATGGAGTGGACCATTGACATGTGATATGAGTTAGGTCGATGGAATGAACCATCGACGTATATTTGAGATTAGTCGTTGGAATAGACCATCGATGTGTAATTTGAGATTAGTCAATGGAATGGACCATCGACGTGTAAATTGAGATTAGTCGACGCAATGGACCATCGACGTGTAATTTGAGATTAGTCGTTGGAATGGACCATCGATGTGTAATTTCAATTAAGTTATCGATGTGTGGTTTGATGAGATTAATCAATGGAATAGACCATTGATATATGTTTTATGAGATTGACCAATGGGTTCGACCATTGGCATTTGCCTATTATTATCTTGAATATTTTTGCTTTGAACATATTGTGTTAAAGTAAAAAAGGTTATATTTTGGCCTTGAAGGTTTGTTAAATTTCTGGGTTTGGTGTAGTATGAGATTAACCAATGGAATGGACCATTGGTGTGTAAATTAATGATATTGATCAGTGGATTAGACTATTGATGTTTATTTCGATGTTATTATGAAATGATTATTTTTGCTATAAATATAGCTATATTGAAGCTATGTAACTTATTCTTTTTACTGTATGTTTATTATATCTTAGATTTGAGTTAAAAGAGTTGTAATTTGGTTTTGTAAATATGCATAGTGGGTGCTCGATTCGTTTAGAAGAGATGCACTACTCACTGAGTCGTGATTGCTCACCCCTCTATTTTTCAATGTTTTTCAGGTCCCTCGACTAACGATGAGTAGATACGAGAGCGATATGGATGTGGGGACTTTTAAGAGTTGGATTTTGGGAGCTTTGAGGCTACATCCTTTGAATGGAAGGACGGCCGTGTCATCCCCCATTCATGTTGATTTTGGGGTGTGACATTAACTACTGTATAATCAAACAAGTGGTCATGGTTATCTTGTCTGTGTCACCTGATATATGCAATTTTCACGTTGTTTTTGTTGTTTTTGAAGTAATCATGAGGTTTTTAAGACAAATAGTCTCATCTTCTCCCCCACACTTGCCAAAAAGAGGTGAACGTAATTGCTGCAATCATGTTTAGCTGTTCAGGTATTCAGTAGAGGCTTTGTCAGGGCAACTGAATTTCCAAGAACCATAATCTCTTTAGGTTGATTAGAAAGACCAAAAAGGATATCCTAAAGAAGTTAATAGTGATTGAAAATTTTTCATCACGCTATTGTTTATTTGTGAACGAATAAAACAATAGAGCTTAATCTAATGCAATTAGACAACAAGGCCAGTCGAGAAGATCTTGGGCGTTTGCGTAGAGGTACACTTTTGATATTGTTGTCAAGGTCAAATAGTTAAGAGTTTTAATTAAGAAAAGAAAGAAAGAAAAGGGAAAAAAAAAAGACCAGTAACACGTGCAAATTGACAGTAGTATGGAGTTTTGCTTGGAGCTATTTAAATGAACTCTATATTGAGCAGGGAATGGTGAGATGTTGTGTTGGTGTGCCAATGAACTACAACTGGTTGTAGAGTTGATGAACATGTTACTAAATACGCCCCACAAAATCCGCTCTAATGCTGGTATTGTAGGAAATTGCTGTCTGATGCAATTAGTGCAACAAGTTAGAGTCTCATTGACTGCAACTGAATGTCAAATTTCTAAAGAAGTGTGGTAAGGTAAAGTTGTTGATTATTATACTCTTGGAATATTTGGTACCCTTTGTGTTCGTGTGAGTTATGATAAGCTCGATGGGAGGGTAAAAAAGTGCATATTTTAAAACTTTATACAAGTTGATTAGAGTTATCGTTTGTGATGCTCGAAATTAAATTCACCTATCATGAGTAGATAAGTTACAATTGATGAGCCTCCAATACTTTCAAATAGGAGTGATTATGGCGGTATTTAATCAAATCTAGATGATTTTTCAGTTCAAGATAGAGTTGCAATTAGAAATCCTAAGGTAGAAGGTACTTGTATGGTAATATATATAAATGATAATTTGTAGCAAGGCTCCACTTGTAGAGTCAATGGAGACTGTAGTTGTTGAATTTGATAAGGTCTACGTTTGATCTTTTGAAAGTTATTGATGCAAGGGTGGTTGTTTGCGAATTCTTATGCAGTGGTTAATGTTGCAAGTAGAGTCAGCATCTTGATAAGGTCCATGATCAGCAAAATTTAAGTGCAGCTTAGACTTGGAAGATCTCTATGATGGTGGAGCCTACGAGGGGCCGTGGGGGAGTAACAATTTCCAGGTTTCAGCGAAGCAAATGTGGCTTGACTTAAATATTGAGCTAAGGTAGAGATTATTAAAAAATGTATTAAATTTGAGCCTATGAATAAAACCTAATCTAATGTTGCGCGAAAATACAACCCGATGTGCAACTCTCGAACGTGACATGCTAAAAGAATCCAGGACTAATTTTCCTAATAGAACAAGAAAATCACCTTCCTAGTCCGATTTAAGAGCCAGCCACAAGGTTTCGTAATTTAGTTGGAAATATATATTTATATTCAATCGTGGGTTTGGGTCTTCCTACCGCTGATGCATAATGGTGTGCCTTGCGTGTGCAATAGTTGGGCACTAAAGCTACCGCTTCTTCGTGAATTTTATCATGAAGGAATCCGAGGGCGTTGAAGGGCTAAGATATTGTGTTCTAATTTATGAGTTTGAGAGAGACTATTTCGCAAGTAATTGAGACAGCTAAACAATGTGCAAGTTTTTAGGTAAAATTGGATGCTGAGATATATTAAAAGTATTTGAGCTAACTCGAGTGTTGCTATAATCTCCATCATATTACTTAAGGAATCTTATACTGCTCTCTCCATGGAGTAAGTCACACTAACCGAACTAAGTAAATGCAATGTCGGATTTATTTCTTTGTTCTGCTTATTTTAATATTGGATCGTTTATTTTGCGCAACATCTTCCTTGCTTTTATAGTAAATCCAGCCTAGCTGTACAAGAAGAACTGTCCTTCAGGCGTTCATGGAAAACATAATCCGGACGAAATCAAACCAAGGTTCATCAGTTTGGTTTTGGTTGGGGAGTAAAAAGAATAAACAAGTTGGTTTGGTTTAGTTGTGGTTTACGTTTTGCCCATTTCATTTCAGCGTTTGGATGGGATTTATCAATATGAAGAATACGTATTAGAGGAGGTGACTGATATTCTCTAATTTTTCACTTAAAAATGTTACTTTCTATTAACAGTACAACGTTAAACTTGTGACCCGAATTGTGAATCAGAGCACTCGGATGTAATTGGTGTGAGCTTCTCTCATTTGGTTCAAAGAAGTGCACACAGAATCGCAGGATATTATAGAAAATGAACAGCTAGAGTTCATAGGGAAGGACACTATTAACAATGCACAGTCCGAGCAAAGAAGCAACACTCGGTTACAAGAAGAAACGCCACACAAAGGTGTAAACATAAACAAAGTGAGATTTGCAATGGAATTCGCACGTAGGAGTCTCATCTGTTGCCGACTCGGAGACTTACTCCCATCACGTTATGTAACGATGGTTTTCTTCTAGGGTCGGACTATTTGGAAATGTTCGCTTAAGCCAAAATGTACCATTAATAGCCAAATCAGGGTGATGAGTTCTCCTCCTCTGCTAAGTTGTTGAGCATGCATGTCCGGTTGGCAATGGATCGCTGCATAAGCCAGCAATTCCACCCACAGTTCGCTCACGATCACCCATTTAGTCTCCCCATATTTCCTCAACTCTTTAGCGAGAATACCTGCATCAAAAAGCACAGACTTGATTCCATCTCCTTTCACATCAGCTGACCTCGCTTCTGGTTTAACAGAAAGAAGAATTTTGCAGGCATTTTCCGTCCTTGTGTTCGCTTCACTCTTATCAAAGATATCTTCACGATTATCACTGAAGTACTTGTCCGTCTCAGCGCAAGTGTATCGGAACCTTATTTTGCAAAACCCAGCCACTGCAGACATCATAACAGGTTGTTTGATCATAAGATGAAGCATATAATCTGATAAGACCTTACTATTGACACGATGATTCCTAGTTTCATCATTGTCCAGGTCGGTACTTTCATCAGTGTCGGTATTGTAACATAGCTCTGTGGCAACATGCCATAGCAAAAGGCTCTCATCACAATCAACATCACGGATGAATGGAAGCAACTCTTCACAAATTTGCTGTGTTTTAGAATGCTCCAGAGCCCATTGACCTAGAGCAGCACGTATCTCCCTTATGCTTTCCAAATCATTTGCATAGGATGACTTACGTTTCATCTCATTAAAAATCAGTTCACCTAATTTGTCGCTGTATGGTTCCACCCATCCAGGCTTCGAGTCCTTCAGAAATTTTCCCAGAGGGATGAGATCAAGGGATTTCTCAATCCATTTTGGCCACTTTCTTAACCGAGAATCTATCAAATTGTACTGGAAGATAGATTTAGACCATCTAGCATGGAGAATATGCAATGCAAACGATGAACTTTCAGATCTGAATTTGAGGAGGAACTCAATGAAGCTGCTTCCTATAGACAAATCCTCACATATCCCTAAACGAGCAATAATCCAGTCAGAGCAAATGAGCAAAATAAGAGCTACAAATTCCAGGCCAACAGCTCCGAGGAGCAAGGTGTATTTAATCAGTATATCATATTCGTCAAAATCATGCTTGTTCAGGACATAGAGAAGTGCAAAAGCAGTAATGATGGAACCAATTGAGATAGTTCGTGAAAGAAATCCTATTGGATAGTAAACCACAAGAGCCTTGGTATAAAGGACATCATAAAAGTAGTTGAGCTCAGCCTCAATGACCCGAAAAGCATCCTTTGCGGTTCTCCACCTGAAAAGTTCCCTGCTTCGGTTACGTTCATGGAAGCTGAAGGGGAGATCTACAAGGACGCCTATGAAGTGTATGGAGTAAAAACATGCAGCTTTTATCACTTCTCTGTCGTCCATGACAGAATAAAGTGGAAGAATGAATTTTTGTATATTTCAGTGTGTGTAATACTGATGATACAAGAGCCTATTTATAGGCTAGTCTAGGCAACTATCTAAAGCAATAGAATATTACAATATCATAATCAAATCAATTATAAATAAATTAGGAAAATAAATATCTCTAACATCCTAAGGTATCTCTAACATCCCCCCTCAAACTCAAGGTGAGATAGAAGAGGTCAACTGGAGTTTGGATAAAAGATCTTTAAAACGCCTGGGTGGATGCGCCTTCGTGAAAACATCAGCCGTCTGATCAATTGAAGAGATGGGAACAAGACGAACATCGCCACGAAGCACATGAGAGCATATGAAATGACAATCTATTTCAATGTGTTTGGTACGCTCATGAAAGACATCATTATGAGCTATTTGGATGGCACTTCGGTTACCACAATGAATGACCGTTCCACCGTTATGACAAACTCCCATGTCTTCTAGCAACCACCGTAACCATAATAATTCTGAAGTTGTATCGGCAAGGGCACGACATTCTGCTTCCGTACTCGATTGAGCAATAGTAGTCTGTTTCTTACTCCGCCAGGAAATAAGGGACTTCCCTAAGAAAAAGCAATAACCTGTAGTAGAGCGACGATCAAGAGGATCACCAGCCCAATCAGCATCAGAATAAGCTGTTAACTCCAAGGATGAGTCAGCAGAAAAGTGAAGACCATGAAATAAGGTACCCTTAATATAGCGAAGAATTCGAAGAACAGCAGCAAAATGAGTCGTCCGTGGCGCAGTCATGAATTGACTCACAATGTGAACAGCATAAGCGATGTCAGGGCGGGTAACAGTGAGATAAACCAGACTGCCAACTAACTGTCGATAAAGTGTAGGGTTTGGAAGAGGAGTCCCATCTTTTTCATCAAATTGGCATTATTTTCAATGGGAGCGGTAGTAGTCTTGTTATCAGTAAGTCCAGCTCGAGAAAGAAGATCAGTGGAATATTTCGCTTGAGAAAGATAATAGCCAGAGGAATCAGAAGCAACCTCCAACCCTAAAAATAAGCGAGCCGTCCAAGATCTTTCATTTCAAACTGTTGACTCAAATACAGCTGTAGTTTTGTAATGCCTTCGTGATCATCGCCAGTAATAATCATGTCATCCACATATAATAGTAGCATAATACTCCCACGAGATGTGCGTTGAACAAATAAAGCGTTATCATAGGGACTATATACAAATCCAAGGCGTTCCATAGTAGAACTAAACTTAGAATACCACGCATGAGGAGCCTGTTTTAGTCCATATAATGCTCGACGTAGAAGACACACTTTACCAAGAGTATGAGTATATCCAGGAGGTGGCTCCATATATACTTCTTCAATGAGATCTCCATTAAGGAATGCATTTTTGACATCCATTTGAAATAGAGGCCATCGCTTAATAGCGGCGACAGCAAGAAGGCTACGAACAGTAAGTAAGACGTGCAAACCGGGAGCAAACGTCTCATCATAATCAATGCCGTACTCTGGGTAAAGCCTTTTGCTACTAGTCGAGCTTTATAACGTTCCACTGTACCATCTGCCTTAGTTTTGATTTTGTACACCCATTTACAGCCTATAGTCGACTTGTTAGGAGGCAAATCAACCAAATCCCAAGTATGAGAGTGTTCTAATGCTTGCAACTCATCCGCCATTGCTTGTTGTCAAAGAGGATTAGTACGAGCTTCTCTATATGTGCGAGGCTCGTGAAAAGAGGCAATTATGGAATAACAATGAAAATCACGAAGCCGAACAGAAGGTTGACTTACACGGGTGGAGCGACGAACAGAAGAAGGAACTTCCAAAGTTGGATCCATGGATGGCACAGACATATCGGGAGCTGTTGAAGTGGGATTTCCAGAGATACCTGCATCAAGATTTGGAGAGGACAATTCGACAGAGGAAGATGTAGGAGTGGCATCTTCAGGGAACAGTTCAACATAAGGATTTGTCAAGAAACGAACATTTAGAATAGTGGGAGAAGATGCAAAAGAATGTAAAGATGAGAACATTTTATGTTCCCAGAAGGTAATATGGCGAGACATACGAAGTCGATTGGAGAGAGGGTCCCAACATCTATACCCTTTATGCTCAATGCCATAGCCAAGGAAACAACATAGATGAGCATGAGGTTCTAACTTCGTGCGTTCATTTGGAAGAAGATGCACAAAACATGCACTACCAAAAACTCGAAGTAGACTATAATTAGGGATACTGTCATACAAGCGCTCATATGGAGAAGTGTTACCTATAATAGGTGACGAAATACGATTAATAGTGTAGACAGCAGTATGACTGGCCTCCCCCCAAAATTGTTCTGGACAAGATGCTAAGATTAAAAGAGTGCATACAGTATCTAAGATATGCCTGTGTTTACGCTCTGCTCGACCATTTTGTTGGGAAGTTCCTGGACAAGAACGATGAATAATAGTACCGTTCGAGAAAGAATTTTAAGAAACTCTCTATCCTTATATTCCATGGCATTATCAGTATGAAAAACCTTGATATCTCGAGAAAATTGTGTTTTGATCATGGCAACAAAATTGCCATAGATATGGGTAAGTTCAGATCGATTTTTCATGAGATAAAGCCATGTATAACGCGAATAGTCATCAACAAAAATCACAAAATAACGAGAGCCTCCCATAGTGGGAGTAGGAGATGGTCCCCAAATATCCGAATGAATTAGATCAAAGGGAGCATAAGACACAGATTCACTAATATTGAACGGTAAAGCATGATGTTTTCCTAACTTACAAGATAGACAATCAAAGGTTTTATTGTCAACAAAACCTAGATGACCACTTGAAAGCAAATGACTTAGACGAGAAAAAGAAAGATGACCTAACGAGAATGCCAAGTTTCGGATGAACGTGGCAAAGACAACCAAAGTGAAGGAGTTGGGAAGCTTTAAGGAAACAAGCTCAAACAACCGTCCCACTTTACGGCCTATCCCAATTGTCTGTCCCGTCCGTGGATCCTGCACACGACAACCATTCAAAGAGAAATGAATATCAAAACCAAGCTCACATAGCTGACCCACAGATATCAAGTTTAAAGAGAGATTGGGAACCATAAAAGTATCAGGTAAGGACAATGTGGGTGTTGAAACATTTCCTGTATGACTAACTATCATCTGAGAGTTATCAGCAGTGTGAATAATAGGTGCTTGTGAGTTATATGATTTTGACTTGAATAAATTGGAATGAGAAGTCATGTGATTACAACACGCAGAATCAAAGAACCATGAATCATGAGTACTTGGAGTGACTGATAGAGTAGAAGAACTAGAGGTACCGGTTTCTTGAAGAATGGAACGAACTGTGGATCGAAGATCATCTAAAGATAGCGTGACAGACGAGCTAGTAGAAGAATCCTCTATGACAGAAGCAGCAGTGGATGGGCGGCGTGCAGCTGCACCTCGAAAACGGGATCGGTTGTTTGTTCCCGTAGGTTGCTTGGATTGCAATTGATAGCAGTTTGATGCACGATGACCAGGTTGACGACAGTGCGTACAATAAGGTTTGCGCCATGAGGATGAGCCAGAAGTAGCAAGCACTGCATCTATAGGAGTGGAAACCAGTGGAGTAGCACGTTGTGCCTTTAAAGTCACAAGGCGAGTTTCCTCCGTTAGTAACTCTGAAACAACTACCTCAAGATGAGGTAAAGGATCCCTATGAAAAAGTGAGGCTCGTACAGGTTCATACTCATCATTTAGAGCCATCAGAAATTGCATAACCCGCATACGATCATGATATTTAGCAAACTTAGGAGCATCAATAGTCGAGTCCCATGTTGGTTCAGATAAAGCTAGCTGGTCCTAGATAGCATGCATTGAAGAAAGAAAGTCATTAATAGACTGACCTGTCTCTTGACGCATGCGATGTAAGTTCCATAACAGTTGATATTAATGAGCAATGTCTGATGTGGAATAACGACCAGCAAGAAGATCCCAGGCTTCCTTTGCTGTATTTAGACGACCAAACTGAAGTTTGATGGATGGAATCGAAGTATTTTGAAACCACGTAAGTATCTGGTGATTCTTGCTCTCCCACTCTTCCAATTGTCCAGCAAATGTATCGTCATCTTCTTCGACGACCTGAGAAGGCTCGCGAAGATTTCCAGTGACATAACGCCAAAGCTTACGTCCCCTTAGAAAACTAGACATTTCTTGAGCCCATAAAATATAATTTGATCCATTTAGGATGGTCTGAATTGGCATTGAGACTTCTAACTTGTCCATGATAGGCGATATACTAGTAAACTCAATCGATTCTTTGATGAATTTGAGAAAAACTGATATTTGTAGAGCTGATATGAAGAAAATAAGGCCGAAAATAGACTTAGAACGATGAAATACCTCAAGAACCGGTCTAGAAATGCCAAGAACCGGTCGGAAATTGGTTGAACCGGCCGAAAAACACTGCGAACCGGTCGGAATTTTACTGAACCAGTCGGAATCTGGTTGAACCGGTTGAAAACACCTTAAAATCGCTTGAAAACTGCACGAACCGGACAGATAAAGGAGCTAACCGGTTGGGAAATGACCAAACCGATTGAAAAACTCCGAGAACCGGTTGGAAAATAGCTGAACCGGCCGGAAAACGCTGCGAACCGGTTGAGTCAATGCTGGTCAATGGCAATCGGCGACGAGATGACGTGGACTGACGTCACTGATACGCGCGCAGAGGGCTGATACGCGCGCAGAGGGTTGATCGGCGCGTGAGGGCACGTGGCTGACTCCCTGGCGTCGTGGGCGCGTGGATCTCACGCACAGAGGCTTTGGATGGCGCGTGAGGGCGCGTGGAGTACTTTCTGGCGACATTCGTTGCTGTTCTGGACTCGTATGGGAATGTAGAACCTATATATGTGGTTTTCGATTAAAAAAATTCTAAGAATTGTTTTCGAAATTTCCACCTGCAGTCGACGGCGTCGGTGGTCGTCAGTAGTCTTGTAGCACGACTGACGTGTGGCTTCTCTTCGTGCTAGATCAAGATGCTGCGACAATGGTGAACACCCTCTCAGACAAAACCTCGCTTTGATACCATGACAGAATAAAGTGGAAGAATGAATTTTTGTATATTTCAGTGTGTGTAATACTGATGATACAAGAGCCTATTTATAGGCTAGTCTAGGCAACTATCTAAAGCAATAGAATATTACAATATCATAATCAAATCAATTATAAATAAATTAGGAAAATAAATATCTCTAACATCCTAAGATATCTCTAACAGTCCAATTTGGTTTTATCTTCTGCTCCAACATCTTGGGATTCGACATCAGGCTCTGGCATCATCTCCATTGAAGAACGGATATTCAGCCTAACATCAAACGACGTAAGCAAGAAGTCACGGAGTTTACTGAAGCTTGCAATATACAGAGCACGTATTCTCTCTATGTACTTTGTGGTTCCACCAATAAACATGAGGATGGTTGGGACAATCAACTTGTTACTGGGCAGTGATTGATAAAATACATAGCCTGCAGCAACTAGTTGGAACAAGACATTAAGCAAGTGCCTACGCCACAGCTCATTGTCCTCGATCGCGAAAGCGGTTATGGTGTCGGGTCCTCCGAGGTGTAGCAGAAGAAATGGAGCCCAAAATGCCATAAGGTCACCATATGCATCAGCCTTGGATTCTGAAGGACCACCAGTGAATTGGGCTTCGGAAATTAGTCCAAGGGCATAGTCAGCGACCAAGTTAGCAACCAAGTAAGCTGACCAGGTGAGCCTCACGATCCACCTTTTTGAACACCTCTTGCGAGAGGGTGCGAAAAATATGAGAAAGACTTGCAGTAATAAGCTCGTAAGGATCGCCCCCCGCAGATTGAATTTCATCCATAAATTCTTGGCGTCTGCAAGATTTTTCATATTGCCCTTTTTATCCTCACTCTCTCACCAGATCCTGGAAGGAAATCTTTTAGACAGCATGAGTGTCACGGTAAGGCAACAATAATAGATATGCAAACTGGAGAACACGATAACAGAATAGGTGACCATGGAATGCATAGAGTCTTCATACCTTGAAATTTATTTAAGATCAGATAGGAATGGACATCCTGCTTCAGGCAGCCGAGTGTCAAGCAATGCGTAGCTATAAAGGAGTTAGAAGTGACAGGACTTGGGCTGAGGTCAGTAAGAGCAGAACTGGATTCAGAGAGAAGCTGGCGGAGTGCAAATTAAACTAAGAGAATGAAAAGCAGAGCGCTTTTGACTGTTGTTCATGATGGACATACTATCCTTTATCTCACTTCAGCCTTTTTTTTATTTCTCTTTAACCACTCTTCTCATTAAAGCATGCTCATCCCACCTGTCACTGTCCTGCGTCCCGCGGGTGAAGACGTACCAGTTTGAAGCCGAGCGAGAGAGAGAGAGAGAGAGAGAGAGAGAGAGAGAGAGAGAGAGTCTTCTTTTGTCATCTGGTGCTTCTTGCGTACGAGCTTAACACTGTTTGTTTCCAATTTTAGCTTTAGCCTCATTCACATTTCTCTCTTTTCATTGTCTTGCAGGTTCTCATCTTCCTGATAAAGAAGAAGAAAAACGGAACCCAAGACTTACAACAAACAAGAGACTTCACATGCACAACTACAATTCAGGCATTGACAACTTATTTTATCCTAAAGCATCACACAGTTAACAGAGTTCAGAACATCATCGAAGCTCGATGTAGTAGCTTCATTCCTTTGCGAGAATGTGCAACTCAATCGCATCAAAGCAAATCGGACACTAGTTCAGAACTTCAGATGGCAAGCAACCAGAATACCAAACCAAAGCGAAAACTTGATGCAATGCAAATCCAGTCCCTAACCTTTAAAACCAATCCTGATCAACAACAAAAAGAAATTCAAAAATCTTGATGAACACTGTTTCTGCGTGACGCCGACCCTAGAATTTGAGGCTTCCAAGAACAATGTTGGAAAAATCTAACATTTATTAGTCTAGGCCATTTATAGCTGATGTTGCAGCTATAGGCATTGTATATGTCACTTGGAGGAAATTCAATGTTTAATTTGGATTACAACTGCTTTGCATTGAGCCTTCGTTTTAAGATTAGAGTTAAGGTAGAGGGAGCGCCACAATGAAGCACTTGCTTTGCTAGGCTCACAAATATTTAATTATTTACGATTCCTGGCCTACAATCTCCCTCTTTTTGGACTTAGTTCACATGTTATGTGTTGGAGAAAAATTCCTTATTTGTTTTGAAGTTGACAAAACGTTTTCATCGGTCTAGTATGAAGACTCATAGACTCTATCGTTAAAGTCTGAAGATCTCCAGACTCAAGATTCAAAGTCTACCCTCACTAATAGTTTCTAGACCGACAAAGAGATTATCAAGATGCAAATATATCCTTAAGGATTTGGTTCGTACAGTTGAAGAAGATCTCATAGCTGGAGATAGCACCTCGTGATCAATTATTCATATTGAAATCAATTTGGATAATTAGATCTGTTGATTGGTAAAGTATACTTGGAATATTCTACTTATGGAAACCTAGATTCTGACTGTATGGGTAAGCATGATTGGTGGGCTATCATCACATTCCTTTTATAACTCGAGATCTCCCTAAATTGATTCTTTTTAATGAGTATATTGGAAGAACTTCTTTAGAATGTGCCAACGGATATGAAGGCATGGAGGAGTATATAAGGAAGACATTCAAGTTATTCGAGTGTGTGCGTGATAGAAGAATTCTAAAGTCTGAAGCTCCTAGTTCTTTGTTATTTCATTTGTTGAGCTTATACTGTATTCAAAAGAGAGATAAATACTTGTGAGACCTTGAGAAAATGTAGTAAAGTCTCTACACTGTGGAATTAAGGACGTGAGACTGTAATATCTCTTTTGGTTTTTAGTGAAATATAGCCAGTAGGCTGTTAGTGTGGGAGAGTGGACATAGGCTTGATTTAAGCCGAACCACTATAAACTCTGTATTTCAATTCTCTTTCCCTAAACTCTTTACTTTAATTTATAGTCTTATATATTTGTTTACTGTCTTTTATTTCTTCAGTCTATTATTATCAAAAGACGAATTAAACTGTTAAGTTTTGTAAAAACCTCTTTAACACCTATTCATCCCTCTCTAGGTTTTCTTACTAGCCCTATCATCATGAAGGCCACTTTCACAAAGATGGTTTAACTACTATATAAATTTTCCTCTTTTGGCCACATTACATCCCAAAAGTTCTTTGCACTATAGTCTTCAGTAAAACCATAACCTTTAAGTGAGCTGTCGTGATGCCTCTATATCTAACTTTATGGTGCTTGATTACTCTACATGTGATTCTGATTTGTAAGGTTTCTTCTCTCTCACCAACGAGACATTTCATTATACATTCTCGTAAGCACTACTCAATGGCATCAGCCCTGCAGACAATCGTCGGGTTCCTCGTCTAAAGTACGTACATGAAAATATGTTTGGGAAACATATCTTTGTTAAACGGTTTAATTATTGTGCTTGGGGAAACAGTACAGTATGTTCAGCTTATCATTTCAGTTTCTCATATGCAGATATGAATACTTTTTCGGTCTGTTGAGTGACTTTCCAGACTTAAAGTTTACAATAAATAGAGGCATATAATCTATTGATGAGGTAAAATTATAAGTTAGTCGAGTTAATTTTAGATCGAAGTATTGAGCTTGGAAGCGGATGAAATTGATTGGCCCTATATCATGGTGATCGATGTCCTTGATCAATAAGAAGAGGCAAAGCGATCTACTTGTCTTGTTTATTCAGTATATATTCTGCTTGACTGCAAGCATGTCAAAGTGAGAAGTGGAGCTTAAATATATAATGCAACTTTTTTTTTTTTTTGATAATGCAACGTTTTTTAAGGAATCTGTTATCAATGTGGAAATTGGTTTATGTACTTTACATTCTCAATGGAAAGTTTGATTTGTAACAGTGTTTTAATTCATATATGTATTCTAAGGCGTAGTGGAGCTCAGTTGAGTTGACACAGACTATTAATTTAATTCAACTCGTATCGAATAATAGAGACTCGATCATTATCTTATGAAATATGAGCCTCCGTCAGTTATGCCCAAATACGAGCTTGAGCTTAAACTTAAGTTTTATAACAACATTATAATTGATAATTTGTTATGTTTAAATGTCTTGCAACGAAAACAAAAGATGGATTTAATTACAAGATTAGGCTCACTTGAGTTCAAAAATTGAACTCAAGCTGACTCAACTTAATTATCTAGCAGCTCAAACTTAATCGAGATCGAACCAATTAAGCTGACCTTGACTAGCTCATGGATAGATTGCGATCTTGATTTGGTAATACGTAGTCTGGGGAAACTGCCATTTTGTTTTGAGTTTGTGTAATCATCTGATTGGTGAAATTTTTAGCACCATCATTTGAAGTGACATTCGTGACTCACCAATTTTTCATGGATATTTGTGAATACTGGCGAATGCGGCATTGCTGGAAGGAGCTCATGGTGCTATGGTTGGACGAGCTGCCTATAATAAGTACGTATGACACAGCGAAGATAACTTTCATTGGTCCATCCATGTCTTCACATGGTTAGCAGATAGGGCTTTATCAAATTCTTACGTAAAGGTGCTTCCAGTTCTGCATTAATTGCTTCAGTAAGTTTCGCCATTTATCTTTGAAATTTGTAGGCCATACTGCAATAGGATGTATAATCCAAGGGAATGTTTTATGGTATTGAAGATGGTATTATTTTTTTTTTATGATATAAAATGCAACAATAACGATCATACTTGATTAGATGTTTAGCTCAGTTAAGCGGTGCTCGCTTTATGGTTGCAAAATTTGTTCAGTGATTTGATATTGATTATAAATTTTAACAGCCCATGGCAGACTTTGGCGTATGTAGATAGTAGGGGTGTCAAAACCCATCCCGAAAACCGAACCGAACCGAAAAACCGAACCGAACCGAACCGAAAAAATTCGGTTTTTTTCGGTTCGATTCGGTTTTCGGTTCTCATTAAAAACCGAAATTTTTTATCGGTTCGGTTTTTATCTGTTAACCGAACCGAACCAAACCGATAAACCGATAAAATCCTAAAACCTTATTTCGGTTCGGTTACTTCTTCCTCGACGACTCCCCTCTCTCTCTTCAGCGAACACTCGCTTGCAGCCCTCCTGCCTGAACCATCGCCACCGCTACGACGAGCCCCTCACCGGCCTTGAGTCCACAAGGGACTCATCTCCCGAACAGCAGCTTCTCTTCCACGCCCGAGCCTCCACCAAGCCCCACCGCCTAGACCAGCCGAGAAGCATTACCGGCGCCCCGACCTCCACGTCCAACAACCTCGGCCGTCGCTGGAACCACCTTGCCCTTGCTGGCCTCCTCATGGTGGAAGCCAAACTTTGCCCAGAACACCCAAATGGAGACCCAATCTAAGGTTTCAACACACCCCTACCATCCGAAAACCACACCTCAGCGACGCTTGCCTCCATCTGCTCGATCAAAGAAAGGGGCAACGACGGCCACAAAGGAAACAACACGACGAGAACGAATATTCCCCACGCAAACTTGCAGATCCAGTTCGGGCATTATATCAAACAATTGGGGTGCGCTATTATGACAAGGGATTTTTGGGTCCACCGAAGCTCGACCCACACTGGGACTCTTGACACGCGACGAGGAAGACATCGAAAACAAAACGCGAGGTGATGCCGGCCGGAGCTCGCGGGAGCCGGGAGGTCCAGCCCGGCGTGCCCAAAACAGGGCAAGAGCAAGGACGAGCTTACGTGTTCAGCTTACGAGCGTCACCAAGAAGGTCGTCGTGTGGTTCATCAACGGATAGAGTAACCACAAAACCAAAAACCAAAAACCAAAGCTAAAAACCGAAAAGCCGAACCGAACCGAACCGAAATTTCGGTTCGGTTCGTATTCGGTTCGGGTTTTATTCGGTTCGGTTTGGAAGTTATTTCTAACGGTTCGGTTCGGTTCGGTTTTTTTGAAAAACCGAACCCAACCGAACCGTTGACACCCCTAGTAGATAGTGCTGTTTATGGTGTTCCAAGCAGTAGGGTCACGCACCGTCAGGTATAATTGTACACGTGGCTGGATATTATTATCTGCTTAGTCACTGCCTCTGGTTTGCTTCGAATATTTTCCTCCTCACAGTTTTCCAATTCTCAGGTCCTCGAAATTTATGGAAAGAAACCAACTCTGCGTGATTTGGCGAAGGTATGGATGGAGGAAATGGTTTAACTAGATAATCTCTTCTTTTTTGTAGTGTTATAGGGGTGGATTTTAGTGGCCTTTGCTTTACTATGCGACTGTTGGAAAAATTTAAGATCCATTAGTCTAGGCCATTTGTAGCTGATGTTTCAGCTATGGGCATTGTAAGGGTACTTATCTAGGCATGATGTTGGCAGAGAGTTGTCCAGCACCGAGTGTGACATCCTAATTTTCAATCATGTTTTCAATTAAATGAAATGGGCTTTTTTCGACGCGTCTATAGCCTTTTTCTCTGAGCTGATCACTCACGAGATAACTAATCTATCAGGTGAAGCCATTAAGGAATCTAAACGCGACAGACTTGAGAATTCGATCAGAAATCGACTACTCGTTTGTGCTAATCTGCAATGGTTAATACAACACTGTCAAAATCAATTAGAGACCAGAGATAGGTTGGTTCGACAGAGGCATGTTGTGACATCCAGATTTTTCGGGTTCTAATTTCGACTGGATAAACAGGGCCGTTTTCGTTCAATTGAAGCCATGGATTGTGAAATTGGGATGCAAGTGGGCCATATTGGTAAGGAAAAATACCAATTGGAATGTCGAGGTGTTGAATGAAATTATGGGAGTCAATTTGATTTAATTCAAGAGGAATTAAGGCCCAATTGGAAAGAAAACCTAGCAAATTCGTATGCAAATAGATCCAATATTTTAAATTACCTAAAGTCTTCTAGAAGGGGTATTTTGGGGCTTGAAAATGTGGGTGGATGACAGCCTTTTGGTGGGCCCCGTTCGAAGACCAAAGAGGGGGAGAGAAATTGGTTTTCTCTTCTTCCTCTCTCTCTCTTCCATCGGTGCTTCTTCTTCCCCATTTCTTCTTGCTGCGCGAGGAACCAGCAAGCCGAAGACCACCAAAGACCAAGCTATCGTCGCCGCTTCTCGCCACTGTCGTTGCCCACCGAAGCCGGAGCCGCCGCCGCTGCTCCACGGTCGTCCGCGCATCTCCGCCCCCTCTCCCTCCTCTGGTTCGAACAGAACCGAATAGCAGAAGCGAAGCAGCGTCCAACGTCACTGCAAGAAGCCGTGACTAGCTGCTTGGACGCTGCTGCACCGGAGCTGCTGCACCGCCGCCCGTGCAACGCCGCTTGCTCCGCCGCCTTGCCGCTACTCCGTGCGTCACCATCTCTCCCTCGCTCGCCCCCTGTTTCGGCCGACGTTTCAGATCTCCGGTGGAGCTCCGCCGAGTCGTCCACCCTCCTCCGCCACCGTGAAGCCTCGCCTAGGTTCGGTTTGGCCCCTCGTCCATTTCCGACCCAACCCAGCTCCGGATCCGCCCTCCTTCGCCCTAACCAGCTGCACATAGAGAGTGCAGAAAATGGGTTTGTAGTGAGGTTTTGGCCTGTTTTGGGCCGTTTCCGGCCCCGAACCCGAGGCCCGCTTTGGAGTTTGTTGTTCCTAGCGTCGCCCCTGTCGGATTGATCCAATTTGCGCGTGATTTGGTGAGTAATCTCACTAATCCCGGATTAATTGGCTAATTATGCTTTAGGTTGGTTTAGTTTTAATTAATTATGTTTAGGTTGTTAGATTAGAATTAATTAGCAATTATTAGTCAATTGTGATGCGATTTAGATAAATTAATTGCGCAATTAACAAGTAGACGTGGTCTACTATTTATTGGGAGTGTCTCGGGAATTTTCCGACCCCTAATCGGGCTTCAATTTGGCGATTCGGGCCTAAGTGGGAATTTTAGTATTTAAATATTAATTTTCGGAATTAAATTAAATAATTATTTATTTTCCGAAAATTCAAGGGAGATGGTTCGGAACCAGAATATTATGCTGATGATTGTGGCAAAGTCCGTTTATTTAATCGGACTTTATTTTAAGCTAAATTGAATTTTTAATATTAATTAATTTTCGAAATTAATTAAATAATTATTTATTTTCCGAAAATTCAACTGGGATGGCCCGTGACCGGAAATTTATGTTGATGACCGTGGTGAAGTTCGTTTATTTAATTGGGCCTTATTTTGAGCTAAACGGAATTTTTAATATTTAATAATTAATTTTCGAAATTAATTAATTAATTAAATAATTTTCAGAAATTAAGATTGAGATGGCCGACGACCGAAATCTCGTGTTGATTGTCGTGGCGCAGTTCGTTTATTTATTTGAGCTTTGAATTATGCCAAATTGATTTAATTGTGGATATTTAGGATATGTTCCTAAATTGATTATTTGGGTAAATTGAGTACGAATTAAGGTTGTGGATAATTACTTTAGAAATGGGATGAATCATCATGAAAGGCATGGGCCTTGATGATTAGATATATCACCTCGGAGAATGCACATGGCTCGGTGACGAAGTATGTCGCCTTGGAGAAGGCATGTGGCTCGGTGATTAAGTTTGGCATCAAAAAGGACATGTGGGCTCGGTAATTTGATGCATTACCTCGAAGAATGCACGTGGTCCCAATGAGTACATTTGGCATCTAAAAGGACACGTGGGCTCGGTAAATTGATGCATTACCTCGGAGAATGCACGTGGTCCCAATGAGTACATTTGGCATCTTGAAGAGACACGTGGGCTCGGTGATTTGATGTATTGCCTTGGAGAATGCACGTGGGCTCGCTGATTCAAAATGGCATTTTAAAGGGCACGTGGGCTCAGTAAATTAATGCATTACCTCGGAGAATGCATGTGGCTCGGTAATTGGTTTTATCAATTGAGGCTGTATAGCAATAGCTTGAATGACCGGGAAATAGTCGGGCTGATATGTAATCGACTAGGTCGATTGATCATTGATTTGATTTGATGTCGTGGATTGATTGACTGATTAGAAATGACCGTGAGTGGTCTTGTTGGCATTTAATCGACTAGGTCGATTTGATCGATGCTTCGATCGGTGATATGATTGCTTGAGTGTCTATTATGAATTGTACTGACTTGCAGGTGGGATATGAGGCCAAGATATGTCTTCTGCCCTATGCGTGTATAGGCAGCCTATAGTATAATAGTTTACTAATTGGGCTTAGTGGGGTAGAACTCGCTGAGACGTAGTCTCATCCCAGTTTGGAGAAAAACATTTCAGGACCCCGATGAGGAGCTGAGGAGAAGTCTAAGAAGGAGAACTCGGAGGTGAAACTTAAAGAGAAGGATTTTTGGAAAAAGAAGATAATCCTGAGAGGGGCCTTGAGTATGGCCTGGATGGGCTGAGAGTCTATCTTCTTTTGAGAATTTATTTTGAAGAGAATAGTTATGAATTTGTTTGTGTTTTGTATAAAAGTTTGGTTATAAATTTCAATATGAAAAATATGGCCCCGCTTTTCTATCCCATCGTTTTATTATCAGGGATTTTAATTGCTTCCGCATGTACTTAATAAACGAAAGGGTCGGCGATACTTTGTCCTGGGATATCGTATTATAAAATTGACCAAGTGAGAAGGATGTGTGCATGCCCGAGGATCGGGGCGTGACACATGTAATTAAAGTGTGGGTGATTTCACCTAATTGCAAAATTCTCATCAAACGTCACTAAACCGATTTTTCTATCATTTCTGTACCATGTGCTTGTATTTAAAAACCTCGAGATTTTCATGACAACCGAGAGTTTCCTATGAATCGAAGATACACAATGTGGATCGAAAATAATCGACCACAGGTCAAATGCGCTAAAAAAAAAAATTCCTAAAAACTACCCGGTAAGTTAGTCACGCTAAAATCACATTCGATTGAAATTAATCACGAAATTGAACCTGATTCTCATTATTAGAAAATCTACAAAACCCCCTAAGACCCTCTCCTCCTTTCCTCTATTCCATTTGTCCTTTAGTCCATAAATGCAAGAGCATTTTGGACATTTCACACTCTTTTTTGTCCAAGTTTGTCAATTTTCCCCTTGGGCCTACTTGCTTGAATTGGGCTTGGTGGGCTAGGCTTGGCCCACTTAGGCCTCCTTGGCCGATCCACATGGCCATGAGCCCAATGGTCCTCGCCTGGCCTAGCTTCTCTTCCCGACATCCAATTCTCATCCGATAATTCTTTTTTTGAAAATTTTATGCTTGTCGATAAATTAACAGGCAAATGAGGCGATGTCCAAAAGATTAGTCTTGAAACCCTCGAAAATTCGATACCTAAAATTGAATTAAATTTTATGGTTAAAATCAATCACATGCGACTTTAGTACTACCTAAGCTATCGGCGGCTTTTAGAGGTTTTCACGCGATTGACTCGTGATTGATAATTTTCTATTTACGTTTATGCCTCTTCGAATCATGAACGACCCTCGGTTGTCATGTAACTACAAAGGTTCAATTACGTACCATGAGCATAAGATCAATAGGAAATCGATTTATTGTCATTCAATGCGAATATTGTAATCATGTGGAACCACTCATGAACTGATTATGTACTTCCATCGAATTGATTTATAATCATTCACTAATTGACTTATAATAGTGTAATATTGACCATTGTCGATTCTTATGGTCGAGCGATCGATTCCTAATCGAATTCTCTAGTTTTATGCGTTTTTAACCATTTACAGCCTCACCCAATAGATTAGTTAACTTATAAGTGATCAGTCTAGAGTAAAATAACCATAAGTGCATTGATGAAATAACCATTTTATATATTTCGAAATGGGTCAAATTTTGGGATATCACATGGTCTGTCAACACTATCATCCCATGTCTCATTTGTGATTAAGTATTGTATAATCAAACAAGTGATCATGGTTATTTTGTCTCAATCACCTGGTATATGCAAATTTCACATTGTTTTTGTTGTTTTCTAAAGTTATTTTGGGGTTCTTAAGACAAGTAGTCCCATTTTTCCCCACACTTGCCAAAAAGAGGTGAATGTAATAGCAGCAATCATGTTTAGCTGTTCAGATATTTAGTAGAGAAGCTTTGTGAGGGCAACTGCATTCCCAAGAATCATAATCTCTTTTGATTAATTAGAGAAACAAAGAAGTATCGTTCTAAAGAAGTTAATAGTGATTTAAAAAACTTCAACATGCTATCATGTATTTCTGATTGAATTAAATGACGGAGCTTAATTTAATGCGATTAGATATCAAGGCTAGTCAAGAAGGACTTGGATGTTTATACCGAGGCACTATTAGATGTTTTTAAGATCAGAAAATTGAGAGCTTTTATAAAAAAATGAGACTGGTAAGACAATCAAGCATGTGCAGACTTACAGTGGTATGGAATTTTGTTTGAAGTTACAATGTTGATTCTGTGTGAAAGGGGAATAGTAAACTACACTAGTGCTAGTGAACGACAAAATGTTACATATTTGATGAACAAAATATTTCTAAACACATCCCATAAAATCCTCTTTGGTGTTGGTATGGTAGGAAATTCCTAGCAAACTATGGTTAGTATGGCAAGCTAGATTCACTTCGACTATCATTGGGTGTTGAACCCCCCAATAAAGTGTAGTCAAGTAAAATTGTTGATTATTCTATTCTTAAAATATTTTGTACCCATGTTATGTTCAAGTGAGTTATGATTGTTGGGGTGTGACTCATATTCCCCATCAATAAGAAGACAAAGATATCCCTAGAGAAGTGCAGTGGAATCGTCTAGTGGACGTAATCCTAATTTAAGGGTGAATCAGGATAAAGACCTTGTGTCTTGATTTCTTTTTCTCATTTTATTATATATTTTCTTGTGATTGTGAGTCGAATCCTAACAGTGATAAACTCGATAGGAGGATAAGAAAGAGCAATTTCTAAGCTACATACAAGTTGAGTGGGGGCTATCGGTTCCGGTGTTCGGAATTAAATATACCTATTATTAGCAAAGAAGTTACAATTGACAAATCTCCAATACTTTGGACACAATTGATTGTGACAATGTTTATACAAATTTGAAAAATTTTCAGCTCAAGATGAAGTTGCAATAAGGAATTCCTAAGGTAGAGGGTATTTGCATTGTAATTGGCACAGACAACAAGGCTTCGCTTGTAGAGCCAACGGAGGCTATAGCTACTAACTTTGATAAGGTCCAAGTTCGAGCTTTTGATAGCTAGTGATGCAACAATGGTTATGTCTACAAATTCTTGTGCAATAGTTAATGTTGTAGGTGAAGTTGGTGTCATTATAAGTTCTACGGTTAAAGTGAAATTCAAGTGCAGCTTGGACTTTGAAGATCTCTATGGTAGTTGAGGTAATGAGGGGTTGTGAGAGAGCAGCGGTTATCAAGTTCAGCAAAGCAATTGTGGCTTGACTCAAACATTGAGCTAAGGTGAAGATTTTAATAATATGTCCTGAATTTGAGTATGTGAAAACAACCTAATCTAATAGCATGGGAAAATGCGATCTGATGTGCAACTCTTGAATGAGGCATGCTAAAAAGAGTCCAAGACAAATTTTCTTAACAAATCAAGACAATCACTTTCATCGTTCGATTTAGAAGTTGGCCACAGGGTTTCCTAATTTAGTTGGAAGTATATACTAGCATTCAATCTTGACTTTTGGTATTCTTGTGGCTGGTACACTATGGTGTACCTTTTTTTCGCTTGTGCAATAGTTGGGCACCAAAGGTAACGCTTATTTGTGAATTACACCCCAAAAAAATTTGAGGGCATTGAAGCTGATGAAATTTTGTGACCAAAATTTTGTATGCTACTTTGTGAGATTGAGAGAAATTATTTTGCGAGTAATTGTGATGGCTTAACATCGTGCGAGTTATTGGATAAAATTGGGCGTTAGGAAATAATGAGAGTATTTGAATTGACTTGAGTATAGCTATAATTTTCATTGTATCGCTTGATTTATGGTGAAATCTGGTGCAACTCTCTCAGTGGGGTAGGTTACATCAATTGAATATCGTAAATTTAGTGTTTGATTTATTTTCTTTTTCTGTTTATTTTATTGTTCTATTGCGTGTTTTTTGCATCATCTTGCTTATAGTAAATTTAGGTAGTCGTACAAGAAGAAAATGGTTTCCTTGGGGTGTTCAAGGAAAATACAATTTGGACGAGATCAAACCAAGGTTCATCAGTTTGCTTCTGGTGGGGAGTAAAAAGAATAAACCAATTCGTTTGTATTAGTTGTGGTTTACCTTTTCCTAGGTAAACCAGAACACTGTTAAAAAGCCAGAGACATTTTAGCATTTATATTGGCATGATCATTCATACGAAGAATATGTACTAAACGAAGCAATTGATAGTCTCTAATTTTTACATAAAAATGTTACTTTCTATTAAAGGTACAACATTAAACTTGCGACATAATTATCAAACTAGTGCAATTTGGATGTAATTTGCGTGAGCTTCTGTCATTTGGTTCGAAGAAGTGCACAGAATCGCAGGATATTGACATATTCAATAATTAGAGTTTTCAGGAAACGACACTCAATAATGTGCAGTCAAAGCAAATAAGCACATCTATTACATGAACAAACGAAACAAAGGTGTCAATAAAATGAGATTTGCAATGGAATTTGTTCGTAGGAGGCTCATCTTTTGCCGACTCGGCAACCATCCATCACTCCACTGAAGTATCCATGGTGCCCCCTTCTACTTGGAATTGTTTGCTCAAGCCAAGATGTAGCATCAATAACCGAACCAAGGTGACAAGTTCTCCTCCTTTGCTAAGTTGTTGAGCATGCATGTTTGGTTGGCAATGGATTGCAGCATACGCCAACAATTCCACCCATACTTCATTCAGGATCACCCATCTGGTCTCCCCAAATTTCTCCAACTCTTTTGCGAGAATACAAGCATCAAATAGCGCAGATTTGCTTTTGCCTCCTTTCACATCAGCAGGCTTCACTTCTGTAGGAATAGAAAGGAGACTTTGGCAGGTATATCGGTTCGTTTTGTTCTCATCAGAGAGTTTTTCCGCAAAGAACCTGTCCATCTCAGCACAAGTGTCTTGGAATCTTATTTGGCCAATCCCAGCCACTACAGACATCATGCCGGGTTGTTTGATCATAAGATAAAGCATGTAATCTGACAATACCTTACTGGTTTCTCGGTGGTGGTTTGTATTTTCATCGGTGTTAGTGTCCGTTATGTAACAGAGTTCGGTGGTGTTGGGAATAACGGATCCCCGAAAACTGGATTCGACACCGAATCGAACCCCTAAATCAAGCGGAAGACGAAGCCCGGGAAAACAACACGCATCACTGATCCTAAAGCACACCACGGATTCGAGCGTACCTTTTAGCCACAGATTAAACACCGACGTTGATAGAGGAAGAGAAACTGAGCAATCCGATCCGACGAAGCCTTGAAGGGAGGAAGATCAAGCCGTATGCTTACTGTCTTTTGTTTTTGGGAGAGAGAGAGCGTGGAGAACGTACGTCTTTTCCTTTTCTGAAAACAACGATATGTTTTTCTCTCTCTCTCTCTCCTCCCTTTTATACCCCCTTCTTTCCACGGGCCCTATTCCCATGGGCCGAGCTATTTGGGCCCAACTTGGGTGGACGGGCCTTAAGCCCATCTAATAAAGCTTTCATCTCCCACTCGCACATGGTGGGCCGAACAGTATTCTATTTACCTCTCTTCAACATTCATACTGGTGAATAATCCGTGCGACCAGCATACTTTGAGAGCTCGTTGCTATACATCTGTTAGGAATATATAACAGCTCATAATGGGCGTCACACTCCGAGTAGATTTAGTATGCATTACCCTAGATCGATTGATCACATTTATATCTCCCTTGATCTCTTTTAAACATGATCTATATATTGTATTCACAATTATAATTATCACAAAGACAGTTATAATTGGTCGACCAGTGAACACAAAACTACAATGTGATTCTCCAAAATCGATCTTCCTCTTTCCTTCAAACTCTCAATTTCAATCCAGCTTGCTTTTCTAGAAATGCCCCATTAGATCGAATCATCTCATGACCATTGGCAACACACTAAGATAGCAAACACTAAATAGAAATCTTGAGAATAAGTAAGAGTCCTGAGGGGACTTCAAAATTGAGGAACTCTTTTCCTCAAGAGTCTCACACGTCATAAAAGTTGAGATCAAACTTTTTGCCACTCTTATTGGTCGTCTCATGCATACGTAGTATGAAATACGTATTACGGTATTAACTCATTTCCCATGGAGCGTATGTCTACACCTTTCAATACCGTACAGATGATAGTTCAGACATACCCAATGTCTAACTTGAGTTCACCTATCTACTTATTCACAAAATTTATCAGAACTCACATCTGGCATCTTAGACAGATAAAGTAAAATGCGTGGGGTATTTTACTTTCAGACATCTTTAGTATTATGTCCTCATCTTAACACTCAGTTAAGGCAACATACTTATTTTAAGTTTGCGCTCTCGATTATCACCTAGATAATAAGCTTAAAAACAGTCTCATCTCTATTTATCACACAGAAAAAAGAGGTGATTACCCGTGTGAGTGGGCTAATCTTATATCTGTCCGACATACTTCTCAACTTAAAATAATGCACTGAGCATTAAGATGCATAAAGATTATACTAAGGTTCATAGGCATTAATCAATGAAAAAAAAATTCATAAATGTGAACATCTCGGGAAATTACAATTCAAGTACATCGACTCTACGCAATCCTAGAGATTTTACATGACCACAAAACACATCTCTAGGTATTGGCTTTGTCATAGGATCTGCTACCATTCTATGCGTAGATATGTACTGCAAGTTCACATCCTTTCATGCAACCATATCTTTTACAAAGTTATACTTGGTATCTATATATTTGGTCTTGCCATGATACTTTGGATCTTTGGTGTACGCTATAGCTACTTGGCTATCACAATTAACCAACAATGGATTTGCAGCTTTCTCAATAACACCTAAATGATCCAAAAATCTTTTAAGCCAAACTCCTTCTTGTACAGCTGCTGATAACGCCACGAACTCAGCTTCCATCGTGGACAAGGCTATGCACGTTTGCTTCTTACTTGCTCCATGATATGGTGCCATTGTTCGAAGAAAGCAAATCCAGAGGTAGATTTTCTTTCATCTAAATCTCCTCCCCAATCAGCATCTCGAATAGCCTTCAAGTCACGAGATCATTTCCTTGGTAATTCAACTTGAAATCAGCGGTTCCTTTCGGATACCTCGGGATTCTCTTGACGGCTTTCCAATGTCTTGGACCTGGATTGGATTGGTATCTACTCACCATTCCAACTGCAAAGCATATGTCGGGTCTTGTACACATCATAGCATACATCAAGCTCCCAACAGCACTAGCATAAGGAACATGTTTCATTTGTTCCTTCTCTTGTGGAGTCCCCGGACACGAGTGTATGGCTCAATCCTTCACCTTTTGCAATAGGAGTGTCTATGGGTTTACGAGTCTTGCATACGAAATCGTTCAAGAACCTTATTTATATAGGTTTCTTGCGAAAGAGACAACGATCTCTTCGAACGATCTCTCGAAATCTTAACTCCAAGAATGTATGCAGCCTCACCCATATCCTTCATCTCAAAGTTAGAAGACAACCATCTCTTGACAAGTATTAACCAACTCCATATTGCTTAGGCAATCGGTATATCATCAACATATAATGATATGATCACAAATTGATCCTTGGATCTTTTGATATATACACAATGATCCTCATCAATCATTGTAAAATCATAAGCCACTATGGCATTATGAAAACGTATATACCATTGTCTTGATGATCGCTTAAGACCATATATCGACCTCAAAAGTCGACATACTTTTTCTTCTTGGCCTTTCACTATGAAACCAGTAGGTTGTTCTATATATATTTCTTCCTCTAATTCTCCATTGAGGAAAGCAGTCTTTACATCCATTTGATGTAACTCAAGATCCAAACTAGCTACTATTGCCAGAATAATGCGAGTTGAGGTAAATCTCACTACAGGAGAAAACGTATCTTCATAATCAATTCCTTCCTATTGATTATATCCCTTCGCCACAAGGCGAGCCTTATGCCTTTCAATCGAGCCATCAGCCTTTCGTTTTATTTTGAGAACCCACTTGTTCCCAATAGCTCTGCGCCCCTTTGGAAGATCAACCAGTTCCCAGACTTGATTTGATTTCATTGACTCCATTTCCTCTTCCATTGCATGAATCCATTTTTCTTTACTAGGGCAATTAAGAGCCTCATTGATATTTCTAGGCTCATCCTCATCTTGTGGAGCAACCATAAAAGTTTCCCCTTCAATGTCAAAACGTCGACGGGGAATACTTTGGCGATCTGTTCGCCGTATGGGAGATTGTACACTTTGCACATCATTCTCCATTATGCTCTCACTTGGATGAACTCCACAATATCATTGTGTTGATCCAAGGTCTCAAATAGGGAGTGATCTTCCCCTATTTCGCCCTTCTTAGGAAACTCATCCTCTAAGAATGTAACATCTCGTGATTCAAATTCAGTTACACTCCCACTTTCCTGCTCACCAATGAACACATATCCTTTCGAGTGTTCCGAGTATCTTATGAAAATACTCTTCTTTCCTATGGGACCCAATTTCCCAAACTTGTGAGAGGACTCATGTGTATAGGCAGCACAACCCCATGGCTTAAGAAAACTCAAGTCTGGTTTTCTACCTGTCCATAACTCATATGGAGTGGAAGCAACTGATTTGGAAGGCACCCGGTTAAGTATATACGCAGCAGTTAACAATGCATCACTTCAAAAGGTGATAGGCAAGTTAGCATGCGCCATCATGGACCTAACCATTTCCAGTAGGGTTCTGTTTCTTCTTTCCGCAACACCATTTTGTTGAGGAGTGTACGGAATAGACAACTGTCTTTCTATTCCTTTTTCATCACATAATTTTCTGAACTCATCAGATAAATATTCTCGACCCCGATCGGATCTCAATGCTTTTATTTTCTTATCTAATTGATTCTCTACAAGGTTCAGAAACCTTTTGAAACAACTTATCGCTTCAGATTTATGAGAAATCAAATAGACATATCCGTATCGGGTATAATCATCAATAAAGGTGATGAAATAAACAGCCCCATGCCTTCCTTTTACATTCATTGGACCACGAGACATCGAATGGATTAAATGCAGAGGAAACTCAGCTCTTTTTTCTTTTCCAAATGGTTTCCTTGTCGTTTTCCCTTCTAGGCAATGTTTACATGTGGACAAATCGACTTTTTCAATATTGCCCAACAAGCCTTCTTTGGCTAGTTTATTTATACGCTGTTGGCCAATGTGACCAAGTCTAGCATGCCACACATTCACATCATTATCATATTTATTAGGAGACGTGAGAAGGGAATAACAAACATTAGCATTAACATAATCAATATCTAATACAATAAAACCATCCAGAAAATAGCCACAACCATAGTAATTTGTCTCCAAAAACAAATTCACACCTCTACTACGAAGTTCATAATAAAACCTAATTTAACCAACATTAATACGGACACTAAATTCGACGAATCTCCGGAGCATACAATACATCATGAAGAAACAAGGTGCGTCCACCATGCATATTCAGTTGGCATGTGCCAATTCCTTTCACTTCAGCTCTGGAGTTGTTTCCCACATAGATCCACTTAGTTCCAGTTGGTACTCGTCGGAATTCCACGAAGGATCCTCTATCCTTCGCTACATGGTCTGTCGCTCTTGAATCCACAGTCCACAAAGGATTAGACTCAATTAAGAACAATGAACTCGACACATAAGCAAAGTTCTGAAAAGTACAAGGGATGCATACCTTCTTTGGCTCACGACAGTCATGAGCATAGTGACCCTTCTTGTCACAGTTGTAGCATTTCATCCTTGCAAGCTTTTTCATGCGAGGACGTTTCCCTCTTCCATGTTGGTTGAATTTAGGTTTCTTCCTTGAAGGACCTGCTTCTTCCTTGCCTTTCCCCTTATCAAACCAGTTAGGGCGCTTGCGCTTGGAGCTCAAAGCTCCATTTGAGCTAGAACCAGCATAATAAAGTTCAAGCATCCAGCTTAGCCGCCAACGGGCGGTCCTCTTCCAGCTCAAGATGACGCATCGCATCCTCAAAGGTTTTGATGTTTTCATTATGAGTCGGGTGCACCTTCATATGCTCCCAACTCGAGGCAAGGAACAAATCACCGCTTGCACTTGCTGCTCATCTCGTGAGGACATGGCCAGCATCTTTCAGCTCGATTATCATGTTTGACATCTTTCTAAGATATTGCTTCATGGTCGACCATGAGGCTTCTTATAAGAGTCAAACCCGATAGTGAGCCGCCCGATCTAGTCACCGAAGTATGACCATATCTAGCCGCCAATGCCTCTCACAATTCCTTGGCATTATCAAAACGCCGAAACTCTCGCATGACGTCATTTTCCATGCTGCTCAACAACGTGATGCGAGCTAGAGAGTTCATTCTTTTCCACGCAGAAAAAGCTTCTTTGTTTCTTTTTGTCTTTGTGCGGTGGTTCCCTTTTCAGGTTCTACCATGGTCATGACAAGAGCCTCAACTGCTTCTTGCTCTTCCAAAGATATACTTTGGATTTTCATTTGCCAAATTTCATACTTGTCTCCATTGAGCTTTTCACCTTTGTTCAGCTCGGCAACTATGCTCTTTGTGGCTGAAGCCATTGATCTGAACAAATCAGACAAATATGCACGAATTATTACTGCCTATTATTTATGCATCCCTATTTTACATAGACCCATCATATTAATGAATAATTTCAAGTAAGGCTTTAGAATCAAAAGGTCACTACGTTTCCAATCATCCTCCAAAAGTCCTAACTTAAAACTATCATTAATATGATTGTCATATGCAAAATTAATTCTATGAAGCTACAAAAACTTCTAAAAACTACCCATAGCTAATTACCCACAGCAACCAGCAATTAACAGAAAGCAGCAGATAATTGACATACAATTAAAAAACAGTAATGCTTTCAATTAACACAATTTGGTAGTAATCATTACATAATGTTGTCCACAAAGCACACTTAATATATAATAGCCAATACAACTAATACAAAGCCAAAGCACACGAACCGGGAAAGATCCTCTTTTATTCAATTTCTTGATCTTTTCCCTAGAAACAATACAAGTAATATTCGTTTACAAAATCCATCACAATTTTCTTATAGGAAGCGGCTCCGTTGACATCCCATATGCGATTCAACACATCTTGCCATTCGGGTGGAAGAGTGGTTATGAACAATCGCACCATCTCGATTGTGACATAGGACGACCATTCCATATGACTGTTGAATTTTCCTGTTGACTTCAAGGACATGATCAATTAAGTCACCCCTTTCCCATCGATGATCGGTCGGCTCGCCTATCAACTCGACATGACCTATCCTTTTGTTCATCCAGAATCGCGCGAATAGGTGTGCGAAACCTTAGGGGGAGGCATAGTTCCGCAACAAATGCAGAACAAATAAGGGATCACATTATAATCCACATAAACTTAATTGAAAAATAAACACATTCTTTTCTTTTTTTTTTTTTTTTTTTTTGGGTCAACGGTCAACGGTTGTCGGTCAACGGTCGTCGGTCAACGGTCAACGGTCGTCGGTCAACGGTCAACGGTCGTCGGACCGGTCGGACTACACGCGCGGACCGACGCACGGGCTTCGCGCGTACGGGGATGACATCACGCAGACGTCATCCGGCACGTGCCGGGCGCGTGCCTACGTCCGCGGGTCGGGTCGGGTCGCCGGTCGGATCGGATCGCCGGCCGGTGACCGTTCGGCGAAAACGTCGTCGGTGATGACGTCATCGGTGACGTCATCCGTACGGTTACCGACCGTTGGATGACGTCACGGTGACGTCATCACTGACGTTAGCACGCGTCGGTCCGCGGACCGGCACGTCGGTTCGCCCGCCGCCGGCATGCACGCGCCGGTTCGCCGACCGGCGTGTGTGCCGCACGCCCGGCCAATGCCAGCTCTTCGGGCGTGTCGCGCCCACACGCAGCGCCTTCCGGCCGCGCATGTGGGCGCGTGCCGAGGCGTCCGGCGGCGGTCGACACATCGCCGGACTCGTCTCGACGTCGCGCTTCTTCCTATGCAATCACAATTTTATTTTGACTTACGAAAACTCGGAAAAATGGCCGAAAAGCGCTCGGGTGTCGGGATTGTGGCCTGGTTCCGTACGGCCGGAGGGATTTCGCGAAAAATCAATCAAAAACATCAGAATTGATCGGGAAAAACGTGAAACAGGACTCGATACCAATGTTGGGAATAACGGATCCCCGAAAATTGGATTCGACCACAAATCGAACCCCTAAATCAAGCGGAAGACGAAGCCCGGGAAAACAACACGCATCACCGATCCTAAAGCACACCACGGATTCGAGCGTACCTTTTAGCCACAGATTAAACACCGACGTTGATAGAGGAAGAGAAACCGAGCAATCCGATCCGACGAAGCCTTGAAGGGAGGAAGATCAAGCCGTATGCTTACTTGTCTTTTGTTTTTGGGAGAGAGAAAGCGTGGAGAACGTACGTCTTTTCCTTTCCTGAAAACAACGATATGTTTTTCTCTCTCTCTCCTCCCTTTTATACCCCCTTCTTTCCACGGGCCCTATTCCCATGGGCCGAGCTATTTGGGCCCAACTTGGGCGGATGGGCCTTAAGCCCATCTAATAAAGCTTTCAGGTGGCAATGTGCCATAGTAAAAGGCTCTCATCATGTGACACCCCGAACCCTTCGCGGGTCGTCACCAGTACCGGTGTTACATCTTTTACCATCTCTATCTCTTTGCTAAATTAAGCCTTGCCAGATTACAGGCATTTTTTTTTTTTAAAAGCGGTCCCATGCGCGACTCATAGCGAAAGCAAAATTTACATCATCATCCATCTCCCTTCTTACCCATGATACAAATACACACCAGCTACACATTAGGATTTTATAAATAACGTTGACGCTTTGCTTACATACATACATATAGCGAGATGGGGTTTTCTTCGGGTCGGTACAAAAACCAGAAAGGTTAAGACTCGCCATGTCCCACCTAAAATCTCAAAAAGGAACTCCGACCCCTAACATCATATGAACACAAAACCCTCCCATCACCAAAGCATCAACTATCTACATCAAAAGTGATCTAGCTCCTACTTCTCGCGTACGGGTCTCACACCCAACCCGGTGCGTCGGGTGGTGGCGGCGGCAAAGCATCCTCGCATAGCACCATCTCGACGGACGTGAACAGAAATGAACTCTTGTATGACGGGGCCCCAAACAGGCCGATATCATACATAACTAAGCATCGCACTCGGATAAATGTCAATCCGGGCACGAGAGGGACAATCTATCTCCGTACACTCTACCTCAACATCGACGGCAGTCCGTAAAATACCCCACGCGAAAAACAGCGGTAGCGGCATAGTGCTAATCTGAAATGTTATCCCCAAAAGGGGTGAGTACAGCCACTCAGCAGATAGGGAAATCCAATAACAACTCAGTGCACCATGCATACCATCATACAATGCAGGCATTGCTTACCTTTTTGATGTCAAGCGTATTCATGCATTGTCATAGCATATATATCATCATCATGGCATCTCATATATCATTATCATCACGTCATCATTAACCATGCATCACCATGCATATCACATCATCATTAGCCATGCATCACCATGCATACCACATCATCATTAGCCATGCATCACCATGCATATCACATCATCATTAGCCATGCATCACCATGCATATCACATCATAGATCAATTTCCACTTTTACTTATTAATTGATCCCCACATTATCTTTTCTCAAATCATCAAATTTTACCATCATTGTCATCCCTTCGGGCAGAAACCTCCGACAGGGTATCATTATCAATCCTTCGGGCAGAAACCTCCGACAAGATTCCATGATCAATTTCATCATCACCCTTCGGGCAGAAACCTCCGACAGGGTTCCCAGCATTCCAGCCATCTCATGGCCACTGGGCTTCCGACCCCCCACATTCCGGGCATCTCGCATCTCAACTAGCATCACGAGGCATTCCCTTCGGGCAAAAACCTCCGACAGGGCTTCCGGCCTTTACCCTTCTAGCCGGGATCTCGCACCCCAATCCTGGCATCGCGAGTCACTCCCTTCGGGCAGAAACCTCCGACAGGGCTTCCGGCCCCCCACATTCCAGGCATCCTGAAACTCCCAGGGAATCTCTGGAATTACGCCACCAGCCACCGGACAACATCCTCCACCACAACCTCATTCTCATCCACATTTATCTTTTATCTCAATTTAACATGGAAATTTGGCATGGCATCAAGCATATCACACTTGCATTTCAATTCACATGTCATGCACATGTCATGGCTTAATCACATAAGCATTTCAATTCACATGTCATGCACATGTCATAGTTTAATCACATAAGTATTTCAACTTAATGCATATACAAAGACCTCATTACACAAGTGCCACACAAATGGAATTGAATCCATGGCCAAATAAAAATCTATTTTATTTTATCATTTCATTATTTTATTATTATTTTATTATTTTATTATATTTATTTATTTTCATAAATAAATATTTAATATTTATGATTTTCCCAAAATCATAATATTCAATAATCATTTATAGGATCACAATTTTATATAAAATTCGTGGCCAAATTGTATTTTTCACAATTTCACAATTTCCTCCAAAAACATCCTAAAATTCTCGGAATTAAACCCACTGCACAGTTTCCGAATTAATTTAATTAAAATACCCAATCGGTCTCCAAAAATTACGAAACTTTACAGGGTGATAGCCAACACATTTTCACACTTTTTTCATTCGGAACTTTAAGCCAAATTCCTTTTAGATTAGTTTCCATAGTCCTACGAAGCCTCTGGAATCTCTACCGTGACGTCCAGAACACACTCCTCCGTATTTCTTAGATTTCACCCATCAAATCTCTTTCGTTCCTTTTGAAATTTAAGTATGTTATGTAAAAATGTATCCTTTACAAGTTTCATGAAGGAATCTAGGTCAAATAACCAGATTATGGTCACCATTTTAACCCATGAAGTCTCGGGTGTCTCGGTACACCTCACCAGAATCAACCATCTCCAAGATCTAACCGATTCACCAAGTTATACTTGTTCTTTTTGCCTCATATTCAAGTATGTTGTAGCTTAGGGTGTTTCCTACAACTTTCAAGAAGACAAAAAAGTGAGATCTCCAACAGAAATCAACATGGAACCAAGAAATCAACAAAAGGTCAGTGAAGATTTCGCAGATCTGAGGTCTCCGTATAACAAAGCTTTTGATCCCACATATCACCATAGTTTTCCATGAAATTCGAGTATGTCATACTACAAGACATTAGCTTCAACTTTCATGAAGACACCGAAGCCAAAATCTCACTCCAAGTACACATGCAAGCTCGACTAAGATACTGACTACCACAAACCGAACGAAAACAGTCACATAGCTTGAACACATCCAACCCTTACCTCGGTTTTTCGCCCAAATCACACCTAAAACTGAACATGCAACCAACCAAAACAGACATGCAAGAGAAGTAAAGGACCCCACTTGCCTCCAAGATGAACCAACAGCAATGAACGGCGGCGTACGGCGGTCGGACTAGGCGGACGTACGGCGAACGGGCGGCGGGAACTCTCGGCTCCACCTCCTCTCTCTCGGCCCCTCCTCTCTCTTTCTCTCGAAATCTCTCTCTCCCTCTCACTTCTCTCGGCCGAATGAGCTAGAGGAACCGGCCACTCTCTTTCCTAATCCCCTTTTTATATCCCATCATTTGTAATGATTAACTCACCTCAACCATGGCCAATGCATGAGGACTTGTCTTGCCACTTGTAATTTTTGTTTTTAAATTTGAATTTCAATGGGCTTGGGATTAGGCCCAACCGGCCATTCCCCTTGGGCTGGTCGACAGCCACCTATTGGGCCCTAATGGCCGACTAGCTTGGCCCACCAAGCTTTAGGCTAATGGGCCCAAGGCCCATTTTGAAAATTCAACCCCTTTTTCCTTTTTTTTTTTTTTTGAAATTCTTTTATAAATATTTCTAAATTCAAATTTCATCTTGGCCAAAGTCTTGGGATATTTTTAATTATTGAAATTTAAATCATATGGCCAAGCATTAATCTACTAAATTTGAATTTCCACAATCACAAGCATAATTCATTTAAATTAAAAGACAAATTGGCTAAAGCATAAGCCATAAAATTCTATCACCTAATTAAAGACATTTAACACACCTTAAGGCTTGGCTTTGAATTTCCGGGTTGCCACACATCATAATCAACATCGCAGATAAATGGAAGCAAGATTTCACAATCTACCCCTGTTTTAGTATGCTCCAGAGCCCATTTACCTCGAGTAGCACACATCTCTTTTATGCTTTGCAAATCATTTGCAATTGATGCCTTCCATTTTAGCTCATCAAAAATCAGCTCACCTGATTTGTCGTAGTATGGTTCTTCCCGTCCAGACTTCAAGTCATCAAAAAATTCTCTCAGAGGGATGAGACTAAGGGGTTCCTCAATCCATTTTGGCCACTTTCTCAACCGAGCGTCTATCAGTTTCTCAAACCATTTTGGCCACCTTCTCAGCCGAGAATCTATCAAATTGTACTGGGAGACAGATTTAGACCATCTAGCACTTAATATATGCAATGAAAATGGCGAACTTTCAGATTTGAATTTGAGGAGGAACTCTATGAAGTTGCTTCCTTGAAACGAACTTCCATGATGTTTCTCAGATGTGTTTATTTTTGCAATTGTCCAGTCCGAGCAAATGATCATACCAAGGATTGCAAATTCCAAGCCAATAGCTCCAAGGAGCAAGGCGTATGTACTCTGTACATCATATTTGTGAAAACCATGCTTGTTCAGGACATAGAAACTTGCAAAAGCGGCAACAATGCAGCTAACTGAGATAGCTCGGTAAATGTATCCTGATGGACAGTGAACGATGCCAGACTTTGTATAAAGAAGATCATAAAAGAAGTTGAGCTCAACCTCAATGACCTGAAAAGCATCCTTTGCAGTTCTACTTCTGAAAAATCGCATGCTCTCGTCGCGATCTTGGAAGCTGAAGATGAGATCCACAAGGAGGCCTTTGAACATTTTGAAGCAAAAAAATGCCTCCTTTATCACTGTTATGTCGTCCAAAAATTTTTCACCTTCCACTCCTACATCACTGGACGGCAACGAGGCTATTAAAGGTTGGCTATTAGCTTCCTCCTGAGCAACACATCCTTCCATGATCTTGGCGTAGTTCGGCCCAGGATCAGGAGATGGGAGCAAGGAACCAAGGAGTATACGGAAGCTTGCAAGATACAGAGCACGTGTTCGCGCTATATATTTAATGCTTCCTCCAATGAACATGAGGATGGATGGGGCAATTAGCTTGTTACCGGGGAGGGATTGGTAAAACACATAGCATGCAGAGAATAGATGGATGAAAAGATTAAGCAAGTGCCTACCCCACAGCTCATTATCCGCGAGCGCCAAAGTGGTTATGGTGTATGGTCCTCCGAGGTATAGCAGAAGAAATGGAGCCCAAAAAGCCAAAAGGTGACCAGATGCATCAATCGGGGAGTCTGAAGTACCCCCATGGATTTGGGCTTTCGAAATGAGTCCAAAGGCATAGAAGGCGACCGAGTCGGCAACCAAGTAAGCTGACCACAAGGGAGTCGTGATCCACCATTTTGACCGCCTCTTTCGAATGGGCGCAAAAAAGATGAGAAAGGCTTGAAGAGCTAGGCTTGCAAGGATCGCCACTCGGAGATTGAGTTTCATCCATAGATCCTGAGCTTCTGCAAGAATTTTCGTAATTTCCATTTGATCCTGACTCTCTCACCAGATCCTGGAAGGAAATGTTTTAGACAGCAGCACGAGTATTATTACAGGGAGGCAAAAGTTATAGTATAGATATGCAAAGCAGGAGAACAAAACAACAGACCGTAAAGGAGTTAGGAGCTACGGGACTATTGAGGGCAGAGAGTCGACAGTACCTTGAAATTTGTTTATGATCCAATAAGAATGGACAACTTGCTTTATGTGAACGAGTGCAAGTCAAGCAATGCGCACTTGCAAGGAGTGAGAAGCGACAGGACTGGAGCTGTGAGATCCAGTATGGATTTTGTTAGGGATGTAATTTATATTTTAAGTCACACTTTAGACTTTTCTTCTTCCTCTCTGGCTGTTGTTAGGGATGTAAATTATATTTTAATCACATTTTAGCCTTTGTTCCTTATCTTTAATCTCTTTTCTCATTCAAGCATCATTGTTGATTGAAATGAAATTGTCCAAACACAAATTGCACCGGAATTTAATTGACGACAAAGCTTGAAAAATATAATCACTTCAACGAAACGAAACATAAACAAACTATGACTGAATTTAATTGATGACACAACACTAGAGATAAATATACACGTCGGAATTTAATCAATGATGCGAGTTTGGAAATTAAAAGCGCACTATAGGAAAGCAAAGATAACTCAAAGATAATAGATTTGTTTGTATGTGTGCAGGGGCGGAAGTCACAAATAGATGTTACGAATGGTTACTTTACTCCACTGTGTTAATGATTACATCTTTGATGATTGTACTAGAGATTGTTGACTCCACTTTGTATCAATTCCTTCAAGTTATGGATTCATCTAGTAGTCAATTTTTATAGTTGTCAATACTTTTGTTCATAAATGACCAAAATCTTCTCCCATTGACTAAGTTGATCACATGTCTAACAACAAAAAGTTGGTCATTTTTTTTGTTTAAACATAACAATCATCTCTTATTTGTTAATAGAGAGACAAATAACTATTATCCTAAAGAAATCATTAGTGACTTCAAACTTCATCACGCTATCGTGTATTTCTAATCGAACAAGCGGATGAACTTTAATCTAATGCAATTAAAGCATGAAGCCCGTCACTTTTTTTTTGCACAATGTGAATGATGCGATTCCGAATAAAAAAATAAATATGATCATAGGGAGAAGCTAAGAAGGATATCTATTGCCTTTAATTTTATTTTTTTTTGCCCGCATTGCCTTTAATTAGAGAAGTGGAAAGGCAGCCACTTGTCTATTTAATCCAATGTATAATTTTTATTTGAAGCTGTTGGGAATAACGGATTCCCGAAAAATGGATTCGACACCGAATCAAACCCCTAAATCATGCGGAAGATGAAGCCCGGGAAAACAACACGCATCACCAATCCTAAAGCACACCACGGTTTTGAGCGTACCTTTTACCCACAGATTAAACACCGACGTTGATGGAGGAAGAGAAACGGTCCTGTTCGATCCGAGGAAGCAAAATCCTTTCACGTGCTTTACTGTTTTTCTTTTGAAGAAAACGGGAGAGAAAGGGAGAGTACGTTGAGAGTGAAAGAAGACGTACGTCTTTTCTGAAAATAAAATAGTGCCTTTTTCTCTCTCTCTCCTCCCTTTTATACCTCTCCCCTTCCACGGGCCTTATTCCCGTGGGTCGGGCTTCCTAGGCCCAACTTGGGCGGATGGGCCTTAAGCCCAAAAACCAATAAAGCCTTCATCTCCCACTCGCACATGGTGGGCCAAACAGTATTCTCTTTACCTCTCCTCAACATTCATACTGGTGAATAATCCGTGCGACCAGCATACCTTGAGAGCTCGTTGCTATACATCTGTTAGGAATATATAGCAGCTCATAATGGGCATCATACTCCAAGTAGATTTAGTATGCAGTACCCTAGATCGATCGATTACATTTATATCTCCCTTGATCTCTTTTAAACATGATATATATATTGTATTCACAATTATAATTATCACAAATACATTCATAATTGGTCGACCAGTGAATACAAAACTATAATCTGATTCTCCAAAATCGATCTTCCTCTTTCCTTCAAACTCTCAATTTCAGTCCAGCTTGCTTTTCTAGAAATGTCCCATTAGATCGAATCATCTCATGACCATTGGCAACACACTAAGATAGCAAACACTAAATAGAAATCTTGAGAATAAGTAGAGTCCTGAGGGGACTAAAAATTGAGGAGCTCTTTTCCTTAAGAGTCTCACACGTCATAAAAGTTGAGATCAAACTTTTTGCCACTCTTATTGGTCGTCTCATGCATACGTAGTATGAAATACGTATTACTGTATTAACTCCTTTCCCATGGAGCGTATGTCTACACCTTTCAATACCGTACAAATGATAGTTCAGACATACCCAATGTCTAACTTGAGTTCACCTACCTACTTATTCACAAAAAATTTATCAGAACTCACATCTGGCATCTTAGACAGATAAAATAAAATGTGTGGGGTATTTTACTTTCAGACATCTTTAGTATTATGTCCTCATCTTAACACTCAGTTAAGGCGACATACGTATTTTAAGCTTGCGCTCTCGATTATCACCTAGATAATAAGCTTAAAAACAGTCTCATCTCTATTTATCACACAAGAAATAAACAGAGGCGATTACCCGTGTGAGTGGGCTAATCTTATATCTGTCCGACATACTTCTCAACTTAAAATAATGTACTGAGCATTAAGATGCATAAAGATCATACAAAGATTCATAGGCATTAATCAATGAAAAACAAAATTTCATAAATGTGAACAACTCAGGGAAATTACAATTCAGTACATCTGACTCTACGCAATCCTAGAGATTTTACATGACCACAAAACACATCTCTAGGTATTGGCTTTGTCATAGGATCTGCTACCATTCTATGCGTAGATATGTACTGCAAGTTCACATCCTTTCGTGCAACCATATCTTTTACAAAGTTATACTTGGTATCTATATGTTTGGTCTTGCCATGATACTTTGGATCTTTGGTGTACGCTATAGCTGCTTGGCTATCACGGTTAACCAACAATGGATTTGCAGCTTTCTCAATAACACCTAAATGATCAAAAATCTCTTAAGCCAAACTCCTTCTTGTACCGGGCCGCCGATAACGCCACGAACTCAGCTTCCATCGTGGACAAGGCTATGCACGTTTGCTTCTTACTTTGCTCCATGATATGGCGCCATTGTTCGTAAGAAAGCAAATCCAGAGGTAGATTTTCTTTCATCTAAATCTCCTCCCCAATCAGCATCTGAATAGCATTCAAGTCGCAGATCCTTTCCTTGGTAATTCAACTTGAAATCAGCAGTTCCCTTCAGATACCTCAGTATTCTCTTGACGGCTTTCCAATGTGCTGGACCTGGATTGGATTGGTATCTACTCACCATTCCAACTGCAAAGCATATGTCGGGTCTTGTACACATCATAGCATACATCCAGCTCCCAACAGCACTAGCATAAGGAACATGTTTCATTTGTTCCTTCTCTTGTGGAGTCCCTGGACACAGTCTATGACTCAATCCTTCACCTTTTGCAATAGGAGTGTCTATGGGTTTACAGTCTTGCATACGAAATCGTTCAAGAACCTTATTTATATAGGTTTCTTGCGAAAGAGACAACGATCTATTCGAACGATCTCTCGAAATCTTAACTCCAAGAATGTATGCAGCCTCACCCATATCCTTCATCTTAAAGTTAGAAGACAACCATCTCTTGACAGTATTAACCAACTCCATATTGCTTCCGGCAATCAAGTATATCATCAACATATAATGATATGATCACAAATTGATCCTTGGATCTTTTGATATATACACAATGATCCTCATCAATCATTGTAAAATCATATGCCACTATGGCATTATGAAAACGTATATACCATTGTCTTGATGACTGCTTAAGATCATATATCGACCTCAAAAGTCGACATACTTTTTCTTCTTGGCCTTTCACTATGAAACCAGTAGGTTGTTCCATATATATTTCTTCCTCTAATTCTCCATTGAGGAAAGCAGTCTTTACATCCATTTGATGTAACTCAAGATCCGGACTAGCTACTTTTGCCGAATAATGCGAATCGAGGTAAATCTCACTACGGAGAAAACGTATCTTCATAATCAATTCCTTCCGTTGATTATACTCCTTCGCCACAAGGCGAGCCTTATGCCTTTCAATCGAGCCATCAGCCTTTCACTTTATTTTGAGAACCCACTTGTTCCCAATAGCTCTGCGTCCCTTTGGAAGATCAACCGGTTCCCGAGACTTGGTTTGATTTCATTGACTCCATTTCCTCTTCCATTGCATGAATCCATTTTTCTTTACTAGGGCAATTAAGAGCCTCATTGATATTTCTAGGCTCATCCTCATCTTGTGGAGCAACCATAAAAGTTTCCCCTTCAATGTCAAAACGTCGACGGGGAATACTTTGGCGACTTGTTCACCGTATGGAAGATTGTACACTTTGCACATCATTCCCTATTATGCTCCCACTTGGATGAACTCCACTAATATCATTGTCTTGATCCAAGGTCTCAAATAGGGAGTGATCTTCCCCTATTTCGCCCTTCTTAGGAAACTCATCCTCTAAGAATGTAACATCTCGTGATTCAAATTCAGTTACACTCCCACTTTCTTGCTCACCAATTAACACATACCCTTTCGAGTGTTCCGAGTATCTTATGAAAATACTCTTCTTTCCTCTGGGACCTAATTTCCCAAACTTGTAAGAGGACTCATGTGTATAGGCAGCACAACCCCATGGCTTAAGAAAACTCAACTCCAGTTTTCTACCTATCCATAACTCATATGGAGTGGAAGCAACTGATTTGGAAGGCACCCGGTTAAGTATATACGCAGCGATTAACAATGCATCACTCCAAAAGGTGATAGGCAAGTTAGCATGCGCCATCATGGACCTAACCATTTCCAGTAGGGTTCTGTTTCTTCTTTCCGCAACACCATTTTGTTGAGGAGTGTACGGAATAGACAACTGTCTTTCTATTCCTTTTTCATCACATAATTTTCTGAACTCATCGATATAAATATTCTCGACCCGATCGGATCTCAATGCTTTTATTTTCTTATCTAATTGATTCTCTACCAGGTTCATAAACCTTTTGAAACAACTTATTGCTTCAGACTTATGAGAAATCAAATAGACATATTCGAATTGAGTATAATCATCAATAAAGGTGATGAAATAAACAGCCCCATGCCTTCCTTTCACATTCATTGTACCACAAACATCAGAATGGATTAAATGCAGAGGAAATTCAGCTCTTTTTCCTTTTCCAAATGATTTCCTTGTCGTTTTCCCTTCTAGGCAATGCTTACATATGGACAAATCGACTTTTTCAATATTGCCCAATAAGCCCTCTTTGGCTAGTCTATTCATACGATGTTGGCCAATGTGACTAAGTCTAGCATGCCACACATTCACATCATTATCATATTTATTAGGAGACGTGAGAAGGGAATAACAAACATTAGCATTAACATAATCAATATCTAATACAATAAAACCATCCAGAAAATAGCCACAACCATAGTAATTTGTCTCCAAAAACAAATTCACACCTCTACTACAGAAGTTCATAATAAAACCTAATTTAACCAACATTAATACAGACACTAAATTCTGACGAATCTCCGGAGCATACAATACATCATGAAGAAACAAGGTGCGTCCACCACGCATATTCAGTTGGCATGTGCCAATTCCTTTCACTTCAGCTTTGGAGTTGTTTCCCACATAGATCCACTTAGTTCCAGTTGGTACTCGTCGGAATTCCACGAAGGATCCTCTATCCTTCGCTACATGGTCTGTCGCTCCTGAATCCATAGTCCACAAAGGATTAGACTCGAGTTAGGAACACGTAAGTCGACACATAAGTAAAGTTCTGAAAAGTACAAGGGGTGCATACCTTCTTTGGCTCACGACGTCGCGAGCATAGTGACCCTTCTTATCACGGTTGTAGCATTTCACCCTTGCAAGCTTTTTCATGCGAGGACGCTTCCCTCTTCCATGTTGGTTGAATTTGGGTTTCTTCCCTGAAGGACCTGCTTCTTCCTTGCCTTTCCCCTTATCAAACCAGTTAGGGCGCTTGCGCTTGGAGCTCGAAGCTCCATTTGAGCTAGAACCAAGCATAATAGAGTTCAAAGCATCCGGCTTAGCCGCCAACGGGCGGTCCTCTTCCAGCTCAAGATGACGCATCGCATCCTCAAAGGTTTTGATGTTTTCATTATGAGTCGGTGCACCTTCATATGCTCCCAACTCGAGGCAAGGAACGAATCACTTTGCTTGCACTTGCTGCTCATCCGTGAGGACATGGCCAGCATCTTTCAGCTTAGTTATCATGTTTGACATCTTTCTAAGATGTTGCTTCATGGTCTAACCATGAGGCCTCTTATAAGAGTCAAACCTGATAGTGAGCTGCCTCAGTCTAGTCACCGAAGTATGACCATATCTAGCTGCCAATGCCTCCCACAATTCCTTGGCATTATCAAAACGCCGAAACTCTCGCATGACGTCATTTTCCATGCTGCTCAGCAACGTGATGCGAGCTAGAGAGTTCATTCTTTTCCACGCAGAAAAAGCTTCTTTGTTTCTTTTGTCTTTGTGCGGTGGTTCCCTCTTCGGGTTCTACCATGGTCATGACAAGAGCCTCAAGTGCTTCTTGCTCTTCCAAAGACATACTTTTGGATTTTCATTTGCCAAATCTCATAGTTGTCTCCATTGAACTTTTCACCTTTGTTCAGCTCGGCAACTATGCTCTTTCTGGCTGAAGCCATTGATCTGAACAAATCAGACAAATATGCACGGATTATTAATGCCTATCATTTATGCATTCCTATTTTCATAGACCCATCATATTAATGAATAATTTCAAGTAAGGCTTTAGAATCAAAAGGTCACTACGTTTCCAATCATCCTCCAAAAGTCCTAACTTAAAACTATCATTAATATGATTGTCATATGCAAAATCAATTCTATGAAGTTACAAAAACTTCTAAAACTACCCACGACTAATTACCCACAAAGAACTAGGAATAACGAAAAAGCAACAGATAATTGACATACAATTAAAAAACAGTAATGCTTTCAATTAACACAATTAGGTAGTAATCATTACATAATGTTGTCCACATAGCACACTTAATATATAACAGCCAATACAACTAACACAAAGTCAGACACGAACCGGGAAAGATCCTCTTTTGTTCAATTTCTTGATCTTTTCCCTTGAAACAATACAGTAATATTCATTTACAAAATCCATCACAATTTTCTTATAGGAAGCAGCTCCGTTGATATCCCATATGCGATTCAACACATCTTGCCATTCGGGTGGAAGAGTGTTTATGAAAAATCGCACCATCTCTCTTGTGACATAGGACGACCATTCCATATGACCTGTTGAATTTTCCCATTGACTTCAAGGACATGATCAATTAAGTCACCTCTCTCTCATCGATGATCGTCGCCTTAGCTATCAACTCGAGATGACCTATCCTTTTGTTCACTCCAGAATCGCGCGAATAGGTGTGCGCAACCTTGGGGAGGCATAGTTCGCAACAAATGCAGAACAAATAAGGGATCACATTATAATCCACATTGACTTAATTGAAAAAGAAACACATTCTTTTTTTTTGGGTCAACGGTCAATGGTCAAAGTCAACGGTCATCGGTCAACGTGGTCAACGATCAGAGGGTCAACGGTCAACGTGGTCAACGGTCATCGGACCGGTCGGACCGGACGGACCGGTTGGGTCGGTCGGACCGTCCGTGCGGACCGACGCACATGCCTCGCGCGTGCGGGGATGACGTCACACAGACGTCATCCGGCACGTGCCGAGCGCGTGCCTGCGTCCGCGGGTCGGGTCGGGTCGCCGGCCGGTGACCGTCCGGCGAAACGTCGTCGGTGATGACGTCATCGGTGACGCTATCCGTACGGTTACCGACCGTTGGATGACGTCACGGTGATGTCATCACGTGACGTCGCACGCATCGACGCTGACCGGCGGCGCGTGCTGTTCGCTGGCGGCGGCGTGCACACGCCGGTTCGCCGACCGGGCGCGTGCGCCGCACGCGCTGGCCAATGCCAGCGCCGGGCGGGCGCGTCGCGCCCACGCGCAGCGCCTTCCGGCCACGCGTGTGGGCGCGTGCGGCGGCGCCCGGCGGCGGTCGACACATCGCCGGACTCGTCTCGACGTTGCGCTTCTTCCTATGCAATCACAATTTTATTTTGACTTACGAAAGCTCGAAAAAATGGCCGAAAAGCGCTCGGGTGTCGGGATTTTGGCCCGGTTCCGTACGGCCGAAGGGATTTCGCGAAAAATCAATCAAAAACATCAGAAATTATCGGGAAAAACGTGAAACGGGGCTCGATACCAATGTTGGGAATAACGGATCCCCGAAAAATGGATTCGACACCGAATCGAACCCCTAAATCATGCGGAAGACGAAGCCCGGGAAAACAACATGCATCACCGATCCTAAAGCACACCACGGTTTCGAGTGTACCTTTTAGCCACAGATTAAACACGGACGTTGATGGAGGAAGAGAAACGGTCATGTTCGATCCGAGGAAGCAAAATCCTTTCACGTGCTTTACTGTTTTTCTTTTGAAGAAAACGGGAGAGAAAGGGAGAGTACGTTGAGAGTGAAAGAAGACGTACATCTTTTCTGAAAATAAAACAATGCCTTTCTCTCTCTCTCCTCCCTTTTATACCTCTCCCCTTCCACGGGCCTTATTCCAGTGGGTCGGGCTTCCTGGGCCCAACTTGGGCGGATGGGCCTTAAGCCCAAAAACCAATAAAGCCTTCAGAAGCAAAAATAGTTATCTTAAAAATTTCTAAGCAGATGGTGGTTATTGGTGTATGAACATATCGTCTATTTCATTTACCTTTCGAAAAGAATGACGTCGAGCATCGTTAGAAGTATGACATGATTATGACATCAAACATGAATTATTTACAAAATAGGAGTCATGCAAGCATTAAATAAATAGAAAATATAAAGGAAAAGCAGAGGTGTCATTACTTTCCGGGAAAACATAGCAAATCGCGTTTGTTAGATTAGATGGGCATGATAGACAAAAAAAGAAAAAGAAAAAGAAAACATGGGAAAATTATTTTGTTTTTCTTTCTTCAAGGAAAAGAGCACACACTTTGCCCGTAAAAAAGAAAAATAAATAAATCTATAATTTCAGAAATAGATGTGCCTTTTTTAAAAAAAAAAAAATTGGGTCTACTTAGGGGACATAGACTTTTTTTTTTTTTGTAAAATAAGAGAGATTCCAATTGACGAAATTAAGAAAAGCTTATACTATAGAAAAGTGCTAGCAAATTGAGATAATTAATGTAACATCCCGGGCCCCAGTTTTGTGTAATATTGTTCGCTTTGGGTCACACCGCCCGGCGCGGATGAACCGCCATCCCAGCCATGGTCTCTTCCCTCACGGCTTTAAACGCGTTACACGGGTGAGAGGGACCCAAGCCTTATAAGCTAACCAAACCCAAGCCTTATAAGCTAACCAAGATCTCCCTCCCTAGGCGATGTGGGACAAGAGAGGAGGTTGTTACACTCTCCACCTCTTAACAAAACAGCGTCCTCGCTGTGGCCCCACGGGCGTCAGAACAGCATTCAAGCTGTGGTCCCACACGTGGTCGGGAGTTGGCTCCGATACCACTTGTAACATCCCGGGCCCCACTGTGTAATATTGTCTGCTTTGGGTCACCCGCCCTGGCACGGACGAACCGCCATCCCAGCCACGGTCTCTTCCCTCACGGCTTTAAAACGTGTTACATAGGTGAGAGGGACCCAAGCCTTATAACCTAACCAAGATCTCCCTCCCTAGGCGATGTGGGACAAGAGAGGAGGTTGTTACACTCTTCACCTCTTAATAGAATAGGGTCCTCGCTATGGCCCCACGGGCGTCAGAACAGCATTCGAGCTGTGGTCCCACACGCAGTTGGGAGTCGGCTCTGATACCACTTGTAACATCCCAGGCCCCACTGTGTAATATTTTCCGCTTTGGGTCACCCGCCCTGGCGCGGACAAATCGCCATCCCAGCCACGGTCTCTTCCCTCACGGCTTTAAAACGCGTTACACAGGTGAGAGGGACCCAAGCCTTATAAGCTAACCAAACCCAAGCCTTATAAGCTAACCAAGATCTCCCTCCCTAGGCGATGTGGGACAAGAGAGGAGGTTGTTACAATTAAGATATTCCATGCAATGGTGGAACATCATTCGCAAACAGAACTACTTAACTCCACTATCTAAAATATTTTTGTCAACCAGAGTAAATCTAGCAAATCAATTAGAAATTCCCTCCTTTTGACAAAAAAATATAGAAATTCCTCATAAAAAATAATGGTTATTGTTGGGTCTTTCATTAGTGTAAAAATATTTTTGAACATTCATAAGCAGACTTTCTTATTGATTCAGGGGAGATGTGGGCAATTTAATGTGTTTCTTTTAGTGATCCAAGATTATTTAAATGTGTCGGCCTTATCATTTCATGGATAAAATTAGCAATTGGAAATTAAAATTGTCTTTGTTGAATTGGTTTGAAAGGAAAAGGAACATTGTTGATTAATTTACTAGATTAACTATGGTAAACAGAAGAAGGAGGTTCATGGAAGATTTTCCAGAGGGGATATTATGACTTTTGTTTTCTTTTTACAGTGAAGTGTCAAATTATCATATTTCCAGTGTAATTTTTACCGAAATAATATTCTTCATCTAGCATAACATATAATATCTTATGATTTTCATTAATGGGGCCCATTGAGAAATCTCAGATAACTAGATGTCCATTGCACGCTCCTCATCCTCCCTTCCCCAATATTCGGGAGCCGGACACTTGGAGTGTCAAAACTTGGCACAAGAGAACTAAGTGCTAAAATCGGAGCAAAATATATCAGCTAAGTGCCAACAGAGAGAAAATCTAGCCAAATTGCATACGTGACATTTTCTGGCGACATGCTTTACTAAGGTGGAAAATATTTTGAAAAGAAAAATACACGTGGACAACAAAAACGGCATTGTCCCATCCATGTTGGCTTGGGTAACTAAACGACGTTGTTTAGCGTATTTTTAGGCACTAGATTTGGCTGTCTCCATTCACACTCACACTCACGATATTCTCTTCGTTGCTGTTCACAATCGTTGTTCACGCTCACTCAGGTCGATCATCGCTTGCCGTCATCGGTTGCTGTCGTTGCTTATCATCACCACTCGCCGTCACCACTTGCCCAAGTTTGTCCTCTTTTCCCCCTTCCTTGTGGTGTGAAATTAGGGCTCAGACTCATCTATTAGGGCTCCGATGAGAAATTTAGGACTTGGCTGGAAGATATGCGGGTTGACCGGGAAATGTAAGGCTCGAATGGTACTGTGATGTGCAATTTAACACTCAAATGTGGTGCCAGAGCAATTGAATGGTTAGGATTGGCAATTTAGGGCTTGACCTTGAAATGTAAGGCTCGGCGGGGGGAAAATTAGGGCTCCTATACTATTATAATATATGATTTAGGGCTTAGATGTGGCATTGTGATGTGCGAGTGCAATTTTTAGGGGTCATATGTAAAATGTGATGTGTGAGGATGATTTTTAGAGCTCGAAGTGGTTGTCATGGGGACCTCTAGTCATTTTTATTTTTTTTTAAATCGAAATGTTGAAATGGGTGTTGTGGGGACTTGTGCTTGTCGTGAGGACCTCTGTCAATGTGGGAACCTTTGTTTGTCGTGAAGAGCATCTTTTCAGTAAATAATCTGACATGTGCATCTCTTCCTTTTTCTTTAATACAGTCTATGAGAGTGTGGGGACCTCCATGTGTAATTGTTTGTTGTCTTTTGTTGATGTGGTTCGAAAAGTTAATTATTTTTTTACCTTGGTTGTAGAAATGACTTATGATAAGGATTACATTATTGCCATTGTTTGTTACAGTGGGGACTTTGTGATTAGGAATGATGAGTGGAAGTATGAGGGGGGAAATGAGAATACTACTTTTGTCGATATAAAGAATACATCTTATATTGGATTTGTTAGGGATATAATGAACTATTTGCCATGCAAAGTACGAACATTGCTGTATTGTGTTCCCGGGAATGACTTGAAAGATGGTTTGAGAAGCTTAGAAGATGATAATAGTTTTAGGGATATCATGTACCATTATCTTCGTGGTGAAGAAATAAAAGCGTATGTTGAATACAATGGTGATTTTGAGGATGGAGATGATGATGGAGAGAGCACCTAAGCAAAAAAAGGAGGAGATGGTATTCCAGCTAATACTGATAGTAGGGATGAAGGACAACAAGATAGATAGGACGAGGATGAGAGGAGCACAGATGCAGTGCACCAAAATGATGATGACATAGGTGATGTCACCATCATTAGATTAGATTGGAATGTAGCTAAATCTAGTGATGATAACAATGAAGTGTTTGCTTTTTAAAATTTCTTAAGTGATGACAATGACGAGGAGCTTACACAGTCAAGAAAAAAGCAAATGGAGTTTTTATCATATAGGTTTGTAGCTTTGCAGGTGATTGATGAAGTTCCAAATAGGGCTAAAGGAGCTGCAGCTACTGGTGTTGCTGGCGAGGAGACTGATTATGCAGAAACCATTGAGAATGTTACTTCCCAGGACGAGCTTGAAGAAGATCTAGGAGCTATACCTAAAAGAAAAAGTAAGTTTCCTTTCTATGATCCATCCGTTGCCTCTCTTACTTTGTCAGTAAATATGAAATTCCAAGATACGAAACAATTTAGGGAAGCTATACTAAAGAACTCCACTGTTGCAAACACTAAGGCTTTTGTAAGAGCTAGGTGTTTATAGCAAAATTACCCATGGAAGATCTCCAATACGTTCTTTAGGAGGAGTGGATCCTTTCAAATTAGGACCTACCAAAAGGAACATACTTGTTCCATTAATTTTGAAAACAAAAGAGTAACAAGTATAAGATTGTCCAAACATTTCTTCAGTCTAATTAAGGTGATGCCCAAGATGAAGAGTATTGAGTTTAGGTTGTTTGGGAATGAGTGTGTAGGCATCAATGTGTCTAGGAATCAATGTAAAGGATAGAAGCAAAAGGTGATAAGAATACTCATTGGTCAATACAATAAAGAATATGGACAGGTGCGGGATTATGGATGGGAGTATAGACTGCAAAACATTTCAAGTAGAATGTATGTAGAGGTCATGGAGAGATCACATCCAACTAGTGAGACCAAGTTCAATAAGTTATATGTGTACTTTGATGCATGCAGATGTGGATTTTTCTCTGATTGTAGATGGATCATAGGATTGGGCGGTTGTTTCGTGAAGGGCTTTTGCAAGGGAAAATTGCTAGCCACAATTGGAAGAGATGCAAATAATCAAATGTTTCGACTAGCTTGGAGTATTGTGAAAATAGAGAACAATAATAATTGATCCTAGTTCCTAAAAAATCTAAATGATTGAGTTGGAGATAACAAATGGGGAAGAATGGACGTTCATGAGTAACCAACAAAAGGTAATGTTCTGGTCAATTGTTTGCTTTTTGATATTAACAACATATTATTTGCTTACATTTCTTGTTTTGAATTATTGTAGGGACTGGTTTCGGCATGAGCCGAGTTGATACCCTATACCAAACATCAAATGGGTGCATGACACATATATGCAAATTAGGCAAGAACCTATAAAGGGGATAAGCTCCAATCGCAATTTTGATAGCTAACAAAAAGCACAAATATAGCTGACTTTAGGATGGCCAAAAAAGGTTTGATTTGTTGGAGAAAACTCATTTACCGTTTTGAAGTTGACAAAACATTTCCAAAAGTCTAGTCGAAGACTTTCGACTCTAGCGTCAAAGTCTGAAAATTGCCATACTTTAGATTCAAAGTTTGCCCATACTGATAGTTTCCAAACTGAAGAATAAGACTTATTCAAATGAGAGATTATCTTCAATGATTTGATTCGTATGGTTTATGGATATCCTTATGGCTGGATATAGCACCTACATGATTGATTATCTTTATTGGAATCAATTCCAATATTCAAATTTTTTGGAAGGCAAGCAAATTTGGAATGTTCTACTTATGGAAACCAAGATCCTAATTGTATGTGCCAACATGATTAACGGGCTTTCATCATAAATCATCTAATGACTCGAGATCTCCTTGATCAATTTTGTCCAACGGGTAGATTGGAATAATTTCTTTAGAAAGTGCCAACGGTTATGAAGGCATGAAGGAGTAATTAGGGCGACTCTCTAGTTGTTCAATAGAGTGCATGAAAGAAAATTTTCAAAGTCTGAAACTTCCTAGTTCCTTGTTATTCACCAAGCTCAAAGTTGTATACAAAAGAGAGAAACTCATAGTGAGACTTTGTGAGATATCGGTAGAGAATCTTCACTGAGAAGTCGAGTTCACAAGTTGTAAAATCTCTTTTGATTCTTAGTGGAATCCAACCAGTAAGCTATCAATGCGGGAGAGTAAACGTATGCTTAATTTAAGTTGAGCTACTATAAATTTGTTTTTTTTTGGTAAAGGGTAATAATATATTGAGCTTTAACCACCACATATACAAGATCCGGCACCACAAAACTTGCACTCAACAAGACACAAACGTCTTCTCGAGTGAAAGGGCGCCAGACACAAAACACTGCAAAGCGGTCAATACAAGCAAGGGCTGAAACAGGAGGCCTAAGAAAACGGCCACACAGGGCTGAGACAACAAACTAAAAAGACAAACTAACCAAAAGGCCACGTAGGGCTAAGAAGAAACAGCCCGCAAAGGTAGAGTAAGGCGACCTAGGCGGTCGGCATAGGAGAGCTGAAGATAGATGGGTCAAAGCCCTAGTTTCTTTGTAACCTCCTATTTCTCGGGTAATCTTCCACGCTTTTGAAGGTTAAGGCTCTATCCTTCACAACTTTAATAAGATGCTTCTTGATAGCCGCAACCACAATTGGATGCTCTCTAAAGAGGATGTTGTTTCTATACTTCCAAATGAGATAGCACAGAGCTCCAAAAGAGAAACGACCAATGGCATGATAGAAATCCTTACTTGAGAGGAATATCATCGCCCACTGAAGATTTTCTGTCCAAGTCCCATTTCTCCATGGGAGGTTGCACCTGGCCGCCCAAAAGTACGCCATACTGCAGCAATCAAAGAAGAGGTGGTCAATAGAATATGGTGTCAACTTGCAATAGGCACATACTTCACTCCCAATTCTCCCATAAGACATAAGAAAAGCTTGGGTAGGAAGCCGGTTCTTAGTGATCAGCCAGAGGTTGAATTGGTATCTCGGAGTGATGGCCTTATTCCAAATAAAGAATGACCATTCAACCCTGTCTTTCCTTCTTCTGAGTATATGCCAAGCTGAGGCGACCGAGAAGACACCGGAAAGATTATCCCTCCAAACAAATCTATTTGGAACCCCTGTGAGAACCGGAAGGGGCTGGTTCCAGGAATCCATCAATGACCTGAATTCCTGACCCACTAAAGAAAAAAGGTCTACAACAACTGCATACCAAGGCAGCCTCGAATTAGAGATAGTCTGCTCTGAGCAAATAAGATCCAGCGGACCTCTCTGATGCCAATGGTGAAACCAAAGGGATGTCCCCTGGCCATCACCAATCTTCCAGTGGAAGTTGAGGCGGAATTCGAATCTCAGGTGGAGGATTCTCTTCCAAGCCCACAAGCAGTAGCTCGATGTCTTAGCCACCCAGAAGTTCGTCTTTCCTAGAAAGGTAGAGTGAATCCATTTGTACTAAAGAGACTCCTTATCCGTGAAGAGGATCCAGATTCGCTTGAGCATCGCCGCCTTATTGCATTCTCACAAGCTCCGAATACCAAGACCCCCTTCTTCTCTTGGGAGACAAACATCCTCCCAGGAAACCTTAGCTCCTCCCTTGCCAAGGCTAGGCCCCTTCCATAAGAACTGTCTAAGAATCCGCTCGATACGATCCAGAATTGCTACGGGGATAATGAATACACTAGCCCAATAGGCTTGGATTGCATGGAGCACTGACCTTATGAGCTGAACTCTCCCTGCAAAGGATAGAAATCGATGGGTCCAAGATTGTACCCTAGCCAATATGCGATCAACTAGAGTTACACAATCCACCTTGCCGAGTCTTGAGGATATAATAGGCGCTCCTAGATAACATACCGGCAATTTTCCTTCCACAAAACCGAGGGTATCCTTTATCTGACTTCTCAAGTCATCCGATCTCCCTGCAAGAAATACCTAACTTTTGTTGTTGTTCGGCTTGAGTCCACTCCATTTCGAGAAGGTATCCAGCCCATCCTTCAACAACAAGATGGAGGCCATATCCACATGGCAAAAGAGGAAGACATCATCTACAAAGGAAAGATGAGATAACCGAGTGGCCTGCACCTCCAAAAGAACTTAAAGCCCGCTGCTCCGCACGAGAAGTAAGGATCCCTGAGAAAACTTCCATGACCAAGGTGAAAAGATAGGGAGATATGGGGTCACCCTGTTGAAGGCCGCGGCTACTAGGGAAGAATCCATGGAGATCTCCATTCAAGGAGATAAAAAACATAGGAGTACGAACGCATATCATGATAAAACAAATGAAGTGGTCTGGGAACCGAAAGGCATGAAGAACCAATTCAAGGAAATCCCAATCCACCGTATCATACGCTTTTTGAAAGTCTACCTTCACCGTACATTTGGGGAGATAAGGCTGCAGGTGAAAGCCGGCGAATAACTCTTGGGTGAGGAGAATATTATCCCTAATCCGCCGACCCTTAACGAACGCATTCTCAGAAGAGCTTATGGTGTCCTGAAGCACTAAGGCGATGTGGTTGGCCAATACCTTGGTAATACATTTGTAGATCGTATTGCAACAAGCAATGGGCCTATAATCATTTACCGAGGTAGCATTAGGAATCTTAGGGATCAACACTAGGATGGTGGAATTAATCTCCCTTAACAGTCTTCTCGTAACAATGAAATCTTTAACTGCTTCAACCATCAAAGGCCCAACAAGATCCCAGTTACTCTTGAAGAATTTGACACCAAACCCATCCGGCCCTGGGGCCTTTCCACTCACTAGAGAAAAGATAGTGTCCTTAATTTCCGTCTTCGAAAAAGGACGGGTAATATAAGCGATCTGATCCTCTGAGAGCGAATGTCGAATAGCTTGCTGAAGGTCTCCGAAAGCCGATCCCATAGGAAGAGATCGTGATGCAAACAACTCCTTAAAGTGAGCGACAAACGTATCCTGAACAACGCTCGGCTTAGAGATAAGGTCGCCATTCCTATCAAGAACTAACATAATCCTATTCCTTAGCTGCCTTGAAGTCACAGAGTGATGAAAGTACTTAGTGTTTTGATCACCCATCTCAAGCCAACGGATTCTGGATTTCTATCTGAAGAAAGCCTCCTCCTGACTCCTCAACTCAATGAAAGTCCTACGATAACTTTTTTCTAGCTCCGCCAAGAGGACGTTGGTCTGGTCATGTTGAAGATCCACTTGAGCTAGTCTAAGAGCATTTCTGGATTGAGCCACCCTCTTGGACAGGTTAGAGAAAGAGTCTCTATTTAGTTACTTAAGACGCCCCTTGAGCGCTTTCAATTTGGTAACCAGCTTGAAGATAGGCACGCCATCACTCGGGGCCTCCCACACATGGGTAAGAATATCCTGAAAAGATGGGTGCTCCATCCAGAAATCAAAGAATTTGAAGGGTTTTCTTCGAAGAATTGGCTGGATCACCTTGACCACCATAGGAGAGTGGTCTGAAATACCGGACGGTAAAAAGGAAGCTTTTGAGTAAGAGAAATGCAAGCTCCAGAGAGCGTTAACTAGAACCCGATCGATCTTCCTCGCTTTCCGATTAGCCCCCGAAGATGTCGACCAAGTAAACCTAAGTCCAACATATCTCAAGTCCTCAAGCCTTGCCTGACGTAGACACTGATTAAACTCATCAAAAGAGGGCGGCCAGGCATTAGAACCCCCTAGCCTATCAGACGAGTCTCTTAAGGCATTGAAGTCACCCGCCACCATCCAAGGTAAGTCGAAAATACAAGAACTCATCCTGATCAAGTCCACCCAAAGAGGTCTTCGGGAAACAAAAGAATTCTGAGCATAGACTACCGAGATACAACCACAAGAACCTGTGGAAATCAGTCTAACTCTTCCATGAATAACATGATCATTGGAGGATATCACCTCAAAGCAGACCAGCGAAGGGTCCCAGCCGATCCACACCCTGCCCCTCGGAGAAGAATCATAGTTGGTAATCCACGTCCACCCCGATAATAGCACCGACGATAGAGAGCCAAAAAGATATTCCGAGACCTTAGTTTCCAATAACCCAACCAAGCACAGGCCACTAGAGAGACCCCACTTATGGACCTGAGAAGTTGGAGAAAATTCTTTCTGTACAAAGACCTTATTTTAACAAATCTAGTTTGGGTATGACTCTAGAAACTATTCCATTAATTGATTTTCCTAAAGTGAAGGAAAGAATCAAACAAAGACCTACAAAAATATTTTGCAAAAATCATTTTCAAAATGTTTTATTAAAATATGTTAGCCAAAGTGCTCTCAAATGTTCAAAGTGTAACAACTCAGAACATTTTGAGAAGGAATGTCCCAAGGTTTGGAGACCTGTTAAGAGGGATTGAGCAAAGACTTTTTTTAATACTAACTCCCCTTGACCCAAGAAAATATGGGTACCAAAGAAAACTTGAGTTCTTTTCATAATTACAGGTCACTATCAAGAAGAAGATCAAATGGTATTTGGATAGTGACTGTTCAAGACACATGACAAGAGATTTGAGCTGTTTTATTAAGCTTGCTCAAATAAATGGTGGAAAAGTTTATTTTTGTGGAAACAACAAATGAAGAATTGTTGGATGTGGAATTGTAAAGATTGGAAACCTAACTATCAACAGTATCTCATAGGTGGAAGGTTTGAATTATAATCTACTCAGCATTAGTCAACTTTGCGATACATGATTTAAAATTAATTTCCAAGAAGGCATCTGTTCGGTGACAAGTAAAGACTTCTCTCAATCTTTCACTAGAAGAAGGCATGAGATATTTATCTTTTGGATAGAAAACTAGAAAGTTTTCAGTGTCTTATATTTATTCAAAAAGAAGCAAATCTTTGGCATTGAAAGCTTGGCCATGTTAACATGAAGCAAATTGCCAAGATTTCTTCCAAGAAGCTTGTTCGTGGTCTTCCCAACATGACTTAGCAAAAGTTTGAGTTATGCACTCCTTGTGTTTTGAGAAAATAAGTTAGAAATTCCTTTAAACCTGTAAATCAAATTTCTACTAACCGAGCTTTGCAACTTTTGCATATGGATCTCTTTAGACCAACCGGAACTCAAAGTATTGGTGGAAAAAGATACTACCTAGTAATCCTGGATAATTACTCTCGCTTTACTTGGGTTTACTTTCTAGCAAATAAGTCTGAGGCTTTCTCTTACTTCTCAAAGTTTGCCAAGAAGGTTCGGAATAAAAAATGATATGCTATTTCAAGCATATGAATATACCATGGAGGTAAGTTTGAAAATCAAGACTTTGTGAAGTTTTGTGATGAATCTAGTTTCTAGCATGTTTTCTCTTCTCCATATACTCCAGAACAAAATGGGGTTGTGGAAATGAAGAATAGATCCTTGCAGAAGATGGTAAGAACCCTCTTAATTAACAGAGTGTTCTTAAGATATATTTTAGAGAAAACTCCTTATGAAGTGTATAAAGGGAAGAAGGCAAATGTTTCTTACTTTCAAGTGTTTAGTTGTAAGTGTTATGTCCTGAAAAATGCAAATAATCGAATTGGGAAGTTTGAAGAAAAATCAGACGAATGAATTTTCCTTGGCTACTCAACCTTAAGCAAAGCATGTAGAAGTTTCAACAAGAAGACTCAATCTGTGGAAGAATCTATGAATGTCAAGTTTCAAGACTCTATGCAGAATCAACTAGACCAGACTCAATTTAAAGAATCTGAACTTGCTTTAGACTTTATAAAGTCTACTTCCTCCGAAGTGGTTCAGACTTTTGAAGATCAACAACAAGCAGAATTAAAGGATTCAACTAAAGTAGAAGATCAACAGATTCTTAGACCAACTAGCAATTGAAAGCATAAGTCAAGTCATCCCAAATAACTCATCATTGACAGCATTGATGAAGGAGTTCGTACCAGATCCAAAAAGTGAGAAGAATCTAGTGCTTTGGCACTTGTTTCTGAGATTGAACCCAAAGTGTAGAAGAAGCCTTGACTGATGAAAGCTGGATTGAAGCTATGCAAGAAGAGCTCAGACAGTTCAGTATCAACGATGTTTAGGAGCTAATTCCTAAACCTAAATGTAAGTCTATTATTGGAACTAAATGGATTTTCAAGAATAAGGTGGACGTGAAAGGAAAAGTGGTCAGGAACAAAGCAAGACTCGTGGCCAAAGGATATACGCAAGAAGAAGGGATAGACTATGATGAGACTTATGCACTAGTAGTGAGGTTAGAAGCAATTAGATTATTGCTTGCTTTTACTTGCTATAAAAATTTCGGGTTATTCCAAATGAATGTAAAAAGTACATTCCTAAATAAATTTATCCAAGAAGAAGTCTATGTGAAACAACCACCTGGATTTGAAGATCCAAGAAAGCTAGACTTAGTCTACAGACTGAAAAAGGCCTTGTATGGACTAAAGCAAGCACCTCGAGCCTAGTATGAAAGGTTAAGTAAATTCCTAACCCAAAATGATTTTGTTAAAGGGAACGTAGATACTACTTTGTTCATAAAAAGAGAGGGTAAAGATTTTCTACTAGTTCAAATCTATGTTGTTGATGTTATTTGTTAATATCTTAATGAAAATCTATGCAAGAAGTTCTCTAGATGTATGTAGGATGAATTCGATATGAGTATGATGGGTGAGTAAACTTTATTTCTAGGATTGCAAGTTAAACAATCAAAAAAAGATATTTTTATTCACCAAGAGAAGTATGCAAAAGATCTCATCAAGAAATTTGGATTGGATAATTGCAAAAAGACAGAGACACCAATGTCAAGTTCTTCGAAGCTAGACAAAGATGAAAGATGAAATAATGTAGACTAGAAGTTTTACAGGAGCATTATTGGTTCACTTCTTTACCTTATTGCTTATAAACCTGACATTTTGTTTAGTGTTTATATCTATAGTAGATTCCAATCAGATCCCAAAGAATCTCACTTAAGTGTTGCAATACGCATCATCAAATACGTTGCAACTACTACAAAGGTAGGTCTGTGATATCCTAAAGAATGAGACTTTACTTTTCTTGGATATTCAAATGCAGATTTAGCAGGTTGTAAAGTTGATAGAAAAAGTACTTCTGGTACTTGTCAATTGCTGGGCAACAAGCTGGTGTCTTGGCTCTCAAGGAAACAAAGTACAGTGGCCCTTTCAACAGCTGAAGCAGAATATGTGGCTCTTGGGAGCTGTTGTTCTCAAATTTTGTGGATAAGGCAACAGCTAAGAGACTTTGGAATTGAAGAATCGTCTACCAAGATCAAATGCGACAACACCAGTGCTATTAATCTTACAAATAATCAAATTATTCATTCAAGGGCAAAACATATAGAGATTCGACACCATTTCATAATAGATCATGTTCAAAATTGAGAAGTTATGATTCAGTTTATTGACTCGAAGAATCATTTAGCAAACATATTTACAAAGCCATTAAAGAAAAGTCTATTTGAGTCTATTCACACCAGACTGAATATCATATCTTCTACCGTTAAAGTCCGAACCGATCGGACTCAAAATATCCAAAAATTACTTTTGTAAGTTAATGTAGGTAATTTAATTTTAGCATGAAAATTTTGAAAATGTATGTTGATTTTTTGAATTGCTACTTGCTATTTTTATTTTTAGAAATTATCTTTTTCGAATTTTTGAATTTTTGGCAATTTTTATTTTCGAAAAAGGCAATTTATTTTTTCCTTTATGACGGCTCGTATACCCCGTTTCACTTGCTTTATATATTGTTGAAGTCATTCTTCTCCATTTACGTTTTCACACACCCTAGAATACATAATTCCTATTCTCTCACTTTTCCTCTCAAGTTTACTCTATAAGTTTTCACATTTTTCAACCGAACGAGTTCGAGAAATCCTTCTCGACTGTGAAGATGGCTTTCTAGAGGAAATCGTCTCGGATCACAAACAGGAGACCACAGAATATGCTAAAGGGTCCTACTCACTTTGACTTGACTAAAGAAGAAGATTCTCCTCAACAACAACAACATTCTCAACAGCGTCAGCGTGCGACTCAAGATCCTCCATGCCAACAAGCGGAAGAAGAGATCGTCGAAGATGTTGAACCCAGAAGAACGTTAAAACCCCAAGAAGAACGTTAAAACCCCAGTTTCTCTTTAAACTGTACACTTAGCTAAAGGAGGGCGGTATTGCAATGACATTTATTGATGAGTTTCTGCGAGAACGTGGATACAAGAACGAGTCTTCTTACGATCAGTGGAAAGGTTATGCATTGTGCCTGAAGATTTGGCAGACTAGACATTTGCTAACTTTCCAAGTGATCCGTGGTTTGGTTCCTTTAGTCAGCCAGAGGTAAAGGAAGATGATAAGAGAATGTATGCAAATTTTCAGCCTAGTATGGGCGTTGTTGCTACTGTGCGTGGTGAGGGAATGAGTTTGTTTCGTTCTAAGGACCAATAAAGACTTATTCGAAATTGTTGAAGATAGGGGTGATGAACCCTCGAACAGTAGATTTTGATTTCTTAGATTCTCTCGAAGGTGAACTTGATGGAGAAGTTTGCTCTTTTTCAACTTGAAAGATTTTGCTCTGAGACTTCTGTCGCTTACTTTGAATTAACTACATATTTCTATTCAAATTTTTCTTTTCAAGACATGAATAGATTTCGTTTTACTGCAAGGGAAAAAGAGTTTGTGGTGGATGTGGACACATTGGCGGATGTTATTGGTGTGGAAAGAGGGAGTTTCCAACCAATAAATGGGTCTGTTGGTCATGCAACAATGTTTCTTGTTCGGGACATAATTGTTGAAGGTGGTATTTCTTATTCTAGAATGATTGTCTCCACTATTTTGCTACACAAGGTTGTGATCAACTGCATCCGACCCAAGTCAACCTCAAAGACAGATGTCTCTCGTTCTGAAGTAAAACTGATGTTCGCAATCAATAATGGGATGGAGTTCTCGTTGCCACACACAATCCTAATGCACATGTATAAGACTGTTTTGAAAGATAAGGGAAAACTCCCTTACTTAACACTGGTCACCAAATTGTTTCGACACTTTCACATTTGTTGGAGAAATCTTTCCAGAATATTTTGAAGCTGACAAAACGTTTCTATCAGTCTAGTCTGGATATTTGGAGACTGTCAGTTTAAAGTCTGAAGACTTTTTGATCACCAGACTCAGCACTCAAGACTCAACACTTAAGACTCAAGACTTTTCTCATTAACAGTCTTTCTGATCCAGTGACGAAGGAAATCTAGAGCCGAAGTTTATGGTTAAGGATTTAATCCTATCCTCTAGAGAAGATCTCTTGGTTGGATAAATATAACGGATTCTTTTATTTGTATCTAGATCAATTGAAGATTCGGTGGTCGATGAAATATTCTTGGAATGTTCTATTCTTGGAAACCAAGATCCTGATTGTATGGGCGAACATGATTGATGGGCTATCGTCAGGTTCCTTTAATAGCTCGAATAATCTTTCTTGATTGATTCTGTCCAACGGGTAGATTAGAGGAATTCCTTTGGTAAGTGCCAACGGTATGATGGCATAAAGGAGTATAAAAAGGAAGACGTTTTAGTTGTGTTAGTAACGTGATCGATAGAGAAATTCCAGAGTCTGAAGCACCTTGATTATTAGTCGATACAGTTTGAGCGAAATTGTATACACAGAGAGTGTCTATACTTGGTGATACCTTGAGTGAGTGTGGTAGATCATCTACACCTAGAAATCAAGGAAGATCAACGCTGTAACATCTCTTTGTTCATAGTGGAATCCAGCCAATTGGCTGTCAGTGTAGAAGAGTAGACGTAGGCTTGAATCAAGCCGAACCACTATAAACCGCGTGTTCAATTCTCTCTTTCCTTTACTCAGTCTTACGTTGATTATTATTTATCACAAATCCTTCAACTGTCTAAGTATTGTGCAATCATCACGAAAAATCTTTTATATACCTATTCACCCCCTCTAGGTATTCGTACTATCAATTGCTATTAGAGCTCGTGTTCTTACTTTATTTGAAGTGTTTTACTTCAGAGTAAAAGATTCATGGCTAGTATGCTAGCACCAGGACTGGTGGAAGGGCAAAGCAATATCAGACCACCCAATTTTGATGGAAAGGATTACAACATCTGGAAGAACAAAATGAAGGCTTTCCTACGATCAAAGGATCCTCTGGATTGGGACGTTGTGAAAAGAGGAATCACTCCAACTGCTGCATCAGTCTCTGAAAGAGGGAAAGAAGTTGAAACCAGCGGAATGACTCAGGAAGAGATAAACAAGAGACAAGCACTCGATGCAAAAGCAATTTACTCTTTATATTGTGCCTTGTCACCAACTGAATATAACAGAATATCTTCTTGTGTTACAGCAAAAGAAGTATGGGACAGATTACATATCACCTATGAAGGAACAGATCGAGTGAAGGAGACCAGAATTAACATTCTCCTCGGTCAATATGAAGCCTTCAAAATGAAACCAGGAGAATCTATAACTGACATGTTTAGTCGTTTTACAGATATTGTCAATGATCTTGAGAGTCAAGCACAAAAAATTTATGATCCCATGAAGGTGAACAAGCTATTGCGTGGACTCTCCAAGGATTGGAATCATATAAAGACTTCAATAAGAGAGACGCAAAGAATTATGCCACTATCTGTCGACGAGCTGATTGGAACTCTTCAGTCTTATGAAATGGAACGAATTAATGAAGACGAAGATCCAAGAGGTAAGAAATCTATTGCATTAAAATCAAATGATGACTCTGATGATATAGATTCTGAAGATGATATGGACGATGAGGAGCTCCCTCTCATGATAAGAAGATTCAGAAAACTGAATTGAAAAGGAAGAAGGTTCAACTCAAAGAAACAAAGTATGCAAAGACAAAAGACCAAGTCTGTTGATGATGAGGAACCAAACAAAGATGTAGTACGCTTCGAATGTAAGAAAAAGGGACACATCGACCCAACTGTCCTCTTCGAAGAAGAAAAGAGGAAAAGCTGAGAAGTTTCGAAAAGCTCTCAAAGCTGAAACCCGGAGTGATACGAGTGTGAAGAAAGTGATAATGAATATGCCAACATGTGTTTGATGGCACATTCGGACTCGGACTCAGATTGGATCAGACTCAGATAGCGAATTCGAGGTAAGTGATTTTAAAATTCCTATCAAAGTCTCTAAATACATTGATGAACTGTGTTTTAGCCTTAAGACTTTTCTCAAAAAGATTTCCGAACTTAAAAAGGAAAACTCAGATCTAAAACAAAAGAAAAACATTTTAGAAGAAAGAGTCAAAAGTTTAGACTTGAATGTTTCTACTCTTAAAGAAAAAGAAGATAATCTTTTGAAAGAAAATGCTTTATTAAAAACTGACTTATCAAATATTTCAAAGAAATTTTCGATAGGATCCAAAAAACTTGAAAAAGTTCTTTCAGTTCAAAGACCTTACTTCAATAAGTCTGGTCTAGGTATGACAGCAGAAACAATTCCCTTGATTGATTTTCCTAAAGTAAAAGAAAGAATTAAGAAAAGACCGTCGAGAGAGGCTTACAAAAATCATTTCAAGAAAGTTTTTGTAAAGTCTGTAGGTCGAAATGCTCTAAGGTGTTCAAAGTGTAATAGATCGGGATCACTTTGAAAAAGAGTGTCCTATGGTTTGGAAGCCTGTTAAGAAGGTATGGCCTAATAATGTTTATCCTGCTAACACCAAAGGACCCAAGAAAATTTGGATACCAAAAAAGGCTTGAGACTCTTTGTTAAATGCAGGTCTCCATCAAGAAAAAGGTAAAGTGGTATCTTGACAGCGGATGTTCAAGACACATGACAGGAGACTCAAATTGCTTCATAAAGCTTATTCAAGTGAATGGTGGAAAAGTTTCATTTGGAGGAAACGGCAAAGGAAATATTGTGGGATTTGGAACTGTGAAAATTGGAAATCTCACAATAAGCAATGTTTCTCTAGTGGAAGGACTCAACTATAACCTTCTCAGCATTAGCCAATTGTGTGATACTGGCTTCAAGATCTCCTTTTAAGAAGGAATATGTTCTGGAATCAGTAAAGACTCTACTCAGTCTTTCATGGGTCGAAGACATGGAAATATCTACCTCTTAGACATGAATCTAAATGAATCGCAATGCCTAATCTCAATTAAAGATGAAGCAAGCTTATGGCACAAAAAGCTTGGTCATGTCAACATGAAGCAATTAGCTAAAATCTCATCAAAGAAGCTTATTCGAGGTCTACCCAAATTACCATACCAAAAGTCCGATCCATGCACACCATGTATTCTGGGAAAGCAGGTAAGAAATTCATTTAAGCCAATAAATCATGTCTCTACTAATCATGTACTACAGTTGCTGCATATGGATCTCTTCGAACCAACTAGAATCCAAAGTATCGGAGGTAAGAAATACTGCCTAGTAATTGTGGACAATTACTCCCGTTTTACTTGAGTATATTTCCTTGCAAGTAAGTCAGAAACCTTTTCGTATTTTGAAAAATTTGCTAAAAAGGTTCAAAATGAAAAAGGATGTGTTATCTCAAATATAAGAACAGATCATGGAGGTGAATTTGAAAATGAAGACTTTACAAAATTGTGTGATGAATCTGGATTTAAGCATGTGTTCTCCTCTCCATACACTCCTCAGCAAAATGGAGTTGTGGAAAGAAAGAATAGATCTCTTCACGAAATGGCTAGAACTCTTTTAATTGAAAGTAAAATTTCTTCACGATTTTGGGCTGAAGCTATTTCAACAGCATGCTATATCATCAATAGAGTCTTCTTAAGACCTATTCTTGAAAAAACTCCGTATGAATTATTCAAAGGTAAGAAGCCTATTGTTTCATACTTTCATGTGTTCGGTTGCAAATGCTTTTATATTGAAAAGTGCAAAAGATCGAGTTGGTAAGTTTGAAGAAAGATCAGATGAAGGCATCTTCCTTGGATATTCTACATCAAGCGAGCCTACAAAGTCTATAACAAGAAGAGCCAGTCGTGGAGGAGTCAATGAATGTCAAATTTCAAGACTCTACGCAAGATGAATCCAGTCCCGGACTCGGTGTGAAGAGTCCGAACCGCTCCGAACCTTCCAAAGCTTACAACTCAAGAAGTATCTCGACTCGAAAGACCAGCATCAAGATGTTCATGAAGATTCAAATAAAAAAAGAGATCATCATCCAGACAAATCAACTAGTAACTGGAAGCATAAGTCCAGTCATCCCAAAGATCTAATTATCGGCGAAATTAATGAAGGAATTCGCACCAGATCCAAAAGACGTGAAGAGTCTAATGCTGTGGCTCTCATTTCTGAAATTGAACCAAAAAGTATAGAAGAAGCTTTATCTGATGAAAGCTGGATCGAAGCTATGCAAGAAAAGCTTAGACAATTCAACATTAATGATGTCTGGGAATTGACATCTAAACTGAAAGGTAAAACTGTTATTGGAGCCAAATGGGTGTTTAGAAACAAGATGAATGAAAAAGGAAAAGTCGTACGAAACAAAGCAAGACTTGTGGCCAAAGGATATACGCAAGAAGAATGAATAGACTATGATGAGACTTACGCTCCTGCAGCAAGGTTAGAAGCTATTCGACTATTACTTGCGTTTGCTTGTTATAAAAATTTCAGGTTATTCCAAATGGACGTCAAAAGTGCTTTCCTAAATGGATTTATCCAAGAGGAAGTATATGTGGAACAACCACCTGGGTTTGAAGACCCAAAGAAGCCAAACTCAGTCTTCAGACTGAAAAAGGCTTTGTATGGTTTAAAGCAAGCACCTCGAGCTTGGTACGACAGACTAAGTAAGTTCTTATTACATAATGGTTTTGTCAAAGGTAAAGTAGATACTACTTTATTTATCAAAAAGGAAAACAAAAGCTTTTTACTCGTTCAAATATATGTGGATGATATTATTTTTGGATCCTCTAATGAAAGTCTATGCAAGAAATTTTCTAAGTCTATGCAGAATGAGTTTGAAATGAGTATGATGGGAGAATTAACATTCTTTCTTGGTCTTCAAGTAAAGCAATTGAAGGAAGGAACTTTCATTTACCAAGAAAAATATGCTAATGATCTTGTCAAAAGGTTTGGATTGGAAAATTGCAAGAAGACTGATATACCAATGTCAAGTTCTTTGAAGATAGACAAAGATGAAGAAGGAAAGAAAGTTGATCAAAAGCTGTACAAGAGCATCATTGGTTTACTTCTTTATCTTACTGCTTCTAGACCTGACATTTTGTTGAGTGTTTGTATCTGTGCTAGGTTTCAATCAGATCCTAGAGAATCCCATCTTAGTGCTGCAAAACGTATCATTAAATATGTTGCTTCATCTTCAAGCATTGGTCTTTGGTATCCTAAGAAGGGAGACTTTAGTCTTATGGGATATTCAGACGCAGATCTGGCCGGCTGTAAAGTTGATAGAAAGAGTACTTCAGGAACTTGCCAGTTGCTTGGAAGTAGAACAGTGTCTTGGTTTTCAAGGAAACAAAGCACGTGGCTCTCTCAACAACGAAGCGAGTATGTAGCTCTTGGAAGCTATTGTTCGCAAATTCTATGGATAAAACAACAGCTACAAGACTTTGGGATTGAAGACTCATGCACAGAAATCAAATGTGATAACACCAATGCAATCAACCTCACCAAAAAGCCAATCCTTCATTCAAGAGCAAAGCATATAGAGATTCGACATCACTTCATTAGAGATCATATTCAAAATGGAGAAATCTCGATTCAATTTGTTGATTCAAAAAGTCAACTAGCGGATATATTCACAAAGCCTTTGGAGAAAAATCAATTCGATTTTATCCGTTCCAGACTCAACATTGTGAAGCTCGAAGAAGTTAAAGTGTAGAGACTCTCCAACCCTCAAACTCTAATCTCTCAAACTCTAAATCCTCAGACTCAGACATTGATGGCTATAGACTGTAAGTTGCTATTTTATCTAAACTCGAAAAGGTATGATCTTTCGTTTAGTTATTTTGTAGTCTCCGTGAAAAACGAAAACTTGTCTTTTCAAAAGGATTAATTTTGGCAGTTATTGATTTTAAAAAGAAGTGTTCGTACACTTTCCTTGTGCCGATTGAACTTCCCTTTTCAAAACTGAGTTATATATATACAGTTTTCATTTTCCAATCTTCAAAACCCTAAAAAGTATTCTCCTCCCAATCTGGTTTCTACTTCGTGTTCATCTTCGAGAAAGTTGTCATCTTTTCTTGGGAAAGCAAGTAAAGGAATCTTTCAGCGACAAGGAAGGATGTCTTTTTCGAGGAAGTCTTCAAGAATCGTGAACAGGGGACCACAGAGGATGAAGGAGGGACCTACCCATTTCGATCTCACCGAAGAGGAAGAATTATCAAGTCAGCAACAGAGCCCGACTCACTCTCCACCACGTCACTCAATGCCATCTACCCCACATGATGCGGGTCAACAACCGGAGGAAGAGATAATCGAGGACGCGAGACACTCGTAAGAGTCCAAAACCCTCGTTTATTTACAAACTCTACCGTGCATTGAAAAGTACTTGGGACTCCGTTGAAATACGTGGATGATTTTCTTAAAGACAAGAATTATGGGAATGAGTATATCTTTCGAGAAAAATGGAGGATTTGGGCATTGCTCCCAAGGGAAATGCTTTGAGGAAGCACTTGCGAACATTTCAAGTGACCCTCGTATGTCGGGACCTAATTCGACTGAAGGAAACGATGATGATAAAATGTTCAATGATTTTCAACCTAGAATGGGTATTGCTGCAAAGGTAAAGGGAAAGAGGATGGAGTTATTTAAATCAAAGGATCAAGAGAATCTGTTCTTCAGACTGCTGAAACGAGGGGTGATAAACCCTAGGAGTGTCGATTTCGATTTCTTGGATGCCATTAATGTGAACTTAAGGGAGAAGTTCAATCTGCTTCAACTGGAACAATTTTGCACCGATACCACAGACGGATATGCGCAATTAACAGCATACTTCTATTCGAATCTTAGCTTCTTAGATGCGAATAGAATATCATTCAGTGTTCAAGACCAGGATTATGTGGTAGACGTGGACATGTTGGCGGACATAATTGGAGTTGAACGAGGACGTTATCAACCAATCAAAGTCTTAGTTGCTCGTGCCTTAATGGAACTTGTCAAAGATAGAAATATAGAGGGAAGAATCATCTATTCAAGGATGTGTGCCATCAATATTGTGCTGCACAAAATTGTGATCAATTGCATCAGGCCCAAGTCTACATCGAAGACTGATGTGTCTAATTCCGAGGCAAAATTGATGTATGCAATCAACTCAGGGAAGAAGTTCTCTCTCCCTCACACTATTCTCTTTCACATGTACAGAGCAATGTCGAAGGACAAGGGACAATTGCCTTATCCAGGTCTGGTGACCAAGATCTTCAGACACATGAATATTGAACTGCCACATACACTTTGTGTTCGACCGTGCAATAAGATGGTGGTAGGTTTGAAGATGTTAACGAAGATGCGTTTGCAAGAACTTTCCAAGGAAATGGAGAAATTCAGAGTGAAGTTTCCAGCACCGTCTGCTTCAAAGAGAAAAGGGAAGGAGGCCATTGGAGCCCCATCGAAAAAGAAGAAAACTCTCATCTTAGAGGATGAAGATGAGGAGGAAGATCTCACAATCACTACCTTGATAAGGACCAGACGTTCTGTACCTCAATTGACAGAACTTCAGAAGAAACAAAGAGAAGAAGAAGAGCAAGCCAAGAACAAAGAAGAAGAAGAGCAGAGAGAAAAGGAGAAAGAAGCTGAAGAAGAAGGAGAAGAAGAGAAAGAAAAGTCTGCAGCTGAATCTGGAGAGAAGGGGAATCAAGACTCGGAAGATCATCACTCTTCCCCTTTTGAGGTCCTAGAGACAGGGGGAGTTGGCGAGCAAGAAAGGTCCACATCTCATGCTGCCAATAGTGAAGGTTTAAGACAATCTCCAGCAGACCCGAGTAAGAGTTTCAGGCTTCTCAATTGCTCGAAGAAGGACTCGATACGTCAACACCAAATCTGCAAGATTATACGAAGCGCCATCGTCGCATTCACTCCATCCGAGAAAGCAAATGCAAGTACACAGACGGACAATTCTGCAGATTTTGGTCGTATTCTTGATATTCTTTTGGAAATGCGGGGCCAAATCTATGCTCTGGACTGTGAAATTCAAGCCATGAAGAATGCTGGACAAGCATCTTCAGTTGCCCTGGAAGACAAAATGAAAGACCTAGCTCTTCAACTTCAAGCCAATGCCAAAGGAGAGGAGGTAGCTAATCTAAGGGAAGACTTTAAGAGGCTAGAAGGCATAGTCCAGTCAATGGGAGATTTCCAGATTGTGCGCATTCCCAAGCAGACCTGACGCTTTTCTCACCTTTTTAATGATGACAAAAAGGGGAAGAATTGCAATTTGAACGAACTTTAAACTTGACTTGAGTAAACTGAATTGGCTGTGGATTTTGATGCTTGACTATCTGCATTTATATTAAGTGTTGTCATATGGTATTACTCATGAAAGACTAACAAATTTTCTGTGGATGCAGAGTCTGGTTGTTTTATTAATCTTTATGAGATAGCCGTATTACTTGAGAAATGTTTTTGCATGTCAAAGTTGTTCAAATCTACAGGAAAGTTTTGTCACCATCAAAAATGGGGAGATTGTTAGAGAAATCTTTCCAGAATATTTTGAAGCTGACAAAACGTTTCTATCAGTCTAGTCTGGATATTTGCAGACCGTCAGTTTAAAGTCTGAAAACTTTCTTATCACCAGACTCAACACTCAAGACTCAAGACTTAAGACTCAAGACTTTTCTCATTGACAGTCTTTCTGATCTAGTGACGAAGGAAATCCAGAGCCGAAGTTTATGGTTAAGGATTTAATCCTATCCTTTGGAGAAGATCTCTTGGTTGGATAAATATATCTTCTTTTATTTATATCTAGATCAATTGAAGATCCGGTGGTCGACGAAATATTCTTGGAATGTTCTATTCTTGGAAACCAAGATCCTGATTGTATGGGCGAACAGGATTGATGGGCTATCGTCAGGTTCCTTTAATAGCTCGAATAATCTTTCTTGATTGATTCTGTCCAACGAGTAGATTAGAGGAATTCCTTTGGTAAGTGCCAACGGTATGATGGCATAAAGGAGTATAAAAAGGAAGACGTTTTAGTTGTGTTAGTAACGTGATCGATAGAGAAATTCCAGAGTCTGAAGCACCTTGATTATTAGTTGATACAGTTTGAGCGAAATTGTATACACACAAAGTGTCTATACTTGGTGATACCTTAAGTGAGTGTGGTAGATCATCTACACCTAGAAATCAAGGAAGATCAACGCTGTAACATCTCTTTGTTCATAGTGGAATCTAGCCAATTGGCTGTCAGTGCAGAAGAGTGGACGTAGGCTTGAATCAAGCCGAACCACTATAAACCGCGTGTTCAATTCTCTCTTTCCTTTACTCAGTCTTACGTTGATTATTATTTGTCGCAAATCCTTCAACTGTCTAAGTATTGTGCAATCGTCACGAAAAATCTTTAATATACCTATTCACCCCCCTCTAGGTATTCGTACTAGCTATATCAACATTCACTTTCCAACATCTCTCTACATCAAAACCATTGCTCCTATGTTGATAAGACTGAAGATTGCGTCAAATATGAGACTGAAGGAGCTGAATAAAGCCTTGGAGCGCTTGAAAGAGAAGTTGATATAGCTAGTATGAGTACCTAGAGGGGGTGAATAGGTATATAAAAGATTTTTCTCGATAATTGCACAATACTAGACAATTGATAGATTTGAGACAAACAATAATCAAAGTAAGACGGGAGAAGCGAAGAGAAATTGAACATGCGGTTTATAGTGGTTCGGCTTATTTCAAGCCTACGTCCACTCTTCTGCACTGACAGCCTATTGGCTGGATTCCACTATGAACAAAGAGATGTTACAGCGTTGTTCTTCCTTGATTTCTCGGTGTAGATGATCTACCACACTCGCTCAAGGTCTCAGTAAGTATAGACGCTCTCTGTGTATACAATTTCGCTCAAAATATATCGACTAGTATTTAAGGTGCTTCAGACTCTGGAATTTCTCTATCGATCATGCATTAAAGCAATTAGAACGTCTTCTTTTTATACTCCTTTATGCCATCATACCCGTTGGCACTTACCAAATGAATTCCTCCAATCTACCCGTTGGACGGAATCAATCAAGAAGATCATTCGAGCTATTAAAGGAACCCGACGATAGCCCATCAATCCTGTTCGCCCATACAATTAGGATCTTGGTTTCCAAGAATAGAACCTTCCAAGAATATTTCGTCGACCATCGGATCTTCAAACGATCTTGATTACGAATAAAAGAATCCGTTATATTTATCCAGCCAAGAGATCTTCTCCAGAGGATAGGACTAAATCATCAACCAAATACTACGGCTCTGGATTGCCTTCGTCACTAAATTAGAAAAACTGTTAATGAGAATAGTCTTGAGTCTTGAGTTTTGAGTGCTGAGTCTAGTGATCTGAAAGTCTTCAGACTCTAAACAAAAGGTCTCCAATTATCTAGACTAGACTGATATAAATGTTTTGTCAGCTTCAAAATATTCTGGAAAGATTTCTCCAACAATCTCCCCCTTTTTGATGGTGACAAAACTTTCCTATAGATTTGAACAACTTTGACCTGCAAAAACATTACTCAAGCAATATGGCTATCTCATAAAGATTAATAAATCAACTAGACTCTGTATCCACAGAAAATCGGTTAGTCTTTCATGAGCAAGACCATACAACAACACTTGATATAAATGCAAACAGTCAAGCATCAAAATTTACACCCAAGTCAGTCAAATTCAAGTTCACACCCAAGTCATACTCAAAAACAAATATTCAAACACCCAAAAGAAATTTAAAGTCGAGTTTAAAGAGTTCAAATTGCAATTCTCCCCATTTTTGTCATCATTAAAAAGGTGAGAAAAGAGTCAAGTCTTCTTGGGAATGCGAACAACTGGAAATCTCCCATCGATTGTACGATGCCTTCCAGCCTCTTCAAGTCTTCCCGTAGATGAGCCACCTCTTCTGCTTTGGCATTGGCTTGAATTTGAAGAGCGAGGTCTTTCATTTTATCCTCCAGGGTAACAGAAGATGCTTGTCCAGCATTCTTCATGACTTGAAGTTCATAGTCCGAGCATAGATTTAACCCCTGCATTTTTAAGAACATCAAGGATACGACGAAAATCTGCTGTATTGTCCGTCTGTGTGCTCGCATTTGCTCTCTCGGATGGAGTGAAGGCAGACGATGGAACTTCTGTGTAATCTTGTAGATTTGGTGTTGACGTATCATGTCCTTCTTTAGGCATTTGAGAAGCCTGAATATCTTCTGGATTTGCTGGTGAGCGACTCACACCTTCACCGTTGACAGCATGTGGTGTAGTCCTTCCTTGCTCGCCATCTCCCCCTGTCTCTAAGACCTCAAATGGGGAAGAGTGATGGTCATGCTCTTCAGCATTTTGATTCCCTTTCTCTCCGGCTTCATCTGCAGACGTTTCTTTCACTACTTCTCCTTCTTCTTCAGCTTCTTTCTCTTTGTCTTCTTTCTCTTTCTTTTGTTGCTCCTCTCGCTTCGTGTTCTTTGCTTGCTCCTCTTCTTCTCTCTCGTTCTTTTTCCTCTCGCTTCTTTCCCTTTCTTCCGATGTTCCGTTGATTCAGTGTACGTAACGTCCGGTCCTTATCAATGCAAAGATAGTGAGATCTTCCTCTTCATCTTCATCCTCCAAGATGAGAGTTCTTTTCTTTTTGGATGGGGCACCAATGGGCTCCTTCCCTTTTCTCTTTGATGCAGAAGATGCTGGAATCTTCACTATCAGACGCATTTTTGTCAACATTTTCAAACCCACCACCATTTTGTCGCATGGTCGAACACAAAGAGTATGTGGAGGTTCAATGTTTAAGTGTCTGAAGATCTTAGTCACAAGACCTGGGTAAGGCAATTGGCCCTTGTCATTCACCATTGCTCTGTACATGTGAAAGAGAATAGTGTGAGGGAGAGAGATCTTCTTCCTTGTATTGATTGCGTACATAAATTTCGCCTCGGAGTTGGACACGTCAGTCTTGGATGTAGACTTTGGCCTGATACAATTGATCACAATTTTGTGAAGTAAGATGTTGATAGCACGCATTCTTGAGTAGGTAATTCTTCCCTCTGTATCCCTGTCTTTGACAAGCTCCAATGTGGCACGAGCAATCGAAACTTTGATCGATTGATAGCGTCCTCTCTCAACTCCAATTATATCTACCAACATATCCACATCTACCACATAAACTTGGTCTCAAAAACTGAATGATATTCTATTCGCATCTAAAAAGCTAAGATTCGAATAGAAGTATGCTGTCAATTGCGCATAACCATCTGTGGTATCGGAGCAAAATTGCTTAAGTTGAAGCAGATTGAACTTCTCCCTTAAGTTCACATTAATGGCATCCAAGAAATCGAAATCAACACTTCTAGGGTTTATCACCCCTCATTTCAACACCAAGAACAGATTCTCCCTGTTCCTTCGATTTAAACAAATCCATCATTTTTCCCTTCACCTTCGTAGCAACACCCATTCTAGATTGAAATTCACCGAACATTTTATCATCATCGTTCCCGTCAGTCGGATTCTGTATCGATACACGAGGGTCACTTGGAATGTTCGCAAGTGCTTCCTCAGCCTTTCCTTTGGGAGCAATGCACAAATCCTCCATTTGTCGCAAAAAGATATACTCATTCCCATAATTCTTATCTTTAAGGAAATCATCTACGTAGTTCAGTGGAGTCCCAGTGCTCTTCAACGCACAATAGAGCTTGTAAATAAAAGAGGGTTTTTGGACTCTTACAAGGTCTGCGTCCTCGATTATTTCTTCCTCTGGTTGTTGACCCGCACCTTGTGGGGTAGATGGTGTTGAGTGATGTGATGGAGAGTGAATCGGGCTTTGTTGCTGACTCGGTAAATCTTATTCTTCGGTGAGATCGAAATGGGTAGGCCCCTCCCTTATTCTCTGTGGTCCCTTGTTCGCGATTCTTGAAGACTTCCTTGAATAAGACATCCTTCCTTGTCGTTGAAAGATTCCTTTACTCGCTTTCCCAAGAAAAGATGACAACTTTCTCGAAGATTAACACGAAGTAGAGACAGGATTGGGAGGAGAATGCTTTTTTAGGGTTTTGAAGTTTAAGCAAGGAAAATTGTATATATATAACTCAATTTAAAAAAGGAAAAACCAATCGGTACAAAGGAAAGTGAATAGACGCTTCTTTTTAAAATCGATAACTGCTAAATAGAAGTTAATCCTTTTGAAAAGACAAGATTCCGTTTTTCACGGAAATTATAAATTAACTGATCTAAAGATCGTACCATTTCGAGATTGAATATAATAACAACTTACGTCTATAGCCATGAATGTCGAGTCCGAGGGTTGGAGAGTCTCTAGACTTTAACTTCCTCAAGCTGCAAAATGTTGAGTCTCGGAACGGATAAAATCGAATTGATTTTTCTCCAAAGGCTTTGTGAATATATCCGCTAGTTGATTTTTTTGAATCAACAAATTGAATCGAGATTTCTCCATTTTGAGCATGATCTCTAATGAAATGATGTCGAATCTCTATATGCTTTGCTCTTGAGTGAATGATTGGATTTTTAGTGAGATTGATTGTGCTGGTGTTGTCACATCTAATCTCTGTGCATGAGTCTTCAATTCCAAAGTCTTGTAGCTGTTGTTTTATCCATAGAATTTGCGAACAGCAACTTCCAATAGCTACATACTCGCTTTCTTCGTTGTTGAGAGAGCCACGTACTTTGTTTTCTTGAAAACCAAGACACCGTCCCGCTTCCAAGCAATTGGCAAGTTCCCGAAGTGCTCTTTCTATCGACTCTGCAACCAGCCAGATTTGCGTCTGAATATCCTAGAAGATTAAAGTCTCCCTCTTTAGGATACCAAAGACCGATGTTTGAAGATGAAGCAACGTATTTGATAATACGTTTCGCAGCACTGAGATGGGATTCTCTAGGATCTGATTGAAACTTAGCATAGATGCAAATACTCAACAAAATGTCAGGTCTAGAAGCAGTAAGATAAAGAAGTGAACCAATGATGCTCCTGTACAGCTTTTGATCAACTTTCTTCCCTTCTTCATCTTTGTTTATCTTCAAAGAACTTGACATCGGTATGTTGGTCTTTTTGCATTTTTCCAATCCAAACATTTTGACAAGATCATTAGCATATTTTTCTTGATAAATAAAAGTTCCTTCCTTCAATTGCTTTACTTGAAGACTAAGAAAGAATGTTAACTCTCCCATCATACTCATTTCAAACTCATCCCGCATAGACTTAGAAAATTTCTTGCTGAGACTTTCATTAGAGGATCCAAAAATAATATCATCCACATATATTTGAACAAGTAAAAAGCTTTTGTTTTCCTTTTTTGGTAAATAAAGTAGTATCTACTTTACCTTTGACAAAACCATTCTGTATTAAGAACTTACTTAGTCTGTCATACCAAGCTCGAGGTGCTTGCTTTAAACCATACAAGGCCTTTTTTTCCGAAGACCGAGTCCGGCTTCTTTGGGTCTTCAAACCCCGATGGTTGTTCCACATAAACTTTCTCATGGATAAATCCATTTAGGAAGGCACTTTTGACTTCCATTTGGAATAACCTAAAATTTTTATCACAAGCAAACGCAAGTAATAGTCGAATAGCTTCTAACCTTGCTACTAGTGCGTAAGTCTCATCATAGTCTATTCCTTCTTCTTGCGTATATCCTTTGGCCACGAGTCTTGCTTTATTTCGTACCACTTTTACTTTTTCATTCATCTTGTTCCTGAACACCCATTTAGCTCTAATAACAGTTTTACCTTTTGGTTTAGATGTCAATTCCCAGACATCATTAATGTTGAACTGTCTGAGCTCTTCTTGCATAGCTTCAATCCAGCTTTCATCAGATAAAGTTTCTTCTATGCTCTTTGGTTCAATTTTAGAAATGAGCCACAGCACTAGACTCTTCACGCCTTTTGGATCTAGTGTGAATTCCTTCATTAATTTCGCCAATAATGAGATCTTTCGGATGACTGGACTTATGCTTCTAGTTACTGGTTGATTTGTTTAATTGATGATCTCTTTCTTTATTTGAATCTTCACGAACAGCTTGATGCTGGTCTTCCAAAGTCTGAGATGCTTCTTGAGTTGTAAGCATTGAAGGGTCTGGAGCAGGTTCAGACTCTTCATAATGAGTCTGACTGGATTCATCTTGCGTAGAGTCTTGAAATTTGACATTCATTGACTCCTCCACGATCGGCTCTTCTTGTTATAGACTCGTAGGCTTTGCTTGAAGTAGAATATCCAAGGAAGATGCCTTCATCGATCTTTCTTCAAATTTACCAACTCGATCTTTTGCATTTTTCAATATAAAGTATTTGCAACCGAACACATGAAAGTATGAAACAATGGGCTTCTTACCTTTGAATAACTCATAAGGGGTTTTCTCTAGAATAGTTCTTAAGAAGACTCTATTGATGATATAGCACATTGTTGAAACTGCTTCAGCCCAAAATCGTGAAGAAATTTTACTTTCAATTAAAAGAGTTCTAGCCATTTATTGAAGAGATCTATTCTTTCTTTCCACAACCTCATTTTGCTGAGGAGTATATGGAGAGGAGAACACATGCTTAAAGCCAGATTCATCACAAAATTTTGTAAAATTTTGTAAAATCTTGATTTTCAAATTCACCTCCATGATCTGTTCTTATACTTGAGATAACACATCCTTTTTTATTTTGAACCTTTTTAGCAAATTTTTCAAAATACGAGAAGGTTTTGGACTTACTTGCAAGGAAATATACCCAAGTAAAGCGGGAGTAATCGTCCACAATTACTAGGCAATATTTCTTACCTCCAATGCTCTGTGTTCTGGTTGGTCCAAAGAGATCCATATGCAGCAACTGTAGTACATGATTAGTAGAGACATGATTTATGGGCTTAAATGAATTTCTTACCTGCTTTCCCAGAATACATGGTGTGCATGGATCGGACTTTTGGTATGGTAATTTGGGTAGACCTCGAACAAGCTGCTTTGGTGAGATTTTGGCTAATTGCTTCATATTGACATGACCAAGCTTTCTGTGCCGTAAGCTTACTTCGTCTTGAATTGAGATTAGACATTGCAATTCATTTGGTTTCACATCCAGAAAATAGATATTTCCATGTCTTCGACCCATGAAAGACTGAGTAAAGTCTTTACTGGTTCCAGAACATGTTTCTTCTTGAAAGAAGATCTTAAAATCAGTATCACACAATTGGCTAATGTTGAGAAGATTGTAATTGAGTCCTTCCACTAGGGAAACATTACTTATTGTGAGATTTCCAATTTTCACAGTTCCAAATCCCACAATACTTCCTTTGCCGTTTCCTCCAAAGGAAACTTTTCCACCATTTACTTGAACAAACTTCATGAAGCAATTTGAATCTCCTGTCATGTGTCTTGAGCATCTGCTGTCAAGAAACAGGCTTTATGAAGCAATTTGAGTCTCCTATCATGTGTCTTGAGCATCCGTTCTCAAGATACCACTTTACCTTTTTCTTGACGGAGACCTGCATTTAAAAGAGAGTCTCAAGCTTTCTTTGGTACCCAAATTTTCTTGGGTCCTTTGGTGTTAGTAAGATAAACAATATTAGCCCATACTTTCTTAACAGGTTTCCAAACCACAGGACACTCTTTTTCAAAGTGATCCGGATTGTTGCACTTTGAACAACCGAGGGCATTTCGACCTACAGACTTTATAAAAACTTTCTTGAAATGATTTTTGTAAGCCTCTCTCGAGGGTCTTTTCTTAATTCTTTCTTTTACTTTAGGAAAATCAATCAACGAAATTGTTTCGCTGTCATGCCTAGACCGGACTTATTGTAGTAAGGCCTTTGAGCTGAAAGAATTTTTTCAAGGTTTTCGGACCCTATTGAAAATTTCTTTGAAATATTTGATAAGTCAGTTTTTAAAAAAGCATTTTCTTACAAGAGATTATCTTCATTTTCTTTAAGAGTGGAAACATTCAAGTCTAAACTTTTAACTCTTTCTTCTAAAATGTTTTCCTTTTGTTTTAGAGCTGAGTTTTCCTTTTTAAGTTCGGAAATTCTTTTGAGAGAAGTCTTAAGACTAAAACACAGTTCATTAATGTATTTAGAAACTTTGACAGGAATTTTAAAATTACTTGCCTCAAATTCACCGTCTAAGTCTGATCCAGAATTTGAGTCTGAGTCTGAATGTGTCATCGACATAGGTTGGCATATTCATTATCACTTTCTTCACACTCGTATCACTCCGGTGTTTCGGCTTTGAGAGCTTTTTGAAACTTTTCAGCTTTTCCTCTCTTCTTCTTCGAGAAGAGGACGGTTGGGTCCGATATGTCCATTTTTCTTACATTCAAAGAAAACTACATCTTTGTTTGGTTCCTCATCATCAACAGACTTGGTCTGCTGTCTTTGAAAACTTTGTTTCTTTGAGTTGAACCTTCTTCTTTTTCTATTCAGTTTTCTGAATCTTCTTATCATGAGAGCAAGCTCCTCATCGTCCATATCATCTTCAAAATCTGTATCATCGAATCATCATATGATTTTAATGCAATGGATTTCTTACCTTTTTATCTTCATCTTCATTAATTCGTTCCACTTTATAAGACTGAAGAGTTCCAATCAGCTCGTCGACGGATAGTGGCATAATTCTTTGCGTCTCTCTTATTGAAGTCTTTATGTGATTCCAATCCTTGGAGAGTCCACGCAGTAGCTTGTTTACCTTCATGGAATCAGAAATTTTTGTCCTTGATTCTCAAGACCATTGACAATATCGTAAAACGGCTAAACATGTCGGTTATAGATTCTCCTGGTTTCATTTTGAAGGCTTCATATTGACCGAGGAGAATGTTAATTCTGGTTTCCTTCACTCGATCTGTTCCTTCATAGGTGATATGTAATCTGTCCCAAACTTCTTTTGCTGTAACACAAGAAGATATTCTGTTATATTTAGTTGGTGACAAAGCACAATATAAAGAGTAAATTGCTTTTGCGTCGAGTGCTTGTCTCTTGATTATCTCTTCCTAAGTCATTCCGCTGGTCTCAACAGTTTCTTTCCCTCTTTCGAGACCGATGCAATTGTAGGAGTAATTCATTTTTCTACAACGTCCCATTCCAGAGGATCCTTTGATCGTAGGAAAGCTTTCATCTTGTTCTTCCAGATGTTGTAATCTTTTCCATCAAAGTAGGGTGGTCTGGTATTGCTTTGCCCATCCAACAACCCTGGTGCTAGCATACTAGCCATGGATCTTTTACTCTGAAGTAAAACACTTCAAATAAAGTGAGTAAACGAGCTCTGATACCAATTGATATAGCTAGTATAAGTACCTAGAGGGGGGTGAATAGGTATATAAAAGATTTTTCTCGATAACTGCACAATATTAGACAATTGATAAATTTGAAACAAACAATAATCAAAGTAAGACTAAGAGAAGGGAAGAGAAATTGAACATGCGGTTTATAGTGGTTCGGCTTATTTCAAGCCTACGTCCACTTTTCTGCACTGACAGCCTATTGGCTAGATTCCACTATGAACAAAGAGATGTTACAGCATTATTCTTCCTTGATTTCTCGGTATAGATGATCTACCACACTCGCTCAAGGTCTCTGTAAGTATAAACGCTCTCTATGTATATAATTTCGCTCAAAATATATCGACTAATATTCAAGGTGTTTCAGACTCTGGAATTTCTCTATCGATCATGCACTAAAGCAACTAGAATGTCTTCCTTTTATACTCCTTTATGCCATCATACCCGTTGGCACTTACCAAAGGAATTCCTCCAATCTACCCGTTGGACGGAATCAATCAAGAAGATCATTCGAGCTATTAAAGGAACTCCGACGATAGCCCATCAATCCCGTTCGCCCATACAATCAGGATCTTGGTTTCCAAGAATAGAACCTTCCAAAAATATTTCGTCGACCATCGGATCTTCAAACGATCTTGATTATGAATAAAAGAATCCGTTATATTTATCCAGCCAAGAGATCTTCTCCAGAGGATAGGACTAAATCATCAACCAAATACTACGGCTACGGATTGCCTTCGTCACATCGGATTAGAAAAACTGTCAATGAGAATAGTCTTGAGTCTTGAGTCTTGAGTGCTTTGAGTCCGGGTGATTTGAAAGTCTTCGACTCTAAACGAAGGTCTCCAATTATCCAGACTAGACCGATAGAAACGTTTTGTCGCTTCAAAATATTCTGGAAAGATTTCTCCAACAGAAGTCCCCAACCAAAACAAAACAAGACTCTGCTACGAAGAAAAGGAAAGGCAATGAGCCTATGAGTGCACCTATCAAGAAAATGAGAGTCCTTAACTTGCAGGACGAAGAAGATGAGGATGATCTCACTCTTTCTGCATTTGCATTGAAAAATCTACGGAGTTTTGTTAGTTTTGAGCAACTAGAGGGTAGAGAGGAAAGAGGACGAGAAGAGACAAAGCAGAGAAGAGAAGGAAGAGAAGAAAGAAGAGCGAAGGAAAGAGAAGGAGAAAGAAGAGAAGAAAGAGAAGAAGAAAGAAGGGAAGCAGAAGAGGAAGAGGGTCAAGATGACTCTTTTGAGCTAACATTTGTAGTATCATTGTCAGATGATTCTGAGAAGATTCGAAGTGGAACTGCAGGACATGCAAGAGAGAAAGAACATCACTTGGGAGCTGAGAAACAACAAGAAGAAGATTTTTCTTCTCCATCTGTAGCCACAAAGATAGGGGGAGTTACTGAAAACATAGGTACTTATTCTTCACTTGTTTTTGCTAGTGATGTGAGTAGATCTCCAACAGATCCAGAGGATGTCTATGCCTCTCAATATCCAGAAGCTGATGTTGAGGCATCCTCTCCAAGTCTTGATGATCAACCTACTGATGTTCCCTCAAATCTCACAACTCCTGGAATCAACTTGGCTGGACCTAATGCACCCACAGAATCAACAGCAAACTTTCAAAGGCTACTAGAAATCCTTTTGGATTTAAAGGCTCAGCAATATGGGATGGAGTTTGAGATCAAGAACCTCTACAAAGCTTTCAAATCTACTTCTGATTCTATATACGAATAGGTACAAGCCCTTAAGCTTCAAGTTCAAGAGAATGCCAAGGGTGAGGATATTGAGAAGTTGAAGGAGACTCTAAGGAAGCTAGAGGAGACTGTAAAGTCTATAAGGGATTTCCAACTTGTTTGTATCCCTAAACAACCCTGATTTTATTCAACCATTTTTTATTCTACTCCACTTTTTGTTGTTGACAAAAAGGGGGAGAATGTGTGTAGATTTATATTTTTGATGTTTGGTACTTTGATTGGTACTTTTGGTTTTTATTGCTTTGGACTTTGGACTTTTGTTTGACTATGAATCTTTCTTGAGCTTTTTGACGCTTGTAGCAACTTAATTTGGTAATACTGATTATAGTTGGATAGTTATTTCTCTTATCTTTTCGGGATTAACATGTTTTCTATGGTTGCAGAATCGATGCTATCCAGTACCTCATCAACTTATTTTTATAAGATATCATGTATTGCTTACGAGTTATTTTGCAGGTCAAAAGTTCTTAAATCTGCAGGAAAGTTTTGTTACTATTAAAAAGTGGGAGATTGTTAGAGAAAACTCATTTACCGTTTTGAAATTGACAAAATATTTCCAAAAGTTTAGTTTGAAAACTTTCATACTCTAGCGTCAAAGTCTGAAGACCGCCAAACTTTAGATTCAAAGTCTGCCTACACTAACAGTTTCCAGGTTGAAGAATGAAGACTTATCCAGATGCGAGATTATCTTCAAGGATTCGATTCGTATGGTTTATGAATATTCTTATGGCTAGATATAGCACTTACATGATTGACTATCCTTATTGGAATCAATTTCGATATTCAAATCTTTTGGAAGGCAAGCAAACTTGGAAGGTTCTACTTATGGAAATCAAGATCTTGATTGTATGGGCAAACATGATTAACAGGCTTTCATCACAAATCATCTAACCACCCGAGATCTCCTTGATTGATTTTGTCCAACGGATAGATTGGAAAAATTCCTTTGGAAAGTGCCAATGGTTGTGAAGGCATGAAAGAGTATTTAAGGTGGATTCTCTAGTTGTTCGATAGAGTGCGTGAAAGAAAAATTTCAAAATCTGAAGCTTACTAGTTCTTTGTTATTTATCGAGCTCAAAGTTGTATACAAAAGAGAGAAATTCATAGTGAGACTTTGTGAGAGACCAGTAGAGACTCTTCATTGAGAAGTCGAGTTCACAAGTTGTAAAATCTCTTTTGATTCTTAGTGGAATCCAGCCAGTAGGCTGTTAACACGGGAGAGTGGACGTAGGCTTGATCTAAGCTGAACCACTATAAACCTTGTGTTCTTATTCTCTTCCCTGAACTCTTTTATTTTGATTTGTAGCTCTAATTAACTGTTTAAGTTTTTAACTGCTTGATTTTATTTGAAACTACTAAAGGTTGAATTTGTTCTTAGTCCATTATCTTCTATAAGCAAATTACTTTTACCAAATCTTGCGAAAATTTGTATTTACACTTATTCACCCCTCCTCTAGGTGTTATTACTAGCCCTTTCATGATTGAGTTGACAAAGGAAGGTTCTGTTGCCCTATTTCCAACAGAACCAAAGCATTAGTGTAGGGCAATCTTCATTGAGGAAATCAATGCGATAACAACAATAATAATATCTGTGAAGCATTCAATGGGAGGATCATAGATGCCAGATGCAAACCAATCATCTCAATACTTGAAGATATACAAGTTATGATCATGACTTGGCCGCACAAACAAAGAGATGAGACTGCAAAGTAGACTAAGCAATGCAGTCCTAAGGTTGCCAAGATATTGGATGAGAATTTAGGTGCAAGTAGGTATTCTTATCCCATTTGAAATGGGGATGAAAGATATGAGATAATAAAGGGTTCTGAAAGGTATGTTATCCATCTAGGTATGAGGAAGTGTTCATGAAGAGTATGGCAACTAACTTGAATTCCTTGTGCACATGTCATATGTGCCATCCAGTTGAAGGGCCACAACATAGTATCTTGATAATTGGTACAAGAAAACGAAATATCTTGATTTGTACCAATTCATGATATAGACAATCAGAAGTAGTAAGTTCTGGGAGCCAACCAATTGTGAAGCACTTCAACCTTTGCCACTAAAGAATAAAATATGAATGCCAAAACAAAGACAAAGAATGGTGGAGGAAAGGTCTCGGGTTAGCAAATGATGAGTAAAACATGTGCAAATATGATGTGCTCTTTATTATCACGTAGCAGGGCACAATACTAAAGGTTATCAATTGAGGAAGTAGTAAGAACAGTTAGATAAGAGGCCAATTAAAAGGCCTAGCGAAGGGATAGCTAGAAAGCTAGATGAAGGGCCAAGTTCATTCATTGTTCTTCAGTCGACAACAAAAAAACCCCAGTAAGTCAGGTTATTTGTGTTTATGTTTTTTTTTTTGGTTTATTACATATTTATATATAGCCTCAATTGCCTAATATTTAATGTTTTTTTTTTCAAGTGACGAGAATGGCACCTGAAGGATTAGTGGAAGCCCTTGTTGTACCTGAAACTGAATGGCATGTTCGAAGAAGGCAAAGTAGAAGGTGGTCAGGCGAAGGATTGTTGAAACAACCGAAAGGCCAGTTCAATCGAATGTTCTTTAACAAAGAAAAAAATATCTAGTAAGTTTAACAATTTGTGTTTAATTTTCCTTTACGTTATTATATGGCTTGATGTTATATTTATAGTGTTTTTTGCCTCTTTTTCAAGTTCGAATTAGGCAAGCTAGAGCTCAACAACTAACAAAAGGGCCAACTGAAGGGCCAATAGAAGGTGTCACTGAAGCTGAAGCTGAAGGGCTAGATAGAAGAAGGACAACTAGAAAAAGCCAACTAAATAATATAGTTGAAGCTAAACAGCCAAGTGAAAGGCCAAAAAAAGGGTTCAAAAAATCACAGGCAATTAGAAGGGCCAACAAATTACAGGTTACTGAAAGTAGCGCTCTCCTTTGAACAATAAGGGCTCTTGGGAAGAGATTAAGACAATATGATTATGGCCTTTATACATATAAGCGTACTAGAACAATTATTCTTAATGTAAGTTTTATTGGCTACATTTAATTTATAGTGCAAATTCTTGCTGATGATTTAGTAGTCTTTTTGTAGCTTGGGAGAAGTTTGGAAGTTTTTATCTCTCAAGGCCTAACTCAAAAATCAACGACTGTGCCAACAAACAAGAAGACATTGGCTGCGCTAACAAGAAAGAAGAAGAACCCAGTTGTAGCTCCATTTGGATTAGTTCAACCTAGGATATTTGCAGCTCTATCTAAATCAATTAAGCTTGGGATAGTTACAACTCTATCTGAATTAGTGCAACCAGAGATAGCCAAAGAAGAAGTTGCACATCCAATTAGAAAGAGTTCAAGAATTATGAATCAAGTGAAATGTCCATTAAAAGGAGCATGAACATGCGGATTGTGCATGTTGATTGTTGAGATGGGATTGGATGAGATGGGGTTTGTGGGGCGCAAGAGTCAGTTTTGTTTATAACTTGCTATAGATGGTTTTTTTAGTTTATGATTGAGTTTGTGAGACTTAATTTCAATATCAATGGAACAATCTTTGTGACGGTCTGATTTTTCGCTTCTGTTTTCAATTAAATAATTCGGGCTTTTCGTCAACGTGCTTATAGCGCTATTCTCTAAGCTGATCACTCATGAGATAACTTAACTAATTGGGAAAGTTATTAAAGGATTTTGATGCAATAGACTTGAGAATTCGACCAAGAATCGACTGCTCGACCGTGTTAGTCTACAAGGATCATTTCGGCACAGTCGAAAATCTATCAGAAATCGGAAATAGGTCGATTCGATAGAGATAATTAGGCTTGGGTGATTCCAACTAATTACAGAATTCTCGTCGATTGACATTACACCGATTTTTTTGTTGTTTTGGTACCATGTGCTCGTAATTGAAACCTCGAGATTTTTCACGACAATTGAAAGTTGTTAATGCGTCGAAGATGTACATTGTGGCTCGGGAATAATCGACCACGGGTCAGTGCACCAAAAATTCCCAAAAACTAACCGATAGTTTAAGTTGCACTAAAATCACATTTTGACTGAAATTAACCGAGGAAATGATGTCGATACAGAAATTAAGAATTATCACGTGTCACAATTCATCCCAATGACATTGTTGCGTCTTCTCAAAATTTATTGATGATGGGAATTGTTCACGAAATGTGCAAGATTAGCAAAGTAAAAGAGCAAGGGAATTGCCACATTTTAAGTAGGATTTTAAGACCTTTAATGTGAAACAATTTAAGAGATATTATAAGTTGTTACTAAGGGACTTGACCCTATTGAATTAGATGTTAGATTGGTAATTAAATAAAGAAGAGAAGTCTCCTCAAAAAGGAAATTCGTAGGAATCCCTCTCTCCTACAACTTCACCTCAATTTCCTTAGTATTTAATGGAGATTGACTTGGAAAAGATAGGGGGACCACTTGATAGGGAAAGGACTCAATCTCCATGGGAAAAAAGCTATGAGAATCCACTTCAAAATTCGGATTCAACAGTCCACATGGACTTCAACCTTTTCTTTCATCCCATTTAGAAGAGACAACGTTGGAAACTTTGTGAGGCCTATGAGGGTGATAGGTGGCCAAAGTTTCCATGGAAAATTAGGCCAAAGGCTGAAGGAAACTTCAATGAAACTTCCCAACAATTTCCACTCTCTTTCCCCACCCTTTTTCTCACGCATAGAAGTCTGTCTGCTGTATTTTACACGGCAACTTCCATCTTTCCCTTTCTTCCTCTTAGTTTATTCTTCTCCCTTGTCTTTTTCAACATACAAGCCATTGTTTTCTTTTCCCTTGAAAGTGCTACTTCCATTTTTGCTCCCTCTTGAACGACAAACTGTAGATTTAGAAACAAAACAAAGCAAGGCGTGAACGTAAAGTTACCAAAAATATTCTTGGACCCACATAAATATCAACTGCCTACCACCATGGTTTTTGTATATAATTCGTTTAGTTGGAATAAGGAAAAAGCCCCCTCAGCCACACAAGAACCACACAACAGACCAAACTCCATATTTAGTTTTCTTTACCAAAAAATTTATAAGTTCGTGTGTTGCTGTTGCCATCGCACCACAGCAGATTCTTCTGCGGCTTCGGCTCAACACCATCACCAAAAGGACCAAGGCTGGTCTCTTTGTTGCTGCCCAACCACCAACGAAAGCCGCCGTTAGCTGTGGTTAGGTGAGTTGTCTTCTAAATCTGGACTAGGGGTTGAGTACCTCTATTAGGAATTCGTACAAGTTAAAAATATGTAGATGACGTTATATATGGATAGATGTTGGTTAGGGATGTTATGATGGCCATAGAAAAGCTTAGATAGGGTTTAGAGAGCAAGACAAATGTCGTGGGAGAAGATTCGGACTAAAACAGTAGCTGATTCCTGAAATAGTTTTCAAGATGTGTGTGTTTTACTAATTTCGTATACAACTGTGTGTTGCGATTTTGAAGAAATTTTGTTCTGAAGAAACGTTTTGGACATCTTAAATAGTAACATATATTTTTCTCTTAATTTTTAGAAATTAAAAAGATTACGATTTTAATGACGCCATCTTCGGAACAGTAATTCGGACAGTTTTATAACCCGCGACCTGTTATAATTCCGAGGGCTATTAATGACCTTTAGAGATCGAATTTTCACTCGGTTCCTTCATAAAAGTTGTTCGTTAAAACTTTTTGTTTAACATACTTAAATTTCAAGTCAAACAGACCATATTTCGACCCAAAACCGAACTGATTTCGATAAGTTAGGCTCTCCGGAACTGGACCCGATTTTTGTGCTGGATAGAAACAATTTCTGGGCCGAATCCAGAGGGATCTGGATCTCGGTGTCTCATGAAAATTTTTTTTTTATATGTTGTCTAGCACGTATCCGAATTTGAGAATTTTTCGAGATCGTATGGATGACTTTTTGACTTCGAAATTGGGAGAGCGTTATTGGGCAGTTCTCTGTCAATTTGGATGAATAAGAATATATGCTTGTTTTGAAGAATTCTTACTATGAAAGTGCTCAATTGATGCTGTGGATGCTGTATATAATTGATTATTGAAATGTGACATCGATCATATGCATTCACAACATGAGATTGATATTGCTAGTACGAGTACCTAGAAGGGGTGAATAGGTATGAAAGGATTTTTCTTGATAATTTCTTTGCACTTACTCAATACTTAGACAGTTGAAAGATTTGCAATAAGTAATAATCAACGTAAAGCTAAGTAAATGAAAGAGAGAATTAAACACGCGGTTTATAGTGGTTCGGCTTGATTTAAGCCTACGTCCACTCTTCTGCACTGACAGCCAATTTGGCTGGATTCCACTATGAACAAAGAGATGTTACAGTGTTGATCTTTCTTGATTTCTAAGTGTAGATGATCTACCACACTCGCTCAAGGTATCACCAAGTATAGACACTCTCTGTGTATACAATTTCGCTCAGACTGTATCGACTAATAATCAAGGTGCTTCAGACTCTGGAATTTTTCTATCAATCACGTTCTTCAAACAACTAGAACATCTTCCTTTTTATACTCCTTTATGCCATCATACCCGTTGGCACTTTCCAAAGAAGTTCCTCCAATCTACCCGTTGGATGGAATCAATCAAGAAGATCATTCGAGCTATAAAAGGAACCTGACGATAGCCCATCAATCCTGTTCGCCCATACAATCAGGATTTTGGTTTCCAAGAATAGAACATTCTAAGAATACTTCGTCGACCATCGGATCTTCAAATGATCTAGATACGATCAAAAGAATCCGTTATATTTATCCAACCAAAAGATCTTCTCCGGACGATAGGATTAAATCCTCAACCATTTACTCCGGCTCGGATTTCCTTCGTCCTTTGGATCAGAAGGACTGTCAATGAGAATAGTCTTGAGTCTTGAATCTTGAGTCTTGAATTTTGAGTCTGGTAATAAAAAAAGTCTTCAGACTTTAAACTAGACGATCTGCAAATATCCAGACTAGACTGAAAGAAACGTTTTGTCAGCTTCAAAATATTCTGGAAGGATTTCTCCAACAATCTCCCCCTTTTTGATGGTGACAAAACTTTCCTGTAGATTTGAACCACTTTGACCTGCAAAAACATTTCTCAAGCAATATAGCAATCTCATAAAGGTTAACAAAACAACCAGACTCTGCATCCACAGAAAATTGGTTTGTCTTTCATGAGTAATACCATATTAAAAACACTAGATATAAATGCAAACAGTCAAGCATTAAAATCCACAGCCAATTCAGTCAAGTTCAAGTTCACACCCAAGTTCGCTCAAGTCATAAACAAACATATTCAACCACAAAATAAGTTTAAAGTAAAAAAAAAAATGGTTGGTTGGTTGGTTCAAATTGCTTCTCCCCCTTTTTGTCATCATTAAAAAGGTGAGAAAGAAATCATGTCTGCTTGGGAATGCGCACAATCTGGAAATCTCCCATGGACTGGACTACGTCTTCTAGCCTCTTCAAGTCTTCCCTTAGTTGAGCTACCTCTTCTCCCTTGGCATTGGCTTGAAGTTGTAGAGCGAGGTCTTTCATTTTGTCCTCCAGGGTAACTGAAGATGTTTGTCCAGCATTTTTCATGGCTTGAATTTCACAGTCCAGAGCATAGATTTGGCCACACATTTCCAGAAGAAGATCCATGATGCGACGAAAATCTGCAGAATTGTCTGTCTGTGTGCTTGCATTTGCTTTCTCAGATGGAGACGATGACGCTTCTGCATAGTCTGGCAGGCTAGGTGCTGACATATCATGACCTTCTTCAGGCAATTGAGAAGCCTGAAATTCTTCTGGGTCTGCTGGAGACTGTCTTAGACTGTCACTATTGGCAGCATGAGGTGAGGACCTTTGCTCGCCAACTCCCCCTGTCTCTAGGACATCAAAAGGGGAAGAGTGATGATCATGCTCTTCTGTATCTTGGTTCCACTTTTCTCCAGATTCAGCTGCAGATTTTTCTAGCTCTTCTTCTCCTTCTTTTTCAGCTTCTTTCTCCTTCTCTCACTGCTCTTCTTCTTCTCTGTTCTTTGCTTGCTCCTCTTCTTCTCTCTATTTCTTCTGATGTTCTGTTGATTGAGAAACAGAACGTCTGGTCCTTATCAAGGTAGTGATTGTGAGATCTTCCTCCTCATCTTCATCCTCCAAGATGAGAGTTCTCTTCTTTTTGGATGGGGCACCAATGGCTTCCTTTCCCTTTCTCTTTGAAGCGAGACATGTGAATCTGGAGTCTTCACTTTGAATTTCTCCATTGCCTTAGAAAGTTCTTTCGACGCATCTTTGTCAACATCTTTAAACCTACCACCATCTTATCGCACGGTCGAACACAAAGTGTGTGTGGCGGTTCAATATTCATGTGTCTCGAAGATCTTGGTCACGGACACAGGTAAGGCAATTGTCCCTTGTCTTTCGACATTGCTCGTACATGTGAAAGAGAATAGTGTGAGGAAGAGAGTATTTCTTTCCTGAGTTGATTGCGTACATCAATTTTGCTTCGGAGTTAGACACATCAGTCTTTGATGTAGACTTGGGCCTAATGCAATTGATCACAATTTTGTGCAGCACAATGTTGATGGCACGCATCCTTGAATAGATGATTTTTCCCTCGATATCTCTGTCTTCGACAAGGTCCATTGAGGCACGAGCAACTGAGATTTTGACTGGTTGATAACGTCCTCGTTCAACTCCAATTATGTCCGCCAACATGTCTACGTCTAACACATAATCCTGGTCTCGAACACTTAATGATATTCTATTCGCATCTATACAGCTGAGATTCGAATAGAAATACGCAGTCAGTTGTGCATAACCATCTGTGGTATCAGTGCAAAAACGTTCCAGTTGAAGCAGACAGAACTTCTCCCTTAAGTTCACATTCACAGCATCCAAGAAGTCGAAATCGACACTCCTAAGGTTTATTACCCCTCGTTTCAGCAGTCTGAAAAATAAATTTTCCTGTTCTTTCGATTTGAATAACTCCATCCTCTTTCCCTTCACCTTTGCAGCAATACCCATTCGCGGTTGAAAATCAGTGAACATTTTGTCATCGTCGTTCCCATCGGTCAAATTTGGGCCCGACATACGAGGATCAGGAATATTCGCAAGCACTTCCTCTCGCTTTACCCTTGGGAGCAATTCCCAAATCCTCCATTTTCTTCAGAAAGATATACTCATTCCCATAATTCTTTTCTTTAAGAAAATCATCCACGTATTTCAATGAAGTCCCAGTACTTTTCAACGCACAGTAAAGTTTGTAAATAAACGAGGGATTTTGGACTCATACTGGGTCTGCGTCTTCAACTATCTCTTCCTCCAGATGTTGACCCGCACCTTGTGGGGTAGAAGGCGTTGAGTGACGTGGTGGAGAATGAGCCGGGTTCTGATGTTGACTCGATAATTCTTCCTCTACTGTGAGATCGAAGTGGGTAGGTCCCTCCTTCATCCTCTGTGGTCCCCTGGTTGCGATTCTTGAAGACTTCCTCGAAGAAGACATTCTTCTTGTCGCTAAAAGATTCCTTTGCTTGCTTTCCCAAGAAAAGATGACAACTTTCTCGAGGATGAACACGAAGTAGAAACCAATTGAGAGGAGAATGCTTTTTAGGGTTTTGAAGATTGAAAGTGAAAACTATATATATATAACTCAGTTTTGAAAAGGGAAGTTTAATCGGTATAAGGAAAGTGTACGAATTCCCCTTTTCGAAATCAATAACTGCCAATTTTAATTCTTTTGAAAAGACAATTTTTTCGACTTTCACGGAGACTTCAAAATAACTGAACGAAAGATCATACCTTTTCGAATAATAACTTACAGTCTGAGTCTGAAGGTTTAGAGTCTGATATATTTGAGTCGACGATCATCAACTTTCGAGTCGAAGGTTGGAAAGTTTCTAGACTTTAACTTCTTCGAGCTTCAAAATGTTGAGTGCGGAACGGATAAAATCGAATTGATTTTTCTCCAAAGGCTTTGTAAATATATCCGCTAGTTGACTTTTTGAATCAACAAATTGAATCGAGATTTCTCCACTTTGAATATGATCTCTAATAAAGTGATGTCAAATTTCTATATGCTTTGCTCTTGAATGAAGAATTGGATTTTTGGTGAGATTGATTGCGCTGGTGTTGTCACATTTGATTTACGTGCATGAGTCTTCAATCCCATAGTCTTGTAGCTGTTGTTTTATCCATAGAATTTGTGAACAGCAGCTTCCAAGGGCTACATACTTTGCTTCTGTTGTTGAGAGGGCTACGGTGTTTTGTTTCTTTGAGAGCTAAGACACTGTCCTGCTTCCAAGCAACTGGCAAGTTCCTGAAGTACTCTTTCTATCGACTCTACAGCCGGCCAGATCTGCGTCTGAATATCCCAGAAGATTTAAGTCTCCCTTCTTAGGATACCAAAGACCCATGCTTGAAGATGAAGCAACGTATTTAATGATACGTTTTGCAGTGCTGAGATGAGATTCTCTAGGATCCGATTGAAACCTAGCACGAGATACAAACACTCAACAAAATGTCGGGTCTAGAAGCGGTAAGATAAAGAAGTGAACCGATGATGCTCCTGTACTGCTTTTGATCAACTTTCTTCCCTTCCTCATCTTTGTCTATCTTCAAAGAACTTGACATTGGTATATCAGTCTTCTTGCAATTTTCCAATCCAAATCTTTTGACAAGATCATTAGCATATTTTTCTTGGTAAATGAAATTTCCTTCCTTCAATTGCTTTATTTGAAGACCAAGAAAGAATGTTAATTCTCCCATCATACTCATTTCAAACTCATCCTACATAGACTTAGAAAATTTCTTGCAAAGACTTTCATTAGAGGATCCAAAGATAATATCATCCACATATATTTGAACAAGTAAAATACTCTTGTTTTCCTTTTTGATAAATAAAGTAGTGTCTACTTTACCTTTGACAAAACCATTTACGTAATAAGAACTTACTTAGTCTGTCGTACCAAGCTCGAGGAGCTTGCTTTAGACCATACGGGGCCTTTTCGGTCCGAAGACGAGTTTGGCTTCTTTGGGTCTTCAAATCCAGGCGGTTGTTCCACATAAACTTCCTCTTGGATAAATCCATTTAGGAAAGCACTTTTGACGTCCATTTGGAATAACCTGAAATTTTTGAAACAAGCAAACGCAAGTAATAGACGAATAGCTTCTAACCTTGCTACAGGAGCGTAAGTCTCATCATAGTCTATTCCTTCTTCTTGCGTGTATCCTTTGGCCACGAGTCTTGCTTTATTTCGTATGACTTTTCCCTTTTCATTCATCTTGTTTCGAACACCCATTTGGCTCCAATAACGGTTTTACCTTTTGGTTTAGATGTCAATTCCCGGACATCATTAATGTTGGTATCGAGCTCCTCTTGCATAGCTTCTATCCAGCTTTCATCGATAAAGCTTCTTCTATGCTTTTTGGTTCAATTTCAGAAATGAGGGCCACAAACACTAGACTCTTCACGTCTTTTGGATCTGGTGCGAATTCCTTCATTAATTTCGCCGATAATGAGATCTTTGGGATAACCGGACTTATGCTTCCGATTCTTGGTTGATTTCTCTGGATGATGATCTCTTTCTTTATTTGAATCTTCATGAACATCTTGATGCTGATGTTTGAGTCGAGACATTTCTTGAGTTGCCGCCTTTGGAAAGTCGGATCGATTCGAGACTCTTCATACCGAGTCGATTTGGATTCATCTTGCGTAGAGTCTTGAAATTTGACATTCATTGACTCCTCCACCGACCGGCTCTTCTTATTATAGACTCGTAGGCTTTGCTTGATGTAGAATATCCAAGGAAGATGCCTTCATCCGATCTTTCTTCAAACTTACCAACTCAATCTTTTGCATTTTTCAATATAAAGCATTTGCAACCGAACACATGAAAGTATGAAACAATGGGCTTCTTACCTTTGAATAATTCATAAGGGGTTTTTTCAAGAGTAGGTCTTAGGAAGATTCTATTGATGATATAGCATGCTGTTGAAACAGCTTCAGCCCAAAATCGTGAAGAAATTTTGTTTTCAATTAAGAGAGTTCTAGCCATTTCTTGAAGAGATCTATTCTTTCTTTCCACAACTCCATATTGCTGAGGAGTGTATGGAGAGGAAAACACATTATTAAATCCAGATTTATCACACAAATTTGTAAAATCTTGATTTTCAAATTCTCCTCCATGATCTGTTCTTATACTTGAGATAACACATCATTTTTCATTTTGAACCTTTTTAGCAAATTTTTCAAAATACGAAAAGGTTTCGATTTACTTGCAAGGAAATATACCCAAGTAAAGCGAGAGAAGTCATCCACAATTACTAGGCAGTATTTCTTACCTCGATACTCGAGTTCTAGTTGGTCCGAAGAGATCCATATGCAGCAATTGTAGTACATGATTAGTGGAGACATGTTTTATTGACTTAAATGAATTCCTTACCTGTTTACCCAGAATACATGGTGTGCAAGGATTGGACTTTTGATATGGTAATTTGGGTAGACCTCGAACAAGCTGCTTTGATGAGATTTTGGCTAGTTGCTTCATATTGACATGGCCAAGCTTTCTGTGCCATAAGCTCGCTTTATCTTGAATTGAGATTAGACATTGTGATTCATTTAATTTCATGTCTAAGAGGTAGATATTTCCATGTCTTCGACCCATGAAAGACTGAGTAGAGTCTTTACTAACTCCATAGCAAATTCCTTCCTAAAAGGAGATCTTGAAACCAGTATCACACAATTGGCTAATGCTGAGGAGGTTATAGTTGAGTCCTTCCACTAGAGAAACATTGCTTATTGTGAGATTTCCAATTTTCACAATTCCAAATCCCACAATGCTTCCTTTGCCGTTTCCTCCAAATGAAACATTTCCGCCGTTTACTTGAATAAGCTTTATGAAGCATTTTGAGTCTCCTGTCATGTGTCTTGAGCATCCGCTGTCAAGATACCACTTTACCTTTTTCTTGATGGAGACTGCATTCAAAAGAGAGTCTCAAGTTTTCTTTGGTACCCAAATTTTCTTGGGTCCTTTGGTGTTAGTAGGATAAACATTATTAGGCCATACTTTCTTAACCGGCTTCCAAACCATGGGACACTCTTTTTCAAAGTGATCCTGACCGTTACACTTTGAACACCTTAGAGCATTTCGACCTACGAGACTTTACAAATATTTTCTTGAAATGATTTTTGTAAGCCTCTCTCGACGGTCTTTGAACTGAAAGAAATCAATCAAGGGAATTGTTTTTGCTGTCATGCCTAGACCAGACTTATTGAAGTACGGTCTTTGAACCGAAAGAACTTTTTCAAGCTTTTCGGATCCTATCGAAAATTTCTTTGAAATATTTGATAAGTCCGTTTTCAAGAAAGCATTTTCTTTCAAAAGATTATTTTCTTTTTCTTTAAGAGTAGAAATATTCAGGTCTAAACTTTTAACTTTTTCTTCTAAAATGGTTTCCTTTTGTTTTAGAGCTGAGTTTTCCTTTTTAAGTTCGGAAATCCTTTTGAGAGAAGTCTTAAGACTAAAACACAGTTCATCAATGTAATTAGAGACTTTGACAGGAATTTTAAAATCATTTACCTCAAATTCACTTGTCCGAGTCCGATCCAAAATCTCGAGTCCGAGTCCGAATGTGCCATCGGACATATGTTGGCATATTCATTATCACTTTCTTCACATTCTGTATCACTCCAGGTCTCGGCTTTGAGAGCTTTTCGAACCTTCTCAGCTTTTCCTCTTTTCTTCTTCAGAAGAGGACAGTTGGGTCTGATGTGTCCCTTTTTCTTGCATTCAAAGCAGACTACATCTTTGTTTGGTTCCTCAACATCAACAAACTTGGTCTGCTGCTGTCTCGATAGCTTTGTTTCTTTGAGTTGAACCTTCTACCTTTTCTATTCGGTTTTCGAATCTTCTTATCATGAGGGCAAGCTCCTCGTCGTCCATATCATCTCCCGAATCTGTATCATCGGAATCATCATTTGACTTTAAAGCAATGGATTTCTTACCTCTTGGATCTTCGTCTTCATTAATTCGTTCCACTTCATAAGATCGAAGAGTTCCGATCGGCCTCGTCGGACCGATAGAGGCATAATTCTTTGCGTCTCTCTTATTGAAGTCTTTATATGATTCCAATCCTTGGAGAGTCCACACGTAGCTTGTTTACCTTCATGGGATCAAAAATTTTTGTCCTTGGTTCTCAAGACCATTGACAATATCTGTAAAACGACTAAACATGTCAGTTATAGATTCTCCTGGTTTCATTTTGAAGGCTTCATATTGACCGAGGAGAATGTTGATTCTGGTCTCCTTCACTCGATCTGTTCCTTCATAGGTGATGTGTAATCTATCCCATACTTCTTTTGCTGTAACACAAGAAGATATTCAATTATATTCAGTTGGAGATAAGGCACAATATAAAGAGTAAATTGCTTTTGCATCAAGTGCTTGTCTCTTGTTTATCTCTTCCTGAGTCATTCCGCTGGCATCAACAGTTTCTTTCCCTCTTTCAGAGATTGATGCAGCAGTATGAGTAATTCCTCTTTCCACAACGTCCCATTCCAGAGGATCCTTGGATCGTAGGAAAGCTTTCATCTTGTTCTTTCAGATGTTGTAATCCTTTCCGTCAAAGTAGGGTGGTCTGGTATTGCTTTGCCCTTCCATCAGGCCTGGTGCTAGCATACTAGCCATGGATCTTTTACTCTGAAGTAAAACACTTCAAACAAAGTAAGAACACGGGCTCTAATACCAATTGATATTGGCAGTACGAGTACCTAGAGGGGGGTGAATAGGTATGAAAGGATCTTTCTTGATAATTTCTTTGTACTTGCTCAATACTTAGACAGTTGAAAGATTTGCAATAAGTAATAATCAACGTAAAGCTAAGTAAAGGAAAGAGAGAATTAAACACGCGGTTTATAGTGGTTCGGCTTGATTTAAGCCTATGTCCACTTTTCTGCACTGACAGCCAATTTGGCTGGATTCCACTATGAACAAAGAGATGTTACAGTGTTTATCTTTCTTGATTTCTAAGTGTAGATGATCTACCACACTCGCTCAGGGTATCACCAAGTATAGACACTCTCTGTGTATACAATTTCGCTCGATCGTATCGACTAATAATCAAGGTGCTTCGAGACTGGAATTTTTCTATCAATCACGTTCTTCAAACAACTAGAACGTCTTCCTTTTATACTCCTTTATGCCATCATACCCGTTAGCACTTTCCAAAGAAGTTCCTCCAATCTACCCGTTGGACGGAATCAATCAAGAAGATCATTTGAGCTATAAAAGGAACCTGACGATAGCCCATCAATCCTGTTCGCCCATACAATCAGGATCTTGGTTTCCAAGAATAGAACATTCCAAGAATACTTCGTCGACCATCGGATCTTCAAATGATCTAGATACGATCAAAAGAATCCGTTATATTTATCCAACCAAAAGATCTTCTCCAGACGATAGGATTAAATCCTCAACCATTGACTCCGGCTCGGATTTCCTTCGTCCTTTGGATCGAATTTGTCAATGAGAATAGTCTTAAGTCTTGAATTTTGAGTCTGGTAATCAGGAAATTTTTAAGACTTTAAACTAGACGATCTGCAAATATCCAGACTAGACTGAAAGAAACGTTTTGTCAGCTTCAAAATATTCTGGAAGGATTTCTCCAACAGAGATTCCGCAACGAGCCTTTGAGGCCGAGTGATGCTCCTTCGGGAATGCCCCACGTCAACGAATGCCGGTCGCAGTGGAGGCTGGACAAATGCTCCTTAATTGGAATGATGTCTAGAAGTAGACGTTGCCGCGCTCAACGGTGTAAGGCGATGCCCGGTTATGCCGGAAGACTGTTATCTGAGCATTGACATCATTTGTGACATATGAGATGCCCGGTTTTGCCGGAAGACTGTGATCTGTTGCATTGACTGTGGCCTGTATGCTTACATGGATATTCACACCTTACATATGCTTATGTCAAAATATTCCTGTGATGTGTGAACTTGATACTGTTAGGAATATTTTATTTGATGCTAATATATAGGAACTTGTTGGTATTAAAAGAGTGGTAAGAATTGTGATTAGATTGCATGCATGATGTACCCTTCTCCTAATCTGGAATTAGGGGATTTACTCGCTAAGATGTGATCTCACCCCTTAGTGGGCTAACATTTTTCAGGTCCCTAAATGGAGGAAGGCCGGATCGTGTACAGTCAGTCGCAGTAAAAGAGGAATAGGATTCTCGCTATCTCCTTCCAAGTGATGACGGGTTTTCTGTCAGGACTAGATGTAGGGTGACAGCTCACCCCCGAGATATTGAGAAGTATAGTACTGTAGTAGTAAACCCCAGTCTTATAGATAGAAGCTTAGTTAGTCGAATAGCTTCACTTTTTGTATCAGACCTTGGGGTGTTAAACTGGTCTATATGTATAAGTACTGTGATGTTGTAGGGGTGGCTTGTGAAAAATAATATCTTACGTTTCTATCCCATTGTTTTGTTGTATGGAGATTTTTTTACGTTTCCGCATGTGCAAAATAATGAATGGGTCGGCAACAGTTTCTGGGATGTTGCGAATTTTAAAATCGACCATTGAGGGATGTGCATGTGCCCGGGGTTCGGGTCGTGACAATCTTACTGCTTTTCTTTTTTGGATTCTGCTTTTACTTGTTACTTGTATTAGTTGGTGGCTGAAGGTGGTTTTGGTTGTTTGTGCTATGGTGGTGACTGGTGGTTATGTTGGTGGCTAGTGGCTATTGGTGGTGGGTCTGTGGTGGTGGTTGCTGCAGCACTTGATGTAAGTGTCAATGTGCACATCTTGCACCTGTTGATGCTAGTGCAAGTTAGTGCAAAATCCAGCTTACACCAGCACCTTCTGCAGCAAACCTACCACAAGCATAGTGGTTGTTGTTGGTGAGTTTGTGGTGGTGGCTAGGGTGCTAGTATGGTGGTTGGGATACTGGTGTGGCTGGTGGTGGTTCCTAGTGGTGGCTGGTGACGAGTGGCGGTTGGGAACTCTTACAATATCTTGTGTAAATGTGTAGTGTGCACATCTTACACCAGGTGGTGCTAGTGCAAGCTAGTACAAGGCTCAGCTTGCACCAGGACCTTTTCAGCAAACCCACCACCAGTACAGTGGCTATTGGTAGTAGGTCTGTAGCAGCAGCTGGGGTGCTTGGTGGTGGTTGGTGGCATCTAGCAGTGGCTGGTGGCAGTTGAGAGCTCCTACATTAACTAGTGCAAGTGTTTAGTGTGCACATCTTGCACCAGTGCTAGTGCAAGTGTGCAATTGGCATATCTTACATTAGGTGGTGCTCGTGCAAGCTAGCGCAAGACTTAGCTTGCACTAGCACCATCTGTAGCAGCACACCACTAGTACAATGGTGGCTGGTGGTGGCTTGAGATGATAGCTATGATGCCTGGTGTGACTGGTGGTGGTGGCTGGTGGCCAATGGTGGTGGCTGGTGTAATTTTTAGGAAAAACCGACAAAAATTGACATATAACCGATTATATTCTAAAAAACTTGATACTTAAGTATTTACTTTTAACCACAAATAACACTTATGTGATCACTTTTAATAATAATCTGACACTTAAGTGATCACTAAATACAGCTTATAACACTCGAGTAATCACTCACGTCTATCATATGTATATGCTGGTTTGCAGCAAACTAGAGAAGCAACTTATTCAATTGAATGCTTGTCGGTTTACTTTCAATTCAAGTAAAGAAGTCATCACAACACATTGACCTAATACACATCCTTGCTAGTTTATATTCAAGAACAAGCAAAAGCAGCATTTTATTCACTCATTCCATATCCTTGACCTCATCATAAGCACAAGAAGTAACTTCCAATATATATGATATCATAAACAACAACAAAGTCATAATGATCTCGTGGACAACAAAAAATGTTTTTCACTTAAAAAAATGGCCCACATTTGATCTAAAACAATTATATTTGTCCACTCATTTTCAATTATAGTAGCCTGAGAAACTTCTTCTCATCTTCAAGTACTTTACATTTCATTATAAAGTATGATAGACAACAAAACAGCACCACAATAGACGCTTGGTAACACTTCCGTTCAATTTTCATCTTTGCAACTTCATTATTCAAATGGTCATCCACAAATGTAGATGGAGGTTGATATCATCCATCAAGTAGGTCCAATATCACATCTGTGGCTCAGTAAGAAAACTTCGTATTGAACCATTTAAAATATTTGTACTTCAACCCTTCTTTATATCGGGCGTATCCATAAAATATCCTCCTAGGATTCATTTGAGTCTGTGATGTTCTTCTTGAACTCGGTAACCCACAAAAAAAGAAATGCTTGCATTCTCTTTCGCTTTGGTGAGAGGAATTTGAGCCACTGCTGAAAGTCCTGCTCTCTATTTCTAATATTTAGCAATGTAATTTGGGGTAAATCAAAATTGGGGTTCAAGATTAAGGTTCGAGCGCTTCAATGGGGATTTTGGCCAATTTAGGGTTTTAGCTTTGGGGCAATTGGGGAGATGATGTCATTTTGACCGATTTAGGGCTTTTATTTTGACCAACTATGGAAACGGCATCATATTGAGTGAGTTAGAGTTGAGTCATCTCTCTGGCGAGCCACGTAGGCAAGCAATATTAATAAAAAAATTGTCACATAGAATTTCTGACAAGGTTTGCTAGTCTTGGCACTTAGGTGTTTCATTTTTAAAAAATAATGGCATTTATGTGTCACTTTCCTAATTTTTGACACTTAAGTATCCATTCATGCCAAATTTTGACACTCCAGGTATTCTTTTGCCCCAACTATTCCGTCCAGATTATTGAAATCGCAACTACCACCAAGCAGTTATCAATCATGGCCTTGAGAAGACACCGATTGGTCACAACGTTACAATGAGCCGAACCGTCTTAGCTGGCTGTCTCGCTGATTCAATGACCATCGACTCCCCTTTTAAGTATCTATTGCAACTCTTAAGCAATCGGTTATGAATGTGGAAATCGGTTTGTGTACTTCACATTCTTAGTGGAAAGTTTGATTTGTAGTGGAGTTAAGCTAAGGACTATAAATTTGATTCAACTCTTGTCGAGTAATAGAGACTCAGGTCAATTATCTGATGAAATATGAGTCTTGGCTCAGTTAAGCCCAAATACGAGTCCAATATAATTGATAATTTGTTATGCTTTAAATGTCTTGTAATGGAAACAAAATAATACTTTAATTATGCAATTAGGCTTAGGAGCTACTTGGGTTCAAAAATTGAACTCAAGCTGAGTCAACTTAATTATCTAGCAGTCGAACTTGATCAACTTGAACTAATTAGGCTGACCTTAAATAGCTTATGGATAGATTGAGATCTTGATTTGGTGATACTTAGGCTGGGGAAACTGTCATTTTGTTTTGAGTTTGTGTAATAATCCAAGGGAAGGTTTTATGGTATTGAAGAAAGGTATTATTTTGTTTTATGATGTAAAACCGCAACGATATAGATCATACTTGATTAGATCTTTAGCTGAGTCAAGCTGTGCTCGCTTTATGGTAACAGCCCATGGCAGACGTTGGCATATGTAGATAGCACTGTTTTTGGTGTTCCAAGCAGTGGTGTCAAGCGCGATCAGGTATATGTGGCTGGATAATTACTATCTGCTCAGTCACTGCCTCCTATTTATTTCAAGTATGCCCCTCTCACAATTTTCCAATTCTCAGCTCCTTAAAGATTATGGAGTTTATGGAGATGTTGTTCTCGGAATATATGAAAAGAAGCCAACTGTGCGTGATGTGGCGAAGGTATGAATGGGGGAATGGTTTAACAAGATAATCTCTTCTTTTGTAGGTGTTCTAGGGGTGGATTTTAGTGGCCTTTGCTTTACTATGCAACTGTCGAATAAATTTAAGATCCATTAGGCTAGACCATCTATAGCTAATATTTCAGCTATGGGCATTGTAAAGGTCACTTATCTGAGCGTGACCTTGGCGGGGAGTAGTCCAGCACCGGGAGGATCTGTAATGGATATCTTTAAATCTCCCTTATAGTGTTTATTGCTGGGAAGCCATGATTAGCATTTGAAAGCAGACTTTCTGCTTCTGTGGTGTTGGAATGTTGCCGGGTGTGATAGATCATCTGTTTCTTATTTGGTCAATATGAAGCTTTTTTCAATAATCTTATTTTTAACATGCTGCAGCCTTTGCTTGGTCTTATGCATAATCATTCTTTCGATTCGAAAGTCGATAGGAAAAGGAGAGAAATTTAGTTAGTTAGGTCATCTATTGCTATGAGACAACATGGCTAGTTGAGAAGGTCTTGGGTGTTTGCGTTGAGGTAAAAGTTTGATGTTGTTATCAAGATCAACTATTAAGAGCTTTGATTTGAAAAAAAAAAAAAAAAAGGTTAGTATGATGATCAAGTATGTGTCAACCTTCAATAGCATGGAGTTTTGCCCAAAGTTATTAAACCAATTCTGAATGAAGAACTGCACTAGTGCTTATGAATAACAACTGGTTACAGAGTTGATGAACACAACGTTACTAAAGATGCCCCATAAAATTCTCTCCAATGTTGGTATCGTTGGAATTTCCAGGCTGATGCAATTAGTACAGTGAGCTAGATTTCCATTAACTACAATTGGGTGTTGAACTTTTAAAAGTTAGGTAAAAGTGATGATTATTTTATTCTTGAAATATTTGGTACCCGTGTATTTGAGTGAGTTATGATAAGCTCAATTGGAGGGTAAGAAAATGCATATATTTTTTTAAAATTATGTACAAGTTGAGTAGAGCTATCGATTGTAGTGCTTAGAATTAAATTCACCTATTGTGAGCAGAGAAGTTACAATTGACGAGTCTCCAATACTTTTGGATGGGAGTGATTGTGGCAGTGTTCGTATGAATTTGGGTGGTTTTTTAGCTCTAGATGGAGTTGCAACTAGACATCCCAATGTAGAGGGTACTTTCGTGGTAATTGACATAGACAATACTTGTAGCAAGGCTCCACCTACAAAACCAATGAAAACTGTAGTTGCTGCATTTGACAAGGTATGAGTTTGATTTTTTTGACAATTATTGACGTAATGGTGTTCGTGTTTGCGAATTCCTATGCAGTAGTTAATGTTTGCAGGTAGAGTTGGTAGCTTGATAAGGTCCTTGATTACAATGATATTCAAGTGTAGCTTGGATTTGGAAGATCTCTAGGGCAATTGAGCCCATAAAGGGGCGGTGGGAGAGTAGCAGTTATCACATTTCTGGTGATTATGACTTGACTTAAATATAGAGCCAAGGTAGAGATTTTTAGAATATATCTCAAATTTGAGCTTTCGAACGAAACCTGATCTAATAGTGCCCAAAAATGTGGCCCGATGTGCAACCATTAGATGTGACATGCTAAAAGAGTCCAAGACTAATTTTCTTAACAAAATTTAAAAAACAAAATCAGTTTTCTCGTTTGATTTAGAAGTCAGCCGCATGATATCCTAATTTAGTTGGAAATAAAAGTTTTGGTCTTCATGCTGCTAGTACACTGGCGTGCCTTGCGTCTAATAGTAGGGCACTAAAAATACGGCTTGTTCGTGAATTATTCCCTGAAGCAATGGCATTGAAGGGGGTAAGACTTTGTGTACCACGTTATGTGATTTGAGAGATTATTTTGCAAGTAATTGTGATGGCTAAATATTTAGTGAGTTATGAGATAAATTGGGTGTTGGGATTATTGAGAGTGTTTGAGTAGACTTGAGTGCGGTTATAATTTTTATTATATTGCCTGATCTCTGGTGGAACGCTGTGTTGCTCTTGTTTTGGGGTAGATCACATTGACCAAACAACATAAATCTAATGTCTAGTTTATTTTCTTTTTCTGTTTATTTTATTGCTCATTCTTGTGTTTTTCGCAACATCTTACTCCTGTAGTATATTCAGCTTAGTTGTACAAGAAAAACGTTTCCTTGGGGTGTTGAAGGAAAGCATAATCGAGTTTGGTTTTGGCTGGGGAGTAGAAAAGAATCAACCAATTAGTTTGGCTTCATTGTGGTTTACGGTAGACCACTGTTAAACAGCCACGGACGCATTTATATTGGTATGATCATTTCTATGAAGAATGTTTAGCAGACTAGGTGACCGACATTCACCAATTTCTTACTTAAAAATGTTACTTGCTATTGATGGTACACTATTAAACTTGTGATTCAAATCGTAAATCAGCGTACTCGAACTTAATTCGCGGAGTGGGGGAGAGACAGAGAGTGACCGGGATCCAATTAACGCAGCAACGCTAACACTACAGCACTGACTGAGGAATTTAACAAATTAAAGAAGAGGAATGCTGGCCCGAAGAAAGGAAAACTGGAAAGACGAAGAACTACAGCGATGGACGAAGACTCCCCCCGACGGGAACAATGTATCAGGGGATTCAGACTGCAAAGTCGCAGAAGAAAGAGAGATATGGAGAGGGGCAAGCGTGGTGGGTTCGCGCCACGTGGTGTTGGACGCTTCCTCCTCATTTCCGAATTCTTTCCTCTCTTTTTTCCTGTCATTTTGCAGTAGGAGTTTTGTCACTTGTGGAGCGATTAAAACAACCGCTATTAAACAGGGTTTGATTTGACATAATGCTAATTTCAAACCGTGGATGGTACATGGCACTAGAACGACCAGTGCACTGCCAAAAAACAAAAGAAAAATTTAACCTGAGAACTTAACAGCTCAAACGCCAAAACATCCGAATTATCAATATTATAGAAATTGAACAGCTGGAGTTTACAGGGAAGGACAGAGCAAATCAGCACGCTTAGTACAAGAAGAAGAAGAAGCGAAACAAATGTTTAAAAAAAGGTGAGATCCCCCAGCATTAGATTTTCAATGGAATTTGCGGGTGGTAACCTCATCCTTTTGCTGACTCAGCAACTTACCCAAACTATTTTTAAAAAATATAGGGACATGTCTCCTATCCCATATCGCTTAGAGGGGAAGTGCTGGGCTAGCTTATAAGGCAATGAGCCCTCTAACTGTACATACATGATTTTTTGAGGTAGTATGGACTGCCCTAGTAAGAACAAAACCGTGAGCACTTATCCCAGAAAGCTGAGCTCGGAGTCTCTGGGAAGACATCGAGCGGAGACGGGAATGCCCAAGGAAACTCTCCTGGAGACTCGACTGCTCCGAGATGTTTATAGAAGCCAAGCTGTGCCATTAATAACCAAACCAAGGTGACAAGTTCTCCTCCTTTACTTAGTTGTTGAGAATGTGCGGACGGTCGGCAATGAACCACAGCATACCCCAGCAATTCCACCCACACTTCGCTCATGATCTTCCATTTGTCTTTCTTTTCAATTCTCTGCAATTCTATAAAGAGAACACGCGCCTTAAAAAGCACAGAACTGATTGTCTCTCTGACCTCAAGAGGTCGCTCCTCTCCTCGAACTTCAGAGAGGAGATCTCTGCACGCACTTTCCTTCGTTCTTTTGCTCTCATAAAAGATATTGCGACTGAGGAACTTGTCCAGCTCATCACAAGTGTATTGGAACCTTATTTCGCCCAACCCAGCGATTGCAGACATCATATCAGGTTGTTTGATAATAAGATGAAGCATATAATCTGACAATGCCTTACTGTTTACACGATTAGTGTTAAAGTCAGTACTTTCCTCAGTGTCCGTATTGTAACAGAGCTCGGTGGCAATGTCCCACAGTAAAAGGCTCTCATCATAATCAACAGTGCGGACGAATGGAAGCAAGTTTGTGCAATCTTGCTTTGTTTTGGAATGCTCCAGAGCCCATTCACCCCGAGCAGCACATATCTCCGACATGCGTTCTGCAGTCGATCCCTTCCATTTCAGCTCATCAAAAATCAGTTCACCTAATTTTTCAGTGTATGGTACTCGCCGTCCAGGCTTCAAGTCATCAAACAATTCCCACAGAGAGATGAGATCAAGGAGTTTCTCAATCCATTTTGGCCACCTACTCAGCCGAGAATCTATCAAATTGTACTGGAAGATTGATCCAGACCACCTAGCATGTAGTATATGCAATGTGAACGGTGAGCTTTCGGATTTGAATTTATGGAGGAACTCAATGAAGATGCATCCTGTAAACAAACTTCTATGATGTTTCTGAGATGTCCCTACTTTTGCAAACGTCCTGAACCACCTGTTTGACCACCTCTTTCGCATGGGTGCAAAAAAGATGAGAAAGACTTGCAGAGATAGGCTAGTAAGGATCGCCCCTCGGAGATTAAGTTTCATCCATAGATTCTGAGCTTCTGCAAGAATTTTCGTAATTCCCATTTGATCCTCACTCTCTCACCAGATCTTGGAAGGAAATGTTTTAGTCAGCGCGAGTATTACAGTAAGGCAACAATGATTGAACAAATATGCAAACCGGAGAACATAATAATAGAAAAGGTTACCATTAAGGGCAGAGAGTCGATAATCCCTTTGAAATCTTTTGACGACCCGATACGAATGGACGTCTTGCTTCATGCAACCGAGTGTCAAGCAATGCGTAGTTATAAAGGAGTTAGAAGCGAGGGGACTTGAGCTGAGGAGTAGAAGGATAGTTTTAGATTTGAAATTGATTTTAGGCCCAGGAAAAGAAAAATGAAGAATTGATAGGAAAAAATGAAGTATAAGTTGATTAATGAAAACAAAGAGAACATTTACCTTGCAAAAATTATTTACTTAGGTGGTAGATCTTTGTACTAATAACGTATTGTAAAATATTACGTTGCAAATATATGATAGAGATAATAGAGAGAGGTTAAGTAAAGAAAGCAAATAAACACCAAAGATAGTAGATAAAGCCAAACACCAAAGATCATAGAGAAAGCTAGAGTATAACTTTTTATATTTACTATTTAATTTTTCTTTTATTCACTTTATCACAACTATGGCAAAACTAAGCTCCTATTTATAAGAAAACAATGATGCTATTATCATTAATGTCAATGTATTGAATAATACATCTATTGAATAGGGAGATGAACATTCATTTGAATGCCCGAAGTCCGATGCCACTTTCATTAGTGAGAGACATCATTTTGCACATTTGTATTGCGTGATCACGGGACTTGATTGAAAGAGGGACAACTTCGCGGCAGCTGCAACTTTCAATTTATAGTCAATAAAGTTGATGGCTTTGGAAAAAATGAGATGGAGGACAATTATGGAGGTGCATCTTTTCATACGGCCAATTTGTTTCGAGTTTCTTCTTAGTGCTTTTGAACTTTAAGAGAAAAATCTGATTTTCAAACGTTCAAACCATTTATAATTATTCTATAGCTATATCTATGGTTGAAAATATTATCTAGATAAAATCATAATTTTATATAAATACATAATAACAGAATATTCCCAATAAATACCCCCTCTCATTATGACACAAGGGACCCTGAATAATTAGAAAATTTTCCTCCATACTACTCAGATTGGATTTGCTGCATTCACTACAAATAAATGCTCCACCTAAATACTAACTAAGGATACTGTTAAAATATGTCTCAAGTTTGAGCCCAATGCGAAATACGAATATTCCGAATTGGATATGTTGTGAACATTCGAAATCGAGTAAAGAAGATCCAAAGATCAACTTCCCAAATTTGAATCTGCGTTTGAGAGTCTAGCCGCTAAAATAGGAAAGTCCAACTTTCACTTGGATTTGGATTTTGTTTAAAATATATAAATATATGTTTTAGATAAAATCGTTTAAAATAGGAAACAGAATCCTATGGCAAAGGAATAAGGGTTTCACTTATATATATAGACTTATGGCCATGGATGGAAGAAAGTTGATCGTGAAGAATTGGTCGTGAAGCGCCGCCTCGTCGTCGAGTGCTTGGGAGGGATTTTCTTTGTCGTTCTTGTTCGTGAATTACATCCAAGGAAGTTTAGTGTTGAAGCCAATTAAATCTTGTGGTAAGATTTGCGTGTAATTCCTTCGTGAGATTGAGGGATTTTTTCTTGAGGAATTTTGAGGCTAAACACTGCGTGCGTTATTGGGTGTAATTGGGGTTTGGAAAATACCGAGAGAGTATTTGAGTGACTTGAGTGCATAATCTCATTGTATCGCTTGATCTATAGTGAAATTCGCTACTACTCTCCCCGTGAATGTAGGTCTTTACGACTGAATCACGTAAATTTGAAGTGAATCGATGGTGACAGAAGAAGTAAAAGTGCGAATCGACAGATTTGATGGGAAGGATTTTAGTTTCTGAAAGATGCAGATTGAAGATTATCTTTATCAGATGAAACTACACTTTCCCTTATCTTGGGAGAAACCAGAGTCGATGAAGCAAACTGATTGGGATTTGCTGGATAGACGAGCTATGGGTGTTATTCCACTGACGTTGGCTCGTAATATCGCGTTTAACATCCTGAAGGAGAAGACCACTGCTGATTTGATGCAAGCCCTGTTAGATATGTACGAGAAGCCCTCTACGATCAACAAGGTTTATTTGATGCGACATCTATTTAATTTGAAGATGAGTGAAGGTGCGTCAGTTGCAGATCATATCAATGAACTCAATGTAATTATTAGTCAATTGAGTTCAGTTGAGATTAACTTTGAAGATAAGGTACGTGCTTTGATTATATTATCCTCATTGCCTGATAGTTGGAATACTACTATTACTACTGTTAGTAATTTCTCTAGGTTAACAAGTTTGACATTTGATGAGGTTCGAGATTTTATTCTGAGCGAGGACATTCGTAGCTGGCGAACCTGTATCTACTGCTCTAGTAGGTGAAAATAGAAGAAGATCTATAACACGTGTGGGTAAGAGTAGTACTAATATGAACAAACATAGTCAATCTAGGATAGCTAATGTTGTCTGTTGGAACTGTGGCAAGAGAGGGCATCTTAGAAGGAATTGCCTTAAGCTGAAGAATGAGAAGGGTAAGGGAATTATAGTTGAGTCTATAGATAATATTGCAACTGTAGTTGAGAATGATTCTAATGGTGTCAATTATGTCTCGTTTATCACTGATTATTCATCATTTGATGGATGGATTATGGATTCTGGTTGTTCGTTTCATGTCATACCAAATAAAAACTAGTTTATCACTTATCAGTGCACAAGTAGTGGTAAAGTCCAATTAGGGAACAACGTTAAGTGCAATGTTGTGGGTGTTGGTGATGTTAAAATCAGAATGCATGATGGCATTGTGAGGACATTGACTGGAGTAAGACACGTTCAAGAATGAAAAAGAACTTAATTTTCCTGGGTGCCCTAGATACAGCTGGTTGCAGGTATTCTTCAGAAGGTAGAGTTCTGAAGGTTCTTTGAGGTGCCCTGGTGATAATGAAAGGTTCTTTGCAGGTATCCTTGATCGATCTCTTTCGATTTTGACTCCTAATATATATGAAGCTTCTCCCATGTCCTTCATCTCAAAATTGGAGGACAACCATTCTTTTATAGCGATAACCAAAACTTTGTCATTTCCAGCCAACAGAATATCATCCACATAAAGTAATAAAATTACAAATTTATCTTTGGACCGCTTGACATATACATAGTGATCTTCTTCGATCATCGTGAAACTAAAAGTTATTATTGCTTGATGAAAACGAAGATACCACTGTCTAGATGATTACTTAAGGCCATATATTGAGCGATGAAGCTTGCAAACTTTATGCTCTTGACCTTTAGCTATTAAACCTATTGGTTGTTTCATATAGATTTATTCATCTAATTCTCCATTGAGAAATGCCGTCTTTACATCCAATTGATGTAATTCAAGGTCCAATTATGCAACGATGGCTAGAATAAGGCGTATTGAGGCAAACCTTACAACTGGTGAAAAAGTTTCCTCATAATCTATACCCTCTTATTGAGTATAACATTTTGCCACAAGGCGAGCCTTATACTTTTCAATGGATCCATCCGCCCCTCGCTTAATCTTAAAGACCCATTTGTTTCCAATGGCTTTACGATTGGGTGGTAGATCAACCAAGTCCCAAACATGATTTGCCCTCATTGACTCCACCTCATCTTCCAAAGCTTTTCTCAATTCTTCCTTATCAGAGGACGAGAGAGCCTCTTGAACAGTCTTAGGCTCGGCATCGTCTTTTTGAGCAATCATAAATGCTTCCCCTTCAATCTCAAAACGACGACGAGGAATACTTTTACAATTACTTTTACGCAATTGAATTTCTCTTAAATTCAATTCATCATGCGATGCAACACTCCCACTAGATCTTGTGTATTGAGGTAAATCTTCATTTCCCTCTATTACATCAATGGGTGTGTTATCATGATCTTCCATCTCATATAATTGGAAGTCTTTATCAATCTCACCTCCATCAGAAAAATCTTTCTTCAAGAACGTGACATCTCGTGACTCCATTTCGGTCACACTTCCATCAGGTTGTTCACCTATGAACACGTACCCTTTGGAGTGTTCGAAATATCTTATAAAGATACATTTCTTCCCTCTATGACCTAATTTTCCATGTTTATGGGAAGAATCATGAACATAAGCTATACATCCCCATGGACGTAGACTACTCAAGTCTGGTTTCCTACCAGTCCATAATTCATAAAGGGTGGAAGTGACTGATTTTGAGGGCACACGATTAAGTATATAGGCAGCAGTCAATAACGCATCTCCCCAATAGGAAATAAGTAAATTTGCTTGCGCCATCATAGACCTAACCATTTCCAATAGAGTTCAATTCCTTCTCTCAACTACCCCATTTTGTTGTGGAGTATCAGGAATAGTCAATTGTCGTACAATTCCCTTTTCATCACAAAGAGCCTTGAATTGCTCCGATAGATACTCACGTCCACGATCGGTTCTCAATGCCTTTATTGTTTTGTTCAACTGATTCTCTACCATTGCTATATATCGTCTAAAGCAGATTAATGCTTCTGACTTATGGGAGATCAGAAAGACATAACTGAAACGTGTGAAGTCATCTATGAAAGTGATGAAATATGAGGCTTCTTGCCTCGCCCTCACATTCAAAAGACCACAAATATCATAATGTATGAGATGTAATGGAAATTCAACTCTAGTCCCTTTACCGAATGGTTTTCTAATTATTTTTCCTGCCAGACAATGTTCACATACGGATAGACTAACATTAATGAGTGACCCTAAAAGGCATTCTCTGGCTAATCTTTGCATTATTTGCAATCCAATGTGACCTAATCTAGGATGCCAAGTACTTGCATCAATCTCAACGTTATTAGAAGACACAATTAAAGAAAAACAACCATCAACATTAACATTGTATTGATCATAGTCAATGTCTAACACCATAAAACCATTTCGATACATGACCTGAACCATAATAAATTGTTTCATACAAAATGTCAATACAATCACCATGGAAATTCAATACATAACCTAAGCTAAGAAGTACAACTACAGAGACCAAGTTTCGTCAAATATCTGGAGCATAAAGGACATCATACAGGAATATGTTTCAACCACCACGTAAGATTAATTTACATATGCCGATTCCCTTCACTTCAACTCTTGAGTTATTCCCAATATATATCCATCTTCTTCCAGGCGATATTTGACAATACTCCACAAATGCTTCTCGGTCTCTAGCTACATGGTCTGTTGCTCCTGAGTCTACAGTCCACATTGGATGAGATTCAGCAAGCATTACAATACTAGAAACAAAAGCATTACACAAAGTAATGGAGTAATAGGGTACCTTTTTCGGCTTTATGCATTCACGAGCAAAGTGACCCATCTTGACACAATTGTGGCACTCCATTTTAGCCTTGTCCTTCTTCCCACCACGCTTCTTGCGTCGGAAGGTTTTAGCCCTCTTGGGTCCCTGATCAGTCATCTTCCTTTTACTGTTGAACTGAATATTCCTCTTGCGCTTGAAGCCCAAAGCTTTGCGCGAACTCGATTCAACAACATAAGCATGAGTGGAGGATCTCGCAGCCTCTAGGCACTCATCCTCTAATTCCAAATGACGCACAATATCATCAAAAGTGACGATGTTTTCATTATGCGTCATATTGATCTTCATATGCTCCCAGTTATTAGAAAGAGACCTTATAACAGCCTGAACTTGTTGTTCATCAGTGAGGGAGTGACCTGTCAACTTCAGCTCACGGATCATGTTTCACATCTCCCAAAGATGCTGCCTCATCATTACATTCAGGCGCTTCCGGAATGTGTCAAACTTGATGGTGAGTCTTCTCAGCTTAGTGGCAGATGTACCCCCAAACTTATCTTTCAAGGCAACCCGCATAGCTTGAGCTTTGTCATAACTCTTAAACTCACACATGAGATCATCTTGCATACAACTCAGCAACGTGATGCGAGCAATACTATTTTTCTTTTTCCAAGCTTGATAAGCTTCCAAATCTCTCCTATGTTAAGCTGAAGTTCCATGCTCAGGTTCATCCATGGTATGGTTGAGGGTTTCCAAAACCTCTTGCTTCTCAAGGATGTACTGAACCTTTCGGTGCCAAATATCATAATTGTCACCGTTCAACTTCTCACCCTTATTGAGGTCAACCACAATGCTCTTGGATGCCGAAACCATAATCAATTGCTATAACACATTGACATAATAAATGTAGAATCAATACTAGTACACTTTACAAAGTAACACATATATTTAATTTGCAGCAAAGACAAACTAAATTAATGATAATTCAACAAAAGATATAAAAGCAAAAGTTCACAATGTTTCCAATCAACTTCAATGTACAATTGTTCTATTATCACTAGAAAAATATAGGTGAGAACTCATTTCAATTCTACCAATCTACGAACTCCCACTAGAAAAAATAATTACATGACCTTTTGTAATTTCTAAATTTTTCCTTAACACAAAAAACATAGCATGATAATAACCAACGTATAAACAACAATCATGCTTCAACTATAATTAAAATTGCAATTCAATATGTAATGGATTTCCTACCATTGTCCTAATTTTCTAGCAACTAGAAAATTGCAAGTGTATTAAAATATATACATCATATCATTTAACCAAGCTTTACACAGCATATATAACATCATTTGCACACGAGCTAGCTACTGTATTTCCCTAATCACAAGAAAATACAAGCTACAAATGAATAAGCTGCATTAAACTCCAAAAAATATGCGAACATAGGGTTTCCTACGCATTTTCATACATTTATAAAATTCAAAAGTATAAAATAATTATACCACTGTGTAGAGGACACTCATACGAACCAAACACCATCGACCACGCTCCAATTAGAGCTCGCACGTGCCCCCACACGCCGCCTGAGTGCGCGGCGTGTGTGGCGCAAGCGCTAGCAAACCAAACGGCTCCTGGCCGGTCCGACCGGTTCGATTGGTCCAACCGGTGACCAGTCCGACTGGTCCGATCGGTCCAACCGGTGACCGATCCCACCGGTCTAAACGGTGACCGGTCCGACAGGTTTGATCGCCGGACCGGTTGACCGGTCCGATCGTTGAGAATAGTCAGGTCGGGTCGGGTCAACGGGTCGGATCTTGGGTCGAGTCGTGTCTCAAGTCGGGTCAGGTCAACAGTTGGGTCGTGTTGCCGGCCGGCCGACTGTTGCTAGCGCTAACATCATCGATGACGTCATCCTAGTGGTTACCGACCGTTGGGTGACATCATCACGCGCTGGTTCGCCGGCTGGCGCGCATCGTGCATGTGCCGATTCACCGACCGGCGCGTATGGCACACGCGCTGGCTGTGCCAGCACTTCAGGCGCGTGGCTCCCACGTGCAGTAGCTTCTGGCTGTGCATGTGGGCGCGTCCGGCGTCGTCCGGTGGCGCTCGACCCATCAGTGGACTCATCTTGACAAGCTCTTTCACCCTATATATTCAAAAATTAATTTTGACCAAAAAATTATTTCGAAAAACGGCCAAAACCTCACAGATGCATGCGACCCCGAACCCGTTCTTTGTTTCGGTTCAATTTTGAGTTTTTCATATAACAATTCCGACTATTAGAGATCCAAACAGTGTAGAATACAATTTCTTGATCTCAATATCAAATGGTAAATGAGAAAACTTGATGAAAAACAAGGCATAAATCATGACCGGGCTCTGATACCAATGTTGGAATTCAAGTCAGCAGAAAACGACTTACCTGATTCTAATGCGCAAACAGCAAATGGCCCCGGAACGAACGTTGAATTGCAAATAAATCATGAACAACACTACCTCACGTTAGTTTGGATGCAATTACAAGGAAAACACCCAATTTCCACGGCGTAAATGCTAACTGTTCTTGCAAAGATGAAATGGAATTCATTTTTCTTCTTTGATGGAAATGGAGAGAAAATTTGGTGCGAATGATCTGCCAACCATTCCAACGGTTATGTTCGAGAGCCTTTTATACGTCTCCATTTATACCCCTCCATTAGTGTCTTTCCATCGTAACGCATCAAGACGAAATGGTGCGTTCCAATCGCACCCCATCATGGATGTACCAGCTAAAGTACTACAGTGAATTACATCCAAGGAAGTTTAGTATTGAAGCCAATTAAATCTTGTGGTAAGATTTGCGTGTAATTCTTTCGTGAAATTGAGAGATCTTTTCTTAAGGAATTTCGGGGCTAAACACTGCGTGCGTTATTGAGTGTAATTGAGGTTTGGGAAACATCGAAAGAGTGTTTGAGTGACTTGAGTGTGTAATCTCCTTGTATCGCTTGATCTATAGTGAAATTCGCTGCTGCTCTCCTCGTGGATGTAGGTCTTTACGATTGAACCACGTAAATCCGGTGCCCGATTTATTTTCTTCTTATGTCTATGTTATTATTCGATCGCTTGCCTTATCGCAACACATACACTCACTACTCACTATGAAACATTCATTTTAATCTATTCGCCTTAAATGTTGAAATATATCTCGAGCGATCAAAGCAAACCGGATGAGAATTAGGACACTCGACCCCTACTCAAGAGAGATGAGAGGAAATGCCAGGATGCCCTATCCATGGCAATGATGCCATCCCATCATGGGGTTGCTTTGAGCGTGGAAAAAAAAGAGACAGACAACGATGGTCTTGACCATAAGAGACGACTCTTCTCAGCTGAAGAAAGGGAAAATAGAGATTGATGATGGCCACCACTGACATGGGACAAAAGGGAAAGGAAAACGACGAAGAAAGTTGCAATAATGGTATCTTTAAACCATGGCCAGTCTTCTTCTTTATTTGCTTCTAGTGAAAATAGAGCTCCTAACGAGACCTTTGAGACTGCGCAGAGGAGATTGAACAAGCCCTCTTAAAGGTTTGATTCAGAAAGATTGTCTTCGTGAAATTACACAAAATGACGCCGATTAAATCTTGTATTGATGTCCATGTCACTCTTGTATGAGATTAGAAGTTTATTTCAAGAGAAATTGTGAGGGTTAAACACCGAATTATTAGTCATATTTGAGGGATTAAAAATACCAAGAGTATTTGAGTAACTTGAGTATAATTGTAATCTCCATTGTATTGTAATTTCATCTATAATGGAATTGTGTGCTCATTTCTCTGTGGACATAGGTCACACGACTGAACCACGTAAATTTGATGTCCAATTCATTTTCTTTTTTTGTATATTTTATTTAATTACTTATTTTATTTACAACAATAACTATAGTTTGAAGAAAATAAAGAACTCGAGCTGTATCGGGAAAATAAATCAATACAAAGCCTTGTTATTAAGTTTTGGGACAGGACCCCTTGAGCTTTTAATAGAAACTCAAAGTAGAATCTTCAAAATAAACTATGGCTCAAAACAGGAAAGTAAATAAACGATACTTCATGAATATCTACCATATAAACTACTTTGCTAAATGAACTATTGCATCATGAAGTAAAATCTATTTAATGCAATCTAAAGTGCAATGTGATGTTAACAAAACAAATTATATTTACGAATATGCATGATTCCTAAAATACACTCCTAGATGTGTATATATACATATATATTTATGAAAATGCAATTCATCTTTCTATTTTTTTTTTCTCGCATTTCCCCTTCTTTATATATATTTTATAGTGAAACGAAATTAAACTAAAAATTAAGTAAGTGCTGAAATAAATATGAACTAAAACTTATATGCCAAAATAATATGTAATGTGAACCCAGATTTTCTTGAAAATTTGCACTACGTTCCCTTGGAATTTCAACCTTAAACTTCTTGTGAGAACAAGTTAGTAAACACAAGAAAATAAAGAAAACTAAAGCGATATAATGCTATGAATTAAAGAGCGAAACTAATCCACAATATGCGAATTGGATGGCGGATGAATACATCTATACTAATTGCTAAAATTAAATATTAATTAAGAATAAAAAAATTATTTTTCCTACACCGGTACCAGTCTGAATGGAATTAAGATTGGTGTGCAAATTGAACTACATCATCCAGATTTTTTTACTATTTCCATGTTTATGCTTACTGAAACACAAGGAACAATCAACGTGTACTACCACAAAAAGCCACCGACGAGTTTGATTTTATATCCTTTCTCGTTTCTCTTCACCCGTGCGGCAGAATTCCTCTTCTCTTGTGCTGGCGGGCTGACCATGAAAGGGGGCCCAGTTGGTGTGGACTTGGACACAGAAGTTCAAATGAATATATGGCTCGTTTTGCATGCAAGGTCGATTAGAATTCAATTCACAACGGGGCTAATTTACTTGAAATTCATAGCCGGGTCTTATGTCTTCTCCGGTGCAAATATGTTATTTCTAACAAAATATTGGAAGTATCTAAAAGTAGTAAACGTAGATGTAGGAAATGTGCAACCTTAAAAATTTAGGTGTCAATATTCTACGCTCATAGCAATTGATAAATTCATACAAAATGAAAATCAAGCCTTTAAATAGGCTATTTTCATGTATAAATGGTAAAAATAATTAGCAATATCAATAATTTATTAAATGCGGTTTCGCGGCTAGGTTTGGTTTGGTTTCCAAGAAGTTAAACCAAACCAAACCACAAAATATTGTTTGTTCCATGGGAGATATGGACATAGTTAGAGGTGCCGTCACGCTCGAAGTGAAGGTGTTCCAGTCGCCACCAACATCGTGGGGCTCGGAAGGCAAGGCTACATCAATCGGCATGGATGGGGTTGGTGACGCCAGCGACGCGGGGCTGCTGGCGATGCTGGGGGGTTGTAGTTGGATAATTGGAGATGGTCATAATACTCCTCGTAATGTTTCTTGCAAAAATAAATAAATAAATAAATAAAATAAAATCAAGAAAAAGAGAAGAAAATCCAACGGTTAAAAAAAAAAAAAAAAAAGATCAAGGGGATAGTACCAGATCAATGTATGCGCATGTGGCTGCTGCCCCTGTTGCATTGCTCCCCACATGTCGTGAGATCGATTAACCCCCCGTGCTTACATCTAACAGCAGCAGATCAGAGCTTGGATTAACCTCGCAGCATTCGTTTCTCTTCCTTCTCTCTAAGAAATTTAGAGCTGATGGTTGAAGAAGGGATGATTTGAGAAAATGCCATGAGTAGAGCCGTATCTTGCAGGTGCTAGAACCTCGGGCCCGAGATTCATTCGGAACCTGTGTTGGGAGAGAATGTTCTATGGGATGATCCGGAAGATTAAAGCAAAGACAAAAAAAGCTTTTGTCCTGCTTCTTAAACCGAATATGATATCATGATAAAGATCTATCGCTCTGTGCACCCGACACATGCATGGCAGTCCGGATAAAGTCTCTGGTGGAGGAGGGCGTTCGCGTAAATGAGGCGAGGAGAGGTAGGGTTTTAAGGGAAAGAGATGTGAAGCTTTTCTTTTTATCTTTTCTTTTTGGAAGAAGGAGGGGTGGCTTCCTCAAAAGGGCCAGTCAAAAGGACCAGAGAGAGAGAGAGAGAAAAAGAGAGAAAGAGAGAAAGAGAGCACATGGGAAGAGCACATGGAGATAGAGAGGGGGAGAGAGAGAGAGACTATGGAGTTTTGGACGATAGCGGAGGGAGAGAGGGACGTGGCATGTGAACATGAGGAGACAGTGCAGCAGCATGAATTGTACAGCATGTTCAGTACATTCCCTGCATGCAGCGCCTCCTCGTGGCAGCCTATGTAGCACGGACACGGCGACACGGACACGCGATACGACACGACACGACACGCGACACGTCATTTCCAAAAGTAGAGAATTTCGACACGTTCCGACACGTTAAATATTAAATAATTTATTTATTTTTAATTAATTTAATTCAAATTCACAAATAAATAAATAAAGAGTTTACAATGAATTTATACTAATAATATTAATAAATCTTAAACTTTTTTTTATTTCATTATCCCAAATTTATATTTATTTTTCGAAATCCCCCTCCCCCAAATTTACTTTTATTTTTTAATCTCATTTATTTATTTTTCTGATTAAAAAAATTCCCCACTCCCTTCTTTTCCTTATCCATTTCCCCCACTTCCAAATTCATTTTCCTTTCCCTCCCCAGTCCCCACCATCGTCCATTCCCTCCACCCAAATTTATTTTTTGTCCTTTCCCTCCCACAATTGTCCATTTCCCCCATCTGTCCGTCACTTTCCTCCCCCAAAATAGGTACCAGACTCCCATTTTTTTAATTACTTTTGGGTTTCTCAGAAACCCTAGCTCCTAGCCTCCTTTACTCCTTCTCCTCGCCGCTTGCGACCCTTCCTCTTCTCCTCCTCCCTCCTTGCCGCTCGCCGCACGACCTCCTTCCTCGCTGGTCGCCGCTCCTCGCCGCTCGCACAACCCCTTCCTCGCCGCTCGCCGCTCGCCGCTCCTCGCCGCTCGCCACTCGCCGCTCCTCGCCGCACGCACGACCCCCTTCCTCGCCGCTCGCCGCTCCTCGCCGCACGCACGATCCCTTCCTCGCCGCTCGCCGCTCGCCGCACGACCGCCTTCCTCTCATCTTCCTCTCACCTTTGGTCCTTTCTCCCTCACAGGGCCGGCCCTCGCCTCAGTCTAAGCTCGGCCGTCTCTCGCCGTCGCTCGTGGTCTGCTCCCTCCCGGACACGCGTGTCGAAACGTGTCGGGAAAAGGTTGACCACGTGTCGAAAAATTCGACACGCGTTGACCGCGTGTCCGCGCGTGTCCGAGCGTGTCGAGGTGTCCGACACGCTCCGACACGTGTCGGACACGATACGCGAGCACGGACAGCGTGTCCGTGCTTCATAGGTGGCAGCTCATACACATCATGTTTTTTTTTTTTTTTTAAAACAGAACCCACCCCCTTTTTCCTTCTCGATCTAAATGTGTAAATTTAAATGGATCCGCACATGTCTAGGAGGAGGCAAATCTCGTTAATTCCGGCATGCGCGACAAGCGCCACCCCCCAAAAAAAGAAAGAAAAAGCATGTGATCTGAACCTTAGTTTCTGCGGACAGAGGCGCTTGCAGGAGCTCCACTTCCAGCCCGATTACTCAACTCGAATCTGCATCATCAGCATCCTCAGGCACTGATCATCCCGCCTGAAGATGGAAGGAGCTGCATGGACATTCACGAAGGTAGGTGAATCAGCATTAGGGGTGAGTGCGGCTCTCAAGTAGAACTGGAAACCGAAGAACTGACCGGAGGGTCCGATTCCGGTTTTGGTTCCGGTTCCTATGGGAACCGGAACTGGTTAGGGCTTTTAAAGCCTCAAATCAGAAAAGCACTTCACATTGACACAACATTCTCTCTTCTCCCATTCTCTGCCTCTGCTCGACACCACCGCCGACCTCTGCTCGATGTCACTGCCACTCACCCTCGATGCCTCCACTGACCTTTGCTCGGCAAGCCACCGCTGACCTCTGGTCGATGCCACCGTCGCTCGTCCTTGACGCCACCACTAACCTCTGCTTGGTGAGCCACTGCTAACCTCTGCTTGACGCCATCGCAGCTCGCCTAGCTGCCCCCGACGTTGCTAGCCCAATCGCCGCTGACGTCACTCGCCCATCCTCCCCCAAAGCTGCTCGGCCAGTTGCCCCGACGCTGCTTGTAGCTTGCCTTTTATGCTGATAATCTCTGCTGCCCCCTCTCTTTGTTGTTAATGTTCATTTTCTTGGTTTCCCCTTATTTGCCACTGCTGGCGAACTGATGTTCTTGAACAAATGTGGTTTGTATGTAAGATTTAGGGGGGGAAATTCATGTTTGCAAGAATACTGCTTTTGTTTAGCTCTATTTCAAAGCGTTTTTGTTTTTAAGGTAGCAAGTTATGACCATTTTTTCCCCTTTCTATGGAAGCGTGGGATATTTTCAGGTATAATGGGCACCAAGTGCTTGATTTTATTTCCCTTCCGCGAGCCTCTTTATCCTCCAATATTTTCTTGTGCCCTCGGCTTGCTTTATGGATATCATTTATTATTTTCAGTACATGTAAGATCTTAACAAACTTAATTCTGGTATAATGCTCGTGAAATTCGTAAAGCAACATTAAGTTCCAGCATGAATATTTGATTGTTGGTTTTGGTTTGCTTTTGGCGGTAGTGTTGATGGGGGATGCTGTATTTGGTTATGAGGGGATGAAGAACTATGGGTATAATTTTCTTATAAAAAATGGGAGGATTGAGAAAGTAGATTTCAGCAGATATCAAGAAGCTGGGGTCTGTTTCTCTTGTTGCATATTAATACGAACTGGAAGATCCAATTTTCAAGTCCGTGTGATTGATAGTGGAGTAGTACAGTTAAGGCTTTGAAAAATCCATTTCAGTTTGACCTTTTTATTGAACATTGTAAGTCACTTGTGAAAGCTTGTGTCCTACATCTTCCAATATTGCAAGCATGATATGCTTCTTAGCTACTTGTACTTATTGCTGCAAGCTGTGTACAAGTGTAACATGCTTATGTCCTCATGACAACTTTTTGCTAAATTTGCAATATGTTCTTATGATATCGATTTTTGATACCACTGTACATCATCTTCTGTGCAAACACAGTATGCAAGCTGATTGAACGACATGAGCTAGAATGCCAACTATTTGAATTTGATGGCTTAAATCCGCCTCTAAAACTGCAAGTACTTTCGGTCGGAGATAGTGACTGTGATTGGAGAATCACTTCGGACTTTTGTTTACCATGAATTATTGGTAATTAATTTGCTTCCTTGCTATTCCGTTGGCTTCTGGCTTCAACATGCTCTATATTGTATCCATGAAGTAGTGTTTTGTCGTCTTTTATCAGATTGGTTATCTCGAATGCTGAAAGCAACGAGGTTTTGCAAGCTACTTTATCTGGGCATGCCCTCCTCTGAAAGGGGAAGATTACTTGTTTTACTATCATCCTGAAAATCAGAAAACACCACATAATCAAAAAATTGTGGAAATGGTTTGTCCCATTTACCTTTCTCCTTTTGTAGTTGTCTGTTCATCAATTTGTTCATGTACATGCCTCTCAAAAGACTATGCCCATCTTTTTTCCACTGATTATTCTATTATTCTTTTTTTTTCCTTTGGCCATACTGTGCTTATCATGTCAAACTCTGTTGTCTGGTTTTGTAAAAGCTAAACATTTCTATGATTGTATTTAATGTATCACTATCACACCATATAAGGAGAAAATATTGGGTGGTCCGGGACCGCCACGTCAGCGTAGTCCCGGACCACTCACACGCCGCCACATATGAGGGGAGGGGGACAAAAGGGAGAAAGAGGAGAGAGAGCGTCAGATAAGTGGGCCCCGGTTTTCGTCCTTTGTGGGCTTCCCCATACACGTGGCGGCGTGTGAGTGGTTCGGGACCACGCTGACGTGGGGTCCCGGACCACCCAATATTTTTTTCCCATATAAGTTGTTAAAGCTGAGGACTGTAGGTTCTAACTTGCTTTTGTGCTCTGCAATTGATGCTATGATGACTGCATGTCATGTTTTGCTTGAGTTGTTGCTTTAGTCCTGCGGGATCCTTGTATGACAATAAGCAATCTTATTTTTTCCCTGAAGATTTCCTATTCTGTCTACATATGTCAGTTGCATAATGCTAACTCCATGAGATCTACAGTTCCATAGCCATTATTGAGTTTCACTAGGTTCTGTTTGGACCTTTCTTAAACTCATGGAGGAATGGGATTCACGAGATATCTACAAGGTTTTGGCTAATTGCTTGAAACTTAGTATGGACACAATGGTTCCAGACAATTAACATGAGGAACTATCCCATCGAAGATTGCTATTTCATTCTGATATAATAGCAATCTTTTTCTTTTTGATTTTTTTACCAAAAAGAAAAAAAGATGCTATTTCATTAGATAGTGCCAAATCTAGTGGCATTTTCTAATCCTGTGTTTTTCTGAACATACGAGAGGCTAAGTTAAATGTCAAGATCCACATCGGCTTGTTTAACTGAGCAGTATATAATACTGTCATTTTCTGTCATAGACTGAATAAGATTCATTTATTAGAGAAATGATGATATCTGTTCGGCAACTTCGTGGCTGGTTGATTTTACCTTCTTTTCTGTATCTTTAAATTATGCTCTCATTATTTTTCTCTTATTGATAACAGCTTGGGGAAAAAATCCTACCTGCCAAGGAAGACTTAATTGTTGTCCATTTGCAGTATGTATATGCTCTCATTGCCGTGAAGTTATACTATCTACAAGACGATGGTTCTGCAGTCAATGCAAAAATTTTCAGCTATGCAAGAGGTAATATCTAAATAAGATTTTCCCGTTGTATCATTCTGTTCCTGGACATTGCTTTGCATGAAATGTAGCAAACTTATTTGTCATTAGTGGAGTTCAGAGAGAAATTTGGGATGACAAAGGATGCTTTCTATAAGTTGCCCAAATGGAGACAGAACAAGTTTAAAATGGCACTTCAATTGTTTTGAGTCTGGTTTGATAGCTCTATTTATTATTTTGCTTTCTCCATTAAGGCATGGCGAGCAAAAGGAAGCTTTCCTAGATATCTGTAATAAAATCTTTCCTTGTCTTAGCTTTCTTCAATATTACTTTAAATATAGCTTCATTGAGTGTTGTTTAACCATCAATTAATTACTTTTCATTGTGTAGTTGGTGAATTTGGAGTGGCATTAGTCAAAGGGACAGAAAGGTGCTTTTTTTTTTTTATGCTTCTGCTCCCAAGGAACTATTTTTGGCAATTTATGGACATAGAAGCTTTGGTTTGTCTCTAACCTTCTTCATTATAGTTCAAATCTTAAAAGAAAAAAAAAAAAAAAAAAAACCTATTGGAACATGGAACCGACCCTGGAACCTGTGACAGAGTAGGTTCCAAGTTCTTGGTTCTGATAGGTAGATTCCAAGTTCCAAACGGAACCGAATTGGAACCGGGAAACGCTTACCCCTAATGAGCATGTGTGAATGGGGGATGGCCATATTCTTACTCGAGATGTGACGTTTCGAGTTCCTTTAACTTTTGTAGCAGCAACAACAAAAACGGGAGGGTCTCGATGAGAAGAGAAAAAGTTGCTCGACTAGGAGAGGGGGGTTGACGATGACGACGACGATGGTGATCGAAATTTGGAATGGCCTCGCCCAACCCCGGCGAGGCTAGCCTGGCCACCGGCGAGGCTTGGCCGACAAGGGCTGGCAACGCTCCAGTGATGTCGCCGGGTCTAACGACCGGCCCGAAGAAGAAGAATAATAGGGGAAAAAAAAAAAAGAAAAGAAAAAAAGGAAAAAGGAAAAAAAAAGAAAAGAAACAAAGAAATAAAAGAAATAAAGAAATAAAGAAATAAGGAAAAAATATTTAAAAATTAAAAGAAATTGATTTGGACTAGAATCAATTAAACACGGTACCAAATGCAATTCTATTCCAGAATAAAAAAATTTGGATAGTTATTAAACGTGTTCTTTTACTCAAAATCGTTCTCGAGAATAGAATAAAAAGTAATCATTTCTTGTCATAATCTGTTCCCGGGAACATAATCGTTACCAAATGTGCCCTAAATATCTCAAATGGGGTTGATAATACCATGGCCGGAAGAAATTTGAAAGCATGTTGTTGAGGCACACGAGACATTGGAATAGGATGATGATCGCGATGGGTTAAAGATTGGGTCAGACTGATTGTAGCAAGATCCCATGCATGGCTGGCACTGGGTCCACGTGAGAGCGCTACCGGTGTCGAAAATGAGAGTGAGATCCTTTTTTGGTGTGCCAAGGCTGACCTTCACTAAGTAGTTGCCAGTGCCAATGGTGATACCGGACTTTGCTGGAAGACGGACCACCGCCAAAGCTTTTAGGCTGTTGCTACTATTGAAGGATTTGGACTGAATCCACTTGACCCTTGATTCATCTTGGAGCAGGATTTTGGTGTGATTCAGAGGATTTTGGTCTTGAACAAGCTGAGAGCATGGGCCATGCTTGTGAATTACCACCAAGGTCGACTTCCGATTGCTAGTTGAAAGCATGTCATGTGAGAGTAATAGATTAGGTGAATAGTAAGTTGAAAATCCACTAGTCAAAAGAACAAAATAGATTGTTCTATCTTTCCATCAATCGCGACTCTCGCGAGACCTAGGCGAGGTCCGCCTGTGGCCGTGAGACCCAAGTGGCGGTCACTTGGGTCACGCGACCCTTGCCAGTGGTTGCTCGACCTCGGGCAACCTCAGCTGATGGTTGCCAATGCCAGATTTGGCTCGCCAGCGACCGTTGTGGCATCCTAAAATCTCGTGACAACCTCTGGAGTCCCATGAACCGTGATTAAGTAATGGAAGTGCTGTTTGATTTTGTATTAGCCATTAAATTAATGAATTTCAATTAATTTTGAGGCTGAGCATTGTAATGGATGATTGTTTGGATGGAGATTGTCTACAAGTGAACCAAGGATTTTATTTAGATGCAAATTGACATAGAAATCTTATTCTTGGTGGTGCACTTTATAAGTAGAATTTTATTGATTAAAATTACAAAGTTTTATGGGTTTATAAGTTGAAATTAGGTGTTAATTTAAATGAGGGTTAAATGGAATAGGAATAGGAGAGGGTGGGCTGATTTTTAGGCCCAAAGACCGTCCAACTAACCCACGCCAGCCCCCTATTTGACCGGCCCATGAAGGCCCAAGGCTGGCCCAGCCTTGAAGCCCATCAACTTTGCATGTGAGCTGCCAAGTGGCATGGAGGAGAAGCCAAGTGTGGCTGCCCCCATTGGCTTCCTTGGGCGGCTTCATGCAATCAAATGATTGCAAATGATTGTAGGGAAGAAAGCTAAAGGGAGAGAGGCGGATGGATGAAGGGTAATCGAGAGAGAGAGAGAGAGAGAGAGAGAGTTGTCCGAGAGAGAGGAAGAGAGAAAGAGAGGAAGTAGGCGTGCGAGAGGAAGGAGGAGGATCGTCTGCCTAGCTTGCCGCCGTCCGTTCGCCGCTTTGCCGCCATTCTTATTGCTGTTTGTGCTTGAGTTTAAGGCAAGTGAAGTCCTAAACCTACCCCTTGCATTGCTGTGTGTATGTGTAGTAGATGTTCGTGTGTCCTTAATGAAAGTTCTAGGCAATATTCTGAGGAATAAGATACTATATATTTAGAAGAAATGAACATGTGTAGGTCGGTGAAATGAGTTTCTTTTGAAAGAAGATAATCTGGAAAATATGACACCGAGAACAGGAGGAAATAATCGTCTATATCTATTAACCTAAAACGATTTGGGTTTCGATGTTTTCATGAGATATTTACCTCTAGGACTTGTCTATAACATGTCAAAATATCATAATTTTTGGAGTTCATTTGGGTATTTAATTTAAATTACTCCCGAAACTGTGCAAGCTGAAATATTGAAGTTTTGAATTCTGTGATGCATGGACCATACTGTTTTGTGTGAGATTCTTTTGACATGGAGTTATTCATGAGATATTGGCCTTTAGGTCTCATCTATAACGTGTCAAGTTTTCAGAATTTTTTAATGTCATTTACTAATTTTTCTGGAGTTTAATTATAGGAATGCATTCTGATTTATCCGAAACATTGATGTGTTTTGAAAAATGAATGAAATTATCCATGTGATGTAATACTTTGAGTGGTTGATCTTGCTGCATATGTGATGACATATGGCATGTTATATGGCATGAAAAGTTGGTTGAGATCTTTGATATTATTGCATCGAATATCATGTTGAAAATTGAGATACATGTGTGGATATAACTTGAGGAAATAAAGAGACCGTCGGAGGTAAGAGCTGATAATGCCCCGGGAGTGTTGGGATGCCCGGAGTGTGGGGGTGCCAGATGCCCGGAGTGTGTGTGCCGGATGTTCTCGGGAGTTTCGAGATGCCCAGAGTGTAGGGGTGCCGGAAGCCTCGGAGGTGTGTGCCGGGGGGATACCTCATGATGCTAGTTGGGATACGAGATGCCCGGAGTGTGGGGGTGCTGGATGCCCGGAGGTGTGTGCCGAACGTTCCTTGTGATGCCAAGTTGGATACGAGCGATAAATTGTGGGATGAAAACACTGGTCCCTAAAAAAATAAAAATTGGGATTGTATTAGATGGCATGGATATATGCATGAATGCTTGATGTTAAGTGCATGGTGGTATATGCACATATGGCATGGATATATGTATGAATGCTTGATGATAAGTGCATGGTGATATATGCACATATGGCATGATGATATACGTATGGATGTAAGGTAAGGTATGCTTGAATGCATGAATGATATGTGTTTTATCCTTGATTGTTCTGTTTAATGCATTGAGTAGTGTGGTGGATCTTTACTGCTGAGTGGTTGTACTCACCCCTTTGGGGATTAACATTTCAGATTAGAAAGATGCCGTTGCGACCGGTTGCACGCGGTACTTACTATGGCATACCTACTGATGTGAATGTGGAGTGTACTGAGCATGCCTGTGTCGGTGCTCTTGGTTTAGTTTTTGTTCGAGTCAATGTCCTGGTGATGTATGATGTGGGTCAAGCTGATGGCCCGGTTATCCAGGAGTTTATATCTGTCTATGTTCGACATGATGGAGTGTTAGGGATGTTACTGCTGCTACCACCCGATGCACTGGATTGGGTATGATGGCGCATATAGCTTATGGGAGCTGACACTTTTTGGAGATAGCCGACGCTCGTTGATAGAGGGTGGTACATGTTCGATGTAGAATTGAGTCCTTTTTGGGGTGGTAGCCAAGTATAGTTAAAACCTTGGCCTCTTTGTTGTATCGACCTTGATGTCCATCATGAAAATATAAATAAGAGTGAATCGGCATTATCTTTTCTTATGATGCGTAGTTGATGTGTATTGCATTATGGTTATTGGAGGGAGAGATGGTGAGACTTATTATGCTTCCGCTAATAAGTTGTGCTGGGACCGCTTTTAAAAAAAAAAAATCCCTTGTCAAGGGTATCGGTCTATGAAGTTATATGAGATCGAGTAATTAAGAGAGATGACCTATGGCGACCTCAGGCAAATCGGGGGTGCCACAGCGCTCTTTTGGTATTAGAGCAATGGATATAGATTTGAGTGATAAGGAACCTCATTTGGAAATTGAGGAACATGATGACAATGCACACCATAGGATACTAAATGGAATAATTGGTTAACTTTGAATAACCGGTGATGAGTATTCACTCGTAGATCCCTAGTAGTTTATTATGAGTTGCTTTTAGGTACCAGTAACATGTATATGTTACTTATGTAGTAGTAGTTACTTTGAATGGAGATAGTGAGTCTCAGATTTTTCTTGAGGCAATGCTTGGAAATTGTAGGAGAGTTATAGTGCGAGTTGGAAGTGCTCATCTATCAAGGGCTGAAGCCTCTGCTGCAAGGGCTGAACCCCGAATGGAAGACATCTTGCAGGCATTGGCCAATATTGGAAATCTGATGGATAGGCAAGCGCAGAAACAACCTGGAATGGAACATCGCCCTCAAAGACTGGTGGTGTGGCATCCCAAAATTCATGACGACCTCTAGTTATATTAAAGTCTATGAATAGATGATGGAAGTACCATTAAGTTATTTTATAGCCATTTGATCCATAATTTGCAATGAGATTTATGGCCAAGCTTTTAATGGATAATTATTTGATAGGAAAGAAAATGCTATCATTGGCCATGTGTATTATAAATTGGAATTTATGGATTTGAGACTACAAGTTTTATGGCCTTATAAATTATGCAAGTTAGGTATTTATTTAAGTGGAAAATGTTAATGAATGATCAAGGTTCGTGCTATAGGACAACTTCATAAAGAAGGCTTTGTTCTTGACTATGCACTTTATGGATTTGATTTTATGGATTAATGTCACAAAGTCTTTTGGCCATTTTATTATGCAATTAGGTATTTATTTAAATGAGGATTAAGATGTATTATTAAAAATAAACTTAGGCCATTTAAGTTTGGACTTTAGGCCCAAGAATGTTGAGCCTAAAGTGGGCCAAAAGGCTGGCCCATGAAGCCCATTGGGCTATCGGCGCATGGAGGGGGAGGAAGAGCCACATGGCCTCCTCCAAGTGTCTTCAACAAGGGAGACACTTGTCTCCTTCTTAGGGACAAGTGTCCCCCATGCAAAATGAGAATGCATGCAAGTATATAAGCAACCAAAAAGAAAGAGAGAGAGGGAGTGGCTGGTTTTGAGAGAGTGAGAGAGAGGGAGAGGGTTTCCGAGAGAGTGAGGATCCGAGAGAGAGGAGGAAGAGCGGTGTGTCCGTTCGTCGCTCGTCGCCGTGCGTCCGTCATCCACCGTCGTGCTTGTTGTAGCTCGGTACAAAGGCAAGTTGGGATCTATATTCTACTCTTGCATGTTGTGTCTTGCTTGTGTGTTTGAATGGTGGTGAATCTCGGATGTTTAGGGTGTGAGAAACCGAAGCTTGAATGTGTTGTTCTTGAAAATATGTTCTGTTTTTGAGTGTGCCGCCTGACCCAGAATTTTGTAGAGGCTTGCATGTGGGTTTTGAGAAGGATTTCGACGTCGACTTCTTCACAAAAGTTGTAGAAAACATCTCAAAGTATAACATACTAAAATTTGAGACAAAATGGTTGAGTTTTAAGGGGTGAAACCCTTCTTCTACGAAAACGCCAGATCTAAAACTGTTTTGTTGACCTCTTGGTGGTTTTGTGGGTTGCATGTCACTTTTTACCGAGAATCTCACTTCAAATTCTTCACAAAAGTTGTAGAAAACATCCTGAAGATTAACATACTCAAATTTGAGGTAAAACGAGCAAGTGTAGCCTAGTGAAACGATTTTTCTTTTGAAGACGGCAGATCTGAAAGTACGGTACTGGACTCCCGAGACTTCGTGGACTATATGATGACTATCCTTTGAGAATCTCACCTAGATCCCTTAATGAAAGTTGTAGGGGACCTCTTGAGGCAAAACATATCAAAATTTCTGAGGAGGGTCCTCGGGAGTTTTGAGATGCCCGGTGGTATACGATACGTAATTCCAGAGGAGGGGGGGAATCCTGGTGGTATGTCGGTACGTAATTCCGGAAGCCCTGGAGGTTTGTGCCCAAGGGGATGCCTTGTGATGCTAGTTGGGATACGAGATGCTTGGAGGTGTGTGCTGGATGCTCGGTGGCCTTAAATGGCTGAATGCCGGAGGTTCCTCGCGATGCTAGGATTGGGTGCGAGCGATAAATTGTGGAATGCAAACATTGATCCCTGGAAAGAAAAACTGATGAAATCATTGTGAAAAATAAAAATTGAAAGTGAATCATGTGCATAGGTGTATGCATATGGCATGATGCATGATCTGCTTATGAAAATAAATTGATGCTATTTGACATTAAGAATGCGATCATGAAAGCTTGAATGGATCTCATGGTGATGCATGCTTGATAGCATGGATGATACGAATCATGGTGATATATGCACGATGGCATGGTAAGATATGCATGACTGCATGGCAATATATGCACGACTGCATGGTGATGTATGCTTGATAGCATAGATGAGATGAGTGCATGGTGGTATGTGCACATATGGCATGGTGATATATGCATGAATGCATGATGGTAAGTGCATGGATGTATGTGCACCTATGGCATGATGGCATATGCGGCATGATGATGGTAAGTGCATGGATGTATGTGCACCTATGGCATGATGGTATGTATGACAGATGATGGTAAGTGCATGGATGTATGTGCACCTATGGCATGATGGTACATGTATGATATGATGGTGATGATTACATGAGGATATGTGTACATGTGGTATGATGATACATGCATGGCTCCAAGGTAAATTATGCATGGATGCTTGAATGATAAGTCTTATGCTATGATTGTTATGATTGTATTGTGTGATGCATTGAGTGGTTTATTGGGTCATTTATCTGCTGAGTGGCTGTACTAGATAAGAACTTTTGGGGAATAACATTTCAGACTAGATAAGATACCTTTGCTGCCACTGTCACCGGTAGATGGATCAAGTGGTTGGATATAACTGCGATGAGGAGAATAGCAAAGGAAAGAACTTTTAGACGCCGACACTGATCGATGGACTTTAAGTATACGACTGTTGGAGGAGATGTCGGTCATCTTTTGAAGTATAGCCAAGTATAGAAAACCATGGCATTTCGATGTACCGACTAAAGATGTCCATTTACTCTATGTAAATAAAAGTGTTCAGCTTTAACTTATATAAGATGTTTAGTTGGTGTGCATCGTTTTCTGAATATAGGGAAGGGAGTTGTTGGATATGCTTCCGTTACATGAATTGCGCAAGGGATCGATCTAAAAGATGTAAACCCCTAGGTTGTATGGACCCGGTACAATTGAAATGGTATCAAAGTGACGTGTTATTAGGGCAAGTGAAAGGTAAGCGAACTGTGGCGACCCCAATCCGATTGGGGGCCGTCGAGGGGTGCCACAGGTGGAACAATTTTTGAAGTTGAAACCACTTAAGTTTAGTGGAATAGGAAGTCCTGAGGAGGCAGAACATTGGATTGATGGAATGGAGCAAATTTTCGGTTGTTGGAATGCAGTGATGCTGAGAAAATAGTTTTGGCATAGTACTAGCTGGAGGGAAATGCAAAGTTTTGGTGGAGAGCTTCGAAGGATACAATCTTTCCACCAGGTACTGATGTGAACTGGGAAGAGTTTGTGAGAGCTTTCAATATGAAGCATTTCTCTGATTGTGCTAAGGATAAGAAAATCACTGAATTTGTTCAATTGGAACAAAAGGAGCTAATAGTGGCTCAGTATGAGGCAAAATTTTCTAAATTGTCTAGATATGCTCCCAGATTGATTAAGGATCGTGAGGAGAAAGCTAAGAGATTTTTGAAAGGATTGAGGATTGATATTAGGAAACAATCGGTGCCTTTGAGTATAAGGGATTATCATGAGATTTATGAAAGGGCACAGTTAGTGGAGCAAGAGCTGGTGAGAGAGCAATCGGAGTTTAAGAGACAGCCAAACTTTAGTGATGTGAGAAAGGGTAAGAGACCCTATCCTGGTCAAGGTCAAACTTGGAATGCGAAGAAAAAGAGCAATTTTGGAAATTTTGGAAGAGCTAAGGATGGCCTGAATATAGGGAAGGCACCCTATCAATTTGATGTTTATCGAAAGTGTGATGGGAGGCATGGCCCAGGACCTTGCAATGGATGATTGAGATGTTATGGTTGTGGACAAGTAGGTCACCTTAGGAGGAATTGCCCACAAGAAAGGTTGCAAATGAGTGTTGGCTCGGTGTGACAAGGACAACAGAGTGCTATTAGACTCAACTTACCAAGGAATCCACAGATGCCACTAGCACAAGGAATGGTGTATGCGGTCACCCAAAAGGAAGCGGAAGCTTCCAAAAATGTTATATCAGGTATGATTTTCATAAATGGCAAGAAGGCATATGCATTGTTTGACACGGGTGCTACGCATTCATTTATATTTGAAAGATATAGGCAATTGAGTGAAATAGAAGTTACACCTCTTGAGACGTCTTTTTGTGTTTCCACGCTTTTAAATAATATGGTATTGTCTATGATGATGCGTGCAAAATGTAAGATTAGTATAGAAAAGTGAGATATGGAAATAGACTTAGTCGTAATGGCTATGTATGACTTCGATGTTATCATAGGGATGGACTGGCTCCATAAGCATAGGGCTAAGGTGGATTGCTATAGGAAAGTGATCCAGTTCATGTTGCCTAATCAGTTTAGTTTCGAATTTTTCGGAGGACGGATAAGCCCCTCTATAGCCATTATTTCGATGGTAGAAGCTTGTGAACTACTTGATGAAGAATGTCAAGGATACCTAGCAGTGGTAAGAGACCTTACTAAGAAAGAAGCTGAAATCAGTGAGATTCAAGTAGTCAGGGAATTTTAGGATTGGCTGGTTATTATAGGAGATTTATTGAAGGGTTTTCACGACTAGCAGGCCCCTTAACGAAATTGACCCAAAAGAATGTAAGATTTGAATAGAGCGGGGAATGTGAAAGGAGCTTTCAGGAACTTAAAATAAAATTGACTTCATCTCTAATCCTGACTATACCGTCTGGGTCTGATGGTTTTACAATATATAGTGATACATTTCACAAAGGACTGGGATGTGTTTTGATGCAGCATGGCAAGGTCATAGCCTATGCATCGAGGCAATTGAAACCTCAAGAGCTTAATTACCCAACGCATGATTTAGAATTGGCAACTATAGTGTTTGCTTTGAAGATATGGAGACACTATCTGTATGGAGAAAAGTTTGAAATCTATACAGATCATAAGAGCTTAAAGCATCTATTTTCACAAAAGGAATTGAACATGAGACAAAGGAGGTGGATGGAGTTATTGAAAGATTATGATTGTGAGATACGATACCATCCATGAAAGGCAAATAAAGTGGCAGATGCCCTTAGTCGAAAGTTGGCTATGGACATGGTTAGCCTAAGAATAACAGAGTGGAATCTGTTAAAATCTATTGTGGATTCAGACTTCAAATTGGAGATGGATTGCCTTATTGGTATACTTACTACATTAAGGATTGAACCCAAAATTATTCAGAAAGTTGAGATCCTGCAAGAATCTGACCTGGAGATTTTGAAAGTAAAAGATGCAGTGTCTTTAGGGAAAAGATCAAAATTTCAAGTCTCTGAAGATGGTATGATAAGATGCCAAGGACGACTTTGTGTTCCCGACAATGAAGAAGTGAAGAAGGAAATTTTGTCAGAGGCACATAGTGTGGCACCCCTCGACGGCCCCCGATCCGCTAGGGTCGCCACAATTCGCTTACCTTTTACTTTTCCTAATAACATGTCACTCTAATACCATTTCAATTTCAGCAGGTCCATACAACCATGGGGGTTTACATCTTTTATTATCGGTCCCTTGTGCAGTTCATATGGCGGAAGCACATCCATCAACTCCCTTCCTTATATTCAGAAAATGATGCACACTTACTAAATATTTATAGGTAAAAGCCGTACACTTTTATTTACTTAAACCAGATGGACATCATTCATCGGTATATCAAAATCCCATAGTTTTCTATACTTGGCTATACTTCAAAAGATGACTGACATCTCCTCCAACAGTCGTATACTTAAAGTCCATCGATCAGTGTCGGCGTCCAAAAGTTCCTTCATTTGCTATCCTCCTCCTCAATGTCATATCCAACCACTTGATCCATCTATTGGTGGCAGTGGCAGCAGAGGAATCTTATCTAGTCTGAAATGTTAATCCCTAAAAGGGGTGAGTACAACCACTTAGTAGTAAAGATCCACCAAACTACTCATTGCGTCAAACAGAACAATCAAGGCATCATAACAAAGCACATATCATTCATGCATTCAAGCATAACTTACCTTACAGCCATGCATATGTCATCATACCATATGTGCATATACCATCATGCACTCATCATCAAGCATTCATGCATATATCACCATGCCATATGTGTATATACCACCATGTAGTCATCATCAAGTATTCATGCATATCCATGTCATATGTGCATATACCACCATGCAGTTATGCATATCTCACAATGCCATCGTGCATATACCACCATGATTCATATCATCCATGCTATCACGCATACATCACCATGAGATCCATTCATGCCTTCATGATCGCATTTTCAATATCAAATAGCATTAATTTACTTTCATAAGCAGATCATGCATCATGGCATATGCATACACCCATGCACATGATTTACATTCAATTTTTATCTTTCACGAGAATCTCATAAGTTTTTCTTTCCAGGGACCAATGTTTGCATCCCACAATTTATCGCTCGCATCCAACCAAGCATCGCGAGGAACCTCCGGGCATCTATTCAAATTATAACTGGGCATCCGGCCTCCCACATTCCGAGCATCTCGTATCCCAACTAGCATCACGAGGCATCCCCCCGGGCACAAACCTCCGGGGCTTCCAAAATTACGTATTGACATACCACCAGGAATCCCCCCTCTGAAATTACATACCGTATACCACCGGGAATCTTGAAACTCCTGAGGACCCTCCAGAATTACGCCACTAGGCCACCGGTGTGGCATCCCAAAAATTCAAAGCCGAGCCATAAGGTGTGTTAAAGTCTTTAATTAGGTGATATAATTTCCATGGCTTATGTTTTAGCCATTAGTCTTTTAAATTTGATGATTTGTGCTTGTGATTGTGGAAATTTAAATTTAATAGATTAATAATCTATGCTTGGCCATATGATTTAAATTTCAATGAGCAAAAATATCCTAAGACTTTGGCCAAGATTAAAAATTGAAATTTAGAAATATCTATAGAAGGAATTTCAAAAAAAAAAAAAAAAAAAAGAAGGGAAAAAGAGGGTTAATTTTCGAATGGGCCTTGGACCCATTGGCCTAAAGCTTGGTGGGCCAAGCTAATCGGCCCATTAGAGCCCAAGAAGAGAATTCGACCAGCCCAAGGGGAGTGGCCGGATGGGCCTAAGCCCAAGCCCAATCAAATTCAAATTAAAACCCAATGTGACAAGTGGCAAATGGCAAGAGCATGCATTGGTTAGTCTTTAGGCAAAGCAATGATTATCAATCATGGGATTAGGGGAGTATAAAAGGGATGAGGAGAGAGAGATGGCTGGTTCTTTGCTTCATTCGGCCAAGAGAGAGGGTGAGAGAGAGAGAGAGTTCGAGAGAAAGGGAGAAACCGAGAGGGAGAGGAGGCGGAGCCGAGGGGTGCCGCCGTTCGTTTGCCGTCCGATCGCCGTGTCCCGCCGTCGTTCGTCATCGTTTGTTCATCTTAGAGGCAAGTGGAGTCTGTAACTTCTCTTGCAGGTTTGTTGTGGTGGTTGCATGTTCGATTTTAGGTGTGATTTGTGCGAAAAACCGAGGTAAGAGTTGGTTATTTGCAAACCGTGTGACTGTTCTTGTTCGGTTTGTTGGAGTCAGTAGCTTGTTTGAGCATGCATGGATGTTTGGAGTTCGATTTTGGCTTCGTTATCTTCATGGAAGTTGTAGCTAACGTCTTGCACTATAACATACTGAAATTTCGTGGAAAATGATGGAGATATGAGGGGTCAAAGATCTATTATACGGAGACCCTACATCTGTGAAGTTTCCACTGACCTCTTGCTAGATTCTTGTTTGCATGTTGATTTCTGTTGAAGATTTGACTTCAATGTCTTCATGAAAGTTGTAGGTAACACCTTAAGCTACAACATACTAAAATTTGAAGCAAAAATAACAGGAATAGATTGGTGAATCGGCTAGATCTTAAAAATGATGGTTCTGGTGAAGTATTTCGAGACACCCGAGACTTCATGGACTTAAATGATGACCATACTTTGGTTATTTGACCTATATCTCTTCATGAAACTTGTAAATGACACCTTGGTACATAACATACTCAAATTTCAAAGGAAAAAAAAGAGAATAGATGGGTGAAATCTAAAAATTTCGGAGATGTGTGTTCTGGACGACGCGGTAGTGGTTCCAGAAGTTTCGGGGTTGTATAAATTAATCTAAACCGAATTTAGCTTAGAGTTCTTCATGAAAAGTGCACGAAAATGTGTTGGATATCACCCTGAAAAATTTCGTAATTTTTGAAGGCCATATGAGTATTTTAATTGAATTTATTTAGAAACTGTGCAATTCTGGTCATTATCCGAATATCATGTGCTATTTTGTGGAAATTGTGAAATTATGAGAAATTCAATTTGGCCATGAATTTTGTATGAAATTTTCATCCTATTGGTTTATTTAATGATTGTTTGAATATTATGATTTTGGGAAAATCATAGATATTAAATTTAATATTTATTTATGAAAATAAATAAATATAATAATAAAATAATAAAATAATAAAATAAAAAGGGATTATTTTATTGGCCATGAATTCCATTGAATTTATTATGCATTGTTTTATGACATTGGTGTATGTATGATCATCAATTGTGAAGCATGCGTGAATCATATGCCATGTAATAATAAGATTTAAAAGGATGGTGAATGTGGAAAACGATATGTGAGTAAGAGGATGTGGTGGAGGATGATGTCTGGTGGCCTAGTGGCGTAATTCCAGAGATTCCCTGGGAGATTCAGGATGCCTGGAATGTGGGGGGCCGGAAGCCCTGTCGGAGGTTTCTGCCCGAAGGGAATGCCTCGCGATGCCGGGATGTGGGTGCGGGATGCCCTGGCTAGAAGGGTAAAGGCCGGAAGCCCCGTCGGAGGTTTCGCCGAAGGGAATGCCTCGTGATGCTAGTTGAGATGCGAGATGCCCGGAATGTGGGGGCCGAAGCCGTGGCCATGGGATGGCTGGAATGCTTTGGGAACCCCGTCGGAGGTCTTTGCCCGAAGGGATGATGATATTGATGATATGGGAAGTGGGTGATGTGGTGATCAAACTCAAAGATAAAAGATGAAAAATGAACCCATGATATATGATATGCATGATGATATGCATGATGATCACCTATGATATGATATATGATATGCATGATGATATGCATGATGATGATGATGATGTTATGTGATGTGGTATGATGATCACCCATGATATGTGATATGCATGATGATATGCATGATGATGATGATGATGATGTTATGTGATGTGGTATGATGATCACTCATGATATGTGATATGCATGATGATATGCATGATGATGATGATGATGATGATGTTATGTGATGTGGTATGATGATCACCTATGATATGATATATGATATGCATGATGATATGCATGATGATATGCATGATGATGATGTGATGTGACATGATATGATGATCACCTATGATATGCATGATGATATGCATGATGATGATGATGATGTGATGTGACATGATATGATGATCACCTATGATACGATATATGATATGCATGATGATATGCATGATGATGATGATGATGATATGATGATGCATGATAGTGTGTGCTTGACTTCAAGGTAAGTAATGCCTACAATGCATGTGAAATTGCATGATGCATTGAGTTGTTTTTGGATTTCCCTATCTGCTGAGTGGTTGTACTCACCCCTTTTGGGGAGAATATTTCAGATTAGCAAGTATGCCGCTACCTGCCGTCACGCGAGGTACATTTTACGGGATACCATCCGATGTAGAGGTCGAGTGTGTTGAGATAGACTGTCCCTCTGTTCCCGGACTGACTTTTATCCGAGTACGTTGTCTAGTGATGTATGACATGGGCCTGGCCGGGGTCCCGTCATTCAGGAGTTCATTTCTGTGCACATTCGTCGGGATGGAGCGATGCGAGGGATGTTGCCGCCGCCACCGCCTAATGCATCGGGTTGGGTGTGAGACCCGCGCGCGATGAGTAGGAGCTAGATCTTTTGATGTAGATAATCGACACTTTTGATGGGGGTTCGTATCCGTATGATGTCGAGGGTCGAGAGTTTCTTTTTGAGGTTTTAGGCTGGACGTGGCTGAGTCCTAGCTTTTCCTTTTTGATGTACCGACCTAAAAGATATCCCATCTTGCTATATATATATATATATATATATATATATATATATATGTAAGCAAAGTGTCGAAGTTGTTTATAAAATCCTGATGTTTAGCTGGTGTGTATTTGTATCATGGATTGGTAGGGAGATAGATGGTGATGTTTAATTTGGTTCTGCTATGAGTCGCGTTGGGACCAATCGTTTAAAATGAAAAAAAAAAAAATGTGTCTGTGATTAACGACGCTTGTTTTAAGTACAAGATAGGAAAAGGAAATAAAGTGTAACATCAGCGCTAGTGACGACTTTCGAAGGGTTCGGGGTGTCACAACCGGGCATCCGGCACCCCCACATTCCGGGCATCCCAACACTCTCTAGGCATCGTCGGCTCACACCTCCGACAGTCTTGTTAACATCTTCATTTTCATTTATACATATATCTCAATTTCAACATGGCATTTGATGTAACAATATCAAGAATCTCAACCAACTTTTCATGCCAATTAACATGCCATATGCCATCACATATGCAGCACAATCAATCACTCAAAGTATTTCATCACATGGAGAATTTCATTTATTTTCCAAAACACATAAGTTTTTTTCGAATAAATCAAAATGCATTCCTCTAATTAAAACTCCAGAAAAATTAGTAAATGACATTAATAAATTCTGAAAACTTGGCACATGATGTAATGGCAACAAAGTCAAGTTCAGCATTTGATTCTATATGCAATGTCAAATATCGTCACATGCTCAGCAAGATTCAATCACCTCAATCAATATAATTAATAGGGCTCATTCAAAACAGAATAATCATAAATTTCAGCATTTGAAATTCGCACAATCCAGCTTGCACAGTTTTAAAAAATATTTCCATTAAATACACAAATGGTCTTTAAAAATTTTGAAATTCGAACATGTGATATTCAAGACATAATGACAGATATTTCATAAAGGACACTATGGCAAAAGACCCTCATACAATTTGTTATAGATCACGCATCACAGCATTTCTATTCTATCAATACAGCTTGCACAGTTTTTGAAACATTTTTGGTTAAATAGGCAAATGAACTTCTAAAAATATGAAATTTGAGTATATTTCAGGGAAGACATACAGAAAGATACTTTGTGAAGAACACTTTGCCGAAAGAGCTTCATACAAAATGATATGACCCATGCATTGAAACTGACTAAACCCGAACGTGTCAGATTACTCGGTTTTTGAAATATTTCCGATTAAATACTCTAATGACCTTAAAAAATTATAAAATTTGAATATGTGGTAGTAAAGACCCTAAAGTATATTTTTCATACAGACATTGAAGTCAGATTCGTCCTAGATAATTAATTATGGACGGTTGAAACTTCTGTTCTTAGTACCGAAATTTCCAGATCTAACTATCTCCGAAAAACCACAATTTCGGCTACCTATTCTTGTTGGTTTTCTCTAAATTTTTGATATGTTAAACTTCAGGATGTCCTTTACAAATTTTGTTAAGAAATCAAAGTGAAATTTCAACAAGAAAGTTACTTTACAGACCACGAAACCACTGAAGGTCATCACGACGAATTCCAGATCTAGTCTCTCCAAAGGAAAATCGTTTCACCAAGAAATACTTGTTCGTTTTATCTCAAATTTCAGTATGTTATTCTTCAAGATGTTCTCTACAACTTTCATGAAGAGGTCGAAGTGGAACTCCAACTAAAAAGTCACATGCAACACACGAAATCACCCAGAGGTCAACAAAACAGTTTTCCAGATCTAATGTTTTCGTAGAAAAAGGGTTTCACCCCTCAATACTTGTCCATTTTGTCTCAAATTTTAGTATGTTACTTCAAGATGTTCTCTACAACTTTTATGAAGAGGTTGAAGTGAAATTCCAAATAAAAGTCACATGCAACACACAAATTCTCGGACAGTCGGACTGGTCTTTCCGAAATCAGCATGCATGACCAACGAATCTCTCTTCAAAGCTCCGAAATCTCATCCCATCTACCACAACCAAGACTTCCCATCTACTACACATATACACAGCAATTAAAAGAGTAGGTTTTAGGACTTCACTTGCCTTAGATTCAAGCATAAAACAGCAACAAACAGAGGCAAAGCAGCAATGAACGGCGGACGAACAGGCGGAGGAACTCTCTTTCTCTCTTCCTCCCTTTCTCTCTTCTTTCTTTGGATGATACTCTCTCTCTTCTCTCCCTTCTGGTGATACTCTCTCTCTTCTCTCCCTTCTGGTCGAAATCCCCTTCCTTTTTGCTCTTTGATTAACAAGAAGTATAGGCATGGCTCCGTATGAGGCATTATATTGAAGAAGATGTAGGACCCCTATCTGTTGGAATGAAATAGGTAAAAGAAAATTGATAAGACCTGAGATAGTACAAGTTACTATAGAAGCGGTCGAGATAATCAGGAAAAAACTTAAGATAGCCCAAAATAGGCAGAGAGATTATGCAGATAGGCGTAGAAAGCCTTTAGAGTTTAATGTGGGAGATCACGTATTTCTTAAGGTATCTCCTATGAAAGGAATATCTCGATTTGGAATGAAGGGTAAGTTAAGCCCTAGATTTGTTGGACCTTTTGAGATACTTGAAAGAGTAGGGGATGTAGCATATCGTTTGGCGCTGCCTCCTAAATTGGGAAATTTACATGATGTGTTTCATGTGTCAATGTTGAGAAAGTACCAGCCAGATCCTGGCCACATACTCGATCATGAAGCCATCAAAGTAGATGAGAAAGTGAGGTACATCAAAGAGCCTGTGCAAGTACTAGATCGAAAGGAGCAAGTTCTTAGGACTAAGAAGATTCCTTTGGTTAAGATATTATGGTGACATCATGATGTGGAGGAAGCCACATGGGAGAGTGAAAACGAGATGAGGGAAAGGTACCCTCACTTGTTTAAGGAGACATAGGTAATGTCAAATTTCGAGGATAAAATTCTCTAAGGAGGGGAGAATTGTGGCATCCTAAAATCTCGTGACAACCTCTGGAGTACCATGAACCATGATTAGGTAATGGAAGTGTCATTTGACTTTGTATTAGCCATTGAATTAATGAATTTCAATTAATTTAAGGTCGAGCATTGTAATGAATGATTTTTTGGATGGAGATTGTCTACAAGTGAACCAATGATTTTATTTAGGTGCAAATTGACATAGAAATCTTATTCTTGCTGGTGCACTTTATAAGTAGAATTTTATTGATTTAAATTACAAATTTTTATGGGTTTATAAGTTGAAATTAGGTGTTAATTTAAATGAGGGTTAAATGGAATAGGAATAGGAGAGGGTGGGCTGATTTTAGGCCCAAAGACCATCCAACTAACCCACGCCAGCCCCTATTCGACCGGCCCATGAAGGCCTAAGGCTGGCCCAGCCTTGAAGCCCATCAACTTTGCATGTGAGCTGCCAAGTGGCATGGAGGAGAAGCCAAGTGTGGCTGCCCCCATTGGCTTCCTTGGGCGGCTTCATGCAATCAAATGATTGCAAATGATTGTAGGGAAGAAAGCTAAAGGGAGAGAGGCGGATGGATGAAGGGGAATCGACCGAGAGAGAGAGAGAGAGAGAGAGAGAGAGAGAGAGAGAGAGTGTGTGTGTGTGTGTGTGTGTGTGTGTCGTCCGAGAGAGAGGAAGAGAGAAAGAGAGGAAGCAGGCGTGCGAAAGGAAGGAGGAGGATCGTCCGCCTAGCTCACTGCCATCCGTTCGCCGCTTTGCCGCCGTTCTTGTTGCTGTTTGTACTTAAGTTTAAGGCAAGTGAAGTCCTAACCCTACCCCTTGCATTGCTGTGTGTATGTGTAGTAGATGGTAAGTCTTGGTTGTGGTAGATTAAAGATGAGATTTCGGACCTTTGAAGAGAGATTCGTTGGTCATGCATGCTGTTTCTAGAAAGACTAGTCCGACCATCCGTGAGTTTGTGTGTTGCATGTGACTTTTTAGTTGGAATCTTGTTTCGATTTCTTCATGAAAGTTGTATAGAACAACTTGAAGAACAACATACTCAAATTTGAGGCAAAACAAAATGCTTGATGTTAAGTGCATGGTGGTATACGCATATGTGGCATGGATATATGCATGAATGCTTGATGTTAAGTGGATGGTGGTATATGCACACATGGCATGGATATATGCATGAATGCTTGATGTTAAGTGCATGATGATATATGCACATATGGCATGGTGATATACGTATGGCTGTAAGGTAAGGTATGCTTAAATGCATGAATGATATGTGTTTTATCCTTGATTGTTCTGTTTGACACATTGAGTAGTGTGGTGGATCTTTACTGCTGAGTGGTTATACTCACCCCTTTGGGGATTAACATTTTAAATTAGAAAGATGCCGTTGTGACTAGCTGCACGCGGTACTTACTATAGCATACCTACTGATGTAGATGTGGAGTGTACTGATCATGTCTATGTCGATGCTCTTGGTTTATTTTTTGTTCGAGTCTGTGTCTTGGTGATGTATGACGTGGGTTGAGCTGATGGCCCGGTTATCCAGGAGTTTATATCTGTCCATATTCGACATGACGGAGTTATGTTAGGGATGTTACCGCTACCACCACTCGATGCACCGGATTGGGTATGATGGCGCATATAGCTGATGGGAGCTAACACTTTTTAGAGATAGCCGACGCTCGTTGATGGAGGGTGGTACATGTTCGATGTAGAATCGAGTCCTTTTTGGGGTGGTAGCCAAGTATAGTTAAAACCTTGGCCTTTTTTTTGTATCAACCTTGATGTCCATCATGAAAATATAAATAAGAGTGAATCAACATTATCTTTTCTTATGATGCATAGTTGGTGTGTATTGCATTATGGTTATTGGAGAGAGAGATGGTGAGACTTGTTATGCTTCCGCTAATAAGTTGCGTTGGGACTGCTTTCAAAAAAAAAAAAAAATTCCTAGTCAAGGGTATCGGTCTGTGAAGTTATATGAGATCGAGTAATTAAGAGAGATCACTTGTGGCAATCTTAGGCGAATTGGGGGTGCCACAGCCGTAGCCCTTCACTGGTCCGGTGAAGGTTGCCTCCTTTTTCAATTAAAAAACAAATCTAGAGCAAAATTGGAAATATGAAGAATCAGTGAGGGTACTTTTGGAAGGGAAAAAATAATTTCAGCATTCGGTGGAATGCTGAAAGCCCTACTAGCTTTGGGCTTTCATTATTTTAAAGCCAAGCTGAAAACTGAAAGCCAGCTTCAAAGTTAAACCAAACAGTCCAGCATTTCCCAAAAGGGCTTTTAGGCCTGAAAGCTCCTTAGAAATGCTGAACCAAACATAGCCTTAAACACACTTGACTTCTTGAATGGGACATATCTAATGATCACCATCACTATATGACCAAGTCCCTCCACTAAATGCAATTTGAAATATTCGAGTGAGCTAATGCAAAAGAGACGGATCACCTACCTATATGTCTTCTTCTAATCACCCTCACCTCTTAATTTCCCCATTAATAGAGTTAGAAGCAAAGCCAACTTAGCTAGGTCAGATATGGTCACCACTTCTCACTCGGGACCATTGGGCCTATTGTATGTTGTCCTTTGTTGATGTGGTTTGAAAAGTTAATTATTTTTGTACCTTGGTTGCAAAAATGACTTATGATAAGGATTATGTTATTAACATTGTTTGTTATAGTGGGGACTTTACAATTGGGAATGATGAGTGGAAGTATGAGGGGGGAAATGAGAACACTATTTTTGTCGATATAAAGAATGCATCTTATATTGGATTTGTTAGGGATTTAGTGAACTATTTGCCATGCAAAGTACGAACGTTGCTGTATTGTGTTCCTGGGAATGACTTGAGAGATGGTTTGAGGAGCTTAGAAGATGATACTAGTTTTAGGAATATCCTGTACCATTATGTTTGTGGTGAAGAAGTAAAAGTGTATGTTGAATACAATGGTGATTTTGAGGACAGAGATGATGATGGAGAGAGCATCTAAGTAAGAAAAAGAGGATATGGTATTCAAGCTAATATTGATAGTAGGGATGGAGGACAACAGGATAAATAGGATGGGGATGAGAGGAGCACAGATGCAGTGCACCAAAATGATGACGACATAGGTAATGTCACCATCATTAGATTAGATTTAACATAGTTAAATCCAGTGATGATGACAATGAAGCGTTTGCTTTTAAAAATTTCTTAAGTGATGACAATGACGAGGAGCTTGCACAGTCAAGAAAAAAATAAATAGAGTTTTTATCATATAGGTTTGTAGCTTTGTAGGTGACTGATGAAGTTCCAAACATGGCTAAAGGAGTTGTAGTTGTTGATGTTGCTGGCGAGGAGACTGATTATGTAGAAAGCATTGAGAATGTTACTTCCCAAGACAAACTTGAAGAAGACCAAGGAGTTGTACATAAAAGAAAAAGTAAGTTTTCTTCCTATGATCCATCCGTTGCCTCTCTTACTTTGTCAGTAGGTATGAAATTCTGAGATGCGAAACAAGTTAGGGAAGCTATACTAAAGAACTCCATTGCTACACATAGAAATATTGACTTCATTAGAAACACTGAGGCTTTTGTAAGAGCTAGGTGTTCATGGCAAAATTACCCATGGAAGATCTACAACGCGTTTGTTAAGAGGAGTGGGTCCTTTCAGATTATGACCTACCAAAAGGAACATATTTGTTCCATTAATTTTGAAAACAAAAGAGTAACATGTGCATGATTGTCCAAACATTTCTTTAGTCTGATCAAGGTGATGCCCAAGATGAAGAGTATTGAGTTAAGGTTGTTAGGGAATGAGTGTGTAGGTATCAATGTGTCTAGGAATTAGCATAAAGGATCAAAGCAAAAGGTGATAAGAATACTCATTGGTCAATACAATAAAGAATATGGGCAGGTGTGAGATTATGGTTGGGAGTATAGGCTGCAAAACCCTTTAAGTAGAATGTATGTAGAGATCATAAAGAAACCACTTTCGAATAGTGAGACCAAGTTTAATAAGTTCTATGTGTACTTCGATGTGTGCAAATGTGGATTTTTCTTTGATTGTAGATGGATCATAGGATTGGACGGTTGTTTCATGAAGGGCTTTTGCAAGGGAAAATTGCTAGTCACAATTGGAAGATATGCGAATAATCAAATGTTTCGACTGGCTTGGAGTATTGTGAGAATAGCGAATAATGACAATTGATCCTAGTTCCTAAAAAATCTTATAATTGATTTGAAGATAACAAATGGGGAAGGATGGACGTTCATGTGTAATCAACAAAAGGTAATGTTCTGGTCAATTGTTTGCTTTTTTATATTAACAACATATTATTTGCTTTTTAATTATTGTAGGGACTGGTTCCGGCATGAGCCGAGTTTATACCCTATGCCGAACATCAAATGTGTGCACGCCACATATATGCAAATTAGGCAAGAACCTATAAAAGGGATAAGCTGCAATCACAATTTTGGTAGTTAGCAAAAAGCACAAACAAAGCTGACTTTAGGATGACCAAAAAAGGTTTGATTGAGTTGACAAAGGAAGGTTTTACTGCCCTATTTCCAACAGAACCAAAACATTAGTGTAGGGCCTTCTTCATCGAGGAAATCAATGTGATAACATCAATAACAATATCCGCGAAGCATTTAATGGGAGAATCATAGATACCAGATGCAAACCAATCATCTCAATACTTGAAGATATATGAGTTATGATCATGACTTGGCTACACAAACAAAGAGACGAGACTGCAAAGTGGACTAAGCAATGTAGTCCTAAGATTGCCAAGATATTGCATGAGAATTTAGGTGCAAGTAGGTATTGTTATCCCATTTGGGATATGAGATAATAAAGGGTTTTGAAAAATATGTTGTCCATCTAGGTATGAGGAAGTGTTCATGTAGAGTATGGCAACTAACTGGAATTTCTTGTGCACATGCCATATGTGTCATCCAGTTGAAGTGCCACAACGTAGTATCTTGATAATTGGTACAAGAAAACGAAATATATTGATTCGTACCAATTCATGATACAGACAATCAGAAGTAGTAAGTTCTGGGAGCCAATCGATCGTGAAGCACCTCAACCTTTGCTACTAAAGAAGAAAAATAGGAAGGCCAAAATGAAGATGAAGAATGGCGGAGGGAAAGGTCTTGGGTTAGTAAAGGATGAGTAGAACATGTGCAAAGCTGACATGCTCTTATTACCACGTAGCATGGCATATTACTAAAGGTTATCGATTGAGGAAGTAGTAAGAACAATTAGATAAGAGGCCAATTAAAGGGCCTAGTGAAGGGATAGCTGGAAAGCTAATTAAAGGGCCAAGTTCATTCATTGTTCTTCAGTCAACAATAAGAAACCCTAGTAAGTCATGCTATTTGTGTGTATATATATATATATATATATTGGTTTATTACATATTTATATATAGCCTCAATTGCTTTATATTTAATGTTTTTTTTTTCAAGTGACGAGAATAGCACCTGAAGGATTGGCAGAAGCCTTTGTTGTACCTGAAACTGAAGGGTATTTTCGAAGAAGGCAAAGTAGAAGGTGGTCAATTGAAGGATTGGCCGAAGCAATTGAATGGCCAGTTCAATCGATTGTTCTTTAACAAAGAAAAAAAATATCTAGGGCTCGTTTGGTTCGGCTTTTGGGGAATGCATTTGCGAAATGCAAATACCTTTGGGTAAATGGGGTTTTCCGAAATGCAAATGTCGTTTGGTAAAATTTGCATTGAAAAACAACTTTGGCCAAAATACCGTTTGGTAAAATTTACATTTGTAATTAACTTTTATTAAATTAAAAAAGCAAAAATATAAACATATAAACATAAAATATATTTATTAAACATAAAAAATATATAAAAAAAAATAGATATGTTTATATAAATATATATTTATATAAAAGCAATCGGAGAAAAAAATAGATATGTTTATATTTATAAATATTTATTTATTTATTTATTTATTTATTTATTAAACATAAAATATATTTATATAAAAAATGGATGTGTTTATATCTATATAAATATATAAAATATATATAAATATATATTATATTTTTATAACTATATATTTATTAAACATAAAATATAAAAAATAGATATGTTTATATTTTTTATATAAAAAATAAACATAAAATATATGTTTATATATTTATACCGGACCGCCGAATTCGGCAGCCAAACCGCCCGAGTAAAAAATATGTTTATATTTTTTATATAAACATATTTTTATATAAAAAATATAAAAATATAAACATAAAACATATATAAAAAATAGATATGTTTATATAAATATATATTTATATAAAAAATAGGAAAAAAATAGATATGTTTATATTTATAAATATATTTATTTATTTATTAAACATAAAATATATTTATATAAAAAATGGATATGTTTATATCTATATAAAATACATATATATATATATATAAACATAAAATATAAAAAAATCGATATGTTTATATATTTATATAAAATATAAAATATATATTTTATATAAAAATATAAACATATTTATTTTTATATTTATTTTTATTCAAGAATCGATTGGCTTCTCCACCGAAGAGATGAATAATATCGGAAGTTGCATTCGAAGATGCAACTTGCCAAAGGACCTCAAGAGTGCATTGAGCTAAAGGCCCTTAGAGCCACTTGGAGATGCAATTGCATCTTGCCAAAGTCGCGCAAAAAACGAACCAAACAAACTTTGCATTTGGCCAAGGGACTTTAGAGCCCAAATGAGCATTCCAAATGCTGAACCAAACAGAGCCCTAGTAAGTTCAATAATTTGTATTTAGTTTTCCTTTACGTTATTATATGGCTCGATGTTATATTTATGGTGTTTTCTTGTCTCTTTTTCAAGTTCAAATAAGGCAAGCTGGAGCTCAATAGCTAACAAAAGGGCCAACTGAAGGGCCACCACAAGGGCCAATAAAAGGTGTCACTGAAGCTGAAGCTGAAGGGCTAGATAGAAGGACAACTAGAAGAATGCCAACTAAAGAGCTAGTTATAAGAATGCGATCTAAAAGATGCTCAACTGAAGAATTGGCCGAAGAAGCCCCTTTCTGTAGCTAAAGGGCCAAATATAGCTAAAGCTAAACGGCCAAGTGAAAGGCCAAAAAAAGGACTAAAAACATCACAAGCAAGAAGAAGGGCCAACAAATTACAGGTTACTGAAAGTAGCGCTGTCCTTTGAATACTAAGGGCTCTTGGGAAGAGATTAAGACAATATGATTATGGCTTTTATACAGATAAGCGTACTAGAACAATCATTATTAATGTAATTTTTATTGGCTACATTTAATTTAATGTATAGTGCAAAATTTTGCTGATGATTTAGTAGTCTTTTTGTAACTTGGAAGAAGTTTTGAGGTTTTTATCTCTCAATGCTCAACTCAAAAATCAACAACTGTGCCAACAAACAAGAAGACATTGGCTGCGACAACAAGAAAGAAGAAGAATCCACTTGCAGCTCCATTTGGATTAGTTCAACCTAGGATATTTGCAGCTCTATCTAAATCAGTTCAACTGGGGATGGTTACAGCTCTATCTGAATTAGTGCATCCTAAGACAGCCAAAGAAGAAATTGCACATCTAGTTAGAAAGAGTTCAAGGATTATGAATCAAGTGAAAAGTCCATTAAAAGGAGCATGAACATGGGGATTGTGCATATTGATTGGTGAGATTAGATGGAATGAGATGGGGTTTGTGGGGCTTAGGAGTCAGTTTTGTTTATAACTTGCTATGGATGGTTTTTTTAGTTTATCATTGAGTTTGTGAGACTTAATTTCAATATCAATGAAACGATCTTACCTTGCTTTTATTTTTTGGATTCTACTTTTACTTGTTACTTGTATTAGTTGGTGGTTGATGGTGGTTTTGGTTGTTCGTGCTGTGGTGGTGACTGGTGGTTATGTTGGTGGCTAGTGGCTGTTGGTGGTGGGTCTATGGTGGTGGTTGGGGGTTGGTGCAGCACTTGATGCAAGTGTCAGTGTGCACATCTTGCACCAGGTGGTGCTGGTGTAAGATTCAGCTTACACCAGCACCTTCTGCAGCAAACCTACCTCCAGCATAGTGGTTGTTGCTGGTGAGTTTGTGGTAGTGGCTAGGGTGCTAGCATGGTGGCTAGGATACTGGTATGGCCGGTGGTGGTTCCTAGTGGTGGCTGGTAACGGTTGGGAGCTTCTGTAGTACCTAGTGCAAATGTGCAGTGTGCATATAATTGCACCAAATGGTGGTGGTGCAAGATAATCTAAAGATAAGCTTGCATCAGCACCTTCTTCAGTAAACCTACCACTAGTATAGTGGTGACGAGTGATGGTTGGGGACTCTTACAATATCTTGTGTACTTGTGCAGTGTGCACATCTTACAATAGGTGGTGCTAGTGCAAGCTAGTACAAGGCTCAACTTGCACTATCACATTTTCAACAAACCCATTAACAGTACAGTGGCTGCTAGTAGTAGGTCTGTGGCGGCGGTTAGGGTGCTGGTATGGCGATTGGGATGCTTGGTGGTGGCTGGTGGCATCTAGCGGTGGCTGGTGGTGGTTGAGAGCTCTTACAATAACTGGTGCAAGTGTGTAGCGTGCACATCTTGCACTAGGTGGTGCTAGTGCAAGTGTGCAATTGGCATATCTTACACTAGGTGGTGCTGGTGCAAGCTAGTGCGAGACTTAGCTTGCACTAACACCTTCTATAGCAGCACACCAGTAGTACAGTGGTGGCTGGTGGTGGCTTGAGATGATAATTGTTATGCATGGTGTGGCTGGTGGCGGCAGCTGGTGGCCAGTGATGGTGGCTAGTGTAATTTTTAGGAAAAACCTACAAAAATTGACATTTCACTGATTATATTCTAAAAAGCGTGGTACATAGTATTTACTTTTAACCACAAATGGCACTTATAGGATTACTTTTAATAATAACCTAACACTTAAGTGATCACTAAATATAACTTATAATATTCGAGTAATCACTCATGTCTGTCTTATGTATATACTGGTTTGCAACAAATTAGAGAAGCAACTTATTCAATTGAATGCTTGTTGGTTTACTTTCAGTTCAAGTAAAGAAGCCATCACAACACATTGACCTAATACACATCCTTGCTAGTTTATATTCAAGAACAAGCAAAAGCGGCATTTTATTCACTCATTCCATGTCCTTGGCCTCATCACAAGCACAAGAAGTAACTTACAATACATATGACATCATAAACAATAACAAAGTCATAACGATCTCGTGGAAAACAAAAAAAACATTCACTTAAAAAAAATGGCCCACATTTGATCTAAAACAACTACATTTGTCCACTTATTTTCAATTATAGTAGCTTGAGAAATTCTTCTCATCTTCAAGTACTTTACATTTCATTATAAAGTAGGATAGACAACAAAACAACACTACAATAAACACTTGGTAACATTTTCATTCAATTTTCATATTTGAAACTTCATTCTTCAAATGGTTAGCCAATGATACTTTAGCTTGCATTGAATCAATATCGTCCAAGTCATCCATAAATGTAGATGGATGTTGATATCATCCATCAAGTAGGTCCAATATCACATCTGTTGTTAAGTGAGAGAATTTCGTATCGACTCATTTGAAATATTTATACTTCGACCCTTCTTTATATCGAACGCATCCATAGAATCTCCTCTTATGATTCATTTGAGTCCACGATGTTCTTCTCGGACTTGGTAACCCACAAAAAAAGAAACGCTTGCCTTCTATTTCGCTTTGGTGAGAGGAATTTGAGCCGCTACTGAAAGTCCTACTCTCTATTTCTAATATTTGGTAGTGGAATTTAGGGCAAATCGAAATTAGGGTTCAGGATTAAGGTTCAAGCACTTCAATGGGGATTTTAACCGATTCAAGGTTTTAGGTTTGGGGCAATTCAGGAGACAACATCGTTTTGACCGATTCAGGGCTTTTATTTTGACCAACTATGGAAACGACATCATTTTGGGTGAGTTAAAGCCGAATCATCTCTCTAGTGAGCCACATAGGCGAGCAATATCAATAAAAAATTGTCACATAGGATTTCGACAAGGTTCACTAGACTTAGCACTTAGGTGTCCTATTTTTAAAAAATAATAATATTTATATTAAATTATGACTCAAGTTTGAATTCCTTGGACTCCTTATAGTAGTACAAAGGAGGAAAGTTTTTTTCTTTGATGTGAAGCCTGTGGAATCCAAATTGAAGGAAATCAAATCGTGGGGGTTCGCTGGCGTGAAGATGCACGCATATAAACTAGAAGTGGGCTCAAGTCTCTTGTTTATTTTTCCTTCCACCACTGAAACCCTTTCGGCATGAAGTCCATCTGCACAAAACAAGAAGTGGTGGGCCCAAGGTCAAACTTTTGACCTTGGGCCTTGGCACACACGCACACACCCACGTATAAAAGTAAATATTATGCAGGTTTCTTCTCTTAACCTGGAACACACCGCCGAAGGTCTACGTAACGAAGCTGCACACGTCCACGCCGCTTGAAGAAGATCCGCAAGATCTTGAATCCTCGCGAAGCTGTAAGTAGAGAGTTTTGTCTTGCGGTAATTTTGTGCCGTGATTTTATATTCAAGTGAGTTGTTTATTTATAAACACTTTGGGTTTGGGGTTAAATCTAGGTATGGGAAACACTTGAGCAATTGAAAGATTGTAAACTCTGATTCTCCGATTTTAGTGAATTATTTGTTGCTGGCTCTCCCCATGGATGTAGGTATCGATACTCGAACCAAATCACGTAAATTTTTGGTGTCCTTATTTTTCTTGTTTATTTCTATGGTGATTTTGCGTTGACGTAAATTGCAAGATTCTGTCATTTCCGCATATTATATCCCAACAATTGGTACCATAGCTTGGATTGGATTTCTTGATTGTGATTTGGAGCTTTTGCTTGTCTGATTGCAATTATGTCTAGGAGGAAATCTAAGATTGAGAAGTTTGATGGGAGAAATAACTTTGTGTTATGGAGCATCAAGATGCGAGCTTTATTGACAACACAAGGTTTGGCCAAGGCACTAGATGGCGAAGATGAGTTGCCTATTATAATGAAAGCCTCAGAGAGGGTAGAGCTGATAGAAAAAGGAAAAGAGCATAATCCTATTAAATTTGTCGGATGAGATCTTACTAGAGGTTATTAAGGAGAAGGATGTCGTAGCATTATGGGCAAAACTTCAAGCACTCTATGTGAAGGAAGGTTTGAACAATCGCTTGTATATGCTGAAGAAGATGTTTCAATTTAGATATACTGAAGGTATGTCTATCAGAACCCATCTAGATGAATTTAATAAACTCATATTAGATTTGAAGAACGTCGGTAAGATACTTGATGATGAAGAACATGGCATGATGTTGTTAGCCTCTTTACCAGAGTCATGGGAGTACTTTACTGATTCACTGTTGCAGGGGCGTACTACTATTACCTCAGAGGAGGTAAAGTCCGCCTTATTTTTTAAGGAGTGGTAGAGAAAGTTGCAAGATGACGGTCTGGCCAAAGGAGCAGTGCAAGCATTGATGATTCAGGGTAGAGAACAACATCGAGAGCCTAGTAGCAGCAGAGGTAAAAGCATATCAAAATCATGCCACAGAAAATCCAAGGGACGCGTGAAGTGCTTTGAATGTCACAAGGAGGGGCACATCAGGAGAGATTGTCCAAAGCGGAGAAATAAAGTTGATAAGTAGAATGCCACAAGTAGTGTGGCAAACATTGCTAAGGAGAGCACTAGTGATGCAGAAGTCGTCTTATGTGTGACTGCTACTTCGTTAGGAGATGAATGGGTGCAAGATTTGGGGTGTTCTTATCATATGACGCCTCATAAGAATTAGTTTACTACTTACCAAGCTGTAGATGGTGGTAAGGTTCTTTTGGGAAATAATGCAGTTTGTAAGGCTATGGGGATAGGGACAATTCGAATCCGGATGCATGATGGGGTGGTTCGCACATTGACAAATATGAGGCATGTATCGAAGCTCAAGAAGAACCTTATTTCTCTGGGGACACTCGATGACATCGGGTGTAGGTATACCGCTGAAGGTGGAGTACTGAAAATCTCTCGAGGTGCCATGACAGTAATAAAGGGAAAGAAAATGAATACTCTCTATCATCTACTGTGAGAGACCGTGACCGGAACCGCTGTAGTTTCATTAAGTGAGTTAGACTCTAATTTGACTCAATTATGGCATATGCATTTAGGGCACATGAGTAAGGCAAGTATAACGATGCTGAGTAAAAAGGGGTTGTTGAAGGGTTAGAAAACAAGAAAGCTGGACTTATGTGAGCACTGCATCTATAGGAAGCAGCACCGAGTTAAGTTTACTGCAGTTATTCATTCAACCAAACAATCGGTTGAATATATCCATTCAAACGTTTGGGGCCCATCTTCGGTTCCTTCGAAAAGAGGTGCCCGATATATGATGACATTTATCGACGATTATTCGAGGAATGTATGGGTTTACTTTCTGAAGTACAAAGAGGTGCCCGGTATTGATTGAGAAGCAGTCAAATAAGTAAATCAAGTGCCTAAGAACCAATAATGGTATGGAGTTCTATGGTAAAGATTTTACTGAGTTCTGCGAGAAAGAAGGTATTGTAAGACACCGCACAGTACTTGGGACACCACAGTAGAATGGCGTGGCAGAACGGAAGAACAAAACTTTGCTTGAGCAAGCTCGATGCATGCTTTCGCATGCAAGACTTGGTAAGGAATTTTAGGCCGAAGCTGTGAATATGTCATGCTACCTGGTTAATCGATCTCCATCATTTGCTATCGAGTGAAAGACTCCTGAGGAAGTATGGTCGGGGAAACCTGTTGATTATTCTGGATTACGTATATTCAGATGTCCTGCGTATGCTCATGAGAGTGATGGCAAGTTTGAGCCGAGGGCGAAGAAGTGCATATTTCTGGGTTATGCACATGGGGTGAAAAGCTAGCAGCTGTGGTGCACCGATCCCAAATCACCCAGTTTTCTAATCAGCAGAGATGTGATCTTCAACGAGACTGCAATACTTCAACAGAGGAGTTCTGAGACACAACCAGCAAAAAAGACAGATCATGGTATGATAAGTGAGGTGGAGCTTCAGGTGGAGACTCTATATACCTCAAAGGTAATAGAGATTGAGATTACAGATGAAGTTGCAGTTCTTGAAGTCAGTGATAGTGAACAACCAGCAAAGCCGCAGCAAACTATAGCCACAAATAGATAGAGAAGGAAAATTAAATCATCGGTACGTTATGGTTATACAGATATTGCTTATGTATTGACTGTAGCTGATGAGGTGGAGATAGATGAGCCTTCGTCTTACTCTGAGGTGATGGCTAGTTTGGAGTCATTGTAGTGACTAGGGGCTATGAGTGAAGAGACAGAATTACTCAATCGAAATCAGACATGGGAGCTGGTCAAAATACCCAAGAGCATTCTTGGTGTTGAGACAGTGAGGTATAAGGCGAGACTTGTGGCGAAGGGATATACACAACATGAGGACATTGACTACAATGAGGTGTTTTCTCTTGTGGTAAGACATACTTCTATTCGTATTTTACTTGCCTTAGTTGCTTTGCAGGATCTTGAGTTATAACAACTAGATGTGAAAACTACGTTTCTTTATGGTGAGTTGAAGGAGCAGATTTACATGAGGCAACCAGAGGGATTTGCTATTCCAGGTAAGGAAGATCATGTTTGCTTGTTAAAGAAATCTTTGTATGAGTTAAAACAGTCTCCTATGCAATGGTATAAACATTTTGATGCTTTCATGGCTAGTTAAGACTATTCAAAAAGTCAAATAGATAGCTGTGTTTACTATAGGAGATTGGAGAATGGTTCTTTGATTTATCTACTCTTATATGTTGATGATATGTTGATAGCAGCTAAGAATATGTCTGATATTGATGTGCTGAAGAGGCAATTAAATGCTGAATTTGAGATAAAAGATTTAGGTGTTTCAAAGAAAATTTTGGGTATGGAGATTTTGCGTGATAGGATTGCAAGAATTTTACGTCTGTCTCAAAAGAAATATATTGAGAAGATCGTGACACGTTTTAATATGCAATCAGCAAAATCTGTAAGTACACCTTTAGCAAAGCACTTTAAACTTTCAGAAAAATTATCACCGTAGAATGATGAGGAGGAGGAGGAGCATATGTCCCATGTTCCTTATTCTAGTGTCATGGGTAGTATTATGTATGCTATGATGTGCACTAGGCCTGATATTTCACAAGCTGTGAGCGTGGTTAGTTGTTATATGAAGCATCCTAATAAAGCTCATTGAGAAGTTGTGAAGTGGATCCTCAAATATTTGAAAAGGACAACAGACGTGGGTATAGTATACCGGAGGGACAGTAATGACAATGAGACCACTAGTTTTGTGGATTCGGATCACGCCGGTGACTTGGATGATTGCAGATCTTTAGCAAGGTACGTATTTACGCTAGCGAGTGGTGCAGTTAGTTGGAAAGCGTCCTTACAGGATCACATTACCTTGTCTTCAACTGAGGCGGAGTACATGGCATTAACCTTTGTAGCGAATGAGGTGATATGGTTATAAAGTTTGCTATTGGACTTTGGGTTATAACAGAAAAGTGTGAATATACACTGTGATAATCAATGTGCGATATATTTGGCATATAATCTAGTTTATCACGAGCGAACGAAGCATATCAACATCAAGTACCACTTCATCCGATATGTCTTAGCTAAGGGTATTATTATTGTTAAAAAGATTGCTATAGCAGATAACTCGGCAGACATGATGACTAAGTCTATTCCTTTGACAAAGCTCAAGCTTTGCTTGAGTTCTATTGGCGTCTGTGGAGAGTGAGCGCCTATCGGGGCGTTGGGAGAGTAGCATGGATGATGAGCACTATAACTTGGCTTCAAACATCGAGCCAAGGTGGAAAATTGTTAAATTATGACTCGAGTTTGAATTCCTTGGACTCCTTATAGCAGTACAAAGGAGGAAAGTTTTTTCTTGATGTGAAGCCTACGGAATCCAAATTGAAGGAAATCAAATCGTGGGGGTTCGCTAGTGTGAAGAAGCACGCATATAAACTAGAAGTGGGCTCAAGTCTCTTGTTTATTTTTCCTTCCACCGCTGAAACCCTTTTGGCGTGAAGTCCATCTGCACAAAACAGGAAGTGGTGGGCCCAAGGTCAAACCTTTGACCTTGGGCCTTGGCACACACGCACACACCCACGTATAAAAGCAAATATTATGCAGGTTTCTTCTCTTAACCTGGAACACGCCGCCAAAGGTCTATGTAACGAAGCCGCACACGTCCATGCCGCTTGAAGAAGATCTGCAAGATCTTGAAACCTCGCGAAGCCATACGTAGAGAGTTTTGTCGAGCTGTAATTTTGTGTCATGAGTTTATACTCAAGTGAGTTGTTTATTTATAAACACTTTGGGTTTGGGATTAAATCTTGGTGTGAGAAACACTTGAGCGATTGAGCGATTGTAAATTCCGATTCTCCAATTTTAGTAGATTATTTGCTGGTGGCTCTCCCCATGGATGTAGGTACCAATACTCGGACCGAATCACGTAAATTTCTGGTATCCTTATTTTTCTCATTTATTTCTCTGGTGATTTCGGGTTGACGTAAATTGTAAGATTTTGTCGTTTCCGCATATTATATCACAACAATTTATGTGTCACTTTCCTAACTTTTAACATTTAAGTATCCATTCGTGCCAAATTTTGGCACTCTAGGTATTCTTTTGCCCCATCTATTCCATCCAGATTATCGAAATCACAACCACCACCGAGCAATTATCAATCATGGGCTTGAGAAGACACCGATTGGTCACAACGTCGCAATGAGCTGAACCATCTTCGCTGGCCCTCTCGCTGATTCAATGACCATCAATTCCCCTTTTAAGTATCTGTTGCAACTTTTAAGCAATCGGTTATGAATGTGGAAATCAATTTGTGTACTTCACATTCTTAGTGGAAAGTTTGATTTGTAGTGGAGCTGAGCTAAGGACTATAAATTTGATTCAACTCGTGTCGAATAATAGAGATTTGAGTCAATTATCTTATGAAATATGAGTCTTGGCTTAGTTAAGCCCAAATACGAGTCCAATATAATTGATAATTTGTTATGCTTTAAATGTCTTGTAATGAAAACAAAATATAACTTTAATTACGCAATTAGGCTCAAGAGCTACTTGGGTTCAAAAATTGAACTCAAGTTGAGTCAACTTAATTATCTAGCAGTCCAAACTCGATCATATTGAACTAATTAAGCTGATCTTGAATAGCTTATGGATAGATTGAGATCTTGATTTGGTGATACTTAGGCTGGGGAAACTGTCATTTTGTTTTGAGTTTGTGTAATAATCCAAGGGAAGGTTTTATGGTATTGAAGAAAGGTATTATTTTGTTTTATGATGTAAAATCGCAACAATATAGATCATACCTGATTAGATCTTTAGCTGAGTCGAGCTGTGCTCGCTTTATGGTAACAGCCCGTGACAGACGTTGGCATATGTAGATAGCGCTGTTTTTGGTGTTCCAAGCAGTGGTGTCAAGCGCAATCAGGTATATGTGGCTGGATAATTACTATTTGCTCAGTCACTGCCTCCTGTTTGTTTCAAGTATGTCCCTCTCACAATTTTCCAATTCTCAGCTCCCTAAAGAGTATGGAGTTTATGGAGATGCTGTTCTCGGAATATGTGGAAAGAAGCCAACTGTGCGAGATGTGGCGAAGGTATGAATGGGGAAATGGTTTAACAAGATAATCTCTTCTTTTGTAGGTGTTCTAGGGGTGGATTTTAGTGGCCTTTGCTTTACTATGTAACTGTCGAATAAATTTAAGATCCATTAGTCTAGACCATCTATAGCTAATATTTCTGCTATGGGCATTGTAAAGGTCACTTATTTGAGCGTGACCTTGGCGGGGAGTAGTCCAACACCGGGAGGATCTGTAATGGATATCTTTAAATCTCCCTTATAGTGTTTATTGCTGGGAAGCCATGATTAGCATTTGGAAGCAAACTTTCTGCTTCTGTGGTGTTGGAATGTTGCCGGGTGTGATAGATCATATGTTTCTTATTTGGCCAATATGAAGCTTTTTTCAATAATCTTATTTTTAACATGCCTTTGCTTGGTCTTATGCATAATCATTCTTTGTTTGTGCAACACCTCTCTCAGATATCTTTCGATTCGAAAGTTGATAGGAAAATGAGAGAAATTTAGTTAGTTAGGTCATCTGTTGCTATGAGACAACATGACTAGTTGAGAAGGTCTTGGGTGTTTGCATTGAGGTAAAAGTTTGATGTTGTTATCAAGATCAACTATTAAGAGCTTTGATATGAAAAAAAAAAAAAAAAAAAAAAAAAAAAAAAAAGGTTAGTATGACGATCAAGTATGTGTCGACTTTCAATAGCATGGAGTTTTGCTCAAAGTTATTAAACCAATTCTGAATGAAGAACTGCACTAGTGCTTGTGAATAACAACTAGTTACAGAGTTGATGAACATAGCATTACTAAAGATGCCCCATAAAATTATCTCCAATGTTGGTATAGTAGGAATTTCCAGACTAATGCAATTAGTACAGTGAGCTAGATTTCCATTAACTACGATTGGGTGTTGAACTTTTAAAAGTCAGGTAAAAGTGATGATTATTTTATTCTTGAAATATTTGGTACCCGTGTGTTTGAGTGAGTTATGATAAACCCAATTGGAGGGTAAAAAAATGCATATATTTTTAAAATTATGTACAAGTTGAGCATAGCTATCAATTGTAGTGCTTAGAATTATTTTCACTTGTTGTGAGTAAAGAAGTTACAATTGATGAGTCTCCAATACTTTTGGATATGAGTGATTGTGGCAGTGTTTGTACGAATTTGGGTGGTTTTTTAGCTCTAGATGGAGTTGCAACTAGACATCCCAGTGTAGAGGGTACTTGCGTGGTAATTGACATAGACAATACTTGTAGCAAGGCTCCACTTACAAAGCCAATGAAAATTGTATTTGCTGAGTTTGACAAGGTATGAGTTTGATTTTTTTGACAATTATTGACATAATGGTGTTTGTGTTTGTGAATTCTTGTGCAACAATTAATGTTTGCACGTAGAGTTGGTAGCTTGATAAGATCCTTGATTATGATGATATTCAAGTGTAGCTTGGATTTGGAAGATCTCTAGAGCAATTGAGCCCATAAAAGGGCGGTGGGAGAGTAGCAGTTATCACATTTCTGGTGATTATGACTTGATATAGAGTAAAGGTAGAGATTTTTAGAATATATCTCGAATTTGAGCTTTCGAATGAAACTTGATCTAATAGTGCCCAAAAATGTGGCCCGATGTGCAACCCTTAGATGTGGCATGCTAAAAATGTCCAAGACTAATTTTCTTAACAAAATTTAAAAAACAAAATCAGTTTTCTCGTTCGATTTAGAAGTTAGCCGCATGATATCCTAATTTAGATGGAAATAAAAGTTTTGGTCTTCATGCTGCTGGTACACAGTGGCGTGCCTTGCGTGTAATAGTAGGGCACTAAATATACGGCTTATTCGTGAATTATTCCCTGAAGCAATGGCATTGAAGGGGTAAGACTTTGTGTACCATGTTATGCGATTTGAGAGATTATTTTGTAAGTAATTGTGATGGCTAAATATTTAGTGAGTTATGAGACAAATTGGGTCTTGGGATTATTGAGAATGTTTGAGTAGACTTGAGTGCGGTTATAATCTTTATTATATTGCCTGATCTCTGGTGGAATGTTGTGTGCTCTTTTTTTGGGGTAGATGACATTGACCAAACAACATAAATCTAATGTCTAGTTTATTTTCTTTTTTTCCATTTATTTTATTGCTCATTCTTGTGTTTTTCGCAATATCTTACTCCTATGGTATATTCAGCTTAGTTGTACAAGAAAAACGCTTCCTTGGGGTGTTGAAGGAAAGCATAATCTGGCCAAAATCAAACCAAGGTTCATGAGTTTGGTTTTGGCTGGGGAGTAAAAAAGAATCAACCAATTTAATTTGGCTTCCTTGTGGTTTACAGTAGACCACTGTTAAACAGCCACGGACGCATTTATATTGGTATGATCATTTATATGAAGAATGTTTATCAGACTAGGTGACCGACATTCACCAATTTCTTACTTAAAAATGTGACTTGCTATTCATAGAACAATATTAAACTTATGATTCAAATCGTAAATCAGCGTACTCGGACTTAATTCGCGGAGTGGGGGAGAGACAGAGAGTGACTGGGATCCAATTAACGCAGCAACGCTAACACTACAGCACTGACTGAGGAATATAACAAATTGAAGAAGAGGAATGCTGGCCCAAAGAAAGGAGGAAGAAGTACAGCGATGGACGAAGACTCCCCCCCCCAACAAGGGAACAGTGTATCGGGGGATGCAGACTGCAAAGTCGCAGAAGAAAGAGAAAGAGATGAGAGAGGAGAGAGAGAGAGAGATGAGAGGGGCAAGCGTGGTGGGTTCGCGCCACGTGGTGTTGGACGCTTCCTCCTCATTTCCGAATTCTTTCCTCTTTTTTTCCTGTCATTTTTGCAGTAGGAGTTTTGTCACTCGTGGAGCGATTAAAACAACTGCTATTAAAGAGGGCTTGATTTTTTTTTTTTTGTCAATCATATTCTATTCATACTCTACACTCACGTTTAAACGTCGAAACCCACTCCCGAAACTTACGCGTCCTCACCCCACCCCATCTCCCATTGAAAAGGTGGGGATTTGAACCCCTCACCTCCCCCTTCCATGTTGGAATGGTGGCCACTGGGGCGAATCCCAGTAGTTGGGCTTGATTTGACATAATGCTAATTTCAAACCGTGGATATTACATAGCACTAGAACGATCAGTGCACTGCCAAAAAACAGAAAAAAAAAAAAAAAAGAAGAAAAATTTAACCGAAGAACTTAACAACTCAAACTGCCCAAACATCCGAATTATCAATATTATAGAAATTGAACAGCTGGAGTTTACAGGGAAGGACAGAGCAAATCAACACGCTTAGTACAAGAAGAAGAAGAAGCGAAACAAAGGTTTAAAAAAAGGTGAGATCCCCCGGCATTAGATTTTCAATGGAATTTGCGGGTAGAAACCTCATCTTTTGCCAACTCGACAACTTACCCAAACTATTTTTAAAAAATATGGAGGTATATCTAAAAGTAGTATGTATTGCCCTGAAAAAAACAAAACCATGAGAACTATATGTGCGCCTTGTGCCTTGGAGACTCAAAGGTTCTCAGGTTGCCTCTGGAGCATCACCAACGCCCCTTCCGCCGCTCTCGCCGCTCTTGCTACTTTCGCCTCTCTCGCCACGTCTCGCCGCTTCCGCCTCTCTCGCTACTCTCACCCCCTCCACCTCTATCACCACTCTCATATCTTCCACAGCTCTCATCGCCTCTCTCGCCTCTTCCGCTGCTGCCGCCGCTACCGCCATTTCCGTCGCTCCCATCTCTCCCGCCGCTGCTGCCACTTCTGCCGCTTCCACTGCTCTCGTCGCTCTCGTCACTTCCGCCGCTCTCACCAATTCCAACGCTCTCACCGCTCTCACCGCTTCCGTCGTTGCCTCCTCTGCCTCTGCCGCTGCTTTCGCCGCTCTCATCGCCGCCCCTTCACTGAGCATCGCCCATCTCGGAGGAGACTCGATTGCGCTGAGATGTTGGTATAAGCCAAGCTGTGCCATTAATAACCAAACCAAGGTGATAAGTTCTCCTCCTCTATTTAGGTGTTGAGCATGTGCGGAGGGTCGGCAATGAACCGCAGCATACCCCAGCAATTCCACCCACACTTTGCTCATGATCATCCACCTGTCATTCTTTTCAATACTCCGCAATTCTCGAGCGAGTAAACGCGCATTAGAAAGCACAGAACGGATTTTCTCTTTGCCCTTATGATGTGGCTCCACTTCTAGGAGAATACTGCACGCAGTATTCTTCGTTATGTGGAGCTTGTTCAGCTCATCACTCCCTTGAGATAAGAGGAGCCTGTCCAGCTCATTACAAGTGTATTGGAACCTTATTTCGCTGAACCCAGCGATTGCAGACATCATATCAGGTTGTTTGGTAATAAGATGAAGCATATAATCTGACAATGCCTTACTGTTTTCCTTATTAATGTTAAAGTTATTACTTTCCTTAGTGCCCTCATTGTAACAGAGCTCGGTGGCAACATGCCACAGTAAAAGACTCTCATCATAAGGAACAGAGAGTACGAATTGAAGCAAGTGTGTGCAATCATGATTTATTTCGGAATGCTCCAGAGCCCATTCACCCCGAGCAGCACATATCCTCAACGCGGATTCCATGTCTTCTGCAGTCGAACTCTTCCGTGTCAGCTCATTAAAAATCAGTTCACCTAATTTTTCAGTGAATGGTACTCGCCGTCCAGGCTTCATGTCATCAAAAAATTCCCACAGAGAGATGAGATCAAGGAGTTTCTCAATCCATTTTGGCCACCTACTCAGCCGAGAATCTATCAAATTGTACTGGTAGATTGATCTAGACCACCTAGCATGTAGTATAGGCAATGCGAACGGTGAGCTTTCGGATTTGAATTTATGGAGGAACTTAATGAAGATGCATCCTGTAAACAAACTTCTATGATGTTTCTGAGATGTCCCTACTTTTGCAAACATCCTGTCAGAGCAAATGAGCATACTAAGAGCTACAAATTCCAGGCCCACAGCTCCAAGGAGCAAGGTGTAAGTAATCTTTATATCACATTCGTGAAAACCACGCTTGTTCGAGACATAGAAAAGTGCAAAAGCAGTAACGACGGAGCCAACTGAGATAGCTCGGAAAAGGTACCCTGTTGGACACTGAACCACGGCAGCCTTAGTATAAAGAACATCATAAAAGAAGTTGAGCTCAGCCTCAATGACCCGAAAAGCATCCTTCGCGGTTGTGCTTCTGAAAAATTCCCAGCTTCTGTTCATTTGATTGGGGCGGAAGGGGAGTTCCACAAGGAGGCCTTTGAAGGTTGTGAAGTAAAAAGATGCGGCTTTTATCACTTCTCTGTCGCCCAAATCGGTTTCATGTTGCTTTCCAACATCTTGGGATTTGATATTATGCTCCAAAATCATCTTTATTAGAGCATCGCTATCCCGGTCAGCATCAAGAGACGGGAGCAAGGAACCACGGAATTTACTGAAGCGTGCAAAATACAGAGCACATGTTCTTTCTATATATTTTATGGTTCCTCCAATAAACACGAAGATGGTTGGGACAATTAGCTTGTTACTGGGGAGGGATTGGTAAAACACATAGCATGCAGTGCCTAGCTGGAATAAGAGATTAAGCAAGTGCCTACCCCACAGCTCATTATCCTCGAGCGCGAAAGCAGTGATTGTGTCTGGTCCTCCGAGGTGTAGCAGAAGGAATGGAGCCCAAAATGCGAAAAGGTCATCATATGCTTTGACCTTGGAGTCTGAAGTACAACCATTGATTTGGGCTCTGGCAAGGAGTCCGAAGGCATAGATAGCGACCGAGTCAGCAACCAAGTAAGCTAACCACATGAGAGTCCTGAACCACCTGTTTGACCACCTCTTTCGCATGGGTGCAAAAAAGATGAGAAAGACTTGTAGAGATAGGCTCGTAAGGATTGCCCCTCGGAGATTGAATTTCATCCATAAATTCTGGGTTTCTGCAAGAATTGTCGTAATTCCCATTTGATCCTCACTCTCTCCTCTCACCAGATCCTGCAAGGAAATGTTTTAGTCTACATGACAAGGCTGGGTCAGGCTGACTGGCACATGGCCAAGCTTTCCCCAAGGCCGGCGAGGGAAGCCTAGGGGCGAGGCTCGACCCTCTATAGTGGCTGGTGAGCCTTACCAGCCATGGGCAGGTCGCGGCCTCGCCATGGCTAGCTCGGCCTTGCCAGGCCTCACCTAGCGCTGGGTGAGGCTTGCCCTCGCCAGTGGTCGCACTTTCAACACACGACATACAAGACAAACAGACTCAACAGGGAACCGGCTGGGCCGAAATTCGCGTGAGCTGGACGGCCGCCAACTCCGCTTTGATGTGCTCAGAGCAGGGCAAGGACGGGGCACAAAAAGGGGCTTACCGGGTTCAGCACGAGGACGTCGGCTGAGAGAGGTCATCGGACGGGGCTCGCGCACGGCCAAGGTGTCGGCTAAGGCTCTGTTGCTCCCACTCGTACTCTCTCTCTCTCTCACTCGGACCCTGATTTCTCTCCAAAAAATCCCCCCCTTCTCTCTCCGCCTCTCCGCCTCTCCGCCTCGCGTTCCTTTAATGGCCACTGACGCGTTGGCCTCTGCCATGCCAGCTGCCGCCAGCTGCCGCCTGGCCCAAGACAGGACGATCACGCCTCGACGTCCTTGCTCTGCTCCGCTCCTGTTCTGTACCGTTGCTTTCGCGCCGTCCTTCTCTAACCCCAGCCGAACGTCAACGACGAAGGGGAAGGTGGAAAAAAGAAAGAGGAGAAGGTCGGGCCAGGGTTAGGGAAGAATGGCTCAGGCGAGAAGAAAAAGAAAAGAGCCAGGCCGGCCTGGCCTCGACCTGGTCTCATTTTTCCTTTTGTCATTTTTTTTTTTCCAAATAATAATAATAAGATTTAAATAGATCCTATCACCATTAATCTTAAATGGGTCGCTAAAAATTAATTTTTATGTAATTAATAAATGATTAAAAGGGTTGCTAAAATTTAGGTATCGATAATTAATGACTTTTTTGGTATTTTTCTTAATTTTTACTTAAATTAATTTTTTTAGCCAACATAACATATATGTAGATTCACTATCTACGTGGTGGCTTCGCTGCTTCAAACCTTTAAACGAGAGGTTGGGAGTTTGAAATCCCTGCAACTTGCATTGCAGGAGGCTGCGGATCATTAGGCGACTTACGCATGGCAAGTCGGGGTGGTGGTTTCAAAGACCATCTGGGTTTACGTAGCCTGTTGTCGACCAAAATGGTTTCTTCAATCCAAAAAATATATATATATATATATATATATATATATATATATATATATATATATATATGTAAACCCGTTAAACGGGTGGGTCGGGTTGAGCTTGGATCGGGTCATAAATGATCAAATTCAAATTGACCCATTTAACTAGTTTATTCATTTATTGTAATGCAAAATTTTTTATCCATATCCGACCCAAGTCATCCCCTTTCCTCTCTCTGCCTCTCTACCTCGTGTTCCTTTAATGGCCACCAACGCGTATGGCCTCTGCCATGCTAGCTGCCGCCTGGCCCATGACAGGACAATCACGCCTCGACGTCCTTGCTTTGCTTTGCTCCTGTTCTGTGCCGTCGCTTTCGCGCCGTCCTTCTCTACCCCAGCTAAATGTCAACGACGAAGGGGAAGGTGGAAAAAAGAAAGAGGAGAAGGTCGGGCCAGGGTTAGGGAAGAATGGGCCAGGCTCAGGCGAGAAGAAAAAGAAAAGGGCTAGGCCAGCCTGGCCTTGACTTGGTCTCATTTTTCCTTTCGTCATCTTTTCTTTTCCAAATAATAATAATAAGATTTAAATAGATCCTATCACCATTAATCCTAAAGGTGTCGCTAAAAATTAATTTTTTTATGTAATTTAAAAATGATTAAAAGGGTTGCTAAAATTTAGATATCGATCATTAATGAATTTTTTGGTAGTTTTCTTAAATTTTATTGAAATTAAATTTTTAGCCAACATTACATATATGTATCATTAAATGGGTGAGTCTGGTTAAGTTTAGGTCGGATCATAAATGGTCCGATCTAAATCGACCCATTTAACCCGTTTATGATCAATTTATTGCAATGCAAATTTTTCGACTCATACCCGACCCAATCCATCCCCCCATTCTCTCTCCGCCTCTCCGCCTCGCATTCCTTTAATGGCCACCAACGCTTATGGCCTCTGCCATGCCAACTGCTGCCTGGCCCACGACATGACGATCACGCCTCGACGTCCTTGCTCTGCTTCACTCCTGTTCTGTACCGTCGCTTTCGCGCCATCCTTCTCTACCCCAGCTGAACGTCAACGATGAAGGGAAGGTAGAAAAAAGAAAGAGGAGAAGGCCGGGCCAGGGTTAGGGAAGAATGGGCCATGCTCAGGCAAGAAGAAAAACCAAAGAGCCAGGCTGGCCTGGCCTCGACCTGGTCTCATTTTTCCTTTCATCATCTTTTAATAATAATAAGATTTAAATAGATCCTATCACTATTAATCCTAAAGGGGTCATTAAAAATTAATTTTTTTATGTAATTAATAAATGATGGAAAGGGTTGCTAAAATTTAGGTATCAATAATTAATGACTTTTTGGTAATTTTCTTAATTTTTACCGAAATTAAAATTTTTAGCCAACGTAACATATATGGGGTCTATTGAGAAATCTGAGATCACTATACGTCCATTGCATGCTCCTCCTCCTCCCTTCCCCAACTATTCCGTCTAGATTATCGAAGTCGCAACTAGCACCCAGCAATTTCATCGCTTCCCCATTGAAGAATCAATCATGGGCTCAATCGTCAGAGAAGACACCAAAATCGCAACAAGCTCTACCATCTCAGCTGGCCGTCTCGCCAATTCGGTGACCGTCAAAATGCCTTTTAAGTATATGATGCAACTTTTAAGCAATCTGTCATGAATGTGGAATTCGGTTTATGTACTTCACATTCTTAGTGGAAAATTTGATATTTAGTGGAGCTGAGATAGAGATTATAAATTTGATTCAACTTGTGTTGAACAATAGAAACTCAATCAACTATGTCAAGAAATATGAGTCTTGGCTCCATTAAGCCCAAATACAAGCTTCAGCTCAAACTCAAGTTTCATAACTACAATATAATTGATAATTTGTTATGTTTTGAATGTCTTGCAACGAAAACAAAATAAAACTTTAATTATGTGATTAGGCTCAAGAGCTACTTGGGTTCAAAATTTGAACTCGAGCTGACTCAACTTAATTATCTAGTATTTCAAACCTGATCAAAATCGAACTGATTAAGCTAACCTTGAGGAGCTGCTCATGGATAGATTGAGATTATGATTTGGTGATACTTAGGCTGGGAAACAACCATTTTGTTTTGAGTTTGTGTAATGATCCAAGGAATGGTTTTATGGTATTGAAGAAAGGTATTATTTTGTTTTATGATATAAAATGCAACGATATAGACCACACTTGATTAGATTTTTAGCTAAGTCGAGCTGTGCTCGCATTACAGTTGCAAAATTTGATCAGTGATTTGAAGTTGATCATAGATAGTGTTGTTTATGGTGTTCCGAGCAGTGGTGTCACACGCACTCATGTATAGTTGTGCATATGGCTAGATAATTATTATCTGATTAGTCATTGCTTCCGATTGAGAAAATTACCCAAAAAAATCTTAAACTTATTGTAGTTGTATTAATTCACTTATAACTTATATTTTTGGATAATTGAGTCCTAAACTTTTTGGAATTATGCCAATTAAGTCCATCCCGGCTAAAATCGATCGACAGACGTTGACGTGACTACCGATCGACACCGACAACAATTTTCTAATAATATTTTTCAAAATATTTTTTTCCTTTCTTTTTTTTTTTCCCTCCTCCCTCCTCCTCCCTCCTTCTTCCTTTGGCTTTGACGATCAACTAGAGGGACAGGCTGGTCGGTTGCTAGATTGAGATGGTCGGGAGCTCGCCTCGCCGTTGCTAGGCGAGCCCCCATCGGATTTGGCAAGGGCTCACCTCTCTAGACCTAATGACAGCAAGGTGAGCCCTCACTAGATCCAATGAGGGCTTGCCCCACCAGTGGCTAGATGAGCTTGCCCTCGCCTAGCACCTAGTGATAATGAAGCGAGCTTGCCCAGTCGCCTCAATCTAATGATTGACCAGCCCTCTCCTCTGGTTGATTGTCAGAGCCAAAGGAAGAAGGAGGGAGGAGAAGGAAGACGGAGGGAGAAGGAAAAAAAAAAAAAGAAAGAGAAATATAAAAAAAAAAGGGAGAAAAAGATTTAAAAAATTAATAAAATAATTAGAAAAAAATTCTATTAAAAAATGGTTGTATGTGTTGGTCGAAGGCCATGTCAGTGCCGGCCGCCCTTCACTGAATAAATTGAATAAATATAATTGCAAAAATTCAATTGGTCAAAAAAATAAATTTATGACTGAACTTGTATAATTGCAATAGGTTTTTGAGTTTTTTGGTAATTTTCCCCTCCGGTTTGCTTCAACTATTCCCCTCCTCGCAATTTTCCAATTCTCCAGTCCTTAGAGAGTATGAAGTATATGGAGATGCTATTCTTGGAATATATGGAAAGAAGCCAACTGTGCATGATGCGGCGAATGTATGGATGGAGGTAATGGTTTAACAAGATAATCTCCTTTTTTGTAGTGCCTTAGAAGTGGATTTTGGTGGCCTTTGCTTTACCATGCGACTGTTGAGAAAATTTAAAATCCATTAGTCTAGGCCATTTATAGCCGATATTTCGGCTATGGGCATTGTAAAGGTCACTTATCTGACGTGACCTTGGCGAGGAGTAGCCCAGCACCGGGAGGATCTGTAATGGTTATCTCTAAAATCTTCCACATATTATTTATTGCTGGGAAGCCATGATTAGCATTTGGAAGCAGATTTTCTGCTTCTCCGCCGTTGGAATGTTGCCGGGTGTAATAGATCATCTGTTTCTTATTTGGCCAATATGAAGCTTTTTTCAATAATCTTATTTTTAACATGCTGTGGCCTTTGCTTGGTCTTATGCATAATCGTTCATTGTTTGCGCAACGCCTCTCTCAAATATCTTTTGATTCCAAAGTCGATAGGAAAAGGAGAGAGATTAGTTAGTTAGGTCATCCGTTGCCATGAGACAACATGGCTAGTTGAGAAGGTCTTGGATATTTGCATTGAGTACAAGTTTGATGCTATTATCAAGATCAAGTAGTTAAGAGCTTTGATTTCTTTTTGTTTTCTTTTTTTTTTTTATAAAAAAGAGAGAGAGAAGAGATTAGTAAGATGATCAAATATGTATTGACTTTCAGTAGCATGAAGTTTTGCTCAAAATTATTAAATGAATTCCAAGTGAAGAACTGCACCGGTGCTTGTGAACAACAACTGGTTACGGAGTTGATGAACACAATGTTACTAAGGATGCCCCATAAAATTGTCTCCAATGCTGGTATTGTAGGAAATTCTAGATCGATGCAATTAGTACAGTGAACTAGATTTTCACTAGCTACGATTGGATGTCAAACTTCTATAGTTGGGGTAAAATTGTTGGTTATTTTATTTTTGAAATATTTGGTACTGTGTGTTTGAGTGAGTTATGATAAGCTCAATTGGAGGGTAAGAAAGTACATATATTTTTGTAAACTATGTACAAGTTTAGAGCTATCGATTGTGGTGCTCAAAATGAAATTCACTTGTTATGAGAAAAGAAGTTATAATTGACGACTCTCCAATACTTTTGGACAGGACTGATTGTGATGGTGTTTACACAAATTTGGCTGGAATTTTAGCTGTAGATGGAGTTGCAACTAGAAATCCTAGTGTAGAAGGTATTTGCATGGTAATTGACATAGACAATACTTGTAGCAAGGCTCCACTTGTAAAACCAATGAAGACTGTAGTTGTAGAGTTTGATAAGGTATGATTTTTTTTTTTTATACAGTTATTGATGCAACGGTGTTTGTGTTTGCGAATTCTTGTGCAGCGGTTAATGTTTACAGTTAGAGTTGATAACTCGATAAAGTTCACGGTTATGATGATATTCAAGTGTAGCTTGGATTTGGAAGATCTCTATGACAATTGAGCCCATAAGGGGTCATGGGAGAGTAACAGTTATCACGTTGCAAGTGATTGTGACTTTATTTTTGAGTCAAGGTAGAGATTGTCAGAATATATCTCGAATTTGAACCTTCGAATGAAACTTGATCTAATAGTGCGTGAAAATGTGACTTGATGCACAACCCTTGGATGTGACACGCTAAAAAAGAGTCCAAGATTAATTTTCTTAACAAAATAAAAAAAAAAATCACTTTTCTCATTCGATTTAGAAGTCGGTCACATGTTTTTCTAGTTTAGTTGAAAATATATACACACACGTACAATCTTGGGTTTTGGTCTTCATGCTGCCGGTACATAGTGGTGTGCCTTGCGTGTGCAATAGCAGGGCAATAAAAGTATGGTTTATTCGTGAATTATACCCTGAAGCAATCCGAGAGCATTGAGGGGGTAAGATTTTGTGTACTACTTTGTGAGATTGAGAGAGATTATTTTGGTAGTAACTGTGACAGCTAATATTTTGTGAATTATTGGATAAATTGGGTGTTGGGATTATTGAGAGTGTTTGAGTTGATTCAAGTGTAGTTATAATCTTTATTGTATTACTTGATCTCTAGTGAAATGCTGTGCTGCTGTCTCCGTGGAGTAAATCACATAGACCGAGTAACATTAATCCAATGTTTTGTTTATATTCTTTTTTTGTTTATTTTATTGCTCGATCTTTTTTCTTTTCTTTTTTTTTTTTTACGCAAAACCTTGCTCCTATCGTATAGTTAGCTTAGTCGTGCAAGAAGAACAACGTTTTATTTGTGGTTTGCAGTTTCTCCATTTTCAACCAAAGCACTGTTAAATGGCCACGGACATTTAAGTATTTATATTGGTATGATCATTTATATGAAGAATGTGTCCCGGCGATCGATATTTGTCGAAGATACCGTTGCCATGATTGATCTTAATTGATGCTAATTGGTCCATTTAGAGGAAACCAGAATATTGTATACTTGGGAAAAGATATTTCCTTTCCTTTGTATATCTCTTTCTCTAATTAGTTAGGGCTTATACATTATAAACAAAGATGTAATTGTACAATCTTGATATGAGAAAGTAAATACATTTTCCCAATTCTTGGCTAATTTCCCATTTTTTGCTATTCTGACATGGTATCAGAACTACTCTTTTAGCTTCCGTCCAATTTTTTACCTTTCATCTGTCTTTGTCCTGATCAAGCTCTTAACTTCTTCTCCAGTCCACACCAAACCTGAAGATTATTTTGGCTAGATCAGCAAAAGAAACAATATGCGGAGAAACCAACCCTAAAATTTGGAGTCTCCCATAATCCAGATAATCCAGAAAACCCTTCCGACACCTAAGAATTGAATGATTCACCTTCAGATCAAGTGATTGAGAATCAGACGCAAGAACAGAACCAAACGCTATTCGATGAGGAGCAACAGAGCCATGTTCAGCCTAATCCAGGGCAAATTTTCTCTGGCCCATATGTTCAATGGGTCTCAATCCAAGTCCAACAACCTATTCCGGGCCAGCCAAGTCAAACCAACCCGGCCCAGAATGAGATTGACTCCACTGAGAGAGCCTATGATGGAACTGTCGAGCCAGGAGGAGGCCCACCGTTCAATAATGAGTCATGGCCTGGATTTGCAGCGGGTTGGACTTTTCTGAACCAAGGTGGTTTAGGTCCAGGGTTTTGGGGCGAACCTGATCCCGACTTATGGACTCGGTTATTTTCCCTTCGCAGGTGTCGCCGGCTCGACCTGAGCCAGGGACCCCCTTGTACACGTCTGCCGCCGACGGATCCGAGCTTTGCCTTGTCACACAGTAGCTTTTGGGGCTGGAAAATTAGGCCCTGCATGGTAACACTTCTTAGAAGTGTTTATAAACATTTTTTTCTGTTTTTTTGTTAGGGAAGCAAAAAAACAACTGTAAACGCGTTTGTTTGCATTTACATTCTTTTTTATTTTTCGTTTCTGGAACAAAATCAAACAGAAATCGAAACAACTTTTTGTTTTTTCTCTTCTCGAAACACTTCGGCAAATCGAAAAAGAACAAAAACAAAGAACAAAATTGGAACAAAACGGGAACAAAAATTGCTAGCCCTTCTCGTTCGTGCTCGTGCGAAGTTCTTCTCCCCGACGTCTCTCCCCTCTCCGGCGCCTCCCACTCGGGCGGACTCTCCGGCGACTCCCCCCTCCGGTGACTCTCCGGCGCCTCCCCACTCCGCTCACTCTCCGGCGTCGACGGGTGGTGCTCCGTCTACCGGCCGAAGCTTCCCAGTCCGGGTAGGCCCTGCTTTGCTCCTCCATCTCCGTTCGAAGAGGCCTTCGGCGAGAGCAACCTTCGCCGACCACCACCCAACGCTCGCTCGAGCCTCAAGCGAGCGTTGCTCGCCTAGATCTGCGGCAGATTTGGGCGACCGCGCTCGGGGCTCGACCGCGACGGCTCGCTCGAGCCCGGCGCTTGCCCGGATCTGCGAGACGCTCGCTCGAGCGAGCCCTCGCGCTCGAGCCCCGAGTGAGTTGTTGTTCGCCCGGATCTGCGGCGGCGCGCTCGCTTGAGCGAGCGTCGCTGATTTTTGTGTAGGTTTGCATTTCGTCGTCTTGATTTTTGTGCGAGGTTACGCAATGTGATTGTGGCTGGTCCGCCTTAAGCTCGATGTTTGGTTTTGAATTTTATGGTCAATTTCGTGATTGTAGACGGTGTGCGGTCAAATGGGAGTGGAAGAACTTTCGGGGAGGAGCTTCCTCGGCTTGCGAAAGAAGTGCAGCGCATCACGAACATTCGCGGATACGTCGGTGAGCTTTGATCCCTTCTTGGAGCCGTTGTGTTCAGTTGTTCATCCGAAAAAGCCAGAAACTTTCTGTCTAATTCTCGATCATTTGCCTCTCCATATTGTGAACTCCACGAGAGAGTATATACTTCTAGTTCTTTCTCGCGTTTGGAGTTGCAAATGGCTTCAATTCTAGCGAACTTGCCGGCAACACCACTCGTCCACCATAAGCCACAGCCCCTTTTGACAACCGTCGGAATATTCTCAGTTTCCACATCTAAAGGTACGAGATTTCTTTTCAGTCTGGTATTTGTTCTAGGCCTATCAAGAATTCTCATTGCCTGCAGTCATGGATTACTTGATTGTAAAGTTCCGAACTTGGGAGTCTTTTCTCACTATTCGAGTGTCAGAACTTGCGAGGAAAGAAGGATTAAATGCAAAAACTTGAGTCCTTTTTTAATTGAAATGTAAAACTGTAGCTCGTATGATAGCATAATGTTCTTGCCTATTTTAGCAAAAGCCTACCCATTTTGGCTGATAACTATATGGAGTAAGACCACTAGCTACAAGTGGAAAAGAGGTTCATGATGGAATTGCAAGCGTGCTGCAACTCCCAGTTAAAACTGGGCGTAGGCTCTTTTTGTGGTGGTAGATACAATCAGTGATGCCCGTACTTAACGTAGGATTTTATTTTTTATATTTGTGTTTTTCTGTAGAAAGAGGAAGTCGCCTAGCTATTGTTGTAAAGGCTACGAGCGAAAGCTCCGATTCTTCCACCTCCCTAAGCATTGTCAAATCTGTGCAAAATATTGTGAGTTACTCCTCCCCCTTTTGTTTTGTACAGTGGAGATTGTTTAAGCCAAATTACGGGTACCCTGTACAAAGATGCATTTTCATGTAGCTTTCTACTGGTTTTGACAGGTACGTCATTAGTTAGGAATGTTTTTACGATCTTTATATGAGGAAATAAAGGGTTTTCTCATAACATAAACTGCATCTCTAAGGTGTTATTTGCCTGTCTTTGAAAATTTTGTCCAACTTATTAATTTCATCTGCATTTTCTGTTTGGGGTCTTAGTTGGTACCTGGTTCTATCACTGTTTCTTTTGGTAGATTCTTTTAGTTGGCACCTGGAATTTCTAACATTCCACTTAGGCATTTCCGAGGCCATTGGACAAATGTGATCTTTTCCCTGATTTGATTTTAATTTGTCCGGACAAAGTGGGATAAATCGAGGATCGGGTGGCTATTATTGGCTTGGGGTTTGCGGGTGTAGTGGCTCTCGGGCGTCTGCAAATCTTATAACGGTACTCCACACTGCTTTGGTTATTTTACACAACAGTGGAGTCTTGGCATGAGAATTGAGATGTTTAACAAGACTTTGGCACCTACCCAATTCTCCACAAGGTGCCCAATCGATTCGGATTAATCAAAAGAAACTAGGAACTCGCATTGCGGATCCGGAATCTCAACTTGGCCAAGCTCAAGAAGAGCTGAAGAATCGAAAGAGCAATTGGTCTCAGCTGAGGCTGCAAAGAAAGTAGCTCAAGAAAAGCTTGAGAAGAAGAAGAAATGGCCTCAAAGCTGAGTCAGCTAGAAGAGGAACTTAAAGCGAGCAAAGAAAACAACATCCAATTGAAGGAGAAATTAAAAGCTGTGGAAGGAGGCAAAGAAGAACTAGAAGCGGAGATGAAGAAGGCGAGGGTGCAGACCGAGCAATGGAGGAAAGCAAAGTAGCTGCTGTTCTTGCTGGTGGTGTTGAAATGAATGGGAGAATTCTGGAAGATGCGGTTCCATGGATAAGCATTTCGGAGGAGTTTTTGAGGTGCCTCATGTAGGTTATGCTGATTTTGTGGGTTCACCGGGGAAATATTGATGATCTAGACATGGCTTTGGAGGCGGGAAGCGAAAGAACTCGGGATCAGAATGTTTGGAGATTTGTGGAAGAGGAAGGGCCGGAAGTGATCCATCATCTCGTGCTCCATTACCCTATATGGTTCTGGTGTCATTAATGGTTGAAAACGAGGAAAATTGGCGCCTGTTATTAGTCTTTTGGGTTTCGAAGTGCTAGTGCTTTTTGTTCTCTTTTGCTAGGATGAGTGGCACACTATATGCATGTATATGTACGGTAGCAAAACTAAATCCAAACCACTATGGCACTGCTCAATTTGTTTGAGAGTTCGATATCCGTCTTGATCGTTTGTTTTGTTTCTAAGGTGCAGCATTGATCCACATGCAAATATTGCTATCTGCAAGTTCAGATTCCGCTGACTTGAGAAAATAAATTGAGACTATACGAGTGTGGGAAAGAACGTATGCGAGAAAGTTGAACATCAAGACTTTGATATCTTGGCTATCGACATGAGCAGTTGGTTGTAGATGAAAATTGCATATTCCATGTTTTAATATTCTTCAATCCCTAGTGCACAAGCTCGTGTTCGCAGAATCCCTATCTAAGTATACTCTTGATGGAATGATGTTCTAACGATCCATCGGTTTGATTCCAAGAAACCAATCTCTCGTTATGAATGAATGTGATTACCACTGAATAAGGTGGCAAATAGTTATTCAATGCGAATCACCCAAAGAAATGGGGACGATTACTTGGGACAAGTATGAATTGTCGATGGGCAATTGTTTTCTTTCAAGTATGCACATATGATCATGTTGAACGTTTGTCTTCACTCACCATGAACAAAACAAAATTAATGAGCATTTCATGAGAATGACAATTCTCATCTCGTTTAAACTTTATTTAGAAAAAAACATTTTTTAAAAAATTTAAAAACAGAAATTTTGTACAGTTTACCAAACGTGTTTCTGTTCTTTTTCTATTCTAGGAACAAAAATTAACTGAGTTACCAAACGTGTTTCTGTTCTTTTTTATTTCAAGAACAGTTTTTTACACTTACCAAACGCGTTTTTGTTCAAAACTGTTTCCGAACAGAAACACTTTTTTCGTTTGTTCCCCGGAACAAAAAAAGAACAGAAACGTTACCAAACGCGCCCTTATTCTATTTGGTTGCAGGAGTTCTGATGGGCTTTTATTACAAAAGACAAAGAGGGGTTCATCAATGCCACCATTCCGATTCCAGCCAATGAGCGACTTGCACGCCATTGGAGGAAGTGCAATCAGCTCATCAGGAACTGGATCGGCAATTACCTCACCTAGGTTGTCACCGGACTCCTTCCGACTAAAGACACGAAAGAAAATTGGGAAACATACGGGAAATATATGGAAAACTCGATTGTGCCAAAATTTTCAGCTTAACTCAAGCGTTTATTATAACTTAAACAGGGGAATCTCTCTGTTTCTAGCATTTTCAACAAATTGTTGGCACTATGGAACGAGTTGGAGATGGCTGAAGAAAAAGTGGAGGGGCTTGAAATAACCTTAGCATGATACCATACGATAGAAAAGAGAGAGAAGGTGACTCAGTTCCTACTTATTTTAAATGAGAGTTACTATTTTGTAGCCAAATCCTCGCCATGGAGCCAAAAGTAAAGGTGAGAGAAGGTGACTCGATTCCTACTTATTTTAAATGAGAGTTACTATTTTGTAGTCAAATCCTCGTCATGAAGCCTAAAGTAAAGGTGGAGGGACCTGAAGTAACCCTAGCACAATACCCTACGATAGGGGTGAGCAAGGTTCGGGTTGGTCCGGGCCACCCCCTAACCCTAGGACCAACCCGTACAGTGTCAGTCTTCAATTTTTAGGACCGATGACCAACCCTGTTGAGCCTGGGACCAAGGACTGGACCGACCCAATGGGTTCGGTCTGGTTCTAGGGTCGACTTGGGACCGATTAGTAATTTTTTTGTCTTATTTTTTATATTCTCTAAAAAAGCAAACCTACAAATACAAATTACACATCCATCGACAATGTGGCATTGTGCAACTAAACTATAAATACCAATACATATTTAGCAAATTTAAGATGACACAATAATAGAAATTTCATACCTGCTAACCGCTCGTCGAGATATGGGACAAGATGGAAAGTTCTTGTAATCATCTATCTTTAAAATTCATAACACCATATGCAAAAGCGTTTTCCTGCATTTGATCATGTAGAGTCTACTCAACCAAAAAATGAGCTTCACACCATTTGACTAGCAAATCATCGTAACAACTACAGTACTACTCTACTCTTAAAAAACTTCTACCATTTGACACAAATTGAAAAGCAAAGTGCAGCTGAAATTCATTAGTAAAATACAATTAAACCATAAAAAGTTCAAAATACTTAATATAAACCATGAATATATAACTTCACATCTTGTTAATTTCCTTGAAGTTCTAAACACCTGAAAACAAAACAAACGACACATAATTAATACTCAACAAAAGTTTTAAATTGAAATTACTATTAGTGCTATTGATAGAACATCTCAATATAATATAATATAACAGACATTTTACTTAGGTTCGAATATATAAAAGAAATATAATATAATATAATATAATATAATATACATGATTGATCCAGGGTTAGACCAACCTAAAACTTTTAGGACCGAGGACCAACCCGCATAGTGTTGGTCCTGGAATTTCAGGACCAATGACCGACTCAGTTCCCTTAGGAACCAGACCAGGATCGGCAGGGTTGGGCCGGTCCAGGGTCGGTCCGGGGTCAACCCTAGACCACTGCTCACCCTTACCCTACGATAGGGGAGAGAGAGGTCACTTGGTTCCTACTTATTTTAAATGAGAGTTACTTACCATTTTGTAACCAAATCCTTGCCATGGAGCCCATACCCTCGCTCGGCCGAATCTACTAACTCACGATCCAGGAATAATTGCAATGCCTAACCTCCTCGGAGTACTTGAACGTGGAAGATCGAGTCATCATTACGGCAAAAGCGACGTCGGAGCAATGACTAGTTGTCACAAGGTCCAACCATGGCAGCCATGGTGGACACAGAGCTTCACTTGCGGCATTAGGGTTTTTGGATGAAGAAGATAGGTCTTTTTTGTCTTTTGGAATGAACTGCCAAGATGTGTTTGGGCGATCAAACGACTCAGGACTCATGCAGGGTTATTTTCCAACGAGTGGCCGTGATTTGATCATGGGATTAGACGGTTCTAGTTTAGACATTGGACATCATGTTGCAGCTACACCCACATGGAAGGGATCCAACAGCCAAAATTTTGTTGTGGCCTCAAATAAATCACATGGGCAAATTTCCAATAAAGGAAAAGCCAAATTTTGTGATTATTGTAGGTGCCCCTATCATACATAGGAAAATTGCTAGAAATTACATGGGAGGCTGACAAATAAAAAGGAAAAAGATGTCTATGTTGCAGTGAATGCCAAAGTTCACCAACCCATCAATAATTGTTGGCACATGATTTTTAGTCAACGCGTTAAAAAGGTAAAAAAATTGAAATTTAGGTTTTCAACTTATTTCTCGACCAAAAGGTGTTGTTTTTCATTTCTTTCTTTTGCATTGTCATTTTTAACATATTTTCTAATCATTTTCAATAAAAACTTAAAAATTCAAATAGTTGACTTTTGAGTTGATTTTTTGGTTAATCCTTTAACCAAAAGTCAATAGCGACTCAAAAGTTGGCTTTTTGCCCAAAAAGATTTTAGACAGATTTAATTTCACTTTAGCCAAGTAAATTTCCAAAACTTCAAAGATTTGACTAAATAATCAACATTTTGAGAAAGTCAACTAAAATAGTTAGAAGTGTCTCTATTGCCTGTGATTAGAGAAGTGGAAAGGCATCTGCTTGTCGATTGATCCAATGTATAATCTTCATTTGCACCAAAAATAGTTTTCTTTAAACTTCCTAAAAATATTGTATGGACATATCCTCCATGACCTTTACTTTTTAAATGAGATGATATCGACCACCATTAGAAGTGTTAGCATGATTAGGACATCAAACATGAATTATTAAAAAAAATAGGAGTCATGGTAGCATTAAATAAATAAATAAATAAAGGAAAAAAAGTAGGTGTTGTAACTTACCAGGGAAAATATAGCAAATCAAGTTCATTAGGTAAAATGCATTTTATAGGAAAATTATTTTGTTTCTTCCTTCAAGAAAAAGAGCACACACGTTGCCCGTAGGAAAAAAAAATACAACAAAATCTATAAAGAAATAGATGTGTCCTTTTTTTTAATAAAGAAATTGGGTCTACTTAGGGGATATAGACTTAAATTTTTGAAAAGATAAGAGAGATCCAATTTGACGAAAAAAAAAAATTATACTTGAAATTGAAAAGTGCTAGCGATTTGAGATAATTTAGATATTCCATGCACCAATGGCATGTATCTCCACCATCTGACTATTGTTGTTGACCAGAGTTAATCTAGCAAATTAATTAGAAATTGATAATTAAGACATGTAGGACCTGAAGGTGCTTGGAGTGCCTATAGATGGTAAATGGATCCAAATTTGGAAATAGGATGCAGCTTTAACTTTGAAAAGGGAAATGAAAAGAAAACAATGGAAGGAATGTTGGCGGCATGTCTAGGGGTCTAGGGGTGTGTAAAATACACGAGATCCGCCGGACCACCCGGAACAGTGGTTCTTGAGGGATCGGTGCAGTTCCCGGTTCCAGTTTTGGGAACCCGTGGGAACCGGTTCGGTTCCCGGTTCCATGGGCGGATCCGCCCGCCCGCCCACCCGAACTAGACCAGTTCCCTTTTAATATTAAAAAAAAAAATTACTAAAACAAACCTAGGTCTCATGCTCACCGTCTCATCTCACTTCTCTTCGATTTCCTTGCCTCTCTCTCTCTCTCTCTCTCTCTCTCTCTCTCTCTTCCTCGGTTCCTCTCGCTATTTCGATTCCTCCTTGGTGACTGTGTGTCCGCCTCCTTTGCTCGAGCCGCAAAGCTGCTGTAGCCCAGTCGTCCGCCACCCTCCTGTCGGCGCCACTCCGATCTCATACCCGCGCGCCAGCCGACCTGTGACAGCTCCACACCTCCACCGTTGTCGTCCCGCCAAATCTGCCTTCCCCGATGTGCAGCACCGCAACCGCCGCTCGTTTCTCCACGCCGGTGGCCGCGACTCCAGCAACCCATGAGACCCATCTGCGACCAACGCTTGGCGTCCCCTACTTCAGCCACGTTGATCTCGCTCGACAACTACAGATCTGAGCTCATCTCAACCCTGACGCCGTCGCCGTTCAGCCGCCCAGTGACCCACGATCCAGTTCAGCGACCCGCGACCCAGCTCCGCTGCTGCCTCTCACCCGAGCGACCCTTCTGCAGATCCTGAAGAACCAACGTCGCCTGCATCAAGATCAGTTCTATGGATCCACCCGGTGGATCCCGATTCCAATTTTTCGGAACCGGTACTTAGCGGGCAATTCCTGGTTCTAGGTCGGGAACCGCCCGCCCGGATCATGCACACCCCTAGGCATGTCAAAGGAAGAGTCGGCTCAACTTGCTTGTATTAGATATCACTGTTGGAGACAATCACAACTTTATTTTTCTCCTTTGCTCTTCTTTTATGATGCTGATTAAATCCTGTTCAGGATTATATGAGGTAGCAGCCGAGATTACTGATGCAGGCCTCTGCACATCTCTCAAGATTCGTCTGCTCTCAGTTCAAAGTGGAGATTCGTGTGTATATATGTAAGACCAGAGCTCTTTGGCTTTTGTTAGTGATGTGCATTCTATTCTTTATCAAACTTTAGTCTTTCTTCATCTTTAACCTCTCTTCTCGTCCAAGCATCGTCGTTGGACCTGTCACACTGCCCCACATCCCTCAACAGATGATCTACCAGTTTGTAGTCACAGAGAGAGAGAGAGAGAGAGAAGAGAGTCTTTTGTCATCTGGTGCTTCTTGTTTTCGAGCTTTAAAGTTGTTCTTCCCACTTTTAGCTTTAGCCTCATTCACATCTCTCTTTTCATTGTCTTGCTGGTTCTCATCTTTCTGATGGAGAAGAAGAAAAACGAAACCCAAGACTTACAACAAACGGGAGGCTTCACAGCTTCACTTCAGTCATTAACTCTTTATCTATCATAAAGCATCACAGAGTTAACAGAGTTCAGAACATCATCCGAGCTCAATGCAGTAGCTTCGTTCCTTCGTGAGAATGTGCAACTCGATCGCATCAAAGCAAATTGGACACTAGTTCAGAACTACAGACGGCAAACAACTAGAATACCAACCCAAAGCAAAAACTCAATGCAATGCAAATCCAGTCCCTAACCTTTAGCACTAAACCTGATCAACAACAAAGAGAAATTCGAAAAATCACAATGAACACTGTTTCCATGTAATGCCGACCCTGGAATTTGAGGCGTTGAAGAACACTGTTGGAATAATCTAAGATCCACTAGCCTAGGCCATTTATAGCTGATGTCTCAGCTATGGGCATTGTATGGGTCACTTATGTGAGTGTTACCTTGTCGAGAGTAGTCCAGCACCGAGAGGATCTGTCATGGATAAACTTAAAATCTCGTGTATAGTGTTTGTTGCTGCAAAGCCATCATTAGCATTTGGAAGCAGATTTCCTGCTTCTCGCTTTGGAATGTTGGCAGGTGCCATGGATCATCTGTTTCTCATATGGCCATGACAAAGCTTTAACAATAATTCTATTGTTAACGTGTTGCAGCCTTTGCTTGGTCTTTTCCATTGGGAGCCTGAAGATGGTTTGTGGAAGCAGAAAGCTGATGCAGCTTTCCGTTTGTATATTAGTCTGTTTGTTTTGATTGTATCGTGTCTTATAGTCTGACCATTTGATTAACTTTAAGGCGGTCTTTGTAACTTGTAGACGATGAAGCCTTTCTTTGAGGAGACACTTGATGCAATTCCCGGCTCTGCGTTGGACGCACCTATTGCGGAGGTTCTGCCCTGTTCAAAATACCCTTTCAGCCAAAATACAATATGTGCTGCCTCCTCCATCCAAGGAAAGGGAACAAGAGGCGTGATATGCATAATCATCATTCTTTTGTTTGTGCAACAGCTCCCTCAGATATCTTATAATACCAAAGTCGATAGGAAATGGTGAGATATTAGTCATAGAGGTCATCTATCCTCACTGTTTTGGAAGGTGGTCTGTCTGCACTGTCATCCCATGCCCCATTTGTGACCAAGAACTGTATAATCGAACAAGTGGTCACGGTTATCTTGTCTGTATCACCTGGTGTTTGCAATTTTTACATTTGTTTTGTCGTTTCTGAAGTAGTGATGAGGTTCTTAAGACAATTAGTCTCATCTCTGCCCCACACTTGCCAAAAGGAGGTCAATGTGGTTGCCGTGATTATGTTTAGTCGTTGAGATGTTTTACTCAGCAGAGGCTGTGTGATAGGCAACTGAATTCCCAAGAACGTCCGCTCTTTTGGTTCGTCAGAGAGACAACGAAGTATCATCCTAAAAAAGTCATTATCGACTTCAAACAACATCATGCTATCGTGTATTTACCATTGAATAAGCCGATGAGAAGGAGAGAAGATTTAGGAAAAAGCTGTGTATAGCATTAAGGCACGATGTCAGAATAAATAGGTACATGAAGCCTAATCTATAAGCTATTTTAGGAAAAAAATCCTAGAGAGTACACAAAGAATAATTCTATAATATTCTAGAATATATATATAGAATCCCTAAGATAATATATACAAAATCCCTAAGATATTGTAACACCCCCTCTCAAACTCAAAGTGGATCAAACAGAGAGAGTTTGGAAAGTAGATACCAAAAACATGGTGTTGTAAGATCCTTTATTAAAACCATCAGCTAATTGATTTGCAGTCCCAACAAAAGGAAGAGAGATGGTGTTGAAAGGGCTAGTACAAATATCTAGAGGGGGTGAATAGATGTAAATACAAATTTTCGCAAGATTCGGTAGATGTAAGATGCCTTTAGAAAATAACAAATTATGAATGTATTCGGCTTTGAGCAATTAAATAAAGCTACGAATAAAAGTAAGAAATTCAGGAGTTCAGGGAAAGAGAATAGGAACACACTGTTTATAGTGGTTTGGCTTAGATAGCCTACGTCCACTCTTCCACATTGACAGCCCACTGGCTGAATTCCACTATGAATCAAAAGAAATGTTACAGCTTGTTGTCTTTGACTTTCTCAGTGAAGAGTCTCTACTAGTCTCTCACAAAGTCCGACTAAGAGTATCTCTCTTTTGTATACAAATTTTAGGCTCGGTGAATGAAAAAGCAATGAACTAGAAAGCTTCAGACTTTGAAAATTTTCTTTTACGCATTCTATCGAACAACTAGAGAGTTCGCCTTAAATACTCCTTCATGCCTTCACAACCATTGACACTTTCCAAAGAAATTCTTCTAATCTACTCGTTGGATAGAATCAATTAAGGTGATCTCGAGTCTTAGATGATTTGTGATGAAAGCCCGTCAATCATGTTCGTCCATACAATCAAGATCTTGGTTTTTGTAAGTAGAACCTTCTAAGTTTACTTGCCTTCTAAAAGATTTGATTATCGGAATTGATTCCAATACGGATAATCAATCAAGTAGGTGTTGTATCCAGCCATAAGGTCATTCATAAACCATATGAATCGAATCTTGAAGATAATTCCGCATCTGGATAAGTCTTCATTTTTCAACTGGAAACTATCAATGTGGACACACTTTGAAATTAAAGTCCGGCAATCTTCGGACTTTGATGGCCGAGTCTGGAATTCTTCGGACCAGACTTTGGAAAGGTTTTGTCAACTTCAAAATAGTAAAGGAGTTTTCTCCAACAATTTCCCCCCTTTGATGGTGACAAAACTTTTCTACAGATTTGAAAACTTTTGACCTGCAAAAAACACTTAAGCAATACATGATATCCTAGTTACTATAAGCGTAAAAAATATTCAAAGTTAAACAGCAAGTCCAAAGTTAGTCCAAAATCCAAACCAAAAAGTATCAAAATCCAAAAATCCAAGGTCAATCAAGATAAATCTACACAAACTCTCCCCTTTTTTGTCATCAGCAAAAAGTGGAGAATGACTTTTAAAAAAGAGTTGAATAAAATCATGGCTGTTTTGGGATGCGAACGACATGGATTTCCCCCATGGACTTGACAGTCTCCTCCAGCTTCCTTAGAGTCTCATTCAACTGCTCAATATCTGTACCCTTTGCAGTTTCTTGCACTTAAAGCTTTAGGGCTTGTATTTGTTCTTGTAGAGAGTTCGAAGTAGTCTTGAAAGCTTTCTTGAGATTCTTCATCTCAAACTCTAATCCATAATGCTGAGCCTTCCTATCCAAAAGGATTTCTAGCAGTCTTCCAAAGTTTGCTGTTGGTTCTATTGTTGCATTAGGTCCAACTGAATTAATGTCTGGAGTATTGAGATGTGAGGGAATATTAGTAGTTCGATCACCAGGACTTGGAGGGGATGTTTCAACATCTACTTCAGGATTGTGAGGGGTATAGACATCCTTTGGATCTGCTTGAGATCTGTTAACATCACTTGTAAAGATAGGTGAAGAAGAATTACCTATTTTTCAGCAGCTCTCCCTGTCTTTGTGGTCACAGGTGAAGAAGAAAAGTCTTGTTCTTTATCTTTCTCAGCTCTTGAGTGATGTTCTTCCTCTTGTGCTTTTCCTACAGATCCACTCCTATTCTTTTTCAAATCTTTTGACAAGGATATTGCAAAAGTCGGCTAAAAAAGAGTCATCATGACCTTCTTCTTCTTCACTTTCCCTACATTCTTCTTGTCTTTCTTCTCTTCTTTCTTTTTCTGCTGCTCTTCTTCCTTCTCTTTCTTCACCTCTTTTCTCTATCTCTTCTCTTTCTATGTTCTCTCTGTTCTCTAGCTATTCAAAACTAACAAAGTTCCGTAGATTTCTTAAGGCAAAAGTGGAGATTGTGAGATCATCCTCATCTTCTTCTTCGTCTTGCAATATAAGTTTTCTTCTCTTCTTTATCGGTGCACTCATGGGCTCCTTGCCTTTCCTTCTCTTCGCAACAGTCTTATTTTGCTTTGGTCGATGGCTTTTCCTTCAAATGCTCCAATGCTTTATTCATCTCCTTTAGCCTCATCTTTGAAACCATCTTTAGTCCTATCACCATAGGAACAACAGTTCGAACACACTGAGTAGTTGGAAACTAGATATGGAAATGCCTGAATAGTCGAGTGACAAGCGCAGAGTATGGTAATTGTCCCTTGTCCTTCACAACTGTCCTATACATGTGCATTAGGATAGTGTGAGGCAGTGAGAACTTAAACCCAATGTTGATTGCATACATCAACTTTGCTTCAGACCGAGAGACATCAGTTTTTGAAGTGAATTTTGGTCTGATACTGATGATTACGATCTTGTGTAGTAAAATATTTAATGCAGTCATTTTGGAGTAAGAAATCTTACCTTCAGCAATACTGTCCCGAATAAGAGCTACTGTCGTGTGACCAACAGACACATTGATTGGTTGGAAACTCCCTCTTTCCACACCAATCACATCTGCCAATATGTCTACATCCACCAAAAATTCTTTGTCCCTAACCGTAAAACGAAATCTATCCGCATCTAAGAAAGATAGATTGGAATAGAAATAAGCGGTTAACTCTGGGTAGGCGACATATGTCTTTGAGCAAAATTGTTCAAGTTGAAGGAGATCAAACTTCTCCATCAGATTTACCTTCAAGGAGTCTAGAAAATCAAAGTCCACAATTTGAGGGTTCATCACCCCTCTCTTCAGCAATTTCGAATAGGTTTTCCTATGGTCCTTAGAATGAAATAGATTTGTTCCCTCTCCATGAACATGTGTAGCAACACCCATCCTAGGCTGAAAGTGCATATGACCCTCTGGCATGTGCTGTGGTCCCCTATTCGCAATTCTAGAAGACTTCCTCTAGAAAGACATTGTCACAATCTTGGAGGATTTCTTAAACTTGCTTGTTGAAAAAGATGAGAACTTTGTATATCAAAATTGAGAGAAAAAGAGAGAAAGTAGAAATTTTGTATTCTAGGGTTTGTGAAAGTGTAAACAGAGAAGAAGAATTTTGACGATAAATAAAGCAAGTGAAACGGCGTATACAAATTGTCATATAGGAAAATAAAACTTCCTTTTTCAAAAAAGAAAAACTGCTAAAAATTCAAAACTCGAAAAAGATAATTTCTAAAAATGAAATTGATAAGTAGTGATTCAAAAATCAACATAACTTTTGAAAATTTTATCCTAAAAATAAATTACTTGCATCGAAAAAGAAATTAACTTATAGACGTAACGTATAACCATTCTAAGTCCGAACACTTTCAAACTTTACCCGGTAGAAGATATGATGTTCAGTCTAGCGCGAATAGACTCAAATAGACTTTTTTCCAATGGCTTTGTAACTATGTTTGCTAGCTGATTTTTTGAGTCAATGAACTGAATTATAACTTCTCTATTATGAACATGATTTTTAATGAAATGATGTCGAATCACTATATGCTTTGCCCTTGAATGAAGAATTGGATTCTTTATCAAATTGATTGCACTAGTGTTGTCACATTTGATCTCGGTGCATGATTTTTCAATATCAAAGTCTCTTAGTTGTTGCCTTATTGCCTTATCCACAAGATTTGAAAATAACAGCTCCCAAGAGCCACATATTCTACTTCAGCTATTGAAAGAGCTATAGTACTCTTTAGAACCAGTGAGGATGGAGTCAATTTCCTGTAGGTATACCTTCCCATAGTGGGCGAACCTCTCTTCGTTCAAGCCCTTCAAGGATAGCCTTTTAGCAGAAAAACCACTCGGACCTTTAGCTCAGAGCCTAGAGACACTCAGAGAGAACTAGGAATGGTAACATTTCTAACTATCCGAGCTACATTTTTTAGAGGATCCTACCAGGCTGGAGAAGAAAATGGAGTTTAGAAAGCCATGAGAGAGTTTCATAAAACATTCACTTTACTTCAAGGGACTCTGCTCAACACATTACATCATCTTCGCCTTATATAGCGAAAGAGGTAACAAACCAACAAACAAGCAAGGACCAAAAACATGGGTCCTCGAACCAACAAAGGCGCCGGGAAAGACGCAGACACCGAAATTCCTGGTAAGGATTTATTCGCACGGTATGAACAGTGAAAGTGAATGGTAACTTCCCTAGCCTTTTGCTATAGTAAAAGTGAATAGTAACCTGCTACAGTACTTACTACAGTGATTTGCTAGAGTGATTTGCACGATTAGCGGTCTCTTCCATTGTGAGCATTGTAGTCATAATCTAAGTCATCTGAGTTGTGCACTATTGCTAGACAATGTTCATCATATTTTTGTTCAAGTGCCTCAGGGTCTTCTGGTGAGAGGATCTGGTTCAGCGGATATGTTGTGGATGCAGATGCTTCTTCTTGAGCCCAATCTGTATTGTCGTCAATGTTAGTAGGAATGCTTGGCTGGGGCTAATTTGATGGCTGTGCATAAAAGGATGTGTCAAGGCCTTGAGATAAGGACAAAGGTCCTTGATCATAGGGGTCTTGAGAAAGAGGGCCTCCCCATCTAGAGTAGGGGTTTTGAGTGAATTGGTCTTGAGAGGATTGTGCAATGTCACTTGTGTTTGCCATCTAATGCTCCTGTGATGATGTAGCCTGTCTGAAGTCCTGAAGTGCCTCCTTAGCTTTTGGTGCTAGGTCATAATGATCCCATTCAATGGGTACATTATAATTCCATACATCTGGAGGAATAGTTTTGTTTTCTTGACATAAAATCCTTTGGAGTACCCTGTACTGGTGTTCACAACATTCAACAGGTCCTGGATAGGATTTGTGAATTCGAGCTTATGCACTTATTGGCTAGGGTTTATAGGATGTAGTTCCTATAGTTTGAGGAGCATTGATAATGTTGCCATTTTTTGGTGAAAAAACTCCATGGTCGTCGAAAAAACAGAATGGTATGGACTTCAGGGTTTGGCTGTATGGTTGTCTTTCTGCAAGAGATATTTCTAGTATGTAGGAGGATAAAACCAATTAAGGAAATCTAAGAGATTTTTGTCGCTTTCCTTTTTTGATTTTACCTCTACTTAATTGAAATATCTTGGTGAGATTGACAATGAATCTTCTAGTTGGAATTTCAATAGTTATCAAGTACTTATTGGTTAAGTACCATAATAACCAACGAAGTTGATCAGGGAAATCATCTTCCTTCTAGATCAAAGGATGAATGAATGGATAGTCTGCATTTAATCCAAAAGGATAAAAAATTGAACCTCCATTAAATCTGAATAGATCTGTGTGGCATTGCCACATGAGTTTGTCCAAATTTTCAGTAAGACTGTCATTCTGAATGTACTCAATGATCTCTCGGGGGTATTTCCAACTTGGCAAATCTTTGATCTTTTGAACCTTATACTTCTCATTAGGACGAGAAGTATGAAAAGCATGCCTCATGATGTACATATTGATTTCAACAGTTGCCTTTGGTCTTGATAGGAAATCAGCAAGCACGTTTTTCTTTCAAGCAATGTGTTTGGTTTCAAAAGAGTACTTTGAAAACCATTTAGCCCATCAAGGTAGTTGAGAATTTGGAATCTGCTTCTATTTGAACTTGGTCATCTAGGAAAATGATGCCATGTCTAACTCAACCGGGAAGTGATGGCCAATGAGATGGAATTCGAACTTATTTATTCAATTTTTGACCACCAAGATTTCTTTGAAAATGGAATGATAATGTATTTCTGCTTGAGAAAACTTTCCACTTTTGTAGGCACATAGATGTCTCTTACCATCCATTTCTTTGAGCAAGATGGTTGCCCAGTATTCATCACTGGCGTCAGTTTGAAGAATTCTCTTCCCAGTTGATGGGATTTGAAGTGGAGGAAGAGTTTGCATAATTTCCTTAAGTTCAGCAACTGCTTTAGTCTCGAGATTTTCCCCAAGGTGGGGGTCTTTTTCAGCATTGTCTACAATGGAATCAACAACTTTGCAATGTTTGGAACAAAATTCCTGATATAATTAATTATCCTAAGAAATTGCTGAACTTGTTTTGGCATGAAGTTTTCTTTAGGAAATTTTAGCAATTCCTTAGCAATATGTGGCCCTGGATAGTATGTACCTTTGTTAAGATGCATACCAAGAAATTCAATTTTTGTCTGGGTAATGTTCATCTTTCTCTAAGAAAGCATAATTCCATGTTTCTTCACAATGTCTGCAAACTGTCCAAGAAGTTGACAATGTGACTGCTCATCAGGATTGTAAAGCAGAATATCGTCGATGTATATTGCCGCACTTGACAATATTGGTTGGAAAATTTGACACATGGCCTTCTGGAATAAAGATGGTGCCACTTTTAGGCCAAAAGGAAGAACTTTCTATTGGAAGTGTTGGTTTGGGATGCAGAACCCTATTTTAGGTCTGTCTTCAAGATGGATGCCCAATTGCCAAAATCCGGCTTTAAGATCGAATTTGGAATAGATGTGGGCCTTGGTTAGCCCAGCAAAGAGGGAATTTCTGGAGGGTAGAGGGAATTTGTCATCTTAGAGAAAAAGGTTAAGAGGTTGGTAATTAATTATCAGTCTCATCTTTCCTCTGTTTGCTCGGCACGCTTGTTGACATAGAAAGCTTCACAAGCCTATTGAGAATTAGAAATTTCAATAAGGCCTTGTTGCAATAGTTCCGAGCATTCCTTTTGAGCTAAAATCAGATGTTCTGGCTTCATACCCACATGACTTGCCTTGGTGGGATTGATGTCTTCATTTTTCTTGAAAGGAAGGCGAACAAAAAAGTTTGGGTTTGTCCACAAAGGATGAGAACATTTCTGGACAAATTCAGAATGAGATTCTGAACATGATTCCAACAACTTTTGCATGATTAGATCTAATAAATTCATGTAAATGGAAGAGAGTCTTTGTATATTGACAAATTCAGAGAATTGGTCTTTATCTTTAATACATTTTCCATGAATGATGCGGAGTTGAGAAATTTGAGTCATGATGTCCCAACCAATGATCAAATCTTTGTTGGGGAGACTGGAATCAAAGATCTTTGTGATTATGGAGCACTAAGGGAAAAACTAGAAGGTTACTAGAGTAGTTCTAACATTTGTAGAAAAACTATCTCCTGAGGCAAAATTAAAATATCGGACACAAGGAGTCCAATATTTTTCATGAAGGACTTTAGTATCTAAAATTGAAGAAGCCGCTCCAATATCTATGAGGGCAATGACAGTGATTGGTTTGGCAAACTTTGAAGTGAAGATTTTTACGGGAAATGAGGACAATGAGTCTGGCCTAAGAATATGTCAGTGCTTTGTTCTTGATAAATAGGGGATAAATGGAAGAAATCTTCAGGATCTGAATCTAAATCAGTGTCACTAGGAGTTTGGTAACAAGGAATGACACAAAGAGTTTGTTCATATGGTTCTTCATCCGCAGAAAATAAGGATTTGATATCATCATTTTAAAGAGAAATACCAGTTTTATTCTCTATATAATGTATCAAACGATTCTGACATTTTTTTGCTTGGGGATAATTTTTTACAAAATGTCCTTTCCGATTGCAGATGAAACATCAATTTGATTTCTTATGGCCCGAACAATCTTTCCTTTTGCATAGGTAACGCCACTTCTTCTTTCTTCTAAAGTGCTTAGATTCATGTTTGGAATTCTTTCTCCAAAGAGTCTTGAAGTGCTTCTTCTTTCTGGAAGATTTTCCACAATAACCATCACAATCTCGCTTGGAGCATTTGATCTTTAGCTTCTGGCGAGAACAAGCTAGATCAAGTTCTCTGTTGTCATGGACATACGTTTGGATCATTTCACGCTTTACACACGATTCTTCCAAGCATAAATGGATTTGTTGTTGAAGTTCTCCTAGTGGAACATCTTGGATCCTTCTTTGCTTGGTAAGAAAAGTTCTTTCTACCATTTGAGATAATTCTTTGGGGATAGAGGTCAAAAAAGACATGCTTCAAATTTGCATCAGCTCCAATCTAGTAGAAGAGTTAAAGCATTTCTCGATAATGTTTATCAATATCTTTTTTTTTTTTTTGAGAGAGCAACATCTTCTCTCAAAAAATTCTGTTCTTCTGAGTTCTATGAGATCAATTGGTTTTCCCACAAAGAAATGATATAGGAGAGTAATGGCATATGTGAAGTTTGGTGAGTAAAAAGTGAAGTTGATCTTGTTCTAAGACAGAAGCCCACCAAAGCTTGAGGCTTCATGGTAAATCTTGTGACAAAATTGAAGAGAACGTCATACTTGTCATGGTTGGTAATGGCTTGGGTATTCAACCAAGTATGAAATTCTTTAAGCTTTTCTGGCCCTTTATAATAAGGAATATCATCAATGGTGAAAAACTGTTTTGATGAAGTGGATATGTTTTGGGGGGAGTTATTTAACTGAACAACTTCTTGCAGAATGATCAAGCATCTTGCATTCATGTTCCCAGAAAGATCCATGTGCTTAGTAGGTGAATCCAGTACCGAGAAGATCTCTTCATAATATGGCAAATCTTGAAATACTAGAAGCATTTGTTTCTCTCGTTGCATCTCCATCTTCTTCTACCCCTTCAGATTTTTGTGTCTCGAATGATTCTAATATAGACTATCTCCATGAAGTCTCTCTTAGTGATGAAACCAAGATCTCTGAAACATAACTTCCTCTCACAAACCCCTATTCTGCTTTTGCCAAACCTACTTCATCATTTTCTCCCATCTGCTCCATTCAACAACTTATTCGCCGAACTCCAAAGGAAGTAAAGGAGTATGTTCAGTCTTCCAAGTTCGACCAACATCCCATCCCTACCACTTAAAAGGAGTATTTTGTTACTTTTCAGATTCTTTAAGAATTTCCTAGGCAGTGGTCTCAGCAAGGATATTCCCATGTCTATTATGGAGCTGTTCGTCTCGCTCTTACTTTTCACAGCCGAAAAGGTTTACCAGTTGTTGCAAGAATAGCATTATTGGATACTCAATTTCTCAAATATTAGCATGCTTGCATCGGTACTATCCAGACAACTTTGAATGCTGGAACAATCTTTGTGACCCTATATCCAAATTTCAATATTGCTCTTTTAGATCCATAGTTGCTTTCTTTTTTGAAAGTCCAAGTCCAGCTCACAAGAGCACCTCAGACTGCCGACTCTATTGCTACTACACTCCACTACCAAATGGTCTATTGAGTGCAAAACCATGTGCTTGATTTGAATTTTAACAATGGAAATGAAGATGCTTTATTAATCTCCATGCAGAATGATCAAGCATCTTGCATTCATGTCCCCAGCCAGATCCCAAAGGAAAAGTTGGCCAAGCTTCTTCTAGAAACTTGGATTACCAACTATGAAAAACTCTGTTAGAACAACAAGCCTTTCCAGTCTACGGACTCTGAATTTGTCAAAAAAATGATGGAACTGTTTCCATCAAATTTGACAAGAAAAAGGAAGAAAGCCCTTCTATCTTCCAGACACTCTTTATGATCAAACCATGTGTTCCTGAGTGCATTTCTGAGCCAGATCCAAAAAAACTTGTCAAATACTTCAAAAGTGATGGACATCCTGTCCATTATTACAAAGACAAGTATGATCACTGTTTTTGGGATCCTTTTTTTCAATGCTCTTCTTGCTTAAACTCTCCCGACGAGGTAGATCCAAGTACAATACCTCAATGGAAGCATAAGAAGCCAAAGGACCCTCTGTACCAAAAATACCTGAATGAAGATCCCTCTGTTGATACCCTTGGTGAGTGCGACAAATTTCAGTTTATGGTTTCTTATGCACCAACTCCACCACCAAAGTTTATCGCTCCACCTCTAGTATAACCAGCTCCACCACCATCACCTCCTCCATCTCCTCTTAAAAAAAAAACTAGCACTTCTATACTACAAGCCAATTTTCAAGTGAGCAAAGAAGCATTCCTACCCACTTGAAGCTCCACCAGAAATTCCACAAAGTTCTTCCATTGCCATGTTCCATGAAACAGATTTTCCTCCCTTGTTGAGAAAATTCCAAACTCTATTTTCCTGCCTCAGAGGAATTTATCGATCCACAAGGTAGATATCGGCATGTTCTAAAGATATCTACCCCTACAGTGGATGAACATGGAAGACACAAAAAGATTCTAGTTGCTGAAGTTGTTTAAATTGGCAATTGGAGAACTCTTTTGGCACATAACAATGCTTTTAAAGCAATTGATTCCAAACTTGGAAATGTGCAACAAGATCTTCGACAATATGATGAAACCACAAAGAAGATACTTTTAGACTTCCAAAAGAGGCTGCATGCCTTGGAATCTGGACAACATTTAGGGTATCATTATCTTGAAAGCCCTGATGCAAAAATACAAAAGCTTAAAAGGCAAATTCAAATCCTTCAAGAAAGGAGACTTAATCCATTTTCAATTACCCCACAAATAGAATACCCTTCTTTACCGACACCTCAAGCGTCCACACCCTAGACTTCTATTTTTGATTCAACTTCCTAGACTTCCATCTTTGCTTCTATTACAAATGTGCCTATCAACCAAGACAAACAAGATGTTGCTGAGATGAGAAATCGTCTCAAAGAATTGGATCGCATAAGGAAGGAAAAAGGAAAGGAGAAGAGGCCCAAAGAATCCTCTCTTGTTATAAGAGAGCCAAATCAAATGATTCTATCAAATCCATTAGAATCTTTTCTAAGAGATTTAAGTAACCAGGAACAACAACCCAATCCTGTTACTCAACAGCCTGATCATGTCATACCAACAGACCAGATTCTATTCCCAGCATCACCTGCATTTCCAAAAAAATTTTTATACTGCATTTGATTCGGTATCTCTCTCATCTTCATCATCATTCTCAATCCCTTCCATTGATCCTTCTCCCTTATGCTTGTGACTTCATCATTTTCATGGCCAATCCACCAAACTATGATATGGAATCAAATTCTTCTAAGCCAGAAGTTGTTCAGCTAAATAACTCCTCCCAGAATATACCCATTTCATCAAAACATTTTTTTACTATTGATGATATCCCTTACTATAAATGGCCAGAAAGACTTGAAGAATTCCATACTTGGTTGAATACTCAAGCCATAACCAACCAGGACAAGTATGATGTTATCTTCAATTTTGTCACAAGGTTTATAGGTAGTCTTAAAATGTGGTGGGCATATGTCTCAGAACAAGACCAACTTCATTTTTTGCTCTCACCAAATTTTACATATGCCATCACTCTTCTATATCATTTCTTTGTCAGAAAACCTGTTGACCTTGTAGAACTCAAAAGAATAGAATTATTTAAGAGAAGATGCTGCTCTCTCCAAAAAAAAAGATCTTGATAAGCATTATCAAGAAATGCTTAAACTCTTCTACCAGATTGGAGCCGATGCAAATTTGAAGCATGTCTTTTTTGACCTCTATCCCCAAAGAATTATCTCAAAAGGTAGAAAGAACTTTTCTTACCAAGCAAAGAAGGATCCAAGATACTCCATTAGGAAACTTCAACAACAAATCCATTTGTGCTTGGAAGAATTGTGTGTAAAGCATGAAATGATCCAGACGTATGTCCATGACAACAAAGAACTTGATCTAGCTTGTTCTCGCCAAAAGCTAAAGATCAAATGTTCCAAGCGAGATTGTGATGGTTCTTGTGGAAAACCTTCCAAAAAAGAAGCACTTTAAGACGTTTTGGAAAAAGAATTCCAGACATGGATCCAAGCACTTCCGAAGAAAGAAAAAGTGGTGTTACCTACGCAAAAGGAAAGATCGTTTAGGCCATAAGAAATCAAATCGATGTTTCATCTGCAATCATAAATGACATTTTGCAAAAAATTATCCCCAACCAAAAAAAGGTCAAATTCGTTTGATACATTACATTGAGAATGAAACTGATATTTCTCTTAAAAATGATGATATCGAATCCTTATTTTCTGCAGATGAAGACCATCTGAACAAACTCTTTGTGTCATTCCATGTTACCAAACTCCTAGTGACACTGATTCAGATTCAAATCCTGAAGATTTCTTCCATTTATCCCCTATTTATCAAGAACAAAGCATTGACATATTCTCAAGCCAGACTCATTGTCCTCATTTTCCTATAAAAATCTTCACTTCGAAGTTTACCAAACCAATCACTGTCATTACCCTCATAGATACTGGAGCAGCTTCTTCAATTTTAGATACTAAAGTCATTCCTGAAGAATATTGGACTCCTTGTGTCCGATATTTCAATTTTGTCTCAGGAGATACTTTTTCTACAAATGTTAGAACTACTCTAGTAACCATCCACTCTAGTAACCATCCAGTTTTTCCCTAAGTGCTCCATAATCACAAAGATCTTTGGTTCCAATCTCCCTAACAAAGATTTGATCATTGGTTGGGACATTATGAATCAAATCTCTCAACTCCGCATCATTCCTAGAAAAGGTCTTAAATATAAAGACCAATTCTCTGAATTTGTTAATATACAGAGACTCTTTTCCATTCACATGAATTTGTTAGACCCAATCATGCAGAAGTTGTTGGAATCATGTTCAGAATCTCATTATGAATTTACCCAAAAATGTTCCCATCCTTTATGGACAAATCCAGACTTTTTTGTTCGTCTTCCTTTAAAAAAAATGAAGACATCAATCCCACAAAGGCAAGTCACGTGTGAATAAAGCTAGAACACCTGGTTTTGGCTCAAAAGGAATGCTCGAAATTATTACAACAAGGCCTTATTGAAATTTTTAATTCTCAAAGGGCTTGTGAAGCTTCTTATGTCAACAAGCATGCCGAGCAAAACGGAGGAAAGATGAGACTGATGGTTAATTACCAACCTCTTAACATTTTTCTCTAAGATGACAAATTCCCTCTACTCTCCAGAAATTCCCTCTTTGCCGAGCTAACCAAGGCCCACATCTATTCCAAATTTGATCTTAAAGCTAGATTTTGGCAATTGGGCAATTATCTTGAAGACAGACCCAAAACAAGGTTCTGCATCTCAAACCAGCACTTCTAGTGGAAAGTTCTTCCTTTTGGTCTAAAGGTAGCACCATCCTTATTCCAGAAGGTCATGTGTCAAATTTTCCAACCAATATTATCGAATGCGGCAATATACATTGATGATAGCTTGCTCTACAGCCCTGATGAGCAGTCGCACTACCAGCTTCTTGCACAGTTCGCAGAAATTGTGAAGAAATATGGAATCATGCTTTCTCAAAGAAAGATGAATATTGCCCAAACAAAAATTGAATTTCTTGGTATGTATCTTAACAAAGGTACATATTACCCAAGGCCACATATTGCTTAGGAATTGCTAAAATTTCCTGAAGAAAACTTCACACCAAAACAAGTTCAACAATTTCTTGGTATAATTAATTATCTTAGGGATTTTGTTCCAAATATTGCAAAGTTGTTGATTCCATTGTAGACAATGCTAAAAAAGACCCCCCACTTTGGGGAAAATCTTAGACTAAAGCAGTCGTTGAACTTAAGGAGATTATGCAAACTCTTCCTCTACTTCAAATCCCATCAACTGGGAAGAAAATTCTTCAAACTGATGCTAGTGATGAATACTGGGCAGCCATCTTGTTTGAAGAAATAGATGGTAAGAGACATTTGTGTGCCTACAAAAGTGAAAAGTTTTCTCAAACAGAAATGCATTATCATTCCACTTTCAAAGAAATCTTGGTGATCAAAAATGGAATAAAAAAGTTCGAATTCCATCTTATTAGCTATCACTTCTTAGTTGAGTTAGACATGGCATCATTTCCTTAGATGACCAAGTTCAAACAGAAGTAGATTCCAAATTCTCAACTATTTGATGGGCTGAATGGTTTTCAAAGTACTCTTTTGAAACCAAACACATTGTTGGAAAAAAAAATGTGCTTTGTTGATTTTTGTCAAGACCAAAGGCACCATCAGAAATCAACATGTATATCATGCGGCGTGCTTTTCATACTTCTCATTGGAATGAGAAGTATAAAATTCAAAAGATCAAAGATTGGCCAAGTTGGAAGTTCCCGAAGGAAATCATCGAATACATCCAGAATGACAACCTCGCTGAAAACCTAGACAAACTTATGTGGTAATGCCACACGGAACTCTTCAGATCCAATGGAGGTTCGATTCTTTATCCTTTTAGATTAAATGCAGATTATCCATTTATCCATCCTTTGATTTGGAAGAAAGATGATTTTCCTTATCAACAACGATGGTTATTATGGTACTTAATCAATAAGTACTTTATAGACATTGAAATTCCAAGCAGATGATTCATTGCCAATCTCACCAAGATATTTCAATTAGGCAGAAGTAAAATCGAAAAAGAAAGTGACAGAAATCTCTTAGATTTTCTTAACTGGTTTTATCCTCCCACTCACTAGAAATATATCCTACAAAAAGAACTCACAATCACCCAGCCAAATCCTGAAGTCCATACCATTCTGTTCTTCCGTCGACCATGGAATTTTGTCACCAATAATGGCAACATTATCAAAGCTCCTCAAATTATAGGAACCACATCCTATAAACCCTGGCCACTCAACACAGAAACTCGAATTCACATATCCTATCCAGGATCAGTTGGATGTTGTGAACATCAGTATCAAGAACTCCAGAGAATTTTATGCTAGGAAAACAAGACCATTCCTCCAGATGTATGAAATTATAATGTACCCACTGAATGGGATCATTATGACCTAGCACCAAAAGCTAAGCAGGCACTCCAGGATTTCAGACAAGCATCATCATCACAGAAGACCACCAGTTGGCAAAACAAGTGATATTACACAATCCTCTCAGGACCAGTCCACTCAGGATCCCTATGCAAGATGGGGAGATCCCCTTTCTCAAGACCCTTATGATCATGGACCCTTGACCTTATCCCAAAGCGACACATCTTTCTATGCACAACCATCTAATTGGTTTCAACCAAGCATCCCTGCTAACACTGAAGACACTGATGACACTAGATTAGGCATAGGAGTTAGCATCAGCAACAGCATCCTCATCACATCAGCTGAACCAGATTCTCTCACCAGAAGACCTTGAAGCACTCGAACAAAAATATGATGAACATTGTTTAACAACAGTGCACAGCTTAGATGACTCATATTATGACTACAATACTGGTGACGGAAGAGACCATTGCAAAAAGTAACAAATCACTATAGTGAGGTAGCCGTCCATTTTTTAGGCATTAGGCTAGGGAAGTCACTATTCATAGTGTGCAAATAATTCCCTACCGGGAATTTCGGTGTTTGCGTCTTTCCCGGCGCCTTTGTTGGTTCGAAGGACTTTGGTCCTTGCTTGTTTGTTGGTTTGTGACCTCTTTTGCTATATAAGGCGAAGATGATGTATTGTGTTGGGCAGAGTCCCTTGAAGTAAAGTGAGTGTTTCGTTATATTCTCTCATGGCTTTCTAAACTCCACCTTCTTCTTCAATCTGGTAGGATCCTCTAAGAAATGTAGCTCGGATAGCTATAAATGTTACCATTCCTGGTTCTCTCTGGGTGTCTCTAAGCTTTGAACTAAAAGTCTGAGTGATTTTTCTGCTAAAAGGCTGTCTTTGAAGGGCTTGAACAAAGAGAGGTTTGTCCACTGTGGGAAGGCATACCTGCAGGAAATTGACTCCGTCCTCACTGGTTCTAAGTCTAGGTTCATCATATTTTTGTTTAGGTGCCTCAAGGTCTTCTGGTGAGAGGATCTGGTTCAGCAGATATTTTTTGATACCGGTGAATAGACCTAGACTTAGAACCGGTGAGGACAAAGTTAATTTCCTGCGGGTATGCCTTCCCATAGTGGACGAACCTCTATTCGTTCAAGCCCTTTAGGGACAACCTTTTAGCAAAAAAACCACTTGGACCTTTAGTTCAGAGCCTAGAGGCACCTAGAGAAAACCAGGAATTGTAACATTTCTAACTATCTGAGCTGCATTTCTTAGAGGATCCTACGAGGCTGGAGAAGAAAAGGGAGTTTAGAAAGCCATGAGAGAGTTTCACAAAACACTAACTTTACTTCAAGGAACTCTGCCCAACACATTACCTACCAGCTTGTTGCCTAGCGGTTGACAAGTACCGGAAGTATTGTTTCCATCAACTTTACATCCTGCTAAATCTGTGTCTGAATATCCAAGGAGAGTAAAGTCTCATTCTTTGGGATACCATAGATCAAGCTTTGGAGTAGTTGCAACGTATTTGATGATGCGTTTTGCAACACTTAAGTGGGATTCTTTGGAATTTGATTGAAATCTAGCACAGATACAAACACTAAACAAAATGTTAGGTCTAGATGCAGTAAGGTAAAGAAGCAAACCAATAATGCTCCTGTATAGCTCCTGGTCTACATTCTTTCTTTCTTCATCTTTGTCCAGTTTCGAAGAACTTGATATAGGTGTTTTTGTTTTTTCGCAATTCTCCAATCCAAACATCTTGATGAGATCTTTTGCATACTTCTCTTAGTGAATAAAAATACATTTCTTTGACTGTTTAACTTGTAATCCCAAAAAGAAAGTTAACTCATCCATCATACTCATCTCGAATTCATCCTACATACATCTAAAGAATTTCTTGCATAGATTTTCATTAGGAGATCCAAAAATGATATCATCAATATAAATTTGAACAAGTAGAAAATCTTTACCTTCTCTTTTAATGAACAAAGTAATATCTATATTTCCTTTAACAAAACCATTTTGAGTTAGGAATTTACTTAACTTTTCATACTAGACTCGAGGTGCTTGCTTCAGTCCATATAGGGCTTTTTTCAATTTATAGATTGAGTCTAGCTTTCTTGGATCTTCAAATCTAGGTGATTGTTCCACATAGACTTCTTTTTGGATGAATCCATTTTAAAATGCACTTTTGACATCCATTTGGAATAATTTGAAATTTTTATAGCAAGTAATAATCTAATTGCTTCTAACCTCGCTACTGGTGCATAGGTCTCGTCATAGTTTATACATTCTTCTTGCGTATATCTTTTGGCTACAAGTCTTGCTTTGTTCCTTACCACTTTTCCTTCCTTGTCCACCTTGTTCTTGAAAACTCATTTAGTTCTAATAATAGATTTACCTTTAGTTTTTAGGAATTAGCTCCCAAATATCGTTGATGTTGAACTGTCTGAGCTTTTCTTGCATAGCTTCAATCCAGCTTTCATCAGCCAAGGTTTCTTCTACACTTTTGGGTTCAATATCAAAAACCAATGCCAAAGCAATAGACCCTTCTTGCCTTTTGGATCTGGTACGGATTCCTTCACTAATGTTGCCAATGATGAGTTCTTTGGGATGACTTGACTTATGCTTATAGTTGCTGGTTGGTTTGAGAGTCTGCTGATCCTCTGCTTTAGTTGAATCTTCTGGTTCATTTTTTTATTATTCTTTAGAAGTCTGAACCACTTCGGGGGAAGTAGACTTTATAGAATCTAGAGCAGGTTCAGATTCTTCAAGTTGATTTTGATCCAGTTGATTCTGCATAGAGTCTTGAAACTTAGCGTTCATAGATTCTTACACAAATTGAGTCTTTTTATTGAATAATCTGTAGGCTTTGCTAGAGGTTGAGTAGTCGGGAAAATTCCTTCGTCCAATTTTTCTTCAAACTTACCAGTTCGATCATTTACATTTTTCATAACAAAACACTTACAACCAAACACATGAAAGTAAGAGGCATTTGGCTTCTTCCCTTTAAACACTTCATAATGAGTTTTCTCTAAAATATGCCTCAAGAATACTCTGTTAATGATGTGGCAAGCTATAGAAACTACTTCAGCCCAAAATCGAGAGGAAATATTACTCTCAATTAAGAGTGTTCTTACCATCTCCTATAAAGATCTATTCTTTCTTTCCACAACCCCATTTTGTTCTGGAGTGTATGGAGAGAAGAAAACATGTTAGAAACTAGATTCATCACAGAATTTCGTAAAGTCTTGATTTTTAAACTCACCTTCATGGTCTATTTGTATGCTTGAAATAGTATATCCTTTTTCATTTTGAACTTTCTTGGCAAACTTTGAAAAATAAGAAAAAGCTTCAGACTTACTTGCTAGGAAGTAAACCCAAGTAAAGTAGGAGTAATCATCCACGATTACTAGACAGTATCTCTTTCCACCAATGCTTTGAGTTCTGGTTGGTTTAAAGAGGTCCATATGCAGAAGCTGCAAAACTTGATTAGTAGAAACTTGATTTATATGTTTAAAAAGAACTTCTAACATGTTTTCCCAAACCACATGGCGTGCATAATTTAGACTTTTGATAAGCTAAGTTGGGAAGTCCACGAACAAGCTTCTTGGAGGAAATTTTGGTAATCCGCTTCATGTTAACATGACCAAGCTTTCGATGCCAAAGGTTTACTTCGTCTTAAATGGATATTAGACACTGAGAACTTTCTGAGTTAATATCTAGAAAGCAAATATTCCCATGTCTTCGTCCAGTGAATGATTGAGAGAAATCTTTACTAGTTCCCAAACAAATGCCTTATTGGAAGTTAGTTTTGAATCGAGTATCGCATAGTTGACTTATGCTAAGTAGATTGTAATTCAAACCTTCCACCAGAGAGATATTGTTGATTGTGAGACTTCCAATCTTCACAGTTCCACATCCAACATTTCTTCCCATGCTGTTTCCACTAAAAGAAACTTTTCAACCATTTATTTGAATAAGCTTTATAAAACAACTTGAATCTCCTGTCATGTATTTCGAACAACCACTATCAAAATACCATCTGATCTTCTTTTTGATAGTGACATGTGATCAAAAGAAAAATTCAAGCTTTCTTTGGTATCCATACTTTCTTGGGTCTAGGAGAGTTAGTATTGAAAATAGTCTTTGCCAAATTTCTCTTAACAGGTCTCCAAACCTTGGGACATTCCTTCTCGAAATGTTATGGGCTATTACACTTTGAACATTTTACAACACTTCGGCCAACATATTTCACAAAAACTTTTTGAAAATGATTTCTGTAAAATGTTTTTGTAGGTCTTTATTTGATTCTTTCATTTACTTTGGGAAAATCAATTAAATGAATGGTTTCGGTGTCAAACCTAAACTAGATTTGTTAAAATAAGGTCTTTGTACATAAAGAATCTTTTCCAACTTCTCGGGTCCTTTGAAAACATTTTTGTGATATTTGAAATGTCCTCTTTCAAAAAGTATTTTCCTTAAAGAGAATTTGTATTTTCTTTCAAACCAACAAATTTTTTATTGAGATTTTCAAAATTTTCTTTCCAAAAAGTTTCATGTTGCTTCAGTTTAGAATTCTTCCTTTTCAACTCGGAAATCTTTTTAAGAGAAGCTTTGAGATTAAGACAAAGTTCATCTATATACTTTGAGACTTTAATAGGAATTTTTAAATTGCTAAGCTCGACTTCTTTATCTTAGTTTGAATCAAAGTCTGTCTCAGAGTTTGAGTCTGATTCTGAATTGGCCATTAGACATATGTTGGCATATTTTTCATCACTTTTCTCGCATTCAAGTATCACTCATGTCTCTACTTTGAGAGTTTTTTTTTGAATTTCTCTATTTTTCCTTTCTTTCACTTCAACAGAGGGTAGTTGGGTCTAATATGCCCTTTTTTCTAGCATTCGAAGCATATCACTTCTTTGTGGGTGTCGTTGTCCTTAGTTGATTTCTTTTGAGATTTTTGAGTGCTTTGCTTTTTCCAGTTGAACTTTCTTCCATTTCTGTTCAACTTCCTACACTTACTAATCATGAGTGTTAGCTCTTCGTTGTCCATGTCATCTTCGAATCTATGTCATCGAATTATCATTAGATTTTAAAGCAATTGACTTCTTACCTTTAGGATCTTTTTCCTCATTGATTTGCTCCACTTCATATGATTGAAGTGTGCCAACTAGTTCATCTATTGAAAAAGGCATGATCCTCTAGGTTTCTCTTATTGAAGTCTTCATGTGATTCCAATCTTTGAAGAGTTCACGCAGCAATTTATTGACCTTTATTGGTCCTGAGATTGGTTGTCCATGATATGCTAGACCGTTTACAATCTCTGTGAAACGACTGAACATGTCAGTGATGCATTCTCTAGGCTTCATCTTGGAGGCTTCATACTATTCGAGTAGGATATTGATTTTTTTGACTCAATCAGTTCCTTCATAGGTAACATGCAACCTGTCCCAGACTTATTTTGCTGTTTTACAAAATGAAATTTTTTTATACTCAGTAGGAGATAAAGCACGGTATAAGGAATATATGGCTTTAGCATCAAAAGCTTGTCTGTTGGTTATTTCTACTTGTGTCAATTCGCCAACATCTGCAACTTCCTTTCCTCTTTCTGAGGTAGATGTAGCTTTGCAAATGATCCATTTTTCTACTACATCTCATTCCAGAGGATCTTTCGATCTCAAGAATGCCTTCATCTTGTTCTTCCACACATTGTACTCCTTCCCATCAAAGTAATGAGGTCTGGTGTTGCTTTGACCTTCAACCAATCTTGGAGCCAAAATACTAGCCATAGATCTTTAGCTTAAGAAGTAAAAACACTTCAATCAATAAGCACACAAGCTCTTATATTAATTGGAATGGCTAGTACGAACAACTAGAGAGGGGTGAATAGGTGTAAATACAAATTTTCGCAAGATTCAGTAGATGTAAGATGCCTTTAGAAAATAAAAAATTATGAACATATTCAGCTTTGAACAATTAAATAAAGCTACGAATAAAAGTAAAAAATTCAGGAGTTCAGGGAAAGAGAATAAGAACACAAGGTTTATAGTGGTTCGGCTTAGGTCAAGCCTATAATAGCCCATTGATTGGATTCCACTATGAATCAAAAGAGATGTTACAGCTTGTTGTCTTTGACTTTCTCAATGAAGAGTCTCTACTGGTCTCTTACAAAGTCTCACTAATAGTATCTCTCTTATGTATAAAACTTTTAAGCTCGGTGAATGAAAGAGTAATGAACTATAAAGTTTTAGATTTTGAAAATTTTCTTTCACGCACTCTATCGAACAACTAGAGAGTTCACCTTAAATACTCCTTCATGCCTTCACGACCATTGGGACTTTCTAAAGAAATTCTTCCAATCTACCCATTTGACAAAATCATTAAGGTGATCTTAAGTTGTTAGATGATTTGTGATGAAAGCCCGTAAATTATGTTTGCCCATATAATCAAGATCTTGGTTTCCATAAGTAAAACCTTCCAAGTTTTCTTGCTTCCAAAAGATTTGATTATCGGAATTGATTCTAATACGGATAATCAATCAAGTAGGTGTTATATCCAGCCATAAGGTCATCCAAAAACCATATGAATTGAATCTTGAAGATAATCCCACATTTGGATAAGTCTTCATTTTTCAGTCTCGAAACTGTCAATGTGGGTGGACTTTAAAATTAAAGTCTGGCAATCTTTAGACTTTGACAGCTGAGTCTGGAATTCTTCAAACTAGACTTTGGAAAGGTTTTTTTAACTTCAAATGTGGCATCCTAAAATCTCGTGACAACCTTTGGAGTATCATGAACCGTGATTAGGTAATGGAAGTACCGTTTGATTTTGTATTAGCCATTGAAATTAATGAATTTCAATTAATTTAAAGTCAAGCATTGTAATGGATGATTCTTTGGATGGAGATTGTCTATAAGTGAACCAAGGATTTTATTTAGGTGCAAATTGACATAGAAATCTTATTCTTGGTGGTGCACTTTATAAGTAGAATTTTATTGATTTAAATTACAAAGTTTTATGGGTTTATAAGTTGAAATTAGGCGCTAATTTAAATGAGGGTTAAATGGAAAGGAATAGGAGAGGGTGGGCTGATTTTTAGGCCCAAAGACCGTCCAACCAGCCCACGCCAACCCCTTGGTCGACCGGCCCATGAAGGCCCAAGGCCTGCCCAACATTGAAGACCATCAACTTTGCATGTGAGCTGCCAAGTGGCATGGAGGAGAAGCCAAGTGTGGCTGCCCCCATTGGCTTCCTTGGGCGGCTTCATGCAATCAAATGATTATAAATGACTGTAGGGAAGAAAGCTAAAGGGAGAGAGGCGGATGGATGAAGGGGAATCGACCAAGGGGGAGAGAGAGAGAGAGAGAGAGAGAGAGAGAGAGAGAGAGAGAGAGAGAGAGAGAGTGTGTGTGTGTGTCGTCTGAGAGAGAGGAAGAGAGAAAGAGAGGATGCGGGGGTGCGAGAGGAAGGAGGAGGATTGTCCACCTAGCTCGACGCCGTCCGTTTGCCGCTTTGCCGCCGTTCTTGTTGCTGTTTGTGCTTGAGTTTAAGGCAAGTGAAGTCCTAAACCTACCCCTTGCATTGCTATGTGTATGTGTAGTAGATGGTAAGTCTTGGTTGTGGTAGATGGGATGAGATTTCGGAGCTTTGAAGAGAGATTTGTTGGTCATGCATGCTGTTTCTGAAAAGACCAGTCCGACCATCCGTGAGTTTGTGCATTGCATGTGACTTTTTAGCTGGAATATTGTTTTGATTTCTTCATGAAAGTTGTAGAGAACACCTTGAAGAACAACATACGAAAATTTGAGGCAAAACGAACAAGTATTGGTTAGTGAAATGATTTTTCTTTGGAGAAGTTAGATCTGGAAACCATTGTGCTGACCTTTAGAGATTTCGTGGTATGTAAAGTAACTTTTTAGTGAAAATCTCACTTTTATCTCTTAATGAAAGTTGTAGTATACTTCTTGAGGTAGAAAATATCAAAATATTAGAGGAAATGAACAAAAATAGTTCGGTGAAATCGTTGTTCTTTGAAGAAAATGGATCTGGGAAAAACGTTACCTCGACCCAGTATGATTTCGTGATTTTTATAAAATCATACAGTTACAATTTATTCGTGTGTCCTTAATAAAAGTTGTAGGTAATATCCTGAGGAATAACATACCAAAAATTTAGAAGAAATTAACATGTGTAAATTGGTGAAATAAGTTTCTTTTGAAAGATGATAATCTGGAAAAGATAACACCGAGAACAGGGGGAATAAATCGTCTATATCTATTAATCTAGAACGATTTGGGTTTCGATGTCTTCATGAGATATTTACCTTTAGGAATTTTCTATAACATGTCAAAATTCCGAATTTTTGGAGTTCAATTGTGTATTTAATTTAAGTTACTCCCGAAACTGTGCAAGCTGAAATATTGAAGTTTTGAATTCTGTGATGCATGGACCATACTGTTTTGTGTGAGATTCTTTTGGCATGGAGTTATTTATGAGATATCCGCCTTTAGGTCTTGTCTATAATGTGTCAAGTTTTCAAAATTCGTTAATGTCATTTACTAATTTTTTTGGAGTTTAATTAGAGGAATGCATTCTGATTTATCTGAAACATTGATGTGTTTTGAAAAATGAATGAAACTATCCATGTGATGTAATACTTTGAGTGGTTGATCTTGCTGCATATGTGATGACATATGGCATGTTATATGGCATGAAAAGCTGGTTGAGATCTTTGATATTATTGCATCGAATATCATGTTGAAAATTGAAATACATGTGTGGATATAACTTGAGGAAATAACGAGACTGTCGAAGGTGTGAGCCGACAATGCTTTGAGAGTGTTGGGATACCTGGAGTGTGGGGGTGCCGGATGCTCGGAATGTATGTGCCGGATGTCCTCGGCAATTTCGAGATGCCCGGAGTGTAGGGGTGCCAGAAGCCTCAGAGGTGTGTGCTGGGGGGATATCTCGTGATGCTAGTTGGGATATGAGATAACCAGAGTGTGGGGGTGCCGGATGCGCGGAGGTGTGTGCCGGAGGTTCCTCGTGATGCCAAGTTGGATATGAGCGATAAATTGTGGGATGAAAACAATGATCTCTAGAAAGATAAAAATTGGGATTGTATCATATGGCATGGATATATGCATGAATGCTTGATGTTAAGTGCATGAAGGTATATGCACATATGGCATGGATATATGCATGAATGCTTGATGTTAAGTGCATGGTGGTATATGTACATATGGCATGGATATATGCATGAATGCTTGATGATAAGTGCATGGTGGTATATGCACATATGGCATGGTGATATATGTATGGTTGTAAGGTAAGGTATGCTTGAATACATGAATGATATGTGTTTTATCCTTGATTGTTCTGTTTAACGCATTGAGTAGTGTGGTGGATCTTTACTGCTAAGTGGTTATACTCACCCCTTTGGGGATTAACATTTTAGATTAGAAAGATGTCGTTGCCACCAGTTGCATGTGGTACTTACTATGGCATACCTACTAATGTGGATGTGGAGTGTACTGAGCATGTTTGTGTCGGTGCTCTTGGTTTAGTTTTTGTTTGAGTCCGTGTCCTGGCGATGTACGGCATGGGTCGAGCTAATGGCCCGGTTACCCAGGAGTTTATATCTGTTCATGTTTGACATGACGGAGTTATGTTAGGGATGTTACCGCCGCCACCACCCGATGCACCGGATTGGGTATGATGGCGCATATAGCTGATGGGAGCTGACACTTTTTGGAGATAGCCGATGCTCGTTGATGGAGGGTGGTACATGTTCGATGTAGAATCGAGTCCTTTTTAGGGTGGTAGCCAAGTATAGTTAAAATCTTGGCCTTTTTGTTGTATCGACCTCGATGTCCATCATGAAAATATAAATAAGAGTGAATCGGCATTATCTTTTCTTATGGTGCGTAGTTGGTGTGTATTGCATTATGGTTATTGGAGGGAGAGATGGTGAGACTTGTTATGCTTCTGCTAATAAGTTGCACTGGGACCGTTTTCAAAAAAAAAAAAAATCCCTAGTCAAAGGTATCGGTCTGTGAAGTTATATGAGATCGAGTAATTAAGAGAAATCACCTATGGTGACCTCAGGCGAATCAGGGGTGCCATAGCGCTCTTTTGGTATCAGAGCAATGGTTATATATTAGAGTGATAAGGAGCCTCATTTGGAAATTGAGGAACAAGATGACAATGTACACCATAGGATATTAAATGGAATAATTGGTTAACCTTAAATAACGGGTGGTGAGTATTCACTCGTAGATCCATAGTAGTTTATTATGAGTTGCTTTTAGGTACCAGTAACATGTATATGTTACTTATGTAGTAGTAGTTGCTTTGAATGAAGACAGTGAGTCTCAGGTAATCCTGAGGCAATGCTTGGAAATTGCAAGAGAGTTATGGTGTGAGCTAGAAGTGCTCATCCATCGAGGGATGAAGCCTTTGCTGTAAGGGCTGAACCTCGATTGGAAGACATCCTGCAGGCATTGACCAATATTGGAAATCTAATGGATAGGCAAGCGCAGCAACAACCTGGAATGGAACGTCGCCCTCAAGGACTGGTGGAACAATTTTTGAAGTTGAAACCACTTAAGATTAGTGGAATAGGAAGTCCTAAGGAGGCGGAACATTGGATTGATGGAATGGAGCGAATTTTTTGGTTGTTGGAATGCGGTGATGCTTTGAGAAAATAGTTTTGGCGGAATACCAGCTAGAGGAAAATGCAAAGTTTTGGTGGAGAGATTCGAAGGATACAATCTTTCCACTAGGTACTGATGTGAACTGGGAAGAGTTTGTGAGAAATTTCAATAGGAAGCATTTCTCTGACCGTGCTAAGGATAAGATAATCATTGAATTTGTTCAATTGGAACAAAAGGAGCTGACAGTGATCAGTATGAGGCAAAATTTTCTGAATTGTCTAGGTATGCTCCTAGATTGATTGAGGATCGTGAGGAGAAAGCTAAGAGATTTTTGAAAGGATTGAGAATTGATATTAGGAAACAACTGGTGCCTTTAAGTAAAAGGGATTATCATGAGATTTATGAAAGGGCACAGTTAGTGGAGCAAGAGCTGGTGAGAGAGCGATCGGAGTTTAAGAGACAGCCGAACTTTAGGGATGTGAGAAAGGGTAAGAGACCCTATCTTGGTCAAGGTAAGACTTGGAATGCGAAGAAAAAGAGCAATTTTGGAAATTTTGGAAGAGCTAAGGATGGCCTAAATATAAGGAAGGCACCCTATTAGCCTGATGTTTGTCGAAAGTGTGATGAGAGGCATGGCCCAGGACCTTGCAATGGACGACTGAGATGTTATGGTTGTGGACAAGTGGGTCACCATAGGAGGAATTGCCCATAAGAAAGGTCGCAAATGAGTGTTGGCTTGGTGCGACAGGGACAACAGAGTGCTATTAGACTCAACCTACCAAGGAATCCATAAATGCCACCAGCACAAGGAAGGGTGTATGTGGTCACCCAAGAGGAAGCGGAAGCTTCCAGAAATGTTATATCGGGTATGATTTTCATAAATGGCAAGAAGGCATATGCATTGTTTGACACAGGTACTACGCATTCATTTATATTTGAAAGATATAGGCAATTGAGTGAAATAGAAGTTACGCCTCTTGAGGTGCCTCTTTGTGTTTCCACGCCTTTAAAGAATATGGTATTGTCTACGATGATGTGTGCAAAATGTAAGAGAAACCCACAGGATAATGCCTCTTTCAGTAGACGAACTTGTTAGCACACTTCAATCATATGAAGTGGAGCAAATCAATGAGGAATGAGATCCTAGAGGTAAGAAGTCAATTGCTTTAAAATCTAACGATGATTCTGATGGCACAAATTCAGAAGATGACATGAACGACGAAGAACTAGCACTCATGATTAGGAAGTTTAGGAAGTTGAACATGAAGGGAAGAAGGTTCAACTGGAAGAAAGAGAGCAATAAAAAATTCCCAAAGAAATTAGTTGAGGATAACAAAACTAACAAAGAAGTGATATGCTTTGAATGCAAAAAAAATGGGCATATCAAACCCAACTGCCATTTATTGAAGAAAAAGAAAGGAAAAACAGAGAAATACAAAAAGGCTTTCAAAGCAGAGACAATGAGCGATACCAAATGCGAGGAAAGTGATGAAGAATATGCCAACATATATCTAATGGAAAATTTAGAATCAGACTTAGACTCTCAAATAGATTCAAACTCAGACAAACAAGTCAAGGTTCGTAATTTAAAATTCCTGTTAAAGTCTCTAAGTATATGGATGAACTTTGTCTTAGTCTCAAAGCTTCTCTTAAAAGGATTTCCGAGCTAAAAAGAGAGAATTCTAAACTGAAGCAACATGAAACTTCTTCGAAAGAAAGGTTTGAAAATCTAGATAAAAGCTTTGTTAATTTGAAAGAAATACAAATTCTCTTTCAAAGGAAAATGCTTTTTTGAAAGAAGACATTTCAAATATCACAAAAAAAAAAAAAAAATTCAAAAGGATCGAGAAGTTTGAAAATATTCTTTCGTATAAAGACCTTATTTTAACAAATTTGGTTTGGGTATGACATCGAAACCATTCCTTTAATTGATTTTCCTAAAGTAAAAATATATATATATATATATATATATATATATATATGTATATATCAAACAAAGACCTACGAAAACATTTTACAAAAATCACTTTTAAAAAGTTTTTGTAAAACCTGTTGGCCAAAGTGCTCTTAAATGTTCAAAGTGTAACAACTCAGAACATTTCGAGAAGGAATGTCCCAAGGTTTGGAGACTTGTTAAGAGGAACTGGGCAAAGACTATTTTCAATACTAACTCACATGGACCCAAGAAAGTATGGGTACCAAAGAAAGCTTGAGTTTTTCTTTTGATAACAAGTCACTATCAAGAAAAAGATCAGATGATATTTGGATAGTGGCTGTTCAAAACACATGACTGGAGATTCAAGTTGTTTTATAAAGCTTATTCAAATAACTTGTGGAAAAGTTTCTTTTAGTAGAAACAACAAAGGAAAAATTGTTAGATGTGGAACTATGAAGATTGGAAGTTTCACAATCAACAATGTTTCTCTGGTGGAGGATTTGAATTACAATCTACTCAAAGCATAAGTCAATTGTGCGATACTTGATTCAAAATTAACTTCCAAGAAAGCATTTATTTTGGAACTAGTTAAGATTTCTCTCAATCCTTCATTGGTCGAAGACATTGAAATATTTATTTTCTGGATATCAAACTAGAAAGTTTTCAATGTCTAATATCCATTCAAGATGAAGCAAACCTTTGGCATCGAAAGCTTGGCCATGTTAACATGAAGCGGATTGCAAATATTTCCTCCAAGAAGCTTGTTCGTCAACTCCCCAACCTGACTTATCAAAAGTTTGAATTATGCACGCCATGTGTTTTGGGAAAATAGGTTAGAAGTTCTTTTAAATCTATAAATCAAGTTTCTACTAATCGAGTTTTGCAGCTTACGCATATGGACCTCTTCGGACCAACCAGAACTCAAAGCATTGGTGGAAAGAGATACTATCTAGTAATTACTCTCGATTTACTTGGGTTTAGAGACTTGTTAAGAGGAGCTGGACAAAGACTATTTTCAATACTAACTCACATGGACCTAAGAAAGTATGAGTACCAAAGAAAACTTGAGTTTTTCTTTTGATAACAGGTCACTATCAAGAAGAAGATCAAATGATATTTGGATAGTGGCTGTTCAAAACACATGACTTGAGATTCAAGTTGCTTTAGAAAGCTTATTCAAATAACTTGTGGAAAAGTTTCTTCTAGTGGAAAAGTTTCTTCTAGTAGAAACAACAAAGGAAAAATTATTAGATGTGGAACTATGAAGATTGAAAGTCTCACAATCAACAATGTTTCTCTAGTGGAAGGTTTGAATTACAATCTACTCAGCATAAGTCAATTGTGCGATACTGAATTCAAAATTAACTTCCAAGAAGACATTTGTTCTGGAATTAGTAAAGATTTCTCTCAATCCTTCATTGGTCGAAGACATGGAAATATTTATCTTCTGGATATCAAATCAGAAAGTTTTCAATATCTAATGTCCATTCAAGATGAAGCAAACCTTTGGCATCGAAAGCTTGGCCATGTTAACATGAAGCAGATTGCAAATATTTCCTCCAAGAAGCTTGTTCGTCGACTCCCCAACCTAGCTTATCAAAAGTTTGAATTATGTACACCATGTGTTCTGGGAAAACAAGATAGAAGTTTTTTTAAATCTATAAATCAAGTTTCTACTAATCGAGTTTTGCAGCTTCTGCATATGGACCTCTTTGGACCAACTAGAACTCAAAGCATTGGTGGAAAGAGATACTATCTAATAATCATGGATGGTTACTCTCGATATACTTGGGTTTACTTCCTAGCAAGTAAGTCCGAAGCCTTTTTCTTACTTTTCAAAGTTTGCCAACAAAGTTCAGAATAAAAAGTGATATGTTATTTCAAGCATACGAATAGACCATGGAGGTGAGTTTAAAAATCATGACTTTGCGAAGTTCTGTGATGAATCTGGTTTCCAGAGTATTTTCTCTTCTCCATACACTCCAGAATAAAATAGGGTTATGAATAGCAAGAATAGATCTTTGTAGGAGATGGTAAGAACACTCTTAATTGAGAGTAACATTTCCTCTTTTGGGCTGAAGTTGTCTCTACAGCTTACTACATCATTAACAGAGTATTCTTGAGACATATTCTAGAGAAAACTCCTTATGAAGTGTTTAAAGGGAATAAGTCAAATGTTTCTTACTTTCATGTGTTTGGTTGTTAGTGTTTTGTTTTGAAGAATGCAAATGATCGAATTGGTAAGTTTAAAGAAAAATCAGATGAATGAAATTTTCTTGTCTACTCAACCTCAAGCAAAGCCTACAGAGTATTCAACAAGAAGACTCAATCTGTGGAAGAATCAATGAATGTCAAGGTTCAAGACTCTATGCATAATCAACCGGATCAAAATCAACTTGAAGAATCTAAACCTGCTCCAGATCTTATAAAGTCAACTTCCCCCGAAGTGGTTCAGACTTCTAAATATCAACAACAAGATGAACCAGAAGATTCAACCAAAGTAGAGGATCAATAGAGTCTCAAACCAACCAGCAACTGGAAGCATAAGTCAAGTCATCCCAAAGAGCTCATCATTGGCAACATTGATGAAGGAATTCGTACTAGATCCAAAAGGCGAGAAGAGTCTAGTGCTCTGGCACTTGTTTTTGAAATTGAACCCAAAAGTGTAGAAGAAGTCTTGGCTAATAAAGCTAAATTGAACCTATGCAAGAAGAGCTCAGACAGTTTAGCATCAACGATGTTTGGAAGCTAATTTCTAAACCTAAAGGTAAATCTATTATTGGAATTAAATGAGTTTTTAGGAATAAGGTGGACTAGCAAGGTAAAGTGGTAAGGAACAAAGCAAGACTCGTGGCCGAAGGATACACTCAAGAAGAAAGGATAGACTATGATGAGACCTATGCACCAGTAGCGAGGTTAGAAGCAATTAGATTATTATTTACTTTTGCTTGCTAAAAAAAATTTTAGGTTATTCCAAATGGATGTCAAAAGTGCATTCCTAAATGGTTTCATTCAAGAAGAAGTCTATGTGGAACAATCACTTGGATTTGAAGATCCAAGAAAGCCAGACTCAGTCTACAAATTGAAAAATGCCCTATATGGACTGAAGCAAGCACCTCGAGCCTAGTATAAAAGGTTAAGTAAATTTCTAACTCAAAACGATTTTCTTAAAGGAAAGGTAGATACTACTTTGTTCATTAAAAGAGAATGTAAAGATTTTCTACTTGTTCAAATTTATATTTATGATATTATTTTTGGATCTCCTAATGAAAATCTATGTAAGAAGTTCTCTCGATATATGTAAAATGAATTCGAGATAAGTATAATTGGTGGGTTAACCTTCTTTCTGGGATTACAAATTAAACAGTCTAAGAAAGACATTTTTATTCACCGAGAGAAGTATGCAAAAGATCTCATCAAGAAGTTTGGATTGGAGAATTGCAAACAAACAGAAATACCTATGTCAAGTTCTTTGAAGATGGACAAAAATGAAAAAGGAAAGAGTATAGACCAAAAGCTATACAGGAGCATTATTGGTTCGCTTCTTTACCTTACTGCATCTAGACCTGACATTTTGTTTAGCGTTTGTATTTGTGCTAGATTCCAATCAAATCCCAAAGAATATCACTTAAGTAATGCAAAAAGCATCATCAAATACATTGCAACTACTCCAAAGCTTGGTCTGTGGTATCCTAAAGAATGAGATTTTACTCTCCTTGGATATTCGGACGTAGCAAAGTTGACAGAAAGAATACTTCTGGTACTTGTCAACTACTGGACAACAAGCTGGTATCTTGGTTTTCAAGAACGTAGAGTACTGTAGCTCTTTCAACAGTTGAAGCAGAATATGTGACTCTTAGGAGTTGTTGTTCTCAAATTTTGTGGATAATGCAACAGCTAAGAGACTTTGGTATTGAAGAATTGTGCACCAAGATCAAATGTGACGACACTAGCGCCATCAATCTCACAAAAGATCCAACTCTTCATTCAAGAGCAAAGCATATAGAGATTTAATATTATTTTATTAGAGATCGTGTTCAGAATGGAGAAATTATAATTTAGTTCATTAACTCAAAGAATCAGCTGGCAGATATATTTATAAAGCCACTGGAGAAAAGTCTATTTAAGTCTATTTGCGTCAGATTGAATATGATATCATCTACCGGGTAAAGTTTGGAGGTGCTCAGACTCGAGAATGGTAAAACATTAAGTTTGTAAGTTAATTTCTTTTTCAAGCAAGTAATTTAATTTTAGGATAAAAATTTCAAAGTTTACATTATTTGAATTGATACTTATCAATTTCATTTTTAGAAGTTATCTTTTTCGAATTTTGAATTTGTGGCAGTTTTTCATTTTTGAAAAAGGCAGTTTTATTTTTCCTTTATGACGTTTCGTATACCCCGTTTCACTTGCTTTATTTACCGTTGAAATTCTTCTTCTCCATTTACACTCTCACAAACCCTAGAATACAGAATTTCCACTTTCTCTCTTTTTCTCTCAAGTTTGATCTACAAACTTTTCATCTTTTTCAACGAGCAAGTTCAAGAAATCCTCCAAGATTGTGACAATGTCTTTCTAGAGGAAGTCTTCTAAAATTGCGAACAGTGGACCACAACACATGCCAGAGGGTCCTATACATTTTGACTTAACAAAGGAAGAAGATTCTCCTCAGCAGCAACAACATTCTCAATTGCGTCAACCTTCATAGCAAGGGACTCAAGCTCCTCTGCGTCAACAAGCACAAGAAGAGATTATGTAAGTCGTTGAACTCCTCTGCGTCAACAAGCACAAGAAGAGATTGTGGAAGACGTTGAACCCGTAAGAACACTGAAACCCGAATTTCTCTTTAAACTCTACTCCAAGTCAAAGGAAGGTGGTATTGCGATGAATTTCATCGATGAGTTTCTAAAGGAGAGATGATACAAGAATGAAATGTATTTTCTAAGATCAATGGAAAGGCTAGGTATTGTGCTAGAAGGTTTGGCAGACATGACCTTTGCCAACTTTCTGAGTGATCCAAGGTTTAGTTCTTTTAAGCAACTAGAAGGGAAAGACGATGACAAGAGGATGTTTACACACTTTCAGCCTAGGATGGGTGTTGCTGCACATGTTCATGAAGAAGGAACGAGTCTATTCCATTCTAAAGGCCACAGGAAAACCTACTCGAAATTTCTGTAGAGAAGGGTGATGAACCCTCGCACCGTGGACTTTGATTTTCTAGACTCTTTGAAGGTAAATTTGAGGTAGAAGTTTGCTCTCCTTCAATTGGAACAATTTTGCTCAGAAATTACTGTCGCCTACCTAGAGTTAACGGCTTATTTCTATTCAAATCTATCTTTCTTAGATGTGAATAGATTTCATTTTATAGTTAGGGACAATGAATTTTTGGTGGATGTAGACACATTGGCAGATGTGATTGGAGTGGAAAGAGAGAGTTTCCAACCAATTAGTGTGTCTATTGATCATGCTACACTGGCTGTTGTTCGAGACAGATTTGTTGAAGGCAGGATCTCTTACTCCAGAATGACTGCCTCCAATATTCTACCACACAAGATCATGATCAACTACATCAGACCAAAATCCACTTTAAAAACTGATGTTTCTCGCTCTGAAGCGAAGCTGATGTATGCCATCAACATTGGGTTTAAGTTCTCATTGCCTCACACTATCTTGATGCATATGTATAGAACAGTTGTGAAGGACAAGAGACAATTACCCTACCTTGCGCTTTTCACTCGACTTTTCAGGCATTTCCATATTTAGTTTCCAACCACTCTGTGTGTTAGAACAATTGCTCCTATGGTGATAGGACTAAAGATGGTCTAGAAGATGAGGTTAAAGGAGCTTAATAAAGCATTGGAGTGCTTGAAGGAAAAGCATATGACCAAAGCTAAACAAGACTCTGTTACGAAGAAAAGAAAAGGCAAAGAGCTCATGAGTGCACTAGTGAAGAAGAGATGAAACCTTATCTTGCAGGACGAAGAAGAAGATTAGGATGATCTCACTATCTCCGCTTTTGCCTAACGATATCTACAGAGCTATGCTAGTTTTGAACAACCAGAGGAAAGAGAGAATAGAGCAAGAGAAGAGACAAAGAAGAGAGTTGAAGAAAGAGAAGGAAGAAGAGCATAAATAAAAGGAAGAAGAGAAGAAAGGCAAGAAGAAGACAAAGAAGCTGAAGAAGAAGAGTGTCATGATGACTCTTTTGAGCTGACCTTTGCAATATCTTTGTTAGAAGATTCAGAAAAGACTGGGAGAGGATCTACAGGAAAAACATAAGAAGAAGAACATCACTCAGGAGCAGAGAAAGATAAAGAAGAAGACTTTTCTTCTCCACTTGTGACCACAAAGACAGGGGGAGTTGCTAAAAACATAGGTACTTCTTCTTCACCTATATTTACAAGTGATGTTAGCAAACCTCAAGCAGATCCAAAGGATGTATATGCCTCTCATCATCCTAAAACAGATGTTGAGACATCCCCTCCAAGTCTTGATGATCGAATAATTGATGTTCCTTCACATCTCAATACTCAAGACATTGATTCAGCTGAACCTAGTGCTACAACAGAATAGACAGGAGACTTTGGAAGACTGCTAAATATCCTATTGGATTTGAAGGCTTAGCTTTATGGTTTAGATATTGAGATGAAGAACCTCAAGGCATCTTTCCAGACAACTTCAGACTCTCTACAAGAACATATACAAGCCCTAAAGTTTCAAGTGCAAGAAACTGCAAAGGGTACAAATATTGAGCAACCGAAGGAGACTATAAGAAAGCTTGAGGAGACTGTCAAGTTAATGGGGGATTTCCAGATCATTCGCATTCCCAAACAGCCTTAATTTTATCAAACTCTTTTTAAGTCATTCTCTACTTTTTGTTGATGACAAAAAGGGGGAGAGGTTGTGCCGATTTGATTTGTTTTTATTAACATTTTGACTTTGACTTTGATACTTTTTGATTTGGATGTTTGATGTTTGGACTAACTTTGGACTTGCTATTTGACTTGGAATATTTTTTACGCTTGCAGCAACTAAGTCTGTGATACTGATTATGACTGGATATTTATCTTTCAAGATTAACGTGTTTTCAGTGGTTGCAAGATCGATGCTATCTAGGTCCTAATCAACTTATGTTTATAAGATATCACGTATTGTTTAAGTGTTGTTTTGCAAGTCAAAAGCTTTCAAATCTGCAGGAAAGTTTTGTCATCATCAAAAAGGGGGAGATTGTTGGAGAAAACTCCTTTATTGTTTCGAAGTTGACAAAATCTTTCCAAAGTCTACGTATGAAGAACTCCAAACTCTACTGTCAAAGTTTGAAGATTGCTAGACTTAAGTTTCAAAGTTTGCCCACACTGACAGTTTTCAAACTGAAAAATGAAGACTTATCCAGATGCGAGATTATCTTCAAGATTCGATTCGTATGGTTTATGGATGACCTTATGGCTAGATACAGTACCTACTTGATTGATTATCATTATTGAAATCAATTCCAATAATCAGATCTTTTGGAAGGCAAGCAAACTTGGAATGTGCTATTTATGGAAACCAATATTATGATTGTATGGGTGAATATGATTGACGGGCTTTCATCATAAATCATCTAAGGACTCGAGATCATCTTAATTGATTCTGTCCAATGGGTAGAATGGAAGAACTCCTTTGGAAAGTGCCAGCGGTCGTAAAGACATGAATGAGTATTTAAGGCGAATCCTCTAGTTATTCGATAGAGTGCGTGAAAGACAAATTTCAAAGTCTGAAGCTTTCTAGTTTATTGTTTTTTCTTTCACCGAGCCTAAAAGTTGTACACAAAAGAGAGATACTCTTAGTGAGACTTTGTGAAAGACCAATAGAGACTCTTCACTGGAAAAGTCGAAGATTACAAGTTATAACATCTCTTTTGATTCATAATAGAATCTAGCCAGTGAAATGTCAGCACAGGAGAGTGGACATAGGCTTGATTTAAGTCGAACCACTATAAACCTTGTGTTTCAATTCTCTGAACTCCTGAATTTCTTACTTTTACTCGTAGCTTTATTTAATTGCTCAAAGTTGAATATGTTCATAATCTGCTACTTTCTAAAGTCATCCTACATCTACTTAATCTTGCGAAAAGTTTTATTTACACCTATTCACTCCCTCTAAGTGTTCGTAATAGTCCTCTCAAGATTCACGCTAAGCAATCACCTCAGAAGTGAGTTTGAATTACTTAACATCCCTAAGTTGGGTAAGACAAACACGAACACCCTCGACATACTCAAATAAGTCATGATAAACAAGTGCAACTATCACGTCCTAAATTTTCAATCTGTTTTCTATTGAATGTAATCAGGCATTTCATTGACGCACCTATAGGGTTGTTCTCAGGGCCGATCACTCTTGAGATAACTAGACTAGCTGGGTAAGCCATTAAAGAATTATAAGGCAATAGACTTAAGAGCTCGACCAGGAATCGGCTTCTCGATTGTGTTCATCTTTAGAGGTCATTACGACACAGTTAAAAATCAAATTAAAATCAGAGATAGGTCAGTTTGAAAGAAATATGTGGCCAATCGTGGGTGACTCCACTAAATTGGGAAATTCTGGTCAACCGGCACTAATTTGATTTTTTATGTCGTTTTGGTACCCTGTGTCTGTAATTGAGTCCTCAAGGTTTTCATGACAACCAAGAGTCGCCAATGTGTCGAGTGGGTTCAATGTGGCTCGAAGAAAATCAACCACGGGTCATTTGCCCTAAAAAGTTCTGAAAACTACCCGGTAGCTTAGGTCACGCTAAAAACGCACCGAATGAAAATTAACCATCAATTTGAGACTAATTTTAGAAATTGAAGATTCAGTCATATCACAATAAATTCTAGGACCTACGACTTTGTCTCAGAAGATTTTTCTGACAACCGATACTTTTTAGGAAAAAGTCATTGTCGGGCCATTTTTATGCAATTAAAGTCGGGGATTTATTTTGTTGGCAAAATTGGAAAGCATGAAGGATATATGGGTGAGGAAAAATGCTATGGTGATCAATGGGACATCAATTGATTTTATTGAGGCCATTTGAGGTTGAATCAAGAAAGAATTGAATCCAATCGAGAGGGATGTGAACCAAATTCGTAGTCCCCTCATTCCCCTAGCATTTTGGACCACTTGAGATGTTGTGGGGAGTGTTTGGGTGGTTCAACAGAGGCCAAGGGATTTTACTTGGTCAAGAATGAGTTTTGAAGATATTTTTGTGGAAAAAATGGGCAAGGATGGCCCACTCTCTCTCTTATCTCTCCCTTCTTCCTTGCTTGGCCGGCCACACTCCTTTTTCCTCCCCTTCATTGTGCGAAAAGAGCAAGGAGACCAGAAGGAGCAGCTGGCTGCCGCCACACGCCACCCTGCCATCGCCATCATCCGCTTCCCCCGTGGGCTGCTCGCACGCGCGCCTGCCTGGCCGTGCCCCTCTTGGCTCCGCCATTCGTCCAGCTGCTGTTCGTGGTCTATGGGAGCCTTGCCGGGGTTGGTTTTAAGTATTTCTTCATCAGTAAAGCCCTGTTTAGGTCCGGTTTGGTTCAATCTTTCATTCCCGTGCTTCACCGTGCTAAACCGAGTTGCTTGCTTCAATTTCCAGCCAATAACATATCAGTTTTTCAGTGGGTTTCCAGCCGCCTTTACGGCCGTTTTGGAGGAGTTCTGGGCCTTGGTTTCTAGGCCCGCTTTGGAGGTTGTTGTTCCCTGCACCGTTCTCATCGGTTTGAACTGATTTGTGCGTTATTCCGGTGAGTTTTGCTCACTAATCCCTCATTAGTAGAATAATGATGCTTAAGGGTTGATTAATGTTAATTAAGTAGGATTAGATGGTTAGATTAGAGTAGATTAGCTATTATTAGTTAATTGTAATACATGTAAGTTAATTTGATGGTGCATTTAGCAAGTAGGCATGTATTATGAATTATTGATTGCATTGTGGGATTTTTCCCAACCTGTTCCGGGCTCCAATTAGGCAATACGGGCCTAAGTTGGATTTATTATAATTATTTATTAATTTTTAATAATTATTTATTTAATTATATATTTTCCAGAAATTCACCTGGGATGGCCGGTGATCGGGATTTCGTACTAATTGTCATGATGTAGTCCGTTTATTTATTTAAACTCTACGTTGCGTGGAATTAAATTGATTGTGCAATTTTAGGATTTTATCTAAAATTGATTAAAATTGAATGATTGATTGGTTGATGGCCGAGTGTATTTATTTAGCATTAATGATGCTTTGATGAACTGTTAAGAAGAGAGAATTGTAAAAGTGAATTGGGAAAATTCTTGGCTGAAACCAATCAGGTACAATATAAGTGGACAAACGTGGTTTGGTGATTGAGGACATCACTGACGAAAACGACGTCTTAAAGAACGCACGTTACTGCCCATTACATATGGCACGTTGGTGAAAACGGTGCCAGAGAAAAAGAATGTACGTGACTCTTAGACATATGTGATTAGGTAATTGAGGACATCACTGGCGAAAATGGCGCCTTAAAGAATGCATGAGTGTTGTCTATCACATACATCATTATGGACATACGTGATTCGGTGATGAGAAATATCACTGGCGAAAACGGCGCCTTAAAGAAAGCACGAGTGCTGTCCATAACATACATCACCTTGGCGAAAACAGCGCCCAAGAAATGATACGTGATTTGGTGACTAGGATATCACTGGCGAAAAATGTGCCTTAAAAAATGCACGTGATCGGTGATAGTATGGCAGTTGTAGAAAAAGACACCCGAGAGAATACGTGTGAATGATGTTGGAAATGACCTAGAATTGGTCCGATTGACATGTAATCAACTAAGTCAATTGATCAATGATTTGATCTGATTGTCGTGATGCGATTGATTGCTTCACGCGATATATGAGGTATGTGTGTATAACCTTGAATTGCATGTTGAGACTGATGCCAAGGTAAATCTCTTGAATTGTGCTATGCATAGGCAACCTAGTAGTGTATTGATTTCCTAATCGGGTCTTAGGGGGTAGAACTCATTGAAACATAGTCTCATTGGTTATTGAATAACCATTTCAGGCCTATAGAGGGATCGGAGGAGGATTACCTATTGGATAACCCTGATGATAAGTCAGCAGAAGATGAGGAGCTCAAAGAAAATGAGTTGAGTGAGGAAGAATCTAAAGAGGATCCGGATGATCCTGAGTATAACCCGAATAAGGATTGAGATCCCATCCCTTTTTTAGGACCCTGGATATTTGTAAATAGAGTGAGACTGAATGGTTGTGAATAGTTTGTGAAGTATGTTTTGGTTTATGTTATGTATAAAAGTTTGGTTATGAGTTTCAATATGAAAAATATGGCCTTACTTTCTATCCCAATGTTTTATTGTCTGGGGATTTATAACTACTTCCGCCTGTGCTTATAAATCGAAAGAGTTAGCGATACATTGTCCTAGGATATCGCACTTGAAAATCGACCAAGTAGAAGGATGGGTGCGTCTTCGAAGATTAGGGCATGACAGCAACCATAGCTGATGGCTTCCAAAGAGCATAATTGAAGCCATCAAGTTTGACGTCAATTCGGTCACTCGAATCACCCACATGAAATCCAAAAGCAGAGAAAACAACCAAAACTCAAGAGCAGTAATAATGATGGCATGTGACAGTGCATGTGTCGAGATTTCACCGGGTGGTGAAGTGTGAAGTGTGAGAGGTCATTGGTGATGAGACGATGAAAGTGTTGTCATCAAATCGATGAAACCACAAGAATGCATCAGCGAAGAGTCCTAAGCTTCGAACGGCAACATCAAACCGTGGTGAACTTGATTGCTGGTGACATAGTAGTGCTCAAAGGCATAGTGACGACATATTTCACAACAACAAAGAAACAAAAGCCTAGAGCAAATTGCTCTAATACCATGATAGAGGGCAAAAGTACAACCCAAGTGCCATAACTTGGCACGGGGGGACACTTAAGTGCCATAACTTCAAAATGGTACACTTAAGTGCCACTTTTTTTTTTAGTGGGATACTTAAGTGCCACATCCGGCGACCCTCGCCGGAAATCCTACGTGGCAATATTTTATTATTATTTTTTGCCTACGTGGCTCGCCGGAGAGTTGAGTCGGCTCTAACACACCAGAAACGACGTCGTCTGCATAATAAAAGCCCCAAATCTTCCAAAAACGACGTTGTCTTCCCAAATGCCCCAAATCTAAAACCCTAAATCGGCCAAAATCCCTATTGAAGTGCTCGAATTCAAGTCTCGAACCCTAATTTTCATTTGCCCAAAATTCCTTCATCGAATCTTGGAAATGGAGAGCAAGACTTGTAGCAGGGCCTCAATTTCCTCTTACCGAAGCGAAGGAGAAGGCCAACATTTCTGTTTTTGTGGGTTACCGAGTCCAAGAAGAACGTCGTGGACTCAAATCAATCCTGGGAGAAGATTTTATGGATGTGCCCAATATAAAGAAGCGTCGAAGTGCAAATACTTCAAATGAATCGATGCGAAGTTCTTTAACCGAGCCACAGAGGTGATATTGGATCTACTTCATAAAAGACAGCAATCTCCATCTGTGTTCGTGGATGACTTGGACGATGTTGACTCAATGCAAGCTCAAGCGTCTTCAGTTAAACTTTTCAAGAATGAAGTCTCAATGCACGCTCAAGCATCTTCAACTAAACATTTCAAGAATGAAGTTTCAATGATGAAAATTGAACGAAAGTGTTACCAAGCGTGTATTATGGTGTTGTTTTGTTGTCTTTTGTACTTTATGATGAAATGTAAAGTACTTGAAAATGAGAAAAATTTTCTCCGACTACCATAGTTAAAAATGGTGTTGTTCTAGATTAAACGTAGGGTTTTTTCTTTTTGAAAGATGCGAAGAAGTTTGTGTTGTTCCACAAGATCATTGTGGCTTTGTTGTTGTTTGTGCTGTCGTATGGAGTAGTCATAAGTTTACCATCATCTTCTCTGTTTTGATGCAGAATCATCTTCTCTGTTTTGATGCAGACCAACATATACACAAGACAAACATGAGTGATTACCCGAGTGCCATAAGTTGTATTTAGTAATCACGTAAGTGCTAGTCGCGATGAAAAAATGATCCCTTAAGTGTCAAGTTATTATTAAAGTGATCGGTTAAGTGTCACTTGTAGTTTATAGTGAACAATTAAGTGCCAAGTTTTTTAGAATATGATCAATTAAATGCTAATTTTTTTATGGGTTTTCTCTAAAAATTGCGCCAGCCACCAGCACCGCTGCACCACCAACCATCACCACTAGCCACACTACACACTAGGCGCTCCAGCCACCACCATGCTGGTGGTGTTGTTGCACAAGGTACTAGTGCAAGCTAAGCCTTGCACTAGCTTGCACCAGTACACATGGTGTAAGATGTGCAAACTGCACACTTGTACCAGGTGTAGGTTCAGTTGCTTAAGCCTATAACCCCCACCACAAACCCATAATCACCAAGCATCACCACCAGCCACACCAGCACCCCAGCCACCACATTAGCACCCCAACAACAAACTGACTATCACCAAACATCACCATCCACCATCACCAGATACACCAGCACTCCAACTATCACCACAGAACACCAACAACAGCAGTAATAAGTAAAAGTAGATTGCATGATAAACAACAACATAAATTGACAAGCAGCGCAAGATCATTTCATTGATATTGAAATTAAGTTTGACAACATCAATGAATGACAAACTAAAGAAAAAAAAAAAGATAACCATCCATAGCAAGTCTAACAACATCAACGTTTACATAACTATTTTGGCTCCTAAGCTCCACAAATCCTATCACATCTCATCTCATCAATCAATATGCACGACACCCCCTGTTCGTGCTCCTTTCGATGGGCCTTTCACTTGATTCATAATTCTGGCACTCTTTCTAACTGGACATGCAACTTCTTCTTCAACCTTCTCAGTATCCACTGACTCAGATGGAGCTGCAAATGTCCTAGGCCGAATTGAATCAAAAGGAGCCGAAGCCGGAGCCGGAGCCGGGTTCTTTCTCTTCTTTTTTGTTGGCATAGTTGATGTTTTCTTTTTTGTTGGTGCAGCCGTTGATTCTTAAGTTGGGCCTGAGATAAGAACCTCTTAACTTCTCCCAGGCTACAAAAAAAACAATAAATTGTTAGCAAAAATCTACAGCATAAATTAAATTAAATGCAGTCAATAAAACTTACATTGAGAATAACTGTTCCAGTATGCTCATCTGTATAAAGGCCATAGCCATATTGTCTTAATCTCTTCCCAAGTGCCCCTCTTATTTGAATAGGGGCGTCACTTTCAGGAACTTTTGATTTGTTGCCTCTTTATCCTGCTTTTTTGGGCCCTTCAGCTACAGCCGGGGATTCTTCGACCAATTCTTCAGCTGGGCGTCTTCTAGATGGCATTTGTGTAGCTGCCCCTTCACCTGGCCTTGTTCTAGTTGTCATTCTATGTAGCCTTTCAACTTCAATGACACCTCCTTCTATTGGGCCTACTGGTGGTACTGGTGGGGGTACTTGTGATGCCCCTTGCAGTGATTCTTCTGGTAGCCCTTGTGATGATCCTTGAGGTAGCTCTTGTGATGGCCCTTCAATTGGCAGTTGAGTTCCAACTTGCTTTCTTCAAACCTGAAAAAGAGGCAAAAAGATACCATAAATATAATGTCGAGACATATAATAATATAAAGAAAATGAAAAACTGAATACAAATGGTTGAATTTACCACTAAGTATTTCTTTTGCTGCTGAAGAACAGTCGACTGCACTAGCCGTGATGCTGCTTGGGCTAATCCTTCAGCTGGCCGTGATGCTGCTTGGGCTAATCCTTCAGTTGGCCATGATGCTGCTTAGGCCAATACTTCACCTGACTGTCTTCTACCTTGCCTTCTTCGAATAGGCTATTCAGTTTCATGACTTACTGAGGTTCTTCTTGTGACCTAACAAACACATTACATACAAGGCTAAATAGGATATTATGTACATTTTTATGATAAACGACAAGAAAGCAACATAAACATAAAATAAATTTTATGACTTACCGGGGTTCTACTTGTTACTGAAGAACAGTCGATTCACTTAGCCCTACTGTGTGCATTTCTCCAACTGTCTCTTCACTAGGCCCTTCACCTTGCCTCAACGGTTGTTGTTGCTTCCTCAATTGACAACCTTTAATATTATGGCCTGCTAGGCGACAATAAGAGCACGTTATCTTTGCACCCTGCTTGCTAATTCTTTGCTGACCCAAGACCTCTCCCTCTGCCATTCTTCGTCTTCGTTTTGTCCTTCCAATTTTCTTCTTCAGTGGCAAAGGTTGAGGTGCTTCATGATCCGTGAGCTCCCAAAACTTGTTACTTCTAATTGGCTGCATCATGAACTGATAGGAAGCAAGATATTTTGATTTATGGTACCAATCATCGATGTAATCATCTATATTGTCACCTTTCAATTGGATGGCACATATGGCATGTGCACATGGAATTCCACTTACTTGTCATGCTCTACATGAACACTTCCTACTTCCTAGATTAACAACATACTTATCTGCACCCTTCATTATCTCATATCCTTCATCTCTATTCCAAATGGGATGACAATGCCTACTTGCAGCCAAGTTCTCATTCAATTTCTTGGCAATCCTAGGACCATATTATCTTGTCCACTTTGCAGCCTCATCTCTTTGTTTCTGCAGCCGAGTCATAACCGCAACTCATATATCTCCAAGCATTGAGATGACTAGTTTGCATCTGGCATCTATTATCTTCAAATTAAATACTTCACAAATGTTGTTGTCGACGTTATCGCACTTGAACTCCTCATTGAAGAATGCCTTGCACCAATGCTTCGGTTCTAGTTAAAATAGGATAGCACAACCTTCCTTTGTCAACTGAAGCAGTCCTTCTTTGGCTATTCTAAAGTTAGCCATGTTTGCACTCTTTGCTAATTGCCAAAATTGCAATTACAGCTTATCCCCTTTATAGGTCTTTGCCCAATTTTTCGTATATGTGCCGCGCACACATTCGATGTTCAGCATGGGGCAACAACTCGGCTACTGTCGAAACCAATCCCTACAATAATTCAAAGCAAGAAATACTAGAGCAAATTACATGTTCATATTACAAAGCAAATTATTGACTAAATTTTTCAAAAAGCAAGCATTACCTTTTGTTGGTCGCTCATGAATGCCCACCCTTCCCCGTTTGTTATCTCTAAGTCAGCCATCAGATTTTTCAAGAACCAAGACCAATTGTCCTTGTTCTCAATCTTTACAATAGCCCAAGCTAGTGGGAACATTTGGTTATTCGCATCTTCCAATTGCTGCCAACAATTCTCCTTTGCACAAGCCCTTCAAGAAACAGCCGTCCAATCCTATAATCCGTTTACAACCAGCTAAAAATCCTCGTCTGCATGCATCAAAGCACACATAGAACTTATCGAACTTGGTCCCATGATCAGGAAGCGGTCTCTCAATCACCTCTACATACACTCTACTTGTAGGGTTTTGCAGCCTACACTCCCAAGCATACTCCCACACTTGCCCATATTCCTTAGCATAATGACCAATAAGTATCTTTATCACCTTTTGCTTTGCTCTTTTGCACTAATTCCTAGATACATTGATGCTTACACGCTCCTTCACCAACATCCTAAAGTTAGTAATTTTCATCTCGGGCATCACCTTGATCAGATCAAAGAAGTGCTTGGACAACCATGCACTTATTACCCTTTTGTTTTGAAAATTATTGGAACAAGTGTGTTCCTCTTGGTAGGCTCTAATTTGGAAAGACCCACTCTTCTTAACAAACGCACCGTAAATCTTCCATGGACAGTTTTGCAGCGAACACCTAGCTCTTACAAATTTCTTGGTATTTCTAATAAAATCAATATTTCTTTGTGCAACAATGAAGTTCTTCAGTATAGCTTCCCTAAATTGTATCGCATCATGGAATTTCATACCTACTGACAAAGTAGGAGAGACAACAGATGGATCATAGAAATGAAACTTACTTTTCCTTCTACGCACAGCTCGTTAATCTTCTTCAACTTCGTCCTAGGAAGTTGCGGTGTCGATGCTTTCTTCATAATCTGTCTCTAGGACCTGGCCAGCAACACCAACATCTGCAGGGCCTTCGTCTCTGTTTGGATGTTCATCAGCTACATGCAAAGTTGCAAATCTATCTGACATAAAGTCCCTTTGTTTTTTCATTGACTGTGTAAGCTCCTTATCGTCTACGTCACTTAAGATTAATAAATTTTCAGCTTCAGCAGCCAACCCTTCATCGTCATCGTCATCATCACTGTCACTAGATTCAGCTACATCCCAATCTAATTCAGTGATGGTGACATCACCCATGTTAGAATCGCTCTAGTGAACAGCATCTATGCCCCTCTCCTCCCCATCTTGTCCATCATGCCTTACTTCATCCCTAACCTCAGTACTAGCTTGAATACCATCTCCTCCTTCTCCTACTTGGGTGTTATCTCTATCATCATCTTCGTCCTCACTATCACTATTGTTTTCAACAAACACTTTCGCCTCTTCGCCATGAGGATAATGATATAAGACATCCTTAAAACCATTATCATCTTCCAAAACTCTCAAACCATCTCTCAAGCCTTTCCCAGGAGCACAGTACAATAACTTTTGTACTCTACAAGGCAAAAATGTCACTATATCCTTAACAAATCCAATATAAGATGCCTTTTTTATATCTACAAAGATAGTACCCTCATTCCCCCCCTCATACTCCCACTCATCCTCCTCGATCACAAAATCTCCACCGTAATAAACGATGACAGTAACATAGTTTTTGTGCGTCATTTCTGAAACAAAAGAGGACAAATATACAATTAACTTTTGGGACCACATTCACAAAGGACAAACAATTGCAAGTGGAGGTCCCTACACTCTTTATTAAAGAAAAGAAAAGAAAGAGAGAGGGAAGATGCAATCAGACGACAGCTGCAACTTGAAAACAAGAGGCCTCAGGACAAGGACAAATAAAAATAAAGATGGAACCCGACAACTGCTTTGATTATGCCGTCGCATTCCTTTAAAATATGGACAGATTCCTCAGCATGGGTCCTCAACAATGCAATTTATTAAAAAAATATCCAGAAGTCCCCATCCCCACAACCTTCGATTTGAACATGTCCAAAGTCCAATACTCTGAACCCTAACAATCACCAATCACCATCGCACATTTCACATCCTACCACTACAAATTACTTTCACACATCACAATTCAACACCCTGAATGAATCACACATCACAGTGGATGAGGCGACGTCGAGCCCTACACCGAGCCCTAATTTTCCCCCCGCTGAGCCCTACACCGAGCCTACATTTCAAGGCCGCTCCTAAACTATCAATTCGAACCCCCCAATAGGATTGTAGCACCACATCTGAGCCATAAATCTTACACCAATCCTGAGCTTTCCCAGCCGACCCCCAAATTTCAAGTCTGAGCCCTAATAAACAAGTCGGAGCCCTAATTTCACCACAGGGGAGAGGAAGAAGAGAAAAAACCTGAGCAAATCGACGACGGCGAGCAATGACGGTGAGCGACAACGGCGAGCGACAACGGCGAGTGATCACCTGCGAACGACGAGCTGTGAACGGCGATGGATGGAGAGGACGTCAGACCTGGTGTGAACTGACGAAAGGTTAAAATCCAAATAAACCAAACGACGTCGTTTAGTTTGGTCAAATGCACAGTGGATGGGGCGACGTCGTTTTCCTCCTCCACGTGTGCTTTTTTTATAATAAAAAAAAATTGCCACATCGATTAGGCATGTCGCCGGAAAATGCCACGTCTGCATTTTGGCCGGTTTTTTGCCGGATTGGTACTTAAGTGTTCCATTTTACTCTGATAATGACACTTAAGTGTGTCATTTTAAAGTTATGGCACTTAAGTGTTCCTCCGTGCCAAGTTATGGCACTCCAAGTGTCCCAACCTCCATGATAGAAAGAAAAGATTTAGAAAAAAAGTTGTGTATAGCATTAAGGCACGAGGCCAAAATAAATAGGTACAATGATGCCTAATCTATAAGATATTTTAGGAAAACAATTCCAAAGAATACACAAAGAATAATTCTATAATATCCTAGAATATATACAGAATACCTGAGATAATATATACAAAATCTCTAAGATATTGTAATTTACCATCAAATAAGCCAATGGACCTTGATCTAATGCAATCACACGATGAAGCCAATGGATATTGTTCCTTTTTGTTTTTTTCTCTTTCGCTATGTGGACAAAGTAGGGCATTGAATAGAATAGAATGACAAAGATGGACCATAGAAAGAAGCTGAGAAAGATACCTATTTCCCTTCACTAGAGAAGTGAAAAGGCCTCTACTTGTTTGTTTGATCCAAATGAGTTAATTTTCATTTGAACCGGAAAAAGCGTCTAAGCTTTTCGTCTCGTTGTTATCTTTGAACATTCTAAGCATGTGGTGATAATTAGTGTGTGAACATATCCTCTATCTCCTTTGCTTTTCAAATGGGATGACATTGAGTATTCTTAGAAGTATAACGTGATTATGACGTCAAACATGAATCATATACAAAATGGAGTCAATCTAGCATTGAATAAATTAAAAAAAAATAAATAAAGGAAAAACAGAGATGTCATAACTTACAAGGGAAAACATAGCAATCTCGTTCATTAAATAAGTTGCATTTTGTGGGAAAATTTTTTTTTTTCCTGCAAGGAAAAGAGCACACATTTTGCCCGTAGAAAAAAACAATTAAATCTATAAATTCAGATATAGATGTGTCTATTTCTTTTTTTAAGAAATTGGGTCTACTTAGGGGACATAGACTTAAGTTTTTGTAAAATAAGAGAGATTCAATTTGACAAAAAATAAGAAAAGTGTATACTTAAGATTGAAAAGTGCTAGCAATTTGATATAATTAAGATATTCCTGCACCAACGGAATATCATTCACAAGCGAGACCCACTCAACTCCACTATTTAATCTATTTTTGTCGGCAAGAGTAAATCTACTAAATTAGTTAGAAATTCTTTTTAAAAAATTAGTGTTTATTATTAGATCTTTCGCCAGTGTAAATATGTTTTTACACATTCATAGATGGACTTTCTTATTGATTCACAAGAGATGTGGGTAATTTAGGCTGCGCATGATAAAATTTTGTTTCTTGATTTCTTTGTTTCTCTATTCCCGCACAGATTTGGAACAAAAATCCGTTTGGTAATGCAATTTGATTTCTCTATTTCGAAACATATTTCTATTCCGAAATAGATTTGAAGAAGGAATCGAAGCTAAAATTTTTGCTTCTCAGTTTTTGAAATAAAAATTGAGAAATCAATTTCTGATCAGAAATCAAATTCTGTTTCAGAAATTTTGTCATACGCACCCTTAGTGGGTTTCCATTAGTGATGTTTGTAGATAAGATTTGCAATTGGAAATTGAAATTGCTATCCATTGATTTTTTTTTTTTTTGGTCGAGAAAGATAGATACTTTCATTCATGAAATACAAGACTTACAAGGAGATAATAGGTGAGATTCCGAGCACAAAATCTCCGAGAGAGCTAGAGGAGGAAAGGACCTCCAATTTTGAGGCAGCAAGTTGTTTTGGTGCAGTTTCACTAGCATATCAGCTGCTTTGTTGGCATTTCGTGAACAATTAACCAGTGTTGTTGTTGGTGAGCGGGAGAGCAGGCTTATACATTGCTCGATTATGGGCTTCACCTGCCATGGAGTCTCGGCCCAGCCCAGGATGCTTTGGTGTGCGGTAAAGCAGTCAGTTTCGCACTCCACTTCACTCAGTTGTACTTTACCGAGTTCTGTTCCTTCCTCGTGCATAGTTGCTCTGAACTGCAGAAGCTTCAGCCCGTGCAAAATCGCTAGGGTTTCAACTTGAATCGGGAGGAAGCTCGAACCTGCTGCACGAAGCCATCGATCACTTGCCCGGTGTGATCCCGCAATATTCCAGCGATTGATCCGGTTTGTTCACCTTGTTTCCATGAGCCGTCAACATTCAACTTCAACTTTCCTTCCTTCGGTGGTCTCCACTGGTTCGGTAAGTGCAGATCTAAAGTCTCTTAGTTGCTTCTTTTTGTTGCCATCTGCTAAAATTTCTAAGATGTGCTTCCGTCAGATCTACAATGGTGTTCGGTTCCAGTTTTTGAGCTCTGAAAATCAAGTTGTTGCAGGCTTTCCAGACAAACCAGAGGATCATCACCAGCAGCTCCTTCTCGGGTAGGTTCCTTTGTTCTTCAAACCTTTCCATTAGCCACTTATCAAAGCGGGATATGCTATTCGGTTCACACTTGATTCTAACCCGTGGATTTGTCCATATTTTCTTCATCCATTTGCATAGAAGAAACAGGTGCTCGTTGGTTTCCACTTGGTTATTGCAGAGTGTGCAAATGGGATGAGGTAATACCTTTCGCTTGTAAAGATTCTCTCTTGTTGGAATTGCATTATAACAAACACTCCATATAAAGATGCGCATCTTTGGGGGAATTGATAATTTCCAAATCTTTGTCCATAAGGAGTGGGGGGTTGAAATGAGGTTGATGCTCTGTGCTGATCTGTTGTTGTGTTGTATGCACATATTTTGTTGTATCCGTTTTTCACCGTGTACTTTCCCAGCTTGTTGTCTTGCCATACTAGAGTATCTTCCTCCGGATTAGGACTTAGCGGGATAGAGAGGATCTCATTTGCTGTTCTATTCTCAAAGAGGTGCTAGACTTCTGCTTCTTTCCATTCCCTGGTTGTATCATTTATCAGTCCAGCAACTGTTGTGGGTTCGTCTCTGTTAGCTGGGCCCCCTATCACGCCAGATTGCAACCATTTGTCCTCCCGTATACTATTTTCCTGCCATCACCTACTCGCCATTGGATCTCCTTTTCAATTGCTTCTCTCCCTACCAGAATGCTTTGCCAACCCCATGAGGGACGCTACCCTTTTCCTACCTTCCACATATCGCCATTTGGAAAATAAACCCTTTTAAAGATTCTGCTCCATAAAGCTGTGGGTGATTGAGATAATCTCCATGGCTGTTTTCCCAGCATTGCTCTGTTAAAGTTTATTAAGTCTCTGAACCTGAGCCCTCATTCATCATTTCTCATTTTCAAAGCTTCCCACTTCTTCCAATGCAATCCACTGCTGGTTTCATTTTGCCTCCACCAAAAAGTGGCTATTTTCCTTTCAATCGATGTGCATATTGAGATGGGGATTTTAAATATAGACATAGCATATTGAAGGAGTGTTTGGACTACACTTTTTATCAGTGTTTCTTTTCCTGCTTTAGACAGAAGTTTCTCTTTCCAACCCGCCATCTTCATGTTTACTCTGGCTAGGATCTAAGCGAACATCTCTTTTTTTGACCTTCCCCAATCCGTTGATATGCCGAGATAGTTCCTTGTCTTGTCTATGATCGGGACTCTAAGTTCTTGAGCCAAATTCCTCTGAAGATTTAAAGGACAGCCGCTGCTAAAGCTGACACCTGATTTGTTTAGGTTAACTGTTTGACATGTGGCAAAACAATACTGGTTAAGGACTGCTGTTAGGTTTTGGCATTCTAATAAAGTCCCATCCAAGAAGAAAATAGAGTCATCGGCGAAAAGAAGATGTGATAGAGTAGGGCAATATGAATTCAGTGTTATCCCTTTTAGGCTCCCATCTGCCATAGCCTTTTGCAGTAACCATGATAGCACATTCGACACAAGAATAAACAGATAAGGTGATAACGGATCTCCTTGCCTTAATCCCCTTTATGGTGTGAAATATTCCATAGGGCTCCCCATTGACTTTCACGCTAAAAGTTACTGTTGAAACACAATGCATTATCATTCCTACCCACCTTGTGTGAAAGCCCATTTTCAACAAACATGCATTCAGAAAATCCCATTCCACTCTATCGTACACTTTTTGCATATCTAATTTCAGAATTGCTTGAAATCTCTTTTTTCTCTTCTTGATTTTGAGCTGGTGGATAACTTCTTGAACTATGAAGATGTTGTCTTGAATCTGTATCCCTTGTACAAAAGCGCTTTATTCGGAAGTGATAAGTTATGGGAGCCATCTTTTTAATCTATTCGCCAACACTTTAGCTATGATTTTGTAACTGAAATTACATAAGCTTATGGGTCTGAATTGGGTAATACTTTATGGATTTTTAACTTTCAGGATGAGGGGAATATGTGTTTGGTTTAGGGTAGGGTCGAAAGCACCTATTTCAAAGAACCTCTGGACTAATTGAAAGACTTCAGGTTTGAGTTCCATCATTTGTGTGTTCATTTCCTCACTTACTGGGCTAGGGCACTGGTGGACCGGTTGGAAGTTCCTTGGTCCCACAGATTCATAAAGTGTTTGATAGAATTCCAGAATTTTTTGCTTAAGCGTATTCTGCTCCCTACACCAAGTGTCATCATTTATCTTTAGCATGGTTATTTTGTTTCTCTGCCTTCACTGCACTGTGGTGGCATGGAAATACTTCGTGTTTTTGTCTCCCCATTGAAGCCAATTTATTCACGCCTTAAGCCCCCAATACTTTTCCTCATGTCGCCATAAATTTTCAAGTTGATCCACCACCTGCTAGTATTCCTTCTTGCTGTAGCTTGCTAGATGTCTATTTGTTAGGTCTGTTAATTGCCACTTTAACTCTTTGATGCGTTTGGCTGCATTTGGGAACTTGTTTTTGCTCCACTTTTCAAGTTGTTTTGACACATTATGCACTTTGGCTGTGAAGCTACTTTCATTTAAGGGACTTCCCTCCCACGTTTGCTTGATGATCTCTCGACATTTTGCTTCTTCCATCCAATATGCTTCAAACCTAAATTGTTTTTTCTTTTTCAGATTTTTAGGGTGAAGCACAATAAGGAGTGGGTTGTGATCTAAGCCAATAGCTGGTAGAGCCTGAACCTCAGCCTCTAGAAAGGTCACTCACCATTCCATGGTACATAGAGTGCGATCTAATCTTTTTTTAACAGCTCCTCTCCTTCTCTGTTGTTGGCCCATATATATGCACATCATTTATTGTCAATATCCATTAGGGAGTAGTCATTCAATAGATCTCGAAAAGCTGCAATTCGGTAATAATTGGCTGCTCTTTTTCCTACCTTCTCCCAAGCATATAAGATTTCGTTGAAGTCCCCCATACAGATCTATGGAAGTGTGTTTTGTGCCTGAATTTCCCTTAATTGATGCCATAACATTAGTCTCCCCCCATAGTCTGTAGGAGCATAAAGAAAAGTGATGCGCATCTAACTGCCTCTGGTCGGATCATAACATTCAATAGCAATGAAGTTGTTGTTGCTGGAAATCACTCGTGTCGCCACCTCTTCATTCCACATTAGTACTAAACCTCCTGCAATCCCTTCCGGATTCTTTACCAATTTATTTGTAAAGTTTAGGCGTTTTACCACGCCCTCAACCATCATCTCCTTGTTCTTCATCTCCATTAAAAACACCATAGCAGGCCTTTCGAGAGCTACTAAGGCTCTCAACTCCTAGAACGTCAGGGGATTGCCTAGCCCCTGACAGTTCTAGCTAATGATCTTCATGATGTCTTCGGTGGCTTATTAAGGCTAGCCACCAAAGCCCAATCGTTTCCTTCCTTCACTATCTGGACAGGGGTGTCCAATAACTCCATATCATCAACAAGTATCAGGGCATTTTCTGCTGATCACCTCTGTTTTTTAGATTTCTAGGTCTTCAGAATTTTCTTTTTGTTGCTATCTTCTAGTTGAAAGTTTGCTTTGGGATAATCTAAACACATGATTTGTTTCCCTTTGTCTTTTTTATTTTAGTCTATAACCGCTTCTTCTTGAGTGCATTCAGAGGAATAACAGTCTTGCCTTTTCTTGTTGCGAGTAATAGCAGCCCGTGTCTCCAGTTCACCTCTTTCCATTTCATTTTCTATTGCAGGCGTTTTCAAGATAACTTCATTGGCCTCTGAATTCATTTCTAATTTACCATAGAAGGCTACCCAATAAGGGCTATGGTCATGTACCTTCGCCTTTAACCAAGGTCCGTTTTCTCTACCTTATTTTCTGCCCATTTAGTTTGATCATAAGGGATTTCCTCACAATCAGTGACATAGTGGCCAATTCTTCCACATGAGTAACAGTAATGTGGAAGTCTTTCATACTTAAATTCCACCCATAGCTTCTTAGTCCCAATGTCCAGTATAGCTCCTGATTTCAAGGGTAAATTCAAATCCAGCTTGACTTTCACCTTTCATGCTTTGTGTGGACCTTTCCCTTTAGCCTCCATCTGTATCTCTACTGCTCGGCCCATTCTTTCAGCCAATTTAGCAACCACATCCTCTCTGAACCACCCTGGAGGGATTCCTCCTATTTGAACCCAAAAGACGTAGCAAGAGTACTCATAACAGTGCTCCGGTATTTCTGGCTCACATTGCTTTAGAACTAAAAGGCTACTTGCGAAAGACCACGGGCTTGTTTTTAGAATTCTTTCTTTATCCTCTTCAGATTGGAAAACAAAGGAGAATAACCCTGGTTCTTTTTGCAGACAATCAACTAATTCTGTTTTCCATGCATTTTTATCATGTTAGTAAAGACTGGGAAATTAACATTAAGTTTAGAGAACAACTTACCAAAAAGAGTAAGATTGCATTCCCGCCTTTTTGTAGGAGGAATGTCAGTGGAGACTTCAACCACATCACTTTATATCCAAAGAGAGCCTAGGCTTTTACATAATGCTGCTAATCTTAAGTCATTCTCACGCTCTCCTTCCATTTTTTGTTGTGTAAGGGCTTGCTTTCTGTGATTGTAAGCCACTAAGGGCTAGAGATTGGATTAATCGGTTTTACTGGTGCTATATGTGTTGGGGTGTAGCGGTTTGGGATTAGATTGAAGGGGGCTCCATGGGACTGGTTTGGGAAAACAGAGAATGACACTGCGATCAATTATGGAGAGAAGCATGTAGAGTACGGAGCAATTGGTGGAGAAGAATGCCACTCGGCTGTGGTTTGTAGCTGGTTTGTGGGATGCGGTGGGGGGAGTAATCAGTGGATTGCGGAGGGGAAGGATCGATGGATTACAAAAGGGAAGCTTGGACAAGAGATGGTTAGGGTTAAGGTTTGGGATTCAGCTTACCAGATCTGGAGTGCTCTCAGCGCCATTTGGAGTGAGCATCGGAGCCAGAATCATGGTGGTTTTAGAGGTCGTCTTGTGCTAGCAGCCATTGAAAGATCGAAGGAAGCTCTGCCCTAAAGGAGAGAGAGAAGCTCTTCCAAAGAAGAGAGGTTCGGTAGCCACACTTACAATGAATATATGATGACGGTATGCTTCTCATTGAGGTCGTTCATGGACCGATGCTATCCGTTGAATTGATTTGAAAGGAAAGGGAACATTTTTGATTAATTTTACTGGATTAACTATGGTAAAAAAGAAAAAAGGGGGAGGTTCATGGAAGATTTTCCGGAAGGGATATTAAGGCTTCTTTCCTCCTCTTCTTTTTCTGTGAAATGTCAAATTTTGATATTTCCGCCCTAATTTTTACGAAAATTAAAATTTTCAGCCCTCACATTAGATGAAATCTTCCGACGTTTATACAAAATATATATATATATATATATATATGGGGCCCACCGAGAAAATCTGAGATCGCTAGACGTCGATTGCACGCTCCGCCTCCTCCTCCTTCCTCCCACCCAGATTATCGAAATCGCGACGGCCGCCGAGTGATTTCCATCGCTTCCCCGTTGAAGAATCGATCATGGGCTCGATCGCCGTAGAAGACGCCGATTGGAACAGCGTCGCCACGAGCTGGACCGTCTCAACCGGCCTCTCGCCGACTCGGTGGCCGTCGAATCGCCTCTTTCTCCGATCGATGATGGCGCGGCCGGCTCAGCTCCGAAAACTTATCTCCTTCTCCGCCCTCCGTCGCCCGATCGCAGCCCCTGCGAAATCACTAGTAAGCTTTTTCTGACTCACTCGCCGCTTCTTTTCGTGCAGTGAATCAGTAATTAGTCATGACTATGAGATGAGATGCAGTCGCTCTGTCGCGGGGTTTTTCCAAGTTCCGTCATTTATTGCGTTTGGATTTTGTTTTGTCCTTGATTCGAAGCGATACGAGGCAGACCATCATCGATTAGTGGCTTTCGAATGATTCGTGTTGACGGGATGTAGTGGTTCATTTGCGTGTGTCCTTTTCACCTCGAGTGCCCGATCATTACTTGCTTAAGCCTCGAAGAAGAATTATTTGAGTGCCTTTGTTACGGTTATTATGAGTGACGAAAGAGTTCTGTCTGCTGCAGTTAGTTTCGCTCAGAGACACGAGGTGCGCCAAGTCTATGTCCGAAGCACTGCTCGAGTTTATGAGATTTACTACGCCCCCAAGCAGCAGACGGCCAATGAGTATCTCTGTACAGTTCGATGCGGCATTGTTGAAAGGGACGGAGTTTGTGACGGGGATGTGCCTCAAGCAGCTAATCTTGCTTCTCATGGGGATTCTATGGATGATCTTGCCGGAGGAAGATCCAAAAGCGAGATCAATTCGAATGCTGGTGAAGACGACTGGGTTGAAGTGAAGGCGCGCAGCACTTCATTTGAAACTAACAGAGATGTCACTGCATCTTTGAAGTCCTCTGTCAAAATGGTAATAGACTCGATCTCTTGTGTATGTAGATGTAGCTTCCTTTCCTTTCTTTTCTTATCGTCTCATATCCTATAGTTGATTCTGAACTATGCGTGCGTCCTGTTTGTTGAGACCTCAAGGTGATTCGCGGTTGTTATGCTTGTGTGTAGGCAAGACATATGTAGGACCTGAAGGTGCTTGGAGTGCTTATGAGATTGTATATGATCCAATTTAGAAATAGTATGCACCTTAAATTTTGAAAAAGGAAATGAACAGAAAACAATTGTAAGGAATGTTGTCAGCATATCAAAGGAAGATTTCAACATGCTTAAATTAGGTGTCACTGTTGGAGACAAGCGCGATTTTATTTTTCTCCTTTGCTCTTCTTTTATGATGCTGGTTAAATTCTGTTCAGGATTTTTACTAGGCAACAGCTGAGATTACTGATGCAGACCCCTGCACATCTCTCACGATTCGTCTGCTCTGAGTTCAAAGTGGAGATTGCGTGTATATTGATGAAATCTATGTGTTTGCAGAACCTGTTGAGTCTAACTTTCAAGATGAGGACAGGCAATCAGGAACTGCATCTGGAACTTCACTAATGGCTATGCTTGTGCCTAGCATCCTGCAATTATCTAAAATGAGAACCACTGGCCAAGTACAGGATAAAGATGCTTTTGATGTGAGGAATGACCAGAAGTGCCCACCTGTTGTTTCAGAGACAACAGAACCCGATCTGGGTTAGAAAATAACTGTAACAGCCGATGTTGCAAATAGAGGTGGACATGTTACCAGCATTTTTTATACTCAGCATATGGGGAGGGTTATTTCTGAACCAGCTCAGGAAACTGTACGGGAAACAGGTACTAACAGAAAGCAGGATGTTTCTTACAGTCATTTTGAAAATGTCCTAGAACAGCTTGTTTCCCGAGTTAGCAGAATAGAAAGTCTCTGCTTGAGATTCGAAGGAAATAAGCCAATTAGCAGCATTGAAGCGAGGCTGCAACGGGTAGAGGAGCAACTTGAAGTGATTAACCACAGAGCGGTGAGTTCAGGACTGCAGACTTGCAAGAGATTTTTGGCCCCAGAATGTTCCTTTAGTGAGTCAAATATAACCTCCTTGTATGAAAGTAATTGTGGAGAATCTCATTCTGACGGGGGTTCTTCAGATATATTATGTGTTCCACCTGATAAAACCTGTGATACTGTGAGTACCTCCCAATTGCTTCCAAGTTTTACCATGTCAGCTCCAGACTTTCCACATGGAGAGGATGATGAGGAAAGCCACGTATTACAGCAAGTTGCTGACTCTCCAGAGGAAAAACCTTGACCTGCATCGTCTATAGATGATGCTTTGGCATCTGCCCTTGCTGGGTTTGCATCTTCTATCACGATTTGCCCTCCAAATTATACCCAGTCACTGGCTGTCAAGGTTCCCGAGTTCTCAAATGAAGATGAGGAAAATTTTGATGAGAGAACTTCACCCGAAATACCATATGATGGAGCACAAAATTCTGTCTGCATGACTGATGGGATGGAGTGTGCAATGGAAATAATTTCTTCTGAGTTACCTTCCGGTGAGGGTGAGAGCAATACTGATAGAACTATTACTAGCAACGATGGTCGCTCTGAGAAAATCAATGAGGAAAGTGATTATCGGTTGCCTTGTGATAAAGAAAAATGTTATGTACATGTTACAGGTGGTGAACATGAGAGAGAGGAGATAAATGAACCCGAAGAAGCCAGCAGCCAAGTGAGATGTGTCCTAGCCGGTGAAGATACTGATGTTAAAGATGAGATGCCTTGGGTACAGATTGACGGTGGCCCTCATCTTTTGAAGGAAGTGGAGTCCGTTGATTGCACTAGAGCTTTTGAAGTTGCAAAAGGAAAGTCTGAGGGGAGCATTCTGCATGATATTCTCACATTTTCACAGGCTGCTTGTGCGTTGGACTTCAAGGCCCCAATTTTGGATGTGAAATTTATAGCTCAAGAAAAATCTGATTCGCAGCATCTCCTTAAAGCTCTATGGGATGAAATGCCGGAATCAAATGTTAGCCTTCCCTGTGATGACAAGAGCTGTGATTCATCTGACGAGCAAGATGACTTGATTGTAGTGGACAATGCGGAGTTGCTGAGCCATGCAACAGGCTGTTGTTTCACAGTTGATTTTGACTATTGTGATTTGCTTGAGTCTCCTGTCAACAAGCATGCTGAGAAACCGCAGGATAATTCGAGAACAAGCAAAAGCAGCATTTTATTCACTAATTTCCTTTTCTTGACCTCATCACAAGCACAAGAAGTAACCTACAATACATATGACATCACAAATAACAACAAAGTCATAACGATCTTGTGGACAACACAAAATTCTTTTCACTTAAAAAAAATGGCCCACATTTGATCTAAAACAATTATATTTTTCTACTCATTTTCAACTATGATAGCTGAAGAATTTTCATCTTCAAATACTTTACATTTCATTATAAAGTAAGATAGACAACAAAATAACACCATAATAAACGTTTGGTAACACTACTATTCAATTTTCATCGTTGAAACTTCATTATTCGAATGGTTAGCCAATGATGCTTCAGCTTACATTATGTAGATGGAGGTTGATATCATCCATCAAGTAGTTCAAATATCATCTCTGTGGCTCGGTGAGAGAATTTGGTATTGACCCATTTGAAATATTTGCACTTCGACCATTTTTTATATCGGGCATAATCATAGAATCTCCTTCTGGGATTCATTTGAGTCCACGATATTCTTCTCATACTCAGAAACCCACAAAAAAAGAAATGCTCGCCTTCTCTTTTGTTTTGGTGAGAGGAATTTGAGGCGCTACTGAAAGTACTACTCTCTATTTCCAATATTCGATGATGGAATTTGGGGCAAATTGAAATTAGGGTTCAAGATTAAGGTTTGAGCGCTTCAATGGGGATTTTGGCCAATTTAGGGTTTTGGGTTTGGGTCAATTGGGGGAGACAACGTTGTTTTGACTGATTTAGGGCTTTTTATTTTGGCTAACTATGAAAATAGCGTCATTTTGGGTGAGTTAAAGCTGAGTCATCTCCCTAGCAAGCCACATAGGCGAGCACTATTTATAAAAAATTGCTATGTAAAATTTCTAGCAAGGTTCGTTGGACTTCGCATTCAGGTGTCCCGTTTTTAAAAAATAATGGCATTTAAGTATCCCTACTCCAGGTATTCTTTTGCCCAACTATTCCGTCCAAATTATCGGAATCGCAACCCCCAACGAGCAATTTCATCACTTCCCAATTGAAGAATCAAGCATGAGCTTGAGAAGGCACCGATTGGTCACAGCATCGCAATGAAATGAAGTCTTAGCTGGCCGTCTCGCTGTTTCAATGACCCTCGATTCCTCTCTTAAGTGTATGTCGCAACTTTTAAGCAATCGGTTATGAATGTGGAAATCGGTTTGTGTACTTCACATTTTCAGTGGAAAGTCTGATTTGTAGTGGAGCTGAGCTGAGGACTATAAATTTGATTCAACTCGTGTCGAACAATAGAGACTCGGGTCAATTATCTTATGAAATATGAGTATTGGCTCAGTTAAGCCCAAATACAAGTCCAATATAATTGATAATTTGTGATGCTTTAAATGTCTTGTAATGAAAACAAAATAATAATTTAATTATGCGATTAGGCTCAGTAGCTACTTGGGTTTAAAAATTGAACTCAAGCTGACTCAACTAGCAGTCCAAACTTGATCAAATTGAACTAATTAAGCTGACCTTGAATAGCTTATGGATAGACTGAGATCTTGATTTGGTGATACTTTGGCTGGGGAAACTGTCATTTTGTTTTGAGTTTGTGTAATAATCCAAGGGAAGGTTTTATGGTATTGAAGAAAGGTATTATTTTGTTTTATGATGTAAAACTGCAACGATATAGATCATACTTGCTTAGATCTTTAGCTGAGTCGAGTTGTGCTCGCTTTATGGTAACAGCCCATGACAGACGTTGGCATATGTAGATACCGCTGTTTTTGGAGTTCCAAGCAGTGGTGTCAAGCGCGATCAGGTATATGTGGCTGGATAATTACTATTTGCTCAGTCACTGCCTCCTGTTTGTTTCAAGTATGCCCCTCTCACAAGTTTCCAATTCTTAGCTCCTTAAAGAGTATGGAGTTTATGGAGATGCTGTTCTCGGAATATATGAAAAGGTCAACTGTGCGTGATGTGGCGAAGGTATGAATGGGGGAAATGGTTTAACAAGATAATCTCTTCTTTTGTAAGTGTTCTAGGGGTGGATTTTAGTGGCCTTTGCTTTACTATGCAACTGTCGAATAAATTTAAGATCCATTAGTCTAGACCATCTATAGCTAATATTTCAGCTGTGGGCATTGTAAAGGTCACTTATCTGAGCGTGACCTTGGTGGGGGGTAGTCCAGCACCGGGAGGATCTGTAATGGATATCTTTAAATATCCCTTATAGTGTTTAGTGCTAGGAAGCCATGATTAGCATTTGGAAGAAGACTTTCTGCTTCTGTGGTGTTGGAATGCTGCCGGGTGTGATAGATCATCTGTTTCTTATTTGGCCAATATGAAGTTTTTTTCAATAATCTTATTTTTAACATGCTGCAGCCTTTGCTTGGTCTTATGCATAATCATTCTTTGTTTGTGCAACACCTCTTTCATATATCTTTCGGGATAAGAATCTTCAGTGCCAAAAAGTTGGCAGAAAGTTTTGACACTTAAGTCGCCAAAAGTTACGAAAAGACACTTAAGTGTCACATTCAAAGAAAAACGGATCACTTAAGCACACTGCTGCCAAAGTCCAGCCAAAAGGCTGACGTGGCATTTTTCCGACGAATTTCCGGCGAAGTGAACCCAAAACGACGCCGTTTTGCATGCTGACATGGCAAATAATGCAAAAACGGCGTCGCTTTGGGTTGACATAAAAAAAAAATAATATAAAAATTAAATAAATTAAATTTAAAATTAGATTTAGTTAAATTGTTAAACAATAATAATTAAAATTTAAAAAATTTAAAAAATAATATTTTTAAAATTAGATTTAGTTAAAAAATTAAAAAATTAATTTTAAAATTAAATTTAGTTAAAATATTAAAAGATAATAATTTAAAATTTTAAAAAATTTAAAAAATGGGGGGTTGCTAAGGTTACCCTTAGCCACCGCCCCCCTTTATTAATTTATTAATTTTTTTTAAAATTTTTCTAATTTTTTTAAAATTTTTTAATTTTAAAATTATTATTTTTTAATACTTTAAATTTTTTTATTTTTAAAATTATTTTAACTAAATCTAATTTTAAAATTATTATTTAATTTTTTAAAAATTTTTATTTTTAAGATTTTTATTTTTTAATTTTTTAAAATTTATTTTTAAAATTATTATTTTTAATTTTTTTAAATTATTATTTTTAATTTTTAAAATTATCATTTTTAATTTTTTAAAATTTATTTTTAAAATTATTATTTTTTAATTTTTTAAATTTAATTTGAAAATTTATTTTTAAATTTATTATTTTTTAATATTTTAACTAAATTTAATTTTAAAATTATTATTTTTTAATATTTTAACTAAATTTAATTTTAAAATTATTATTTTTTAATATTTAACTAAATTTAATTTTAAAATTATTATTTTTTAATATTTAACTAAATTTAATTTTAAAATTATTATTTTTTAATATTTTAACAAATTTAATTTTATAATTTTTTTAATATTTTAACTAAATTTAATTTTAAAATTATTTTTTAATATTTTAACTAAATTTAATTTTAAAATTATTTTTTAATATTTTAACTAAATGTAATTTTAAATTTATTTTTTAATATTTTAACTATTAAAATTATTATTTTTTAATATTTTAACTAAATCTAATTTTAAATTTAATTTATTTAATTTTTATATTATTTGTTATCACATGAGCCTCAAAACGACGCTTTTTTTTTTGCCAGATTATTTGGCCATGTCGGCGTGCAAAACGACGTCGTTTTGGGCTCGGTTCGCCAGGAAAAATGCCACGTCGGCATTTTGGCCGATTTCGGTCGGATTAGACTTAAGTGATCCATTTTGCTCCGATTTTAACACTTAAGTGTACCTTTCGTAACTTTTAAGACTTAAGTGTCCCTTTTGCGCCAACTTTTGGCACTCTAGGGGTCCTTGTCCCGATATCTTTCGATTCGAAAGTCAATAAGAAAAGGAGAGAAATTTACTTAGTTAGGTCATATGTTGCTATGAGACAACATGGTTACTTGAGAAGGTCTTGGGTGTTTGCGTTGAGATAAAAGTTTGATGTTGTTACCACCGCTCGCGGTGGCCCCGCTGGTTAGGCTTAGTACCCTATGGGGAAGGGGAGGAGTTCGAGACTTGCAGGCCGCGTTGCTTCAATGCAAAACGCGCGTCTTACCCGCGCTGGGGGTCGACGGTGGGGGCCCGGCGCTCCCGGGGTTTACTCTCCACCGCGCGGCGTGCGGAGGTTCCCCGGGTACCAAAAAAAAAAAAAAGAAAGTTTGATGTTGTTATCAAGATCAACTATTAAGAGCTTTGATTTGAAAAAAAAAAAAAAAAGGTTAGTGTGACGATCAAGTATGTGTCAGACTTTCAATAGCATAGAGTTTTGCTCAAAGTTATTAAACCAATTCTGAATGAAGAATTGCACTAGTGCTTATGAATAACAACTGGTTACAGAATTGATGAACACAATGTTACTAAAGATGCCCCATAAAATTCTCTCCAATGTTGGTATCGCAGGAATTTCCAAATTGATGCAATTAGTACAGTGAGCTAGATTTCCATTAACTGCGATTGGGTGTTGAACTTTTAAAAGTCACGGTAAAAGTGATGATTATTTTATTCTTGAAATATTTGGTACCCGTGTGTTTGAGTGAGTTAATGAAAAGCTCGATTGAAGAGTAAGAAAATGTATATATTTTTTAAAATTATGTACAAGTTGAGCAAAGCTATCGATTGTAGTGCTTAGAATTAAATTCACATGTTGTGAGCAAAGAAGTTACAATTGATGAGTCTCCAATACTTTTGGATAGGAGTGATTGTGGTAGTATTTGTACGAATTTGGGTGGTTTTTTAGCTCTAGATGGAGTTGCAACTAGACATCCTAGTGTAGAGGGTACTTGCGTGGTAAGTGACATAGGCAATACTTATAGCAAGGCTCCACCTACAAAGCCAATTAAAATTGTAGTTGCTGAGTTTGACAAGGTATGAGTTTGATTTTTTTGACAATTATTGCCGTAATGGTGTTTGTGTTTGCGAATTCTTGTGCAACAGTTAATGTTTGCAGGTAGAGTTCGTAGCTTGATAAGATCCTTGATTACGACGATCTTCAAGTGTAGCTTGGATTTGGAAGATCTCTAGGGCAATTGAGCCCATAAAGGGGTGGTGGGAGAGTAGCAGTTATCGCATTTCATGTGATTATGACTTGACTTAAATATAGAGCCAAGGTAGAGAATTTTAGAATATATCTTGAATTTGAGCTTTCGAATGGAACTTGAATTTGATTACGACGATCTTCAAGTGTAGCTTGGATTTGGCAGATCTCTAGGGCAATTGAGCCCATAAAGGGGCGGTGGGAGAGTAGCAGTTATCACATTTCATGTGATTATGACTTGACTTAAATATAGAGCCAAGGTAGAGAATTTTAGAATATATCTTGAATTTGAGCTTTCGAATGGAACCTAATCTAATAGTGCTAAAAAATGTGGCTTGATGTGCAACCCTTACATGTGACATGCTAAAAGAGTCCAAGACTAATTTTCTTAACAAAATTTAAAAAACAAAATCAGTTTTCTCATTTGATTTAGAAGCCGAATGATATCCTAATTTAGTTGGTGTCGCGACCAATTTTTCGGGTGTGAACCACCTAGGGTTTGGCTAATGGAATGCTAAACCTAAACTTAGCTCGGGCTCTCCTAAGCCCATACCAATTCGCAACTTAATGTTCAAGTTTTTAACATGCAAGTGTAATTTATCTAGAAGTCGCCACTAATCAGTTTATGGTAGGTCGATTAGACAGTTAAGTAAAATAATGAGAAAATTATTTTACTCCTACGAACCAGATACTAGGGATACGGGGACTTGGTTACACTAGATTTCTCTAATGCTTTTTCAGTACAATTCTTTTATTTTCAAAAATGTTTTTGCGGTGTGGGTGCGCAAAACCACCAATTTAACATTCAGGAAAGTAATGAATAAATTGCGGGACTTACCTTGTAGCAACGAAAGCACCTGCATTGTTAGATCAAAATTCACATCATTAACCTTAGATATGATTTCTAGTTAACATGCAATTTCTTTTGTTTTCATTTAATTAATGAAAATCATGTTTTATGCAATGCAATATAACTAAATGACCTAGTTCTAATGACATGCATTTCATGAATCTAATCCTATATGACATGTAATGACATTTTTTTGTGTTTTCTTAATAAATGTGCAATCTATGGAATTAACTCATCCTAAGGCATTTTTTGTATTTTTTTATGAAATTCGAAATTAGAAAAATATGAAAATTATCTAGCTAAATTAAGATTCTATCCAACTTATATTAAGGATTAGGTAAGGCTAAACCCTAATTTAAAAAATATATATTATTTTAACTTAGCAATCTCTAATCTAAGATGCAATTTATCTAAATCGATCTAAACTTAAAATGAAATATGCAGTTTTATCCTAATGTGCAATGACGTACAAAGGATGCCCTAATTCTACACAACATATGCATGATGATTTATTATTATTTTTTTATTAATTTCAAAATTAAAAAGGATGTCAAATAATTAAACATGCAATTTAAGCTAATGAAACAAAAATCTAACATCCTAAATTTATTTATTTTTATTTTTTGTTATTTCGACAATTCATGATAAATAAAATGCTTGATCTAAATATGAAATAAGCATGCAATATTCTAACTCAAACATATTCCAAGACAAATAAAGCAATCAAGACAAGACAAACCATTTAAAATTATCAAAAATATCACACATTGTTCAGATCAAGAGATAATATTTCGCTAATAAAATCGATAAATTAATCTTAAGCCTTAAAGATCAAAATATCAATTTTATTTTCGCTTGATTAATTATTTAATCTAAAGCCTTATAGATGTAATAAAAAATTGGTGTGCGGTTGCAAATTAGGCAATCAATCCTAATTGGGAACACGTCGATAATTCAAATATTGCACGTAAGATATTGAAAAGCATGTATTAGGCAATAAAATATGCAAATCAAATTTAGATAAGATAATTATCTAATTTTGCAAATAATACTGCCAAATTTGAACTCATCGGAATCTGCTCAACGGCGGTGTGTGGTGGTGTTCAACGGAAAGTTTCGATTAGTTCAGAAACTCGCCGAGGGTAAGGACTTTGGACTCTCTTTTATTATTTCTTCTTCTGCATGTGGCCAACGTAAATTGATCTGGGGAAATAAGTCAAGACATAATAGAATATGAATATCAGAAAGAGATGAAGAATCGGTCTCCACTTAATCCATCTTTTTGCTCTTAGTTCTCGGGTCCCTCGTATGACGCGAGGTCGTGCTTTGGCCAAAGATTCCCTCAATGAACCTACAAAACAGAAACGTGGCCGGATCGGTGTCAAGGGAAAGCAGTAACTTCGTCGAAAATCTGCGGGGCTACTGGTGTGGTTCGGATCCGAGTGGGTATGTTCGACTTGTCAAAGGCTCCGCTGGAGATCAGCGAAAGAGGGGAGGCAGCGACATGTTGAAGGCGTCGGGCTGGTCAGCGATCGGATCGGCAGCTCATCGCCGTGGGGATCAGCAGTAATAAGTCTCGCTATCAATCTTTCTCTTTTTTTAAAAAAAAAACTTGGCCAAAACAGGACAAATTTCACCGCTTACTGCGAACGTCCTTTTGTGCCCACTGACGAGTCCTGGAGGGAAAGAAACTATAAGGGGATGTGACCAAAAAAGAATTGATGAAGAGTCGGCATGGATGCTTTGCTGGTGTCACTTGAGTTGCTCATAAAATCGTTAAAGCGGCTGTGGCGGGGTTGGAGATGATGCCGGTGCTGGACTGGAATGCGCTGGGATGGCTGAGTTCTTCGTCGGGCGGAGAAATCACTGCAAGTGGCGCACAAGCATGACCAGACGTCGGGGACAGATGTGAAGCGTTGAAGTGCCGACGGGACTCTGCTGAACCTTGCTCACTGGTCGTTGGCGTTACTAGGCGTTCGCTGAGCAGGTTCTCGTGAATCAGCGTCGAGAAAACGCACGATGGACAGTGACGTTGCTGGTATGAGAACTTGGGCACGGCTGTTGAAGGTGACCAGCGTTGACGGCTAGAAAAACGAAATCTCTTCTCTCTCTCTCGGTCCTCTCGCTCTCGGGCTGCGGTTCCTTTTTCTTTTTTTTTTTCCTCAATTGCGGCCGGGTATTCAACGTGTGGCCCTCCTAAAACCCTACGCAAATTAATCTATTTATAGGTCAAGGATTAGGGTTTTTTAAAATTTTTCAAAACCATATCCATGGAGATTTCTTTTTCAAATGCAATATTTACTTTTCCAAATGTAATATTTGCTTTTGAATTGAAATTTTACAAAGATAAATCTGAAAAAATCTCCCCGAGGATACGGGCTTGGGTCAATTTGCTCACTTCGTGTAGCCGACTCATTAAATTAAAGTTTCGAACCATCAATTCAAACCAATCCGCCACCGGTCCAATAAATGCAAAAAATGCAAATGCACCTAAATCTATATGCTATGCAATTAATTAATTAACTAATATTATTTTTTTAGGGGTTAAAATTAATCCCTAATTTTTTTAATGCGATAAATGAATAAACAGATTACCAAAATTTATGTGTCAACAGTTGGAAATAAAAGTTTTGGTCTTCATGCTGCTAGTGCACAGTGGCATGCCTTGCGTGTAATAGTAGAGCACTAAATATACGACTTATTCGTGAATTATTCATTCCTTGAAGCAATGGCATTGAAGGGGCAAGACTTTGTGTACCACGTTATGCGATTTGAGAGATTATTTTGCAAGTAATTGTGATGGCTAAATATTTAGTGAGTTATGAGATAAAACGGGCGTTGGGATCATTGAGAGTGTTTGAGTAGACTTGAGTGCCGTTATAATCTTTATTATATTGCCTGATCTCTAGTGGAATGTTGTATTGCTCTTTTTTTGGGGTAGATCACATTGACCAAACAACATAAATCTAATGTCTAGTTTTTTTTCTTTTTCCATTTATTTTATTGCTCATTATTGTGTTTTTCACAATATCTTACTCTTATGGTATATTCAGCTTAGTTGTATGAGAAAAACGTTTCCCTGGGGTGTTGAAGGAAAGCATAATCCGGCCAAAATCAAACCAAGGTTCATGAGTTTGGTTTTGGCTGGGGAGTTAAAAAGAATCAACCAATTTAGTTTGGCTTCCTTGTAGTTTACGGTAGATCACTGTTACACAGCCACGGACACATTTATATTGGTATGATCATTTATATGAAGAATGTTTATCAGACTAGGTGACCAACATTCACCAATTTCTTACTTAAAAATGTGACTTGCTATTGATGGTATAATATTAAACTTGTGATTCAAATCGTAAATCAGCGTACTCGGACTTAATTTGTGGAGTGGGGGAGAGACAGAGAGTGACCGGGATCCAATTAACGCAGCAACGCTAACACTACTGCACTGACCGAGGAATATAACAAATTAAAGAAGAGGAATGCTGGCCCAAAGAGGAAGAAGTACAGCGATGGACGAAGACTCCCCCCACCCCCACGGGAACAGTGTATCGGGGGATGCAGACTGCAAAGTCGCAGAAGAAAGAGAAAGAGATGGAGAGGAGAGAGAGAGAGAGATGAGAGGGGCAAGCGTGGTGGGTTCGCGCCACGTGGTGTTGGACGCTTCCTCCTCATTTTTTGCAGTAGGAGTTTTGTCACTCGTGGAGCGATTAAAACAACCGCTATTAAAGAGGGCTTGATTTTTTTTTTTTGTCAGTCCTACTTTATTCCTACTTTACAGGGCTTGATTTTTTTTTTTATCGTTCTACTCTATTCCTACTCTACACTCACGTTCAGACTTTTGCATTGCCTCTTGCAGGGCGTGGGAGTCGAAACCCAATCCTGAAACTTACACGTCCCCACTCCACCCCATCCCCCTTGAGAATGTGGGGATTTGAACCCCTCACCTCCCCCTTTCATGTTGGAAGGGTGGCCAATAGGGCGAATCCCAATGATTGGGCTTGATTTGACATAATGCTAATTTCAAACCGTGGATATTACATAGCACTAGAACGATCAGTGCACTGCCAAAAAACAGAAAAAAAAAAAAATTTAACGTAAGAACTTAACAACTCAAACTGCCCAAACATCCGAATTATCAATATTATAGAAATTGAACAGCTGGAGCTTATAGGGAAGGACAGAGCAAATCAACACGCTTAGTACAAGAAGAAGAAGAAGCGAAACAAAGGTTTAAAAAAAGGTACGATCCCCTAGCATTAGATTTTCAATGGAATTTGCGGGCAGGAACCTCATTCTTTGCCAACTCTGGCAACTTACTCAAACTATTTTTATAAAATATGGAGGCATGTCTCCTATCCCACATCACTTAGGGGGGAGTGCTAGGTTTGCTCATAAGGCAATGAGCCCTTTAACTGTATATATGCATTTTTTTAAAGTAATATGAGCTACTCTGAGAATAATAAAACCGTGAGAATTATATGTGTGGCCTGGAGACTTAAAGGTTCTTAGGTTGCCTCCAGACCTCTGAGCATTTCTGCCGCTTCAGCCGCTCTTGCTGCTTTAGCCTCTCTCGCCACTTCTGCCGCTGCTGTCTCTCTCACTGCTTCCGCCGCCCCCGCCGCCACTTCTGCTGCTTCCGCCACTCTCTCCACCGCCGCTGCTTCCGTCATTGCCGCCGCTTCCGCCACCACCGCTCTCACTGCTCCCGCCGTTCCCGCCGCTCTCGCCTCTCTCATCACTATGCTCACTCCCACCCCTATCCTAATTTCCGTCGCTGCTGCCGCCATCTCCGCCGCTCTCGTCGCTGCCGCCGCCACCACCGTCACCGCCGCCTCCGCCGCTCCCACCGCATCCGCCGCTCTCACCACTCTCCAGAGCATCACCCTTCTCGAAGGAGACTCGACTGCTCCACGACGTCGATATAAGCCAAGCTGTGCCATTAATAACCAAACCAAGGTGACAAGTTCTCCTCCTTTACTTAGGTGTTGAGCATGTGCGGACAGTCGGCAATGAACCGCAGCATACCCCAGCAATTCCACCCACACTTCGCTCATGATCTTCCACCTGTCATTCTTTTCAATACTCCGCAATTCTCTTGCGAGAAAACGCGCATTAGAAAGCACAGAACTGATTTTCTCTCTGCCCTCGTGAGGTAGCTCCACTTCTAGGAGAGTTCTGCACACATTTTTCTTCATTATGTTCATTTTGCTCCCATGAGATAAATTTCCTCTGAGCAACTTGTCCAGCTCATCACAAGTGTATTGGAACCTTATTTCGCCGAACCCAGCGATTGCAGACATCATATCAGGTTGTTTGATCATAAGATGAAGCTAATAATCTGACAATGCCTTACTGTTTACATGATTAGTGTTAAAGTCAGTACTTTCCTCAGTGTTCATATTGTAACAGAGCTCGGTGGCAACATGCCACAGTAGAAGGCTCTCATCATAATCAACAGTGCGGACGAATGGAAGCAAGTTTGTGCAATCTTGCTTTGTTTCGGAATGCTCCAGAGCCCATTCACCCCGAGCAACACATATCTCCAACGCGCGTTCCATGTCTTCTGCAGTCGATCCCTTCCGTTTCAGCTCATCAAAAATCAGTTCACCTAATTTTTCAGTGTATGGTACTCGCCGTCCAGGCTTCAAGTCATCAAACAATTCCCACATAGAGATGAGATGAAGGAGTTTCTCAATCCATTTTGGCCACCTACTCAGCCGAGAATCTATCAAATTGTACTGGAAGATTGATCTAGACCACCTAGCATGTAGTATATGCAATGCGAACGGTGAGCTTTCGGATTTGAATTTATGGAGGAACTTAATGAAGATGCGTCCTGTAAACAAACTTCTCTGATGTTTCTGAGATGTCCCTACTTTTGCGAACGTCCTGTCAGAGCAAATGAGCATACTAAGAGCTACAAATTCCAGGCCCACAGCTCCAAGGAGCAAGGTGTACGTAATCTTTATATCATATTCGTGAAAACCACGCTTGTTCAAGACATAGAAAAGTGCAAAAGCAGTAACGACAGAGCCAACTGAGATAGCTCGGAAAAGATACCCTGTGGGACAGTGAACCACGGCAGCTTTAGTATAAAGAACATCATAAAAGAAGTTGAGCTCAGCCTCGATGACCCGAAAAGCATCCTTCGCGGTTCTGCTCATGAAAAATTGCCAGCTTCTGTTCATTTGACTGTGGCCGAAGGGGAGTTCCACAAGGAGGCCTTTGGAGGTTGTGAAGTAAAAAGATGCGGCTTTTATCACTTCTCTGTCGCCTAAATCGGTTTTATGTTGCTTTCCGACATCTCGGGATTTGATATCATCCTCTGAAATCATCTCTATTGGAGGATCGCTATTCCGGTAAGCATCAAGAGACGGGAGCAAGGAACCACGGATTTTAATGAAGCGTGCAAGATACAGAGCACATGTTCTTTCTATATATTTTATGGTTCCTCCAATAAACATGAAGATGGTTGGGACAATTAGCTTGTTACTGGGGAGGGATTGGTAAAACACATAGCATGCAGTGCCTAGCTGGAATAAGAGATTAAGCAAGTGGCTACCCCACAGCTCATTATCCTCGAGCGCGAAAGCAGTGATTGTGTCTGGTTCTCCGAGGTGTAGCAGAAGGAACGGAGCCCAAAATGCCAAAAGGTCACCATATGCATCGACCTTGGAGTCTGAAGTACAACCATTGATTTGGGCTTTGGCAAGGAGTCCGAAGGCATAGATAGCGACCGAGTCGGTAACCAAGTAAGCTAACCACATGAGAGTCCTGAACCACCTGTTTGACCACCTCTTTCTCATGGGTGCAAAAAAGATGAGAAAGACTTGCAGAGATAGGCTTGTAAGGATCGCCCCTCGGAGATTGAGTTTCATCCATAGATTCTGAGCTTCTGCAAGAATTTTCATAATTCCCATTTGATCCTCACTCTCTCACCAGATCTTGGAAGGAAATGTTTTAGTCAGCGCGAGTATTACAGTAAGGCAATAATGATTGGACAAATATGCAAACCGGAGAACATAATAACAGAAAAGGTTACCATTAAGGGCTGTTGGTAATTTTGCGGAAGCGTGTGTGTGTGTGCAAGTGTGTATATGTGAAATATGAGCTAAGGAAATAATTTGCAGGGAACACAAGAGAACAACAAAAGAAAGCTTTTTTTTATTTAGTTGTAGTACAAAGTACAAAGGAAGGGGAGGAGCTTACCTTTTGCTCTTGTTAAAAAATTAAATAGGCGCGGAAGCAGGTTTTGGTATTAGTTATAGTTTTTGGTTAGTGGTGTGTGCAAGTGTATGGTATAATTTATGGAGGATGGACAAGGGACAAGGTAGAATAATTTGAAGGATAAAGTACATGAGATATGGAGGAAATAGTTTTATTAGTTGAAGGAAATAGTTTGATGGAGATTGGTGGAGGTCTAAGACCTCTCACACACCTCAAATGATGAACTTACATGCCTATTTATAGAGACTAAATACAACATTCTAGAACAATGGGGAATATTATCCACTTAGGCTTATTCTAGGAAATTCTAGATTCTAGTTTTTCTAGAGACTTCTTACATGTTGGACATTTCTTATTTCTTCTAGAAAATGTTTTCTTCTTTCTTCTAGAAAATTCATCTAGGGAATTCTAGAGAATTCTAGAAGTTTAACAATTCTAGGAAATTCTAGAAAATGGATCATAATTTCCAACAAGGGCAGAGAGTCGATAATCCCTTTGAAATCTTTTGACGATCCGATACGAATGGACGTCTTGCTTCATGCAACGGAGTGTCAAGCAATGCGTAGTTATAAAGGAGTTAGAAGTGACGGGACTTGAGCTGAGGTCGGTACGGAGTTGGAGGAGTTGCGAGAAACTCCTGGAATGGAAATTAAAGGCATGAAAACTAGAGCGCTTTGGCTGTTGCTAGGGATGCACATTCTACTCTTTATCACTTTAACCTCTCTTCTTTCATCTTTAACCTCTCTTCTCATTCAAGCATCATCATCGAACCTGCCACTGTCAAGCAAATTCTAGAGATGGTAGACTAGAGAGAGAGAGACTTCTCTTGTCATCTGGTGCTTCTTGCTTTCGAGTTTTAACACTATCTATTTCCAAGTTTAGCTTTAGCCTCATTCACATTTCTCTCTTTTTCATTGTCTTGCAGCATCTAATCTTCCCTAATGAAGAAGGAACATAAGCCAATGCTCACAACAAACAAGAGGCCTCACAACTACTCTTCAGACATTTGACAACTTATTATCTTAAAGCATCACACGATGGACAGTGTTAAGCCAATTCAGAACATCATCCAACCTCAATATAGTAGCTTCATTCCTCCGCCACAAAATTGCAAATTAATCGCATCAAAGCAAATTGGACACTAGTTCAGAAATTCAGACCGTGAGCAACCAGAATACCAAACCAAAGCACAAATTCGATGCAATGTAAATCCAGTCCCTAACGTTCTGCACTAGACCTGATGAACAATAAAGAGAAATTTGAAAAAAATAAATACGAACCGCAGGGAGAGGCTGAGAAGGGTATATATTGCCTTTGATTAGAGAAGCGGAAAGGCATCCACTTGGTTATTTGATCCAATGTATAATTTTTCATTTAAACCAAAAATAGTTATCTTTAAACTTTCTAAAAAGAGTGTATGGACATATCCTCTATCGTTAGAAGTATTAATATGATCAGGACATCAAACATGAATTATTTACAAAAATAGGTGTCATGCTAGCTTTTAATAAATAAAAAATAAAGGAAAAACATAGGTGTCGTAACTTACCGGGGAAAATATAGCAAACAACGTTCATTAGATAAGATGCATTTTATAGGAAAATTATTTTTTCTTTCTTCTAGGAAAAGAGCACACACTTTGCACGAAGACAAAAATACAACAAAATCTATCAATTCAGAAATAGATGTGTCCTTTTTTTTTTTTAATAAAGAAATTGGGCTTACTTAGAAGACATAGACTTAATTTTTTAAAGAAATAAGAGAGATTTAATTTGATGAAAATAAAATAATTAAAATTCAAAAGTGCTAGGGATTTTAGATAATTAAGATATTCCATGCACCAATGGCACGTATCTCCACTATCTGACCTATTTTTTGTTGACCAGACTTAATCTAGCAAATCAATTAGAAATTGATAATTAAAAAATAGGTAGGACCTGAAGGTGCTTGGAGTGCTTATGAGACTGTAAATGGATCCCAATTTGGAAATAGGACGCAGTAACTTTGAAAAAGGAAATGAACAAAAAACAATTGAAGGAATATTGTCGGTATATCAAAGGAAGAGTCGGCTCGACTTGCTCATTTTAGATCTCACTGTTGGAGACGATTACAACTTTATTTTTCTCCTTTGCTCTTCTTTTATGATGCTGGTTAAATCCTGTTCAGGATTTATATGAGGCAACAACCGAGATTCCCGATGCAGACCCCTGCACATCTCTCACGATTCGTCTACTCTCAGTTCAAACTGGAGATTGCGTGTGTATATATGTAAGACCAGAGCTCTTTGGCTTTTGTTAGTGATGGACATTCTATTCTTCATCACGCTTTAGCCTTTTCTTCTTTATCTTTAACCTCTCCTCTTCCAAGCATCGTTGTTGGACCTGTCACACTGCCCCGCATCCCTCAGGAGATGATCTACCAGTTTGAAATCACACAGAGAGAGAGAGAGAGAGTCTTCTTTTGTCATCTGGTGCTTCTTGCTTTCGAGCTTTAACACTGTTTGTTTCCACTTCTAGCTTTAGCCTCATTCACAGGTTCTCATCTTCCTGACGAAGAGGAAGAAAAATGAAACCCAAGACTGACGACAAACGAGAGGCTTGACAGCTACACTTCAGACATTGACAACTTATCATCATAAAGCATCACACTGTTAACAGAGTTTAGAACATCATCCAATCTCAATGTAGTAGCTTCGTTCCTTCGCAAGAATGTGCAACTTAATCACATCAAAGCAAATCAGACACTAATTCAGAACTTCAGATGGTAGACAGCTAGAATACCAAACCAAAGCGAAAACTCGGGGCAATGCAAATCCAGTCCTCAACCTGTAGCACTAGATCTGATCAACAACAAAGAGAAATTTGAAGAATCACGATGAATACTGTTTCTGCCATTGATGCCGACCCTGGAATTTGAGGCTTCCAAGAACACCATTAGAAAAATCGAAGATCCATTAGTCTAGGCCATTTATAGCTGCTGTTTCAGCTATGGGCATTGTATGGGTCACTTATGTGAGCGTTACCTTGTCGAGAGGAGTCCAGCACCGAGAGATCTGTCGTGGATAAACTTAAAATCTCGAGTATAGTATTTGCTGCTGCAAAGCCATCATTAGCATTTGGAAGCAGATTTCCTGCTTCTCTGCTTTGGACTGTTGGCGGGTGCAATGGATCATCTGTTTCTTATATGGCCAAGACAAAGCTTTGTCAATAACTCTATTGTCAACATGTTGCAGCCTTCGCTTGGTCTTTTCCATTGGGAGCCTGAAGATGGTTTGTGGAAGCGGAAAGCTGATGCAGCTTTCTGTTTGTATATTAGTCCGTTCTTTTCGATTGTATCTGACCATTTGATTATCTTTAAGGTGGTGTGTCGTGACCTCACCCTCCTCTGGTACACCACCTAGGTTCAGCTAATGGATTATTAAGTCTAAGCCTAACTCGGGTTCTCCCAAGCTCATACCAATTCGCAACTCAGGTTCATGTTTTTAATATGCAAATCATTTTTAAAATGGAGTCACCATTAGTTAATTTATAGTGGATCAATTAGAAACCCAAATAAAGTATTTTGATAAATACTTTATTCTGACTAACCGGAGATTATGGGAATAAGGACTTGGTTATACTAAATTTTTCTAATGCCTTTTTCGATGATGTTCCTTTAAAAAAAATATTTGGCAGGAAACTTAAATTCATTTTATTATTTTCTAATATGTAAGGTGATTATGCGATTGTGCAAACTACCAATTTAATGTCCAATAAAAGCAGTAAATAAATTGTAGGACTTAACTCATGACAACGAAAGCATCTACACTCTAAATTACATCAACAGCTCTAAATATCATTTCTAATTAATAAGTAGTCACTCAATCTTTTTAGGGTTTTCACTTATGTAATGAAGCCTAAAATCTAGGCACTATGCAATGATGTACAAAAGGTCTATACTAACATGATATTAGACCCGTTAAACGGGTGGGTCGGGGTTGGGTTTGGGTCGGGTCATAAATGGTCCGACCCAAATCGACCCATTTAACCCGTTTATGACCCATTTATTGTAGTGCAAATTTTTGACCCATACCCGACCCGACCTATACCCAACCCATACCCGACCCATTTAACGAAACATAAAAAGCTTATATATATTTTTTAAAATGGTATTGCTAACATGATTTTATACAATAAAAATTTTAAAAATAATTATTTAAAAAATTGAATTTTAATTATTTTTTTATTTTTAAAAAATAATTTTTTTATTTTTATTTTTTAAAAAATTAAAATTTTAATTATTTTTAATTTTCTTTTTCTCTTTTCTTTTTTTCTTCTTCCTCTTCTTTGGCCGGCCGCCGGCCACGACGACGGCCGGCGGACCGGCCACAGGTGAGCTAGCTCGCCGGTTTGCCGACGCCGGCGAGCGCGAGCTCGCCCCTTGCCGGATCGGCGAGGTTGGAGCCTCGCGGACGTCGGCGAGTTCGAGTCTCGCCCGATCGGCGAGGCTCGGGCCTCGCCGGACGTCGGCGAGGCCTCCGCCTCGCCGGACGTTGGAGAGGCCTTCGCCTCGCCCGGATCTCGGCGAGCTCGAGGCTCGCCGGGCGTCGGCGAGGCCTCCGCCTCACCGAGATCCGGCGAGCTCGAGCTCGCCCGACGCCGGCGAGCTCGAGGCTCGCCTAGCCGGTCGCCGGCCATCGCCGTGCCGGCGACCGAAGGAAGAAAAAAAAAGGAAAGAAAAAAGAAAAAAGAATTATAATTTCAGTTTTTATAAAAAAAAATTATAAAGTTAAAGAGAAGAAAGAGAGATAATGAGGTTTTGAGTGAAAAATGGGTTAATAAATGGGTCATAAACGAGTCAAAGAGCTGACCCATTTAAAACCCATATATCTTAGTGTTTACCCATTAAAACTTATTATGGGTGCTTTATAAGATAAAGCTTGACCCATTAATGACCCATTTAACTATAAATGGGTTCATAAATGGGCTGCACAACCCATTTAACACCTCTACATGATATGTGATATACAATTAAATACACTTAATTGTGCAAACCTATATGTCATGGGACATTAATTAAATGACCTAATCTAATAACAGACAGATATTAAATGCAACTATCTTAACATGTCATGCATTTTGATTTAAATTATCATAAACATGCAGTTAACTAAATGACGTACGATATGTAAACTAATCCTACATGTTATGCACATATTTTTTTTTTTTTTGTGTTTTCTTTTCAATTAATAATTCGAAATTAAAAATAGCTTATATTTAAACATGCAATCTGAATTAAGGAAATGAAACCTAAATTAATCTAGAGCAATATTTGTGGAGTTTTATTTAAAAATTCGGAATAAATAAAATGCCTAATCTAAACATACAATCTATTTTAAAACAAGTAATATTCTAGCAAGAATCAAATCCAATTCAAATATATTTTTGGGTTTTCTTTTCAAGATAAGCAATCAACCAATGGATAGATTATTAATTAAATAAGTTATCTACCCAAATGAGGACACGGTATAAACCAACAATCATATCCAAGTGATTATGGATATTGATGAAAGGTTATCTGTTCAAATTTGGAAACAGATAAATTAACGACCGTATCCAAATGGTTATGAGTAAGATTGAAGATTTTTCGCACCCGAAAATCGTATGTCGTAGTTAGAGATCGGACAGTTCTCCAGATATGTTGTCAAGTTAGGAAAGTTTCCTAACTTGAGGGGGCATCTTAGGATCTTATGGATATTATATTATTTAAGTAAGTATCTAACGAAATATACCTAATATTTAACAGAATATATCTAATATTTAACGGAATATATCAATCCATTCAAATATTAAAAAATCTACTAAAGATATGCACTTTGGATTATATTTTCAAATTTGAACCAAGTGCAATCGGACTGGGGTCACAATTGGTCCCTTAAGGCTGATGGTGAGGTGGCAAGCGTGTATGGTGATGATGCCAACGCGATGGGATAGTGAGCTTGGGTAGTAGGGACGTTGAGCTCGCAATGCCGGAGCGATGCAGCAGCAAGGATGCGACCAGGGACTCAGGCGGCAACTCAGGCAACCAGCACACATAAGGCTCGACAGCAGCAGCAAGTGGCGGCAGCAGTTGATGGCCGATGGACTGCCGACTAGAGAGCTCGCGGAGAGGACCTACTGCCAAGAATCTCCACGGTAGTTGTGGGGATCTCGAATGGGCTCTATGCGACCTCAAAACCGCTTGAACCGATAGTGGCTCAAGTCAACTTTTGGCTTTTTCCTCTTGGAGCTTGGACCAAACAGAGAGTGTTATAATTATGGTTATAATTATGGTTAATGGATCAACGAATGCTAATAAATTAAGATACGTCTTTTCCATTCACGTATCTCTTTTGGATTCATTAATTTCTTAAACTTTTCCATTCACGTATCTATTGAATTCATGAATTTCCTAGATTCATATATCTTTTAGTTCATGTATTTATTGAGTTCATGAATCTCTTGAATTCACGTATCTCTGGATTCGTGAATCTCTTGAATTCACGTATCTCTTGATTTATGAATTTCGTGGATACATACGTCTATTTAATTCATGTATCTCTTATGTACATGAACTAAAAATCTATATAAATAGATGGGAGCATAGAGCTTCATTACGGTCTTTCGGTTTTGGTTTTTCGACTCCATTCCAAAAAGACTTTGATATACTTTTCTACTCCTATGATTTTTTCTGAGTGTGCTAGTTCAATTAAATGGTTCAACTGAGTCCTGTTTGCATAATGCTAATCAAAATAAGTTCGAGGTGTTGTATCTTGGGAGGCATAGTTCATGAATCTGTGGAGCACCTTTGGCAGAAACTAATCGCCTTAAGGAGATTCGGATATCCGTACCTCACCTCTAATTTTATGTTATATATTATTTTCTTCTTCTCCAAGAGTTGTAAGTTTACATAAAAAGAAGAATATTATATAGCTGTTATTGTCTTCTTTACATTAATGTTCTGATTACAACAAACAGTGTGTATTCTTTGGATTAATTTCCAATAATCTTAAGGCGATCAACTCACTCACTATTTGTTGTTCTTGTCAGATTATTGAGATGGCTGAAAACAATCAAGTGCCTTTCAATGTCTTGAATGTTTCAGGAGATGTTCCTATGGTCGATTCGACCATTGCTATGGAAGATGTTCAACCCTTAGGGTCTGAATTTGTAGTAGCCAATGCTACGAGCCCTTGGGCTAACACCAATTTTGGTGGTGCGGGTACAAGTCATACAACTAGTATGCCAGGGACTGTTTTTCAGAACAGTATAGGCCAAATGGCTTTTGGCTCTGTTTCTAGAGGGATGGTTCAACAAAATTTGCCTACTGTGATGGCAACACCTCCAGTTACAGCTAATGAAAAACTGGAGAAATTCACCATAGTGGGCTTTAAACAGTGGCAGCATAATTTCTTTTTCTATCTGACCATGCTCAATCTGACGAAATATTTATTGGAGGTGTGCTCGATAATTAGTCCAAATGAGCAAGATGCCACGACGCTCGGTGTGTTGGAGGCTTGGAAGCATGGAGACTTCTTATGCCAAAATTATATTCTTAACTGTTTAGTGAATTCTTTAAATAACGTTTATTGTAATATTGAATTTGCTATATAGTTATGGGAGTCCTTAGAGAAGAAATACAAGACTGAGGACACTAGCACCAAGAAATTTGTGGTTGCCAAATTCTTGGACTACAAGATGGTGGATTCTAAATTTGTCATGAGTCAGGTCCAAGAATTACAATTAATTCTGAGTGACATCTCTGCTGAGAGAATGATACTTAGTGAATCATTCCAAGTGGCAGCTATGATTGAGAAACTGCCTCCGGGCTGGTCGACTTCAAAAATTATTTGAAGCACATACGGAAGGAGATGAGCCTTGAGGATCTCATTCTGCGCCTCAGAATCGAGGAGGACAATAGAAGGAGTGCGAACCCTTCTTCAAGCCAAAGGCCAACGTTGTGGAATCTTCCAAATCCAAGCAAGATAGAAAAAGGAAGATGTCTTTTCAAGGAAAAGGCAAGCAAAAGGAACAGTTCCAGAAATTCCAAGGGATGTGTTTTATATGCAACAAGCCTGGCCATCGTGCTAAGGATTGCAAGAAGTGCCCGAAAAAAGGCAAGAACGATGGTGCAACCCAACAACTGAATTTGACAGAACATGACAATATTGAGAGATTGTTTGCTGCGGTAATTTCTGAAGCATCTTTGGTGTTGAACACTAATGGCTGGTGGCTAGACACAGGTGCCACAAATCACATATGTGCAGATAAACATATGTTCTCATCTTATGAGAAGCTGAAGAAGACGAGAAGCTTTATATGGCTAACTCTGCATCAGCAAAGATTGCTGGAAGAGAAAAGGTGATCCTGAAGTTTACATCTGGCAAGGAGGTTGCCTTGCTGAATGTTCTGCATGTACCAGAAATTCGGAAAAACCTAATTTCTGGCCCCACACTTGTCAAGAAGGGTTTCAAAATTGTATTTGAATCTGACAAATTTATACTTTCGAAATGAGGGATGTATGTGGGGAAATGGTACTTGTGTAATGATCTGTTTAAGGCCAATGTGGTTGTCATTGATGTAAACTCAAAGTATGTGTACCTAAAGACTATTAATAAAGAAAAGTCTTCAGTTTACACTGTTGTGTCTCTTTATCTATGGCATGGTAGATTAGGACATGTAAACTATGGTACAATGAAGAGAATAGCAAACTTGGGGTTAATTCCAAGATTTGAGTTGGATGCCTGTTACAAGTGTGAGACTTGTGTTGAGGCCAAGTTTGCCAAGAAACCTTTTAAATCTATTGAAAGAACAAGTGAACCTCTACAATTAATCCATAGTGATCTATGTGATTTAAAGTTTGTAGAAAGTAGGGGTGGAAAGAAGTACGTTATCTCATTTGTGGATGAATATACTAGATTTTGCTATGTGTATTTACTAACTAGCAAAGATGAGACTAAGAGCATGTTTGTCAAGTATAAAAATGAAGTTGAAAACCAACTTGGTAAACGAATTAAAGTGCTTAGGTCTGATAGAGGAGGATAATACAATTCAATCAATTTCAAAGAGTTTTGTGCTCGTTTTGGAATAATTCTCCAAACGACTGCACCTTATATTTTACAAGAAAATGGAGTTGCTAAACGATTGAACAGGACACTAAAGGAGATGGCTAACGTCATGCTTTTGAGTTCAGGTTTACCTCAGAACTTGTGGGGGGAGGCAGTTTTAACTGCAAATTATATTATTAATAAAATACCCCACAAAAAGACAGGTAAAACTCCATACGAGTTATGGAATAAAAAGTTGTCATCCTACAATATTCTAAAAGTGTGGGGGTGTATAATGTGATTTATAACGGTAAATCTAGACACATTTGTCGTAGACACAATACCGTAAGGCACTTGCTCTCAAATTGAATCATTTCTTTAAACTTTGTAAAGTCAAAGGATAATATTGCGGATCCGCTGACAAAAGGTTTGTCAAAAGAGCAGATAAACTGCGCATTGAGGGGAATGGGTTTAAGAGCCTTAACCCAATAAAGAGATTCTAAGGTGGAAACCTAACTTATGCGATTGGAGATCCCATGGTCTAGGTTCAATAGGACAACACAAATTTTTGAAACTCTAGTGTAAGCACAGTCTCATATTCCTATGATGCAACAGTACTTTCGTACAGCGTTATTAAGGGTACTCTATGCGTTTAATAATTTCTATAACTTGGAATATAACATCCAAGTAAGATATGGTAGGATATCTTTAATAGGAATGCACCTATATGCGTGGAGCTGGCCGACTCTATGAAAATCTTTAAAAGCTAGATTTTCTAAAGTACGCATGAATCCCGAGAGGTTCAGGGCCGAAAGAACGAACACAACCGAGAACCAATCTTGAATTGGAAATACTCTGTGTGAGGTTTATTGTCTAGGCTTACACAAACAACCGGCGATTCAAGGCTTAGTCCATCCACTAGTTAAGTAAGTCCGATAGGCTTTCACTAAAGAAGGTTCAAGGCGAAAGCTACCTATCTTGATGCAGTGTATTTCAACAGGTATGCTCAGATTCCTTCGAGTCAAAAATGTTTTGTTAATCCATTAATGTGGGGGATTGTTATAATTATGGTTATAATTATGGTTAATGGATCAATGAATACCAATAAATTAAGATACGACTTTTCTATTCACGCATATCTTTTGAATTCATGAATTTCTTAAACTTTTCCGTTCACGTATCTATTGAATTCATGAATTTCCTAGATTCATATAACTTTTAGTTCATGTATTTATTGAGTTCACGAATCTCTTGAATTCACGTATCTCTGGATTCGTGAATCTCTTGAATTCACATATCTCTTGATTCATGAATTTCGTAGATACATGCATCTATTTAATTCATGTATCTCTTATGTACATGAACTAAAAATCTATATAAATAGATGGGAGCATAGAGCTTCATTACGGTCTTTCGGTTTTGGTTTTTTTTTCGACTCCATTCCAAAAAAACTTTGATATACTTTTCTACTCCTTTGATTTTTCTGAGTGTGCTGGTTCAATTAAACGGTTTGACTGAGTCCTGTTTGCATAGTGCTAATCCAAATAGGTTCGAGGTGTTGTATCTTGGGAGGCATAGTTCGTGAATCTGCGGAGCACCTTTGGCAGGAACTAATCGCCTTAAGGAGATTCGGATATCCGTACCTCCCCTCCAATTTTATGTTATATCTTATTTTCTTCTTCTCTAAGAGTTGTAAGTTTGCATAAAAAAAAAGAATATTATATAGCTGTTATCGTCTTCTTTACATTGATGTTTTGATTACAACAAACAATGTGTATTCTTTGGATTAATTTCCAACAGAGAGTGCCCTCCCAAGTTCCAGCACTTGAACTCCCCCCAGCAATAAAAAAAATTTCCACCGATTGATCTTCAGTCTTGTCTTCTTGCCGTCAATAATTGTTGCCCACGACACACGCGAGTGATCATTGAGATTTTTACGTGGACTCGTTCGAAATTGTTGGGACCGCCTGGAACAAGGACACTGCTTGCGGTTGGACCATTAGTGGAAATTCGCTAGAGCTCGCCTGCTTAGCCGAGCACCACCTGAAACTCGCTATTCTGCATTCAATGACTAGTGGGACGTCACATGCAAGACTCGTAGGTGTAGGGATAGCGGCGGCAGTGCAAGAAGAGGGAGAGGCAGCACAGGACCACGTCACGGATAATGGGGGATGACTTGGTGATGGTCTTGGCCAAAGCTTGACCGAGAGAACCCTCTCTCTCTCTCTCCTCTCTCTCTACTCCTCACGTGTATCATTCTATTGTCACGGTTTAGTAGTTCCTTGGCCGCGGAATAACTCGTATGGCGCCTAGCAAAGATTTCAAGAGGCCAACTTTCGTTCCACAATTATTTCAGAGAACAAACAGCAAATAGCTTCCTTAGATAAGATCGTACCACTCCCAGCTTAGTTTGGACGTCTAGTCCATTGAGCAAGACAACAAATCTCTCTAGGTCAACAACTGGTTTCGTTCTACCATCGTCTCATCAGAAGAATAGCATCGGCTCTTGACCAATTTGTGCACGAGAGGCCAACCTTGGCTTTAGAGCTTTTTAGTAATATAAACATTCTATTCTAGAATTCTTAGCACCAACCGTCCCAATGTCACTTCCACGGACCAGTTATATTCATCCCCTTTGCATCCTCACTCTTTACTAGATAACCCCGTCCTGATTTTACTCTCATGGACTAGTTATTTTCATCCCGTCTGCATCCTCACTCTTAACTCAAAGCACCACTCACAAGTGTCATGAGTATGTCTCATGGACCAGTTATATTCATTATGTCTGCATTCTCACTATTAACTTGATAACTCCAAGTACCACACAAGTGTCACGAGTATAGGAGGATTCACGGACCGTGACATTTTCCCCCACTCAATTTTGCAACGCCCTCATTACGGTATGCTCTGTCACTTCCTTGCATCATTAACCATTGATGTGCTACTTTTGGGATCATACATCGAATGGTCATGCTCGCCCAATAAAACAAGTTTTGCTTCATTGGTGGTCTTTTTTTATATCAACTATTTAGACCCCTTTTTGGTCACTTGCACTTTCCTTGGTAAGTGTGGCATTTTACGCCAACTGTATTTTCTGGCAGCACCATTTTTGCCTACTAGGCATCTTAATCCCAACAAACCAAATGGAGGTTCTTTCCTTGCCGAAAATATGACAATAGACCTCTTCTTTGAATTCATCAATCGATCCAAGAATGTTATCCCCATTTAGCGAGGAACAAGATCTTTTCCTGTGCCCTCATTGCCATCCTAGAAGCTAGTCAAGAGACACGCTTTGTCCGAGCACCTTTTACCTAAGCGATTCACTCTCTGCCCTTGTAAGACTGGGTAGAATATAGATTTTCTCCGACTTGACCCACTTACTGGAGGGATCCTACTCTGATACCAAATTGTCATGAGCTAGTAGTTTCTTGGTCACATAACAACCCGTGCGATGCCTGGCGAGCATAATTCATTAGGCAAACCTTTGTTCCATTGCTGTACCAGAGAACAAACAGCAAATAGCTTCCTTAGATAAATTCATACGATGCATAATTTAGCTGAGGTGTCTAATCAATTGAGCGAGACAATATATCTCTTTAGACTCAATAATTGGTTTTCAAGAGAACAGCATCAGCTCCCAACCAATTTGTGCATGGAAAGCTAACCTTACCTTCAGAGCTCCTAAGTAATATAATCATTCTATCCTAAAACTCATAGCACCAACTGTCTTGATATCATTCCCATGGACTAGTTATATTTATCCCATCTACATCCTTACTTTCTCTTGATAACCCCAAGCACCACTCATAAGTGTCACGAGCTCCTAAGTAATATAATTCTTATATCCTAGAACTCGTAACATCAATCGTTCGGATACCACTCCCACGGACTAGTTGCATTGATTCCCTTTGCATCCTTACGTTCACTCAATAACTCCAAGCACTACTCACAAGTGTCACAAGTAGGGGGGATTCACAGATCATGACACTATGCTATGAGATTTTAGTTGCTGACCTCTAACTTGTGAGGCATAACATCTTATTCAATATTACAGGCTTAACTTAAACCTTTAAATGTGATGGTCTCTAATAATCTAAGGCTTGTCTCTAATCAAATTCTCAATGGGCCGAATTAAGACCCATTCCCATGTGATTTTTAGCCACCTAACGTCTCAGCCCTAACCAAAATTTGGCTTTATTTCGCAGGCTCCATCTATTGAAATTTTAAGCTCAAAATTGTTCACCACCGGTCCAATGCAAATGCATTTAATGAAAATATAGTTATGTAATAAATGCTTCTAAAGCTACATGTTGTGCAATTTAATTTAATTTTCATTTTGTTTGAGGTTAAAGATTAATTCATAATTTTCTATGCAATTAATTACTAAATGATTAGTTAAAATTTAGGCGTCAACACAGTCTTTGTAACTCGTAGACAATGAAGTCTTTCTTTGAGGAGACACTTGATGCAATTCCCGGCTCTATGTTGGACACACCTATTGCGGACGTTCCGCCCAGTTCAAAAAACCATTTCGGCCAAAATACAATATGTGCTGCCTCCTCAATCCAAGGAAAGGGAACAAGAGGCGTGATATGCATAATCATCATTCTTTTGTTTATGCAACAACTCCCTCATATATCTTTTAATACCAAAGTCGATAGGAAATGGAGAGATATTAGTCATATAGGTCATCTATCATCACTTCTTAGGAAGGTGGTCATGTCCTTTGTCATCCCATGCCCCATTTGTGATCAAGAACTGTATAACTAGACAAGTGGTCACATGGTTATCTTGTTTGTATCACCTGGTGTTTGCAATTTTCACATTTGTTTTATTGTAATGATGAGGATCTTAAGACAATTAGTCTCATCTTCTCCCGACACTTGCCAAAAGGAGGTCAGTGTGGTAGTTGACGAGTCTCCAATACTTTTGGATAGGAGTGATTGTGGCAGTGTTTGTACGAATTTGGGTGGTTTTTTAGCTCTAGATGGAGTTGCAACTAGACATCCCAGTGTAGAGGGTACTTGCGTGGTAATTGACATAGACAATACTTGTAGCAAGGCTCCACCTACAAAGCCAATGAAAACTGTAGTTGCTGAGTTTGACAAGGTATGAGTTTGATTTTTTTGACAATTATTGACGTAATGGTGTTTGTGTTTGTGAATTCTTGTGCAGCAGTTAATATTTTCAGGTAGCATTGGTAGCTTGATAAGGTCCTTGATTACGACGATATTCAAAGTGTAGCTTGGATTTGGAAGATCTCTAGGGCAATTGAGCCCATAAAGGGGTGGTGGGAGAGTAGCAGTTATCACATTTCAGGTGACTATGACTTGACTTAAATATAGAGCCAAGGTAGAGATTTTTAGAATATATCTCGAATTTGAGCTTTTGAATGAAACCTGATCTAATAGTGCCCAAAAATGTGGCTTGATGTGAAACCCTTAGATGTGACATGCTAAAAGAGTCCAAGACTAATTTTATTAACAAAATTTAAAAAACAAAATCAGTTTTTGTGACATCCTAAATTTCTCAACTTGTTTTCTACTGAATTAATCGGGCATTTCGTTGATGCGTTTATAGGGCTATTCTCATATCCGATCATTCTTGAGATAACTAGATTGTTTGGGTAAGTAATTAAGAAAGTTTAAGGCAATAAACTTGAGAGTTCGATTAAGAATCGGCTTCTCGACCGTGCTCATCTTAAGAGGCCATTGTGGCACAATTAAAAATCGATTTAAGATCGGAGATAGGTTTGATCGATTGAGATGTATGGCCGATCGTTGACTGACACTAATTTGATTTTACTGTCGTTTTGGTACCGTGTGTTCGTAATTGAATCCTTAAGATTTTCACAACAATCGAGAGTCACCATTGAGTCGAATGGGTTCATAGTGGTTCGAAGAAAATCGACCATGGGTCATTTGCCTTAAAAAGTTCTGAAAACCACATGGTAGCCTAGGTTACGCTAAAAACGCGCCAAATGAGAATTAACCGTTGATTTAAGTCTGATTTCAGAAATTGAAGGTTCTGTCATGTCACAATAAATTCTAGGCTCCATGACTCAGTCTTAGAAGATTTTTCTGTTAACCAAAACTTTTTGGGAAAAAGTCGGGTTATGGCCATTTTTGTTCGTTGAAGCTAGGGATTAATTTTGATTGTGAAGTTGAGAAGCGTGAGGGATTCTTGAATGAGGAAAATAATCAATTTGACATTCAAGACATCAATTGATTTTTGGAAAAGTTATTTGAGAGAAATTAAGAAGGAAATTGGATGCATAATCGCAAGTGGGGATCAAGTGCTCTAGGTTGAATTTTCTTTGGAAATCATAGAGCTTATTAAAAAGAAATTGGGATGAGAATCTTCTATTTTAAGAAATTCTCTTAGCTTTCTTCCCATTTCCCATTTCTTTTCCTTTTGAGCCAAGCATATTTTCTTTTTCCCCCTTTCTCTCTTCCTCTTTCTTTCTTTCTCTTTCTTTCTTTCTTTCTCTCTCTCTCTCTCTCTCTCTCTCTCTCTCTCTCTTTCTCTCTCTCTTTTTCCCCTTTTCCCTCGTGCGTGAACCCCCTCCACCGACTACCCCCTGCTGTCTTCCACTTTGCTTCCCCTTTTTCTTTTCTTTTGACTTTTCAACTCTTATCATCTTCTCTCTCTCTCCCTTGATACTCTCTCTCTCCCTCACTGTTCGTTCGAAGATAGCAGAAGAAGACAGCAGAAACGGAAGCAGCTCACTTGGGATTGGAACAACCCGCCATCGCCGCCCGCGCTCTGCCACCCACACGTCTCCCGTGCGCTCCACTACTCGCCGTTCACCTCCGTTTCTCCCTCACTCCCTTTAGCTGCCGTCGTTGTCGTCTTTCTCCCTCTCCACCTGCTGCTCGACATCCCAGCAGATTTGGGAAGACGCCGAAGTAGGCAGCAGCAACCGGCGTCGCTTGAAGGAGCTGTCGCCCGCCGTTCCGCCTTCCACCACCTCCACCGAGCTGCCGTTCCTCCCCTCTTCTAGTTTGGTTGCAGTCCAACTCTTGCCGCCTCTGTCCAGCCCCGTTCGGCCACAAACCCGGGACTTGCTTTGAGAAGAATCGTTCCTCGTGTCGTCCTTGTCGGATTGATACGTTTTGCGCTAAATTCCGGTGAGTAATCTCACTAATCCTTGCTTAATAGACTAATGATACGTAAGGGTTGATTAGTTTTAATTAATTAGGTTTAGGTGGTTAGATTAGTATGGATTAGTGTTTATTAGTCAATTGTGATGCAAATTAGACAAATTGAGTGTGCATTTAGCAAGTAGACGTGGTCTACTATTTATTAAAGGTAGCTCGGGAATTTTCCCGACCCTTATCGAGCTTCAATTTGGCAATTCGGGGATAATTGAAATTTTTAGTAATTACATATTATTTTTCGAAATTAATTTAATTAATTAATTATTTTATGGAAATTCAACCGGGATGGTCGGTGGCCGAAATTTTATGCTGATGATTGTGGTGAAGTCCGTTTATTTAATTGTGCTCCAATTTGAGCTAAATTGGATTTATTGTAATTAATTATTAATTAATTAAATTTCGAAAATTAAGGTTGAGATGGCCAATGACCGGAATTTTGCGCTAATTGTCGTGGGCGCGGTCCGTTTATTTAATTGAGCTTTATTTTGTGTTGAATTGAATTATTTGTGAAATTGGAAATTATTCTTCAATTGAATAATCTTTGGTTATTAATTGAAAAATAACCAGGCATCACTTGATAATGCCAAAAATATTTGAATGGACTGTAGAAAATGTGGGAGTTATGAAATGGAAAATATTATATTTTGGCTAAGGCCAGCCGTGTGCCCACGCACAATATTTTATCGGGTATTTTTAATACAAAGAAATGAGACCAAGACATTACTTTAATTGAGAAAGTTAAGTGCGAGGCACAATGTCATTGGGCCGTGAGGGATTAATCGTGTGTTGGTTTATAGTTGAAGCAAGATGATTATTGGAAGTTGATGTGATGTGTGTTGTGTTGAGGGAAACCAATGGATCATGAGCAGGTAAATGACTAACAAGTAGAATACTTCGTGTGAGTCACCTCTAGCGCCTTATACCATTGCTTATTGTAGTAAAGGACTAAGTACTGCACAAGTAGAAGACTTTGTATGAGTCACCTCTAGCGCCTTATACTATTACTTTTGTAATGAAGGACTAAGTACTACACGATAGCGAGATTTCATGTGAGCTACCTCTAGCGCCTTATACTATTGTTATTTATGGTCAAGGACTAAGTACCGTACGATGACAAGATTCCATGTTGGGGTCACCTCTAGCGCCTTGAGCCTATATTTGAGTGGGAATGTTGAAATGTTGAGATTAATTATTGAGTATAGATGGAATCACCGATATGATTTAATCCGTTTGTCATGGATTGATCGATTGAACTGAATTGGCCGGGGAATGGTCATCGTTGACATGTAATCGACTAAGTCGATTAATCATTGTTTTGATCTGATGTTATGAATTGCTTGATTGAATGGAAATGACCGTGAGTGGTCTTGTTGGCGTGTAATCGAATGGGTCGATTTAATCGATGCTTCGATCAGTGATGTGATTGCTTGGATGCCTATTGAACTGTGCTAATATACAGGTAGAATCCGAGGCCAAGGTAAGTCCTCTGACTTGTGTGTGCATAGGCAGCCCGGTTAGCGTATTTGTTTACTAATTGAGTCTTAGTTGGATAGAACTTGCTGAGACATAGTCTCATCCCAGTTTGGGGAAAACATTTCAGGCCCATAGATGAGCCTGTGGAGGAGGAACCAGAAGAAGACGATGAGCCGAAATATGATGAAGAGCTTAAAGGATGTGTGCGTGCCCAAGGATCGGGGCGTGACATCCCCTTTTTGTGGTATCAAAGCGAAGTTTAATATTGGAGTGATAAGGAGCGATGAGTCTTGGGATAGTTAGTAGGAATGGCTTTTACTTCATGCAGATGCATGTGATTGATAGTTGATTGGTAAATTGTTGTGTGGATCACTCAGTTTCTAATTCGTTATGGAATTGGAAATAGGTGTTGTAGAACATCTACAGTATGAGTGATCAGGAGCCGAGAACTCCTAGGCAAAGGACCTTATCCTCAGTGACTCGGGCTAGAATGCCGTCAAGAGGCAGTGCCTGAGGCGGCCGAGGTAGAGTGCAGGCTGAGGCCAGCACGAGTGGTGTAGCACCACTGCCAGTTCCACCGGTTGATGTCGGGGTAGCAGCCCCTGGTGATCCCAGATTCGAAGGGATCATGCAGGCGCTCCAGGAAATCGGAGATCTGATGGGTCAGCAAGCCCAAAAACAAGCTGCTGCAGCCGTTGCCGCACAAGTTGAAGTTCCACAAGGGAATGTAGTTGTAGACAGACCGATTCATAAGCTCATTGAACATTTCCTGAAGTTGCAACCACCAAAATTCACCGGGACAGGAGATCCCTAGGCTGCAACTCATTGAATCGAAGAACTGGAAAAAGCATTTGAGCTACTGAAGTGCTCTGAAGAAGAGAATGTTACCCTTGTAGGGTATCAGTTACAAGGAGTTGCAAGTACTTGGTGGAGGGCCACCAGAGGAAAAGTACTTGGTGGAGGGCCACCAATGTGGAATGCCTTTGTTAGAGCGTTTCGTGACAAGTACTTCTCCAGTTGTGCCAAGCAATTGAAGATGGTAGAATTTCTACGTCTCCCTCAAGGTCCAATGATGGTGGACCAATATGAGGCGAAGTTCACTAAATTATCACAGTATGCTCCTAGGTTGATCCAGGATCCCGAGGAGAAGGTAATGAGGTTTATAGATGGCCTCCGACCATAATTGAAACATCCACTGGTGCCACTTGATATAAAGAACTACAATGAGCTGTATGGACGAGCTCAGCTGATCGAGAAAAATTTGAATGAACGAGCCGCCGCATCTAGATCGTGATTCGGGTCTAATCAGGATAGGAATCAGTTTGGGAAGAGATTGAGGACTAAAGGAAGGTACCCCATTCCGCTCAACAAGCAGGATGGGATTGGAAAGTCAACGCATAACTTGAACGACATGTGTCGTTTCTGTAGGAAAAGACATGGCTCAGCTCCCTGTTATAGGAGGACGGGCGCTTGTTTTAAAAGTGGCAAGCATGGCCACCAGTTCAAGGATTGTCCATGTAGGCAAATGAGACCACAACAGTTGCCACTACCACCACAGATGGGTCAGAACTGAGGACTCCCGCCAGCAATTGTTGGAGAAATGTTCGTGAAGTGTTTTGAAGCTGATAAAACGTTTCCATCAGTCTAGTATGAAGATTTGCAGACTCTGTTATTTAAATTCTTAAGACCTCTGGACTGCCAGACTCAAGACTCAAAGTCTATTCTCATTGACAGTTTCTAATCCGTTGAAGAAAGGCTATCCAGAACTGGATGTTTTATTAAGGATGTGACCTTATCGACTGGAGAAGATCTCTTGGCTGGATATGACATAACAGAATCCTTTATTTGATCATGTTTGATTCGGATATTAAGGATCTGATGATTGGCGAAGTATACTTGGAAGGTTCTACTTATGGAAACCGAGATCCTGATTGTATGGGCGAGCAGGATTGATGGGCTATCGACATATTCCTTTAATAGCTCGAATGATCTTCCTAATTGATTCCATCCAACGGGTAGATTGGAGGAATTCCTTTGGTAAGTGCCAACGGGTATGATGGCATAAAGGAGTATATAAGGAAGTCGTTCCAGTTGTTCAAGTAGGTGCACGATAGAAGAATTCCAAAGTCTGAAACTCCTTATTCTTAGTCAATTCATTTGAGCGAAATCTTGTACGTAAAAGAGAGTCTATATTCATGAGAAACCTTGAGGAAGTGTGGTAGAATATTACACTGTGGAATCAAGGGAGAACTTTGCTGTAACATATCTTTTGTTCATAGTGAAATCCAGCCAGTGAGCTATCAGTGCAGAAGAGTGGACGTAGGCTTGGAATAAGCCGAACCATTACAAACCTTATGTTCAATTTTCTCTTCCCTACTCTCTGCTTTACTTTGATCATAATCTGTTTTGGAGATCTTCCTTTTTTATCGTCTGCCTAGTATTGCTTTCGTATCTTGAGAAATTATTTTTACACCTATTCACCCCCTCTAGGTGTTTATACTAGTTATATCAATTGGTATCAGAGCCTGTGTACTCACTTTATTTGAAGTGTTTTACTTCAGAGTTAAAGATCCATGGCTAGTATGTTGGCTCCAAGGCTGATAGAAGGGCAAAGTAATACCAAACCACCTTACTTTGATGGAAAGGATTACAACATATGGAAAAACAAGATGAAGGCGTTCCTAAGATCAAAGGATCCTCTGGAATGGGACGTTGTAGAAAAAGGAATCACTCCTAAAGTTGCATCTGTCTCAAAGAGAGGAAAAGAAACTGTTGAGTCTAGTGAAATAACTAAGGAAGAGATAATCAAGAGACAAGCTCTTGATGCAAAAGTAATTTATTCTTTATATTGTGCTTTGTCACATACTGAATATAACAGAATATCTTCTTGTGTTACAACGAAAGGAGTCTGGGATAGATTACATATTACCTATGAAGGAATCGATCGAGTGAAAGAGACTAGAATCAACATTCTCCTCGGTCAATACGAAACCTTAAAAATGAAATAAAGCGAATCTATAACTGACATGTTTAGTCGTTTTACAGAAATCGTGAATGGTCTTGAAAATCAAGGTCAACCAATTTCTGATCCCATAAAGGTAAACAAGCTTCTGCGTGGACTCTCCAAGGATTTGAATCACATAAAGACCTCAATAAGAGAGACACAAAGAATCATGCCACTATCTGTCGATGAGTTGGTTGAAACTCTTTAGTCTTATGAAGTTAAACGAATCAATGAAGACGAAGATCTTAAAGGTAAGAAATCCATTGCATTAAAATCCAATGATGATTCTGATGTTACAGATTCTGAAGATGATATGGATGATGAGGAGCTTGCTCTCATGATAAGAAGATTTAGAAAGTTGAACAAAAAATGAAGAAGATTCAATCCAAAGAAACAAAGTTTTTTAAAGCAACAGACTAAGTTTGTTGAGGATGATGAATCAAACAAAGATGTAGTCTGCTTTAAATGTAAGAAAAAGGGACACATCAGACCCAACTGTCTTCTTCTGAGGAAGAATAAAGGAAAAGTTGAAAAGTATCGAAAGGCTCTTAAAGTAGAAACTTGGAGTGATACAAAGTGTGAAGAAAGTGATGATGATTATGCCAACATATGTCTGATGGCACAATCGGATTCAGATTCAAACTCCGAGACAGACTCAGATTCAGACAGTGAGTTTGAGGTGAGTAACTTTAAAATCCCTATTAAAGTCTCTAAATACATTTATGAGTTGTGTTTTAGTCTTAAGATTTCTCTTAAAAAGATTTCCGAACTCAAAAGAGAAAATTCTGCTCTAAAACAACGGGAAAATGTTTTGAAAGAAAAGGTGAAATGTTTAGACATGAATGTTTCTTCTCTTAGAGAAAGTGAAGATAATCTTTCAAAAGAAAATGCATTATTGAATAATGATATCTCAAATATTTCTAAAAGATTTTCTATAGGATCGAGAAACTGGAAAAAATTCTTTTCGTTCAAAGACCTTATTTCAATAAATCTGGTTTGGGAATGATTTGTTGAAACCATTCCTTTAATTGATTTTCCAAAAGTGAAAGAAAGAATTAAGCAAAGACCCACAAGAAATGTTTACAAAAATCATTTTAAAAGGATCTTTGTAAAACCGGTAGGTCGCAATGCTCTTAGATGTTCAAAGTGCAATAGTGCAGATCATTTTGAAAAAGAATGTCCTATGGTTTGGAAACCTGTTAAGAAAGTATGGGCAAAAACTGCATATCATACTAACACCAATGGACCCAAGAAAATATGGGTACCAAAGAAAGTTTGAGTTTCTTTTTTAAATGCAGGTCACTATCAAGAAAAATGTAAAATGGTATATGGATAGTGGATGCTCAAGACATATGACAGGAGATTCAAATTGCTTCATAAAGCTTGTTCAAGTGAATGGTGGAAAAGTCTCACTTGGAGGAAATAGCAAAGGAAGAATTGTGGGATTTGGAACTGTAAAGATTGGAAACCTCATAATAAGCAATATTTCTTTAGAAGAAGGACTCAACTACAACTGCATTCGTGATCGTCGGCTATGTGATACCAGTTTCAAAATCAACTTTCAAGAGGGAATATGTTTAGGAATCAATAAAGATTCTACTCAGTCATTCATTGGTCGAAGATATGGAAATATCTACCTCTTGGATGTGAAACCAGATGAATCGCAATGTCTAATCTCAATCCAAGACGAAGCGAACTTATGGCACAGAAAGCTTGGGCACATCAATATGAAGCAGATAGCCAAAATTTCAGCAAAGAAGCTTGTTCGTGGTTTACCCAATCTTTCATATCAAAAGTCTGATCTATGTACACCACGCATATTGAGAAAACAAGTAAGAAATTCCTTTAAACCAATAAATCAAGTTTCTACTAACCGTGTCTTGCAGCTTCGCATATGGATCTCTTTGGACCAACCAGAACACGAGCATTGGAGGTAAGAAATATTGCCTAGTAATTGTGGATGACTACTTACGAATTACCTGGGTATATTTCCTAGCAAGTAAGTCTGAAACATTTTCTTACTTTGAAAAGTTTGCTAAGAAGGTTCAAAACGAAAAAATGTATGTTATTTCAAGTATAAGAACAGACCATGGAGGTGAATTTGAAAATCAAGATTTTACAAAATTTTGTCATGAATCTGGTTTTCAGCATATGTTCTCCTCTCCATATATTCCAGAACAAAATGAAATTGTGGAAATAAAGAATAGATTGCTTCAAGAAATCGCTAGAACTCTTTTAATTGAAAGTAACATCTCTTCACATTTTTGGGCTGAAGCAGTTTCTACAGCATGTTATATTATTAATAGAGTTTTTCTAAGGCCTATTCTAGAAAAAAAAAATCCCTATGAGTTATTCAAATAAAAGAAGCCTATTGTTTTATATTTTCATGTGTTTGGATGCAAATGCTTTATATTAAAAAATGCAAATGATCGAGTTGGCAAGTTTGAAGAAAGATCAGATGAAGGTATCTTCTTTGGATATTCAACTTCAAGCAAAGCGTACAGAGTCTACAACAAGAAGACTCAATCTGTGGAAGAATCAATGAATGTCAAATTCCAAGATTCTATGCAAAATGAATCTATTCAGACTCATCTTGAAGAATCTGAACCTGCTCCAGACTCTACAAAGTCTAAATTACAAGAAGCAGCTCAGACTCTGAAAGACCAGCAACAAGTGGTTATTGAAAATTCAAATGAAGGAAGTGATCATCAACCTGACAAATCAACAAGTAACTGGAAGCATAAGTCTAGTCATCCCAAAGATCTCATTATTGACAACATTAATGAAGAAATTCGCACAAGATCCAAAAGGCGCGAAGAGTCTAGTGTTGTGGCTCTTATTTCTGAAATAGAACCCAAAAGCATAGAAGAAGCTTTATCTGATGAAAGCTGGATTGAAGCTATGTAAGAAGAACTCAGGCAATTTAGTATTAATGATGTCTGGGAATTGACTCCTAAACCAAAAGGTAAATCTATTATTTGAGCTAAATGGGTTTTCAGGAACAAGATGAACGGGAAAGGAAAAGTCGTTAGAAACAAAGCAAGACTTGTGGCCAAGGGATATACGCAAAAAGAAGGGATAGACTATGACAAGACTTATGCACCAGTAGCAAGGTTAGAAGCAATTAGATTATTACTTGCTTTTGCTTGTTATAAGAATTTCAGGTTATTCCAAATGGACGTCAAAAGCGCTTTCCTAAATGGATTTATCCATGAAGAAGTCTATGTGGAACAATCACCTGGGTCTGAAGATCCAAGGAAACCAGACTCAGTATTTAGATTGAAAAATGCCTTATATGGCTTAAAGCAAGCACCTCGAGCTTGGTATGACAGGCTGAGTAAGTTTTTAATTCAAAATGGCTTTGTTAAAGATTGATGTTTAACATTCTGCTTCACAAGATTGTCATTAATTGCCTTAGACCAAAATTTACTTTAAAGACTGATGTTTCAAATTCAGAGGCAAAGCTGATGTATGCCATCATCACTAGGAAAAAGTTTTCTCTTCCTCACACTATCATGTTCCACATGTATAGAGTAGTGGTGAAGGACGAGAGGTCAACTTCCTTATCCAGTCTTGTGACGAAGTTATTCGAGACATCGAATATTCAGCCTCCACAAATTCTCTCGTACTCAATCTTGTGATCATATGGTGGTAGGACTGAAAATGGTGACTAAAATGCATCCGAAGGAACTAAGTAAGGAGTTGGAGAAATTCAAGGAGAAAACCCCTGTCAAAACTCATCAAATCTCTTCAGCTGCAAAGAGAAAAGGGAAAGAGCCCATGGTTGCTCCATCAAAGAAAAGAAGAGCTCTCATCGTTGAGGATGAAGATGATGAGGAAGACATCACCATTTCTGCAATGGCATTGAAGAATCTAAGTCGTTCTGTTCCAGAGAAAGACTCAGAACAAAGGACTAGAGAAAGAGAAGAGAAAGAAGCAGAGGAGAAAGAAACAGAGGAGAGAGAAGCTGAAGAAAGAGACGTAGAGGAGGAAAGAAGAAATCAAGAGGAAGGAGAGCATGAGGAACACTCTTCTCCACCCGGAGGCATGGAAACAGGGGGAGATCTTGAGAAAAGAGGAATGTCCTTATATCCTACTACCATTGAGGGAGTTAGTCGCTCTCCAGCAGATCCAAAGGACATTTATGCCTCTCAATTTCCTGAAGAAGGACATGATGTTTCATCGCCCAATCTACGTGACTTTGCTGATTTACCATCGTCTGCCTTTACTCCATCTGATCGTGCAGAAGCCAGTACGTAGACCGATAATTCAGTAGATTTTCGCAGAATTCTTGATGTTCTCTTGGAAATGTGGGGTCAGATATATGCTCTGAGATGCGAAGTTCAGAATTTGCAGAATGCAGGACAAGTTTCTTCAGTTTCTTTGAATGATCAGATCCAAGCCCTTGCTCTTCAGATTCAAGCAAATGCTAAGGGTGAAGATGTAGCTCAACTGAATGAAGAATTGAAAAAGCTGGAAGGCATCGTTCAGTCAATGGGAGATTTTTCCAGCTTGTTCGTGTTCCCAAGCAATATTGACTCTATTCCATTTCATCTAAACCTTTTTATGCTGACAAAAAGGGGGAGAGATGCAAGATTTGAAACTTTGAGAACTTTTGATTTATTTTGATGTTTGTTTTGTTTTACTTTACTTTTGTGTATGGATGTGGACTGAATTTGGGATTTGGATTTGACTGCTTATATTAAGTACTATTGATATCTTATGGATGGCTTTACTCACATGCAAGACTAACCTATTTTCTGTGGTTGTAGATTCTAGTGTTATCATTCATTAAGTCATTTATCCTTATAAGATATCAATATTTGTTTGAGTAATATTTTGTAGGTCAAAGTTATCCAAATCTGCAGGAAAGTTTTGTCACCACCAAAAAGGGGGAGATTGTTGGAGAAATCTTCGTGAAAGGTTTTTGAAGCTGACAAAACGTTTCCATTAGTCTAGTATGAAGATTTACAGACTTTGTTATTTAAAGTCTGAAGACCTCCGGACTGCCACACTCAAGACTCAAAGTCTATTCTCATTGACAGTTTCTAATCCGTTCAAGAAAGACTATCCAAAACTAGATGTTTTATTAAGGATGTGACCTTATCGACTGGAGAAGATCTCTTGGCTAGATATGACATAACAGAATCCTTTATTTGATCATGTTTGATTCGGAGATTAAGGATCCGATGATTGGCGAAGTATACTTGGAAGGTTCTACTTATGGAAACCGAGATCCTAATTATATGGGCAAGCAGGATTGATGGGTTATCAATATGTTCCTTTAATAGCTCGAATGATCTTCCTAATTGATTCCGTCCAACGGGTAGATTGGAGGAATTCCTTTGGTAAGTGCCAACGGGTATGATGGCATAAAGGAGTATATAAGGAAGTTGGTCCAGTCGTTCGAGTAGGTGCACGATAAAAGAATTCCAAAGTCTAAAGCTCCTTGTTCTTAGTCAATTCATTTGAGCGAAATCTTGTACGCAAAAGAGAGTCTATATTCGTGAGAAACCTTGAGGAAGCGTGGTAGAATATCTACACAGTGGAATCAAGGGAGAACTTTGCTGTAACATCTCTTTTGTTCATAGTGAAATCCAGCCAGTGGACTGTCAGTGTGGAAGAGTGGACGTAGGCTTGGAATAAGCCGAACCACTATAAACCTTGTGTTCAAATTTCTCTTCCCTACTCTCTGCTTTACTTTGATCATAATTTGTTTTAGAGATCTTCCTTTCTATTATCTGCCTAGTATTGCTTTTGTATCTCGAGAAATTGTTTTTACACCCATTCACCCCCCTCTAGGTGCTTATACTAGCTATATCAGCAATTACACAGCAAGGTGGACCACTCGAACTTCTAGCTCAAGGACAGACATATGCCATCACTAATGGACAGGACAAAGGGAAAGCACCACAGATAGAACACCACTAGGATGGTGAAGGGGACAGGAACAAACCGACCATGCATCGATCAGAGGAAGAACGTTTATGGGGTGATTTTATCAAAGTAGCACAACAAAATTTTGGTTAAGTTTATAGAATTTCAGTTTGTGAAAATGAAGTTGTAAGGAGGAGAATCACTGAATAGAGTGCTACCTAAATATTTTGCTTATGTATAACTTGATGTTCTATATAAACAGTTGTGGATTAAGGAATGTTTTGTTGCAATGAATTGTGTGCTCAATGAGTATCTGGATCAGGTTGTGATCGTGTTCATTGACGATATTTTGGTGTATTCGAGAAGTGATGAAGAGTATGAGAGCCATCAGAGATTAATGCTTCAGACCTTAAGAACCCATCAATTGTATGCTAAGTTTAGCAAATGCGAGTTTGGTTGACTTGTGTTGCGTTCTTAAGTCACGTGATTTTAAGAGAAGGAATCTCCGTGGACCCAACCAAGATAGAAGCAGTGATCAATTGGCCAAGACCTACTACAGTGACAGAGATCAGAAGCTTTCTAGGTTTAGCAGGGTATTATAGAAAGTTTGTGGAAGGATTTTCAACATTGGCATCACCTTTGACTCGACTACTGAAGAAAGAAGAAAAGTTCGTGTGGATAGATCAGTGCAAGTGTAATTTCCAAGAGCTTAAGAAAAAGCTGACTTTCAAATTTCTGATGATGGGACATTAGGGTTCCGTGGACGTTTAGTTGTACCTAACAATGTAGAGCTTAGAGATGATGTTTTATCTGGATTGCATCGTAGTAGTTATAGCGTTCATCCTGGAAGTACTAAGATGTATCAGAATCTACGTCAACACTATTGGTGGTCAGGTATGAAGGCGGACATTGCTAAGTATGTCGCCAAGTGTTTGACGTGTCAGCAAGTAAAAGGCCAGCATTGCAAACCGGGAGGACTTCTGCAACTTCGTGCGATCCTGGAATGGAAATGGGAATATATCACGATAGATTTCGTGATTGGACTACCAAGGAGTCGAAAGGGAAAATGATTCAATTTGGGTAGTAGTCTGACAAAGTTGGCTCACTTCATTGCAGTTCAAAAGGACCTGAGTCAGGATAGACACGCGGACCTATATGTGCGTCAGGTGGTTCGAATGCAAGGAGTGCCGGTTACGATAACGTTCAACAGAGATCCGAGATTTACTACTGCCTTTTGGCAGAGCTTGCAGAGTGCTTTAGGTACAAAGCTTTAGTATAGTACGACATATCATCCTCAAACAAATGACCAGTTTGAGAGGACGATTCAAACCCTCAAGGATATGCTAAGAGCTTGTGTGATAGACTTCAAGGAAGTTGGGAGGATCAATTTCATCTGGTGGAGTTCGCCTACAATAACCATTATCAGCAGAGCATCCAGATGGTTTCATTCGAAGCATTGTATGGCAGAGCGTGCAGAGAACTAGTGTATTCGGATGAAGTTGGGGAAAGAAAGATAATAGGCCCAGAGTTGGTTCAGCAATCAGTAGATGCCATGGCAATGATCAGAGACAGATTAAAGACAGCGCAAAGTAGGCAGAAAAGTTATGCAGATAAGCGTCGAAGGTCTTTTGAGTTCCAAGTTGGTGATCACGTTTTTCTGAAAGTGTCACCAATGAGAGGAAACTTCGCACTTTGGTATGAAAGGCAAATTGAGTCTAAGATATGTAAGTTCATTTGAGATTCTTGAGAGAAACGAGAACCTAGCGTATCGTCTTGCATTGCCGCCAAGATTGGCACAAGTGCATGATGTCTTTCTCGTGTCGATGTTATGGAAGTACGAACTTGACCCGACCCACGTGCTCAATTTCGAAGAATTGGACGTGGATGACCCTGTGTCATACGTCGAAAGCCCAGTTCAAATTGTCGATCGCAAAGAGCAATTTTTGCGTACAAAGACCATCCCGTTGGTCAAAGTTGTATGGCAACACCACAGTACAGAAGAAGCGACATGGAGACTGAGGAGTCAATAAGAGAATTGTACCCCTACTTTTTTGCTTAAGATTTATAATGTTTAAATTTCGAGGACGAAATTTTTATAAGAGGGTAAGAATTGTGACACCCTGAATTTCTCAACATATTTTCTACTGAATTAATCGGGCATTTCGTTGATGCGTTTATAGGGTTATTTTCAGAGTCGATCATTCTTGAGATAACTAGACTGTCTAGGTAAGTAATTAAGAAAATTTAAGGCAATAAACTTAAGAGTTTGATCAAGAATCGGCTTCTCGATCGTGCTCATCTTAAGAGGCCATTGCGGCACAGTTAAAAATATATTTAAGATCAGAGATAGGTCTATTCGATAGAGATGTATGGTCGATCGTGGGTGACTCCACTAAATTGGAAAATTCTCGTCGACTGACACTAATTTGATTTTACTGTCGTTTTGGTACCCTGTGTTCGTAATTGAATCCTCGAGATTTTCACGACAATCGAGAGTCGCCATTGAGTCGAATGGTTTCATAGTGGTTCGAAGAAAATCAACCACGGGTCATTTGCCTTAAAAAGTTCTGAAAACCACCCGGTAGCCTAGGTTACGCTAAAAACGCGTCAAATGGGAATTAACCGTCGATTTAAGTATGATTTCAGAAATTGAAGAATCTGTCATGTCACAATAAATTCTAGGATCCACGACTCAGTCCCAGAAGATTTTTCTATTAACCGAAACTTTTTGGGAAAAAGTTAGGTTATGGCCATTTTCATTCAATTGAAGGCAGGGATTAATTCGATTGTGAAGTTGAAAAGCATGAGGGATTCTTGAATGAGGAAAATAATCAATTTGATTTTCAAGACATAAATTGATTTTTGGGAAAGTTATTTGAGAGAAATTAAGAAGGAAATTGGATGCAGAATCGCAAGTGGGGATCAAGTGCTCTAAGTTGAATTTTCTTTGGAAATCATAGAGCTTATTAAAAAGAAATTGGGATGAGAATCTTCTATTTTAAGAAATTCTCTTAGCTTTTTTCCCATTTCCCATTTCTTTTCCTTTTTGAGCCAAGCATCTTTTCTTTTTCCCCCTTTCTCTCTCCCTCTTTCTTTCTTTCTCTCTCTCTCTCTCTCTCTCTCTCTCTCTCTCTCTCTCTCTCTTTCCCCTTTTCCCTCGTGCGTGAACCCCCTCCACCGACTGCCCCCTACTATCTTCCACTTTGCTTCCCCTTTTTCTTTTCTTTTGACTTTTCAACTCTTATCATCTTCTCTCTCTCTTATCTCTTCTTCTCTCCCTCGTTGTTCGTTCGAAGACAGCAGAACAAGGCAGCAGAAATGGAAGCAACTCGCTTGGGATTGGAACAACCCGCTATCGCCACCCGCGCTCCGCCACCCAGACGTCGCCCCTGTGCTCCATTGCTCGCTGTTCACCTTCGTTTCTCCCTCACTCCCTTCAGCCGCCGTCGTTGCCATCTTTCTCCCTCTCCACCCACTGCTCAACGTCCCAGCAGATCTGGGAAGACGCCGGAGCAGGCAGTAGCAACTAGCGTTACTTGAAGGAGTTGTCGCCCGCCGTTCCGCCATCCACCACCTCCACCGAGCTGCCGTTCCTCCCCTCCGCTAGTTTGGTCATCGTCCATCTCTTGCCGCCTCTGTCTAGCCCCGTTCGTTCGGCCACTACAGACCGCGGTTCGACCACCTCCGATCGTCGGGAACCACCGTGCAGCCTCTCCGGATAGCCACCTTCTCTCCCGACCCCTTACCGCCCCCAACGAACTCTCTTTCTCTCTATTTTGCAGCCAAACCAGCAACCCACCGAGTGGGTTTCCAACAAGTTCATGGGTGGTTTTGGGCCAATTCTGAGCCCTGAACCCGGGACTTGCTTTGAGAAGAATCGTTCCTCGTGTCGTCCCCGTTGGATTGATACGTTTTGCGCTAAATTCTTGTGAGTAATCTCACTAATCCTTGCTTAATAGACTAATGATGCTTAAGGCTTGATTAGTCTAAATTAATTAGGTTTAAGTGGTTAGATTAGTATGGATTAGTGTTTATTAGTCAATTGTGATGCGAATTAGACAAATTGAGTGTGCATTTAGCAAGTAGACGTGGTCTACTATTTATTAAAGGTAGCTCAGGAATTTTCCCGACCCTTATCGAGCTTCAATTTGGCAATTCGGGGATAATTGAAATTTTTAGTAAATATTATTTTTCGAAATTAATTTAATTAATTAATTATTTTCCAGAAATTCAACCGAGATGGCCAGTGGTCGAAATTTTATGTTGATGATCGTGGTGAAGTCTGTTTATTTAATTGTGCTCCAATTTGAGCTAAATTGGATTTATTGTAATTAATTATTAATTTTTGAAATTAATTAATTAATTAATTAATTAAATTTCGAAAATTAAGGTTGAGATGGCCGATGACCGGAATTTTGTGCTAATTGTCGTGGCGCAATCCGTTTATTTAATTGAGTTTTATTTTGTGTTGAATTGAATTATTTCTGAAATTGGAAATTATTCTTTAATCGAATAATCTTTGGTTATTAATTGAAAAATAACTAGGCATCGATTGATAATGCCAAAAATATTTGAATGGACTGCATAAAATGCGGGAGTTATGAAATGGAAAATATTATATTTTCGCTAACGCCAACCGTGTGCCCATGCACGATATTTTATCGGGTATTTTTAATACGAAGAAATGAGGCCAAGACATTACTTTAATTTAAGAAGTTAAGTGCGATGCACAATGTCATTGGGCCGTGAGGGATTGATGAAGCAAGATGATTATTGGAAGTTGATGTGATGTGTGTTGTGTTGAGGGAAACCAATGGATCATGAGCAGGTAAAGGACTAACAAGTAGAGGACTTCGTGTGAGTCACCTCTAGCCCCTAAGGACTAAGTACTGCACAAGTAGAAGACTTTGTGTGAGTCACCTTTAGCGCCTTATACTATTGCTTTTGTAATGAAGGACTAAGTACTACACGATAGCGAGATTTCGTGTGAGCTACCTCTAGCACCTTATACTATTGTTATTTATTGTCAAGGACTAAGTACTGCACGATGACAAGATTCCGTGTTGGGGTCACCTCTAGCGCCTTGAGCCTATATTTGAGTGGGAATGTTGAAATGTTGAGATTAATTATCGAGTATAGATGGAATCACCGATATGATTTGATCCGTTTGTCATGGATTGATCGATTGAACTGAATTGGCCGGGGAATGGTCATCGTTGACATGTAATCCACTAGATCGATTGATCATTGTTTTGATCTGATGTTGTGAATTGCTTGATTGAATGGAAATGATTGTGAGTGGTCTTGTTGGCATGTAATCGACTGGGTCGATTTGATCGACGCTTCGATCAATGATGTGATTGCTTGGATGCCTATTGAACTGTGCTAATATGCAGGTGGAATCTGAGGCCAAGGTAAATCTTCTGACTCCTGTGTGCATAAGCAGCCCGATTAGCGTATTGGTTTACTAATTGAGTCTTACTGGGGTAGAACTTGCTGAGACATAGTCTCATCCCAATTTGGGGAAAACATTTCAGGCTCGTAGATGAGCCTGTGGAGGAGGAACCAGAAGAGGACAATGAGTCGAAAAATGATGAAGAGCTTGAAGGATGTATGCGTGCCCAAGGATCGGGGTGTGACAGTTTTCTTGTTCGATTTAGAAGTCAGCCGCATGATATCCTAATTTAGTTGGAAATAAAAGTTTTGGTCTTCATGCTGCTGGTACACAGTGGCGTGCCTTGCGTGTAATAGTAGGTCACTAAATATACGGCTTATTTGTGAATTATTCCCTGAAGCAATGGCATTGAAGGGGTAAGACTTTGTGTACCACATAATGCAATTTGAGAAATTATTTTGCAAATAATTGTGATGGCTAAATAATTAGTGAGTTATGAGATAAATTGGGTGTTGAGATTATTGAGAGTGTTTGAGTAGACTTGAGTGCGGTAATAATATTTATTATATTGCCTGATCTCCGGTGGAATGCCGTGTTGCCCTTTTTTTGGGGTAGATCACATTGACCAAACAACATAAATCTAATGTCTAGTTTATTTTCTTTTTCTGTTTATTTTATTGCTCATTCTTGTGTTTTTCACAATATCTTACTCCTATGGTATATTCAGCTTAGTTGTACGAGAAAAAGGTTTCCTTGGGGTGTTGAAGGAAAGCATAATCCAGACAAAATCAAACCAAGGTTCATGAGTTTGGCTTTGGCTTGGGAGTAAAAAAGAATCGACCAATTTAGTTTGGCTTCCTTGTGGTTTACGGTAGACCACTGTTAAACAGCCACGGACGAAGAATGTTTATTAGACTAGGTGATCGACATTCACCAATTTCTTACTTAAAAAAGTCACTTGCTATTGATGGTACAATATCAAACTTGTGATTCAAATCGTAAATCAGCGTACTCGGACTTAATTCGCGGAGTGGGGAGAGACAGAGAGTGACCGGGATCCAATTAACGCAGCAACGCTAACACTACAGCACTGACTGAGGAATATAACAAATTCAAGAAGAGGAATGCTGGCCCGAAGAACGGAAAACTGTAAAGAGGAAGAAGTACAACGATGGACGAAGACTCCCCCCGACGGGAACAATGTATCGTGGGATGCAGGCTGCAAAGTCGCAGAAGAAAGAGAAAGAGATGGAGAGGAGAGAGAGAGAGAGAGATGGAGAGGGGCAAGCGTGGTGGGTTCGCGCCACGTGGTGTTGGACTCTTCCTCCTCATTTCCGAATTCTTTCCTCTTTTTTTCCTAACATTTTTGCAGTAGGAGTTTTGTCACTCGTGGAGCGATTAAAACAACCACTATTAAACAGGGCTTGATTTGACATAATGCTAATTTCAAACCGTGGATATTACATAGCACTAGAACGATCAGTGCACTGCCAAAAAAAAAAGACAAAAGAAGAAAAATTTAACCTGAGAACTTAACAACTCAAACTGCCCAAACATCCGTATTATCAATATTATAGAAATCGAACAGCTGGAGTTTACAGGGATGGACAGAGCAAATCAGCACGCTTAGTACAAGAAGAAGAAGAAGCGAAACAAAGGTTTAAAAAAAAGGTGAGATCCCCCAGCATTAGATTTTCAATGGAATTTGCAAGTGGGAGCCTCATCCTTTGCCGACTCGGCAACTTACCCAAACTATTTTAAAATAATATGAGGGCATGTCTTTTGTCGCACATTGTTTAGGGGGAGTCTTGGCTAGCTTATAAAGCAATGAGCTTTCTAACTATACATACTCGTTTTCTTGGGATAGTATGGGCTGCCTTGAGAAGAACAAAACCATAAGAACTTAGTATCCAAAGTGGATAATATATGTACCCTGGAGACTTAAGGCGTTACAAGTGGTATCAGAGCCATCTCTTCACCTCTCTCAAAGGAGCCATCTATTCACCTCCCTCGAAGGAGACTCGACTACTCTGAGATGTTGATAGAAGCCAAGCTGTGCCATTAATAACCAAATCGAGGTGATAAGTTCTCTTCCTTTACTTAGTTGTTGAGCATGTGCGGACGGTCGGCAATGAACCGCAGCATACCCCAGCAATTCCACCCACACTTCGCTCATGATCTTCCACTTGTCTTTCTTTTGCAATTCTCTAGCGAGAACACACGCATTAAAAAGCACATAACTGATTGTCTCTCTGCCCCCAAGAGGTGGCTCCACCAGAGAGGAGAGTTGCGCACGCACTTTCCTTCGTTATGTTCATTTTGCTCCCATCAGAGAAGTTGTTACTGAGGAACTTGTCCAGCTCATCACAAGTGTATTCAAACCTTGTTTCGCCCAAGTCAGCGATTGCAGACATCATATCAGGTTGTTTGATAATAAGATGAAGCATATAATCTGACAAGGCCTTACTGTTTACACGATTAGTGTTAAAGACAATACCTTCCTCAGTGTCCGTATTGTAACAAAGCTTGGTGGCAACGTGCCACAGTAAAAGGCTCTCATTATAATTAACAGTGCGGACGAATGGAAGCATGTTTGTGCAATCTTGCTTTGTTTCAGAATGCTCCAGAGCCCATTCACCCCGAGCAGCACATATCTCCAACGCGTGTTCCATGTCTTCTGCAGTCAATCCCTTCCGTTTCAGCTCATCAAAAATCAGTTCACGTAACTTATCGCTGTTTTGTGCTACTTGTCCAGGCTTCAATTTATCAAACAATTTGCCCAGAGGGATGAGACCAAGGAGTTTCTCCATCCATTTTGGCTTTGCTGCCTTCTTAGGCAAGAATCTATCAAATTGTACAAGGAGATTGATTTAGACCACCTAGCACTCAGTATATGCACGAATGGTGAGCTGTCGGATTTGAATATATTGAGGAACTTAATGAAGATGCTTCTTTTAAACGAACTTCTACCATGGAGGCGAGGACACCTGGAGTGCCATAACTTGGCACGCCGGGACACTTAAGTGCCATAACTTTAAAATGGTACACTTAAGTGCCATCATCGGAGTAAAATGGGACACTTAAGTGCCAATCCGGCCAAAAACCGGTCAAAATGCAGACGTGGCATTTTCCGGCGACTGGCTTAACTAATGTGGCAATTTTTTTTTTAAAAAAAAAGCACACGTGGAGGAGGAAAACGATGTCGCCCCATCCACTGTGCATTTGGCCAAACTAAACGACGTCGTTTTTCGTTAGTGTTAAACGACCTCGTTTGGTTTATTTGGATTTTAACATTTCGTCAGTTCACACTAGGTCTGACGTCCTCTCCATCCATCGCCGTTCATAGCTCGCCGTTTGCAGGTGATCGCTCGCCGTCGTCGAGCGCCGTCATCACTTGCCGTCGTCGATTTGCTCAGGTTTTTTCTCTTCTTCCTCTCCCCGTGGTGAAATTAGGGCTCCGACTCGTTTATTAGGGCTCGGACTTCAAATTTGGGGGTCGGCTGGGAAAGGTCAGGCTTGATGTGAGATTTATGGCTGAGATGTAGTGCTACAATCCTATTGGGGGGTTCGAATTGGCAGTTTAGGAGCGGCATTGAAATATAGGCTCGGTGTAGGGCTCGGCGGGGGAAAATTAGGGCTCGGTGTAGGGCTTGACGTCGCCTCATCCACTGTGATGTGTGATTCATTCGGGGTGTTGAATTGTGATGTGCGAAAGTAATTTGTAGTGGTCGGATGTGAAATGTGTGATGATTGGTGATTGTTAGGGTTCGAGTATTGGACTTTGCACATGTTCGAATCGAAGGTTGTGGAGATGGGGACTTCTGGATATTTTTTTAATAAATTGCATTGTTGAGGACCCATGCTGAGGAATCTCTCCATATTTTAAAGAAATGCGACGGCATAATCAAAGCAGATTGTCGGGTCCCATCTTTATTTTTATTTGTCCTTGTCCCGAGGCCTCTTGTTTTCAAGCTGCAGCTGTCGTCGACCGCATCTTCCCTCTCTCTTCTTCTTTTCTTTTCTTTTCTTTAATAAAGAGTGTAGGGACCTCCACTTGCAATTGTCTGTTCTTTGTGAATGTGGTCCCAAAAATTAATTGTATATTTGTCCTCTTTTGTTGCAGAAATGGCGCATAAAGACTATGTTGCTGTCATCGTTTATTACGGTGGAGATTTTGTGATTGGGGAGGATGAGTGGGAGTATGAGGGAGGGAATGAGGGTACTATCTTTGTAGATATAAAGAAGGCATCTTATATTGGATTTGTTAGGGATATAGTGACATTTTTGCCTTGTAGAGTACAAAAGTTCTTGTCTTGTGTTCCCGGGAAAGGCTTGAGAGATGGTTTGAGAGTTTTGGAAGATGATAATGGTTTTAGGGATGTCTTATATCATTATCTTCATGGCAAAGAGGCGAAAGTGTTTGTTGAAAACAATAGTGACGACGAAGATGATGACAGAGATACCACCCAAGTAGGAGAAGGAGGAGATGAAGTAGGTCGTGATGGACAGGATGTCACCATCACTGAATTAGATTGGGAAGTAGCTGAATCCGGTGCAGTGATGATGACGATGACGATGAAGGGTTGGCGGCTAAAGCTGAAAATTTGTTAATCTTAAGTGACGCCGACGATGAGGAGCTTACACAGTCAAGGAAAAAACAAAGGGACTTTTTGTCAGATAGATTTGCAACTTTGCATGTAACTGTTCATCCAAATAGAGACGAAGGCCCTGCAGATGTTGGTGTTGCTGGCCAGGACCTGAAGACAGATTATGAAGAAAGCATCGACACCACAACTTCCCAGGACGAAGTTGAAGAAGATCAACGAGCTGTGCGTAGAAGGAAAAGTAAGTTTCCTTCCTATGATCCATCTGTTGCGTCTCCTACTTTGTCGTAGGTATGAAATTCCATGATGCGATACAATTTAGGGAAGCTATACTGAGTTCTTCCATTGCTGCACAAAGAAATATTGATTTCATTAGAAATACCAAGAAATTTGTAAGAGCTAGGTGTTCGCAACAAAACTGTCCATGGAAGATTTACGGTGCGTTTGTTAAGAAGAGTGGGTCTTTTCAGATTAGAGCCTACCAAGAGGAACACACTTGTTCCATTAATTTTCAAAACAAAAGGGTAACAAGTTCATGGTTGTCCAAGCACTTCTTCGATGTGATCAAGGTGATGCCCAACTTGAAACTTACTAACTTTAGGATGCTGGTGAAGGAGCGTGTAGGCATCAATGTATCTAGGAATCAGTGCAAAAGAGCAAAGCAAAAGGTGATAAAGGTACTTATTGGTCAGTATGCTAAGGAATATGGGCAGGTGTGGGAGTATGCTTGGGAGTGTAGGCTGCAAAACCCTACAAGTAGAGTGTATGTAGAGGTGATTGAGAGACCGCTTCCTGATCATGGGACCAAGTTCGATAAGTTCTATGTGTGCTTTGATGCATGTAGACGAGGATTTTTAGCTGGTTGTAGACGGATTATAGGATTGGATGGCTGTTTCTTGAAGGGCTTGTGCAAGGGAGAATTATTGGCAGCGATTGGAAGAGATGCGAATAACCAAATGTTCCCACTAGCTTGGGCTATTGTAAAGATTGAGAACAAGGACAATTGGTCCTGGTTCTTGAAAAATCTGATGGCTAACTTGGAGATAACAAACGGGGAAGGGTGGGTATTCACGAGCGACCAACAGAAGGTAATGCTTGTTTTTTGAAAAATTTAGTCAATAGTTTGCTTTGCTTTGTAATATGAACATGTAATTTGCTCTAGTATTTCTTACTTTGAATTATTGCAGGGATTGGTTCCAGCAGTAGCCGAGTTGTTGCCCCATGCTGAACATCGAATGTGTGCGCGGCACATATACAAAAATTGGGCAAAGAAGTATAAAGGGGATAAGCTGCAATTGCAATTTTGGCAATTAGCAAAGAGTGCAAACATGGCTGACTTTAGAATAGCCAAAGAAGGACTGCTTTAGTTGACAGAGGAAGGTTGTGCTACTCTATTTTAACTAGAACCGAAGCATTGGTGCGGGGCATTCTTCGGTGAGGAGTTCAAGTGCGATAACGTCGACAACAACATTTGTGAAGTATTTAATTCGAAGATAATAGATGCCAGATGCAAACCCGGTCATCTCAATGCTTGAAGATATACGAGTTGCGGTTATGACTCGGCTGCGAAACAAAGAGATGAGGCTGCAAAGTGGACAAGACAATATGGTCCTAGGATTGTGAAGAAATTGGATGAGAGCTTGGCTGCAAGTACTCATTGTCATCCCATTTGGAATGGAGATGACGGATATGAGATAATGAAGGGTGCGAGATAAGTATGTTGTCAATCTAGGAAGTAGGAAGTGTTCATGTAGAGCATGGCAAGTAAGTGGAATTCCATGTGCACATGCCATATGTGCCATCCAGTTGAAGGGCGACAATACATATGATTACATCGATGATTGGTCCATAAATCAAAATATCTTGCTTCCTATCAGTTCATGATGCAGCCAATTAGAAGTAGAAAGTTTTGGGAGCCCACGGATCATGAAGCACCTCAACCTTTGCCACTGAAGAAGACAATTGGAAGGACAAAACGAAGACGAAGAATGGCGGAGGGAGAGGTCTCGGGTCGGCAAAGAATGAGCGGGCGGTGCAAAGATCACGTGCTCTTATTGTCACCTAACAGGCCATAATATTAAAGGTTGTCAATTGAGGAAGCAACAACAGTTGAGGCAAGGTGAAGGGCCTAGTGAAGAGACAGTTGGAGAAATGCACACAGCAGGGCCAAGTGAGTCGACTGTTCTTAAGTCAACAAGTAGAACCCCGGTAAGTTATGAAATTTATTTTATGTTTATGTTGCTTTCTTGTCGTTTATCATAAAAATGTACATAATATCCTATTTGGCCTTGTATGTAATGTGTTTGTTAGGTCACAAGAACAACCTCAGTAAGTCATGAAACTGAACAGCCTGTTCGAAGAAGGCAAGGTAGAACACAGCCAGGTGAAGGATTAGCCCAAGCAGCATCACGGCCAGTGCAGTTGACTGTTCTTCAGCAGCGAAAGAAATACCCAGTGCTAAATTCAACCAATTTGTATTCAGTTTTTATCATTATATGTCTCGATATTATATTTATGGTATCTTTTGGCCTCTTTCTCGGGTTCGAAGAAAGCAAGTTGGAACTCAACGCCAGGCGAAGGGCCATCACGGGAGCCACCTCAAGGATCATCACAGAGCCACCAGAAGAATCACCGCAAGGGGCACCACAAGTACCACCACCAAGTACCACCGAAGGCCCAATGAAGGAGGTGTCACCGAAGTTGAAGGGCTACACGGAAGGGTAACTAGAACAAGGCCAAGTGAAGGGGCGGTACACAAAGGCCATCTAGAAGACGCCCAAAGACAATTGGTCGAAGAAGCCCCGGCTGTAGTTAAAGGGCCCAAGAAAGCAGGAAAAAGGGGCAACAAATCACAAGTTCCTGAAAGTGATGCCCCTATTCAAACAAGAGGGGCACTTGGGAAGAGGTTAAGACAATATGGCTATGGCCTTTATACAGATGAGCGTACTGGAACAGTCATTCTCAATGTAAGTTTTATTGGCTGCATTTAATTTAATTTATGCTGTAGTTTTTTGCTAACAATTTATTGTTTTTTTGTAGCCTGGGAGAAGTTCGAAGTTCTTATCTCGGGCCCAACTCAAGAATCGACGGCTGCACCAACAAAAAGAAAACATCAACATCAATCGTGCCAACAAAAAATAAGAGAAAGAACCCAGCTCCAGCTCCAGCTCCTTTTGATTCAATTCGGCCTAGGACATTTGCAGCTCCATCTGAGTCAGTGGATACTGAGAAGGTTGAAGAAGAAGTTGCACGTCCAGTTAGAAAGAGTGCCAGAATTATGAATCAAGTGAAAGGCCCATCGAAAGGAGGACGAACAGGGGGCGTCGTGCATATTGATTGATGAGATGAGATGTGATATTTGTGGAGCTTAGGAGTAAAAACGAGTTATGTAAACGATGATGTTGTCGTGCATATAGAAAGTCTACGGATGGTTATCTTTTGTTTTGAAACTTTTCTTTAGTTTGTCATTCATTGATGTTGTCGACTCGAGACTTGATGAAATATCAATGAAATGATCTTGTCTTTGCTTGTCAATTTATGTTGTTATTTATCATGGATTCTGCTTTTACTTGTTGCCGCCGCCGTTGGTATTCTCGTGGTGATAGCCGGAGTGCCTTGATGTATCGGTGATGGTGGATGGTGATGTTTGGTGGTAGTCGGTTTGTTCTTGGGGTGCTAATGTGGTGGCTGGGTGCTTTGGTGTGGCTGGTGGTGATGCCTAGTGATTATTGGTTTGTGGTGGGGTTATAGGCTTAAGCATTTTGCACCTACACTGGTACAAGTGTGCAGTTTGCACATCTTACATCATGTGTACTGGTGCAAACTAGTGTAAGGCTCAGCTTGCACTAGTATCTTGTGCAGCAACACCACCAGCATTGCGGTGGCTAGAGCGCCTAGTGTGTAGTGTGGCTAGTGGTGATGGTTGGTGGTGTCGCCGGTGCGGTGGTCGGCGCAATTTTTACGAAAACCCACAAAAAAATTGGCACTTAACGATCATATTCTAAAAAAACTTGGCACTTAACTGTTCACTTTTAACTACAAGTGACACTTAACCGATCACTTTAACAATAACTTGACACTTAAGTGATCCTTTTTCATCGCGACTAGCACTTACGTGATTACTAAATACAACTTATGGCACTCGGGTAATCATTCATGTTTGTCTTGTGTATATGTTGGTCTGCATCAAAACAGAGAAGATGTTATGCATCAAAACAGAGAAGATGATGGTAAACTTATGGCAAGTCCATACGACAGCACAAACAACAACAAAGCAACAATGATCTTGTTCCATAACAACACCATTTTTAACTATGGCAGTCGGAGAAACTTTTTCTCATTTTCAAGTACTTTACATTTCATCATAAAGTACAATAGACAGCAAAACAACACCATAATACACGCTTGGTAACACTTTCGTTCAATTTTCATCATTGGAACTTCATTCTTGAAAGGTTTAGTTGAAGATGCTTGAGCGTGCATTGAGACTTCATTCTTCAAAAGTTTAACTGAAGACACTTGAGCTTGCATTGAGTCAACATCGTCCAAGTCGTCCACGAACACAGATGGAGATTGCTGTCTTTTATGAAGTAGATCCAATATCATCTTTGTGGCTCGGTCAGAGAACTTCTCATCGATCCATTTGAAGTATTTGCACTTCGACGCTTCTTTATATCGGGCGCATCCATAAAATCTTCTCCTAGGATTGATTTGAGTCCACGATGTTCTTCTTGGACTCGGTAACCCACAAAAACAGAAACGCTGGCCTTCTCCTTCGCTTCGGTGAGAGGAAATTGAGGCGTTGCTGCGAGTCTTGCTCTCCATTTCCAAGATTCGATGAAGGAATTTTGGGAAAATGAAAATTAGGGTTCGAGACTTCAATTCGAGCACTTCAATAGGGATTTTGGCCGATTTAGGGTTTTAGATTTGGGGCATTTGGGGAGACGACGTCGTTTTTGGAAGATTTGGGGCTTTTATTATGCAGACGACATCGTTTTTGGTGAGTGAGGGCCGACTCAGCTCTCCGGCGAGCCACGTAGGCAAAAAATAGTAATAAAATATTGCCACGTAGGATTTCCGGCAAGGGTCGCCGGAGGTGGCACTTAAGTGTCCCACTCGAAAAAAAAAAAAAAAGTGGCACTTAAGTGTACCGTTTTGAAGTTATGGCACCTAAGTGTCCCGGCGTGCCAAGTTATGGCACTTGTGGTGGACTTCTGCCTCTACCATGTTTCTTAGATGTCCCTATTTTTGCAATTGTCCAGTCCGAGCAAAAGATCATACCAAGGATTGCAAATTCCAGGCCAACAGCTCCAAGGAGCAAGGCATATGTAATTTGTACATCATATTCGTAGAATCCACTCTTTGTCAAGACATGAAAACTTGGAAAAGCACCAACAATGCGGCCAATAGAGATAGCTCGGTAAATGTACCCTGATGAACAGTAAGCAATGGCAGCCTTGGTATAAAGAAGATCATAAAAGAAGTTAAGCTCCACCTCAATGACTCGAAAAGCATCCTTTGTGGTTATCGTCATGAAAAATTCCCGGCTTCCGTTCATTTGACCGAAGTCGAAGGGGAGATCTGTTAGGGAAATCCCTTATGATGTTTTGAAGATGACAAAATAAATCAAAGGCTACTAACATGTTTGATGGTTGAGTAATAGACTATGCAGATGATAGAACATGTAAATGATTTTATCAAAGTCGAAGACGGCGGAAGACTGAACGTAACATATGTCCAGTATATTTTGAAGATTTCCAGACTTACGTGTCAAAGTCAAGGCGCTGGACTCAAGACTCAAAGTCGAAGACGCCAGACTTTAGTGTCAAAGTCTGTTCTACATCGAAGTCTGCTCACTCGACAAATTCCGGATCGAACGTGAATGCTTGAACCGAAGACAGATTCTATGCCGAAGCTGAACCAGAAGATAGACTCTATCTTTGAAGCCTGAACCGGGTACGACCTTAAAGCTAAATCTGTTCGAAGCAGATATGTTCGACCCAGCATTGTAAAGTCTACAGACCCAGATTGTAAAGTCTACAGACTCAGATTTTACATCCAGATTCGATGAATCGTAACCCAAGCCCAATCATATAACGGCTAGTGATCTTGTTTGGATTCCACATCAAGATTGATTTGATTGATTCAATCTATTTGATTGACGATTGGATCTTAAAGACAATAACTTTCTATATGAAGAAGCTTTATTTATGGAAACCAAGATTTCGTTTGTATGGGCGATCGGAATCAATTTGGGATTCTACCTTTGTCACTCAACGGCTACCAAATCTTCTAGATACAGAGCTGTCCAATGGGTATATTGGAAGACGATTCTCCGGGATACTGTCCAATGGGTATATTGGAAGACGATTCTCCGGGATACTGTCCAATGGGTAGTTTGGAAGTGGAGGAGTATTTAAGGAAATGAAGGACCGATGAGCAAGTTAGAGACGGAGTGTAGAATTTATAATTCCAAAGTCTGAGCGACTTTTGATCATATACTTGTCTCTTGAGAGCTTAAACGTTTGTAATCGTGAGAGAAATACCAAAAGAGTGTCTTAGTGAGATAGTGTGATCTACTACTAAGTTTTTGCACTCGAAGTTGTAATCTCTTGTTGATTGCATAGTGGAATCCAGCCAAGAAGGCTGTTATCGTGGGAAAGTGGACGTAGGCTTAGATTAAGCCGAACCACTATAAATCTTGTGTTCTTATTCTCTTCCCTAACTCATTTATTTTGTTCATAGTAGCACTCTCAAGATCCACAAGGAGGCCTTTGAAGGTTGTGAAGTAAAAAATTGCGGCTATTGTCAGTTCTCTGTCGTCCCAATCGGTTTTGGATTCGATATTGCACCGCCCCATCATCTCTATCGGAGGATTGCTATTCCGCTCAGCATCAACAGACGAGAGCAGGGAACCACGCAATTTACTGAAGCTTGCAAGATACAGAGCACGTGCTCGCTCTATACATTTTATGGTTCCTCCAATAAACATGAGGATGGTTGGGACAATTAGCTTGTTATCGGGGAGGGATAGGTAAAACACATAGCATGCAGTGGCTAGCTGGAATAAGAGATTAAGCAAGTGCCTATGCCACAGCTCATTGTCCACAAGCGAAAAAGTGGTTATGGGGTCTGGTCCTCCGAGGTGTAGCAGAAGAAATGGAGCCCAAAATGCAAAAAGGTCACCATTTACATCGGTCTCGGAGTTAGTACCACCGTTAATTTGGGCTTTGGCAATGAGTCCAAAGGCATAGATAGCAACCGAGTCGGCAACCAAGTAAGCTAACCACAAGGGATTCCTGATCCACTTGTTTAACGCCCTCTTTCGCATGGGTGAAAAAAAGGTAAGAAAGACTTGCAGAGATAGGCTAGTGAGGATCGCCCATCGGACATTGAATTTCATCCATAAATTCCGGGCTTCTGCAAGAATTTTCGTAAATCCCATTTGATCCTCACTCTCTCACCAGATCCTGGAAGGAAATGTTTTAGTCATCATGAGTATTATAGTAAGGCAACAATGATTGAACAAATATGCGAACCAGAGAACATAATAACGGAAATTGTTACTATTGAGTAGACTTGTCAAATGGGAGGGTTCAGTCGACCCATATTTAACCAATTTTAACCCATATTCTTGTAGTGTAAATCTAGTGACCTATACCCGATCCATACCCGATCCAACCCATATTGCTAAAACCCATTAATATTCTAAAAAAACACACGCTCACAATTTACATGTGCAGCAACACAACAAGAACAAAAGAGCATTTAGTTATGCACTACCAAGCTATAGTTTTTCAAATAATGTAAAATCATTTACAACCCCAAATCAAAACTTCATCATACAGATTGCAATATGTCATGCCTTGAACCCCGAGCACGTGAACATCCCTCTGCTATCAATTAAATTGTGATGTCCCAGGACGCATCGTCGACCCATTATTTTTATCTTTCGAATAAACACATACAGAAGCGACTTAAATATACATTCAGTCAATCAATAAAACAATGATAGTAAAACACAACAAACGATTTCCAAAAGCCGCATCTTTATTTATCCACTTGTTAACCCTATGAGTTTAATATTTATATACCTACAACAAAATACAACTCCTACACGACCTATGAGCAAAAATGGGTTAGAAAGGTCAGGGTTAATTCTAGCTTCACTAAAGGCAAGGCCAGCCAAAAAGTATCGCATCTCACACCCATCACATCCACACTTAGCAGATCTCCATACTATGGCCTTGAAAATAGTAAACAACAACGAGGTGAGATAAAATCTTGGCAAGTCAATTTCCTAAACCTCGATTAGGACGTAAATTCGCCTCAAAGGCAACCTAATCATGCAACGGCATACAATCTTACCTCGCTCTGGCACACCCGTGCATATTAGCACGTCACATGTACAACGAGCATAATCAATAATCATAACACATAACTCTCATGCACCAAGCATCCATACGGGTCTCAATTATAAGGTAAAACCCGTTTTGGCATGTTTTACAACATGCGTAACAGTTTTACCCCATAATCAAGCATAATACATCACAATCATTCACACATGTTCCGATTATTACGATCCCTCATGCCACGGCCAACACATGAGTTGGCGGTCTTTCGGCATGACTGGGCATCATCCCACTCCATCGGATACGGCATCTTCTAGAACCCCCACCTAGATAGCATTCCATAAAGGAGCATCAGTCTAGCCTCAATTGCGACTCGGCATCCGAACTCCCCCCAAGCATCCGATTAAAAATCGGGCACGCCCCCAAACTCCCATTGGGTGACAGGTTTAATTAAATGACCACACAAGCACGCCAACACTCAAGTCAATTTTTTATTTTCCATCAATTAGCCCGATATAAAAGAGTCCGTGTTTAAATAACAAACCTTGAAAAATCTTTATATCTAAAATTTTGATAAAATAATCGCACGTGATCACGTATTTAAAATCAACCGATCAAACTTTGCGCACTTCTATTTTAAAACCCATTATTTTATTTAGCACGTAAAATTCGGTGTCCAAACCTAACACCTCAAACTTTGCCATTTAATTGTCTATACAAACCTTATTTTGTAATAGGGTTAATACCCTAGAAAACTCCAAATCGGTACACTTGTGATAAATTTACCCAAACTATTTTTTTCACCATGAAAAATCCCAAACTGGTTCCCCTGTGACAAATTTACCCCGACTGATTATAAAAAATCCTAAATTGATATATTTATGACAAATTTAGCCCAAGCTAATTTATTCGATCGTAAAAAACTCCAAATTGGTAAATTTGTTATAAATATACCCTCCACTAAATTGGATTGACACCACAAAAAAAAAAATCACAAAAATATAAATTGTGACAAACGGAGCATAAAATCACAAATTGATTTACCAATCAACTATCACATGTTATTTAACTTAATAATTTGATAGTAAAATTTAACAAAAATTAATAGATGGTAAATTTGTCACAAGTGCACCAGTTTGGGGTAAATTTGTCAAAAGTATATCGGTTTGGGGTAAATTTGTCAAAAGTATATCAATTTGGGGTTTTTTAAAAAAAAATAGTTTGAGGTAAATTTATCACGTGTGTACTGGGTTTAGAGTTTTTCAGGGTATTAAC